>CM053271.1:69864521-71206521 GCA_028583415.1 Protea cynaroides | reverse complement strand
TTTTGGCAAGTTTTGGTATATATATATATATATATATATATATATATATATATATATATATATATATATATATATATATATTTGTTTCTCCTTTAATTATGTGCATTATTCTCTTTCTTTGTTTATGTCTCAAATAACAAAGGTGCTTATGGTGTGTTTGTATTATAGTTTTTAATTTATCCTAGCTCAGTTCATGACTCATGTGGAAGTGGTTAGGTCAATGGGTAGAACCTGAGAGAGCTCTGATTCTAAGTTGTCACACCCCAATTTCAGACTAACTAGAATAGTGTAATGAACCGTAATTAAACCAATGGTTTAACCAGGATCTCCGTTAGGTAGTACCTACCATATCAACCACACACACCTTCCACAGTAATAATCAGAGATAATAAACAAATAAACGAAAGTCTTTATAATTAATGAACTGAGTATCTAACATTGCTAAATAAATAGTTAATCCAATTATCTCCAAGTAACTTAAGACATAAAATAAAATAATCAATTATATGTTCGTTAACCAAAATATAACTAAACTAATCAAAGACGCGTTGATCGCACTCGCATGAAGGACCATGCGCATCTTCGACAGTTTTTACGTTCATAACCGCCATGTGTTCATATGTAGGCGCATTCACGTACTCTTCTACAGTAGGACCTGCATCATCAATTAAAAATATTTGACGTCGAAAGGGTGAGCGCACATCATGACTCAGTGAGCAAACAAAACAATGCAACAAACATATGCATGCATTCAATTCATATCTTTGATCTAGTTTTTAAGTTTGCAATATGCTATAGAAAGGATTGGCAGCCACATCACCTCTATACACGAGTGTGTGAATCCGTTCAATGGATCAAATACCATTGCTGTCTCACATGCACCCACCATGGAATAGAGATAGAGCTAAAGTGTTCGGATCAAACACCACCAACACTTCCCCTGATACCCTACCCATACCAACATGTAAGTCCCTATTGGCGATGGCTTACAAACTGGGCTCATAACTAACCAATCATAAATGTCATCCAGTGTATCCAAGGCCTCACCCCAGCATCCTTCAATATGTCCATAGAGATAGAGCTAAGGCCCCCTGGCAGAGTTAGAGACCACATGGTTCGAGATCACCTCCCTTGATGCCCTACGACGTAATAGTTCTGTTAAGGTAATGGCGATATGATGATGTCAGTGGACAAGACTTGAGTAGAGATAGAGCTAGAGTCTGGTGACCAGGTCAAAGACCACTATGCCATGTCCTCCCCTTGGTGCTCCACTCGCATCCAATACACTAACCACACACACACACAATCACATGCCTATTCCTAGCATCACCAATCAACATGGTAGCAAATAGACAAAAGTAAATATGCATGAGCAGTAATAACAGTAATATTGGATGACATGTGAGATGTACATTACAAGCATACATGCATGGAATCAATCATGGCATTCGACTCAATAAAATAACAGTTTATTATTATCCAATTAGTTTAGGTCTTGTTTCCTTACCTGTTAGCAAAACTTGATCTCCTTCCAAGCCTTGTAATTTTCTTTGAATCAATTTAATGACCTAAAAATTATATAAATTTAAGTTAGGATTTATGTATAACGTATTACAGTAGTCGAAAATCAAAATAGATCACTGATAGGTGTCTGATAGGCCCTATGGTCACATGCTGTGTCGACCTCACTACGTACGGTCGATACCCTACGGTCGCACTATATGCGACCATACCCTGCGACCGTATGTTTCTCGAATTCTTCTCGAATAGCTATGATCGATGGTATGGTTAACCTATGGTCAACCGTAGCTGCGACCATATGCTTGTCTGATCTAGAAACCATTTTCAATCCAAATTCATCCTCTTGGCTCCTCTGTAGGGTCATTCCTAATGATCATTCTAAGGTCCATTCTCTTAGTTTAATCAACTAATTACTCCAATCCATTCTCTATGGTCTCCCCTTTGAGATTTGCTCAGAAAATCTCATGGCTGATTCCTTACATTGGGTTTGGTATTACAATTTACACTAGAAATTCCTACTCTTGATGTTCTAAGGCTTCAGAGACAAGGTTCATACCTTACTTGTTGCAAGGAATCAATAGAACTCTTCTCTCAGCCTTCTCCTTAGCTTTTTCTCTTTCTCTTTCTCTTCCTTCTCTTCCTCTCACGTTTGCTATTGTTCCAAAAGAGTGAAAAAGGGTTGAGGGACGTCTTTTATATAGAGAAAAACTCTCCATATATAGTTCTCTAATAATAGGAAAGAGCGCCTCCTCAATTTAGGAAAGTTTCCAAGTTTGGAGTCTGATTTGGGGTCTTACAATAAATGGCCTACGGTCGCAGAACCCATTGACCGCAGGGTCGAAAACATCAACCGTAGTATCAATGGTCAGTGATCTTTGTTTCTTACCATATGATTGACCATACCTACCTAGGTGTTCGACCATACGTATACTTTTTAGAGTGTTGGGTCGATTTTCATACCTGGTTTGTGATCCTACTTCACACGGTCGGTCCACTTGGTCCAGAATTGATGGGAAGACCTAGCACGACACTGTTAAACCAGGTTAGTGGAGTGTGGGTATTACAGATTAACTCCCCAAAATAATCCAAAGAAGCCTGGCCAACATTGGCTGGCACTAACTCTAGCACCAGCAATATCAGTAAGGGCCTGTTTGGCCCTTACATAATATGTGTAACAGTACCAAAGCGGGTTTTCATGGTCTCCATTTTCTATGTGCCCACAACTCATACTATCACCCTTCCATGCCTCTACCTTTAATTGTTTTGTAGTCTCTGGGTTTGTATCTTCTCTTTGTTTTCCGTATTCTTCCATGCACATGGTAATGCCATTTTATTTCTATGCTATGAGCACCATTTTTGTTCAGATATATTAACCCAAGTCAAATTAACTTGGCTATTTTTATTGAACAAATCTATAGGATTCTCCAGTTACTTATGGCTACCTTCATTCCTTTGGTGGTAAGCCAAACTATTTGATCTAAGAATTCTAATTATCACAATCTCAAAAATTGCGAGAAGCAAAAAAAGAAATACTGGTTATATGTTTTTGTGTCGCAAATGCTTCTGGTAGTGGGGACAAAGCAACCGGTGAATCAGGTCTTGTCATTAAGGGTACTTTTCTTGTTAAACCTAGTATGACTTCTTCTAGTTTGGCCGACCTCGATTGCTTTTCCACCCTATGCAATTCATCATATTTCATGTAAATCCCTTTACACCTATAAGTTTGAACTTCTAGGATGAAAATTTTACATGGTATCACCTTCTCTAGTCTCCACATGTTTGCAGTATGAGTAGGAGAATGTTGGGAGTTTAGTCCCACACCGACCACCAAATAGTCTATTGGGTAGTTGGGAATAAACACTCAACAAAAACCACTAACTGAACTTCCTTCCTAGTGAAACTAGTTTCTAGTTTTCTCCCCATTGTCATACTTAGGAATGAATCTTGGGTTGTGCAGCACTCCTTTCAACTGGCATTCTTCACATGGACATGTGTTAGTATTCTTCATATGGACATGGGCTAATATTCTTTACATGGACATGGGCTAATATTCTTTACATGGACATGGGTCAGTTATACTTAAATGCAGTACAAGTTTGGGTTTAGGTCTTGCTTTCATAAAACAACAGAGGACATTGTCATAAGGATCACCATTGGCATTGTGGTTCAAGTTCTTGCTGGTTATGTAACACTACCTATGTATGCCATAGTCACACAGGTTGAGATCATAAAACTAAAAGAAATCAAGTTTTACTCAAGTCTCTTTCCTTGCATCTAATAAGCATTCTGTGCAGAACTACCTAGCTATAAAAAGTAAGAGGTACTGCTTCCAACTCAAATTTTGCTTTCTTGTGTTATATTATGAGGAAAAGTTTTAGGTCTAGATAGAGAAGGTGGAGCCCAATGTGCTTATGCTTAGTCTTCCATCTTCATTAATGGAAACTGGTACCTTGTGGGTCTCTATAAAACGATCAAGGATTAAGACAAGGCAACTGACTCCCCCTCTTTTCCTCTTCACAATAGTGAGTGATACCCTTAGAACACTTGTACCCACTATAACCTTTATACAAGGATTTAATGAATAAGAGACATGGTTCATGTTCCACCATTTAATCTGCAAATGAAACCATGATCTTTTTGGAGGCTATTGAGAACCTGAAATTCTATATTTTTCCAATATCGAAAAACCAAGGTATCCAAGCTATTACAAAGCCCCACTATTCCAGGCCTCAAAAAATTATAAATGTGTCTTTTTGTACTCTCTTGGTAGATAATATATCCTTATGGAACCTTACACAAGTTGGTCAATGCTTGCAACTTGCTCTCTCTACTGTTCAAATTCTATCCACTAGGAACGCAAGGTACGGGAGCCAAATTGAGGAGATAGCTTTGTCAAACTTTATCCATTCATATACATATTTTGTCATCATCTTTTGGTTTATTTGTCTCAATTGCTTGTTTAATCCTTTTTTTTGTATGTAGAATTATTAATATTCCCACATGCTTATTTGTATTTATGATCGATACGTTTTTTGTAGTTTTGTTGGCGTATCTGTATTTATGATCGGTACGTTTTTTGCATTTGTTAATACAAGTTGGAAAAAGTTTTTCATTGCTGTTGCTCTTCTTTATTTTTTATATTTCCAAGAATTGGATTCATTTACTCTAGAAGCCCTTTCTATACATACGTGGGTAATATTTGTTTCATCTAGGATGTCACACTCCAATTCCGCACTAATCAGAATGGTGTGATGAACCGTCAATAAACCAACGGCTCAACCAGGATCTCACAATAGGCTATCCCATATATGATAAACCAAAACACATTCCATATTAATCAGAGGTAATAACATAAATAGCGAAAGTCTCATAGTAAATGAACTGAGAATCTAACTGTGATAACCATAAATAAACGTCAAATTATTGTTAAATCAACTGAGACATAATTAAATAAATATCAATTACATGTCTTTAATAAAATCTAAACAAAATCTAATCCAACACGCATGAGTTGCACTCGCATGAGGAGTCATGCATATCCACTAAATCTTCAGCTTCCATTATCGCCACATGCCCGTACACAGGAGCGTTCATATAATCTTCAACGGTGGTACCTGCATCATCAACTAAAGTATTCAAATTCGAAAGGGTGAGCACACATCACGGCTCAGTGAGCAAACAAAACAATGCAACAATACATATGCATGCAATCAATTCATATCTTTGTTCTGGTTTAAAGTTTGCAATGTGCTATAGAAAAGATAGGTGGTCGCCTACCTCTATAAACGAGTGTGTGAAAACGTCCAATGAAAATGGTACTGTCGCCCCACATGCACCCACCATGGACAATATACACCCCATGAAAATGGCATGGCTGCACCGGTTGCCCATACCAACACGTAAGCCCCTATTGGTGAGGGCTTGCAAACTGGGCTCGCAACTAACCAACCCTAATGTCAAACAATGTATCCAAGGCCTCACCACCTCTGGGCACCCTCCCCCTTCGCAGCTTCCCCGAGCCCTCCCTCCTGGGGTTCCCTTTCCGCCTCTGGGCTACCCCCGCCTTTGCCCCCTCTGGGTGTTGTCCAGCCTCAGCAGCTTCTGGGTAACCCCCATGGCACCCACTCCGGGCAGGGCCCCAAGTCCCCCCCTATGGGCACCTCGCCAGCCTCCTCTGGGGAGCCCCCTCCTCTCCCTCGGGGCCCCTCCTAGCTCCCCCTCCGGGAGCCCCCCTCCTCTCCCTTTGGGCACCTCCTAGCTCCCCCTCTGGGAGCCCCCCCACCCCATTCAAGCACCAAGATGAGGCACCCACCAAGAGCCTCTGCCCCCTCCCCCTCCAGGTGCCCCCACCTCTTCCCCCTTCTTCCTTTTCGGACGCCCTTGCTTCCTCCCCCTCCGCCCCTTCCAGGCGTACATTCAAGCGTCCTCCTACCCCTTTCGGGTGCCTTCCAGCCCCCTCGGGCACGTTTCTTCCCCCGGGCGAGTGCCCCCTTTGAGCATGCCAGACGCCTTTCCCCAGCACCCTTGATGCCCACCTACCCCCCACGGGTGCCCACTTGCCCCTCATGGGCGTCCCTCACCCCCCACGGGCTCTCTTAGCCCCCTCGGGGTGGCCCCTGCCCACTTCGAGCATCCCTTTAGAGCTGAGCGGCACCCGGTGTCGTCCACTCCTGCACCACCAGCCTAAGCCCAACGAGTGCCACACGCCCACCCACCTGCGCTCCACAGGCTCCCATCCACCCCCTCAGGGCAGCCCCCCTCTGTCCGGCCCGCTCCAGGTACCGTCCAGCCTGGGGTGCCCTCCCGCTTGGGGCACCCCCTACCTACTTAGCCGCCCACTCTAAGAGCCACTTACCCTCCCCACACAGGCATTCACCACCCGCCAGCCCACTACGGAGGTCACCAACCCCTACAGGAGGCCCCCTTTTAAGCATCATCGAGTGGCCCCCTGCCCCCTCCGTGAGCCCTCCACCCCCCTAGGCAACCCCTCCCCCTCCCCACCGGGCTCCCTACTCCCCGCTTGGGGTGGCCCCCCCTCTGCCCCCTCACTCCAATCCCTCCGGGTGTCCACCCACTGCCCCGTCCTAGCCTCCGAGCACCCTTGCCCCATACGGGTGCCCCCGCCCCCACGAGTGCCCCCGCCCCTCAGGGCCCAAGGGATCCTGTTCCCTACGGGCACCCTCCTCCCCCTCAGGGCCTACTGGTGCCTGCCCCCTACAGGAGCCCTCCGCCCCCTCCGGCCTCCCTCCGCCCCCTCTAGGAGCCCTCCACCCCCTCTGGCCACCCTCCGGCTGCCCTATGCCCCCTCCGGGCTCCTTTCTCCCCCTCGAGGCGCCCTAGGGCGGAGGGCTTCTCCTCTGGGTTCCTTTTGCCCCCTCTGGCCCCTCTGGGTTCCTTTTGCCCCCTCTGGCCCCTCCGGGCACCTCCGCCTTTGCCTCCTGTGGGCGCTGCCCCTCTGCCCCTTGCACCTCCTCTAGGAGCTGCCCCTCTACTCCTTGGGCCTCCTTCAAGAGTTGCCCCTCCTTCCTTTGCTCTACCTCTAGGCAGGGCACCCTCCGCACCCCCCGTGTTTATGCACCCCCTAGCTCCCCCTCTGGTGGCAACCCCACCTCTGCTCATTCAAGGCACCCTCCCCTTCTACCCTGTCTAGGTGCCCTCCCTCTTGCGGCACCTCCACTGGTGCCCCCTGCCTCTGCCCTCTCTAGGCCCCCATGGCACCACCTTCAAGCAGGGCACCCATTTCTAACCCAGCCTCATGGCGCGACCCCTTTCCCCCTGCGGGCGGGTGCCCCCTTCCTTTGGGCTCCCCCTTTTGCCCCCTTCGGGCACCCATCTGGTCCCCCTCTAGGAACCCCCTGCCCCCTCGGGGAGTGACCCCTGACTCCGTCCCCTCTGGGCACAGGGCTCCACCTCTGCCCCTTCTGCGTGCTCTCCTACTCTACCCCCTCCGGGTGCCCCCCACCCCCTCCGGGAACCCTCCGCCCTCTCCAGGGGTGCCTCCGCCCCTCCACCCCCTCCAGGTACCCTCTGCCCCCAACCGGCACCCTCTGCCCCCTCCGAGGGATTCTCCGCCCCTTCCGAGAGCAAGGCTCTACCTCTACCCCCTCTAGGCGCCCTCTTACTCCGCCCCCTTTAGGCGCCCTCCCCTTTCTCCCCCTCCTAGTGCCTTGGCCTCCTCCCCCTCCGCCCCTTCAGGGCCCCCTCCTTCATGGGGCACCCTCTACTTGGGGAGCCCTCCTGCCTGGGGCACCTCTGCCACCTTTAGGAGCCCCTTCGTGATGCCCTCTGCCCCCTTTAAGAGCCCTCCGTCCCCTTTCAGATGCCCTCTGCCCGCTCTGGGCTCCCTTCGCCCCCTCTAGGAGCCCTCCATCCCCTTCTGGATGCCCTCTGCCCCCTCCGGGCTCCCTTTGCCCCCTTCGGGAACCCTCCCACCTCCGCCCCCTCAGGGCATCCTCCCGCCTCTGCCCCCTTCCAGCGGCTTTCGCATTCGCCCCTAGGGCCTTAGCCTTAGCCCCTCGGGGTGCCCCCCCAATCTGCCTCTACCCCCTCTGGGCTCCCCCTGCTCCTCCTCCACCCCTTCGGGTGCCCCTTGCTCCTCTTCCGCCCCTCCTGGAGCCCCTCGCTCTGGTTCCCCCCTCTGGCCGCCCCCGCTCAGCCCCTTATGGTGCCCTTTATAGGAATCCTAGAAGACAACCACCCCCCAACTTGATACAAAATGTATCCCACCTCCCTTGTATTTGAAAATATTCCTTCTCATTCAAGTTGGTAAAGAAATTCATCATCACCAATGTTTTTAGGAGAATAATACCCTCTAAATTAAAAAAAAATTATAAAATCCATAATATAACTTAAGAAAAAAAATTGAAGTGAGATGGTTGCTCCCTGTTCGTCCAATACTCGCTGGATAAGAATCAAAGAAGTCCAGACTCTGGACAAAATATTTTTTCAACTTTAACTCGAAAATGCAAGAAATCTAGTAAGGAACTCCTTCTGAAATTGCCCATTTGAATCCCCTAAAAATCGCAAGAGTAATTGTCCCCTTCCCATCTGAAACCCTTCTCCTCAAATCGATTGGTTAACCATTTGCAGTCGTCTTTTACCAAAAGAAAAAAAAGAAAAAACCATTTGCAGTAGTCGGACGACTAGTAGTCTTCTCAAAACGGCTTCAATAGTTGCAGTAAAATCATTGTTTCACGCCTTTTGGAAGAATAAAGAAAGGATATGCTTCTTGTTCCTTTCTCAAAAAGGAACGACAGAGAGTAAGCGATCTATATAAATTGCGAAATTGATAGAGAGGCTGCTTCTAACCTGTACTTGATAGAGAGGTTGCTTCTTATAGTTTGGCGGATTGGTTTCGACAGCGGTATGGGCATTGATATATATGGGTCCCTACAAACATTTTCAGAGTGTCCCCGCTCACCGTAAAAGGCAAGATCTTTAACTAACTAAAAGGAACCACCGGTTCACTGGACAACAGTCCACAGTAACAAAAAATTGCAGGGAGGAATATGCTTTTATATGCACTGCACTGAGCAAAAACTTGATGGTAAATATTTTTTTGTGGGATAAATTGTTCGTGTTTGCAACCTTCTCAAATGATTCATTCATTGCAAAATTGGATTTATGAAACTCAGCTATCATATTGTTCTTCAAAAAGGGGGAAAATTAAGAAAAGGGAGGTTAAGATTAGGATCTCACAAATGATGAAAGCTATGTTTCTCAAACCGCCCCTATGCATTGTAGAAGAAATTTGAGTCATCTTTGAAGAGAGTCTCATGAACTCCTCATCCATTTCTCTTTCTTTTCCATCCTCTGCAACTACTGTGGCTTCAATTCATACAGAGAAGAAGAGTGGAAATTGGGAAGAAGAAGAAGGGGGAGATTTCTGAGGTGATTATTGGAGACTGAGCTTTGTTGTTTAGAATATAAAGATAACTGTTTTGAGAGTTCTTCGTGAATTTGGTTTACTTTTTTTTTCCCTTTTGAAGGTAGTGTAGAAATTTAAATTCCCTCTTCTCTCCCCATCTCAACCCAATTCAAGTTTTATTTAGATTTGGCTATAGACCCTTCTAATATTGAAGATTATCTAGTTATTTTTTATCATTTTTTGAGGTATTTATATTCAGTTAGGTTTCTGGGTTTCTTCGATATTGAGAAGTATCGATGATAGCGAAGATGGTGCCGATGTTCTTCGTCTTCAACCGATCCTACTTCAAACCCAAAACCCTTCCCCTTTAAAACACTTTCAACCCTACCTGAAACCCTTCCTCTCTGAAGTTGGAGAAATCAACCTACAAATCAACATCTCTCTCTCAAAGCCCCTTCTATCTGCATCATCATCCTTGGCGTCGGAGAGATTAGCTTAAGTGCAAGCCAGTATCTTCATGAAAAGGACCCTTGAACTCATTTTTTTTTTGTTTCTTAAATTATATTATGGATTTTTAAAAAAGTTTTTTTTTTTCAATTTAGAGGGTATTATTATCCTAAAAACATTGGTGATGATGAATTCATCACCAAATTGAATGAGGAAAAATATTTTCAAAAGCAAGGGAGGTGGGAGGCATTTTATGTCAAGTTGGGGAGGTTGCTTTTTAAGATTCCTAGAGGAGAAGTGGGAAAAATTTTCCCAAAAAAGAAGAAGGGGAAAATACAAACTTTTTTGTTGAGAGGGCATGCTTTAAATGTACATGCTGGTCGCTTTTGGTGTTCTTCTTTCCCAGTATTATTCTTATGTCTGAAATTAATATAAAGAAATTGAGCCCATCAGTTTAAGACAAAATATTAAAAATAAAATCAGGAGAAGTTAAGCATTCCATTTCAAGCGATATGATAAGAATAAACATCTATTTCAAAGTGAAAAGTATACTTAGTTCTTTGGGCCCTGTGTGCTGTCTCCAGGTCAGGCTCTGGGAATAGTGAGTCTAAGCTTTGAGAATGTAATTTATTACCATCAAGACGTCCATCCAGCTAGTTCATACAAAAGTGTTTAGAATTAAAATAATTTTCTTTAATGGTATATGATATAATGAAAATCAAAAATAGCTCAACAATAGGACACGTCAATTAAAGGACTAAGGCATGTTAACCAAATTGGTAGCCATGATCAGAAAATATAAATAGATCACCTTCTTCGGTACTTTGTGTGTCAAAATATCTTGTTGCTTTGTCCCAGCCACCTGTCTGCAAAATGAATATAGAGTTGCTTTTTTAGAAAATCAGTTGAGTATTCTACACTTTAATGCACATACATCCCACATTAATAAGATTTTATATTACAAGCAAATTCAGAATGAGACATGTAATCTGATAAAGATTGCAAAGAGAATCTCACTCAAGAAGCGAGAAACATACTTCAAAATATTGCATATCAATCAGATAAAATTTATCAAATATTACATAAGTATATATGAATAAAAAGTGGTTTCAGGACATACAAGATGTAAGTTCCAGGAATTATAGCATATCCCAATTGCAAATCAGGAGACAAATCCCTTTTAAAAAGCTTCAAGGAGGGGGGGGGTCTCTTTTTTACTATTACTTAGATGCAAAACTAGAAAGGCATTTAAATAAGCATAGGAAAGTCTTGAGAGAAAAGGACTCATGAACAATATAACCAATCAGAGACAAATCCCTTAAAAAAAAGTTCCAGGGAGACTCTTTTGAAAATTACTCAGATGCAAAGGCATTTATATAAGCATGTGCAAGTTTTGAGAAAAAAGATAATGGAAGTAACCAGCATGCAAAATTTCAACTTGGTATAATATTTGTTTCCCATTTAATCTAGTTTTCTAATGGAACAAGAAAAGAATCCAAAGCGTTCCTTCAGCAATAACACCTGCATCTAACTCCATATAGTCATTGATAATTTAGATCATGATAAAACAAAGTTCACCAAAAAAACACAATTTAGAAGTAAAAGAGGCATCAATTTATGATGGAATTATGAAACTTAGGCCACCTTCTGTAAGTGACCTCCTTCTAGCTTCAGTCTATTGGTAGCTTGACCTTTAAGCATAGAGGGATTATCTTTGCTTTTACAACTGTTTTGAACAAATGGCTTCCCAGACCTACAAATAACATGTAACTAAATGAGCAAACAAATTAAAAAATGGAAATGATGAAAATTCAAAGAGAAACCGAAAACAAGCAGGTTCATTGATGAAATAATTTCCAGCAATTACTGTAGAGGATTCCAAAATAGTAATGAAAAGCCTCAAAAGGATAATAGAGTCTATATAATCCTTTAAGTGCCCAAAAACAAGTCACTAAAATTATAAGATATAAAGACTGCCCTTAGAAATTTAATTCTTAACATCATGGGTTTTAGGTATTGGGATTGGATTTTGCACCCAAACTTCACAGTATTGGTTAAGATCAGTTGAGTCTACCTGGGATTTTCAGATTCCTATTGTATCCCAGAACTGTGTTCTAAATTCTTGGAACATATAATCTCAAGGTTATACTGAAAGCAAGAAGCTTCACTGTAAACTGAAATAAATAATTGAAAACTTGCAAAAGATCGACTGGAACCCCAGAAATCTGTTGGTCGATTTTGCTTTGCCAGATGACTTGTAGTTGGTTTCATTAAAGTTGAGCTCTTGGGGTAAGGTCCTTTGACTGCATGCTTCATTTTTTTTCTTTTGGAATATCTTCAACCATGTGATTATAAAATGCCAGCCCTAGAGAAACATGGAAGAAGATAAGGAGAAGGTTGATTAATTTCACTTGAATTCACATTATTTTCCTTCACATAAAGCATGGTTTAGGAAAAGAGTGACCAAACAATTGAACTTGATTATGAAATTAATCAAACATGTTAACATAAAAAATTTACACACAGAAATGCCACCTGTTAAGTTCCTGAAAGACTCCATCATTCTTCCATTCATGATCTAGCAAGAAAACATAAATATTAAAAATAATAATAATAATAATTGCAAGAAAATCTCATCTAGCATTGGTCATCAATATTCCAGGGGCTCAAGATTTTAATGACGATGTTAAGGTATATATGCCAACCTCTTTAATTTTCTCATCTAGCATGTTCATTTTGAAAACAAAAGGGTTTGCAAAAGATCTTTGTACTGAAATAATAACTAAGACTAAATTTTCTGGCTGCAAACCATCCCCTATATAAAAGTAGTGGTTTGTCGTTCACAATTTCCTCTTATTTATTTATTTTTATTTTTTTTGGGGGGGGGGGGAGAGGGAAGGTCTTCAAATGGGTAGGACTGAGTGAGATAGGTTTATTTAATGGAAAATATAGTGGGATATTGAAAAATTAAAAAAATATGTCCAAGTAAATTATTCATCTAAGTTCCATGTAAAACTGGAAACTTCTTACAACTGAAAAATCCTCTTATAGGTCTTTTTACAAAAATCTAAGCAAATACTAGTTTTGTATCATTTGAAATGTTAGTAATATTGCAAATCACATTTTTAAACAATTTTCTAATGATTGCATTAGGGAGTTTACTTGTTTAAGAATGAATCAATTAGAGCTACAAAGCCCGTTTTGAAATGTATTAGGCAGTTTTTTAGATTAAAGAAGAATCAGAAAATAGAACCATTGCTTGAGATGAAATTCAGTATGAATGTGTATATCTTGAACGAACACCACCTGAATTAGTAAATGGAGATGAAGTGTTCATGCTTAAGAATTGTAAATACCTTGGTTACTTTCATCTAATGCAAAACACTCTGGACTAGTGCCAACATCTAAACAATTGGCATTAGAACCTCTGTTTTCCACAAGGATGACCTTGTTCAAATTCAACTTCTCTGCGAAAGCTGAAAATAAAAAAGGAATCAGAATGTGAATCAGTTTCCACAGATAAGCAATATCAATATCTATAAGAATAATGCAGAGGAGAAGTGAGTATCGATGAGATATTTGCACCTATTACATGTTCTGAATTGAGCCGAAAAAATGTGCTTCCACTTAATAATACTATCAGAGTTCATATAAAAATATAAACGGAAATTGTAGTTTAGGCTTTATGGTTTCAAATTAAGGAATCAAAATTTGTCAGGTGTAATGCTGTAGACTAATTATTTATTTAAAAAAGCAACAAACTTTTTGGTTAATCGAAGAGTAACTTGGACACCTGGTGAGTGAAGTCTCTCAATTAACAGCATCAAGATAAAGTTAACTCAATCCAAAAAGAACAGTCGGTCCCCAAAACTGTACAAAAATGTCAACCTTCACAACTCAATTCCTTAAACCATTAACCACAAAGAGATTAAACTAAAATGGCAATGGAGCTGTTAGGAGATGGCTAGAAAAAAAATAGTAAAAGACCAGAGCCAGATCACAAATGCTTAAAACAATCAAAATGGAGAATAGAAACAAATGACCAAGATAAAAGAAAAGCAAAGGTCAATAGAACCATTTCTGCACACAAAGGATTAAGAAGACAAAAAGATTAAAAATAAAAGGGAAATACTCACGAGAAGGAGGATAAGTTCTAGCTGTCTCAAACTATAGCTCCACTTCTCGAGCTTCTGCAGTCGTTCCTTTCAGACTGAAATCGAAGTATCGACAGTGTAACTCATATTCGAAATCTATTTCCACAGGTGAAAACCTTCCTTCAAAGACATCTTCCATTTCTTCATCCATCTCTCTCCACAATGTGACCTATGATCCTGGATTCATTTCTAAATCTAAAGAGATTGGAAAAAGAAGAGCTCTGAGCTCATGAGAGAAAAGGGGTTTCTTAAGCAAAGAGGGTTTTGAGCCAGAGACGTCCAACTGCAGCAGTTCTTCATTTCCAGAGAAACCTTAATTGGAACTTGGATATTTGGTGCTTGGCTTAGAAATCTTTTCAGACAATACAGAGGAGTAACACCAATCCGGTATTTATAGATTAGGGGAGGAAGGATTACAGATTTCTAGTACTTTCCAGGAGATTCCCATTAATTGGCTTTCAGTTTTGACTTTTTGAAAATTTGTTCAATGAAAGGGGAGGACCGACATTATGCCATATTTCAGATAACCAATACGTTCTGGCATTTTCTTTTTCTTTTTCTTTTAATAGATGTTCTAGCACTTTTTTTGTTTTTTGGTAAAGTACATAAAATCTTCCCTGAACTTAGGTTAATGGACAAGGACCTCCCTGTCATGCTTAACAAGACACTCGATTATCATAATCTAACGGTGTTAAAATTATCAAGTAAAATATCTTTTTTACCATCTTTAAATCCTTATAAAAACCCCTTTACAATATTTCATAAACCTCTCTGCAACTTTTATAAAAACCCCTCTCTCTTTACAAAGGGTTAAGGGTTCCTACAATTCCATCAATGACAAGTGTCATTCCAGTATCAATACATGCAACGGTGAGTTTATTTCCGACGACATCACTTTGGGTAAGTGTACTCCATTTGCAAAGGATGAGAGGTCCAGCCCACCCAAGGATATGTAAATATATTACAGGTGCATTTTGAAGAGGGACAATACCAAGCTTGGTTTGTCTTATTTGCATCCACCCACTGGTCACCAATCTAATATCAAGAAAATTTCCCCACTTCTAGATTCATCACCGAAGCTCCCCTGTTGTCACTCTAAACGAGATGGTCTTGAGCTCGTCATAATGTCTGCACAGAAAGAGGAATGAACACCATAAAATGGTCAGGTTTGGTAGCCCCAAAACCACTCTGATGCTTAAGTTAGTTTGGTGAAACAAACAGTATGGAGTAACTACGAAGGTAGATGCTCTTTCATCGAATGAGGGAGTTTAGTTAGTTGCCTTAGCTCAAATGTTGGGTAAGGAGATGTATGAGAGTGAGAGAGAATTCTCCAAGAGCCAAAAGTCCTGCCTTCTCTTTCATTTCTTCTATTTATAGACAAAGGCTACGCCTTGGGATGACTAGCCACATGTTTGGTTTGCTGGACGAGTGCCCTATTTAGTTATGGCTTGCACGTTCACTTAACTAGAGTGGTAGTAGGTGGGCATTTGTCAAGGTGGTAGGTATGAGCCAGCATATTGGTAGTGTCACACCCCAATTCTGACTAAACCAGAAGTGTGAGTGAACCATCACTGAACCAACGGTTCATACCAGGATCTCAATAAGACTGTGTCCACTCATACAAATCATTGCACATAACCATAATCAAAATATAATTAAATACAGTGGAAGTCTTAAATTAAATGAACTGAGTACTTCTATTGATAAATAAATTATCCAATTATTCAAAATACCAAAACATAAATAATTATCCTTACATCCCAATTATAAATCTAACTGAAAATAAATAAAATAAACAAATCAAATATCCTAAGGGTACATGCAGAAAGGGCACTCGCATGAAGCATCATGCTCGTCCTCCCTTGCTTGCACTTTTAGGGCAGCAACACCTCCATATACTGGAGCATCCATGTAGTCCTCCACAGTGTAACTTGCATCAACATCTAAAAATAGTGTATACAAGGGTGAACTCACAACTTAGCTTAGTAAGAAAATTAGACAATGCAACACACATCATGCATGAGTAACGTTCACATTATGGTCTGATTTTAAGTTTGCAATGTGCTATAGAAAGGATTGACGCCACCACACCTCTACACACGAATGTGTGAATCAGCCCAATGGATCAAACACCACTGTCGTCCCACATGCACCCACCATGGAATAGAGATAGACCTAAAGTGCCTGGATCAAATACTGCCAACACTTCTTTTGATGCCCTATCCATACCAACACATAAGCCCCTATTGGCGAGGGCTTACAAACTAGGCTCACAACTAACCAATCATATATGTCATCACAGTAGGCCCTACCCCAGCACAACTCCCTATGGCATAGAGATAGGGCTAGAGTCTAGTGGCCAGGACGGAGATCACAGTGCCACTTTCTCCCCCTGATACCATACCTGCACCAAGCATGCTAAGACAGAAGCGATACGAAAATGTGCTAGTGTGAGGAATGATCCTAGACCCCAGGCCCTTCACACTCCACACACCAATGAAAATAATCACATGCCTAACAGTCACATCCTAGTATAGAGAGTATGCATGAACAATATAATAACTGAAAGTAAAGAAGACATGCGAGTATGCACAAACACCATTCCATAAAATCATAATTACTAACAACGTTTTACTGTTATTAAGTTATTAGGGTTTAGGTCTGATTTCCTACCTGACGCTTGATTGTTAGCTTGCTCCGCATCACAGAATCGAAACTCGCTATCACAAGGTCCTCCATGATGTTAGGGTTGAATTATAATTAGTTTCTTAGGATTTATGTTGGTCGGAAAACCAATTGGGTCAAAAATATTCTTCACAGTGCACACCTGTCACACCCCAATTTCGACTGAACCAGAAGTGTGAGTGAACCGTCACTGAACCAACGGTTCACACCAGGATCTCAATAAAACCGTGTCCACTCATACAAACCATTGCACATAACCACAATCAGAATATAATAAAATACAGTGGAAGTCTTAAATAAAATAAATTGAGTAATCTATTGATAAATTTAAATAAAAATATTCAATTATTTAAATTCCCAAAACTTAAATAAATATCTTTACATCATTGTATTTCTAACCGAAAATAAATAGAATAAATTAAAATCAAATCCTAAAGGTACACGCAGAAAGGGCACTCGCATGAAGCATCATGCTCGTCCTCTCCTGCTTATACGTCCAGGGCAGCCACGCCTCCATACACTGGAGCATCCACGTAATCCTCCACTGTATAACCTGCATCAACATCTAAAAACATGTATATATACAAGGGTGAGCTCACAACTTTGCTCAATAAGACAATCAGACAATGCAACAAACATATGCATGAGTAACATTCACATCATAGTCTGGTTTTAAGTTTGCAATGTGCTATAGAAAGGATTGGCGGCCACTGCACCTCTATACACGAGTGTGTGAAGTCACCCAATAGATCAAACACCACTGTCGTCCCACATGCACCCTATCATGGAATAGAGATAGAGCTAAGGTGTCCGGATCAAACACCGCCAACACCTCCCCTGATACTCTACCCATACCAACACATAAGCCCCTATTGGCGAGGGTTTGCAAACTGGGCTCGCAACTAACCAATCCTATATGTCATCATAATAGGCTCTGTCCCAGTGTAGCTCCCTACAACATAGAGATAGAGCTAGAGTCTAGTGGCCAGGCCGGAGACCACAGTGTCACTTCCTCCCCCTGATACCCTACCCACACCAAGCATGCTAAGACAGAACGATACGAAAGGTGCTAGTGTGAGGAATGATCCCAGACCTCCAGTCCTTCCCATTCCACACACCAACGAAAATAATTACATGTCTAACAGTCACAACCTAGCATAACAAGTATGCATGAACAATAATAATAACTGGAATTAAAGGATGACATGCGAGAATGCACAAACATCAATCCACAGAACCATAATTATTAACTACGGTTTACTGTTATTAAATTATTAAGGTTTAGGTCTGATTCCCTTACCTGACACTTGGTTGATAGTTCGCTCTGCGTCACAAGGTCCAAACGTGCTATCATAAGGTCCTACACAATATTAGGATTTAGTTAGAATAGTTCTCTTAGGGTTTACATTGGTCGAAAAACCAACAAGGTCAAAACACTTCTCACAGAGCTGACCGGTCACAGGTACCGGTCGTAGCACTGTGGGGAAAACCTACGACCGGTATGGTCGGCCGGTCCCCACAGACCAGTCCCTGAGAGGTACCGGTCGTAGTACCGGTCGCGTATGGTGCGACCGGTATGGTCGACCGGTATGTCTCTGGAAGACCATACCCTTGGTTCTCACCCTCCGTCGGTTATCCTCTATTGATCCTAGGGTTCCTCCTACACATCCTAGGTCTAAGCATTGAGTTAGAGTTGTTTCCAACTCTATTCAAGTCCTAGTTTTGATGATCTCAACCAAGAACTTGAATCTAGGGTTTATCGACTAAATTAGGGTTTGATGGCAAAATAGGGTTTAGATCAATACCTCGCTTTGCATGGTATTGATCCAACTACAACTAACCATCCTAGAATACTTATTGTAGAGGAAGATTTAAGCACTTACCATTGACATGCGGTAATGTGTTCTTCGTCGAACGATAATGGCGGCTCTTCCCTCTCCTTCTTAGCTCATTCTCATTCTTCAACCTCTTTCTCCTTTCTAGGGTTTGTGAGGATCAATGGAAGGGATTTTAGGAGGTTTAAGGGTCCTTATATAGGCTAGGATTAGGTTTAGGAAGCCTCCTAACATTAGGAAAGTCCTTTGGTTTGAAATTTGGAAAGTGGGAGCCGTAGAGATCCTTTTTCGGATCCATGCTACGCAGGCCATACCGGTCGACCATCGACCGGTACCATAGACCAGTACCATCGACCGGTATGAAGTTTTTCATACTTGAATTGGTCCGATTGGTCCGATTTCATACCTGGTTGTCATCTGCTCATCCCTTCCAGTCCAGTGATGATTGGAAGACCTGTTACAACATGAAACAAGGTTTAGATCGGGTTCATGGAGTACGGATCTTACAACTCCCTACCCTTAAAAAAAATTTCATCCCCAAAATTTACATGTAGGTTTCAGAACTCCCCCATCCTTAAAATAAACTTTGGCCTCGAAATTTGAACGTACCTTGGTCGTCAAAAGGGTTAGGGTATTCCTTTCTCATTGCGTTCTCTTCCTCCCAAGTAATTTCTTCCATATCTTGGCTTTTCCAATGCACTTTCACATAGTGGATATCCTTGCTTCGGAGATGTTGTACTTTTCAGCTTGTGAGCATCACAGGTACAATTTCAAACATCAAGTCCTCTGTCAAGTCTGGTGGGTCTGCTGTCAAGATGTGCGATGGATCCTTAACGTACTTCTTCAATAAAGAAACATGGAACACATCATGAACGCTTGACATGGATGGTGGTAGAGCCAGTTGATATGCCACATTACCACGTCTGGCCAAAATCTCGTATGGTCCCATATATCTAGGGCATAGCTTCCCCTTCTTACCAAACCGTTTCAGACCTCGCACAGGTGATATCTTCAAGAATAGTTTATCACCCACTACAAACTTCAGATCTCGATGTCGGTTATCTGCATAGTGCTTTTGTCAAACTTGAGCTGTCATCACTCTTTCCTTAATTTGATCAATCACTCGACAAGTTTCTTCGAAGAACTCCGGTCCTACAATCCTTCTCTCTCCTACCTCATTCCATAACAGAGGTATACAACATTTCTTCCCATAGAATGCCTCATATGGAGCCACTGGATCATATCCTGGTAACTGTTGTTATAAGCAAACTCGATGAGCGAGCTTCTCGTCCCAAGCTCCTTTGAAATCTAGGGCACATGCTCGGAACATATCTTCTAAAATTTGAATAGTTCTTTCTGAGTGCCCATCTGTCGGAGGATGAAAAGCTGTGCTAAACTTCAACTTGGTTTCCATTGCTTTCTGTAGTCCTTCCCAGAACTTTGATGTAAAACGGGGATCTCTATCAGATGCTATACTTTCTAGGATGCCATGAAGTCTGACTATATTATCCACATATAACTTGGCCAGCTTCTCCATGGTATACTGAGGTCTGATAGCGATGAATCTAGTTGTCTTAGTAAGTCCATCGACTATAACCCATACTGCATCCATTGACCTTGGTGTCAAGAGGGTAGGCCAGTGACGAAATCCATTGTGATACAATCCCACTTCCATGCTGGCTCCGATAGTGGTTGTAGCAAACCTACGGGTCTCTGCCTTTCAACTTTAACTTGCTGGCAATTTAGACATTGGAATACGAACCAAGCTACATCCGATTTCATACCTCTACACCAATATAATCTTCTTAAATCATGGTACATTTTGGTGCTTCTTGGATGTACCGAATATGGGGTGTAATGAGCTTCTGTCATAACTCTATCTCTGATATTTGAGTTCTCACTCTCAGGTATACATAATCATCCCCGATACCTGAGTACCTTGTCTGAATCCAAGGTAAAGTCAGGATTGCTTTTACCCTTCTCTAGATCTTTTTACACAGTCTTGAGGTATGGATCCTGTAGGATTGCTACTTTGACCTCATCTATTAGATCGATGAGATTTTCAAGGCTGCGAACATCAATGTAAACTTATGAATTAAGCTCTGTTCCACTGGATCTCCTGCAGTCTCTAATATAAACTCTTCATCATTCTCTATTGAGCTTGAGGCTGCAGCATACAATGCAACATTCGTACTAGGTCTTGCTTTAGGTTTTAATGCCCACTTTCTGCTTAAGGCATCGACCACAACATTTGACTTACCCGAATGGTATTGGATGTCACAATCATAATCTTTTAATAGTTCTAGCCATCTCCTCTGTCTCATATTCAGGTCCTTCTGAGTGAAAAGGTAAGTTAAGCTCTTGTGATCCGATTTAATCTGAAACTTTTCACCGTAAAGGTAGTGCCTCCAAGTCTTGGTTGCGTGAATGATCGCTGCTAACTCCAAATCATGCGTAGGATAGTTCTTCTCATGCTCTTTCAACTGTCTTGATGCGTAGGCATTCACTTGTTCTCCTTGCATTAACACACATCCAAGACCCAACCCTGAGGCATTTGTATATAAGGTAAACAACAAGCCTGGTGCTGGGATGGTCAAGATAGGTGCAGAGACTAGTCTTGACTTCAAAGTCTGAAAGCACTTCTCACACTCATCTATCCATATAAACTTTTCTCCTTTCTTGGTTAGTCTGGTAAGTGGAACAACGATTCTTGAGTAGTCTTCCACGAATCTTCTATAGTAACCAGCCAATCCTAGGAAACTACGAATCTTTGCAATTGATTTTGGTGCATCCCATCCTACTCTAGCTGCTATCTTGTTTGGATCTACCTTGATACTGTCTGCAGATACTACGTAACCCAAGAAGGCCACTTCTTTCAGCCAAAATTCATACTTCTTGAACTTGGCGTAAAGCTTCTCCCTTCTCAGCCGTTGTAGGGCTGCTCTCAAATGTGTTGCATGAGCCTCCCTGTCCTTTGAGTAGACCAAAATGTCGTCAATGAATACGATGACCTAAGTAACCAACATGTCATGAAACACTCGGTTCACCAGTTCCATGAACGACGCTGGAGCGTTAGTCAACCCGAACGACATTACCAGGAATTCATAATGCCCATACCTTGTTCTGAAAGCAGTCTTCGGAATTTTTCTGTCCAAATTCTTCATTTGATGATACTCCATCCAAGGTCAATCTTAGGGAATACCTTTGCTCCTTGTAGCTGATTAAACAAGTCATTGATCTGAGGTAGTAGATATCAATTCTTGATCGTAAGCTTGTTTAGTTCCTTCATCTCTTATGATTTTTCAAAGATATCATAAAAAATCTCATATTGCACTCAGTAGCTTACATCTCTTTTATCACTGATGTTCTACCCTGATCTCTCTTTCGTATATCTCGAAAAGCATCTTCTAACTATTTACTCATTACATATCCCAAGTCTATTTATAAGCATTGGGGTATATGCTTATAAATTCATTAATTCAGCCAAGCTCTTTTGGTCTGTGCTTAATCATCTCACTTTTTGCTCATACACTCTTTTATAGACATGACTCATATCCATCCATTCAGCAATCTCGAAACAGATCCTCCATTACTTCATCTGAGGTTCCTTGGCTATAGAATGTAATCTGAATTTAATCATCTTCCTTCCCATAATTTCTTATTAGCTAAACATCTTATCAATGGATATCGAGAAATGTAAGAATCAGAATGTTTATCCAAAAGCAATTCATTTCCTTCTTTCAATTTAGTATAATGATGAACACTTTCTTTATCTAGTGAACTTAGGTTTAAAGGATCATGAGTAAATCTATGGTAATCCAACCGGCATCAAAAGGTCGTTAAGTTGCACGGTGGTTTAAATATATGAAAATAGAGGTTTTACAGTTCTTAACCTCATGGTTACGGGTTCTATCAAGTATATAGTGCCATTGGTCAAGGCACTACAGGAGAAAATCTGGAGAACTTTTGGTACATCAATAAATCAGGTATAAAATCGAAAAGATGTACATTCGGAATGATTCATTCGGTTCATATCTCTATTCATGGTGTCGAACATGGGAGTAGCTTAGATTGGTATAATCAGGACTAATTCTAAGGAAATAACATCTATAACTCCAATTGACAGGTTGAATCAAGAAGGTATTCTGTCAAGGTATGAGAATTAGAATTAGGTATGTGCATTCTCTATAATCATAACAGTAAATCAATAATGCACTGCATCCTATATAAACCTATCTAGTTATATGACCACAATAGATTTGATCCTTTGCTAAAACGTTTGAGGCTTCATCTTCAGAAAATATTCCTCAACCCTTGTCGGATCATTCTGCCATGATGCAACTATTCCATACGTCGGTGGCTGATAAGGGAATCGTAGTCCATACCTGCAGCAGGACCATCCCAGCCTCCTCCCGATACCATAATGGATATGTTTATGGAGATTCGAGATGCCCAGCGTGAGATGAACCATGACCTAGGGAGCCTCTCTCGCAGCCTCAGAGTCACGGAGGAGCAGGTATACTGGCTCAGGGTTACATATGAGCGTGACTATAACATCACTGACCCTATTCCTCCTATGCCCCCATCCCTATGATAGATCTTTTATTTTCTCTCTCTCACAACTTGGTTTTTATATAACAGGATAACTGTCCGGCTTGTGGACTGTACCCTGTGGCATAATTAACTCTTACTTATTGGATGTTTTATGTTTAAACAATTTTCTTCTTACTTGTTATGGTAATTTATGATCATTCTACTTGTCACGATGGTTTCCTCATTAGAGCAGGTGTATTTATTAATTCCACCTTTAGTATAATATATTATGCTCTTTAGTATTTAGTCTCAGGCATCAAACAGGTGCTTAAGGTGTGTTTTTATTAAGAATTATAATTTTTTTTCCTATCTCAGTTCATTGACTCAGTCAAGTGCATGTATGGTTTGTTGGACAAATCCTAAGTGTAAGACCCGTAGCAAACTAACCCGGTCTTACTACCTTGAACCAGGTCTACCCATCATGGTCGAGCCAAATGGACCAAGTACGTGAAGGAGATCGTGATCCCAGGTATTAAACTGACCCAAAAACAATCAAAAAGGGGCGAGGGTCGCACACCTAGTGAGGTGGGGTCGGACCCCCCCAGTACAAAAAGTCAGACCCTCAGTTTTTAACCGGGGTCAGACATTTTAAAACCAGGGGTCGACGGGATCATCGACCCCCAGTTGCCGCCAGAAACATAAATTTGGAAACTTTCCTAATTTCGGTTGGGCTCTTTCCTAATATCAAAGGGGCTTATTTTAGGAGTTTCTACTCTATATAAAGGACGTCCCTAAGCCTCTTTCACTCCTTTTAGAACCCTAATTGAATTGAGAGAAAGAGAAGAGAAGGAAGAGAAGAAGAAGAGAAGGAAAGTAGAGAAGAAGGCAAAAGGAGAAGAGTTTCAGAGATGGAGTACTCTTCTCAGGTAAGAATACTAATTCTATGTATTTTGTGAGACTTAGAATAGTTAATGAGAAAAGTATGATGTAGGAGAAACCCCAAACCATCAATCCATGATTAAGATTCAATGGAAACCATGGAGGAGATCAACTAAACCATATGATATGTAAAGAGTAGTTCTAAACCATAGGAAGTGTATGGAATGGACTATGGAAGGAAGCCATAGGATTCAAACAAGAGAGAATGGACGAAAAGGTGATTTATCGACCAAACCCATGGGGGGTCGCACCTAGGGTCGATGGACCCATCGACCCTGGCATCGACCCTACTATAGGGGGTCATAGTATACTACTACCCTAGCATCGACCCGTCCTGCTACCCCCAGTTAACAAAAAGTTGGAAAAATTAGAATAAAATCTAACTAAATTCTATCGACTTTGTTAGGTCTTCTAGTAATATAATATCAATATAAAGGTGATTCTTAAAGCTTGAAAGATGATCTACTAGCAAGTTAAGGTGAGGAAACAAGACCTAAACTAATTAGTTAATAACAAACTATTTTTATTTCTTGAGTCTAATGCTATGCTTGATTCTATGCGAACATGGTTGTAATGTGCATTCAACATGTCATCCAATATTTTAATTTTTTGTTCATGCATATTTACTTTATTGTTTATAACATGATAATGACCATGATGATAGGAATAGGCATGTGAATGTATGCGTGTGGTTGGTGTACTTGATGCGAGCGAATATCAGGGGGAGTGTCATAGGCTGAACATCAGCACTCTAGCTCTATCTCTAACTCAAGTCTTATGCATTAGCATCGTCGTATCGCCATTACTTTAGCAGAACTATTACGTCGTAGAGTATCAGGGGAGGTGGTCTCGGTCCTTGTAGTCTCTGACTCTATCGGGGGCCTTAGCTCTATCTCTATGGGCATTCTGAGGGATGTTGGGGTGAGGCCTTGGATACACTGTTTGGCATTAGGATTGGTTAGTTGCGAGCCCAGTTTGCAAACCCTCGCCAGCAGGGGCTTACGTGTTGGTGTGGCACTATACAGCAATAAACGTTAACCTTTGTTGTACAATGTTCATGGTAGGGTGGATGGGGACGACAATAAACATTAACCTTTGGGCGGGCTTCCACACCCTGTGTATATAGGAGGGGTCAATAAACATTAACATTTGACCTCCAACCCTTTCTACTGCATATTGCAAACTTTAAACCAGACCACAGATATGAATTGAATGCATGCATATGTATTATTGCATTGTTTTGTTTGCTTACTGAGCCATGATGTGTGCTCACCCTCTCGACGTCGAATATTTTAGCTGATGATGCAGGTACTACCGTCGAAGATTATGTCAACGCTCCAGTGTACAGGCACATGGCGACGATGGAAGTTGAAGACGAAGTGGATACGCATGACTCCTCTTGCGAGTGCAACTCATGCGTATTTGATTAGATTTTATTTTAATAATTTTGATTTAGTAAAGACATGTAATTGGTATTTTATTTATGTCTCTGTTGAAACAGCATAATTGGATATTTTAATATGATTATCATATTTAGATTTCTCAGTTCATTTTATTATAAGACTTCCGATATTGTGTATTTACTCTTATTATAAATGTGGATGTATGAGGTTTAGATAAAATGGATATAGCCTACTCGAGATCCTGGTTGAACCGTTGGTTTGTTGACGGTTCATCACACCATTCTGAATAGTGCGAAATTGGGGTGTGATACTAAGAGCTCTGATACCAAGTTGTCACACCCCAATTCCGACTGAACCAGAAGTGTGAGTGAACTGTCACTGAACCAACAGTTTACACCAGGATCTCAATAAGACCATGTCCACTCATACAAACAAATGCACATAACCACAATCAGAATATAATAAAATACAACAAAAGTCTTAAATAAAATGAATTGAGTAATCTATTGATAAATTTAAATAAAACATTCAATTATTCAAATTCCCAAAACATAAATAAATATCTTTACATCATTGTATTTCCAACCAAAAATAAATAGAAAAAATGAAAATCAAATCCTAAAGGTACACGCAGAAAGGGCACTCGCATGAAGCGTCATGCTCGTCCTCTCCTGTTTGCATGTCCAGGGCAGCCACGCCTCTATACACTGGAGCGTCCACGTAATCCTCTACTGCATAACCTGCATCAACATCTAAAAACATGTATATATACAAGGGTGAGCTCACAACTTAGCTCAGTAAGACAATCAGACAATGCAACAAACATATGCATGAGTAACATTTACATCATAGTCTAGTTTTAAGTTTGCAATGTACTATAGAAAGGATTGACGGCCACCGCACCTCTATACATGAGTGTGTGAAGCTGCCCAATGGATCAAACACCACTGTCGTCTTACATGCACCCTGTCATGGAATAGAGATAGAGCTAAGGCGTCCGGATCAAACACCGCCAACACCTCCCCTGATACTCTACCCATACCAACACATAAGCCCCTATTGGCGAGGGCTTACAAACTGGGCTGGCAACTAACCAATCCTATATGTCATCACAGTAGGCCCTGTCCCAGCGCAGCTCCCTACGACATAGAGATAGAGCTAGAGTCTAGTGGCCAGGCCAGAGACCACAGTGCCACTTCCTTTCCCTGATACCCTACCCGCACCAAGCATGTTAAGATATAACGATACGCAAGGTGCTAGTGTGAGGAATGATCCTAGACCTCCAGTCCTTCTCATTCCACACACCAATAAAAACAATCACATACCTAACAGTCACAACCTAGCATAGCAAGTATGCATGAACAATAATAATAACTGGAAGTAAAGGATGACATGCGAGAATGCCCAAACATCAATTCACAGAACCATAATTATTAACAAAGATTTACTGTTATTAAATTATTAGGGTTTAGGTCTGATTCCCTTACCTGACGCTTGGTTGATAGTTCGCTTCGTGTCACAAGGTCCAAACGTGCTATCACAAGGTCCTACACGATATTAGGGTTTAGTTAGAATAGTTCTCTTAGGGTTTACATTGGTCGAAAAACCAACAAGGTCAAAACACTTCTCACAGAGCAGACCGGTCACAGGTACCGGTCGCAGCACTGTGGGGAAAACCTGCGACCAGTATGGTCGGTCGGTCCCCACAGACCAGTCCCCGAGAGGTACCGGTCGCAGTACCAGTTGCATATGGTGCGATCCGTATGTCTCCGGAAGACCATACACTTGGTTCTCGCCTTCCGTCGATTACCCCCTATTGATCCTATGGTTCCTCCTACACATCTTAGGTCTAAGCATTGAGTTAGAGTTGTTTCCAACTCCATTCAAGTCCTAGTTTCGATGATCTCAACCTAGAACTTGAATCTAGGATTTATCGATTAAATTAGGGTTTAACGGTAAAATAGGGTTTAGATCAATACCTTGCTTTGCATATTATCACCTATACAGCCAACCTTGCACACCTGAACACCTACCACTGAATACTGATCCCCATCTCACAAACCAGTCCACATTACCAAAACCACCTGCTCTTCAAGCAACACTACCACATCCCAAAACCACCTTATCAGATCACCACCACTCTACACCTGTAGATCTCACTCTACTCACGGCCAAACCCAGCCATCACCACAAGCCACACACTTTCAATTCACATTAATTATTAGAGGGTTCCCACTTGATATGCACAAACCTGATCAATTCTGCCTTATACCCGATCTACTTCATTTGATCATATTATTTGCATGTTAATGTGATTTAAGTTGATCTAAAACATTGATTTTGAAGATTTAATCATATGATGCATGTTAATATGCGATCTGAACCATTGGATGACATGAAAACTGATTTAAATGAATCTGAACAGTTGGATTACCATCTTGAGTGATTTGAACCGTTGGATTATATTTGGGAATATTTTAAATGAATTTGAACGGTTAGATTACCATCAAGAGTGATTTATACCGTTGAATTTTTCATCATGAGTGTTTTTAGATGCTCACTGACATGTTTGGATGCCACATAATTGCCATATTTGATCCTTACACTCTCACATGCCATACTTGGATTGCTTTCACATGTTATCTTTGGATGCTTCTATTTTTGGATTGCACACTTACCATGTTTGTATTCATTCACATGCTCACTTGCCATCTTTGACTGATTTGATGCTAAATTTGGATATATTTCTAACATCCTATATTTGGATGCTTACACTACTATATTTAAGCTCACATTGCTATGTTGGATTGTTTACATTGTTATTATTGAGTACAACAACTAGGGCAAATTAAACCCTAGAATGGAATGACCAATTAGGGCAAGATACACCCTAAAATGGAAAGAATACAACAATTAGGGTGGAAAACCCTAAAAATGAAAAGTAAAAAGAAATTAGGGTAGAAAATCCTAAAAATGGAAAGAAAATATCAATTAGGGTAGAAAACCCTAAAAATGGAAAGAAAATAGCAATTAGGGTAGAAAACCCTAAAAATGGAAAGAAATTAAAAATGATAAGAATTTAGGTCTCATCCCTAGATCTTATTAACAAAAATAGAAAGAATTTGGTACACATCCCAAATAAAAATGATAGAAATTTAGGTCTCATCCCTAGATCCTATTGATAAAAATAGAAAGAATTTGGTACACATCCCAAATAAAAATGGTAGGAATTTAGGTCTCATCCCTAGATCCTATTGATAAAAATAGAAAGAATTTGGTACCCATCCCAAATAAAAATGGTAGGAATTTAGGTCTCATCCCTAGATCCTATTGACAAAAATAGAAATAATTTGGTACACATCCCAAATAAAAATGGTAGGAATTTAGGTCTCATCCCTAGATCCTATTGACAAAAATAGAAAGAATTTGGTACACTTCCCAAATAAAAATGGTAGGAATTTAGGTCTCATACCTAGATCCTATTAACAAAAAATAGAAAGAATTTGGTACACATCCCAAATAAAAATGGTAGGAATTTAGGTCTCATCCCTAGATCCTATCGAAAAAAATAGAAGGAATTTGGTACACATTCCAAATTCGACTCTCATAAATTTTGAACTACGTCGTACCTAATTTCTAGGGCACACCCAAGAATACGTAGGCAATTTGGGAATCCAAAATACGATACAAAGCCACCCATCAACCATACATCCAGCATAAACTTCAACTTGAACATAAAAATCTAATTGAAGCACATGCATAAATCACTTTCATAATCTTTAATCACACAATCGATTTTCGAACTACGTTTTTGGACTTGATTTCGGGTTTGGAATCGTGGCGGTTTGAGATGTCTTACGTCTCAGTTCGGTCCAATACCGAACCATCTTTGGTCCGGTTTACTGTATAATATTGTACATTACATTTGCTTGTTTGTTTGCTTTAAAACATGATTGGTTGAACCCTAGGTTAGAATAACTTTGCAACTTGGTTTAGGACATCCCCATTGAACCCTAGTCATCCAGTTGACCAAGCACAGTAAAAAATTAATGTTTAAGGAAAGTTTAGGAGGCTGATATTGATCGGGCGGTTTGAGTGCCTAACACCTTCCATGTCGTACCCTGAATACTTACCCGATCTCTTGCAGACCAAAGAACTGATACATTGGGTCACGAGTCAATAGAAGTCTTACCTTAGGGTGAGGCTACATTTTTTGAGGTCCTAGACCTTAATCTAGGTGGTGACTCCAACAGAAACATTGATCTTCATTGATACGGATACCACATTCATCCCGAGGAAGATCATCGTTTCTCATTGTCCTCACAGTGGCGACTGTGAGGACAATGGGAAATCGATGATCTTCCTCGGGATAGAAATGTATTCGTAATCGATGAAGATCAATTGTTCTGTTGGAGTTGCCACCTAGATTATGGTCTAGAACCTCGAAAATGTAGCCTCACCCTAAGGTAAGACTTCTATTGACTCGTGACCCAATGTATCAGTTCTTTGGTCTGCAAGAGATCGGGTAAGTATTCAGGGTACGATTATGGAAGGTGTTAGGCACTCAAACCGCCCGATCAATATCAACCTCCTAAACTTTCCTTAAACATTAATTTTTTACTGTGCTTGGTCAACTGGATGACTAGGGTTCAATGGGGATGTCCTAAACCAAGTTGCAAAGTTATTCTAACCTAGGGTTCAGCCAATCATGTTTTAAAGCAAATAAACAAGCAAATGTAATGTACAATATTATACAGTGGACTGGACCAAAGATGGTTCGGTCTTGGACTGAATCTGAGATGTGTAAGACATCTCAAACTGCCTACGAATTCCAATCCTGGAAATCAAGTCCATAAACGTAGTTCGAAAAGGGTTTTGTGATTAAAGATTATGGAAGTGATTTATGCATGTGCTTCAATTAGATTCTTTGTTCAAGTTGAAGTTTATGCTGAATGGATGGTTGATGGGTGGCTTTATACCGTATTTGGGAATCCCAAATTGCCTACGTATTCTAGGGTGCGTCCTAGAAATTAGGTACAACATATTTCAAAATTTGTGAGAGTCGGATTTGGAATGTGTACCAAATTCCTTCCATTTTTGTCAATTGGATTTAGGGATGAGACCTAAATTACTACCATTTTTATTTGGGATGTATACCAAATTCTTTCTATTTTTGTTAATACGATCTAGGGATGAGACCTAAACTCCTACCATTTTTATTTGGGATGTGTACCAAATTCTTTCTATTTTTGTCAATATGATCTAGGGATGAGACCTAAATTCCTACCATTTTATTTGTTTCCATTTTTTAGGCTTTCACTTTCCCTTTTCATTGTGATTTTCATTTTTTAGGGTTTCATACCTTAATTTCTCTCTTTATTCTAAGGTTTATCTTGCCCTAATTATTCTTTCCATTTTTATGATTTTCTACCCTAATTGCTATCTTCTTTCCATTTTTAGGGTTTTCTACCCTAATTGCTATCTTTTTTCATTTTAGGGTTTTCTACCCTAATTGCTATCTTCTTTCCATTTTTAGGGTTTTCTACCCTAATTGCTATCTTTTTCCATTTTTAGGTTTTTCTACCCTAATTGTTATTTTCTTTCCAAAAATTAAATATGGTAGGTGAAACATTCCAAGTATAGCAGTGATAGCAATCCAAACATAGCAATATGCATCCAAACATGGCAGTAAGCATCTAAATATGATAGTGAGCATGTGGCAGACAAATATGGCAATAAGCATGTGTAGCATTCCAAAACAACAAGAATCATGTAAGCACCCAAAGATAACATGGGAGAGCATTCCAAGTATGGCATGTGAGCAATGTGAGCATTGGTAGAGATATCAACATGGCATCCAATGGTTTAGATTACACAAAATGATGATCCAATAAGGATAGGTCAGATTTCGTATTTAATGGCTCAAATTAAAATCAGATTTATTGAGCATCTTGGTAAGATGATAAAAAAATCAAAACCAACGGCATATGATCAAACATATGATCAAGCATAAGAAATATTCATTCAATGGCATATGATCAAGCATAAAAAATATTCATTCAATGGCATATGAACGAGCATAAAAAATATTCATTCAATGGCATATGATCAAGCAAAAAAAATATTCAATCAATGGCATATGATCGAGCATAAAAAATATTCATTCAATGGCATATGATCAAGCATAAAAAATATTCATTCAATAACATATGATCAAGCATAAAAATATTCATTCAATGACATATGATCTAGCATAAAAAATTCATTCAATGGCATATGATCAAGCATAAAAAATATTCATTCAATGGCATATGATCAAGCATCAAAAATATTCATTCAATGACATATGATCAAGCATAAAAATATTCATTCAATGACATATGATCAAGCATAAAAATATTCATTCAATGACATATGATCAAGCATAAAAATATTCATTCAATGGCATATGATCAAGGTAGATGTGTAGCAAGAGGTCGACTGATAGGGAGTAAGATGTGGGATCTTAGGCTGGCAGTGGGGTATGGATGAAGTGTGGATGCTTGGCCGTGGGTTGAGGTGGTGTGCATCGGGCTCAGTGAGTTGGGTTGTGAACAGGTGGTGTAGACTATTTGTAAGATGGGTGCTATGGTAGGGAGGGCGGCTGCATGGATAAGTGATTTTGTTTGGTGTAGCAGATGGAGATTGAAGGTAGGGAGGTTGACCAGTTTTGTTGCAGGGGGGCTTTTCGGGTTTGTCGGGACAGGTGTTTTCTGGTCATAAAGAGTATTAAATGGTGATAGGCACAGATGAAACAAAAAGGTAAGAAAGAGCTTGTAATGATGGGTGGTCGGTCATGCATAGAAATAAGATGGTTTGGTGCAATGATGCTTGGTAAATTTGCATGTCAAGAGGTATTATTGGGAATCTGTAGTGGATATGAGGTGATGATGAAAGAGTAAAAGAAAAGTGTTTGAGGGTGGATGACAAGTTACAAAGAGGCAGCCAGTAATGAGGGCAGATGTTGGCCATGAGGTAGGGATTGGTTTAGATGTGAGAGATGTGTTGTGCAGGTTGGTAGATCTAGTTCTATGAGTAGGCAAATAATGGGGATATCAGGTTTAGCAAGGCAGTAAAAAGTAACAGAGAAGAGGGAGTGGTTACCTGAGTTGCTTCTCCTTTCTTCTTCTTCGGCTTCTTCTCCTCCCTTTCAGTTCGATCTCCTCTTCTTCTTTGCTAAAATCTCCCCCTCTTTTTTTTCTTTTCTTTCTCTCTTCTCCCTTCTTCCAAAACCGAGACCCAAAAAATAATCCAACTCCACTTTCTTCCATTTTTTCATTTTATTTTATTCTCCCTTTTTTTCTCTCTCTTCCCCCCTTCCTCTTCCCCGATCTTTTCCCCTTTCCTTTTCCTATTTTCTTTCCCTTTTCTCCCTTTTTGGATTTCCTTCCAACAATCGAAATCTCTCTCTCTCTCTCTCTCTCACATCTCCACTCTCTCATCTTTCCTTTTTCTTCTCAATTTTCTTTTGGATTTACTCCAAAACTGAAATCTCTATCCCTCTCACTTCTCTTCTCTCTCATCTTTTCTTTTTCTTCTCAATCTTCTTTTGGATTTACTCCAAAACCACAATCTCTCTCTCTCTCTCTCACGTCTCCTCTCTCCCATATTTCCTTTTTCTTCTCAATCTTCTTTTGGATTTACTCCAAAACCAAAATCTCTCTCTCTCTCTCTCACGTCTCCTCTCTCTCATCTTTCCTTTTTCTTCTCAATCTTCTTTTGGATTTTATCCCAAAACCACAATTTCTCTCTCTCTCTCCCACGTCTCCTCTCTCTCACCTTTCCTTTTTCTTCTCAATCTTCTTTTGGATTTACTCCAAAACCAAAATCTCTCTCTCTCATCTTTCCTTTTTCTTCTCAATCTCCTTGAAACTTATTCCAAAACCGCAATCTCTCTCTCTCTCTCTCTGACGTCTCCTCTCTCTCATCTTTCTTTTTTCTTCTCAATCTCCTTTTGGATTTACTCCAAAACTGAAATCTCTCTCTCTCTCACGTCTCCTCTTTCTCATCTTTCCTTTTTCTTCTCAATCTTCTTTTGGATTTACTCCAAAACCTAAATCTCTCTCTCTCTCACGTCTCCTCTCTCTCATCTTTCCTTTTTCTTCTCAATCTTCTTTTGGATTTTATCCCAAAACTGTAATCTATCTCTCTCACGTCTCCTTTCTCTCATCTTTCCTTTTTCTTCTCAATCTTCTTTTGGATTTACTCCAAAACCGAAATCTCTCTCTCTCTCATGTCTCCTCTCTCTCATCTTTCCTTTTTCTTCTCAATCTCCTTGAAACTTACTCCAAAACCATAATCTCTCTCTCTCTCTCACGTCTCCTCTCTCTCATCTTTCCTTTTCTTCTCAATCTCCTTTTGGATTTTATCATTTATATATAATAATATATATTATATACATATATACACATATATTTAATAACATACATATATATATATATATATATATCGTATACAATATATAATATATATATAAATATTATGCACATGGATGAACAGGTTCGAAACAGATTGAGACTGGCATGGGTTGACTGAGTTAAACTGATATGGGTTGAGCTAGGTTGGGTCAAAACTAGCTTGAACTAAGTTGACTAGATTGACTGAAATTAACTGCATTTTCTCTCTCTATCATTTCATGAGCCATTTCCACTGTCATTTTGCATGGAATTTTTCGATGACCTCTATTCCCAATTTTCTACGTTCACTTTGTAGAACACTAAAAATGAGGAATATAGGAACTTGAATCACCTCATTTGGAAATAAAATGCTCAACTTATGAATTTTTGAAGTTTAAGCGGACCAATTATCGATAATTTAGCTGACCATTCTGCATGGGATCCTTCAGAGACTTCTGCCGGAAATCCTTTACGTCCACTTTGTAGAGTACTAAACATGGAACATAATGAAACTGAAATTACCTGATTTGGATATGGGATGATCAAAATATGAATTTTTTAAGATTAAATGACCATTTCCATACGTAATTTTGCATGGGACCCTCTGGAGACTTCTACCCAAGATTTTTCACGTCCACTTTGTAGGACATCACAAATGAAGAATAATGGCTTTAGGATCATCTGAATCCGATGTAGAACGGAAAAGATATGAAGCTTTGAAGTTCTAACGATAACTTTGCATGCAAGCTTGCATGGGGCCCACTGGTGATTTCTACCGGAAATCCTTTACGTCCACTTTGAAGAGGACTAAAAATAAGGAATAATGGTACTTAAACCATATGATTCAGATGTCGGATGATCAAGATATGATGATTTGAAATTCAAACAATCCAACTTACGATAATTTGCATGAAAGCCCCTGGGATTATTTATGATAATTTCAGAAGCCACCCTTGTACGTATCATCCAACTAAAATGATCATATCTTCTTCATTTGATGTCAGAATCGAGCAATTCTGGTCTCATTTTGAAGATAATTCCATGACCTAGGCATCCATGTAAAATTATAACCCGTGACCTTGCTGTGGGACCCATTGAAAACTTCCTCAAATTCACAGACCCATTGAAAACTTCTTCAAATTCACTGTCAAAAATCCAAACTTTCAATCATCTTTCTTCCTTTTGTTGTCCATATACCAGCAGAACTTTGTTTAGCTGGGATGGAAAAAATGGGTGCTTACACCATGATTGAATACTTTCCCTGTAACACACATTGTCATAGTCGTGTTAACCTCTCCTTGGGATTTTATCATTGCTTTTCTACTTAGCGCATCAGCAACTATATTACCTTTTCCTAGATGATACCGAATATCACAATCATAATCCTTCAATAATTTCAGCCATCTTCTTTGTCTCATGTTCAACTCCTTCTGATTAAAAAGATAAGTGAAACTCTTGTGATCGGACTTAATCTGAAATTTCTCTCCATACAAATAATGTCTCCATATCTTGACAGCATGTACTATTGCTGCTAATTCCATGTCATTAGTGGGATAGTTCTTTTCATGTATCTTTAGTTGTCTTGAGGCATACGCAACTACTTGTTCTCCTTGCATAAGCACACATCCTAAACCCAACCCAGACGCATCAGTGTACAAGGTAAATGGTTGTCCTGGAATAGGAATAGTCAAGATGGGAGCAGATATCAATCTAGCTTTTAATATTTAAAAACCTTGTTTACATTTGTCAGTCCAAACAAATTTTTCTCCTTTCTTAGTTAAACTGGTGAGAGGTATGGCAATTCTGGAGTAATCTTCCATGAATCGTCGGTAATACCCAGCTAGACCTAGGAAACTTTTGATTTCTGCAACACCCTTAGGTGCTTCCCATTTCACAATGGCTTCAATCTTGCTGGGATCCACTTTAATCCCTTCAGCGGATACAAAATGGCCTAAGAAAGCGTCCTCATTTAGCCAAAACTCATACTTTGTAAATTTGGTGTAAAGCTTCTCTTTTCTCAGTCACTATAGAGCGGCTCTTAGATTCATGACATGAGTTTCCTTGTCCTTGGTGTAGACCAATATATCGTCAATAAACACAATGATTGACGTATCCAACATATCATGGAATACCTGATTCAAGAGTTCCATAAAAGTCGCGGGTGCGTTAGTTAATCCAAAAGACATGACTAAAAATTCATAATGTCCATATCTTGTTCTGAATGATGTCTATGGAATATCACCTTCCTTAATCTTCAACTGATGGTATCCTGACTGAAGATCAATCTTGGAGAACACCTTGGCACCTTGCGACTGATCGAACAAGTCATCGATCCGAGGCAACGGGTATCGATTCTTGATTGTAAACTTATTCAATTCTCGATAGTCTATACACAGTCGAACACTACCGTCCTTCTTCTTCACAAACAATACTAGCGCTCCCCATGATGATATGCTTGGTCTGATATAACCCTTGTCTAGTAATTCTTGTAATTATACCTTCAGTTCCTTCAGTTTAGTAGGAGCCATTCGATAGGGTGCTTTACATACTGGTGCGGCTCCGGGTATGAGATCTATAACGAACTCTGTCGCTCGGTCGGCTGGTAGTCCTGGTAATTCCTCAGGAAATACATCCGAAAAGTCACGCACAACATCAATATCTTCCATTCGTGGTGCTTCCTTGGTGAGATCAACCACGGATACTAGATACCCAACTCCTCCTTTCTCGAGGCATTTTCTAGCCTTTAATGCAAAAATGATGAGTTTTTATTTATGGGGAAGTTTGGTTCCCGCAAAGCTAAACTCTGCTCCTTCCTTGTCTTTAAATGTCAATTTCTTTTCTGCACATAATAGGTTTGCAGAATGCTGAGCTAACCAATCCATTCCCAAGATAATGTCAAAGTTTGCCATCTCGAGAAATTAAGGTTGCATCCAAAATCTTCTTGCCGATAAGAACTGGACATGGTCCATAACCTTTTTCTAGTTCCACTTCTAACAAAGAAGCGGGAGGTACTATGACTATCTCCCATCTATCTGGATTGTCTTGATCTTCCTTTTCTCTATAGTAGTAGTATTGGTCCCTCTCTTTTAGTAGTGGCTAGCAGTGGTGGAAAATCTCTTTCTTCCCGGGGGGAGATAGATCATTGCCATCTTCATCCCAAAACACACTTGAGAGTGTTTGGTTGCAAAGCATTTGTTCATGTACCGAAAGAACCAAGCAACTCCATAGCGAACAAGCAACGGATGAGCCCCAGCAATAAAACCCTTATCTTATCTTTGAGAAGGGGCCCATGCAACCAAGCAACGAATGAGCTAGCTGATGGAAGTGCAAAAAGAAGAGCGGTTCACATATTTTCCCGTAAATGGAATCGAATCGCACGATTGTTAAGGAAAGTGCGGAGGGAACAGCCCATTCTTTATTGCGGGGTAGAGACCAAAGATCTTGAGCGGCCGATCCGGCAGAACAACTCAAAAGATAAAGAAGTATCGTTAATTTCTTCATGTTCATTCCAAGTTCGGTGTTGAATCAATCCAACACTTCGTTTGGTCACTTCAGAAGTCAAATAAAATACCTAATTCTATCGATCGTACAACCAATTTTTAGTCTAAAGATCTGAGGGGTAGATTTAGCTTCTTTTCAAATGACACAGATATAATAGAATGAGTAGCTCCAGAGTCAACGAGTACTCTGGCGGGTATGCCATTAATAGGTATGATACCTGTGATTTGTTTTAATTTAGTCTACATGCTCACACAAGGTAATACAAAATGAAAGGTTCAGGTCATACCTGTAACCACATCAAGCGATGCGGCAGCATCCTCAGATGTAACTGCATAAATTTTTCCTTGCTGTAGCTGCTTCCTGGGCTTAGGACATTCCCTTGAATAATGTCTCATTTGATTACAATTATAGCATTTTACTCCTTCATTGTTTTTCGTCTGTTGAGGTTGGACTGTTGGAGTAATCTTGGCTGCAGCATTAAAGCCTTGAGTAAGGAAGGGTTTAAATGTCTTTGTGTTCCCTCCATTATATGAATTTCCATTCGGCCTTTTGATATCTCTATTCTGAGCAAAGTAGCTCTCCCTCTGGCTCGATTCTAGCACTCGAGCAATCTGTACTGCTTCATTATAAACTTTCTTTTCTAGCCCCAAAACATGCTCCCGAATGCTTCCCCTAAGTCCCATGACGAACCTTCGGGTTTTAATATTTTCCTCTTGCATGCTAGAGGGAGCAAAGAAAAACAGCTCTTCATAACGCTATTGATATGCATCTACAGTCATCTATCCCTGATACAAACTCAGGGACTCTCTTTCCATAGCGTCTCTGAAACTTCTGGGAAAATATTTCACAAAGAACGCCTCTTTATAGATAGCCCAGGTCAATTGAGCTTGCTTTGTTAACAGATAACTCCGAGTAGACTTCCAATAGTGGTGTGCATAACCTTTCAGCATAAATGTGGCACACATCACTTTTTCCTCCTCATTAACAGTCATCATCATGAAATTCTTTTCCATCTCATCGATCCAATGAGCTGACCAAAAAGGATCTGCTGGCTTGCCATTATATTCCTTAGGCTTCATTTTCAGAAAACGCTCAATCAATCGAGAATGGTCCAACTAATACTGAGCATAGGCCCCATACATAGGTGGTTGATACTGGTAACTGCCTTGGGCTACCTCAAGGTTTTATACTTGAGCTTATACAACTGGCGTTCGAGGTGCTTGGGGTACTGTGTTGCTATCCCCCAGTACTGTGCTAGCTTGTGTGGCTGGTATAGGTGTAGTATGTGCAGCTGGAAAAGCCATTCCCATAGCAGCTTGCATATCGGCTTGCACCTGTTGTATTTGCTGCAGCTGTTGTGCTAGGTTCATTACTACTGTAGCCAAATCCTTAGGTGGGGCTAACAAGTTTATAGGATTAGCCTGGCCATTAGCTCTTGGTGGTGCCACATTCTGATCCTCTTGTCCTTCAGGATTTTCATGGCTATCTTCCTCCACAGGTGGTGGTAGAGGAATTGGGTTACGTCCTCGTCTGGTTACTCTTCGCCCAGCCATTTTTTGTTCTGATGGTGGTAGTGTCTGAAAAAATCATAGAAGATGTGAGGCACTCATAATATACATCATGTCACACCCCAATTTTGCACTATTCAGAATGGTGTGATGAACCGTTAATAACCAACGGTTCAACCAGGATCTCAAATAGGTTGTGTCCGTTTGTTTAAACCATACACTTCCACAATCATTATCAGAGTAAATACACATTAGCGGAAGTCTTAATATTAAATGAACTGAGAATATAAATGTGATAATCATAAATAAAATATCCAATTATCTTGCATTGACTGAGACATAAGTAAATAAAATATCAAATTATATTTCCTCAATAATCCAAATAAAAATCATATCGAAAACGCATGAGTTGCACTCGCATGACGAGTCATGCGTCTCCACTATATCTTCTGCGTCCATCGCCGCAACATGTCCGTATGTGGGAGAACTCATATAATCTTCTACAGTCATACCTACATCATCAACTAAAAATATTCGAATTCGAAAAGGGTGAGCACACATCACGGGTCAATGAGCAAACAAAACAATGCAACAAACATATGCATGCATTCAATTCATAACTGTGGTCTGGTATATAAGTTTGCAATGTGCTATAGAAAGGTTCGGAGGCCACCTCACCTCTATACATGAGTGTGTGGAGTCGCCCAATGAATATCAGCATTGCCATCCCACATGCACCCACCATGGACAAGTATACACCCAATGAAAACAGCATTGCTGTACCGGCTGCCCATACCAACACATAAGCCCCTATTGGCGAGGGCTTGCAAACTGGGTTCGCAACTAACCAATCCTAATGTCAAACAATGTATCCAAGGCCTCACCCCAGCATCCCTCAATACACCTATAGAGATAGAGCTAGGGTCTGGTGACCAGGACACACCACAATGTCACGTCCCCCCCCCCCCCATGATGCCCTACGATGTATTAGTTCTGCTAAGGTAATGGCGATACGAAGATGTTAGTGTACAAGACTTGAGAAGAGATAGAGCTAGAGTCTGGTGACCAGGACACACCTCGATATCACGTCCTCCCCCTGATGCCCTACTCTCATCAAATACACTAACCATACACAAACATTCACATGCCTATTCCTGACATCACCATCCTCATCATGTTATAAACATATGAAATTAAATATGCATGAACAATAATAACAGGAATAGAAGATGACATGTTGAATGCACATTACAATCATACAATCATACAATCATAAAATCATACATGGCATTGGACTCAATAAACAAAAATAGTTTATTATTAGCCAATTAGTTTAGGTCTTGTTCCCTCACCTTTGCTTGAGTGTAGATCCTCTTTTAAACTTTAAGAATCACCTTTATATCACTAGGAAAACCTAACAAGTCGATAGTTTTTAATTAGAAACAATTCCCAACAATTTAAGCTTGTTGTAAAGCTAGGATCACAGGATGGGTCGCAGGATGGGTCGCAGGTATCTGAGACCCCAGGGTATAGGGTCGGTCATAGGGTCGGTTACCTATCGACCCTAGGTGCAACCACAGCCTCCCTGGACTTCCCGAGAGCATGGGGTCGATCCTATAGTCTTGTAGGTTCATTCTAAGAATGTTCTATGGCTCATAGCTATGTTTTTTACACACTTTCCATCGCCTATGATGATTACCTTCATGGATTCCTTCGAAACTCATCCATGGGTAGATGATTTGGGTCTCTCCCAACCCTAACTTCTTCATAAACTATTCTTAGGGTCTTACATAGTTCATGGAGAATGTATCCATACCTTAGGGTTGCTGAGTTTCAGAGATTTCTCTGAATTCCTTCTCTTTAGTTGTCTTCTCAAATTCTCCTTCTCTTCTTCTTTTCCTCCTTCTCTTCTCTTTCTCTCACTATGAATTAGGGTATCAAAAGGAGTGAAAGAGGCTAAAGGACGTCCTATTTATAGAGGAAAACCTCCCAAAATCCGTCCCAACGAGTTTAGGAAAGGTTCCCTTTGAATTAGAAAAGTTTCCTAATTTTTGATTTCTGTCAGTCTTCCTAGGGTCGATGCCAGGGTCGCAGAATCCGTCGAGCCTAGGGTCTCAAGTCATCCGACCCTAGGACCTGTGGACCATGGGTTGGATTCTGTTGAGGTTGGGGTCGACCCTACCTGTTTAGGCATGCGACCCTACCCTCTATTTTACTATTTTTGGGTCAATTTCATACCTGGTCTTGTGATTTTCTTCACGCACTTGGTCCATGTGGCTCGACCATGATAGGTAGACCTGGTACAAGGTGGTAAGACCGGTTAGTTCGGTACGGGTCTTACAACTCCCCCCTGCTTATTAAAAATTTCATCCTCGAAATTTGTACATACCTTCTGAGTCGAAAAGATGAGGGTATTGCTTTCGCATAGCATTCTCTTCTTCCCATGTGATCTCTTCTATATCTCGACTTCTCCAGGTGACTTTAACATAATAGATGTCATGGTTGCGTAGTCGTTGAACCTTTCGACTGGTGATTTCAGTTGGTGCTACTTCGAATGTCAAATCATCAGTCAAATCAGATGGATCTACTGTCAACACGTGCGTTGGATCTCTGACGTACTTCTTCAATAACGAAACATGGAATACATCATGCACACTTGACATAGATGGTGGCAGTGCTAACTGGTAAGCCACTTCTCCACGTTTGGCTAGAATCTCATATGACCCGACATATCTCGGACTTAGCTTTCCTTTCTGTCCGAACCATTTTAACCCGTGCATTGGTGACAATTTCAAGAATACCTTATCACCTACAATAAATTCAAGGTCTCGGCGTCGAGTGTCTGCGTACTATTTTTGATGATTCTGAGCCATCCTTACTCTTTCCTTGATAATGTCAACTACTCGACATGTTTCCTCAACAAATTCTGGTCCAACAATGCTACGTTCTCCAACTTCATTCCAAAACAAAGGAGTTTGACACTTCCTACCATACAGTGCTTTATAGGGTGACATCTGTATAGTAGCCTGATAGCTGTTGTTATAAGCGAACTCGATCAATGGTAATTTCTCATCCCATGATCATTTAAAATCGATTACACAGGCTCGGAGCATGTCTTCTAAAATATGAATGGTACGCTCCGACTGTCCGTCTGTCTGAGGATGGAATGCAGTACTAAACTTCAATGTTGTACCCATAGCCTTTTGCAATCCTTCCCAAAACTTTGAAGTAAATCGTGGATCTCTGTCGGACACAATGCTTTCAGGTACACCGTATAGTCTGACAATATTGTCCACATACAACTTAGCTAACCTCTCCAGTGTATAGTGAGGTCGTATAGCTATGAATCGAGCTGTTTTAGTTAGGCGGTCTACAATCACCCAAACCACATCAACTACTCAGGGAGTCAATGGTAACCCGGTAACGAAGTCCATAGTGATGCAGTCCCATTTCCATGCTGGTTCCGATAACGGTTGTACCAGTCCTGTAGGTTTTTGTCGTTCAGCCTTCAACCTCTGACAGTTTAGGCATTGAGACACGAACTTAGCTACATCTGCTTTCATTCCTCTCCACCAATATAATTTCTTTAGATCATGATACATTTTTTTATTTCCAGGATGTATCAAATAGACGGTGGGGTGGGCTCTTTCATTAGTCGGTGTCTAATGTCCAAATTTTCTGTTTCAGGTACACATATTCTTCCTTTGTACTTCAGTACCTTTTCATCATCTAAGGTGAACTCAGGAATAGTCCTACCTTTTTCGATGTCCTCTTGTACCGATCTCAGGTAAGGGTCTGATTTAATGGTGGCTTTCACTTCATCAATTATATCAGGTACAATCTTCAATGTTGCAAACATATTTGAAAATCGATGAATAAACCCTTAGTTGGTTGGTTCACCCGGTGCATCTATCACGAACTGCGCATTACCATTATTGAATACTCTTCCTGTAGTACACATTGTTGCAGTCGTGTTAACTTCTCCTTGAGATTTTATCATTACTTTTTTGCTCAGCGCATCAGCAACTACGTTAGCCTTTCCTGGATGATACTGGATATCACAATCATAATCCTTTAATAATTCCAGCCATCTTCTTTGTCGCATGCTCAACTCCTTCTGATTAAATAGATAAGTAAGACTCTTATGATCTGATTTAATCTGAAATTTCTCTTCTTACAAATAATGTCTCCATATCTTGACAGCATGTACCATAGCTGCTAATTCCAAGTCATGAGTGGGATAGTTCTTCTCATGTGTCTTCAGTTGTCTTGAGGCATATGCAATTACTTATTCTCCCTGCATAAGTACACATCCTAAACCCAATCCTGACGCATCAGTGTACAAAATAAATGGCTGTCCTGGTATAAGAATAGTCAATACTGGAGCAGATATCAATCTAGCCTTGAATGTTTGAAAACTCTGCTCACATTTATCAATCCAAACAAACTTTTTGCCCTTCTTAGTCAAACTGGTGAGAGATACGACAATTCAGGAATAGTCTTCCACAAATCGTCGATAATACCCAGCTAGACCTAGGAAACTTCTAATTTCTGCAACGCTCTTCGATGCTTACCACTTCATAATGGCTTCAATCTTACTAGGATCTACTTTGATCCCTTCAACGGATACAACATGGCCTAGGAAGGCGACTTCATTTAGCCAAAACTCACACTTTGTAAATTTAGCGTAAAGCTTCTCTTCCCGTAACCGCTGCAGAGCGGCTCTTAGATTCATAATATGAGTTTCCTTGTCCTTGGAGTAGACCAATATATCATCAATAAATACGATGACCGACGTATCCAACATATCATGGAATACCTGATTCATAAGTTCCATAAAAGTTACTGGTGCGTTCGTCAATCCAAAAGACATGACCAAAAATTCATAATGTTCATATCTTGTCCTGAATGCTGTCTTGGGAATATCACCATCCTTAATCTTCAACTGATGGTATCCTTACCGCAGATCAATCTTGGAGAACACCTTGGCACCTTGCAACCGATCGAACAAGTCATCGATCCGAGGCAATGGGTACCGATTCTTGATTGTCGCTTGTTCGGCTTCCCGGTAGTCTATACACGATCGAACACTACCGTCCTTCTTCTTTAAGAATAATACTAGCGCTCCCCATGGTGATATGCTAGGTCCGATGTAACCCTTGTCCAAGAGTTATTGTAGCTGTATTTTTAATTCCTTTAGTTCGGTAGGAGCCATTCGATAAGGTGCTTTAGACACCGGTGCGGCTCCGGGTACCAAATCTATAACAAACTCGTAGCTCGGTCGGGTGGTAGTCCCGGTAGTTCTTCAGAAATACCTCGGGAAAGTCCCGCACGACATCAATATCCTCCATTCGTGGTGCTTCCTTGGTGAGGTCGACCACTGAGACTAGAAACCCAACTCCTCCTTTCTCGAGGCATTTCCTAGCCTTTAATGCAGAGAGGATGAGTTTTCGTTTACGGGGAAGTTTATTTCCCGCAAAACTGAACTCTGCTCCTTCATTGTTTTTAAATGTTAGCTTATTTTAGGCACATAACGAGCTAACCAGCCCATTCCAAAGATGACGTCAAAGTCTGCCATCTCAAGTTGAATTAAAGTTGCATCCAAAGTTTTCTCGTCAATAAGAACTGAACATGGTCCATAACCATTTTCTAACTCCACTTCTAATCCCATCGGCGATCGTACAAGTAGTTTGTAGTCTAAAGATTTGAGGGGTAGATTTAGCTTCTTTCCAAATGACACAGATATAAAGAATAAGTAGCTCCAGAATCAAAGGGTACTCTGGCGGGAATGCCATTAATAGGTACGATACCTGTGATTTATTTTAATTTAGTCTACATGCTCACACAATGTAACACAAAATGAAAAAGGTTCAAGTCATACCGGTGACCACATCAGGCTATGCGGTAGCATCCTCAGAGGTAACAGCGTAAACTCTCCCTTGCTTTAGTTGTTTTCTAGGCTTAGTACACTCTCTTGAGATATGACCTACTTGATTGCAGTTAAAACATCTTATTCCTTCGCCATTTGACTTTGGTTGCGGTGGGGCTGCTGAAGTGGTCTTGGCTGCAGCATTGAAGCCTTGGGTATGGAAGGGTTTGAATGCCTTGGTGTTCCCTCCATTGTAAGAATTTCCATTTGGCCTTTTAATACCCCTGTTTTGAGAAAAATAACTCTCTTTCTGGCTCGACTCTATCACGCGAGCAATTTGTAGAGCTTCATTGTAGACTTTCTTCTCAAGTCCCAGGACATGTTCACGGATGCTTCCCCTGAGTCCCGTGACAAATCTTGGGGTCTTTGAGTTTTCCTCTTGCATGTTGGAGGGTGCAAAGAAGAACAGCTCCTCATAACGCTGTTGATATGCATCCACAGTCATTTTCCCCAGATAAAAACTCAGGAACTCTCTCTCCATAGAATCTCTAAAACTTTTAGGAAAGTACTTCTCAAAGAATGCCTCTTTGTATATACCCCAGGTCAGTTGGGTGTGCTTTGTTAACAGGTAATTCCGTGTGGACTTCCACCAGTGGTGTGCAACACCTTTCAGCATGAATGTTGCGCACAACACTTTCTCCTCTTTATTCACCGTCATCATCGTAAAATTCCTCTCCATCTCATCAATCCAGTGTGCTGGCCACAACGGATCAGCTGACTTACCATTATACTCTTTGGGCTTCATCTTCAGAAAACGCTCAACTAGTCTGGAGTGGTCTAGTTGATGAGGAACATAAGCCCCATACATAGGTGGTTAGTACTGATAACCACCTTGAGCTACTTCAGGGTTCTAAACTTGAGCCTGCATGACGGGAGTTTGAGGTGCATAGGGTGTCACACCCCAATTCCGCACTGTTCAGAATGGAGTGATGAACCGCTAATAAACCAACGGTTCAACCAGGATCTCAAATAGGCTATACCCGCGTTATCTAAACTTACACACATCCGTAATCATAATCAGAGTAAATACACAATAGCGGAAGTCTTATAATAACATGAACTGAGAAACTAAGATGATATCATTAATTTAATAGCAAATTATTCTGTTTTCAACTGAGACATAAATATTAAATTCCAAATACATGTCTTAATAAATCCAATAAAGAAACCTATAAAATATCTAATCAAATACACACGAGTTGTACTCGCAAGAGGAGTCGTGTGTATCCGCTTCAGCTTCAGCTTCCATTGCTGCCACATTCCCGTACGCAGACACATTCATATAGTCTTCAACGGTATAACCTGCATCATCAACTAAAAATATTCGACGTCGAGGGGTGAGCACACATCACGGCTCAGTGAGTAGCCAAAACAATGCAACAATACATATGCATGCAATCAATTTATATCTTTGGTCCGGTTTAAAGTTTGCAGTATGCAATAGAAAGGTTTAGGTAGCCAAAGGTCACGTTTATTGACCCCGCCTCTATACACGAGTGTGTGACGTTACCCGAAGATCACGTTTATCGTCAACTCACATGCACCCAACCATGAACATTATATAACAAAGGTTACGTTTATTGCTATATAGTGCCATACCAACACGTAAGCCCCTGTTGGCGAGGGCTGCAAACTGGGCTCGCAACTAACCAATCCTAATGCCAAACAGTGTATCTAAGGCCTCACCCCAGCATCCCTCAGAATGTCCATAGAGATAGAGCTAAGGCCCCCCGGTAGAGTCAGAGACTACAAGGACCGAGACCACCTCCCTTGATACTCTACGACATAATAGTTCTGCTAAAGTAATGGCGATACGACGATGCTAATGCACAAGACTTAAGTTAGAGATAGAGCTAAAGTGCTGAGACCCGCCAAAGGTTAACGTTTATTGATGTTCCCATCACACCTCCCCTGATACTCGCTCGCATCAAGTACACCAACCACACACATACAAGCACATGCTTATTCCTATCATCACCATCATCATCATGTTATAAACAATAAGTAAATATGCATGAACAAGTAATAGAAATATTGGATGGCATGCTGTATGCACATTAAAAATATATTCGCATAGAATCAAGCATAGCATAGGACTCAAGAAATAGAAAACAGTTTTTATTATTAACCAATTTAGTTTGGAGTTCTGGTTCCTCACCTTAGATTGCTATAAAATACTTTTCCAAGCTTTAAAATCACCTTTACAATGTTATTATATTGCTAGAAGACCTAACAAAGTCAATAGAATTTAATTAGAATTAATTCTAGATTTAAAAACCATTCTGTTAACTGAGGGTCGGAGGTAGGGTCGGAGTCAGGATCGACCCTGGGTGCGACCCTCCCTTAACTCTGAACTTCCCGAACACTGAGGGTCGATGGTCCGGAACACCTAGGGTCGGATGGTCATCGACCCTCGGTGCAACCCTCGGTGCACTTTGGTCCAGTTCCCTCGTTTAATCCATTCTTCGTACTTGGGATCCTATGGTTTGCTCATACATTCCATTCTACATTCATTCCATGGTCTAAAACCATGTATAACCCACCTAGATAGCTTTCATGCACTTTCCTATGGTTTTCCATGAAAACCTAACCATAGATTGATGGTTTGGGTTTCTCCGAGATCACACTCTCAACATTAACTAACCTAAGGTCTGTAGAAACTCATGGAATTAGTACCCATACATGAGAAGATTACTTTTCCTCTGAAATTCTTCTCCTTTTTGCTAAGTTCTCTTCCTTCCCTTTCTTCTTCCTCTTTCCTTCTCCTCTCTTTCTCTCAATTCGATTAGGGTTGTGAAAGGAGTGAAAGTGGCTTAGGGACGTCCTTTAAATAGAGTAGGAACATCCTAAAATAAGTCCCTCTGAGATTAGGAAAGAATCCCAATCGAAAATTAGGAAATTTTCCTAATTTAATTTCGGATACAACCTAGGGTCGATGGGAGGGTCGATGATCCCGTCGACCCTAGGGCTTAAGATGTCCGACCCTCCCTTCAAAATCGAGGGTCTGACTTTCTGCTTTGGGAGGTCCGACCCTGCTTAGCTGGGTATGCTACCCTCCCCTCAAAATTATTATTTTTGGGTCAATTTGATACTTGGGATCTCGATCTCCTTCACGCCCTTGGTCCATTTGACTCGACCATAACGGGTAAACCTGGTTCAAGGTGGTAAGACCGGGTTAGATTGACACGGGTCTTACAACTCCCCCCAACTTATAAAAATTTTGTTCTCGAAATTGTACGTACCTTCTGAATTAAATAAATGAGGGTATTGCTTTCGCATAGCATTCTCTTCTTCCCATGTAATCTCTTCCATGTCTCTACTTTTCCATGTGACCTTAACATAGTAGATATCTCTGTTGCGTAGACGTTGAACCTTTCGACTAGTGATTTCTGTTGGTATTACTTCAAACGTCAAATCATCAGTCAATTCCAGCAAATCCACTGTCAACACATGGGTTGGGTCTTTGACATATTTCTTCAATAGGGAAATGTAAAATACGTCATGCACACTTGGCATAGATGGTGGTAGTGCTAACTGATAAGCCACTTTTCCATGCTTAGCTAGAACTTCATATGGCCCGACATATCTTGGACTTAGTTTCCCTTTCTGTCCGAAACTCTTCAATCCTCGCATAGGCGATACCTTTAAAAATACTTTATCACCTGCGACGAACTCCAGATCTCTTCGTCGAGTGTCTGCATATTGTTTCTGACGGTTCTGAGCTGTTCTCACTCTTTCCTTGATGATGTCGACCACTCGGCAAGTCTCTTCCACAAATTCCGGTCCAACAATACTACGTTCTCCAACTTCATTCCAAAACAAGGGAGTTCGACACTTCCTACCATACAGTGCTTCAAAAGGTGACATCTGTATAATGGCCTGATAGCTATTGTTATAAGCAAACTCGATCAATGGTAACTTTTCGTCCCATGATCCTTTAAAATCAACCACACATGCTCGTAGCATATCTTCTAAAATCTGGATTGTACGCTCCGACTGTCCATCTGTCTGTGGGTGGAATGCAGTACTGAACTTCAACGTTGTACCCATAGCTTTTTGCAATCCCTCCCAAAACTTGGAAGTAAATCGTAGATCTCTATCGGACACAATGCTTTCTGGAACACCATGTAATCGAACAATGTTATCCACATACAGCTTCGCTAACCTTTCCAGTGTATACTGAGGTCGTATCGGTATGAAGCGAGCTGTTTTAGTCAGACGGTCCACAATCACTCAAACTGAGTCAACCACTCGAGGAGTCAATGGTAGTCCCGTGACGAAGTCCATAGTGATCCAGTCCCATTTCCATGCTGGTTCCGGTAGTGGCTACAACAGTCGTGCGGGTCTTTGTCGTTCAGCCTTTACTTTCTGATAATTTAGGCATTGAGACACGAACTTGGCTACATCTGCTTTCATTCCTCTCCACCAATATAGTTTCTTCAGATCTTGATATATTTTTGTACTTCCAGGATGTATCGAATAGATGGTGGTATGGGCTTCTTTCATCAGTCGGTGTCTAATGTCCATACTTTTTGTTTCAGGTACACATATTCTTCCTTTGTATTTCAGTACTTTCTCGTCATCCAAGGTGAACTCAGGGTTAGTCCTACCTTTCTCAATATCTTCTTGTACTGTTCTCAGATAAGGATCTGCTATGATAGCTGTCTTCACTTCATCTACTATATCTGGTATAATCTTCAATGCCGCGAACATATTTAAAAACCGATGAATAAACCCTTGGTTGGCTGATTCATCCGTTGTATCTATCACATACTGCTCGTTGCCGTGATTGAATACCATTCCGGTAGTATACATTGCTGCAGTCGTGCTAACTTTTCCTTGAGATTTTATTATTGCTTTTCTGCTTAATGCATCCGCTACTACATTTGCTTTTTCCGGATGATACTGGATATCACAATCATAGTCTTTCAATAGTTCCAGCCATCTTCGTTGTCTCATATTCAGCTCCTTCTGATTAAATAAATAAGACTTTTATGGTCCGACATAATCTGAAATTTCTCTCCGTATAGGTAATGTCTCCATATCTTGACAGCATGTACTACTGCCACTAGCTCCAGATCATGAGTGGGATAATTTTTTTCATCATGTACCTTTAACTATCTTAAAGCATAAGCAATTACTTGCTCTCCTTGCATAAGCACACATCCTAGTCCCAGTCCCGACGCATCAGTGTATAAGGTAATGTCTGTCCTAGAACAGGAATAGTCAAAATCGGGGCAGATATCAATCTGGTCTTCAGTGTTTGGAAACTCTTCTCACATTTATCGGTCCACACAAACTTTTCACCTTTCTTAGTCAAACTGGTGAGAGGTACGGCAATCCGAGAATAGTCTTCTACGAATCTCCGATAATAACCAGCTAGACCCAGAAAGCTTCTAATTTCTGAAACGCTCTTTGGTGCTTCCCACTTCACAATAGCCTCGATCTTGCTGGGGTCCACTTTGATTCCTTCAGCGGATACTACATGGCCTAGGAATGCGACTTCACTTAGCCAAAACTCGCACTTTGAAAATTTGGCATATAGCTTCTCTTTCCTTAAACGATGTAGGGCTGCGTTTAGGTTCTTGATATGGGTTTCCTTGTCCCTGGAATATACCAATATGTCATCAATAAATACTATAACCGACGTGTCCAACATATCATGGAAAACTCGGTTCATAAGTTCCATGAACGTTGTCGATGCATTAGTTAATCCGAAAGACATAACCAAAAATTCATAATGTCCATATCTGGTCCTGAATGCTGTCTTTGGAATATCACCTTCTTTAATCTTCAGCTGATGATAGCCTGATCGAAGATCGATCTTAGAGAATACTCTTGCTCCTTGTAACTGATCGAACAAGTCATCGATGCGAGGTAGTGGATATCGATTCTTGATTGTCAGTTTATTCAACTCCCGATCGATGCATAATCGAAAGTTACCATCCTTCTTCTTTACGAACAACACCGGTGCCCCCCATGGAGATATACTAGGTCAAATATAACCCTTGTCCAGTAGTTCTTGTAGTTGCACCTTCAGTTCCTTCAGTTCCGTAGGAGCCATTCTATAGGGTGCTTTTGATATGGGTGCGGCTCCAGGTACAAGGTCTATCACAAACTCTGTGGCTCGGTCGGGTGGTAATCCAGGTAGTTCCTCTGAAAATACATCAGGATAGTCCCGCACAACATCAAAATCTTCCATTCGTGGTGCGTCCTTGGTTAGGTCGACCACGGATACTAGATACCCGATTGCCCCCTTCTCAAGGCACTTCTTAGCCTTTAGTGCTGAAAGTATGAGCTCGCGTCTCCGGAAAAGTTTGGTTCCCAAAAAACTTAATTCTACCCCTTCTTTGTCTTTGAACGTTAGCTTCTTATCGGCGCATAACAGATTTGCAGAATGCCGAGCTAGCCAGTCCATTCCCAAGATGACATCAAAGTCTGCCATCTCAAGTTGTATCAAGGTTGCATCTAAAGTCTTCTCTCCAATGAGAACTGGACATGGTCCATAACCTTTCTTTAGTTCCACCTCTAACCCCATCGGTGACCGTACAAGTAATTTGTAGTCTAATGTTTTGATGGGTAATTTTGTCTTCTTTCCAAATGACACAGATATAAATGAATGAGTAGCTCCGGAGTCTACATGCTCATTTAATGTAATTATAACTTTAAAAGTTTCAGTCATACCTGTGACCACATCGGGTGATGCGGCCGCATCCTCAGATGTGATTGCATATACCCGTCCCTGATATTACTGCTTCTTGGGCTTTGGGCACTCCCTTGCCATATGTCCGGGTTGGTTGCAGTTAAAACACTTCAGGACTTCAGAATTTGGCTTTGGCTGAGGTTGAGCTGCTGGGGTAGTCTTGGTTGCAGCAGAAAAATTCTGAGGACGAAAGGGCTTATACGTCCTGTTATTGCCTCCGTTGTAGGAATTTCTGGCTGGCCTTTTTATGCCTCTATTCTGAGTAAAGTAACTCTCCTTCTGGCTCGATTCAATCACTCGAGCAATCAGGACAGCTTCATTATAAATTTTCTTCCCTAAGCCCAGAACATGTTCCCTGATGCTTCCTCTCAGTCCCGTGACAAACCTACGGGTTTTGGTATCTTCTTCTTGCATGCTAGCCAGTGCAAAGAAAAACAGCTCTTCGTAGCACTATAGATATGAGTCCACGAATCATCCGTCCCCCGATATAGGCTCGAGAAACTCCTTCTCCATCGAATCTCCGAAGCTCCGTGGAAAATATTTCTCAAAGAAGGCTTCTTTATATATAGCCCAGTCGGTAGGGGCGTGCTTGGTCAGTAGATATGTCTTCGTGGATTTCCACTAATGATGTGCGTCGCCCTTGAGCATGAAGGTGGCGCATAGTACTTTCTCTTCCTCCGTGATAGTCATCATGAGGAAATTTCTCTCCATCTCGTCTATCCAGTGGGTTGGCCACAACGGATCAGACGGTTTGCCGTTGAATTCTGTGGGTTTCATCTTCAAAAATATCTCCACTAGTCGGGAGTGGTCCAACTGGTTTTGGGGGTTTGCCCCAAACATATGGTGTGGATACTGGTAATCACCCCGAGCCGCTTCGAACCCGCACCGGAATCTGCAGCGGGTTGTGGAGGTGTCCGATGAGCTGGGTGGTTACCCACCGGTGCTGCATTGGCTTGTCCCGTGTGCATGGGTGCAGCCCGAGTGGCTTGAAACATAATTCCCATGGCGACCTGCATCTGAGCCTGTGTGTGTTGCATCTGCTGCAGCTGATGTGCCAGATTCATTACCACTGTTGCAAGCTCTGGTGGTGGAGGTGGAAAATTTGTAGGGTTTGCCGGTCCTGGGTTGCCCGATGCATAATTATTCTCTTGACTAGTCTCCTCCACGGGTGGTGGTGGTGGGACTGCATTTCGGGTCTGTCGGGTCACCCTACGTCCAGACATGATTCCTTTCGGTGATTGGTGGTGCCTGAAAATTATCAAAATAGGTGAGAAGTCATTCATATTTCATGTAGGCACGCTAACCGATAATCAATTCCAATTCTAACTCATTTTATAAAAAAAATACTGTCTTTTCTATGCAGGGTCGATGGTGAGGGTTGATGGTATGTTCGACCCTTGGTATCCGACCCTGGGAATGACCTGTTCTTCCCTAGAGCTGAGGGTCGATGGGTGTCCGACCCTCAGTTCCGACCCTTGATTTTCTGTCAGATTCCCGAGAGCTGAGGGTCGATGCGAGGGTCGATGGGTGTCCGACCCTCAGTTCCAACCCTTAGTTTTCTGTCAGGTTCCCGAGAGCCGAGGGTCGATGGGAGGGTCGATTCGAGGGTCGATGGTTCTAGTCGAATTGTCCGACCCTCGGACCAAAAATCAGATTTTTAAGTTCTGATTTTGGGTCATTCTCACTATTCCTCCTCCGTTTCGACTCGTCTCTCCTCTCTGAGTTGGTACAGTGCTACTCTACCGTTTTTGATCGGTTTGACTCCGGGTTTCGACGTCCACGTCATCACTACAGGTATGTCTTCCCATTTTTACCTGTTTCTAGGTTTCCATTTCTAGGTTTTTGCACCTTTAACTTGTATTTTCCAAATCAAACTTTTTCCAACCGTAAAAATTCAATTTTTATTGGGGGCTTTTGTTATTGGTGTCTCGAGGAACGAAAGCCCTCAAAAATTTTTGAATTTCATTGGTTGGTTGTCGAGAAATTTGAATTTTTCCCTTTTTGCCCTAATTTGTCGAAATTTTCAATTTTTCTTGAATTCCTTCAAATTGGACATCGTCAGTTAAAATTTCCTATTGCATGTGGGTTGTAGGGTATGTTTAAACCTAAGTAAGTTCTCATGCCCACTTGTATAGTGAGAAATGGGGCTTTATGGTCAACCTATGTCGTTATTACATCAAATTTCTGATTTTTATCCAACTAATTCCTTATTTTTCATTTTCTTTCTTATTTTGCAGATACCATGGCTCGTACCAAAATACCCAGAGTTCGTGATCCACTTCGCTTCCGTTCTAATGAAGCCGAGGCACAGTATGCCGACTATACCCATAAGAAAGTGGAAGGGGGTCGTATGGTGAACTTGGCTGAGCTAGCCTTGTTCAATGTAGAGAGGGCATTTGGTGATATGGGGTGGCTCCCTGTCATCACCTACGACGCATGCACATGCCCGGATTTGGTGTGTCAGTTCTATTGTAATCTCCAAGTGGTGGGAAATTACAATGACATTGAGCATGGTCAGGAGTTGCGCATCACCAGTTACGTCAAGGGGGTGCACATTTCTTTTGATTATCGGAAACTAGCCGATCTGTTGGGCATACCTTACGATGGCCCCATGGTATACTGTGCACCTGGAGAGCCACAGTTTCTTTCTATGGAGATGAGGGTAGAAATCGACAATCAGTTGCTCCGTCCTGATCGATGGCAGATGAGAGCTTGTTACTTGCGTCCAGCTCCACGGGTCTTCTGCAAGATTATCCAGCATAATCTAATCCCGCAGAGTGGACACTATGAGAGGGTTTCTCAGCTGACCCAGTTCTTGATATACAGCATTCGCACTCGCAAACCGGTCGTCGCCTTCCCATACATCATCATGCTGACTATGATTAGTGCTACATTGTTCGGTCATAGGAGTAATCTACCCTATGGACGCATGATTACAGTTCTTCTGACCCGTTTGGGGGTTGACCTGGTAGATGAGAAGATCCAGGAGAAGACCTTCTCATCACCTCTAGATTGGGAGGCAATCTGCAAGATGGGTATGCGGGATGCCCAGGTTAGTGATGAGGAGAGGAACGAGATGGTGCGTCCTCACACTCGTGTCGAGATGGCTGATGCCGAGGCTGCTGCTTCCGCTGCTAGAGCTCATGTGGATCCCGTCGACGATGACGACCGTATGTATATAGACGTCAACTCGATACCACCGCCTTCACCCACACCTGCGGCTGGTGTCGGTACTTCTTCTGGTGCGGATCCAGTGCCTGAGGCTGGTCCTTCTCATGCGGCTGGTCCTTCACTCCCACCTTCTGACCTGATGGAGATGCTGTAGGAGATCAGGGAGGCTCAGCGCAGATCTGATCTGAGGATGGAGAAGTTGCTAGACACCCAGCGTATGAGGGTGGATGAACTGTTATCGGTCTAGCGGACTGATAGGAGAGTAGCCGATCTTGCAGCTAGTCTCTGGACGACCCAGACCCAGGTGGCTTGGTTGACTAGGGTCTATGCTGAGGACTATGACCAAGATCGTGAGGCACCGCCTCCTCCTTCACCTCCAGCTTCTTGATTGTATTTATTTTCTTGTACTACAGAGTAACTGTCTGGGTTATGGACTGTACTCTGCTTTAGTTATGTATATACATTTTGTTTCTCTCTCTCATTGTATGTAACTTGTTTTCCCTTTTATAGATGCATTATTCTCTTTTTATATTTGGTCTCAACCATCACTTGTGCTTACAGTTTGTTTATATTACTGTTTTTACTTTTATCCTATCTCAGTTCACAATTGTCTCAAATGTATGTTAGTTTAGTGGACAAGGCCTGAGATGCTCTCATACCAAGTTGTCACACCCCAATTCTGCACTATTCAGAATGGTGTGATGAACCGCTAATAAACCAACGGTTCAACCAGGATCTCAAATAGGCTATCCCCGCGTTATCTAAACTTACACACATCCGTAATCATAATCAGAGTAAATATACAATAGCGGAAGTTTTATAATAACATGAACTGAGAAACTAAGATGATATCATTAATTTAATAGCAAATTATTTTGTTTTCAACTCAGACATAAATATTTAAATTCCAAATACATGTCTTAATAAATCCAATAAAGAAACCTATAAAATATCTAATCAAATACACACGAGTTGCACTCGCAAGAGGAGTCGTGTGTATCTGCTTCAGCTTCAGCTTCCATTGCTACCACGTTCCCGTACGCGGACACATTCATATAGTCTTCAACGGTATAACCTGCATCATCAACTAAAAATATTCGACGTCGAGGGGTGAGCATACATCACGGCTCAGTGAGTAGCCAAAACAATGCAACAATACATATGCATGCAATCAATTTATATCTTTGGTCCGATTTAAAGTTTGCAGTATGCAATAGAAAGGTTTAGGTAGCCAAAGGTCACGTTTATTGACCCCGCCTCTATACACGAGTGTGTGACGTTACCCGAAGATCACGTTTATTGTCAACTCACATGTACCCAACCATGAATATTATATAACAAAGGTTACGTTTATTGCTATATAGTGTCATACCAACACGTAAGCCCCTGTTGGCGAGGGCTGCAAACTGGGCTCGCAACTAACCAATCCTAATGCCAAACAGTGTATCTAAGGCCTCACCCCAAAGATCTCCTCGGAATGTCCATAGAGATAGAGCTAAGGCCCCCCGGTAGAGTCGAGACTACAAGGACCGAGACCACCTCCCTTGATACTCTACGACATAATAGTTCTGCTAAAGTAATGGCGATACGACGATGCTAATGCACAAGACTTGAGTTAGAGATAGAGCTAAAGTGCTGAGACCCGCCAAAGGTTAACGTTTATTGATGTTCCCATCACACCTCCCCTGATACTCGCTCGCATCAAGTACACCAACCACACACATACAAGCACATGCCTATTCCTATCATCACCATCATCATCATGTTATCAACAATAAGTAAATATGTATGAACAAGTAATAGAAATATTGGATGGCATGCTGTATGCACATTACAAACATATTCGCATAGAATCAAGCATAGCATAGGACTCAAGAAATAGAAAATAGTTTTTATTATTAACCAATTTAGTTTGGAGTTCTGGTTCCTCACCTTAGATTGCTATAAAATACTTTTCCAAGCTTTAAAATCACCTTTACAATGTTATTATATTGCTAGAAGACCTAACAAAGTCGATAGAATTTAATTAGAATTAATTCCAGATTTAAAAACCATTCTGTTAACTGAGGGTCAGAGGTAGGGTCGGAGTCAGGATCGACCCTGGGTGCGACCCTCCCTTAACTCTGAACTTCCCGAACACTGAGGGTCGATGGTCAGGAACACCTAGGGTCGGATGGTCATCGACCCTCGGTGCGACCCTCGGTGCACTTTGGTCCAGTTCCCTCTTTTAATCCATTCTTCGTACTTGGGATCCTATGGCTTGCACCTACATTCCATTCTACATTCATTCCATGGTCTAAAATCATGTATAACCCACCTAGATAGCTTTCATGCACTTTCCTATGGTTTTCCATGAAAACCTAACCATAGATTGATGGTTTGGGTTTCTCCGAGATCACACTCTCAACATTAACTAACCTAAGGTCTGTAGAAACTCATGGAATTAGTACCCATACCTGAGAAGATTACTTTTCCTCTGAAATTCTTCTCCTTTTTGCTAAGTTCTCTTCCTTCCCTTTCTTCTTCCTCTTTCCTTCTCCTCTCTTTCTCTCAATTCGATTAGGGTTGTGAAAGGAGTGAAAGTGGCTTAGGGACGTCCTTTAAATAGAGTAGGAACATCCTAAAATAAGTCCCTCTGAGATTAGGAAAGAATCCCAATCGAAAATTAGGAAATTTTCCTAATTTAATTTCGGATACAACCGAGGGTCGATGGGAGGGTCGTTGATCCCGTCGACCCTAGGGCTTAAGATGTCCGACCCTCCCTTCAAAATTGAGGGTCTGACTTTCTACTTTGGGAGGTCCGACCCTGCTTAGCTGGGTATGCGACCCTCCCCTCAAAATTAGTGTTTTTGGGTCGATTTGATACCTGGGATCTCGATCTCCTTCACGCCCTTGGTCCATTTGACTCGACCATAATGGGTAAACCTGGTTCAAGGTGGTACGACCGGGTTAGATTGACACGGGTCTTACATAGGGTACTGTGTTACTCCCACCTGGTACTGTGCTTGCCTGTCCTGCTGGCATCGGTGTCGTCTGTGCAGCTGGAAAAGCCATGCCTATGGCAGCTTGCATAGTAGCTTGTACATGTTGTATTTGCTGCAGCTGTTGTGCCAAGTTCATCACGGCTGTAGCCAGGTCTGTAGGTGGGGCTGGCAGATTGGTAGGATTTGTCTGACCATTAACTACGGACGGTGCCGTGCTCAGATTCTCCTGTGTTTCAGGACGTATATGGTTGTCTTCCCCCACAGGTGGTGGTGGTGGAATGGAGTTTCGGCTTTGCCTGGTTACTCTTCGCCCAGCCATTTTTCCGTTTTGATGATGGTACTCCCTGTAAGTAATCATAACACATGTGAGGCAATCAATATAATTATTCTCTAGTCAAAAATCCAACTAATCCATATCATTTTCAAAATTTTTAGATCATTCTGTCAAAATTAATGTATTTTCCAGCGTAGGGTCGATGGTAGGGTCGATCCTTATGCGACCCTAAGGTATGCGACCCTAAGAATCACTGTCAACTTACCGAGAGCCTAGGGTCAATGGTAGGGTTGGTATATGTCCGACCCTAGGGTCGACCCCTAGTTCTCTGTCAGATTACCGAGAGGCTAGGGTCGATGAGGGGGTCGGAGGTAGGGTCGCATGTTTTGGTCGAATTATGCGACCCTAGGACCCAGAATAAGGTTTTTAAACTCGATTTTGGATTCATTTCTCATTCTTTCTCCTCCTTTCCGACTCTGGTCATTCCTCTGAGTTGCTATAGTGACAACCCCGACCCATTTGGTGATTCTATCATACATTCGAGACTCTCACTCCTTCTCTTCAGGTGTCTGCTCTACTGTTTCATATTTTTAAGGTTTCCAAACTAGGGTTTCACCCATTTATATCATTTTCTTCAAATTAAAATTTCTCCAACCATAAAAATTCGATTTTTATTGGGGGCTTTTGCTGTGGGTCACCCAATGGACGAAAGCCCTCAAAAATATTCAAGTTTCATCAGTTGGTTATCGGGAAACTTGAAAATTTCTAATTTTGACCTAATTTTCAAGATTTTTCAAATTTCTTGAAATTTCTTCGAATTCAATCTTTCTGGATTAAATTCCCAACGGTCTGAACCTTGCAAGATGGTTTGGAACCTCTGTAAGTCCTCCTTCCCAAGTGTATGGGTGAAAAGTGAGGCTTTTGACCAATTTATGCCGTTATAATACCGAAATTTTTGGGTTTTTCACCATTACTGAGCTATTATCTATTTTTCTTTGTTTTGGCAGATAATATGGCTCGTACAAAAGTACCTTGGGTTCATGACCCAGTTCGTTTCCGCTCTAACGAGGCCGAGGCTCAGTATGCTCGCTACGCTCATAAGAAGGTAGAGGGAGGTTGTCGTGTGGACTTGGCTAGTCTGGCCTTGTTCAACGTGGAGACAACATTTGGTGACATGGGTTGGCTTCCCATGATTACCTACGACGCCTATACCTGTCTGGATCTGGTGAGACAGTTCTATTGTAATCTCCAGGTGGTGGGAGATCACAATGACACTGAGAGGGGTAGGGAGCTCAGGATCACGAGCTACGTCAAAGGAGTAGAGGTTTCCTTCGACTGCCAGCAGTTAGCGGACCTCTTCGGCATATCACAAGACGGCCCCTTGGTATACTGTGCTGCCAGGGAGCCCCAGTTCTTCTCCTTGGAGATGCTGGCTGAGATAAACCGTCAGCTTTTCAGAGAGGATCGCTGGGAGTTGAAAGTGATCAACCTACGTCCAGAGCCTTGGGTTTACTATAAGATCATCCAGCACAATCTGATACCCCAGAGTGGACACTACGAGAGGATCTCCCAGTTGACCCAGTATTTACTTTACTGTATCTACACTAGGCAGCCTGTCTGCCTCCTTTATATTATTATGAGGACGATGATCTGTGCTACGCTGCCTAGTCAGGTAGGCAACCTGCCCTACAGACGCCTGATCACTACACTGCTTACCCGTCTAGGGGTTGATTTAGTAGATGAGAAGATTCAGGAGAAGACTTTCTCATCAGTGCTGGACTGGGAGGCTATCTGTAGGATGGGCATGCGGGATGCTCAGGTCAGTGATGAGGAGAGGAACGCTTTGGTGCGTCCTCGTACTCGGGTGGAGGTGGCAGACGCTGAGGCAACAGCAGCAGCCGCTGGAGCAGGGGTTCATGGGGGTGATGCTGAGGATGAGGATCGTATGTACATGGATGTGGACTCCATACCTCCTCCATCACCTCTGCATTCTACTGGAGCTGGTCCATCACAAACTCCTTCACGCATGACTAGTCCTTCACGCCCACCATCTGATGATATGATGGGATTACTTCGTGAGATTAGTGAGGCTCAGCGAGCGATGGATTCGAGAGTGGGAGAGCTTCTAGATGCTCAGCGTGCGTTTGATCAGTAGATGACTGTGTTGATGGCTAGTGTCCAAACGACCCAGACTCAGGTAGCCTGGCTGACTAGAGTCTATGTTGAGGACTATGACAAAGATCGCGAGGCACCACCTCCCCCATCACCTCCAGCTTCATGATGTATTTTTCTTTTCTTTTGTATTACAGAGTAACTGTCTGGGTAGTGGACTGTACTCTGCTTTGGATATGTTTATAAACTTGCTTTTAGTTGGATGTGTATAAAACTTGTTTCTCCCTTTATTTGTGCATTATTCTCTTTCTTAATTTTGTCCCAAACAACACGGTGCTTACAGTGTGTTTTTATTACTGCTTTTTAATTTTTCCTAACTCAGTTCACAAACTTTTGTGAAATCATACTGGTTCAACAGACAGGGCCTGAGGGCTTTGATACCAAGTTGTCACACCCCAAATCCGTACTGTTCAGAATGGTGTGATGAACCGTTAATAACCAACGGTTCAACCAGGATCTCAAATAGGTTATGTCCGTTTGTTTAAACCATACACTTCCACAATCATAAATTGAGTAAATACACAATAGCGGAAGTCTTAATATTAAATGAACTGATAATCTAAATGTGATAATCATAAATAAAATATCCAATTATCTTGCATTGACTGAGACATAAGTAAATAAAATATCAAATTACATTTCCTCAATAATCCAAATAAAAATCTAATCGAAAACGCATGAGTTGCACTCGCATGACGAGTCATGCGTCTCCATTATATCTTCTGCGTCCATCGTCGCAACATGTCCGTATGCGGGAGCACTCATATAATCTTCCATAGTCATACCTACATCATCAACTAAAAATATTTGAATTCGAAAAGGGTGAGCACACATCACGGTTTAGTGAGCAAACAAAACAATGCAACAAACATATGCATGCATTCAATTCATAACTGTGGTCTGGTATATAAGTTTGCAATGTGCTATAGAAAGGTTCGGAGGCCGCCTCACCTCTATACATGAGTGTGTGGAGTCGCCCAATGAATATTGGCATTGCCGTCCCACATGCACCCACCATGGACAAGTATACACCCAATGAAAATGGCATTGTTGTACCGGCTACCCATACCAACACGTAAGCCCCTATTGGCGAGGGCTTGCAAACTGGGTTCGCAACTAACCAATCCTAATGTCAAACAATGTATCCAAGGCCTCACCCCTGCATCCCTCAATACACCCATAGAGACAGAGCTAGGGTCTGGTGACCAGGACACACCACAATGTCACGTCCCCCCTGATGCCCTACGATGTATTAATTCTGCTAAGGTAATGGCAATACGACGATGTTAGTGGACAAGACTTGAGTAGAGATAGAGCTAGAGTCCGGTGACCAGGACACACCTCGATATCACGTCCTCCCCCTGATGCCCTACTCGCATCAAATACACTAACCATACACAAACATTCACATGCCTATTCCTAACATCACCATCCTCATCATGTTATAAACATATGAAATTAAATATGCATGAACAATAAGCAGGAATAAAAGATGACATGTTGAATGCACATTACAATCATACAATCATAAAATCATACATGACATTGGACTCAATAAATTAAAACAGTTTATTATTAGCCAATTAGTTTATGTCTTGTTCCCTCACCTTTGCTTAAGTGTAGATCCTCTTTCAAGCTTTAAGAATCACCTTTACATCACTAGGAAAACTTAACAAGTCGATAGTTTTTAATTAGAAATAATTCCCAACAATTTAAGCTTGCTGTAAAGCTAGGGTCGCAGGATGGGTCACAGGTATCTGAGACCCCAGGGTGTAGGGTCGGTCATAGGGTCAGTTACCTATTGACCCTAGGTGCGACCACAGCCTCCTTGGACTTCCCGAGAGCATGGGGTCGATCCTATAGTCTCGTCGATTCATTCTAAGAATGTTCTATGTCTCATAGCTATGTTTTTTAGACACTTTCCATCGCCTATGATGATTACCATCATGGATTCCTTCGAAACTCATCCATGGGTAGATGATTTGGGTCTCTCCCAACCCTAACTTCTTCATAAACTATTCTTAGGGTCTTATATAGTTCATGGAGAATGTATCCATACCTTAGGGTTGCTGAGATTCAGAGATTTCTCTGCATTCCTTCTCTTTAGTTGTCTTCTCAAATTCTCCTTCTCTTCTTATTCTCCTCCTTCTCTTCTCTTTCTCTGACTATCAATTAGGGTTTCAAAAGGAGTGAAAGAGGCTAAGGGACGTCCTATTTATAGAGGACAATCTCCCAAAATCCGTCCCAACGAGTTTAGGAAAGGTTCCCTTTGAATTAGGAAAGTTTCCTAATTTCTGGTTTCTTTCAGTCTTCTTAAGGGCGATGCTAGGGTCGCAGAATCCGTCGACCCTAGGGTCTCAAGTCATCCGACCCTAAGACCTGTAGACCATGGGTTGGATTCTGTTGAGGTGGGGGTCGACCCTACCTGTTTAGGCATGCGACCCTACCCTCCATTTTACTCTTTTTGGGTCAATTTAATACCTGGTCTTGTGATTTCCTTTACGCACTTGGTCCATGTGGCTCGACCATGATAGGTAGACCTGGTACAAGGTGGTAAGACCGGTTAGTTTGGTACAGGTCTTACACGTCATTCCCATGTCAAAATCTAATTAATCAATGTAAATTTCAATTTTTCAAGTCATATAGTCAAAATACTGTATTTCCATTGTGTGGTCGATGGTGGGGTCGCAATATGTCCGACCACAGGGTATGCGACTTCACAAAACCCTATCAGCTCACTAAGAGCCTGTGGTCGATCGTGTGGTCACAATATGTGTGGCCACAGGGTCCGACCACACGAAGTTTGTCAGCTCACTGAGAGCCTGTGGTCGATTGTGGGGTCGGTTGTGTGGTCGCATATTTAGCCAAATTTTGTGACCACACAACCCCAAATCAGGTTTTTAAACCTGATTTTTGGAGTCATTTCCCACTTTCACTTTTGCTTTCAACTCAACTCGCTTCCACTGAGTTGCTACAGTATCGACCACTCGTGTTTGGTGACTCTTTCTTCTAATCATGACCTCCGCTCCATTCCTTTAGGTATGTTCTCTACTGGTCCTCATTTTTAAGCTTTCAAAACTAGGTTTAGCTCCCTTTATAGCGTTTTCTTCAAATTAAAATTTTTCTAATCGTAAAAATTTGATTTTTATTGGGGGCTTTTGCTATTGTCCACCCAATGGATGAACGCCCTCAAGAAAATTTGAGTTTCATCGGTTAGTTTTTTAGAAACTTGAAATTTTCCATTTTTGACCTAATTTTCGGGATTTTTTTAAATTATTGAAATTTCTTCAAATTCGATCTTTCTAGTTTAAATTTTCAACTGTATGAGCCTTGCAGGATGGTTTGGAACATATGTAAGTCCTCCTGCCCAACTGTTTGGGTGAAAAGTGAGGCTTTTGGCCAAATCATGCCGTTATAATGCCAAAATTTTGAGTTTTGCTCTATAAATCATATCTTGTTTATTTGTCTGTGTCTTTGCAGATAACATGGCTCACACCAAAGTCCCCAGAGTTCATGATCCTCTTCACTTCCAGTCCAATGAAGCAGAGACTCAGTATGCTCATTATGAGCGTAAAAACATGGAAGGGGATCATTGTGTAAACTTGGCTAATTTAGCCTTGTTTAATGTGGAGGTGCCTTTGATGATATGGTTGGTTCCCCACGATATTGTATGAGGGTTGCACCTGTCCTGCACTGGTGAAGAAGTTTTATTGCAATCTTCAGGTAGTGGGTGATCCAAATGATACAGACAGGGGCAGGGAACTCAGGATCACCAGTCATGTTAAAGGGCTAGAGATCTCCTTTAACTGCCAGGAGTTGGCTGACCTCCAGGGCACATCAAACGATGGCCCCTTAGTATACTGTGCACCCAAGGAACCCCAGTTCCTATCTTTGATGATGCGTGCAGAGATTGACCGCCAGCTTCTTAGGGATGATCGCTGGAAGATGAAGTCAGTCAACCTATGGCCGGAACCTCAGGTGTACTGCAAGATTATTCAGCACAACCTGATTCCTTAGAGTGGGCACTATGAGAAGATTTCTCAGTTGACCCAGTATCTCTTGTACTGCATCTGCACTAGGCAGCCCATTTGCCTTCCATACATTATCATCAGGACGATGATCCGTGCTGCGATGCCTAGTCAGATAGGCAACCTGCCCTATGGGCATTTGATCACTACCCAGCTCACTCGCCTGCATGTCGATTTAGTTGATGAGAGGATTCACGAGGACACCTTCTCGTCTGACCTTGACTGGGAGGTCATCTGCAAGATGGGGATGCGGGATGCATAGGTTAGTGATGAGGAGAGGAACGCTTTGGTGCATCCCCATACTGGGGTCAAGATAGCAGATGCTGAGGCGGCAGCAGCAGCAGCAGCAGGAGTCCATGGGGGTGATGCTGAGGATGATGATCGTATGTACATGGAAGTGGACGCCATACCTCCTCCATCACCACCGCATTCCACTGGAGCTGGCCCTTCTCGGGTTCCTTCCACTCAGCTGGTCCCTCGCACCCACCACCAGATGACGTAATGGGGCAGCTACATGAGAATAGGGAGGCCCAGCGTGCGATTGATCAACGGATGGCCGATATGGCAGCTAGTCTCCAAGTGACCCAAACTCAGGTAACCTGGCTTACGAGGGTGTATGCCGAGGATTATGACTGAGATCGTGAGGCACCTCCTCCTCCAGCACCTCCAGCTCCATGATGCATTCTTTTCTTTTTCCTTGTATTACAGAGTAACTGTTCGGATTGTGGACCATACTCTGATTTGGATATATATATATATATATATATTGTTTTTATTCAATGTATATATGAAACTTGTTTCTCATCTTAATAGTGCATTATTCTCTTTCTTAATTTTTGTCTCATACAACACAGGTGCTTATAGTGTGTTCTTATAAAAGCTTTTAAATTTTATCCTAACTCAGCTCACAAACTTTTGTGGAAGTATACCAGTTTAAGAGACAGATCCCGAGAGCTCTGATACCAAGTTGTCACACCCCAATTCTGAACCAACTAAAATGGTATGATGAACCGTCTATGATCCAATGGTTCAACCAGGATCTCGCATAGGTCGTGTCCCTTTGCTTAAACCATATACATCCACAATCATAATCAGAGTAAATAAACAATAGTGAAAGTCTTTAATATTAATAAACTGAGTATCTAACAGTGATAACATAAATAAAGTATCCAATTATCTCCAAAAGACTAAGACATAAAATAAAATAAATAATCAATTACATCTCCTAAATAATCCAACAAATAATCTAATCAAAGACGCATGAGATGCACTCGCATGACGAATCATGCGACTCCATCATAGCTTCTGCATCCATCGCCGCAACATGCCCGTACATCGGAGCATTCATATAATCTTCTATGGTAGGACCAGCATTATCAACTAAAAATATTCGACGTCGAAAGGGTGAACACACATCATGACTCAGTGAGCAAACAAAATAGTGCAACAAACATATGCATGCATTCAATTCATATCTTTGGTCTGGTTCATAAGTTTGTAATGTGCAATAAAAAGGATAGGTGGCCGCCGCACCTCTATACACAAGTGTGTGAAGCCGCCCAATGGATCAAACATCATTGCCATCCTACTTGCACCCATCATGGAATAGAGATAGAGCTAAAGGGCACTGATCAAACACCGCTTGACACTTCCCCTGATGCCCTACCCATACCATCACGTAAGCCCCTATTGGCGAGGGCTTACAAACTGGACTCGCAACTAACCAATCCTAATGTCAAACAGTGTATCCAAGGCCTCACCCCAGCATCCCTCAATATGTCCATAGAGATAGAGCTAAGGCCCCCCGGTAGAGTCAGAGACTATACGGATCGAGACCACCTCCCCTGATGCCCTACGACGTAATAATTCTGCTAAGGTAATGGTGATACGACGATGTCAGTGGACAAGACTTGAGTAGAGATAGAGCTAGAGTCTGGTGACCAGGATGAACCATAGTGTCACGTCCTCCCCTTGATGCTCCACTCGCATCAAGCACACTAACCACACACATACATTCACATGCCTATTCCTAGCATCATCATCATCATTATGTTATAAATAAATTGAATTAAATATGCATGAACAGTAATAACAAAAATATTGGATGACATGTGAAATGCACAATACACGCATACAAGCATGGAATCATTCATGGCATTGGACTTAATAAATAAAAATAGCTTATTATTAGCCAATTAGTTTAGGTCATGTTCCCTCACCTTTGGTTGATAGTAAATCCTCGTTCAAGCTTTGTAAATATCTTTTAAACCACTTGAAAACCTAACAAATTTATAGATTTTAAATTAAAATTAATTTCCATGAATTTAGACTAACAGAAACTGAGGGGTCGCAGGTGTGGCAGCACCTGTGGTCTCAGTTTTTGTGACCACAGGGCGTGGGGTCGTAGGGTGTGGTCACATATCCTGCGACCACACGTGCGACCACACCCTCCCTGGAAACTTCCTGAGGGCATATGGTCGGACATGTGTATCTCGTGTGGTCGCACAACATGCGACCACACGTGTGGTCACCACACGTGCGACCACACATGTGATGGTCGACCTTTCACTCTCAACTCCATTCCTTCATGTTTGGATCCCTTGGCTTATCATCATGGTCCTTCCTATGATTGTTCAATGGCTCAGAACTAGTATTTTATACTCAATCCATTGTCAACATAATTTCCTCCATGGATTCTCTTGAAATTTATCCATGGATTGATGATTTGGGTTTCTCCTAATCCTATCTTCTTCATGAACTATTTTAGGCTCTCAATTTAACATGGGAAATATGTTCATACCTTAAGCTTGCTGAAGATTCAAAGTTTTCTCTGAATTTTCCTCCTCCTTAGTCTTCCTCTTCAATTTTCCTTCTCTTCCTTCTCTTCTCTTTCTCTTAATTTTAGTTTGAGCTCTAAAAGAGTGAAAGAGGCTAAGGGACGTCCAATTTATAAAGAAAAACCCTCCATAATATGCCCTAATGAGTTTAGGAAAGAACCCTTTTTGGATTAGGAAGGTTTCCTAATTTTCGGTTTCTGACTGGGTTTGTGTGGTCGGAGGTGGGGTCGCAGAATCCGTCGACCACACCTTCTGAAATGTGCGACCACATGACCAAAATTCATGTGGTTGCACTATTTTGAGGTGTGGTCGATCACACCTGTTTAGGTATGTGACCACACACTCATAATTGACTATTTTTGGGTTGATTTCATATCTGGTCTTGTGGTTTTTTCACGCACTTGGTCCACTTGGCTCGACAATGATAGGAAGACCTGATACAAGGTGGTAAGACCGGTTAGTTCGATACGGATCTTACATATCGGATGCTTACTTGTTTGACTCACCGGATGCCTCCATATCTTGTCACTTGTTTAGCTTACCGGATGCTTTCGTATCTTGTCACTTGTTAGACTCACTGGATCCTCCCATATCTTGTCACTTGTTTTACTCACCAGATGCTTCCGTATCATGTCACTTGTTTAACTCATCGGATGCTTCCGTATCTTGTCACTTGTTTGGCTCACCGAATGCTTCCGTATCTTGCCACTTAATTGACTTTATTGTCACTTGTTTGACTCAACGGCTGCTTCGATTTAGTGTCACTTTTTCATGATGTACAAGCACTCATAGATTGGTTTTCTAGGACATTTTTTTTTATATAACATGTACTTAAAACTTGTGTCCATGCTTATTCTATCATGTCCTTTAAGTATTAAATTCAAGGTTTTCTTTTCTACATATTGCTGTCCATAATAGTGGTAACATGTCTATAGAGGTGTTTCAAACTCTGTATTCCCTCTTTTCTTTATCATTCTTATACTTTCCACATGTAACTACTTGATGGCTACTATCTACAAAATTTTAGCTGTACTTTGCTTGATTTCTAGGATAGCTCTGTTCATGAACTTACTTTTAATCTGTTAAGCTTATCCCTTACATTCCTTTGTTAATGGAAAGTTACTTCGAGCTTATAGCGACTTGCTTAAAGTGTTCTGGTCATAAACATAACGTATAGCAAGCAAACATATACTAATATGTCTTGTTCTCTACAAATTTTAACAATGGCTTTAAACAAGATTTATATGCATCTTCATCTCATCAAGCATTTCTCAACACTTTGTTACATGGATAATTACTTTAAGAGCTACTGAAAAGCATATTCTCCATTCTTAGAAATACAAACACATTAATTCATATAACCACACATGCCACATCTATCATCATCTGTCGCACAAAGTGTTATAAACAACCCATGTATATGGTACTTATATATATAAGCCAACATTGCATTTGTTTCTCATACAAAGAAATACATATAACAAACCAAACAAGCACACCATTACAACATTCATGCACATACAGTAATAGCCTACTACAAGAGGCTAACTACTCACCTTGACAACCAAAATGTTCCTTTTATAGTCTCTTGAACTCAAGTAAAGCTAAAAACAGCAATAAAAATTTCTTTCAATTCCTATATCCATGAAATCATATTTTCCACTTATTATATCAGTGAGAAAACCCCAAAATTATCATTAGAACCATTAGTAAGTTTTATTTTCTTACCTGAAACTTCTTCCCAAAAGTGAACCTCCTTCGGCCTAAAATTCACTTGATTTTTCCGACCTCCCTCTATGCTATCCAAGCAACAATACGTGATCATTTAGGGCTTGGATGAGTTATAAAATTCTCATCTAACCTTTACATTACAATATGATTATCCCCATAATCTCTTTAACTTGGTTCTATGCCCATTTAAGTCTCCAAAGTAGGAACTTCAACAGTTAAACACCAAAACATGCTGTAAAACAGCGTTGCTGAAAAAATGCTTATCACTTTTGTATAATCCATTTGGGTATCAAAATCCCTATGAAAAATTCCAAAATTTGGACCACAGATGCTCTACAGGTCAATAAAGGCCCCTGAAAAATTTTTCACCAAAAACAGCCGAAAATAAGCCAAAATGGGCTTGGCGGCTAAAGAAATTAGGCCTGGCGGTCGACAAAATGGGGTTTGCCGACTGCCAGTCAGGTTTGTTGACCACCAGACTGATAGAAGCCCGAAATGGCTTCCAAACTCTAAATTTTTTGACCTTCTTCCATTTGATCACCCACTCTTCACTAAATATAAGTACAGTAGTTTAAAAACATTTGCCTCATTTTAGAGTTCATTTTTACAACCCAGAAACCCCCATACCATTGTTAAGTTATTTTCCTTTACAAAAACCTGCATTTCTGAAATCTTCTTCTCCGTCTTGTTTTTCTCACAACCACTACCACCAATCACTCATAATAAATCAATTAATCTCAGATATAGTCTTAATAAATATCTGTCATTTGTAAAAATCATTTTCCCTCAAATTTTACATGCACGCATCACTCTTGAACTTACCTTAAGAGAGATTTGATGAATAGTGTTACTATTCATCATCTCTATCATTAGAATCACAACTAATTTCAGAAATCTTCATTTTTATTAACTTGATACTAACATGCAAACATCCCTTGCCCCAACGATGATGTTTAAAACTTACTTGAAACAAATAATAAGTTGATCAACAAGTAACGCAAGTGAATCACCAAATTTCTACAACTTTCTTTTGTTTCTATATTCAAACCTTATTGCTGCAACTTCTTGTCATTCCTCCATTATTGATTGTGTCATAAAGACCCCTATGTCCACGTTCCAATCCCCCCCCGGGAGGAATATGTGTTTCTAAAAGATCTTTCATACTGTGCCCAATCCCAAAATTAGTTCTATACATATGACCAGCTACGAGAAAAATCAATGTAATAGCTAAATGATGATGTGCAATATCGGTCAACCATAAACTTTGCGTTTGTGGATGAAATCCCCCGAGAAGAGTTAGAATGGTAGTCCCCGCTCCTTGGGAGGTACCAAATAAATGATTACTGGAATCGGGGTTTTGGGCATAAAGATTCCACTGACCTGTAAAAATCGGGCCTAACCCTTGGGGATGCGGTAATACATCTAAGAATTCCAACCCTTGCTTTGCTAAGATTTTTGCCTCTATAACTCTAAGAATCCTCAATCTTTCATGCTAGTACACAATCACACTCTAGAATCCACTCCAAGGAGAAAAATCCAGCTTTCCTCACAAACCACAAGAGAGTTCCTCTCATTCTCACTCCAACGAATTTCAGGTCTTAACACAAATGAAATGGTTAGTTTAATATCATCTCTTATATATTTTTCTATTTATTTTAGTTACACCACTTAACTTTATGAAGTTCCAACTCTATCCTCAACCATTCACTTATTTCCAATAGTATATACTCACCACTATCAATCTTTGTTTTCACACAAACATTATACATTCATACATAATTATTAGTTTCATACTATATGACTATACATATTTATAAACATGGGCTTAAGCAAAGTATAAACCTTATACATATTAATAAGCTCAACATTAGATTAATTTCAATGTAAGATTATATACTTTATTAATGCAATAATAATAATTTCATACCAGCCTTGCCCACAACTCATCTTAATAACACCTCCAAGGTACCCAAATTACATTTTCAGTCTCTCCACCAGTGAAAATCAGTCAAAGTAAGATACAAATTACCTGCTAACACCTGGGGTGTTACACAAGGTATTGGTGACCCATGAAAAATCTCATCAATCTATTTGAATATCAAAAACAATATCGATTTGACCCCCCAGTTCTCGCCTTAGTAGGTGAGGGTGTACCCCTGGGTTCTAGTGGTTTTGCGTAAGGATCTGGTTACTCCTTGTTGGAGCAGGTGGTGGCATATGAATCCGGGTGATCACCGTGAGCTAGTCTAATATGGCCCTAAGCTAGTCCTGAGTAACATACTGATTTGCTAGATCTTGAGTATCTCGCATTGGAGGTGGTGGAATGTTATGGTCCGTAGGAATCCCTGCAACCATTCCCGACAGGTTCCTCGTTGTGGGTTTGGTTCTCGTCAGTTTGGTCACCCCTGCCGACATTGCTTCAAGTGTTCATCACCATTTCAACAAATTGACAAGTTGCAATAAAGCTTCTTGAAGAATAGTAAGGCCCCATGGTGGGTGCCAAACTATTGCTGCTGAAATTAAGCTGGCTGACATATCCCGTCTCCTACAAGAAAGAAAATGTTATGGGAGGACAGACTATGTAGTCCGACGTCCACTTCAACGATCAAGTCAGTAACAGAGCACACAGTATGAAGCTTACAGGAAGAAAGTAAGCTCCTTAGAGAGTGGGGTTGCCTGAGTATTCTCTCAGCAAGAAGGATGATGAAGTAGGTAAAGATTTGATCCTGTAACCTATGACTGTCGAGTGTTTATATAGAGGGTACACCTACAGTTGTAGTCAGATACGTTGTCAGGTATTGGAGTTTGGAGACTAACTCCTCTGACAATCCTCAACCAATTACATCCTGCCACCATAGGAGTTAGGTTAAGTAGCCACTACGGACTTTCCAGGTAGCTACCGAATTTTTGCTTATAGGAGAGTCCATTGCAACTCTGACTCTTAACAACGTGATATAGAGGGAGTATTCCTCTGACCTGTGCTACCGACTTGGAGACATAACACATGTCGACATGCCGACTTACATGTGCTTACTCTCTCCGTATGGAACCCCACTGGAGATGACACATGTCGTCTTCTCGTTGTGGCACGTGGATGGACACGTGTTGACTTCTGATTGGTAGATGAAATATGGTATCAATAATGTTGTTTAGTAAAATCAGGACAAGAAGAGAAAAGATAGTATCAATAATGTTGTTTAGTAAAATCAAGACAAGAAGAGAAAAGATATTCTTAAGATAGGTTGTTTAGAGAAATTAAGAATAAAGAAAAGACCCTAGAAACAAGGTGAAATCTCGTTGTTTGGTAGACAAGAAGAAAGAGTAGAAATTTCTGAAAAGACAAACTCATTGAAATGAAATGTTCGAATATGATGAAGAGGATGAAAAAGCAAGAAATGCAAAGCCGGATGACATCCCGAAAAAGACAAAGTCTTGAGATAAATGAAAATTTTGACGGATTTTAAAACCCAAAGCAAAAAAATGTTGAAGAAGATGATGATGGTATAAATAAAGAAGCAGATGATGATGGTATGAATAAAGATGCACAAAATGCACCGAGAATTTGTTTTTTTTTTCTTTGGTAGAAAAAATGCACCGAGAAGAAAAAGCACTGAATGCTGTAAATAAAGCGCACGAAAGGGGGTAGAGAAGAAGCACAAAATGGTAAAACGCACAAAATGTGAGGGATAAAACGAAGGACCACAAGATGCCTTTAAAAGAAACGCAAAAAACGCGATAGATGATACAAATAATGCACAAAATGCAACTGATTAGATGCACAAAATGCAAATGGCAAGCAGAGAGTGCACAAAATGCAGAAGCTAATAAAACAACATGTGCACAAAGTGCAACATGTAATAACATTAATAAACAAGTACAAAAGTCCAAAAAGTAATTAATAAATTAAACCGCATCATGACCATGCCGACAAGTGTGATCAAATATTTCGGGTAATAAAAAACGGTAAATGAATGATTTGAAAATCCACACAAGCAGAAGATACTTGGTGGAGAACTAAAAGAGAAAACAGTTACTAATCACAACTGACCGTACCACCATTGATCCTCTAAGTCAGTTCACAAAGGGAAAACACTGGTACGTACCAATACCCAATACAAAGAGAACTAGAGAGGAGGGGATGGTGGAGAGGGAGAACCGGAGGAGAAGGGAAGGTAAGCTCAACTGGAGAGGAATGAAGAGATGGATTTGATACATTTCTTCTAAAAGTGAATTTATAAAACTATCCTATTACTTTCTCATAAAAAGATAATTGTGAGGGTAAAAAAGACATAGTAAAGTGATCTACTTCAAGAGCCGCCGTGACCACTAACAGGACCCAAAAAAAATTATTACCGATGGTAAGACAACTAGAGAAAGAAATTAAGAAAAAATGAAGAGAAAATTAATTTAAAAAAATAAGAAAAAAAGGATAAGGTAAGAGATATTGAGTTGAATTAGATTTAGAATTTGATTACGGAAGTTAGAATTTTAGGTGCTATCTTTCCGTTTTTCTTTCTTTATATTTTAATAGAAGTTTGCTGAGATTGGTTCATGAAAATACAACTTTTGCTTTTTGGTTTGATAGTGATTTTGGCTGGAAGGAGTGGATGACTCATTTCCCCCTTGTTGATGCATATGCTGTTTGGTCTGTAATTCAATTGATTTTCTTTTAATTTATAATAACTTCTTCTTCTTTTTTTTCCTAAGTTGGTGTTTCCTTGTATGTTCCATTCAGAACTACCACATGACTTATACGTGTTGTTTTTCCATTTAAGATAGGAAGAATTAACTGGCTACTTGTTTTCAGCTTTAGTATATTCCACGTGTTTTCTTTTGCTCCCCACTTCCATTATTCCATGCTTCTTTATACCATGTCACCTAGCACAAATTCTACTTTATGCCCACTAAAAATTGTTACATTTTTCTTTTGTCTTTTTAATGGAAACCCACTAACAATAATTGTTTGAACTTTGAGACTAATGACAAATTGAAACATTGTGGAATGGGTTCTTATATTACCATTGATTGGTGACGTTTTTTCATCTACCATGTCTTGGTATATCAGCAACTATGTATGGATGCTTTTGATAGAGTTTTGAGAGACATCACCTAGAAGCCAACATCAAGGCTGATGAGATTAAAAAAGTGTGACCAACCAAATTATTTAGTGCTGATTTAATTTATAAGAATCACAGTTTAAATGCCCGGAATCAGGCGAGGGGATCTGTTGGATCAATCCCAATACCCTAAAAAATGTCTTATTACGATCTAGTCAGTACCTTGCCAATCTTGTTGAGTCACTTCTACACAGATCATTCTTGGTCCATCCCGATCTGGATGGGCTAATCCATATTCTGTTAGTTAAAACTCGTTTTAAACTCATACCATACAGTCGTACTGTACTCAACCGTTTAGTATGTGTATTGTCTTATTGAGTTCAAAATACTTTAAAATACTCCATACTCCAAGCCTTACTGTTTAAAATGCATTTAATACAGCATCTTCAATGAGGAATGAGTCGATTAATCCCATATCGTTTAATATTCTTATCGCCTTCTACATATAACCAATCTGGGATTAAAGGCTGCCTCTTCCTCAGAATTGCTTCTAAACTCATTACTCTCTCTCTCTCTCTCTCTCTCTCTCTCTCTCTCTCTCTCTTTCTCTCTCTCTCTCTCGCTCTCTCTCTCTCTCTCCATGTAGATTCACGCTTGGAGTCTTGGACAAACGTAAAACATCAATTAACTACTTAACTGAAGATGATAATTCTCACCCCATTATGGCTAGACACATCATAAATGCCATTTCTTCCATTGATTTAGGTATAATTCTTCAATTTGTAGGAGTATATTTCCATTTTTTTTCACCATACCATATTATATCCGATCCGTTCAAAACCTGTAATGTCCGTTTTAGGTTTTTGTTGTTCTCAAAATGTTTGACTGTATTTTTTTTACCATATCGTTCTTGTTTTGCACCGTTTAAAATCCATTCCGTCCCATTTTGTTTTTTTACTAATCCAGTTTTAACTAACATCTGATCCCATCCCTCTAGCTTCTGAGATTTTCCAACTTCTTGTAATAAAGATACTAAATAAAATAATTCTATTGAATTTGTCCTATTTTAACATTAGATGCCGGGTCCTAGAGTCCTTGAAACAAAAGCTCCCTCCGATCTATTTGGCTAACACATCCAAAGCTATATATTCCATAATCTAGGATAGAACAGCCTTGGTAGATTCCCTGCACATGAATGTAGGTTATAAAGATGGATAAAATCAGCTCTAGTCTCTTCCTCCTGTAGATGTGTTCAACCCGTTTTCTATATGAAAGTTGTAAATCTGCCCTTCTTGTCAAGTCCATACCAACAGCCTTTATTGGTCCATGACCCTTTCCCAACTAATCCAATGGAGATTATTGTCACAGGAAATAAATTCTCTCATGCCCATCATGCTGGCATGAGGAAATCTAGTGGTTGTAGTTTATTGTGCTCACATACCGACGTATTGGTATACACGAATAGTGGATGACAGCCATTGAATTTCCTCATACCAACATGATGGACATGAGAGGATTTGAATCCATTTATCACCATATTCCCCTTCTATTTAGAGGAAGCTCAATAAAGGTGTTCTAGTTCCAAAGCAGGTAAGAAAAGTTCCCTAAAAATGAATTCCAAGTGAGAGAGATTGAAATAAGAGAACTTCCCTAAAAATGAGTTCCAAATGAGAAATATTGAAATAAGAATACTTCCCTAAAAATGATTCCCAAGTGAAAGATATTGAAAGAAACGCTACTATATACATTCTATTGATTAAATTTTGTGAAAGTTTGAATTCATGTCTAATTTCCCATCATTTCTTCAAGCTAATATTTGATAGTGAGACTGTTAGATTTCATCCCATAATCTTAAGGTGTTTGAAGAAATGACTGACATGTATAGGAAGACACAAAGGTTAGGTGGGAGGAGTAAGGACTGACAGGTATATGAAAACAATAAAATCCCACGTTTCAATCAATGGGTGATATCAACACATATCATTGGTACGTACGTGGCCACCTATCACACGGAACCATCCTTGCCCATCCAAATTAGTAATTTTGCAAAATAACATGACCTCATCAAGATAATAAGTGTAAAGATAAGGTTGTTACTCATATAATAACCCATATTCTTTTTGAAAAGATAACCCATATAAAATAGACAAAGGTTTACATAAGAAGTTGTGAACTAATTAGATTCAGGGCAAACCTCTCTATCCACACAGTTTACCTATTTTTCTACAAACATGGAGATGGGTGATACAGAGGTTGGCCCATGCCATGGGCTTAACAAGGAATCAAGCATATCACGCATGAGCAAAACCTTGAAGAGATCAGTCCTCTTCCTAAACATCACCATGTTGGTCCTTGGTGAAGCTGGTGGTCCTATGATGATGAGGCTTTACTTCCTTCACGGAGGCAAAAGAATTTGGTTCTCATGCTGGCTAGAGACAAGTGGTTGGCCAGCTATGTTACTACCTCTTTTGATCTCATACCTCTATCGCCGTGGTAAGGGAGATCAAAATGCTAAGCTGTTTTTTATGAAATCAGGTCTTTTTGCTGCCTGCAGTTTTCTAGGCCTCCTTACAGGCTTGGTTGATTACTTGTACGCTTACGGCGTGTCGTGTTTACCAGTTTCGACATCGGCTCTTATATATGCGACTCAAATCGCCTTCACGGCTGTTTTCTCATTCATATTAGTCAAGCAAAGGTTAACATCTTATTCAATAAATTCTGTTGTTCTATTAATCATTGGAGCTGTAGTACTTGGGATCCATGCTGGAGGTGATCGACGAGCTAACGAGTTGAACAATCAGTATTACACGGGTTTTTTTATGATGGTTGCAGCAGCTTTATTATATGGTTTTGTTCTACCATTGATCGAGCTAACATACAAGAAAGCCAAGCAGACGATAACATATACTCTAGTGATGGAGATGCAGATGGTTATGTCCATCTTTGCAACTGCTTTCGCCACCATAGGGATGATATTCAACAATGACTTTAAGGTTTCTCTCTCTCTCTCTCTCTCTCTCTCTCTCTCTCTCTCTCTCTCAATTTAACAATTCTTTATTGAGTAAGTCTAAATGTAACAAGGGTTATTACATTTAGCCTTATAACACTCAATGGGTGTGCTAAAGAGAATCATAATGGAAACCTCAAAATATAGGATATGGTTCCCTATTTCATTTGCAAAACTAAGGCAAATCTAATTGTGACAAGACCTTGGTTACAAGGCTAAATGTAACAAGCTTGTGACAAGAAGAATTTCCCTTCTTTATTATGAAAAAACTGTGGTGATATTACATGTGAAGCGTAATATATACAGTGCGGGTATCACTGTGTGCAAATCATAAAGTTCTCAATAGGTGTCATACGCTCCTCAAGTACTTTGGACATTCCTTGCGCTTAGCAAGTGTCTATTTAAGGGTGTCAATTGGTTAGTTCCGGCCTGTTTTGGTCCGGACCAAGTTGCTCTTGGATGTTTTAGAGGCAGTCCAAAACATATTCAATAAGAGATTCACGTTAGGATGGCTGCGCTACACATATTAATTAACGGACCAGTCTAGTGTCGGTTTTGTTATCGAGCTGACTTCAACCGGTTTGGTTTTGGGCCCGTTAACCAACCTGATAAGGAACTGGATAGGAGAAATTGACACCCCTATATTTTGTGACGGATTGACTTACTGAGGGTAAATGATAAATGAATTATGAAGCAATTGACGAAAAGCACTCCTTGGCACTGTATTGGGTTTGGAATTTACAATTTTGAGATTAGGTTTAGGTTTAGGGTTTAAGAGTTAAGAATAAAAACTTTAAGTGGTTTAACAACCGGTTTAATTTGGATTAGGCTACAGTTTGGTTTGGGCTCCCATCGGCTTGGGTTTAGTGGTCCTCCTTATCGGGTCATCCAACGGGCTAGCCCAAACCGAATTAGTACTGATAATTATTAGAGCACCTTATTCGAAATATGTCCAATAACAAAACAAGTAGATTCAGCATTGAATTATAACTGGCCGGTTCGGTCCAAACAATCTCTTGACACCCTTACGTATATTCACACTCTATCCTTTTTTTTTTTAAGAATATAATCAAGTTTATACTATTATAAATGGGAGATGGGACGAACCGGGCAAATGCTCAGAGATGTAGTATATAAACTTGATGCGAGGTGTTTCTTTTTTTCCCTGTGTGGGGTGACATAAAAATGCATTAATTATTTTTTGGTGGGAGTTGATTTGGATATCCATTTAGCCTTTATTTTTTGTGGGGGACATAGAAATCCATTTTTGTATTATTTTATTTTATTTTTTCGTGAGAGTGATAGAGAAAGCCGTTAAAGCATAACATGGGAACTACAATCCAAAAAAAAATATATATATATATATATATAAACAAAATCTATAAGAGAAAATGGATTCATGAGTGTCGAGCATCTCTCTGAAGAGTGACGTTAGTATTTCAGCAGCAACTCCTTCCAAACAAACCATCCAGGATGCAACTAAGAACAGGCATGTTTTTTGAGACATTATATTATATATTTACAACTAGATTAAACTTTATAGCCAATTCTGATTAAGCATCGATGTCGGAAACCTTTCTGTACCTCTAGTAATATAATTTTGTTTTGGGAACTTGAAACATGTTTTGAGCACATGAAAAGGTGTTAATACAAGGCCGGGGATGTATGCGATGGAAGCCAAAAAAAAAAAAAATGAAATTATAAATGGGAAGATCAAGGGATAAAAATAAATAAATGGATGCATAAATTGAATATGTTGACTAATTTAGCTGGTAAGGATTCTCTGGTTTGATGGTGTCAGGGCTGACGATTGAATCCCCCTTTTACCTTTGAGGGTTGGAATTAGAGGGACCATTTGTACTTGCTTTCCCAGGAAAAACCTGTATGCCAAAATTGAAAGCAATTAGATTGCGATCATGATGACTTCCACATAAAATACATGGGGAGATGATATTGAGCTGTCTGAATTATATGTGATAGTTCAGAAATTGAGAAATTATTCCCCTCATGTCCCTTTCATGTCCTCATGTTGACATGAGAAATATTCAATAGCTGTCAACCACTGTGTGCTGTTATCGATGTATTGATATACGTACACAGTGGATGACAGCCACTGGATATTCCTCCTGTCAATAAGAAAACATGAGGGAATTCTAGTCCCAAAAATTGATAGCACCATAGATGGCCTGTTAAATCATGTTCTCTATCGAAATTCAATGTAGATTATTCGATGTGATGTCCTCTGAACTAATTTGTGCTGTTTGTCTATTTTATGGGTTTATAGGTTATTCACAGGGAGGCTGGAGAATTTGAGCTCAGTGAAGGAATGTATTACACCGTACTGGCATTTAATGCAATTGTTTGGCAATTCTTCTTTTTGGGAGCAGTAGGAGTAATCTTCTATGGTTCCTCACTACTTGCTGGCATTATAATAGCGACTATACTTCCAGTGACAGAGCTCTTAGCTGTTGTCTTGTATCATGAAAAGTTCAAAGTTGAGAAGGGGATTTCCCTTGCCTTATGTCTTTGGGGTTTCACTTCCTACTTTTATGGTGAGCTCAAAGAAAACAAGAAAAGTGAAGAAGTAAGGGACGACGTTTCTGTTTCGATATAGAAAGTCTATGGAAACAATCATATCTATATGTGCTTTAGTACTTTCTTGTTTTAAAGAAAGTCTTACATGGTTATTTTGGTTCATTAATTTAGGTTCAGGTCCATGGTTTATGATTCAAGGTTTTCAAATCCATTATGGTAAGCAACAAGTTGTAATTCTAACCTAAACGTCAAGAGGGTATCCAGTGTTTATATATAGTAAATACTGGAGCAAAATTAAAAAATAATTATGGGTTTCTTTTTATTTGTAACAAACCTTGTTACTATTACATATTCTAACAAAGGTCTTTTCATTTTCAAATTTGTTTTACTCCCCAATGAAATACCAAAACTGTCTCCTGCATATTGAGGTTTTCATGATGGCCCAATGAATATGCATTAAAGGGAATTAGTTACAACTACATGTTGTAACAACCTTTGTTACATTAACACAGGCAAGTAATTATTAATGTGTAAAGTATAATGAATCCCCTCCCACATGCAAATGGAGTGATGAAGGCAATAGCTTGTCTCAAGAATGATAAATAGAAGAAGGCTAGCCTTTGGGACTCAGTTGGTAAACAAAAGGAGGAGGGGGTTGGGATTCCGTTGGCTTCGAGAACTTTGATGTGGCGTTGTTGGAATTTAAAACATGAGGACTCGATAATGGGTTGGATTTTCAGGATGTGGCTCCTAAGGGCAAATGGTTCTTTGAAGCCAACAAAATTCCAATCCTCTTCGTTTGGCCAAGCATGAAACGGGTCTGGGAGCAGGTATCGTTGAGGGAGCGGTGGCTAATTGGGGGTGTTGTTTCTGTTAATTTTTGGCATGATAGAAAGTTACGACTAATTTGGATTTTGTCTGACAACAAGTCTTACCACTGGAGATACAATGGACTCTGAACCAGCTTAGCTCAATGTGGGGCGTCTTCGAACTGTTACATTATAGCACACCTACCTTAGGGTGTGAGTGTTGGTTATTGTATATCCATAACCCACACATGAGGGTTATGATGTCACACCCCAATTCTGGACTAACCAGTAGTGTGATGAACCGTCACAAGAACCAACATTTCAAGCCAAGATCTCGTCAGACCATGCCAACAATCCAAACCAAACACATTCTACACCACAATCAGAGATAATAAAATAAATAGTAGAAGTCTTTATTAATAATGAACTGAGAGTCTACAGTGATAAATAAATATTTACAAGTTATCTTCAAGAACCAAAACATAAATATAATAAACTATTACAAATCCCATAAGTCAAATATGAAAAATAGAACACTAAGCGTAACTAAGCGGAAACACTCGCATGATGAGTCATGCTCATCCTCCACAGCTTGTACGTCCATAGCTGTCACGTGTCCATACGTTGGCACACTAATATTACCTTTCGACAATAGTACCTGCAACATCAAAAACTAAAAGAATAGCGTACGCGAGGGTCAGCTCTCCTACATGAGCTCAGTGAGTAAACAAAACAATGCAACAAACATATGCATGTATTCAATTCATATCATTGGTTTGGTTTTAAGTTTACAACTGTAATATAGAAAGGATTGGCGGCCACAGCCTTCTATACACGAGTGTGTGAATCCGCCAATGGATCAAACACCATTGCCATCCCATATGCACCCACCATGGAATAGAGATAGAACTAAAGTGTTCAGATCATACATTGCTAACACTTTCCCTGATGCCCTACCCATACCAATACATAAGCCCCTATTGCAAGGGCTTGCAAATGGGGCTCGCAACTAATCAATCCTAATGCTGGCCATATGTATCCAAGGCCTCACCCCATCATCCCTCAATATGTCCATAGAGATAGAGCTAAGGCCCCCCGATAGAGTCAAAGACCACACGGTCCGAGACCACCTCTTTTGATGCCTTACGACGTAATAGTTCGACTATGATAATGACGATACGACAATGTCAGTGGGTAGGACTCAGTAGAGATAGAGCTAGAGTCTGGTAGCCAGGCTAAACCACAGTGCCATGTCCTCCTCCTGATACTACACTAGCATCCAACACACTAACCACACACATAAACACATGCCTATCCCTAGCATCATCATCATGTTATAAATAGACAAAATTTAATATACATGAATAGATATATAACAAGTATTGGATGACATGTGAGATGCACAAACAATCATACAAGGCATGTCATCATATTAGATAATAGAAAAGTAAAACGAAAGAGTAGCTTGTCATTATCCTTTTAATTTGGGTCTTGTTTCCTCACCTATAAATGATGTGCAACCTCCTTCCAAGCCATGAAAATCACTTTGAATCTATTGGGAACCTAAGAAATTTATGGATTTAAGTTTGGGTTCGATTGTACCAAGTTACAATAGTCGAAAACCTTGTCTGGTCTCCAAAATATGCTTTCTGAAATTGTGTGGTCGACACTTGTAGTCTTGCTACATGTGACCATAGCAAGCGACCATATGTTATGCGGTCGACACAAACACATGCTAAATGCGACCACACGATGAGAGCATAAGATGTTAGTCCCAGGTTGACACTGAGAGGGGGGGTGAATCAGTGGCCACTAAAAATTCCTTTCCACTATTCAGTTATGGCCTGATACTATGCAAGGGCTGCCAAGAGCTGTTGATCAATTTGTGCTATGCTGCCTTGAGCTGATTACTTGAGACTCTCTCACAGTCAATCTGTCAAACACATTTCGTGCACACACCAACCACACACCTACAGGTATCCATACCAAGGGCTTGGCCTGCCAAATGTGTACACCCAGACCTGCAGCACACAGACTTCTAATGCACACTCACATACAACATTCACAGAACATACGATATAACGTGGTTCACCAATCACACACTGTGATGGCTACTCCATGGGGCAATACCCTAATCAGGGTTTCGTATATACCCAATACTCAACAGTAATGCTACGGTTGCACCTACAACCCCGATGCTACAACATCAACCGCATTCATAGCTACAACTGTGTCCTAGGCACCAACCCTAACTCCAGTCAAGCACCAACTTGACATGGTTACACAATATATATATTAAACATTCATACAAACCCATCCCATATAGCACTGATACAAGAAATAGGATTTGTGTGCGAGTTTACCTCCCGGTCTTGCTCACTACTGATGCAAGCCTCTCTGTGTAAGCATCTTGGCCTCCTCTCAGGCTCCACAGCTCATTCTTCAACACACTGACTCCATAGGACACACACAGCTGGTCCACACACTCTCTTCAAGCTTGAACGAATCTTTTATGGCCTCACACTGCCAGTAGGAGTCTCTCTATCTCTTGGAGAAGCTTCAATGGAGGGTTCTCACAAAAATCGCCATTAGAGGCCTTCTGCTCGAGCTCAAACTTCTGCCAATCTCCTCTACTTTGAAAATCCTTCAGTTTGATATATTATGGGCCTCGATCCGACATCAGACGGCCGAGATATCATCAAAAGAAGTTCGGTGGACGAGATTATTCCAAATGGAATCTTTCTCCCTGATTCCGTGCGTCGCGACGCACCATAGCGCGTCCGCCTCTGAGCCACCGTACGCTACTATCGAGCCCTGATTGGCGGAGAGGGTATCAATGATTTCAGGCCACTGGATCGATCTGAGAAACGTGGGATTTCATATGCGCCTTAGGATCGGCTTCATCACGTCAGCGGAACTCGACGCAGATGATAGCCGTCAGATGGGAACCCATGGCGCCGACGCACCATACGCTTGCAACACTGGATCTTGGATTCAGTTTGGTGCGACGCGGATCATCATATTAGGCTGCCTTCGGCCAATTAGAGGACTCGCGCAAGCATCTTGACGTGATCAGCAGGATGTACAGTATCCCGCCTCTTTATGGATCGCCGATCTCGAATCAAGCTTGCGTGGCTTGATCTGAGCCGTTGAGGTGGAATCTTCCACATTTTCTTTGACCAAAATACCCCTCCACAAAGTGTGGTAATGCCCTGTATATTCGAAAAATTCTTGTAAGGTTTTGAGTCGGCCTTTCTTTGGGGAAAAACGTCGAACATGTCATGCGCATGCCGAGTGCCCTGCGATGGCTTGCGACGCACGCACGGCATCGTGTCATGCGGTGCTGCTTGCGGGGGCTGTTGCCTTGGCTTACGGCATGGCATGGCATGCGGGTGCTGCTTTCTGCTGCTTGTGCTATGCTTGCTGCGTGCATGGCTCCCTCCATGTGCGCGTTGGCATGGCCCTTGCTGTGTGCATGGCCTTTGCTGTGTGCATGGCCCCCCCTTTTGCCATGCATGCTGGCATGGCCTGCTGGCTTGGTGCCGCGGGCATCTGCCCTGCTGGCCTGGGCTGGCTGCCATGCTGGCCTTGCCACCCAAGGTGGGACGCACCTGATCCCCACCTATTCTCTCTCCTCTTTCTCTCTCCTCTATTTTCTCTCTCTTCTTTCTCTCTCTTCTTTCTTTCTCTTCAGCTAGACTTTCTCATCAGTTAGGCTTCATTCTATTCGGCTGCTGCATCAGCCCAGTCACCTTGACTGACAGAGAGTCCTACAGATACTCTCTCTCCTCCATATCATTTTTTTGCTATGGTTGCCAACAATGACAACACTTACAGCACACTGTCCGGACAAGGTTTCAACAATCTCCCCCTTTGGAATTGTTGGCAACAAACCTCAACAAACCTCCCCCTCTTGAGGTAACTCTCTCAATGTGACACAACCTTCTTGCCATCTTCTCCCCCTTTGACAACTAGTCCCAAAGGCTGAATGAGCTCCCCCTTCATATCAACTCCCCCTACATAGCCTCACCTGTAGGAGTGCCCACCGCATCTTTCCAATCCTACAGATGAAAGATGATGCTATGAAGTCAGCAACTCCCCCTACACATGTGCCATCTACAATGTGCTCAAAGTCACTACTCCTAGCTGAGCTCTGAGTTTCTCAAAAGAGTCTTTTGGAAGAGCCTTGGTGAAGATGTCTGCCACTTGATCTGCTGTAGGAACAAAGTCCAGTCTCACTTCCCCTTCAAGCACTTTCTCCTTCAAATAATGATATCTGATGTCAATGTGCTTGGTCCTTCAGTGTTGTATAGGATTCTTGGATATGTTGATGGCACTCATGTTATCACATTTGATGACCACTGGTTCTTCACAGATAATACTGAAGTCTGACATCTGTCTTTTCATCCAGAATACCTGAGTGCATGTAGTTGCTGCTGCAATGTACTCTGCCTCTACTGTATATAAGGAGACAGCTCCTGTTTCTTGCTGTGCCATGCTACTAAGCTCTCTCCCAAAAAGAATGCACCACCACTAGTGCACTTTCTGTCATCAATGCTACCAGCCCAGTCTGCATCTGAAAAAGCTGTCAAAATGAAACTTCCAATATTTGGATACCACAAACCATAGTCTGTTGTGCCTTTCAGATATCTGAGTATTCTCTTCACTTCCATCAGATGAGTCTCCTTTGGACAAGCTTGAAATCTGGCCACCAGGCATACTGCTTGTAGAATATCAGGCCTTGAAGCTGTCAAGTACAGCAAACTACCAATCATTGACCTATACAGGGTCTGATCAACTGTTGGAGAATCATCTTCTGAACTCAGCTTGATATTCACTATCATTGGTGCCCCTACTCGTTTATAGTCCTCCATCACAAATTTCTTCAACATCTCCTTGGTATACTTCATTTGAGAGATGAAGATGCCATTTTCTCTTTGATGAATTTGCAGCCCCAGAATGTAGGACATCTCTCCAAGCATAGACATCTCAAACTCTGTTCTCATCCTCTCAACAAACTGCTTGCAAAGTTTCTCACAGTGCCCCCCAAAGATGATGTCATCCACATAGACCACAACTACCAGTTGACTGCTGTCTTCTGTCATGACATATAGGTTGTCCACAACTCCTCTTCGCAGACCCAACTTATGTAGATATGTATCAAGCCTTTCATACCAAGCTCTTGGGGCTTGCTTCAACCCATATAGAGCCTTCTTTAATTTGCAGACCATATCTTCATCATTACTGAGTTGGAACCCTTCAGGTTGCTCTGTGTACACTTCCTCTTCTAGATCGCCATTCAGGAATGCAGATTTCACATCCATTTGATAAACCTTGAATCCTCTGTACAGCTAATGCTAAGAACATTCTGATAGACTCCAGCCTTGCCACAGGTGCAAAAGTCTCATCAAAATCAATTCCTTCTACTTGAGCATATCCTTTGCATACAAGTCTGGCCTTGTTTCTCACAACCTGGCCTTCTTCATTTAATTTGTTCCTGAAAACCCACTTTGTGCCAATTATATTTTTATCTGTTGGTCTAGGAACTAAATCCCAAGTGTTGTTCTTTTCAATTTGGTCAAGCTCATCATTCATAGCTTTTAACCAAAATTCATCATTGCTAGCCTCATGTACAGTTTTAGGCTCTATCTCAGACAATAATGAATAAGTGGTAGCTTTCATCCTTCTGGTTTGTATGCCTGCATTTAGATCTCCTATCACTTGATGATTAGGATGAATTTTCAACCATCTGTTGTCTCTTGGTTTGCCATCTTTCTGCATGTCAGTGTGAATCTCTTGCACTTCAAATTCTTCTTCATCCTGCTGCCCTTTGTTGACTGATAGAGTGTCATCTTCATCAAGTTCTTCAATAATGGACCCTTTTGGTTCGGCCCCCTTTTGATTTCCTATTTTCTCATCAATCTTCACATCTGAGCTCTCAACAATTTTTCCTAGCCTCTTGTTGTAGCACCTGTATGCCTTACTTTTGAAAGAGTACCCAAGGAATATGCCTTCATCAGCTCTGTCATCAAATTTGCCAAGATTTTCTTCCTTTCGCTTGATGTAGCACTTTGAACCAAAGACTCTGAGATACTTCACTGTAGCTTTCTTCCCAAACCACAGTTCATAGGTTGTTTTGTTCTCATGAGTCCTTAGAAGACATCTGTTAGTGATATGCACTGCAGTATAGATACCTTTTCTCCAGAAATGCTTTGCTGTGTTATTTTCTGTCATCATAGTTCTAGCCATTTCTTGCACTGTTTTGTTTTTCCTTTCAACCACTCCATTTTGCTGAGGTGTTTTTGCTGTTGAATGTTGAATCCTGATTCCACTTTCACTGCAGAAGTTTTAGAATTCAGTCCATGTAAATTCTTTGCCTTGATCAGACCTTAAACACTTAATTATGTTTCCTGTCACATTTTCCACTCTCTTCTTGAATGCTTTGAACTTGTCAAGAGCTTCAGTTTTGTCCTTCAGAAACATCACCCAGGTCATTCTAGAATACTCATCTATGAACAAGATGAAGTATCTCTCACCTCCTATGGCCTGTGTTCTCATAGGTCCACACAAGTCTGTGTGTATCAAGTCAAGTGGTTTACTTGAATAGTACTCCTTTGATTTATAAGTAGCTCTTGCCTGCTTACCCTTCTGACATGGACCACATACATGGCTCTTTGGAGTCTTTATGATGGGAAGATCTCTCACTGCTTGCTCCTTGCTTATTTTAGTCAGATTTTTGAAGTGAATGTGTCCCATTCTTCTATGCCACAACCAATTTTCATCTTTTTGAGTTATCATGCACTTGTTGATGGCATCTGTCAACACATACAGATTTCCAACTGTTCTTTCACCAGCAGCCACTGCCTTTCCTGTTCCAACCCTATGAACAACAAAACCTTCATTGTTGAAAGTGATCTCATGTCCTTGATCACATATCTGACTCACACTGAGTAGATTATGTTTCAGCCCATTAACATACAAAACATTGTGGGACTTTATCTTCCCATTGTTAAAGTTCACTGAACCTCTTCCTTCAACTCTGGCACCTTCATTATTCCCAAATTTCACTGTTCCTCCTTTTGCAGCATTGAGGCTTGTAAATTTTTCTTTGTTGCCAGTCATGTGTGTTGAGCATCCACTATCAAGAATCCATGGAGATTGTTTTTCTTGTTTGCTTTAAGGGCTGCTTGCACCAACAAAGAATTGTTCCTTTTCTTCTATGATTTTTCCACCCATGTAGCCTTGTCTTTCACTGCAATAGGCTTCCTTGTATTTCTTACCATTTCATTATCTTCTTTTCTCTGAACTGGTTTTCTTAGAGGATCTTTTCTTTCCTTTCTCTTAGCTTGCCTTTGAGATGGAAGAATTGTTTTGCAGTTTCTAGATATATGCCCAAGTCTTTCACATCTATAGCATATTACTCCCTCATCAACAAGAGGAGCAAATCTGTTTCTGTCATTGAACACTGGAGGTCTTTGTTGTCATCTACATTCTGCCACTCTATGCCCATAGGCATTACAGCCATAACAGTATCCTCTGAATATGATTCTCTGTACCTGCTTGTTTCTCTGAAACTGACAATTCCTCTGGAGCTGGCTTTGTTTTCTCTGACTGCCTTTCCTTACTATCTTGAAGCCCTCTTCATCATTCTTGCTTTTAGTAGCTCTCATAGCTGGTGGTTCCTTCTCCTTTTCTTTCACAAACATAATGGGATTACTTACAGATCCCTTTTCTCTTATCTCCTTAGATAGCTACTCAGTGTATCCAAGTCCAGATTTAATATGAGAGGATCTCTGGTAACTCAGAATCTCATCAAGGATGTTGTCTTCCTCCTTGTCTTCATCTTCAGAACTGCTACTTTCTTCATCTTCCTATAACCTGACATTCTTATCTTTTGACTTTAGAATGGTTACATGAGGGACTTTGTAGTATCTTCAGCATGATTTTTCTTCTTTGTAGACTTGGCCAGATCTGCCATAAGTCTTACAATTACTTCCTCAAGCTTCTTACACTCAAAAGTCTTTTGTGTAAGATCATTATCGAGCTCATCAGCAATTATTTTTTCTTTCCTGAGAGTCTCCATAATTTCAACATTTATCTCCTTTGCTTGGTTGAGTTGCTCATTCAAGTTTTTGTTCTTCTTTCTTTCTGACTTGAGCTCTGTGAGTGCAGAAAGCAACTCTGCTTCAAGATCTGGATTGTCATCTTCTTCAATTCTTTTCTTGACACTATCACCTTTCCTTTTTGTTGTATCACTCCCTATAGGAGTCTCTTCCAGTCTTGCCATAAAGAGAATATCATCATCATTTTCATCTTCAGACTCATCAGAGAGGTCATCATGCTTTGACAGATAACTTCTCTTTCTTGGAATGAATTTCTTCTTTCCTTTCTTTTCTTGGCTTCCTTTAGACTCTTCTTCATCAGAGTCATATACTCTACCCTTCTTCTGGCACTTAGAGGCAAAGTGTCCTAAGCCACGACAGTTGAAACATCTCATTGAAGACTTGTTTTTGAACTTTTCAGATCTCTTCTTGATTTTGTTAGCCAGATAGGCTATAAGTTCATCATCTGAATCATCTGTGTCCTCCTCTGCATCAGCTTTTGAGCTTTCCTCTGGTTCCTTCATTTTCAATTTTTTAATGGCTTCAAAAGCGGCTTCCTTCTCGGTTGGCACTGGCTCAAGCATTCTCATCTCATAGATAGTCAAGATACCATGTAGTTCATCTGTGGTTAATGTATCCAAAGTGGCAATTTATTCAAGGGCTGACACCTTGGCATTATATAGTTTTGGAAGTGTCCTCAACACCTTCTTGACCACATAAATCTCCTTCAACTCTTCACCCAATGCTCTGATTGCATTGGTGATCTTGTTTACTCTGTTCAGGTAAAACTCAATTGTCTCACCTTCACTCATTCTCAGGCTTTCAAATTGAGATCTCAGTATCTGCAATTTAGCCTCCTTGATTTTGTTGTCTCCTTCATGTATGCTCTGCAACTTGTCCCATATCTCCTTTGATGTTGGACAGATGATTACTCTAGTGAGCTCATTACTTGTAAGTGCAGCTAGAAGAGCTGTGACAGCCTTAACTTCATTTTCTCTCTTCTTCATCTCAACAGTATCACTGATATCTTCAGTTGTGTGCCTGTACCCATTCTTCACTGCGAGCCATACCCCATATCCTTGTGCAATCAAGTAAGCCTCCATTCTGACTTTCCATATGTGGTAGTTGGAGCCATCAAACATAGGAATTCTGTTGTGCCCATGATGTTCTTCATTTATAGCCATAACTCAGTCTCAATGCACTTTCTGTACCCGAAGTTGTCAGTCTTCTTCCCTTGGGAACTCAGCTCTGATACCAATTGTTAGTCCCAGGTTGACACTGAGAGGGGGGGGGGGGGGATGAATCAGTAGCCACTAAAAATTCCTTTCCACTATTCAATTATGGCCTGATACTATGCAAGGGCTGCCAAGAGCTGTTGATCAATTTGTGCTATGCTGCCTTGAGCTGATTACTTGAAACTCTCTCACAGTCAATCTGTCAAACACATTTCATGCACACACCAACCACACCCCACAGGTATCCACACCAGGGGCTTGGCCTACCAAGTGTATACACCCAGACCTGCAACACACAGACTTCTAATGCACACTCACATACAACATTCATAGAACACACGATATAACGTGGTTCACCAATCACACACTGTGATGGCTACTCCACGGGGCAATACCCTAACCAGAATTTCGTATATACCCAATACTCAACAGTAATGCTACGGTTGCACCTACAACCCCGATGCTACAACATCAACCGCATTCACAGCTACAACTGTGTCCTAGGCACTAACCCCAACTCCAGTCAAGCACCCACTTGACATGGTTACACAATATATATATATTAAACATTCATACAAACCCTTCCCATATAGCACTGATACAAGAAATAGGATTTGTGTGCGAGTTTACCTCCCGGTCTTGCTCACTACTAATGCAAGCCTCTCTGTGTAAGCATCTTGGCCTCCTCTCAGGCTCCATAGCTCATTTTTCAACACACTGACTCCATAGGACACACACAACTGGTCCACATACTCTCTTCAAGCTTCAACGAAGCTTTCATGGCCTCACACTGCCAGTAGGAGTCTCTTTCTTTCTTGGAGAAGCTTCAATGGAGGGTTCTCACAAAAATCACCATTAGAGGCCTTCTGTTCGAGCTCAAACTGCTGCCAATCTCCTCTACTTCAAAAATACTTTAGTTTGATATATTATGAACCTCGATCCGACATCGAACGGCCGAGATATCATCAAAAGAAGTTCGATGGATGAGATTATTCCAAATAAAATCTTTCTCCCTGATTCCGTGAGCCGCGACGCACCATAGCGTGTCCGCCTCTGACTCACCGTACGCTGCTGTCGAGCCCTGATTGGTGGAGAGGGTATCAACGATTTCAAGCTGCTGGATCGATCAGAGAAACGCGAGATTTCATATTCGCCTTAGGATTGGCTTCATCACGTCAGCGGAACTCGACGCAGATGATAGCCGTCAGATGGGAACCCATGGCGCCGACGCACCATACGGTTGCAACACTGGATCTTGGATTCAGTTTGGTGCGACGCGGATCATCATATTAGGCTGCCTTCGGCCAATTAGAGGACTCGCGCAAGCATCTTGATGCGATCAGTGGGATGCACAGTATCCCGCCTCTTTGTGGATCGCCGATCTCGAATCAAGCTTGCGTGGCTTGATCTGAGCCGTTGAGGTGGAATCTTCCACATTTTCTTTGACCAAAGTACCCCTCCACAAAGTGTGGTAATGCCCTGTATATCCAAAAAATTCCAGTAAGGTTTTGAGTCAGCCTTCCTTTGGGGCAAAACCTCGAACATGTCATGCCCATGCCGAGTGCCCTGCGATGGCTTGCGGCGCGCACGCGGCATCGTGTCATGCGGTGCTGCTTGCGGGGGCTGTTGCCTTGGCTTGCGGCATGGCATGGCATGCGGGTGCTGCTTGCACTGTGCTTCCTGCACGCATGGCTCCCTCCATGTGTGCGCTGGCATGGCCCTTGCTGTGTGCATGGCCTTTGCTGTGTGCATGGCCCCACCTTTTGCCGTGCATGCTGGCATGGCCTGCAAGCCTGGTGCCGTGGGCATCTGCCATGCTGGCCTGGGCTGGCTGCCATGCTGGCCAGGCCACCCAAGGTGGGACCCACCTGATCCCCACCTATTCTCTCTCCTCTTTCTCTCTCCTCCATTTTCTCTCTCTTCTTTCTCTCTCTTCTTTCTTTCTCTTCAGCTGGACTTTCTCATCAGCTAGGCTTCATTTTATTCGGCTGCTGCATCAGCCCAGTCACCTTGACTAACAGAGAGTCCTACAGATACTCTCTCTCCTCCATATCACTTTTTCTGCTAAGGTTGCCAACAATGACAACACTTACAGCACACTGTCAGGACAGGGTTTCAACATAAGATTTCTAAGAAACTTCCCAAATAGCTACGGTCAACTCATTGATCACTCTATGGTAGACCAGTGCTGCTACCACATGACTTCTACTTCTAATCCGAGTTCTTCCTCTCTGCTCGACAACAAGGTTTACCTTATGTTCATTCTATGGCCATTAATTTATGGTTTCTCATAACAATAGTACCAATCCCACTTTCATGGTTATTCGTAGAGATTTACCTAGATAATCATGTGATTAATAATCCCATATCGGTTAAACATCTTCAATAGATCCCTATTCTATGCGATCTACATCTACAGAGACAAGTTTTATACCTTTAACTTGTTGTAGAGAACTAAACCTTCTTTGCAAAACCCTTCTCTCAGCTTTCTTCTCCAAATCTCCTTCTACTTTTCCTCCTCTCTCTTTCTCTCTTAGGTTTAGGGTGTGATATTGATTCAAAAGAGTAAAATAGAGTCGAGGGATGTCCTTTATATAGAGTAAAAACCTCCATATAGAGTCATCTTTCAATTAGGAAAGAGTCCTCCTCAAATTAGAAAAGTTTCCTAAACACGGAGTCTGATCTAGCAATGTGTGGTCGACCTTGTGGTGGTATAATCTGTTTACCACATAAACCAAAATAGTTGACCACACGTTGTGAGGTCTTAGCCTAGTCGACCATACGGTCGACCACACAGTGCGACCACATAAACCAAATTTACTGGTTTGATTGTTTTGACTAGTTTGCTCACCTGGCTTTGTGATTTCTTCATACGGTTGGTTCACTTGAGCTAGTTATCATGGGAAGATCGATCACGATACGAGAACGTAAGGTTAAACCGGGTTCGTGGCATGTGGTCTTACAACTCTATCACCCTAAAAAGAAATTTCGTCTTCGAAATTTACACATACAGATTTACAACTCTCCCATCCTCAATAGAAAATTCGTCCTCGAAATTTGAATATACTTCGGAGTCGAATAGGTGGGAATACTGTTTTCGCATTGCATCTTCTTCTTCCCATGTAACCTCTTCTACGTCTCAACTTTGCCAGGTTACTTTCACATAACAAATATCCCAGCTCTAGAGATGTTGTACCTTTAAACTGGTGATCTAGGCTGGTACCACTTCAAAAGTTAAGTCTTCTATTAAATCCGGTAGATCCGTGGTCAATACATGTGATGGATCTCCAACATACTCCTTTGGTAAAGACACGTAAAATATGTCATGCACACTAGACATGGATGGCGGTAACCCTAGTTGATATGTAGCTTTTTCACATTTTCTTAAAATTTTATAAGGTCCAAAACATATATAGGATAGACTTTTCCTTCTTGCTGAACCATTTCAAGCCATACATAAGTGATGCTTTAGCAAAATTTTGTATCCTAGGTCCATGATGCTGATAGGGCCTGCAAGACAAAGACAAGAGACAAGGGAGGGACGGGCCTTATGGCCTCGGCTCCACTCCGATGCCAAAGTTAGAAATCTGTGAACAGTCAATGGGCCTGGGATCCAAACCCACCTTTTATGTGGTGGGGCAAGAGAGAAATCTCAAGTCCGAAGTGTCAGAGAGAGAATCCCAAGAATGAGTAATTAATGTTTGCGTACCTGGATTCTTGGGATTTGGTCTATTTATAGTGAATAGTGCTTTTTTCGTAGATGTCGATTTTTCCCTTTGTAGCCTTTGATGCCTGAAATGTCCTCATAATAGCTTAGAAATGACATTTTCACCCTTTACCCATTTGATTGGAATTATGGGGATGCTTTCTTATATCCATGTAGGAATGTATACATGGTTGATTGAGTCCTAGGTGTCGTTGTTTTATTGGTGACGTGGGAGATTTTCCCAACACTTGCCTTGTTGCTTTGCTAAATCTATAAGGTTCGACTGAGTAGAGAATAGAATAAAAATTCATCCCAATCACTTGCTTCGTTGCTCTGCTAAAGCTGTAAGGTTCAACTGAGTAGAGAACTAAATAGAAATTCATCCCAATCACTTGCCTCATTGCTCTGTTGAAGCTGTAAGGTTCGCCTGAGTAGAGAACAGAATAGAAATTTGTCCCAATTACTTTCCTCATCTTCGTGAGTTGTAGAGTTCCGCCAGGGCCATTGTGTAGAGTGAGGTCATGGTCGATGTGAGGATCAGGACAGCGGCCGATGTGGGGAGTGAGGCTGTGGCTGATGTGGGCTGCGCGGCCAATACACATTGGCATTTTGGGAATTCTCGATCAATGTGGGTCATGTGTTTTACGCGTGACCCCTGTCTTTATATGCGGTGATGTTCTTCCAAGGCCGTTGTGAGGTATAATATCTGGGCAGATGTGGGGAGTGAGACCATGGCCGATGTGGGTTGTGCGGCCAATATACATCTGTCTTTTAGGAATTCTCAACTGATGTGGGTCACGTGTTTTGCGCATGACCCCTGTCATCATATCGTCCAAAGCCGTTGTGAGGTGGGAGACTGGAGCCAAAGTAGAAAGTGAGGCCATGGCCGATGTGGGCAATGTGACTAATAGACATCGGCCTTTCAGGAATACATCGGTCAATGTCGGTTATGGGGTTTGCACGTGACCCATGTTTGCTGGATGATGACAGATGTGTTGGGGCCGATGTGGGCGATGCGGCAAATATACATCGGTTGTTTCTGGAATTTTCAATCGATGTCAGTTACGGGGTTTGCACGTGACCCTTGTTTTCTGGATGACGATCGATGTGTTGGGGCCGATGTCAGTGGCGCAGCCAATATACATCGATGTTTCCATGGAGGCTCGACCGCCGTGGATTATGTGGTTTGCTCGTGACCCATCTTTGCCGGATGCCTTACTGATGTGATTGGGCCGATGTCTACGATGCGACCATAACTCATTGGCATTTGCTTAGAGGCTTGACCACTATGGATCACGTGGTTTGCATGTGACCCATTTTTTGTTGGATGCCTGACCGATGTGATTGGGCCAACGTCGACGGTGCGACCATTACACGTCTGCGTTTTCTGAGATGTTTGACCGCTGTGGGTCATGTGGTTCGCACGTAATGCTTTGGCTTGAAGTTGTAGATGTCCGGATGGTGGATCAGAGTTTGGAGCTTGGGTCAGGGCCGTGGATATAGCAAAGCTAGACCCGATTGGAGGACCCGACGCTTATCGTAAGTAATAAATGCTGCCTTTGAACGATCCTATCTGCAAGTGCCACGTGGATCCCACCGTCTTCGTTCCAGGTGCTTCCCACTGGGGTTTTATTTAAACATGGAGGGGGAGTAACCCCATCACGCTGGATATTCTTTCCTCAAGAGCGCAGATGGAAGGCTCTGTATTAGCTTACACAAAGGGCTTTTTGACATTGGTCAAAGTTGTCCATGTTGTTTGTAGTAAGTGTTGCCTTCCCTAACTTAGTTTGTTGGTCCATTCTCTCAACTCAGTAACCGATGTCTGGTAGTCGATATGGAGGTAGATGTTAAAACCGTTGAAACAGGACTTGATTTGGAGTCATCCTTGTTCAGTAGTGGTTAGACTTCATCCAGTAGTTGGTCTAGTGACAACATGTCATCTAAGGAAGCGTCTGTGGATCATGTATCTGAGGGTAGGGTCGAGATTGAGCTAAAAATAAAAGAATCCACCAAGCGAACTCCAGACTCTTCTCACAGAAGTACCGGTGGGTCCTTCATCCGGTCTGTCTAGGTAGGAACAGATGGCTGGCATGTCCACCCATGAATTGGGCACTGAGGTGATCTATGAGGCCTGGGAAGAGGCTGACCCTCCTCCTGAATTTGATGTGAGGGAGGAAGTTTGCCTCCTCATGGCGGCCGAATTCTCTAAACTTCGAGAACGGTATCAGATACCCGCTGATGTTGAGATCAAGATGCCCGACCCGGGTGATAGGGCCTGTTGGAATCATCGATCGGAGTTGTGTATGAATTTAGAGATGTTTAAGGCTGTGTTTTGCGTCCCATACTGCGGCTAGTGGCTGACATGGGGTATTATAAAGTTGCACCAATCCAAATAATGCCGAACTCATGGAAGAATATGATGGCTTTCATTGTATATTTTAGGAGGCTGGGGCAAAAGCCCACCCTAAACATGTTCAGGGCCATGTTCACCTTCAACGATTACTGTAAGTTGGGGTGGTACTACCTTGCGAAGAAACCTGACTTCGGAGATGTCCTAGTGGATAAGCCCACATCCATTAAGCTATGGAAGACCAAATTCTTCTACATACGGGGCAAGACTGTAGTGTTGGAAAATGTTTGGGTCAAACTGGACACCGAGTCACTCAATACCGATGTGTCACTCCAGCCATTCGAGTCTGAGCTCCTGTAACATGCTCGTCAGTCTGAGGGCACTCCGATCCGCACCTCAGACCTGAGAAACCCTTTATTTTTACATGAAAACAAGCTTCGTGAGTATTTTATGTTGCTATTTGTGTTTATTCATACACTAACTCCTCGCTGATTCTGTCTTTGCCCGCTGCAGTAATGTTGTCGAAGGAGTAACTGTTGGAGCTGCACAGGAAGGAAGCGGCCAAAGAGAGGGAGGCCAAGGAGAAGAGGATAAAGGCCGAGCAGGAGAAGCAGAGGCTCCAGGAGAAGCAGAAGCTCCAGGAGAAGCGCAGGATCGAGGGTGAGCCCTCAAGGAAGATTTTGAAAAGATCACGTAAGACATCTCCCGATTCAGCTCTCGTTGATGCGGCACATATCTATGTCATGCCCCTGATTCTTCAGTACCGTGTTCTTGATTTTTCAGGAAAGGGGACAAATGTGATGGCCCCTGAGGCTGTGCTTGCCCTCGCAGAGTCGGCTGGTACTGGGGTGGAGCGGCATCCTACCCCTCAACAGTCACAATAGCAACCTACGCCGTAATCATCCCGATCGAGGGAGTATTTAGGGTTGGGGAGAGACATGAGTGAGTTTGGACGGATTCCACTGATTGGCCCCTTGCCTAGGAAAAAGACTAGTGATGAGTAGGTCTTTCGCCCAGATTGGGCTTTGACCAAAGATGACACGATGATGGGTGACATACACACGATGCGCGAGCTAATGAAGGGTGCCATCCTCCCTCGTGACTGGGAGTTAATGCAGGAGCTTCCCACTCCATCCTTGATATCGGGCATAGATACCCTCGCAGCATTGATAAGTTGCAGTCTTCATTGTCTCTCTCTTCCCCCCATTTCCTTTAGCTCGGACTTGTGTTTTTGACGTCAACCTTGGTAATAAATTTTTTTTTTTGTAGCTCAGGGTGTATATGGAAACTCTGAAGTAGTGTGTAGAAAAAATGGCAAAGGACTTGAGCGAGATGGACCAGAGGCTGCATCAGGTGGAGGAGCAGTGGGATGATGCCAGGGCGCAGCTTCATTCCAAGAAGAAAGAGATTAACTCTATGGCAGCTGAGAGTGTTCAATTTTGGGCCGAGGTAGAGGCTTTCTGCAAGGAGAGAACCGGCCGGTAGGAGGCAGAGAGGTTGTCCAAAGAACGCATTGCCAAGCTGAAGTCGGTTAGTGAGATTTCTAGGAATAGCACGACTAAGTACAAGGAGGCTTTTTACAAGGCCAAATCCATTGCTGCTGGGGCCATCCAACTATACCAGAAATCTAAGGCATTTAAGGAGCTGGTGGGGAAAAACTCACTACACAGCTTTACCCAAGGTGCTGAGGAATTGAAGGATTATGTGGATGAGAGGGTCCCAGGGGTGGACTATGCTGATGCCAAGTGCCTAAAGCCTATAAAGGTGTCAATGGAAGTCGTGGAAGAAGATGACCCAGAGATATTTTGGCAGTTGGTAGAGGTATTCGAGGGGGAGGATCTCCACCTTCTCCTGATGTTGGGGAGGAGTCTCCTTCCATGCCGCTAGTCGGTATTTCTCTTGCCACAGGTCTTCCTATAACCCCTGGCAGCTCTTTCCCCTAGGACGATGCATTTTCCCATAGCTGTGGCTGATTGGCTCTTGAAGGAGACAATGGCCAGTGATTTTTTATATTTTCTATGTAGCTAACTCTTTTTTTTTTTGGTAGTATTGTCTTTACGCCTTGTGTTGGTTTTTGTAAGAGGGGCTCTGTCTACAACATTGTAACTACATTCACTTTTTGAATACATGTACGTGATTGTCTTTTATTGGCTGCATTTCCTATCTCGGTCCTTGAGTGTCTACCATCTTTGGCTAAGTGTATTCTAGAACTAAATGCTTTTCGCCACATGGGTCACCTTTGGAGCTCGGTCTACCCTCCTCAGCCAATGGTGTTTGTGGAGCTAACTCATTTTGCCACATGGATCACTTGTGGAGCTCGATCTACCCTCCTCGGCCAATGGTGTTCATGGAGCGAATTCATTTTGTAAGACCCGCACGCTACGAACATGGTCTAACCTTACATTCTCGTGTCGTGACCGGTCTTCCCATCATAGTCGGCTCAAGTGAACCAATTGAATGAAGAAACCACAAGATAAGGTAAGTAATGAGTCAAATTTAGTTGGTGTGGTTGACCGTTTAAGATCGTGTGGAAGCAACCAGTCAAAAACTAAAAACCAAAAAATTTTGGTCATGTGGTAGCAGTTTTGAGGGGTGTGGTCGATACGTGTGGTTGATATGTGTGGTCGATACATGAGACCACGCATGAGACCATACAACATGTGGTCGCATATTTTGGACGTGTGGTCAACGGATTCTGCGACCCCACGTACGGCCACATGATGCTGAACAGACTCTGTGTTTAGGAAACTTTTCTAATTTGATGGGGACTCTTTCCTAATTAAAGTGGGACTCTATGTGGATGTTTTTCTCTATATAATGGACGTTCCTTAGCCTCTTTCACTCTTTTAGAACTTAAATTGAAACCCTAAACCGAAGAGAGAAAGAGAAAGGAAGAGAAGGGGAAGAAGGAGATTTGGAGAAGAAGCTTAGAGAAGAAGGTTTTGAAGAGAAAAGTACTATCTCCCTACAGCAAGCTTAAGGTATGGACTTGACTCTGTAGGCTAGATTAGATAGGAAAGGTTCCTTTTATCAAGTTGATGTGTTGAATCTAATGCAATGATTACGATTATGGAATTTCTAAGAAAAATCATGAAAAAATAGATTAGGGATAATGGTTAATGAGAAACTATAAATAATGGCCATAGAATAATCATAAGATGAACCCAAGTGATGAGCCGAGGAATCAATTAAGCAAGAATTCGGATTGAAGATGAAAAAGTAACCAAACATCATGTGGTCGCAGCCTGTGGTCGTCCACAGGCTGACCAAAGGGTCGACCACAACTATTCGGGATGTTCCCCGGAAAGGTGTGGTTGCATGGTGTGGTCGCATAAAATGCGACCACAGGGTTTAACCACACAGTGTGTGGTCTCATATATTGTGACCACAGGATTGACCACACGTGCGACCAAACGTTAACAGCAAGTATATTTTGAGACCAAACAATATTTTTGACTACTATAACTTGGTAAACTTGAACCCTAACTTAAATACATTAATTGTTTAGGTTCCTAATAGATTCAAAGTGACTTCCAAAGCTTGGGAGAGGAACAAACATCGATCAAAGGTGAGGGGACAAGAGCTAAACTATTTGGCTAATGACAAGTTGTTTTACTTATTGAGTCCAATGCCATGATTGATTCTATGCTTGTATGCTTGTAATGTGCATTTCACATGTCATCCAATATTCCTGCTATTACTGCTCATGCATATTTAATTCTGTTTATTTATAACATGATGATGATGATGGTGCTAAGAATAGGCATGTAAATGTATGTGTGTGGTTAGTGTGCTTGATGCGAGTGGGGAGCATCAGGGGGAGGATGTAACATTGTGGTTCGTCTTGGTCACCAGACTCTAGCTCTATCTCTGCTCAAGTCTTACCCACTAACATTGTCATATCGTCATTACTTTAGCAGAACTATTACGTCGTAGGGCATCAGGGGAGGTGGTCTTGGACTGTGTAGTCTCTTACTCTGCCGGGGGGCCTTAGCTCTATCTCTATGTATATATTGAGGGATGCTGGGGTGAGGCCTTGGATACACTGTTCCGCATTAGGATTGGTTAGTTACAAGCCCAGTTTGCAAGCCCTCATCAATAGGGGCTTACGTGTTGGTATGGGTAGGGCATCAGGGGAAGTGTTATGTGGTGTTTGATCCGGGCACTTTAGCTCTATCTCTATTCCAAGATGGGTGTATGTGGGACGGCAATGGTGTTTGATCCAATGGACTGCTTCACACACTCTTGTATAGAGGTGCGGCGGCCACCAATTCTTTCTATAGTACATCACAAACTTATAAACCAGACCAAAGATATGAATTGAATGCATGCATATGTTTGTTGCATTGTTTTGTTTTAACACTGAGCTCAAGTTGGAGAGTTGACCCTCGCGCGTGTAATTCTTTTTAGTTTCTGATGTTGCAGGTATTATGGTTGAAGATTATGTCGATATGCCAATATATGAACAGGTGGCAGCTATGGATGAGCAAGCTGTGGAGGACTATTATGATTCGTTAAGTGACCGTTTCAATTATGGATGCACTTAGTATTTAACTTTCGTAATTGGATATTTTTAATATGTATTAAATTATGTTTTGATTACTTGGAGATAACTAAAATATTAATTATTTATCATGGTTAGACCTCAGTTCATTATTAATAAAACATTCGCTATTTACTTTATTATCTCTGATTAATGTGGAATGTGTTTTGGTTTAACATGGTTGGCATAGCCTATATGAAATCCTGGTTGAACCGTTGGTTTATTGACTGTTCATCACACCATTCTGGTTAGTCCAGAATTGGGGTGTAAGAACTTGGTATCAGAGCTCTCAGGTCGTACCCATCAAACTTGAATACTTACACTAGAGTCCATTAACTGAGTTAGGATAAATTAAAAGCTTTCATACAAACACACCATAAACACCTGTGTTGGTTGAGACAAAACTTAAACAAGACAATAATGTACATATAAAAGGTAGAACCATATGTATACACAGACAAAAAAAGAAAATCTAAATGTATCTTGATAAACAAATAATATAGGGTATGATCTATAAGTCGGGCAGTTGTCTAAGTATACAAAGGATATAGTATAGTAGCAAGAAGGGAGCATCTATAAAGCAGGAAATTAGAATACCGAGTTGGTACTCATAAGATGTGAAACCCGATGTATGACAGAGGAAGAAAAAAAGGCTAGTAACGCTTAAATCCCTGTAGAGGTCAAGGGAAAGATCTCGGGCTAAATCCAACGAATATAGGAGAATAATGGCCATACACCAAAAATGAGAGTAACTATAAAAGAAGATAAAGCTATATTCCTGGGTGACGTAGAGACTCAGAGTGAGATCCACCACAAGCTGATCCATTGCCCGCTGAGCATTAAGAAGAGGTTGCAACTTGACCCCACCACTATCTGGGTCGAGAACGGATAGTGAAAACTCATCTGAGCAGATGCTAAATAATGATAATCAGATTGGAACAAATCAAAGGAGGTAAACAACCAGGCCACTTCAGCCAATCTACCTGGACTACCAAGTGCCTTGGCTACGGTTGTAATAAACTTGGCCTGATAAAATGCAAAAACAACATATGATACCGGCTATGTAAGTTGCCATGGAAATCACTATCCAAGTTACCGATGCTACATCAACACCTCCAGGTCAAACCAAGTATGGTATCGATTGGTAGCAACATTGTACCCCTAGCACCTGTTATCTATAACACAGTGCCTACCATACAACAAGTCCCAGTAATGCACACCCCAATGCAGAAGCTTGGTGCATAAGAAGCAGTGTATCAAGGTGGTTATCCTTATCAGCCACCGAAGTATGGGATAGCTGCATCATGGCAGAATGATCCAACAAGGGTTGAGGAATATTTTTTGAAGATGAAGCCTCAAACATTTTCAGCAAAGGACCAAATCTATTGTGGTCATATAACTAGATAGGTTTATATAGGATGTGGTGCATTATTGACTTACTCTTATGATTATAGAGGATGCACATACCTGATTTTAAATTCTCGTGTCTTGACAAGATACCTTCTCAATTCAACCTGTTAATTAGAGTTATAGATATTGTTTCTTTAGTATTAGTCCTGATTATACCAATCTAAGCCACTCTCATGATTGACAACATGAACAGAGATATGAACTGAATGAACAGTTCAATGTTAAATCATGTTGAGCGTACATCTTTCTGATTTATACCTGATTTATTGATATACCAAAACTTTCTCCAGATTTACTCCTGTAGTGCCTCGACCAATGGCATTATATACTCGATAGAACCTATAACCATGAGGTTAAGAGCTGTAGAACCTCTATTTCCATATATTTTGACCACCGTGCAACTTAATGACCTTTTGATGCCAGTTAGATTACCATAGATTTACTCCTGATCCTTTAAACCTAAGTTCACTAGATAAAGCAAGTGTTTGTCATTATACTAAATTGAAAGAAGGAAATGAATTGTTTTTGGATAAACATTCTGATTCTTACATTTCTCGACATCCATTGATAAGACGTTTAATTAATAAGGAATTATGGGAAAGAAGATGATTAAATTCAGATTAGATTCTATAGCCAAGGAACCTCAGATGAAGTAATGGAGGATCTGTTTCAAGATTGCTGAATGGATGGAGATGAGTCATGTCTATAAAAGAGTGCATGAGCAAGAAACTAAGTAACAATCACAAGATATTTTTTGAGGTATATGAAAGAGAGATCAGGGTAGAACAATAAAGATAAAGAAGGTGTAAGCTAATGAGCTTTTTAGGATATGAGATTATTGGCGTTAGTCTTTGAAAAACCATAACAGATTAAGGAGCTAGATGTGCACTTAAGACCTTTATACCAGATTTTGCTAGTTCAAGACCTTTTGGACTAGATGTTGTATTGGATGATTGTTATGAACAATGTTCGAATCATATGGATGGACATAATTTGAATGCAACCTAAATCGATTTAAGATGGCAAACTTTGATGTCATCTTGGGAATAGACTGGTTGTCTCAACTCTATAAAGTTGTTAAGTGCATAGAAGAGGTTATCATTCAAGAATAAAGACGTCATATAAATTAGTTTTATTGGAAGCATGTTGCCTAAGAAGTAAAAGCTGATCTTCTCTATGCTAAAGGCGAAGAGATGCTTTGAAGAGAAAGGAGTCGGATATATGGTATCTGTGGTATACGTTACCAAAGAAGCACCACAGATGGAAGATATTGAGGTGATGCTGTGAGGACAAAGATGGAAAATCTTTAGAAGTCGCCACCTAGATTTAGGTCTAGGACCTTAGAAATGTGAAATCTCACCCCAAGGTAAGACTTCGATTGAGTCATGACCCTTAGATTGGAATTCTGGTCCATCAGAGATTGGGTAAGCGTTAGGTTACGGTTATGGAAAGGGGTTAGGCACCCAAACCGCCCGATCGAAATCGATCTCCTATACCTTTCCTATGCTAGACTTTATTTGTTAAGCCAAACCAAACCAAGTGGTTTGATATCATTGAACCGAATCTGTATCCATCAGATTGCCTACGTATTACGGAATTATTCCGAAAATCAGGTTCACCATCGTAGTTCAGGTGTGATTAAAGTTTATGGATGTGATTTATGCTTGTGCATGATTAAGTTTATTGTTCAAGTTGAAATTTATGCTTGAAAGGCTGAGAAATCCTATGGATTAGGATCTGGATAGTCCATGTGGACTGATAGATAGTCCTAGTGGATCTAAGAATAACCCTATTTGGGTTGGAATGTGGATAATATCCTAGTGGATCTATGGATAGTCCAAGTGGACTAAATGTGTAGATAACCCTATTTGGGTTAAAATATGGGGGATATCCTAGTGGATCTATGGATAGTCCGAGTGGACTAAAGTTTGGATAAATTTCCTAGTGGATCTATGGATAGTCCGAGTGGACTAAATTGTGGATCCGATTGGGTTTCTCCCAAATGGCCTACGTATCCTAGGGTTTGACCTAGGAATCAGAATCCGCGTAGTTCGGGCTCTAGGTTGAAATGGGAATGGATATCGTAGTGGATCTATGGATAGTCCGAGTGGACTAAATATGTGGATCCGAATTTGGGTTTCTCCCAAATAGCCTATGTAACCTAGGGTTTGCCCTAGGAATTAGAATCCACGTAGTTCGGGCTGGATAACCTGTTCTAGGTTAATGATTGAGAACCTATTCTAGGTTTAGGGTTTGCCGAGGGGCAAATTGTCCTAAATTACCCTTTTCATTCTGAATTCTAATTATGGAAGGTTTGGCAAAGAATTCTCTTTCTTTATTAAGATTTTATTATTCCCATTTTGCCCTTCCCAAGAATGTGGGTGCCTAAATGCACGTCCCCACACCTAGATTGTCTTCTAGAAGTGTGCAGATATGGTAGTTTGACTAGGGTGTTGCATAAAATAAGTTATGGCCAAAAAATAGAATATTCTATCTAAATATGGCACATAAAACATTTATGGCATGAAATTCACATACAGTAAGATTGTTTAAAAAATCTTTCAAATATGGCATGTATTGCAAATAAGGCAAGAGCCTATATGGCATGATCTAGTAGGCTATCTTCTAAGCATGGTAAGACCCTAATTGCTATTATCTTTCCATATTTAGGGTTTTCTACCCTAATTGCTATTTTCATTCTATTTTAGGGTTTTCTACCCTAATTGCTACTTTCTTTCCATTTTAGGGTTTTATACCCTAATTGTAATTTTATTTCAATTTTTTAGGGTTTTCTACCCTAATTGCTATTTTCTTTCCATTTTTTAGGATTTTCTACCCTAATTGTTATTTTCTTTCCATTTTAGGGTTTTCTACCCTAATTATTTTCTTTCCATTTTTAGGGTTTTCTACCCTAATTGTTATTTTCTTTCCATTTTTTAGGATTTTCTACCCTAATTGTTATTTTCTTTCCATTTTATGGTTTTCTACCCTAATTGTTATTTTCTTTCCATTTTAGGGTTTTCTACCCTAATTGTTACTTTCTTTCCATTTTAGGGTTTTCTACCCTAATTATTTTCTTTCCATTTTTTAGGGTTTTCTACCCTAATTATTATTTTCTTTCTATTTTTTAGGGTTTTCTACCCTAATTGTTATTTTCTTTCCATTTTAGGGTTTTCTACCCTAATTGTTACTTTCTTTCCATTTTAGGGTTTTCTACCCTAATTATTATTTTATTTTCATTTTTTTAGGGTTTTCTACCCTAATTGTTATTTTCTTTCCATTGTAGAGTTTTTTACCCTAATTATGACAAAAAAACATTTAATATAGCATGTGAGTATGATCATTCCAATCATGGCGAAGAATCATCCAATTATGGCAAGGTGACCATTCCAATTATGGCAGTGTGACCATTCCTATTATAGTAGTGTATGCATACGAGCATCCAAACATAGCATGTGAACAAATATAGCATCAAATATGGCATGTGAGAAACAACCAAAGCATATGAGAATCAATCAAAACATGATGGAACACACAGCAAGATGACAGCTTTGTCAGGCTGGACCAAAATGGGCACATAAGGCACTGTAATTACTCAAAAAATTCTTAAAAGATATCCTCGGAAAGAAGACTCAGAGGCCAACATTTTGTCTCAAGGAAGCTAATCCTGAAAAGGACCATAGGTAGGTCGAAAACATTCCCCAAATACAGACAAATACACTGGTCAGATCTGTTCCAGATTCTGGCCAGTGGTACTATAAAATCAATATAAAATCATATAGCTCATGAAAATAAAATCTGAATATATGGCCAGAAAGAGGACTCAGAGGCAAAAATTTTGTCTCAAGGAACCTAATCCTAAAAGTGATCATAGGCAGGTCGAAAATATTCCCCAAGTACAGGCAAATACATTGGTCAGGTCTGTTCCAGATTCTGGCCAGTGGTACTATAAAATCAATATAAAATCATATAGCTCATGAAAATAAAATCCAAATACATGGCCAGAAAGAAGACTCAGAGGCCAACATTTTGTCTCAAGGAACCTAATGCAAACAGAGGCATCTTCCTAATGCTAGACACCAATCTCAGACATGCATTTGCAGTATGCTTTGACTTTGAAAAAATAAACTGACAAAAGCGATGGGTGATTCTTACCTCAGGCTTCTTCTCTCTCCTTCTCTCCTTTGCATCTTCTCATCATCCTCTTTGCTGCCTCTCTGATCCTTCTCTCTATTTCCTCTAGATCTTCTCTTCTTAACACATCTCTCTCTCTCTCTCTCTCTCTCTCTCTCTCTCCTTCTCTCTTTCTCTATTTTCTTCTTCTTCTCTTTTCTACCGATTTTTTTTTCTTTTCTCTCTGTCACTCACATTTTTCTCTCCCTCACCCACGTTCTCCTCTCTCTATGGTCTGGAAAAAGACCCCTCCTCTCTCTTCTCTTGCCTATTTATAATTTTTCTCTCCTTTTCTAGAAGATCCTTCTTTCCTTTTTTCTTTTTTCTAGAAAAATCTTTTTTTCTTCCTTTTTCTTCTTTCCTTTCTTCTTTTCCTTCCCTTTTCTCTTCTCCTTCTCCATTCCACACGTTCTCTATCTCTCCCTCTTCTAGAAAATCCTCTCCTCCTCTTTCCTTCTCTCTTTTCTTTCTTTTTCTCAAAAAAATCGAGATCTTTTGGATTTCTTTTTTTCTCCTCTTGGACGTCCCTTCCTCACTTTGGATTCCTTTCCTTTTTTTTTTCTTTTGGATTATATGCCTTAACAAAATCTTTTGAATCCAAAAGATTTTTTTCTCTTTTCTTTCCTTTTCTCAAAATATAATCTTTTGGATTCTCCCTTTTCTGTTTCTTTTTTTTTCTTTCCACCTTGGACGTCTCTTCCCTTCCCATCTTTGGATTCTTTTTTTTTTTCTTTTGGATTATATGCCCCAACAAAAATCTTTTGAATCCAAAATTTTTTTTCTCTCTTTTCTTTCCTTTTCTCAAAACAAAATCTTTTGAATTCTCCCTAAATTTCCCTCTCTCTCACGTTTCCTCTCTCTTTGGATTCTTTGTTTTCTATATATAAAACATATATATATATATATATATATATTAATTATATAATATCAATATATTGATATATATAATATAATATACATATAAGATATATGTATATATTATATGATATATTACAATATATTATATATTATATAATAATATATAAAAGAAATACATGCATATAAGCCACCATGAATTGGTCCGGATTGACTGGGTTGGGCCAATACTACCTTGGGTTGAGCTGAGTTGACTGGATTGACTGAAATTAACTGGGTTTTCACTCTCTGTCATTTCATGGGCCATTTCCGCTGTCATCCCGCATGAAATTTTCCGATGGCCTCTATTCTAAATTTTTTTGCTTTCATTTTGTAGAACATTAAAAATGAGGAATATAGGAACTTGAATCACCTCATTTGGAAGTAAAATGGTCAACTTATGAATTTTTGAAGTTTAAGCAGACCAATTATCGATAATTTGGCTGACCATTTTGCATGGGACCCTCCGGAGACTTTTACCCGAGATTTTCCACGTTCACTTCGAGGACATCACAAATGAAGAATAATGGTCTTGGAATCATCCGAATCCGATGTAGAACGGAAAAGATATGAAGCTTTGAAGTTCTAACGATAATTTTGCATGCAAGCTTGCATGAGACCCACTGGTGACTTCTACCCGGGATTTTGTACGTCCACTTTGTAGAACATCATGAATGAAGAATAATGATCTTGGAATCATCTGAATCCGATGTCGGATGATCAAGATATGATGATTTGAAATTCAAACAATCCGACTTAGGATAATTTGCATTAAGGCCCCTGGGATTATTATTTATAATAATTTTAGAAACTTCCCTTATATGTATCATCCGACTAAAATGATCATATCGCCCTCATTTGATATCAGAATTGAGCAATTCCGGTCTCGTTTCAAGATAATTCTATGACCTATGCATTCCTCGCAGATAATAGCCCATGACCCTGCTGTGGGATTCAGTGAAAAATCATAAATCTTTGGATTAAAGGCCAGAAACCTGCCATATTGGTTCACTTACACAGAGGGTGGCAAAAATGGGGTGCTTACAGATGCCCCTCTTTAACCGAGATTGTTATCAGTTGAAGGCTAATGATAAAAGAACCACATTTTTGGGGTATGAGTGATATTGTTTATTGGGCTGCACTTAGGGTAATTCTTCCTAAACTGCCTACGTATTCTAAGGGTGTCCTAGAAATCAAGCCCAGAACGTAGTTCGACTGGCCAGAAGGTTTGCTCTTCTTGGAAGATTGGTAACTATTTTTCTTGTATGAAGCTAGGCTGTGAATACAAGGCTCATTTGTAGGCTGGGAACCTCTTCTTGCTGAGGTGGAACTCAACGCAAGGTATGTGCGGGCTTGGACCCGGCTTGATCCATTTGTAGGCTGATAAACCTCTTCTTGTATGGAGTTAGGCTGTGAATACAAGGCTGATTGCATGAGCTTGGGCTCGGATTTGATTTGTTTGGATGGAAGACTTGATGTCTTTTCTTTGATTGAAAAGAGGCTCTTCTGATTGAGATTCTGAGTAAGCTAGGGCTCTGAATTTGATTCACTTATCGGCTTGATTTTTGAATGAGCTAGGGCTCTACATTTGCTTCATTAATAGGCTGAGATTGACTTGATCTTTGAATGAGCTAGGGCTCTACATTTGATTCACTAATGAGCAAGGACTCAGAAAGTCACTTATAGGGTGATACTGAATGACTCATCTTGGCAGTTCCTACCAGCTTTGGACCTTTGGGGTTGAAAATTGGAATATCCTTCTTGGAAGCTCTATGGCTATGAACCTTTAGGATGCTTGAAAGTGAACCATACAGGAAGGCTTTGTTGATTTTGAACCTTTAGGGTTGAAATCTGACCCATCTTGGAAGTCTCTTGAATTTCAACCTATAGAGTGCTGGATATATTTGAAATGATGATGAATTCCTTGGCAGTTTTCCAAGGGTTTTTTTTTTTTTTTTTTTTTTTTTTTTTTTTTGCCCCTGCTTTATTGGTGAAGGCACAAAACATGACACCAATGGAAATGATGTCATGGACTTCACTGGCATGATACGTAGATTTGAAATTTACCATTTATGACCTGGTACTGAAAGTTTGACACAATTTCAGCATGGTAGGGATGACTTGGTTACTCCCTTTGAAGGGTTCCATGTAATTTGAAGGTGATGATTTTCTTCAGCCAACATTGGTGTTGTTGGATTTTGGATTGAAAGAAACTCTAGCGAGGATTTTGAACAAGAATGAGGGGAGCTTGACAGTCTCTAACCAAAATGATTTTATTGATTGACCTTGGTGTTAAACTGTCGAGGGGAATTTGGTCAACTAAATTCTTTGACTGTGCACTATGGTAGACCAAATTGGTAGAACAGCCAAGTGGCGATGAAATGTGACATGGGTTTGGCCCTTGATCTAGGCTCATGAAAAGCTCAGGGCTTTACAACATTGTTGTGCCAATTTTAAAAGATGAATGAACCATGGCCCCAAAGTAGGCACGAGGAGCAAAGGATTCGAAGTGTTCCTTCAGAGAATTTGGTGACCAAATCCTAACAGGTGATCGACCACATTAGATTTTCTTCATCAACAGGATTGGGAGAACTGAGAAATTGGCAAAAACCAACTTGGATGGACCTACTTCTGTTGACTATGAAAGTAGTGACTTCAGACTAGACAATGGATCCTTGATGTAATGCTCATGATCAAGTAAGATTCCTCTACATAGGGTATATCTATGCCCCAATGTCTGCATGTTGTGACAGACCGCTACTATAGAAGGAAATGGGAAATCTAACAGAGTTAGAACAAGGTTGAATCTGGATTGCATTTAGAATTTGACCATGCTTCTGAGGTCAAGGGAAGATTGACAGATTGATTGCAGAAAATGATTTCTTAGATAAATCCTTGTTGAATCTTGAAAAATGAGGGAGCTGATGATGAGTTTGGCTACATCCGTAACCAGGCCATGAGAATTTGCTCTCTCCCTAACATGACCAAAGGATTTGAAGATAGAATTCTGTTGAAAGGCAATGCTACGGAGCCCAACAGATGATGGTTTGTTCAACTCCTCCAAGTATGATTCATTGGAGAGCAAGAGGGGTTCCTTTCCTTATGGAGGGTAGACTGGTATGACACTTGTCTACATGAACCACTGAATTTTTCTATGAAGGGCCAACGAGGGCAATGCTTTAGGGTTGCATTAGGTCGCCTATCCCCACTGAGGTATTATGGGTTGCCCATTGAGGTTTCTCGGGTTGCCTTTCCCTGCTGAGGTTTCTTTTCTTCCCTTTATTATTTTTTTCATTTTCTTCTTTTTGCAAATCCCATCTTGGGTTCAATAAAGAGTCCTGATATGGTGAGGATATTGCCAAAATTATGGTCCTATCCAATGGTCTGAAACCCTTAGGGGAAATCTGAACGGCATGACTTTTATGACAAATGGGTAGCCTTGCCCCACTGTTTAAGTTGACACCTACACGTATTGATAGGCGGGCAGCTATTTGAATCATCACTAAAAATGATCTTAGGAAAATGCAGTCCCACACCAAAATTGAAAATGGTGCCAAATTATGTTTTCCTTTCTTGGAGATGTTCAGATGGAACACGTGTCCCAACAAGCTATATCGAGATTCTGAATCAGTCACGATCATATATGGGCCTGAAACCTTTAGGTTTGTTGACAAGTATTGATCTTGAAGGTCCAAGAGGACGGATGTAAAACTGTCCACGTGGGTCTACCATTGGGAGAGTGTTTGGTTATTTATGTAGAATGGGTTTATCTTACCAAGAAGATCCCATTTTATTGGCTTGAGAAATGAAGGGCTTATAGGAATCTTGGGAAGCCGTCGGATGTAATGAATGACAGATGAGAGTTCCAGCCAGATTCATGAATTTGTACATAAAATGATGACATGATCATGAGATACAATGCCATAAAAATTGATAATCAAAAGAAGGGGTTGTGATAGAGACTCCTTGGAAAGCCGTCAGATTGATAGACGGGAGAGAGAGTCTAATGCCGATGAGAAATGTTTCTCTGATGAAGAAGTGATGAGATCGTCTCCTGTAAAGGCGGGATGTAATTGGCCTAAATCAAAAGTCCGGTCCAATATGTTGTAAATCTCGACGAATGATCGAACTTGCTATCAAGCTTTGGTTGGAACTATCATCCTCTTGAAGTGAGAGGGACAATTGGCTTACTGTCAAGCTCCAATGCCATTCAACATCTTACTATTTTCTTTTCTTCTCTTTTTTTGTTCTTTTTTCTTTTTTTCTTTTTTTTTTTTTTTTTTTTTTGGATGTGAAGGCCACATAATGCAGTGCTTCGCTTGATCGCGAAATTGAATCCTGACTTTCAATATTGGATTTGAATCTTCTTCTTCCAAACATTTCCAATCAGATAGAACGTCTTTGCCCCAACTAGCACTCGATCTTCCCGAAACTTTATGAGAATTTGTGACTGCTCATATAGTATCTGATTTTATTTGAATGGTGAATCCGTATGCTATCCTCTGGAAGTTAATCATCACCTTCTATCTGATGTGACTGTCTTCCCATTATTGATGTAGATAAAACATAGGCTTGAATTTTTTTTTTTTTTTTGGGTATCCCAATGACCACATTCTTTGATTTTGAGATTGATCATTTATCATGTATCTCTTGCTTGCAGATGATATACTTTGTAAGAACTTTGGTATTTCCATCTTCTTGGTGGCACATCTGTCCTCCACTCATTTGTACTGATTGGCTAACCTATTGATATGATCTGTTATTATATAATGCTTTCCTTGGAATCTTTTCACAGATAGAACAAATGGTAGCTTATCCAATACATGTTTCTTGAGACTACTCTTGTGTCTCCCGATTGATCATTTAAAGCTTTCCCAGACGGGTTGGACCTTTCTTTCTCAAGAGGCCGGGTGGCATAGAAGTTCAGGAGATGGCTCATCATTTCAATCATCTTCGAGTCAGAATTGACTGCGCATGTACAATAGGAGGATGTATGAAACTGGGAGGAAATGTATGGAAGAGACAAGGCACAGAGTTTGAAATCCCAAATGGGGTGATTTTCTTTTACTTGCACGGAAGATTGGACTAGACTTGTCAACAAGCATATTGATCTTGGACCCAGACATGGATGACCTATCAAATATCGATAATAGAAAGTTGAAACAACTAGTTCGTCCAAGCGACTCTAGTTGGGCATAACGCCTTCGACGACCACCTTCAGTCGTTGTGGGAATAAGTCTTCCTTCAGATCTCTAATAGCAGGACTCATCATGCCCCTCTATCAATAGGTGCAAGATACCTACCTTTTCCATCTTTTTTTTCAGTTTGGGATCCATTCAAAACCAGACTATTGCTTTTTAAGCTCAAGGTTACTCTAGTTCATGCCCCAGTTTGGGGTTTGATGGATTCATCAATGGACCACTTCTAGCTGAATTCACAATCATTTTGGTTTATGCCCCAGCTTGGGGAGCAAGGGGTATCGCCATTGCACTACACCATTTTGAGTCCAAGATTAGAATAGTTTATGCCTCGGCTTAGGGGTTCAATGGATTTCTTTATTAGACCACTCTCAGTTTGGGTCCAAGGTTAATTTGGTTCATGTCCCAGTATATAATGACTTTCCTCATTGGACCACACTCAATTTGGGTCCAAGGTCAATCTGGTTTATGACCAGCTTAGGGCTCATGAATTTCCTCATTGAACCATACCCAATTCAGGCCCAAGGTCAATCCGGTTCATGCCCCAGTTTGGGGGTCATTGGCTTTCCTCATCAGACCGCACTCAATTTGGGTCTAAGTTCAATCTGGTTCATGTCCCAGTTTATGGGTTAAAGGTTTCATCATTGGACCATTCTAGTTCTTATCCTAGCTCGGGGCACATTGGATCTCATCTTTGGTCTACCCTACTGCTTGGGAAAATTCCATTCCTCTCTTTGAATAATAAGAAATATTAGGGCAACTCTTTGGATTCTAGCATTTCCCTGGCCCATGGGACAGAAATGCCCGAGATGGGATAGCACTATCATAGCTGAAGGTTCATGATTTCTGATGTCTCCAGAATCTGAAACTGATCTTTATTGACAATCAAATGGGAAATCCTCCTCGTTCGCCATTCTTGATGAGTGATCCTAACTTGTAGCACTGGGCTATGATAGACATGGATCGGGCTCTAATTGATAGAGCCATAGATTGATTTTGAATCAGTCTCCGATTGATAGAGACAAGATTGACTTTGAATTGGTCTCTGATTGATAGAGATCAAGATTGACTTTGAATTGATCTCCGATTGATAGAGATCAAGATTGACTTTGAATTGGTCTCCGATTGATAGAGATCAAGATTGACTTTGAATTAGTCTCTGATTGACAGAGATCAAGATTGATTTTGAATTGGTCTCCGATTGATAGAGATCAAGATTGATTTTGAATTGGTCTCTGATTGATAGAGATCAAGATTGATTTTGAATTAGTCTCTGATTGATAGAGATCAAGATTGATTTTGAATTGGTCTCTGATTGATAGAGATCAAGATTGATTTTGAATTGGTCTCTGATTGATAGAGATCAAGATTGATTTTGAATTGGTCTCTGATTGATAGAGATCAAGATTGATTTTGAATTGGTCTCTGATTGATAGAGATCAATAATGACTTTGAATTGATCTCTGATTGATAGAGATCAAGATTGACAGTCATGGACTGGGCTCTAGTTCCTAGAGGCAAGGATTGCTTGAGTTGGGCTCCGATTGATAGAGGCCAAGGATGATAATCATGGATTGGACTCTAATTGCTAGAGATGATGGATTGACTGAAGTTCTATTTGGCTTCTTTATGAAGTGGAACATGGACCAAAGGTAATGATTGAATAGGCCTAGAGGCTAACTCATGCTCACATTGAGTTCATATGAATGGAACCTTTCTTAGTTTCGACATGAATTAGAACCTGAATTGGAGTTGACGGTTGGACAAGCCTAAGGGCTAATTAAATTCAAATGAATGGAACTCTTCTTATTTCCAACATGAATCAGAACTGAACCAAAATTGATGGTTGGATAAGCCTAGTGGCTAATTGAATTCAGATGAATGAAACTCTTCTTAGTTCCAACATGAATTAGAACCTGAACCAAAGTTGATGGTTGGACAAGCCTAGGGGCTAAATAAATTCTGATGAATGGAACTTTTCTTAATTCCTGACATGAATCAGAACCCTAACCAAAGATGATGGTTGGATAAGCCTAGTGGCTAATTGAATTCAGATGAATGGAACTTTTTTAAGTTCCGACATGAACCGGAATCCTAACCAAAATTGATGGTTGGATAAGCCTAGTGGCTAATTAAATTAAGATGAATGAAACTTTTCCTAGTTCCTGACATGAATCAGAATCCTAACCAAAGTTGATGGTTGGATAAGCCTAGTGGCTAAATATTTCCTTCAGTTCTGAGATGAACCAGAAATGGTGGTTGGACCTAGGGCTGAATATTTCTTTGATTCTGAGATGAACTAGATGTGATTGAATCTGCTTAGAGGCTGAATATTTCCTTAATTCTGGATGAACCAAAATGATGATTGGACCTGCCTAGGGGTTGAATCTTTCCTTCAGTTCTGAGATGAACCAGAAATGGTGATTGAATCTGGGCTGAATATTTCTTTGATACTGAGATGAACTGAATGTGATTGAATCTGCCTAGGGGCTGAATCTTTCCTTAATTATGGATGAACTGAAATGATGATTGGACCTGCCTAGGGGCTAAATCATTCCTTAATTCAAAGGTAAATAGGGAACAATGATTGGATAGGGGCTGGATCTCTCCTTAATTCAGAGATGAATCGAGAACGGTGATTGGATTTGCCTAGGGGCTGAATCTTTTCTTAATTCTGAGGTGAATCGAGAACTATGATTGGATTTTCCTAGGGGCTGAATCTTTCCTTAATTCAAAGGTACATTGAGAACTATGATTGGATTTGCCTAGGGGCTGAATCTTTCCTTAATTGAGGGGTGCATTGAGAACCATGATTGGATTTTCCTAGGGGCTGAATCTTTCCTTCTTTCTTACAAAATTTGATGTTCAATCAAGATCTAGATTCATGACTTCCATTGATTCATTTAGAAAGATAATATGGATGGGTCTCAAGGTGGGAGATCAAGACAATTCCCTAATTGTAGGGGCCTCTCACCCTAAAAGGGTGGATATAGTTGCAGATTGATTTCTTTTCCAAAGGCATTGTAACCCAATGGAGAAATATCAAGATTCTAAACATCTACAAGAGTAGAAGAAGTCACATGCACAATCAAGGATGACTCAACCAAACAAGAGTTAGATCCCTCATAAGGGCGATTGGGTAAACATTATCCAAGTTAATTTAATTGAATTTGATTAAGCCATGTATTCAGTCTTGGGACCTCATGATTCCAAAATGGATAATCAGTGGTACCAAGGTCTGGCCAATTGGATTACCAAATTCGATGAAATTGAAATGGATATATTAATCCATTGTCCTTATTAGGGATGATTAGCAAAAGCGGTTCATAGATGAACAAACTAGTAAGTTTCTTCTTGACCATGGTATCTATGTCTTGACAGGGATTTTCTGTTCGTTTTTTTGAAATCGACGTGTTAACAATGAGAGATTCGATACATCGAGCTTACTTAATGGAGGGTGTATAGTGACCGTCTACTATGATGTAGAACAGGTGTATACATACCTCATACTCCCAATGGGTGAGAGTTCAAGATGCTCATCGTGTAGATTCTAACATGTTGACCAATCGAGGACAAAAACGGGCAGAACTTCGACGTCTCGAACATGGATGTCATGGTTAAGCTGATTTTACCGGGTCAGTTCAAGGATGAACCAAAAAATAACAAACATTGAGCTACAATCTGGTTAGGACAAAAAAGGACACCTTGACGAGGATGGGGTAACCTATCACCAAATGCTCGATGAATAATGGGCCCCCAATCCCTTTATATACTATGTTGCAAGGATCCAAGTGACGTGGAGTAGCATAACGTATTCTCAGGAGGACCCAAGAAACGCTCATTAGAGGCTGCTCGCCGGTCGTGGTCTCACAAAGTACAGGCCAAGGCTGTGTGTTTCGCATAGCGGGCTGCCCCATATGCATGGGACCCGGTTCGGCTACTCGCACGAATGTGTAACTGAACCCATTCCCCCCAAAGCAATAATATACAAGCACAAATATAGTATCCTAAAATCTAGCATCCAATTCACACAAGGAAAGTTTTCATTTAGGAGTTTGACATTTATATCCCCAGTGGAGTAGCCACTATGAGGACAAAGATGGAAAATCTTTAGAAGTCGCCACCTAGATTTAGGTCTAGGACCTTAGAAATGTGAAATCTCACCCCAAGGTAAGACTTCGATTGACTCATGACCCTTAGATTGGAATTCTGGTCCATCAGAGATTGGGTAAGCGTCAGGTTACGGTTATGGAAAGGGGTTAGGCACCCAAACCGCCCGATCGAAATCGATCTCCTATACCTTTCCTATGCCAGACTTTATTTGTTAAGCCAAACCAAACCAAGTGGTTTGATATTATTGAACCGAATCTGTATCCATCAGATTGCCTACGTATTATGGAATTATTCCGAAAATCAGGTTCACCATCGTAGTTCAGGTGTGATTAAAGTTTATGGATGTGATTTATGCTTGTGCATGATTAAGTTTATTGTTCAAGTTGAAATTTATGCTTGAAAGGCTGAGAAATCCTATGGATTAGGATCTGGATAGTCCATGTGGACTGATAGATAGTCCTAGTGGATCTATGAATAACCCTATTTGGGTTGGAATGTGGATAATATCCTAGTGGATCTATGGATAGTCCAAGTGGACTAAATGTGTGGATAACCCTATTTGGGTTAAAATATGGGGGATATCCTAGTGGATCTATGGATAGTCCGAGTGGACTAAAGTTTGGATAAATATCCTAGTGGATCTATGGATAGTCCGAGTGGACTAAATTGTGGATCCGAATTTGGGTTTCTCCCAAATGGCCTACGTATCCTAGGGTTTGACCTAGGAATCAGAATCCGTGTAGTTCGGGCTCTGGGTTGAAATGGGAATGGATATCCTAGTGGATCTATGGATAGTCCAAGTGGACTAAATGTGTGGATCCGAATTTGGGTTTCTCCCAAATAGCCTACGTATCCTAGGGTTTACCCTAGGAATCAGAATCCATGTAGTTCGGGCTGGATAACCTGTTCTAGGTTAATGATTGAGAACCTATTCTAGGTTTAGGGTTTAGAACCTATTCTAGGTTTAAGGTTTGCCGAGGGGCAAATCGTCCTAAATTACCCTTTTCATTCTGAATTCTAATTATGGAAGGTTTGGCAAAGAATTCTCTTTCTTTATTAAGATTTTATTATTCCCATTATGCCCTTCCCAAGAATGTGGGTGCCTAAATGCACGTCCCCACGCCTAGATTGTCTTCTAGAAGTGTGCAGATATGGCAGTTCGACTAGGGTGTTGCATAAAATAAGTTATTGCCAAAAAATAGAATATTCTATCTAAATATGGCACATAAAACATTTATGGCATGAAATTCACATACAGTAAGATTGTTTAAAAAATCTTTCAAATATGGCATGTATTGCAAATAAGGCAAGAGCCTATATGGCATGATCTAGTAGGCTATCTTCTAAGCATGGTAAGACCCTGATTGCTATTATCTTTCCATATTTAGGGTTTTCTACCCTAATTGCTATTTTCATTCCATTTTAGGGTTTTCTACCCTAATTGCTACTTTCTTTCCATTTTAGGGTTTTCTACCCTAATTGTAATTTTATTTCAATTTTTTAGGGTTTTCTACTCTAATTGCTACTTTCTTTCCATTTTTTAGGATTTTCTACCCTAATTGTTATTTTCTTTCCATTTTAGGGTTTTCTACCCTAATTATTTTCTTTCCATTTTTAGGGTTTTCTACCCTAATTGTTATTTTCTTTCCATTTTTTAGGATTTTCTACCCTAATTGTTATTTTATTTTCATTTTACGGTTTTCTACCCTAATTGTTATTTTCTTTCCATTTTAGAGTTTTCTACCTTAATTGTTACTTTCTTTCCATTTTAGGGTTTTCTACCCTAATTATTTTCTTTCCATTTTTTAGGGTTTTCTACCCTAATTGTTATTTTCTTTCTATTTTTTTAGGGTTTTCTACCCTAATTGTTATTTTCTTTCCATTTTAGGGTTTTCTACCCTAATTGTTACTTTCTTTCCATTTTAGGGTTTTCTACCCTAATTATTATTTTATTTTCATTTTTTTAGGGTTTCTACCCTAATTGTTATTTTCTTTCCATTGTAGAGTTTTCTACCCTAGTTATGACAAAAAACATTTAATATAGCATGTGAGTATGATCATTCCAATCATGGCAGTAATCATCCAATTATGGAAGTGTAACCATTCCAATTATGGCAGTGTGACCATTCCAATTATAGTAGTGTATGCATACGAGCATCCGAACATAGCATGTGAACAAATATAGCATCAAATATGGCATGTGAGAAACAACCAAAGCATATGAGAATCAATCAAAACATGATGGAACACACAGCAAGATGACAGCTTTGTCAGGATGGACCAAAATGGGCACATAGGGCACTGTACTTACTCAAAAAATTCTTAAAAGATATCCTCGGAAAGAGGACTCAGAGGCCAACATTTTGTCTCAAGGATGCTAATCCTGAAAGAGACCATAAGCAGGTCGAAAACATTCCCCAAGTAAAGACAAATACACTGGTCAGATCTGTTCCAGATTCTGGCCAGTGGTACTATAAAATCAATATAAAATCATATAGCTCATGAAAATAAAATCTGAATACATGGCCAGAAAAAGGACTCAGAGGGCAACATTTTGTCTCCAGGAACCTAATCCTAAAAGAGATCATAGGCAGGTCGAAAACATTCCCCAAGTACAGGTAAATACACTGGTCAGGTCTGTTCCAGATTCTGGCCAGTGGTACTATAAAATCAATATAAAATCATATAGCTCATGAAAATAAAATCCGAATACATGGTCAGAAAGAAGACTCAGAGGCCAACATTTTGTCTCAAGAAACCTAATGCAAACAGAGGCATCTTCCTATTGCTAGACACCAATCTCAGACATGCATTTGCAGTATGCTTTGACTTTGAAAAAATAAACTGACAAAAGCGATGGGTGATTCTTACCTCAGGCTTCTTCTCTCTCCTCTCTCCTTTGCATCTTCTCATCATCCTCTTTGCTGCCTCTCTGATCCTTCTCTCTATTTCCTCTAGATATTCTCTTCTTAACACCTCTCTCTCTCTCTCTCTCTCTCTCTCTCTCTCTCTCTCTCTCTCTCTCTCTCTCTCTCTCTCTCTCTTCTTTTTCTTCTTCTTCTTCTTTCTACCAATTTTTTTTCTTTTCTCTCTCTCACTCATGTTTTTCTCTCCCTCACCCACGTTCTCCTCTCTCTATGGTCTGAAAAAAGACCCCTCCTCTCTCTTCTCTTGCCTATTTATAATTTTTCTCTCCTTTTCTAGAAGATCTTTCTTTTCTTTCTTCTTTTTTCTAGAAAATTTTTTTTTTCTTCCTTTTTCTTCTTTCCTTTCTTCTTTTCCTTCCTTTTTCTCTTCTCCTTCTCCATTCCACACGTTCTCTATCTCTCCCTCTTCTAGAAAATCCTCTCCTCCTCTTTCCTTCTCTCTTTTCTTTCCTTTTTCTCAAAAACCGAGATCTTTTGGATTTCTTATTTTTTCTCCTCTTGGACGTCCCTTCCTCACTTTGGATTCCTTTCTTTTTTTTTCTTTTGGATTATATTCCTTAACAAAATCTTTTGAATCCAAAAGATTTTTTTTCTTTTTCTTTCCTTTTCTCAAAATAAAATCTTTTGGATTCTCCCTTTTCTATTTCTTTTTTTTTCTCTCCACCTTGGACGTAAGATATTTGTATATATTATATGATATATTACAATATATTATACATTATATAATAATATATAAAAGAAATACATGCATATAAGCCACCATGAATTGGTCCGGATTGACTGGGTTGGGCCAATACTACCTTGGGTTGAGCTGAGTTGACTGGATTGACTGAAATTAACTGGGTTTTCACTCTCTGTCATTTCATGGGCTATTTCCGTTGTCATCCCGCATGAAATTTTCCGATGGCCTCTATTCTAAATTTTTTTTGCATTCATTTTGTAGAACATTAAAAATGAGGAATATAGGAACTTGAATCACCTCATTTGGAAGTAAAATGGTCAACTTATGAATTTTTAAAGTTTAAGCAGACCAATTATCGATAATTTGGCTAACCATTTTGCATGGGACCCTCCGAGACTTTTACCCGAGATTTTCCACGTTCACTTCGCAGGACATCACAAATGAAGAATCATGGTCTTGGAATCATTTGAATCCGATGTAGAACGGAAAAGATATGAAGTTTTGAAGTTCTAACGATAATTTTGCATGCAAGCTTGCATGAGACCCACTGGTGACTTCTACCCGGGATTTTTTACGTCCACTTTGTAGAACATCATGAATGAAGAATAATGGCCTTGGAATCATCTGAATCCGATGTCGGATGATCAAGATATGATGAATTGAAATTCAAACAATCCGACTTAGGATAATTTGCATGAAGGCCCCTGGGATTATTATTTATAATAATTTCAGAAACTTCCCTTATATGTATCATCCGACTAAAATGATCATATCTTCCTCATTTGATATCAGAATTGAGCAATTCTGGTCTCGTTTCGAAGATAATTCTATGACCTATACATTCCTACAGATAATAGCCCATGACCCTGCTATGGGATTCAGTGAAAAATCATAAATCTTTGGATTAAAGGCTAGAAACCTGCCATATTGGTTCACTTACACAGAGGGTGGAAAAAATGGGATGCTTACAGATGCATAAATTTCCTGATGTGTTTCTAGGAGACTTACCTGGGTTACCATTTGATCGTGCGACCGAGTTCATCATCGACTTGTTACCAAGGACGATACCTGTGTCAAAAGCACCTATAGAGTAGCTCCTATGGAGTTGAAGGGATTGAGACTCAACTACGGGAGTTATTAGACAAGGGTTTTAATCGGCTAAGTATTGCATTACGGGGATCGCCAATGCAATTCGTGAAGAAAAATGACGGTAATGTCAGATTATGTATAGACTACCAGGAACTAAACAAGCTCACGATCAAGAATCGATATCTACTACCTAAGATCGATGACTTATTTAAACAGTTGCAAGGAACAAAGGTATTTTCTAAGATTGATCTTCGGTCAAGATATCATCAGCTGAAGAATTTGGACAGTGATATTCCAAAGATAGTTTTTAAAACCAGGAATGAGCATTATGAGTTCCTAGTTATATCATTGGGATTAGCCAGTGCTCCAGCATATTTTATGGAGCTTAGGAACCGGGTGTTTCATGATATGTTGGATACGTCGGTCATAGTTTCATAGACTATATATTGGTTTATTCCAAAGACGAAGAAAGTCCTATAACAAATTTCAAATCAGCTTCACAACAGTTGAGAAGGGAGAAGCTTTATGCCAAGTCTAAGAAATATGAGATCTGATTAAACAAAGTGATCTTCTTGGATCACGTAGCATCATCGAAAAGGGATTAAAGTAAACCTTATTAAGATAGAAGTAATCATATGGTGAGAAACACCTAAAGAACATTGCGAAGATCAGAAGTTTCTTGGGTTTAGCTGGTTATTACAGACAATTTATGGAGGACCACTCTAAGATCGCAAAACCTCTTACAAGTTAACTAAGAATAGAGGAGTTTAACTGGATTGACAAGTGTGAAGAATGTTTTCAGATTCTAAAGCAAGGCTGATATCAGCTCCCATCTTGACCATTCTGGTACCAAGAGAACCTTTTACCCTACACACCGATGCTTCCGGATTGGGTCTAGGATGTGTGTTGATGTAAGGTAAACAAGTGATTGCATATGTTTCAAGATAACTGTAAGAGCATGAAAAGAGTTACCTTACTCATGACTTGGAATTATTGGTGATGAATTATGCAATCAAGACTTGGAAACATTATCTATATGGAGAAGAATTTTTTTATTAAATGGGAACATTAGAGTTTTATTTATCTCTTCACTAGAAAGAGTTAAACATGAAACAGAGAAGATGGTTAGAAAACTTGAAGGATTAAGACTGCAATATTCAGTGCCACTCGAGCAAGGCTAATGTAGTAACTGAGGCCTTAAGCAAAAAGGAAATTATGAAGTCTGAGGAAGGACCCAGTACAAATGCTGCCTTATGTTTCACAGCAACAAATTCAGACTGGAAGAAGAGTAACATATAATAGAAACTCGTGATGATCCAATTGAGTGAGAACTTATGGAGCAGTAGTTCCTCGACTGCACTTGTGGCATTAAAGATCATCTCTCTGAATTGATGGATGAAGTAAAAGTAGCAATTTTGTTAGATCCATATATAAGAACAATGCAAGGAGATTTAGAGAAAGAAAAACCTAACCCTAACTTACTTCTGATGCGAAAAAGGTCCTCAGATACAGAGGATGATTATGCATACCTGAAGTGAAAAATGCTGATCATAAGATACAAGATAATGCTAAAAGCCCATTTTATTCCGTATTGGGTACATCCTAGAAGTACAAAATATACCAAAACATGGAGAGATTATTTTGGTGGAAGGAATGGAAGTAGTTGTGGCTAGATGCATGTTTCAGTAACTGAATTATCAACAAGTAAAGGCTGAAAGACAAAGACCAACATGGCTTAATACAATAACTATCGGAGCCAGTCTGAAAGTGAAACTACATTACAATGAACTATGTCACCGATTTGCCACTGACTCCTAGATCGAATGACGCAGTTTGGGTGATTGTTGATTGCCTTATGAAGATAGCCCATTCCATTGCTATACGACCTTGGTATGCTCTGGAGCGACTAACTAAGCTGTATGTGGATTGAATTTGCTACCAAGCTATTATGTAGATGTCACCTATGAAGCATGGTACGGTAGAAATACCGAATTCCTTTGTTTAGGAATGAAATCGGAGAATAAGAAATTGTAAGACCTGAGTCTGTTGAAGAAACCTGTCGAGTAGCATACAAAATCAAAGAAAAGGGCCAAGATAGCTCAAGTTTGTCAGAAGAGACACCAAGACCTCGAGTTCACCACAAGTGACAAATGAAGATATCACTTATGTATGGTTTAAAACGATTCAACAAGAAGGGAAAGTTGTATCCTATATATGTTTTGGACCTCATAAAAATTTTGGAGAGACGTAGAAAAGTTGCATATCAACTAGCGTTAGCGCTGTCCATGTCTAGTGTGCATGACGTATTTTGCGTGTCTCTATTGAAGAAGTACGTTGAAGATCCATATCAAAGGTATTGACCACTGATCCACTGGATTAGATAGAAGATTTAACTAATGAAGTCGTACCAGCCTAGTTCACTAGTTGGAAGGTACAACATCTCCAAAGCTGGGATAATTATTAAATGAAGGTAACTTGGTGAAGCCAAGATGGGAAGAGGACTGCATGGGAAGAAGAAGATGCAATGCAGAAATAGTATTTCCGCCTATTGACTTCGAAGTACATTCAAATTTCGAGGACAAAATTTTATTTAAGGGTGGTGGAGTTGTAAGACCCGCATGCCACGAACCCGGTCTAACCTTATATTCTCATGTCGTGACCGGTCTTCCCATCATAATCGGCTCAAGTGAACCAATTGTATGAAGAAACCACAAGATAAGGTAAGTAACGAGTCAAATTTAGTTGGTGTGGTTGACAGTTTAAGATCATGTGGAAGCAACCAGTCAAAAACTAAAAACCAAAAAATTTTGGTCGTGTGGTAGCAGTTTTGAGGGGTGTGGTCGATACGTGTGGTCAATATGTGTGGTTGATACATGAGACCACGCATGAGACCACACAACATGTGGTCGCATATTTTGGACGTGTGGTCGACGGATTCTGAAACCCCACGTGCGACCACACGATGCTGAACAGACTCTGTGTTTAGGAAACTTTCCTAATTTTAGGGGGACTCTTTCCTAATTAAAGTGGGACTCTATATGGAGGTTTTTCTCTATATAAGAGACGTTCTATAGCCTCTTTCACTCTTTTAGAACTCAAACTGAAACCCTAAACCTAAGAGAGAAAGAGAAAGGAAGAGAAGGGGAAGAAGGAGATTTGGAGAAGAAGCTTGGAGAAGAAGGTTTTGAAGAGAAAAGTACTATCTCCTTACAGCAAGCTTAAGGTATGGACTTGACTCTGTAGGCTAGATCAGATAGGATAGGTTTCTTTTATCAAGTTGATGTGTTGAATCTAATGAGGATTACGATTATGGAATTTATAAGAAAAACCATGAGAAAATAGATTAGGGATAGTTAATGAGAAACTGTAAATAATGGCCATAGAATAATCATAGGATGAACCCAAGTGGTGAGTCGAGGAATCGACTCAGCAAGAATTCGGATTGAAGATGAAAAAGTGACCAAACATCATGTGGTCGCAGCCTGTGGTCGACCACAGGGTGACCAGAGGGTCGACCACAACTATTCGAGAAGTTCCCAAGAAAGGTTTGGTCGCATGGTGTGGTCGCATAAAATGCGACCACAGGGTTCGACCACACAGTGTGTGGTCTCATATATTGTGACCACAGGATCGACCACACATGCGACCACACGTTAACAGCAAGTATATTTTAAGACCAAATAAGGTTTTTGACTACTGTAACTTAGTAAACTTGAACCCTAACTTAAGAACATTAATTGCTTAGGTTCCTAATAGATTCAAAGTGACTCCCAAAGCTTGGGAGAGGAACAATCATCGATCAAAGGTGAGGGAACAAGACCTAAACTAATTGGCTAATAACAAGTTGTTTTACTTATTGAGTCCAATGCCATGATTGATTCTATGCTTGTATGTTTGTAATGTGCATTTCACATGTCATCCAATATTCTTGTTTTTACTGCTCATGCATATTTAATTCTGTTTAATTATAACATAATGATGATGATGATGCTAGGAATAGGCATGTGAATGTATGTGTGTGGTTAGTGTGCTTAATGCGAGTGGAGCATCAGGGGGAGGACGTGACATTATGGTTCATCTTGGTCACCAGACTCTAGCTCTATCTCTGCTCTAGTCTTGCCCACTAACATCATCGTATCGCCATTACCTTAGTAGAATTATTACGTCGTAGGGCATCAGGGGAGGTGGTCTGAGACCGTGTAGTCTCTGACTTTGTCGGGGGACCTTAGCTCTATCTCTATGGACTTATTGAGGGATGCTGGGGTGAGGCCTTGGATACACTGTTTGGCATTAGGATTGGTTAGTTACGAGCCTAGTTTGCAAGCCCTCGCCAATAGGGGCTTACGTGTTGGTATGGGTAGGGCATTAGGGGAAGTGTTATGCGGTGTTTGATCCGGGCACTTTAGCTCTATCTCTATTCCATGATGGGTGCATGTGGGATGAAAATGGTGTTTGATCTATTGGGTGGATTCACACACTCATGTATAGAGGTGCGGCGGCCACCAATCCTTTCTATAGCTTATTGCAAACTTATAAACCAGACCAAAGATATGAATTGAATGCATGCATATGTTTATTGCATTGTTTTGTTTTCTCCCTGAGCTCAAGTTGGAGAGTTGACCCTCGCACGTACAATTCTTTTTAGTTTCTGATGTTGCAGGTATTACGGTTGAAGATTATGTCGATACGCCAACATATGAACAGGTGGCGGCTATGGATGAGAAAGCTTTGGAGGACTATTATGATTCATTAAGCGAGCGTTTCAACTATGGATGCGCTTAATGTTTAACTTTCATATTTGCATATTTGTAATATGTATTAAATTATGTTTTGATTACTTAGAGATAACTGGAATATTAGTTACTTATCATGTTTAGACCTCAGTTCATTATTAATAAGACTTCCGCTATTTACTTTATTATATTTGATTAATGTGGAATGTGTTTTGGTTTAAGATGGTTGGCATAGCCTATATGAAATCCTGGTTGAACCGTTGGTTTATTGACGGTTCATCCCACCATTGTGGTTAGTCCAGAATTGGGGTGTGATATATTTGGCCACATGGGTCACTTGTAGAGCTCGATATACCCTCCTTTGCCAATGATGTTTGCGGAGCGAACTCATTTGTCCCCATAGGTCACTAGTAGAGCTCGATCTACCCTACTCGGCCAATGGTGTTCTTGGGGCGAACTCATTTGGTCGCATGGGTCACTTGTGGAGCTCGATCTACCCTCCTCAGCTAAAGGTATTCATGGAGTGAAGTCGTTTGGCCGCATGTGTAAGACTCGTATCAAACTAACCCGGTCTTACCACCTTGAACCAAGTTTACCCATCATGGACGAGATGAATGAACCAAGGGCGTAAAGGAGATCGTAATCCCAGGTATCAAATTGATCCAAAAACACTTAATTTAAAGGGAGGGTCACATACCCAGCAAGGGAGGGTCGGACCCCCAAAGACAGAAAGTCAGACCCTCTGTTTTACAGGGAGGGTCGGACACTTTAGGAAACCAAAGGTCGACGGGATCATCGACCCTCTCATCGACTCTCAGTTGCTGCCAGAAACTGAAATTAGGAAAGTTTCTAAATTTCGATTGGATTCCTTCCAAATCTCAATGGGACTTAGTTTAGGAGTTTCCACCCTATAAATAGGACGTCCCTAAGCCTCTTTCACTCCTTTTACAACCCTAATTGAATTAAGAGAAAGAGAAGAGAAGGAAGAGAAGAGGAAGAGAAACAAGGAAGAGAAGAATTGCAGAGAAGGAGTATTCATCCCAGGTATGGATACTAATTCCATGAATTTCTACAGACCTTAGGTTAGATAAGGATGAGAGTATGATCTCGGAGAAATCCAAACTATCAACCCATGGTTAGGTTTTCATGAAAAACCATGGGAGAATACATAAAAGCTATATAGGTGGATGATTCATGGTTCTAGACCATGGAATGTATGTTGAATTGACTGTAGGAGCAAGCCATAGGACCCCAAACACGAAGAATGGACTAAAAGGAGAAAAATTGACCAAAACCCACAGGGGGTCGCATAGAGGGTCGATGACCATCCGACCCTATGTGATCCTGAGTATCGACCCTCAGGGTTCTGGAAGTCCAGATTAGGGGAGGGTCGCACCAGGGGTCGGTCATAACTCAGACCCTACCTCCGACCCTCAGTTAACAGAATGGTTTTAAAAATTAGAATAAATTCTAATTAAATTTTATCGACTTTGTTAGGTCTTCTAGCAATATAATAGCAATATAAAGGTGATTCTAAAGCTTGGAAGAGGATCTATTAACAAGCTAAGGTGAGGAAACATGACCTATATTAATTGGTAAATAATAAACTACTTTTATTTTCTTGAGTCCAATGCCATGCTTGATTCTATGTGAATATGTTTGTAATGTGCATTCAACATGTCATCCAATATTCCTGCTATTATTGTTCATGCATATTTAATTTTGTTCACTTATAACATGATGATGATGATGATGATAGGAATATGCATGTGAATGTTTGTGTGTGGTTAGTGTGGTTGATGCGAGAAGGGCATCAGGGGAGGTGTTATGCGGTGTTTGATCCGGGCACTTTAGCCCTATCTTTGACTCAAGTCTTGTGCATTAGCGTCGTCGTATTGCCGTTACCTTAGCAGAACTATGCGACGTAGGGCATCAAGGTGGGTCTCGGTCCTTGAGTCCTATACTCTACCGGGAGACCTTAGCTCTATCTTTACGGGTGCTCTGAGGGATGCTGGGGTGAGGCCTTGGATACAATGTTTGACATTAGGATTGGTTAGTAGCGAGCCCCATTTGCAGCCCTAGCCATCAGGGGTTTATTTGTTGGTATGAAATTGTGCAGCGATAAACGTGACCTTCGTGTACAATGTTCATTGTGGGTGCTGTGGGCGACGGTGAGATGTTCACCGGACGTATCCACACTCTCGTGCATAGAGGTGCGGTGGCCACCTATCCTTTCTATAGCACAGTGCAAACGTAAAATCAGGCCAAAGATATGAATTGAATCGCATGCATATGTATTGTTGCATTGTTTTGTTTACTCACTGAGCTCAAGTTGGAGAGCTGACCCTCATGCGCACAAATCTTTTAGTTTCTGATGTTGCAGGTATTATGATTGAAGATTATGTCAACACGCCATGATGAGCAAGCTGTGGAGGAGGAACGTGATTTGTTAAGCGAGCGTTTCAATGATGGATACGTTTAGTGTTTAGTTTTCGTATTTGAATATTGTAATATGTATTAAGTTATGTTTTGGTTACTTGGAAATAAATGGAATATTAATTATTTATCATGAATAGACCTCAGTTCATTATCTGTAAGCCTTCTGCTATTTACTTTATTACCTTTAATTATTGTGGAATGTGTTTTGGTTTATCATATGTGGGATAGCCTGAGTGAGATCCTGGTTGAACCGTTGATTTATTGACGGTTCATCACATCATTCTGGTTAGTCCAGAATTGGGGTGTGACAACTTGGTATCAGAGCTCTCGTAAGCCTTACCCATTAATCCTAAATACTACCACTGGAGTCCATGAACTGAGTTAGGATAAATTAAAAACTTTAACATAAACAAACCATAAGCATTTGTGTTGGTTGAGACAGAACTTAAACAAGACAATAACGTACATATAAGTGGTGGAACCATATATATATATATACACTCAAACAAAAAGAGAAAACCAAAAATTATCCTAATAAACAAATGATATAGGGTATTATCTATAAGTCGGACAGTTATCTAGAAATACAACGAATAAAGTACAGTAGCAAGAAGGGAGCTTCTGTAAAGCAGAAAAGTTGGAATACCGAGTTGGTACTCACAAGATGTGGAACTCGATGCATGACTGAGAAAGAAGAAAAATGGCTAGTAATGCCTAAATCCCTGTGGAGATAAAGAGAAATATCTCGGGCTAAATCCAACAGAGATAGGAGAATAATGGCCATACATTATGAATAAGAATAACTACAAGAAGATAAAGTTATACTCTGGGTGACATGGAAACTCAGAGTGAGATCCACCACAAGCTGATCCATTACCCGCTGAGCATTAAGAAGAGGTCGCAACTTGACCCCACCACTATCAGGGTCGAGAATGGATAATGAAAACTCATCTGAGTAAATAATCAGACTGTATCGAATTAAAAGAGTGAACAATCAGGCCACTCCAGCCAACCACCTGGACTACCAAATACCTTGGCTATGGTTGTAATAAACTTGGCCCAATAAAATACAATAGCAACAACAGATGAGACCGACTATGCAAGTTGCTATGTGAATTACTACCAAGTTGCCGATGCCACATCAACACCTACGAGTCAAACCAAGTACGGTACCAATTGGTAGCAACACTGTACCCCAACACCTGTTAACTATAACACAGTGCCTACCATATAGCAAGTCCCAGTAATGCACACCCCCGTGCAGAAGTTTGGTGCACAACAAGCAGTGTATCAAGGTGGTTACCCTTATCAACCACCGAAGTATGGGATAGCTGCATTATGACAGAATGATCCAACAGGGGTTGAGGAATATTTTCTGAAGATGAAGCCTCAAACATTTTCAGCAAAGATCGAATCTATTGTTGCCATATGGCAAGATAGTTTATATAGAATGTGGTGCATTATTGATTTACTCTTATGATTATAGAGGATGCACATACCAGATTTTCATTCTCGTACCTTGACAGGATACCTTCTTGATTTAACCTGTCAATTGAAGTCATAGATATTGTTTCTTTAGTAGTAGTCCTGATTATACCAATCTTAGCCACTCTCATGATCGACCACATGAACAGAGATGTGAACTGAACGAATAGTTAAATGTTTAATCATGTTGAGCATACATCTTTTCGATTTACACCTGATTTATTGATGTACGAAATTTTTCTCCAGATTATACCTGATTTACTGATGTGCAAAATCTTTCTCCAGATTTACTCCTGTAGTGCCTCGACCAATGGCATTATATATTCGATAGAACCTGTGACCATGAGGTTAAGAACTGAAAAACCTCTATTCCATGTATTTGGACCACCGTGCAACCTAACGACCTTTGGATGCCGATTGGATTACCACAGATTTACTCCTGATCCTTTAAACCTAGGTTCACTAGATAAAGCAAGTGTTGCCATTATGCTAAATTGAAAGAAGGAAATGAATTGTTTTGGACAAATATTCTGATTTATACACTCCCTGATCATTGTTGATAAAGATGTGTAGTGATAATAGAATGATTGGGAGAAAGATGATTAGATTCAGATTAAATGCTATAGCCAAGAGACCTCCGATGAAGTAATGGAGAATCTATTTTGAGATTTTTAAATGGATGGATATGAGTCATGTCTATAAAAGAGTGCATGAGCAAAAGTGAGAACTATCAAGAGTAGCCAGTAAAGAAATAGATAGCACTCAATTAGAGTTAAGGATGGCTATATCGGTATGAGTTTTTTACAAGGTAGAAGATTCCTGAAGGCAAATCTAAGAGTGGATACAAGGATAAAGTAAAAAAAAAACCATGGCATTAATAGTACTCGGTTTAATACAATGATAATTGAGTTATGCCCAATGTTGAGTGATATGATTAAGAAAAGACCAAAAGAGTTTGGCTGAATTAATGAATTTATAAGCATATACCCTAATGCTTATAGATATACTTGGGATATGAAGTAACAATCACAAGATATTTTTGAGGTATATGAAAGAGAGATCAGGGTAAAACAGCAAGGATAAAAGAAATATAAGCTAATGAGTGCAATATGAGATTTTGACGATAGTCTTTGAAAAATCATAAGAGATGAAGGAACTAGACAAGCTCTTAAGACCTTAATACTAGATTTTTCTAGTTCAAGCCATTTTGGACTAAATGTTGTATTAGATGAGTGTTATGAACAATGTCCCAATCGTATGGATGGTTGAAATTTGGACGTAACCTAATTAGACTTGAGATGGCAGACTTTGACGTCATCTTGGGGATAGACTGGTTGTCTCAACACTCTACAAAGTTGTTATGTACATAGGTTATCATTCAAGAATAAAGATGGCATATAATTTGGTTTTATTGGAAGCCTATTGCCTAGGAAGTGGAAGCTGATCCTCTCTATGCTAAAAGGCGAAGAGATGCTTTGAAGAGAAAGAAGTTGGATATATGATATCTTGTGGTATACGTTACCAAAGAAGCACCACAGATGGAAGATATTGATGTGATGCGTGAATTTCTTGATGTATTTCCAAGAAACTTATCGGGTTACCATCTGATTAAGTGACTGAGTTCGTCATCGACTTGTTACCAAGGACGATACTTGTGTCAAAGGCACCATAGAGTAAGCTCCTATGGGGTTGAAGGAATTGAGACCCATCTACAAGAGTTATTAGACAAGGGTTCTAATCGGCTAAGTATTGCATCACAGGGAACGCCAATGCAATTCGTGAAGAAGAAGGACGGTAGTGTCAGATTATGCATAGACTACCGGGAACTAAACAAGTTCAAGATCAAGAATCGATATCTACTACCTCAGATCGATGACTTGTTTAAATAGTTGCAAGGAGCAAAGGTATTTTCTAAGATTGATCTTCAATCAAGATAGCATCAGTTGAAGAATTTGGACAGAAATATCTCGAAGATAGCTGTTAGAATCGAGATTGGACATTATGAGTTATCGATTTTGACGTTTGGATTAACCAATGCCCTTACATCTTTTATGGAACTGATGAACTGGGTGTTTCATGACATGTTTGACAAGTCGGTCATAGTTTTCATAGATGATATTTGGTTGATTCCAAGAATGAAGCAACTCATTCAACGAATTTTAGAACAGCTACACAACAGCTGAGAAGTGAAAAGCTTATTGCCAATTCCAAGGAATATGAAACCTGATTAAACAAAGTGATCTTCTTAGATCACGTAGCATCATAAAAAGGGTTAAAGTGGACCCTATTAAGATTGAAGCAATTGTATGGTGAGAAACACCTGAAGAATATTACGAAGATCAGAAGTTTCTTGAGTTTAGCTGGTTATTACAGACGATTTTCGGAGGACCACTCTAAGATCGCAAAACCTCTTACCAAGCTAACCAGGAAGGGAGATGAGTTTAATTGGACTGACCAGTGTAAAGAATGGTTGATATCAACTCTCACCTTGATCGTTCGTACACCAGGAAACCTTTTACCCTATACATTGAAGCTTTCGGATTGGATCTAAGATGCGAGATAATGCAAGGTAAATAAGTGATTTCATATGCTTTAAGAAAACCGAAAGAGCATGAGAAGAGTTACCCTACTCATGACTTGGAATTATTGATGATGAATTATGCAATCAAAACTTGGAGACATTATCTATATGGAGAAGAATGTTAGATTTAATGGGAATACAAGAGTTTATTTACCTCTTCACCAGAAGGAGTTGAACATGAGGATAAAATAGCTGAAATTGCCCAAGGATTAAGACTGTGATATTCAGTGTCACCCGAGCAAGGCAAATGTAGTAGCTAAGGCCTTACGCAAAAAGGGATTATGAGGTCTGAAGAAGGATCGAGTATAAATGTTGCCTTATGTTCTGCAGCAAGAGATTCAGATTTGGAAAAAGAGTAACATATAATAGAAGCTAGGGATGATCCAATTAAGCGAGAACTTATGGATGAACTTATGGAGAAATAATTCCTCGCTTGCGTTCAGTACATTAAAGATCATCTCTGAATTAATGGATAAAGTAAAAGTAGCAATTTTGTTAGATCTGTATATAAGAACAATGCAAGGAGATTTGGAGAAAGGAAAACCAAACCTGACTTATTTTGGATGCGGAGACGGTACTCAGATACAGTGGTAGATTCTGAATACCTGAAGATAAAGATTCGGATGTCAGGAAGAGGATAATGATAAGAGCCCATTGTACTCAATATTCAGGACATCCTGGAGTACCAATATGTATCATGAGCTGAAGAGATTGTATTCGTAAAGAGGAATGATAACAAAGGTGGTGTAGTGCGTGTTCCAATGTCTGGATTATCAGCATGTAAAGGCTGAACGACAAAGACCAACATGGCTTACTATAATAACTATCGGAGCCAGTCTGAAAGTGGAACTACATTATAATGAACTATGTCACCGGTATACCACTGATCGGTTGACGCAGTTTGGGTGATTGTTGATCGCATTATGAAGATAGCTTATTCCATTGCGATACAACCTCGGTATGCTTTTGGAGCGGCTAACTAAGCTATATATGGATAGTATTGTCAGATTGAATGGTATGCATGAGAGCTTAGTGTCGGCCAGAAGCTCATGCTTTATCTTGAAGTTTTGGAAGGATCTATAGGAAACAATGGGAACAAAGTTGAAGTTTAGTACCGCATTTTACCATAAACCGATGGACAGTTGGGGTGGACTATACAAATCCTAAGAGATATGCCCCGAGTTTATGAAATTGATTTCAAGGAACTTGAGTTGAGAAGTTACCGTGAATTGAAATTGCTATTAAGCTACAATGTAAATGTCACCTATCAAGCATGGTATGGTAGAAATGTCAAATTCTGTTATTTTGGAATAAAGTTGGTGAATGAAGAATTTTGGAAACCTAAGTCTAATGAAGAAACTATCGAGTGGCAGACAATATCAAAGAAAAGGGGCAGGATAGCTCAGGATTGTCAGAATAGACACCAAGACCTTGAGTTAGTCATAAGTGACAAAGTGTTTTTGAAGATATCACTTATGCATATTTTGAAATGATTAGACAAGAAGGAAAGTAGTATTCTATATATGTGTCGAACCATATAAACTCTGAAGAGACGTAGAAAAGTTGCATATCAATTACCGTTACGGCTATCCATGTCTATTGTGCATGTTGTATTTCGTGTGTCTCTATTGAAGAAGTACATTGGAGATCCATATCAAAAGTATTGACCACGGAATCACTGGATTAAATAGGAGATTTAACTATTGAAGTGGTACCAGCCTAGTTCACTAGTTGAAAGGTATAACACCTTACAAAAAACTTGGTATCAATTATACGAAGATAATCTGACGAAGACAAGACGTGGAGAAGACGGCATGGAAAGAAGAAGATGCAATGCGGAAATAGAATTCCCACCTAGTAACTCCGAAGTAAATTCAAATTTTGAGGACAAAATTTATTTTAAGGATGGGGGAGTTGTAAGATCCGTACGTTCAAATTTCGAGGACGAAATTTCTTTTAAGGGTGGTGGAGTTGTAAGACCCGTATCAAACTAACCCGGTCTTACCACCTTGAACCAAGTTTACCCATCATGGACGAGATGAATGAACCAAGGGCGTGAAGGAGATCGTGATCCCAAGTATCAAATTGACCCAAAAACACTTAATTTAAAGGGAGGGTCGCATACCCAGCAAGGGAGGGTCGGACCCCCAAAGACAGAAAGTCAGACCCTCTGTTTTACAGGGAGGGTCGGATACTTTAGGAAACCAAGGGTCGACGGGATCATCGACCCTCATTTGCCGCCAGAAACTGAAATTAGGAAAGTTTCCAAATTTCGATTGGATTCCTTCCAAATCTCAATGGGACTTAGTTTAGGAGTTTCCACCCTATAAATAGGACGTCCCTAACCCTCTTTCACTCCTTTTACAACCCTAATTGAATTGAGAGAAAGAGAAGAGAAGGAAGAGAAAAAGAAGAGAAACAAGGAAGAGAAAAAAAAGTAAAAAGGAGAAGAATTGCAGAGAAGGAGTATTCTTCCCATGTATGGATACCAATTCCATGAATTTCTACAGACCTTAGGTTAGATAAGGATGAAAGTGTGATCTCGGAGAAATCAAAACCATCAACCCATGGTTAGGTTTCCATGGAAAACCATGGGAGAATACATAAAAGCTATATAGGTGGATGATTCATGGTTCTAGACCATGGAATGTATGTTGAATGGACTGTAGGAGCAAGCCATAGGACCCCAAACACGAAGAATGAACTAAAAGGAGGAAAATTGACCAAAACCCACAGGGGGTCACACAGAGGGTCGATGACCATCCGACCCTATGTGATCCTGAGTATCGACCCTCAGGGTTCTGGAAGTCCAGATTAGGGGAGGGTCGCACCAGGGGTCGGTCATAACTCAGACCCTACCTCCGACCCTCAGTTAACAGAATGGTTTTAAAAATTAGAATAAATTCTAATTAAATTTTATCAACTTTGTTAGGTCTTCTAGCAATATAATAGCAATATAAAGGTGATTCTAAAGCTTGGAAGAGGATCTATTAACAAGCTAAGGTGAGGAAACAAGACCTACATTAATTGGTTAATAATAAACTACTTTTATTTTCTTGAGTCCAATGCCATGCTTGATTCTATGTGAATATGCTTGTAATGTGCATTCAACATGTCATCCAATATTCCTGCTATTATTGTTCATGCATATTTAATTTTGTTCACTTATAACATGATGATGATGATGATGATAGGAATAGGCATGTGAATGTTTGTGTGTGGTTAGTGTGCTTGATGCGAGTAGGGCATCAGGGGAGGTGTTATGCGGTGTTTGATCCGGGCACTTTAGCCCTATCTTTGACTCAAGTCTTGTGCATTAGCATCGTCGTATCGCCGTTACCTTAGCAGAACTATTGTGACGTAGGGCATCAAGGAGGGTCTCGGTCCTTGTGTCCTATACTCTACCGGGAGGCCTTAGCTCTATCTCTACGGGTGCTCTGAGGGATGCTGGGGTGAGGCCTTGGATACAATGTTTGACATTAGGATTGGTTAGTAACGAGCCCCGTTTGCAGCCCTAGCCATCAGGGGTTTATTTGTTGGTATGAAGTTGTGCAGTGATAAACGTGACCTTCATGTACAATGTTCGTTGTGGGTGCTGTGGGCGACGGTGAGAGGTTCATCGGGCGTATCCACACTCTCGTGCATAGAGGTGCGGTTGCCACCTATCCTTTCTATAGCACAGTGCAAATGTAAAATCAAGCCAAAGATATGAATTGAATCGCATGCATATGTATTGTTGCATTGTTTTGTTTACTCACTGAGCTCAAGTTGGAGAGCTGACCCTCGTGCGCACAAATCTTTTAGTTTCTGATGTTGCAGGTTTTATGATTGAAGATTATGTCAACACGCCATGATGAGCAAGCTGTGGAGGAGGAACGTGATTCGTTAAGCGAGCGTTTCAACGATGGATACGTTTAGTGTTTAGTTTTCGTATTTGAATATTGTAATATTATTAAGTTTTGTTTTGGTTACTTGGAAATAAATGGAATATTAATTATTTATCATGAATAGACCTCAGTTCATTATCTGTAAGCCTTCCGCTATTTACTTTATTACCTCTGATTATTGTGGAATGTGTTTTGGTTTATCATATGTGGGATAGCCTGAGTGAGATCCTAGTTGAACCGTTGGTTTATTGACGGTTCATCACATCATTCTGGTTAGTCCAGAATTGGGGTGTGACAGCATGGGTTACTTATAGAGCTTGATCTACCCTCCTCGGCCAATGGTGTTCAAGAAGCAAACTCATTTGTCCACATGGGTCACTTGTGGAGCTCGATTTATCCTACTTGGCCAAAGGTGTTGGTGGAGAGAACTCATTTGGCCTCATGGGTCACTTGTGGAGCTCGATCTACCCTCCTCGACCAAAGTTGTTTGTAGAGCGAACTCATTTGGCTCCATGGGTCACTTATGGAGCTCGTTCTACCCTCCTCGGCCAAAGGTGTTCGAAGAGCGAACTCATTTGGTCGCATGGGTCACTTGTAGAGCTCAATCTACCCTCCTTGGCCAAAGGTGTTCATGGAGAAAACTCGTTTTGCCGCATGGGTCACTTGTAGAGCTCGATCTACCCTCCTCAGCCAAAGGTGTTTGTGGAGCGAACTCATTTGACCGCATGGGTTACTTGTAGAGCTTGATCTATCCTCCTCGGCCAACGGTGTTCGCCAAAGGTGTTCGTGGAGCAAACTCATTTGGCCGCATGGGTTACTATGTTTAAAGAAGATGCTGTGATGAAAAGGTGAAGTTCTCATTAACTGTGGTCATGTATATTGTGGAAACATAAAAATAGAACTATATTGGCTAAACAATATTGCACTTGATAATGCGAAAGCTACTGGTAGAAACGACGAAGATGCTCTGTGTCCTAGGCACGCGGTATGGCCTTGCCTTTCATATCCTCAAGATGATAGGCACCACTAAGAAGTTTTTGCATTACCTTGTATGACCCTTCCCAGTTGGGGACCAACTTGCCCTAGTTGGTGGGATCTGAGGTGAGGGTGTTGCGGAGTACAAGATCACCAATGTGGAACGTCCTCTCATGGACACGCTTGTTATAATGCAGAGCCGACATCTACTACTGGGATGCAACTTTGATTTATGCATGGTCTCGGACCTCTTCGAGCAGATCAAGATTTTTCTAGAGGCCTTCAATGTTGTTTGCCAGATCATAGTGTGTCACCCTATGGGACAGAACGCAGACCTCCAATAGGATTACTGCTTCTGTTCTAAATGCCAGCATGAAGGGCGACTCTCCTGTGGCCACCTTAGGGGTGGTGCGATCGACCCATAAGATGTACGGTAGCTCATCCAGCCACCTTCAATTGGCTCCTTCCAAACGCTTCTTAATCCCTTGCATAAGGATTTTTTTAGTAGACTCCGTTTGTCCATTGGTCTGGGGATGCTTCACAGTGCTGTGCCTATGGTCAATGTTATGTTCTGAGTAGAATTCGGCGAAGGTTTTGTTGTTGAATTACGCACCGTTATCAGTGATTAACACCCGTGGGATCTCGCAGGAATAGATTGCTGATTTCTTGAAGAACTCCTGAATCATACTTTTGGGGATGCTTGATACTGCTTCGGCCTCGGCCCATTTGGTGAAGTAATCCACCACAACAATGATGTATTTTCACTAATACTAGGTCAGCGGGAAGGGCCCCATGATGTCCATGCCCCATGCAGCAAATGGGATAGGTGAGGAGATTGGCCGTAGAGGTGTTGTAGGTAGGTGTGGGACTGGGGCGTACAATTGGCACTTCTTACACTTTCTGACATAGTCCAAGCATTCTTCTCTCATTTTAGGCCAGCAGTACCCCTGCCAAAGGATCTTCTGGGCTAGGGCTTGACCACCTAGGTGGGAGCCGCAGATACCCTCATGTACATCCTTATTTGTTAGGGCTGCCTCAGAGGGCCATAGACACCTAAGCAATGGAAAGGTGAAGGCTTTCTTGTACAGGATGCCCTGGTCCAGTATGTAGTGCATTGATTTTGATAGGATCCAACAGACTTCTGCTTTCTCATTTGGGAGTGCTCCGCTTTCCAAATACGAGTGGATGGGATCTATCCATGAAGGTTCTGCCTCTGTGAGGAGCACGATGTCTACTCTTGGGTTGACACTTGATTTGTCTAAGGTTTCTACGTAGACTGAATGGCTCAGATCCGACAAGTCTGATGTCACCAACTTGGACAATGCTTTTACTTGTGTGTTCTGCTCTCTTGAGACATGCTTCTGGGCAAAACTGTCAAAAGCTGATGTCACCTCTCTTACCTTGGCCACGTAGGCTATCATATTTGTCTTCCTTGCTTCGTACTCCCCGTTAACATGCTTGACAACCAGCTGCGAGTCGCTAGATGCCTCGATCCTTCTGGCACAAACGGCCTTGGCTAACCGCAGACCGGCAAGGAGTGCCTCATATTCTATCACTTTATTCAAAGTCTAGAACTTGAATCTTAAAGCATACTGGATTTGGAACCCCTCAGGGCTTGTCAAGATAAGGCTGGCGCCACATTCCCCCTTGTTGGAGGCTCCATCTATGAACATGATCCATGGGAGCTAGGGTGCCTTAACCACGGGGCCTGTATGTCCCTCGTCCTCGGGTTCCTTTAGGAGGGATGACTCGATCAAGAAATCTGTCAAGGCTTGTGCCCTGATGGCTGTCCGAGGCTTATACATGATGTCGAACTCACCTAGCTCGATGGCCCAATTAACGACTTGCCCTGACACCTCTGGCTTGGTGAGTGGCTCGTCCGTGAAAACAACTATGAAGTGTGCTTGCAAGTAAGGACAGAGTTTCCTTGCCACCATGACAAGAGCTAGGGTAGTCTTCTCGATGAACTTGTATGGAGTTTCAGCATCCAGTAGGACCTTTCTTACGTAGTATATTGGCTTTTGTGTATTATCGACTTCCTTGACAAGAACCACACTGATTGCTCGTGAGGATACAGCCAGATACAGCTGGAGTATGTCACCTGTCTCAGACTTGGTGAGTAGGGGCGGGGCTGCTAGCTATACTTTCAGTTCCTTAAAGGCCTTCTTACATTCATCTATCCATTCGAACGTTTTGTTCCCTTTTAATGTTTGAAAAAATGGTAGACATCTATCGACGGACCTGGGCATGAAATGGCTTAGTGCGGCAATCTTTCCCGTTAGCTCCTGGATATGTCTTCCTCTGGTTGGGGCTGGCATATCGAGTATGGCCGAAATCTTGACAGGGTTGGCCTCTATCCCGAGGTTAGATACCATGAAGCCAAGGAACTTTCCAGACGTAACACCGAATGCACACTTGGAGGGATTCAGCTGCATGTCGTATTGCTGTAGTATCGCAAATGCTTCTTCTAAATCCTTCAAATGGTTATTCCACCAGACTTTTGACCAACATGTCATCAACGTAGACTTCAACATTTCACCTGATCTGCTTCTCAAAAATCTTGTTTACCAGCCTTTGGTATGTCACGCTGGTATTTTTAACCCAAATGGCATGACGTCGTAACAGAATAGACCACGGTTGGTCACGAATGCGGTTTTTTCAGCATAAGCCTTGTGCATCCGGATCTCCTTTTAGCCTGAGTAGGCATCCATGAAGCTGACTTGCTCATGCCCTGCTGTAGCATCAATCAATTGGTCGATGCACATGAGAAGGAAGCTATCCTTGGGGCATGCCTTGTTTAAGTCTAAAAAGTCGATGCAGATCCACCACTTATTGTCCTTTTTTGGTACCATTACGACATTAGAGATCTACTCTGGGTAAGTGAAATCCCGCATGAAGTTTGCTTTGAGCAACTTGTCGACCTCTTCATTAATGAGCCTTTTTGCCTGTTGGGGGCGATTGACCTTTTCTTCTGACGCACAGGTCGGTGCTATGGGTCGATGCCTAGGCCATGGTCTGCCACTTCCCTTAAAACACCCAGCATGTCGGACACCGACCATGTGAAGACATCTGCATTGTTACGCAAGAAGGTTATCTACTCAGTCTTCCGTGGCTCTTTGAGAGTGAAACCTATTTGTACAGTCTTTTTTTGGTTCGCCTCACACTGGGGAACTGTGAGAAGGTCTTCGACAGGGGTCGCCCTTCCCTGGGTGAGGTCATCCCTCAGGTCTTCAAACTGTATCGGGAAGCTTTGGGCTGGTTTTCGGAGGCCGGTCAACTCAGCCAAGTAACACTGTAAGGCCCATACTCCATGAACCCGATCTAAACCTTGAATTCATGTCGTAACAGGTCTTCCAATCATCACCAGGCCAGATGGGACGAGCGAATGACAAACAGGTATGAAACAGACCATTTAAGTATGAATTTTATTCATACCAGTTGATGGTACCGGTCTTGGTACCGGTCGACCGGTATAGCCTGCGCAGTAGAGTACGAAGATCCGAAACTGGATCTCTGCGGGTCCCACTTTCCAAATTCCGAACCCTAGGACTTTCCTAATCCTAGGAGGCTTCCTAAACCTAAACCTAGCCTATATAAACCCCTCTAAACCTCCTAGAATCTCTTCCATTGATCCTCACAAACCCTAGAAAGGAGAAGGAGATTGAAGAAGGAGAAGGAGCTAGGAAGGAGAAGGAAGAGCCGCCATTGCCGTTCGACGAAGAACGCCTTACCGCCAGTCGATGGTAAGTGCTTAAACGTTCTTTTACATTATGACTCTAAGATGGTTAGTTTGCTTTGATCAATACCATGCAAAGCAGGTATTGATCTAAACCCTATTTTGTCGATAAACCCTATTTTGCCGTCAAACCCTAATCTAGTCGGTAAACCCTAGATTCGAGTTCTAGGAAGAAGAACGTCAAAACTAGGACTTGAATGGACTTGGAAACAATTCTAACTCAATGCTCAGACCTAGAATGTGTAGGAGAAACCCTGGAATCAATTGGGGATGACCGACGGGAGTCGAGAAACCGGATGTATGGTCTTTCGGAGACATATCGGTCGACCATACCGGTCGCACCTTATGCAATCAGTACCGCGATCAGTACCTTCCGAAGACTGGTCTGTGGGGACCGGCCAACCATACCGGTCGTAGGTTTTCCCCACAGTGCTACGATTGGTACCTGTGATCGGTCAGTTCTGTGAGATGTGTTTTGTCATTATTGGTTTTCCGACCAACGTAAACCTATTCTAACTAAACCCTAATATCATATAGGACCTTGTGATAGCATGTTTGGACCTTGTGACACAGAGCAAGATATCAAACAAGTGTCAGGTAAGGGAATCAGACCTAAACCCTAATAATTAATGAACAGTAAAACGTTGTTAATAATCCTGATTCAGTGGTGTAATGTTTGTGCATACTCGCATGTCATCTTTACTTTCAGTTATTATTATTGTTCATGCATACTTGCTATGCTAGGTTGTAACTGTTAGGCATGTGATTGTTTTTGTTGGTGTGTGGAATGGGAAGGGCCTGGGGTCTGGGATCATTCCTCACACTAGCACCTTTCGTATCGTTCTGTCTTAGCATGCTTGGTACGGGTAGGGTATCAGGGGGAGGACGTGGCACTGTGGTCTCCAGTCTAGCCACCAGACTCTAGCTCTATCTCTATGCCATAGGGAGCTATGCTGGGATAGGGCCTACTGTGATGACATATAGGATTGCTTAGTTGCGAGACTAGTTTGCAAGCCCTCGCCAATAGGGGCTTACGTGTTGGTATGGGTAAAGTATCAGGAGAGGTGTTGATGGTGTTTGATCCGGACGCCTTAGCTCTATCTCTATTCCATGATAGGGTGCATGTGGGACAACAGTGGTGTTTGATCAACTGGGTGGCTTCACACACTCGTGTATAGAGGTGCGGTGGCCGCCAATCCTTTCTATAGCACATTGCAAACTTAAAACCAGACCATAAAGTGAATGTTACTCATGCATATGTCTGTTGCATTGTCTGATTGTCTTACTGAGTTAAGTTGTGAGCTCACCTTGTATATTTATACATGTTTTTAGATGTTGATGCAGGTTATACGGTGGATGATTACATGAACGCGCCGGCGTATGGAGGCGTGGCTGCCTTGGATGTGCAGGCAGGAGAGGACGAGCATGATGCTTCATGCGAGTGCCCTTTCTGCGTGCACCTTTAGGATTTGATCTTATTTATTCTATTTATTTTCGGTTGAAGATACAATTGATGTAAAGATACTTACTTTAAGTTTTGGCAATTTGAATAACTTGCTATTTATTTAAATTTATCAATAGATTACTCAGTTCATTCTATTTTTAAAGACTTTCGCTGTATTTTATTATATTCTGATTGTGGTTATGTGCAATGGTTTGTATGAGTGGACACGGTCTTATTGAGATCCTGGTGTGAATCGTTGATTCAGTGACGGTTCACTCACACTTCTGGTTCAACAGGAATTGGGGTGTGACAAACACTTTCGGGTGACTAGTTGATCCATCTTGCACTCTCCTATGCCCTTGGGTGTGGGCAATTTAATCACCAGATGGTAAGTGGATGAAACAAACCGCAAGGCACTGAGTCCTGGCCGGCTGAATAAAGCTTTATATAAAGAAGGTACATCGACGACCAAGAAGTTCATCATAACATGCAACTCCTTGGGGTAAGAGCCGGCCCGAACGAGAAGCCAAATGGAGCCTTTGACTGTCATGAGGTCTCCGAAGAAGCTAATCAATGGATAATCTACTGGCACGAGGCGATCTTGAGATATTTCCATGCGCTAAAAGGCTACCAATATATTATGTCTGCAGAGCTACCAGTGTCCACCATGATTTTGTGTACGTCGCTCTCGTCAATGCGCAGAGTAACAACCATGATGTCATCATGAGGGACTTCTAATCCGCATAGGTCCTCATCATTGAAAATTAAGAAGTCTCTAGTTCTCGCCCTCTTCCTCAGCCATTCGATTGACTTTATACTCCTTGTATAGGCCTTTTTGGCCTTAGCAGATGTATTGCCTAATGCAGGGCCACTGGTGATAGTCATCGCCTTCCTTCCCTCTCGTGCGGGGTCGAATCCTAGACAGTCTTCCAAGGATGAGGTGGGCACTACAGCTAATACAGGTCGATCATCTGTGAGTTGGCTTTTAGTGACTGAACTGCTACCAACATTGTCTTGATTCAGTGTCCTTGTGGGGGGATGTAGTCCTTCGGCATGACACAAATGGCATTGACAAGGTCGAAGGGGCAGTCGAGGAGCAGCTCAAGGGGATCCAATACTAAGTGAGGGACAGGCGGCCTCGTCTGATCCTATCAACGACGGGTTATTCTAAGGTCCGTGTACATGAGCTGTTGCCCTCTGGTATCTAACATGTTGAGGGTTCTCCCAACCTCGTGCACCTGTTGGGGGACTGGATCAAGGGCCAGGGAAAATTGGACACAAATGACACCGACCGCCCTTTACGCTTGAGTAGGCACCCTTTCTTGTCTTTCTTCAAGCCTTGGGGCCTCTTGCACTCGTCAGTCTCTATCTCTTCTATCGTTTCCTTCTCCTTTTTCTTTGTCAAATGGTTCCCATCAAGCATCCCGCTTATGCCCCATGTCTGCCGCTCTTCCCACCTGTCTGCACCACTCTGGTATAGGGGATTCCTCTCAAGGGGGAGGAAGGAGTGACCTTGCATCTTCTTGAGCTACTGCTGGCACTCTGGGTGCATCATGATCCACATACTGACTATAGTATCCCCTCTTGATGAGGTCTTCGATTTTAGTTTGTAAATACCGACATTCGTCGGTGGTGTGTCTGATGTCGTAGTGATACCGACAATACTTGTTCAGATTCTGCTTTCGGGCCTCGATCACAATTTTGGTGTCCCCTGAAGGTATCCATCTTTCTCAATTAATGTGAACACAGTGCCCAGCAGACGGTTCAAAGGAGTGTAATCCTCAATCTTCTCAACATCCCCTTGGCTTGTGCTTCTTCCCTCCTGGACCACTTATGCTTACCGTGTTGTACAGCTTCCTTTGTCTCGTCTCCCTTTTTTCTCGTGGGGGCATGCATGCCCTTATTGGCCTTGTAAATTTCATTTGCTGTAGCAAACTTCTCGCAACGGGCTAGGAGCTCCTGGAGATTGGCCGGCTCTTTCTTGGCGATGGAAAATCTAAGCTTTTTGTCAGTGACTGCTGCCCTAAGGGTGGCGAAATGGAAAGGATCCTCAATGTCCTTAACTTGAGGTACTTCTAAATTAAATCTGGCCAAGAAAGCTCGCAGGGACTCCCCTGGTTGCTGTTTCATATTCATCAGATGTTCGCTCGTCTTCCACTGTACTCAGCTCCCTTGGAAGTGCATTTTGAATGATTTGCTTAACGTCTAGAATCCGTCGATCGACCTCGGGGGAAGTTGTTAAACCACATCAGCACAGCAACCGTTAGGGTTAACGGAAATGCCCTGCACATGATCGCTTCTGGATTGGCATGAAGCTTCATTGCTCCCACGAAATGGTTTAGGTGTTCGATTGGGTCGGTGGATCCATCGTAGGTGTCTATGGGTGGCATGCTAAAGTGCTTGTGTAGGGGCACTCTCATAATGACGTTAGTGAGGGGGTTGTCCACTTAGTAATCCTTCTTTATTTCGGAATTATGATCGTTCCTCTCCATAATTTCAATCTTTTGTTGGAGCCGGACCAGCTGATCTTCAATCCGTGCGGCCGTCTCCATGTGCATCGGAGCCCTTGTTCCGTCATTAGGTGGTGCAATGGCTTTCGATGATGGGATGTTGTCTTTAATGTCTTAAACCCATCGTTTGATGTTTGGGTATGGCCCCAGCTGGTCCCGCATGGGTATTCGACCTCGCCAAGCTATGAAGCCTGTCCCGCTTTCTTCTTGATGGCCATGAGGCTCTCTTGCCTCTCCCTCGGCCTAGGGCTGTCGAGGCTTGCCACCCCGAGGGGGATCTAGTGGATGGTCATTTTGAGGGGTTGGCCGATATGGAGGAATAACCCCAATCAAGGGCCATGAGGTGGCACCCATTGGTGGGTACTGGGCTGCCTGCACATCTCTTGTTACTTCTTTTAGCTACTGTACTATAGTGTCAAACTTCTCATAGGTGAGGGGCAGGCCTTATGGCCCGGGTCTACTTCGATGCCAAAATTAAGAATCTATGAACTATCAATGAGCCTAGGATCCGAGCCCACCTTTTATGTGGTGGGGCAAGAGAAAAATCTCGAGTCTGAAGTGTTAGAGTGAGAATCCCAAGAATGAGTAATTAATGTTTGTGTACCTGAATTCTCGGGATTTGTTCTATTTATAGTAAATAATGCTTTTTTGTAGATGTCGATTTTGCCCTTTGTAGCCTTTGATGTCAGAAATGTCCTCCTAATAGCTTGGAAATGATATTTTTACCCTCTTCCCATTTGATTGGATTTATGGGGATGCTTTCTTATATCCATGCGGAAATGTATACATGGTTGATTGAGTCCTAGGTGTCACCGTTTTATTGGTGACATATGAGATTTTCCCAACGAGTGACATCATCAAGAATACTTTGTCACCTATGATGAACTCAAGGTCTTGGTATCTCTTCTGACAACATTGAGCTGTCTTGGCCCTTTTCCTTGATCTTGTCTGTTACTCAATAGGTTTCTTCAATAGACTCAGGTCTTACAATTCCTCATTTTTTAACTTCATTCAAAAACAGAGGAGTTTGCCACTGTCTACCATACAATGCTTCATAGGGTGTCATCTATATAGTAGCTTGATAGTTGTGGTTGTAGGCAAACTCAATTAGTGGCAACTTCTCAACTCAAGCTCCTTTAAAAATAATTTCATAGGCTCTAAGAATACCTCCTAGGATCTATATTGTCCGCTCCGACTGTCCGTCGATTTAAAGGTGAAATGTGGTACTAAACTTTAACTTTGTTCCCATCGCTTTCTGTAGTCCCTCCAAAAACTTCGAGGTAAAGCTTGGGGCTCTATCAGATACTATGTTCTCAGGTAATACCATTCAATCTAACAATATTATCTACATACAATCTTGCTAGCTGTTCCAAGGTATATTGAGGTCATATATTAATGGATCAAGCTATCTTCGTAGATCGATCTACAATCACCCAGACCATGTCTATAGACCTTCGGGCTTTTGGTAAACCCATGACGAAGTCTACAGTAATGCAGTAATTTCTAGGCTGGCTCTGGTAGTGGTTGTAGCAAACCTATTGGTCTTTGTCTTTCAACATTTACTTGTTGATAATTCAGATACTAAAACACACACTAAGCTACATATGTTATCATTCCTCTTTACCAGTATAATCTCTTCAGGTCATGATACATATTGGTACTCCAGGATGTCTTGAATATAGAGTACAATGGGCTCCTATCATTATCCTATTAATGATGTCAGAGTCTTCACCTTCAGGTATTCAGAATCTTCCTTTGTATTTAAGTACCTTCTCTGCATCCAAAGTAAGTCATGGTTAGGTTTTCCTTTCTCTAAATCTTCTTGCATCGTTCTTAGATACGGATCTAACAAAATTATAGCTTTTACTTCGTCCATCAAATCAGAGATGATCTTTAACACCACGAATGTAAGCGAGGAACTATTGCTCCATAAGTTCATCCATAAGTTCTTGCTCAATTAGATCATCATGAGTTTCTATTATATGTTGCTCTTCTTCCAAATCTGAACCTCTTGCTGCAAAACACAAGGCATTGTTTGTATAAGGTTCTCCGTCTGGCTTCATTATTCTCTTTTTTGCTCAAAGCGTTAGTTACCACATTAGCCTTGCTAGGGTGATACTGAATATCAAAATCTTAATCATTTAAAAGTCTCAACCATCTCCTTATCCTTATGTTCAACTCTTTCTAGGCCAGGAGATAAACAAAACTCTTATGATTCGACTTTAGAAATTTTTCGCCGTACAAATCAGGTCTCCAAGTCTTGATTGCATGAATTACCACTGTTAGTTCCAAGTCATGAGTCGATAATTCTTCTCATGCTCTTTTAGATGTCTAGAAGCATAGGCAGTCACTTGTTCTCTTTGTAGCAACACACATCCTAGACCCAATCTGGAAGCATCGGTGTATAGGGTAAAAGCTTCCCCTGGTGCTGGAACGAACAAGATGAGAATTGATATCAACCTTGCTTTTAGAGTTTGTAAACTTTCTTCACACTTTTTGGTCCAAATAAACATCTCTCTCTTCCTGGTTAGCTTGGTAAGAGGTACTACGATCCTAGAGTAGTCCTCCATGAATCATCTGTAATACCCAGCTAAACCCAAGAATTTCTTATCTTTGCAATGTTCTTAGGTGCTTTTCACCCTATGGTTTCTTCTATCTTACTAAGGTCTACTTTTATTCCTTTTGAGGGCACTACGTAACCTAAAGAAGTCACCTTGTACAACCAAAACTCACATTTCTTGATCTTGGCATAAAGCTTCTTCCTTATTGGCCGTTATAAGGCTACTCTAAGGTCCGTCACAGGACTTTCTTCATCTTTGGAATAGACCAATATATCGTCTATGAAAACTATGATCAACGTGTCTAACATGTCATGGAACACCCTATTCATAAGCTCTATAAAAGATGTAAGGGCATTGGTTAATCCAAACGTCAAAACCAGTTACTCATAATATCTGTACCTAGTTCTAAAAGTCGATTTTAGATTGTCACTATCTTTAATCTTCAATTAATGATACTTCATCCAAGGTTGATCTTAGGGAACATCTTTGCACCATGTAGCTGATCGAACAAGTCATCAATCCATAGTAATGGATATCAATTCTTTATGGTGAGCTTGTTCAATTCCTAGTTGTCTATACGTAGCCGAGCACTACCGTCCTTCTTCTTTACGAATAGCGTTGGCGCTCCTGTGATGAAATACTTAGCCAATTAGAACCTTTGGCTTCCTTCAACTATGTAGGAGCTATTCTATATGGTGCCTTTGACATAGATGTCTTCCTTGGTAACAGGTTGGTAACAAACTCAGTCGCACGATCAGGTGGCAACCCGGGTAAGTCTCCTGGAAACACATCAGGAAATTTTCACATTACTTTGATGTCTACAATTTACGGTGTTTCTATGGTAACGTCCACCATGGTACCAAATATCTAACTACTTCCTTTTTAAGGCATCTCTTCGCCTTAAGTGTAAGGAGGATAGGCTTTCACTTCCTAGGCAATATGCTTCCAACAAACTAAATTATGTGCTATCTTTGCTCTTGAATGACAACTTCTTCTATGCATACAACTGCTTGTAAAGTGTTGAGACAACCAGTCCGTCCCCAAGATGTTGTCAAGGTCTGCCATCTCAAGTTGAATTAGGTTGCATCCAAATTCCATCCATCCATACGATTCAGATATTGTTCATAATACTTATTTAATACAACATCTAGCTTAAAAGAGCTTGAACTAGCAAAATCTGATTTAAAGGTCTTAATGGCATGTCTAATCCCTTTTTGCCTCTTAGTTTTTCAAAGCCTATCGCCAATAATCTTATATTATACTCATTAGCTTATATCTCTTTTTCTACCATGATCTCTCTTTTATATATCTCAAAAAACATCTTTTGATTGGTTAGTCTCTACATATCCAACATGTCTGCCTATAAGCAGTAGAGTATATACTTATAATTTCATTAATTCCGCCAAACTCTCTTGGTCATTACTTAATTATCTCACTCAACATTAGGAATAACTCAATATTAATTGTACTAATCCGAATACTATCAATGCCACCATTCTCGTGTCCATCCTTGTATCTACACTTAGAAATTCTTTTAGAAATCTTCTTCCTTGTCAAAATTCATATCGATATAGCCTTCTTTAACTCTATTCGAGCACTATCTACTATTTACTAGCTACTCTTGGTAGTTCTTACTTCTTGCTCATGCGCTCTTTTACAGACCATGACTCCTAGCCATCCATCCAACAATCTCAAAATAGAATCTCTATTACTTCATTTGAGGTTTCTTAGCTATAGAGATTTATCTGAATCCAATTGTCTTCCCTCTAATAATTCCCCTATTAACTAAGTACCTTTATCAATAGAGGTCAGGGAATGTCAGAATTAGAATGTTATTCCAAAAGTAATTCATTTTTTTTCTAATTCATTATGATGATCAATATTTGTTTTATCTAGTGAACTTAAGTTTAAAGGACCAAGAGTAAATCTATGGTAACTAAACCAAATACGAAATGAATTGGACCCATGGTTGTTGGTTGCAAGGTTGTCTAAATACGAGAAATAAAGGTTCTACAACTCTTAGTCTCATGGTTATAAGTTTTATTGAGTATATAATGCCATTGGTTATGACATTACAAGAGTAAATCTGGAGAAAGATGTCCATTCAAAATGATTAAACATTTAATTATTCATTCAGTTCACATCTGTATTCATGTTGTCGATCATGCAAGTAGCTTAGATTAGTATAATGAGGACTAATTCTAAGGAAACAATATCTATAACTCCAATTGACAGGTTGAATCGAGAAAGTATCCTGTCAAGGTATAACAATTTAGAATCAGGTATGTGCATCCTCTATAATCATAAGGGTAAGTCAATGATGCGTCGCATCCTACATACACCTATCTAAATATATGGCCATTATAGATATGATCCCTTGCTGAAAATGTTTGAGGCTTCATCTTTAGAAAATATTTCTCAACCCTTATCGGATCATTCTACTGTAGTGCAGCTATCCCTTACATTGGTGGCTGATAAGGGTAACCACCTTGATACACTACTTGTTGTGTACTAGGATTTTATACAGAGGCATGCATTACTGGGACCTGTTGTATGGTAGGCACTGTGTTATGGCTAATAGGTGCTGGAGATACAGTGTTGCTACCAACTGGTACCATACTTGGTCTGACCTGGAGGTGTTGGTGTAGCATTGGTAACTTGGGTAATGATTTTAATGGTATCTTGCATAGCCGGTAACATCTGTTGTTGCTCTTGCATTTTACCAGACCAAGTTCATTACAACCTTGGTTAAGGTACTTGGTGGTCTAGGTAGATTGGCTAGAGTGGCTTGGTTGTTCATCCATTTGATTTGCTAAAGTTTGACCATTATTATTTGGCATCTGCTCAGATGGGTTCTCATTACTTGTTCTCGACCCAGATAGTGGTGGGGTAGGGTTACGGCCTTTTCTTAATGCTCAACGGTAATGGATCAGGGTGTAATAGATCTCACTCAGAGTCTCTACATCACCCAAGAGTATAATTTTATATTCTTTTACAGTTACTCTTATTTTTGGTGTATGGTCATTGTTCTCTTATCTCTATTGGATTTGACCCAAGATCTTTCCCTTCACCTGTACAGGGATTTAGGCATCACTAACGATTTTCCATCTTCCTTTGTCATACATCGAGTTCCACATCTTGTGAGGATCAACTCGGTATTCTAATTTTTTTGCTTTACATATGCTCCCTTCTTGCTACTGTACTATATCCTTTGTACACTCAGGCAACTGTCCGATTAATAGACCATACCCTATGTTATTTGTTTATCAGGATATATTTAAATCTTTTTTTCTTCCATCTGTGTATATATATGGTTCCACCATTAGTTATGTATATTATTGTCTTATTTAAGTTCTGTCTCAACCAACACATATGATTATGGTGTGTTTGTATTAAAGGTTTTAATTTATCGTAACTCAGTTCATGACTCTTATGGAAGTATTCGGGTTTGATTGGCAGAGCCCGAGTACTTTGATACCAAGTTGTCACACCCCAGTTCTGGACTAACTAATAATGTGATGAACCATCATAAGAACCAATGGTTTAAGCTAGGATCTCATCAGACTGTGCCAACAATCCAAACCAAACACATTCCATACCATAATCAGAGATAATAAAATAAATAACAGAAGTCTTTATTAATAATGAACTGAGAGTCTACAGTGATAAATAAATATTTAACAAGTTATCTTCAAGAACCAAAACATAAATATAAAAAACTATTACAAATCCCATAAGTCAAATATGAAAAATAGAATACTAAGCATAAATCAGTGGAAACACTCGCATGATGAGTCATGCTCGTCCTCTATAGCTCGCACGTCCATAGCCACCACATGTCCATACATTGGCGCACTAATATTACCTTTCGACAATAGTACATGCAACATCAGAAACTAAAAGAATAGTATACGCGAGGGTCAGCTCTCCTACATCAGCTCATTGAGTAAACAAAACAATGCAATAAACATATGCATGCATTCAATTCATATCTTTGGTTTAGTTTGAAGTTTACAACTGTGCTATAGAAAGGATTGGCGGCCACTGCACCTCTATATAGGATATGTGAATCCACCCAATGGATCAAATATCATTATCGTCCCACATGTACCCACTATGGAATAGAAATAGAGCTAAAGTGTCCAGATCACATACTGCCAATACTTTCCCTGATGCCATACCTATACCAATACGTAAGCCCCTGCTGGTGAGGGCTTGCAAAATGGGCTTGTAACTAACTAATCCTAATGACATCCATATGTATCTAAGGCCTTACCCCAGCATCCCTCAATACATCCATAGAGATAGAGCTAAGGCCCCCTAGGTAGAGTCAAAGACCACACGGTCCGAGACCACCTCCCTTGATGTCCTACGACATTATAGTTTCGCTAAGGTAATGGCAATACGACGATGTCAGTGGGTAGGACTGAGTAGAGATAAACCTAGAGTCTGGTGGCTAGGCTGAACCACAGTGTCACGTCATCCCCCTAATGCTCTATTTACATCCAACTCACTAACCACACACACAAACACATGCCTATCCCTAGCATCATCATCATGTTATAAATAGATATAATTTAATATGCATGAGCAGATATATAACAAGTATTGAATGACATGTGAGATGCACAAACAATTATACAAGGCATGTCATCATATTAGATAACAGAAAAATAAAACGAAAGAGTAGCTTGTTATTTTCCTTTTAGTTTAGGTCTTGTTCCCTCGCCTGTAAACGATGTGCAACCTCTTTCCAAGCCTTAAATTCATTTTGAATCTATTGGGAACCTAAAAAATTTATGGATTTAAGTTAAGGTTCCATTGTACGAAGTTACACTAGTCGAAAACCTTGTCTGTTCTCAAAAATATGCTTTCTGAAATTATGTGGTCGACCTTTGTAGTCTTGCTACATGCGACCACAGCATGTGACCACACCATATGCAGTTAACACAAACACACGCTACATGCAACTACACGATTTCTAGGAAACTTCTCAATTAGTTTTGGTCGACTCATTGGTCACTCTATGGTCAACCAGATGAGTCAACCAGTGCTACGACCACTCGATTTCTACTTCCAGTCTGAGTTCTTCTTCTAGGCTCAACAACGGGGTTCACCCTATGATCATTCTATGGCCATTAATTTATGATTTCTTACAACAACTAGTACCAATCCCACTTTCATGGTCATTCTTAGAGATTTACCTAGATAATCATATGATCAATAATCCCATATCATTTTAACATCTTCAGTAGAGCCCTATTCTATGCGATTTACATCTACACCTTCTCTACAAAACCCTTCTCTGCCCTATTTCATACCTTTAGCATGTCGTAGAGAACTAAACCTTCTCTGCAAAACCCTTCTCTCAGATTTCTTCTCCAAATCTCCTTCTCCTTCTTTTCCTCTCTCTTTTTCTCTTAGGTTTAGGGTGTGAGTTTGATTCAAAAGAGTAAATTAGAGTAGTAGAGGGACATCCTTTATATAGAGGAAAAACCTCCATATAGAATTCTCTTTCAATTAAGAAAAAGTCCACCTCAAATTAGGAAAGTTTCCTAAACAAGGAGTTTGATCTAGCAACGTGCAGTCGATCCTACGGTCGCATAATCCGTCGACCACACAAACCAATACAGTCGACCACAAGTTGTGTGGTCTTAGCGTAGTCGACCATACGGTGTGAGCACACAAAAAAATTTACTGGTTTGACTGTTTTGACTGGTTTGCTCACCTGGCTTTGTGGTTTCTTTATACGATTGGTTCACTTTAGCTGGTTATGATGGGAAGACCGGTCATGACATGAGAATGTAAGGTTAGACCGGGTTCATGGCATACGGATCTTACACATGAAGTCCATAAAGGGTGGAAAAACAAAAGGGGAATGTGCCAGAATAATCCTACAGTTAATGCCCACTGGCTGTAGCCACTGAACGTAGCCTGCAACCAGTAGGAATCCAGGCAAGATTCCTTTTTCCCTTGTTATGAGGTCCACCTACGTATTGTATGGACTTCATATACTTAATATTTAGCCTAGCGGAATTAACTTGGACCTAATGAAATGGCCCATTTGCCTAGTGGTTCAATCAGATAAGTAAAATGTGGGCCTAGTAGAGGTTACATGATCAAATCTTCATAAACACAAAAAGGGGAGGCTTAAATTAAAATTTTGGTGTTTTTAATAGCCACTTCGCAATAGCTTGACATGTGACACATCAATTGGGAGAAGACAAAGTTAAGGAACAAGCAAGTCTTATCATAGAAGCTTATAGAACTATAAAAGGGGAAAAGTAAATAAGAGGAAAATCTAGGAAATTTGGAAAAGAGAATTTAAGGAGATATAGGAATCTCTCCCCAATCCACAGAAGCTTGTCAGGAATTGGAATGATAGAAATATGGGAATGAAAATTAGATGGGAGTTAGAGATCTCCATCCAGTTCACAGGAGATTACCAAGTAGCAATTGGGTTGGAACCCCTTGCTCATGTTACCAAACTATAGAGGACTCCTTCCCCTTTAAACTACCTACCTCCCATTAAATCTCTATCATCGTAAGAAGTGCATAACTCTAAGAAAAGAGAAAAAAGTAGAACTCAGAGACCCAAATTCATATATGGAGAGAGAGAGGTCAGAACACCATCACAGAAGGATTTTTTGGAGGAGAAACCATCATTAGAGGACCACACATACCATAGAAAATCTTTGGAAATCTTGAATTTTGATCCTAAGGTATGGTTATGATCATTACCTTACTTTTACTAATGGTTTTTAATAGTTTAGGGAGATTTCCCATCTCCATCGATTATGGTCTCAAATCTAAGGAAGCCATGAATGGCTAGACAAGGTAAGAGAGATAACTTTGATGATTTATATGTCTGGATCAAGAAGGAGTGGGAAAGAATGGTTGCAAAAGACAAACCTTGATATTAGGATAGTAAGGAAACCCTTATATGATAGTTCTAATGATTCCAAACTAATGGAAGAAGAACATAGATGCAACTGGGGTGAAATCCTAGAAAAAATGGGTTGAAAAAATTATTTTTGGATTGCAAAATCAATGCACCAGATGCTCCTATTAGTCACAAATTCAATGTTTGGTGGCATGATCAGATAATATTACACTCCAAATCAGGATCTCTTAGGTGTAAATGGATCCTTGCATAGCAAGTCATTCCTACCCCAAGATCTCCAATTCGCAGTGCTTACCATTAACCAATCAACTCACCCATAATGCCATAGCCACAAAATGATAAGAGTAAATAATACCACCATAGTGTGAGGGCAATGGGAGGTGATTAGCCCTTGAATCTGGAGTCGCCACATAAATTAATGGTCTAGGACCTAAAATGTAGTCTTATCGTACGATAAGACTTTTATTTACTCATAACCAATTATATCGGCTTTAGTTTATCAGAGATCAGGTATGCATTCAGGGTGTAGTTTGGAAAGATGTTAGGCATCCAAAACTACCCTATCCAAAAATTAGCCTCCTATCCATTTTTCTTTCCTTAAACTTTACTGTTCTGACAATCTTGGTCAATGGATGACTAAAGATCATGGGGAAAATCCTAAATCGAGTTGCTAAATTCTTATCATTTGGGGTTCAGCCAAACATGTCTTTGAAGTAAATAAAAAATAATATATAATAAATCGAACCAAATGATGGTCTCGATGCTGAACTGAATTTGACATGTTCAACCCAAATTGCTTATATATCCCTTGAAACCTCTGTCTCTCAAGAATTAGGTCCAAAAACATAGTTCGAGAATATGTATGTATGTAAACTGTATTGTAAAGTTTCTAGGGTTTCCTTTCCCTACTTTTTCCATTTTAAGGTTTCTAGGGTTTCCTCTCCCTCGCCTTTCTATACTTTAAGATTTATGGCAAGTGTATCTTATGTAGCAATTGAAATAGATATAACAAGTGTATCATCCCAACATAACAGTAAATCTCATGTATCTTCAAATATCATAGTATATCATCCCAACATGGTAGTAAATCTCATCATGTATCTTCAAATATAGCAATGTATCATTCCAAACATGGAAGTATAGCACTATAGCAAACAGATCTAATATTATGTCCAAAAATTATAATGTATCAAAAATGGTAAAGTATCATGTGCGCATCCAAATATGGTATGAAATCATGTGAGCATCCAAATATGGTAGGATATCATATGAACATCCAAATATGGTAGAAAATCATGTGAACATCCAAATATAGTAAGAAATCATATGAGAATCCAAATATGATAGAAAGTAATTCAAATATGAAAAGTATCCATGTAGTCATCATCAATTTTAGAAAGAAAGTGCATGCAATAAGCATTTATATCAGTTTTGTGCACTTCCCAAGATCTAATCATAAACATATCATCAGATACTCAAAATTAGCTCAATTTTTATAGAATGAAAGAGGACTCAGAAGTAAACAATCCTTCCAAAATTCAGATTAAAATTCTACATTTAAACCCTTTTTCTATTCATGATAAAACAGACCTGCAGATTCTCCCAAAATCTATCTATAATCAATGATGGGCCTAGATATCAAACTTCACAAATCCAAGTGGCTTTCGGTTTTTTAGGGCTTATTCCACACACATCAAGGATCATTCCCTCCAAATTTGGAGTCAAAAAATTGATTCTAAGTCCACTTAACCACTTCCCCAAAATTGGGTTCCAGTTCTGTCCAAAGTCTATTTAGACTCTGATGGGTTTCACTAAAATCTTTGGGAAAAATGCTTCCCAAATCCAAATGCATCTCAGTTTGTATAGGATGAAAAAAAGACTCAAACAATTAGATTTTATCTCAAGGTATCTAATCCAACAATGGGTCTATGCTGGTCAATATTAAGGATATGGATTGATGACTTGTCATCTATCCATATACATTGTACATTGGCTGTTAAGGATATGGATTGATGACTAATCATTTATCCATAGATATTGTACCTTTGCTGTTAAATATGGACTGATGACTAATCATCTACATATAGATTGTATCCTTAGAGTTAAGGATAAGATTTCCTTGTCATCTATCCTTATATGTTGTAAATTTTCTGTAATCTCTTCCTTGAATCTTGTAATTCTCCAATGCAAAATTGATTATAAATATAGTGTATTCTCAATTCCATGAATCAAGGAGTGAGAGTTTCAAACCATTTCGATTCTCATTTCATTACATGGTATCAGAGCCTTCACGACTCACATCAAAATATCTTCTTCGTCTCTTACCTTCCCTACGATCTCTTCTTCCGAACCCATGCCTTTTGCATCATCAAAATTTTCTCATCCTATCTCGATCAAACTGGACTCCTCAAACTTCCTCCTATGGCATTCTCAACTCTTGCCACTAATCAAAGGCTATAACCTCATGGGCTACCTTGATGGAACCCACCCATGTCCACCGGCACTCATTGCACCAGATTCACCTTCCCCTCCTTTATTGGCATCAGATGTAGAACCTACCCTTGTTGAGAATCTAGCTTATGGGACATGGCAATGCCAGGATTAATTGTTACTAGGTTGGATACTTTCTTCTCTTACTGAACCTGTTCTTGCACAAGTTTTCGGTTGTATATCATCATTTTCTATATGGACCACCCTTGAGCAAGCTTTTGCATCACAATCAAGGTCGTGGGTAATGCAACTCAAGTTACAGTTACAAAAAAAAAAAAAAAAAAAAAAAAAAAAAAAAGGGCTCACTGTCTCATAGTATATCCAAAAGATGAAATCCATAGTAGACAATTTAGCTATAGTTGCTCATCCTGTTACAGATCAGGATCTGGTTCTACATATTCTTGAAGGGTTAGGTACCGAGTGGGATGCTTTTGTAACTGCAATCTCCACTCGGTGTAATAATTTCTCTGTCATGGACTTGCTTGGAATGCTTGTCACTCATGAGATCAGGTTTGATCAACATCACCTCTCTTCACCTATTGAAGCCAATATTACTACCTCATCCAAAGGACTCTCAGGCTGAGGCAATCAGCATCCCACTCGTGGACAAGGCTAAGGTAGGGGCCGACATCAATATTTAAATGCCCCAAATATCTCTAATCAAAAGGTGCAATGCCAAGTATGTGGTCATAATGGCCACACTACTATGACCTGTTATCATCACGTTAATCAGTCATATACTCATCCACCACAGGAATCAAATGCATTTGTGGCCATTACAAGTCCTTCTGCACCAGTACAACCTTCTCCGGATGTATGGCATCCAGATTCTGGAGCTACTCACCATATTACTGCTAATGTCAACAATATGACTCTCAACTCAGATTATCAGGCTTCGGATCAAGTGACAGTCAGTAATGGTCAAGGTCTGCAAATTCTCCCTAATATTTTGCATGTTCTAGCTATTCTTAAAAATCTTTTATCAGTCTCTAAATTCACTGTTGATAATGATGTCTCATTTAAATTCCATCCTTCATTTTGTCTTGTCAAGGATCGATCCTCGGGATGGGTCCTCCTACATGGAGAAATTGATGGTGGTATATATTGTCTGGAATCCCAGTCCATTCATGATAGTACCTCCTCTAATCCTCAAGTCTACTTAGGGGTCCACACATCCATTGACATCTGGCATCAAAGGTTAGGCCATCCCTAACTTGCCATCATTCGTAAAATAATTTCAAGAAATAATTTTCCTCTTGAAGGCCCAAATAAATTATCCTTTTGTAATTCTTATCTAATTGGAAAATCTCGTAAATTGTCATTTTTCATTTCTTCGACTCAATCCCACACCCCTTTATCTCTTATTCACTCTAATATATGGGGGCCTGCCCCACTTTGTTCCATTAATGGTCATAGGTACTATGTGAGTTTTATTGATGACTTTTCAAAATTCACTTGGATTTTTGCCATGACCACTCAATCTGAGGTCTTTAAAAATTTTCGGTCTTTTCAAAAACATGTTGAAAAATTATATGGCCTACCAATCAAAGTCATGCAGACTGAATGGGGAGGGGAATACCACAATTGATCAATTTTCCTCAAAAATCAAGGGATCCTTCATCGGCTCTCTTGTCCCCATACCCATGAACAGAATGGGAGAGCTGAAAGAAAATATAGGCATATTGTCGAGACTAGCCTCACAATGGTGAACAATGCTGATATACCTTTGAAATATTGGGATATTACGTTCGATTCGGCTGTGTACCTCATCAACCAAATGCCAACAGCAACAAGTCCATCACCATGGGAATTACTCCACAACAAACCACCTGATTAAACACTTATTAGAGTGTACGGGTGTGCATGCTACCCATTATTGCTCCCATACAATTCCCATAAATTGCAACCAACATCTAAGCTTCGCATATTCATTGGCTACAATCAACAACACAAAGGATATTGTCGTCTTGATCATTCTACTGGACGCATATATATCTTTCAGAATTTGTTATTCAATGAGGGCCATTTTCTGTTCAAAGATATCCAATATGACTCATCCTCCACACACTCCGGTTCAGGACCTCCAATTAGCAGCAACATACCCATACCCATTCAAAACCATACACCATGGACTCAACCCACTTCTCCCAATGTTGAGGTACCAGTACCCTCTCCCACGACCCAAACCCCACTACCCTCTCCCACTACGGTTAACTCCCCTCACCTACCTATTAATTCCACTTCCTCACCTCCCATTGCTACATGACTTCAGCCCTCCACCACCATTTCATTACAACATACCCACAACCTCATTGCTCATATTCCACATCTAATGATTACCTGGATGGCTGATCAAACTCGCAAGGCCAAGCTTTTTCCAGACCATGTGCTGCACCTCACTACTTGCCACCCTTTGGCTTTACTCACAACTATAGAAGTGGAACCCACTTGCTTTACTGAAGCTAATAAATCCCCATTCGCACAATGCGATGATGGAAGAGTATAATGCATTACTGCAAAATGGCACTTGGATACTAGTCACCCTACCTATTCACAAAACTACTGTAGGTTGCAAATGGGTTTTTCAAATCAAGCAAAAATCTGATGGTTCGATTGAACGTTACAAAGCTCATTGAGTCTCCAAAGGTTTCCACCAATAGGAAGGTGTAGACTTCCATGAAACTTATAGCCCTAGTATCAATCCTACAACAATATGGATCATTCTTACATTGGATTTATCTAAAGGATGGAATGTTCGACAACTCGATGTTCAGAATGCATTTCTTCATGGTTACCTAGAAGAGGGAGTTTATATGATACAATCAGCTAGGTTTGTTAATCCCTTAGCACCAGGTCAAGTCTGCAAGTTAAATAAGGCTCTCTAAGGGTGGGCTCGAACAAGCCCTTAGAGCTTGGTTCTTTCGACTCAGCTAACAACTTCTTCAATTGGGATTTATTGGAGCTAAATTAAATTCATCTCTCTTCATTAGAAGCACCTTCATCTCTCTTCATTAGAAGCACCATCGACTCCATCACTTATGTTTTGGTTTACGTTGATGATATCATTATCACCGGAAGTACGAACAGCCTTATCAACTCCTTAATCACCGAACTCCATCACAGCTTTAAACTGCGAGGTCTTGGTACTCTAAATTTCTTTCTTGGTATACAGGCTACACCAACTCTACATGGATATTTTCTAAATTAGGAGAAATATATCCAAGATCTCTTATTACACATTCATATGGATGGTGTCAAGGGTTTGTCAACTCCCGCAACATTGGGATCCAAGTTAACCAAATTCGGTAATGACTTTTTTTTTATTTGACTTTATATCTGGAGTACGGTTGGGGCTCTACAATATGCCACCATCACTAGACCAGAAATTGCCTACTCTGTTAATAGAGTTTATCAGTTCATGCATTCACCAACTGACACACATTGGACAACAGTCAAAAGAATCCTTAGGTGTCTAAAGCAGACTATCACTTATGGTCTTCAATTAAAACGGGCTGCTCAACTACCTCTCACAATATATAATGATGCTGACTGGGCTGGGGATCCTGATGATTGCCACTCTACAAGTGGCTACTGTGTCTTCTTAGGCACAATCTTATCTCATGGAGCTCCAAGAAACAACACACAGTTGTGAAATCTAGTACGAAAGCTGAATATAGGGCTTTATCCCTTGTTACAGCTGAGCTCATATGGATTCAAAATCTCCTAGAAGAGTTTCATGTATCACTTCCCCGACCTTTGATTCTATGGTGTAATAATTTATGAGCAACCTATCTTACTGTCAATCCAAAGTTTCATGCACGCACAAAACACGTTGAGATAGATTTTCACTTTGTTAGGGAGAAGGTGATGACTAAGCAATTGGAGGTTCGACCAGTGTCCTTTCATGATCAATTAGCAGATGTCTTAACAAAGCCTTTACCAAGTCAATGATTCAACTTGTTAAGATCTAAGCTCACTGTGGAATCTCCATAGCTTCGCTTATGGGAGGCTATTAAGGATATGGATTGATGACTTGTCATCTATCCATATACATTGTACATTGGCTATTAAGAATATGGATTGATGACTAATCATATATCCTTAGAGATTGTACCTTTGCTGTTAAATATGGACTGATGACTAATCATCTTTCCATATGAATTGTATCCTTAGAGTTAATGATAAGATTGCCTTGTCATCTATCCTTATATGTTGTAAATTTCTTGTAATCTCTTCCTTGAATCTTGTAACTCTCCAATGCAAAATTGATTATAAATATAGTGTATTCTCAACTCCCTGAATCAAGGAGTGAGAGTTTCAAACCATTTCAATTCTCTTTTCATTACAGTAAAAAACCCTTCCCGATCTTAGGTTACTGCACTATCCACAATCTGTTCAGATTATGTCTAGTTTCACTAGAAATTACAAGAAAAATAATTTATGAATGCAAATCATTACCAATTCTTACAGCATTAAACTAGACTCAGAGGACAAGATTTTACCTCAAGGCATGGTATCCAAATAGTGACTTGAAGATATACTTTTATGTTCATTTACAGGGTACCAATTTCTTGGCTAGAATCTATTTAGATCCTATCTGATTTTATTAGAAATTATGGGAAAAATATTTCCCTAAGTCAAATCACTCCCAAAATATCCAATCGCATGTCAAAACAGTGGGTCAAAGACATGGTTTTATATGAATTTATAGAGTATCAAGTTTTTGGTGCAGGATCTGTGCATAGTGGCATTCCCGAATTGTAAATTAAGCTTCCCTTATCGAAATGGTATCAGGTTTTCTGGAAGATAACCTAGACCCATAGAAGAGTCTCCCATAAAATCTTCATGACCAAAAAAGTTAACTAAGTACCCTTTGAACCTCCCCAAATCTGGGCTCAAAAACTATCTTTTTTAGAATTGCTGCTCCTCAATGTATTTGTTTGCAAGGGCAAACCACATTGGATGGATCCTCAATTTGGATACAATCTTCATTATACACAATATGATGGAATAAAAATGAAAAACATACTAAAATCATCATTTATTATGCACAGGAGAAAATCACAACACAAGGCATTGATTGAGTCTCTTATGAACACCTTAATGCACATGTTCAAATCAATATGAAAGAGAGAAAGATGAGATTAAGGATAGGGTTTATACCTTGATTAAGATGATGAAAGGAAGACTACACCCATAGATATTGGGGCTTCATCTCATTGATATTGAGTGATTATCGCATAGACTTTGAGACAAGGTGAGAGGCTTCCTCCCTTTTTTTTTTTTTTTGGGTAAGTAGATGCTTTATTGACTACCCAGAAAAAATGGAGAACACAATACGCATCCCACAAAATGGGAGCCAAATACGGCCAAAGCCACACAAAGGAACTTCCAAGAACATTACAATGACCCAAATCACAACCCTATACAAGCAGCAGCCTAGGAAACACTGAATGAACATATATGAGTCATTTGGAGTCAATATACAAAGCAAAGGTAGAGCCTGGAGTTTTGAACGACATAATGGACAACTTATCTTGGACTTCCTTTGTAAGACCCTCACTCCACTAACCTAGTCTAACCGTGTCGTCTCAAGTCTTCCCATTATTACTGGATCAAGTGGACCAACCGTGTGAAGATGGACCACAAGACCAGGTATGAGAATCGACTCAAAAACACTTAGAATCAAGTGTATGGTTGACTACCTGGGTAGGTATGGTCGACCATATGGTAAGAAATAAAGACCATACAAATAGTAATCGTACGGTCGATGTTTTTAAGCGTATGGTCTATGGATTACGCGGCTGTACCATCCGACCATACGACCCCAAAACCAAGCTCTGAGTTGGAAACTTTTCAAATTAAGGGGGGATCTCTTTCCTAATATTGGAGAACTCTATATGGAAGGTTTCTCTCTATATAAAGGACGCCCCTCAACTCTTTTTCACTCTTTTGGAACATTAGCAAACCTTAGAGGAAAAGAAGGAAGAAAAGGAGAAGGAGAGAAAACTAAGGAGAAGGTTGAGAGAAGAGTTCTACTGATTCCCTACAACAAGTAAGGTATGAACCTTATCGCTGTAGCCTTAAAACATCAAGATTAGAAGTCTCTAGTATAAATTGTAATACCAAACCCAATGTAAAGATTCAATTATGGGATTCATTGAGCAAACCTCAAGAGGAGACCATAGAGAATGCATTAGAGTAATCAGTTGATTAAACTAAGAGAATGGATTAGAGTAATCAGTTGATTAAACTAAGAGAATGGACCTTAGAATGATCATTAGGAAGGGCCCTACTAAGGAGCCAAAAGGAAGAGTTCGGATTAAAAGTAGGTTCTGGTCAGTAATCATATGGTCGCAGCTACGGTCGACTATAAATCGACCATAGGATGACCATAGTATCGACCATAGCTATTCGAAAAGAATTCAGGAAACATATGGTCACAGGGTATGGTGGCATATAGTGCAATCATAGGATATCGATTGTATATGGTAAGGTCGACACAACATGCAACCATAGGGCCTATCAGGAACCTATTAGTGATATGTTTTGATTTTTGACTATTGTAACACATTATACATGAATCCTAACTTAAATTTATATAATTTTTAGGTTATTAAATTGATTTTAAGAGAATTACAAGGCTTGAAAGGAGATCAAGTTTTGCTAACAGGTGAGGGAACAAGACTTAAACTAATTGGATAATAATAAACTATTATTTTATTGAGTCCAATGCCATGATTGATTTTATGCTTGTATGCTTGTAATGTGCATCTCACATGTCATCCAATTTTACTATTGTTACTGCTCATGCATATTTACTTTTGTCTATTTGCTACCATGTTGATTGGTGATGCTAGGAATAGGCATGTAACTGTGTGTGTGTGGTTAGTAGTTGGATGCGAGTAAAGCATCAGGAGGAGGACGTGGCATGGTATTCTTTGACCTGGTCGCCAGACTCTAGCTCTATCTCTGTTCAAGTCTTGCCTATTGACATTGTCGTATCGCCATAATCTTAGCAGAACTATTACGTCGTAGGGCATCAGGGGAGGTGATCTCGGACCGTGTGCTCTTTGACTCTGTCAGGGGTCCTTAGGATGTATTGGACACTTTAGCTCTATCTCTATTCCATGGTGCGTGTATGTGGGACGGCAATGGTGTTTAATTCATCGGGCGGATTCACACACTCATGTATAGAAATGCGGTGGCCGCCAATCCTTTCTATAGCATATTGCAAACTTAAAAACCAGACCAAAGATATGAATTGAATGCATGCATATGTTTGTGACATTATTTTATTTTGCTCACTGAGTTTTGATGTGTGCTCACCCTCTCGACGTTGAATATTTTTAGTTGATTATGCAGGTCCTACTATAGAAGAGTACGTGAATGCGCCGACATATGGACACATGGCGGCTATGGATGTAGAAGTTGTTGAAGATGCACATGATCCTTCATGCGAGTGCAATCAATGCGTCTTTGATTAGTTTAGTTATATTTTGGTTAACAGACATGTAATTGATTATTTTATTTTATGTCTTAAGTTACATGGAGATAACTGGATTAAATATTTATTTATCACTGTTAAATACTCAGTTCATTAATTATAAAGACTTCAACTTATTTGTTTATTATCTCTGATTATTACCACGGAATGTGTGTGTGGTTGATATGGTTGGTACTACCTAAACGAGATCCTGGTTGAACCGTTGATTTATTGACGGTTCATCATACTATTCTAATTAGTCCAGAATTAGGGTGTGACATCCTTAATGATGTCTTTGAAGATGTGCTCCTTAGATTTGGATGAGGAAAGAAAGATTCTCATATTTCTCTCTTTCCATATATGTTAGACAACAACATTGTATACCAGATATGCAATGGAATGAATAGAACCCTGGTTTCCAAAAGTTCTTGGCATTGATGCAGGAGAAAACATGAGAAATGACATTCGAAAAATAAGTGATCTTTAGTATCTCGCCCATTCCAGCAAAAAGCACACATGGGGGAAACCAAATTCTTCGAATGACAAGTTGATCAGTTGTAGCTAATGCATTAAGGCATCCTCCCCAAACTGTGAAAGAGTGCCTCAGAATATTTGAAGAAAACCAAACCACACTTCCCCACTGCACCTTTGGCTTTATAGGTCCCACAGCATTCTAAGCATCTTTAATGCTAAAAGAAGGGACAGAAGCATTGCGCTTCTTCCAAAGGATTCTGTCTTCTCTCCCTCTAGTAGAATGGGTAACCAATGGAAGGCCATCTCAAATCTCCTCAAAGGTTTGCTGGCCAATATCAGGACACGGCCTCCAAGAGCCATTCTCAATAATGGAGCAAACTAAAGCCCACTAGTCTGCAAGAGAGAGATGAAGACCAGCCACCATAATGGGCTCCCATAAAATTCCCATAGGGCGCTATGGATCTAACCAAAAAAATGTGCTCTCCCCTGAGGCTATGCAATAGGATACTTTATTCCTCATGATCTCCCTGTGCTTCATAATGTTTTTCCAAACCCAAGAAAATTTTTTGGAGGCTTTGGCTAACCATATTGAATCTTTCTTGAGGTAGGACTTCTTAACCCATCAAACCCATAGGGAATCTTTGTTGGAGATGATGTTCCAGATTTGCTTTAAGCACCTACCTTAATAATATCTTTCACTCTTCTGATGCCCAAACCCCCTTCAGCTTTAGGAAGACAAATCTTTTCCCAACTAACAAAATGGATTTTTTTTCTCAATTGAGGCCCGGCCTAAAGAAACTTTGCAAAGGTGGATTCAATGATCTTGATAGTCTTTCCTTGAAGCCCAAAGAGCCCAAACCAGTAAAAATGGGTACCCTGCAACACAGAAGAGATGAGCTGAAGGCAGCCTACAAAAGAGAGCATTCGACTTTTCAATCTTGTACATCATTTTATCAATTAATGGCCCACAGTCTCTATGGAAAATGCTTGAAGCCACCAGTAGGACAACAAGGTATTTGACAGGAAGGGATTCTTCATGGAAATTGTTGCACTATATCAAGGACCGCTTGACCCTGTCAATAACTCCCCCGATCAAAATGGATGACTTGTTCCTATTTATACTCAAACCTGACATGTAGCAGAAGGAATCTAGCACTTTCAAAGCTTCTACAACAAATGTTTTCTCAGCCTTCACAAAAATCATGAGATCGTTAGCAAACTAATGGAGACTAAATTTCGGAAAATAAATGATTAGAATACTGGCATAGAAAAGGGATAACAAAAACACCCAAAAGGAAAGGGAGAAAAAGGGATGAAAATTGTAACGTGAGATGATTTTAGTGAGATGATATTAGGGTTAATTAATGGGATAATTTTAGTGAATCACGAAGAAACATAAATTATGGGATAAAAGGGAGGAGAGATATCGAGGAACCCACCAAGAACCAAGAACCAAGAGAGAAATAAAAGGAGTAGAAAGAATCTGTCCCACAGATTCAGAAGGGGAATGGGGACGTACCTGTCCACAAGAGGGAGAAGCCGAGATAGAATTAAGGGGGATTGGAAGTGCTTGCATACCTGCAAGAGAAAGAGAAGAGAGATGAGAGGGAACCAACGAGAGCAATTTTCTGGTTTTTTTTTTTTTTTTTTTTTTTTTTTAATCTATAATCATCTACTTTTCATTAATCTTACAAACCTAATTACAGTATAACTCTAAAGACTAATAAGCAAAACAGAGTCCTAAACTAACAAAAAAACTGAACTATATCTCACGTTTAAAAGGAGGGGAATGGGGGGTCCACTATAACAGAAAATAAAAAACAAAATAGAATCCTAAAACTACTGAATGTCTAGAATCCTAAATAAACTAATTAAATATAAATAAAATCCTAACAATTATTACAAACATATTCCAATTAAATTTAAATCCCAAGAAGATTCTCATCCAACGGATCCTAGCCTGCATCAATTTTTGCCCACTTAAAAAAATTCATCCTCGAATTTTGTGGAGACGATAAAATAATCTCGTGAGAGACACATCCAGCGGCAATTGATAACAAAATTCTAGTGACACACAAATGGTAGGGATGTAGTCCGTTAGGCAAGGAGTCCTCCCTTCAAAGTATCATGATGGAATCACGTACTTGGCTATTGCATCAACACGAATGAGATCAAACTTATTGAAGACCCTTCTCAATTGTTGGTTGCAGAATATCTCTGCAAATCATGATCTCAACCTGTACCATGTTCGCATCCTCAACACAATCGTCCATTGCTGGTTCGGCAATGATAAAAGTGTCCACCATGTGATAGATTTGCTCTTCACCATGTGATAGATTTGCTCTACACTACTATCCTCTTCACTGGCACCCACCACTATTGTAGAAATTGCAATAGTGGCATCTGTTTTGTCATCAAGAATTGTATGATGCTCTTTATGAAGAGTATCTAGGATACCCAAAAGACTAGCTACTTGACTTTCGCAACTAGTATTTAGGGTATTTATAGCTTCAAGCAATATTTTAAATTGCTCATATGTCATAAGGGTGTTAGGTGGGTTTAACATTCTAGCCTAAGCTTTGATACCAATTAATGGAGACTAAATTTCATAAAAGAAAAGATTGGAACACTAGCATAGAAAAGGGATAACAAAAACACCCAAAAGGAAAGGGAGAAAAAGGGATGGGAATTGTAACGTGAGATGATTTTAGTGAGATGATTTTAGGGATAATTAATGGGATATTTGAGTGAATCACGAAGAAACACAAATTATGGGATAAAAGGGAGGGGAGATATCGAGGAACCCACCAAGAACCAAGAACCAATAACCAAGAGAGATATAAAAGGAGTAGAAAGAATATGTCCCATAGATTCAGAAGGGGAATGGGTACGTACTTGTCCACAAGAGGGAGAAGCTGAGAGAGAATTAAGGGGGATTGGGAGTGTTTGCGTACCTGCAAGAGAGAGAAAAGAGACACGAGAGAGGGAGCCAACGAGAGCAATTTTCTGCTTTCCCTTTTTTTTTTTAATCCATAATCATCTACTTTTCATTAATAAAATTAGCCTTTAATAGGCTTACAAACCTAACTAGAGTATAACTTTAAAGACTAATAAGCAAAACATAGTCCTAAACTAACAAAAAAAAAAAAAAAAACTGAACTATAACTCAGTTTAAAAAGAGGGGAATGGAGGGCCCACTATAACAAAAAGTAAAAAACAAAATAGAATCGAATGTCTAGAATCCTAATTAAACTAATTAAATATAAATAAAATCCTAACAATTATTACAAACATATTTCAATTAAATTTAAATCCCAAGAAGATTCTCATCCAACGGATCATAGCCTGCATTACAAACATAAGGTGAGAGAGCTGGAGAGGCTTACATTTGTGAACAAGGGAGATGTTTTTATTAAGAACAGCTCCATCCAATAGAAGGGAAAAAGGCTCCATCACCAAAGTAAATAAATATGAGGAAAGGGGGTCACCTTGATGAATACCTCTCGCACCTCTAAAGTACCTAGCTGGGATCCATTCACCAGAATCAAGAACATAGGGGTTCTAATGGAAGCACTAATCTACTGCAACATCAACTCTAGAAAACCCATCCCTTCGATCAAGCAAATAGTCTATGTTTATGGAATCATAGGCCTTATGGAGGTCCACTTTGAGCACAGCAATAGGAGAACAAGATTTTCTTTCCATTCCCCTGATAATTTCATGGCAAACTAAAATGTTATCTTCAATGGTCCTACCTTTGATGAAGGTCGATTTGTTATGGGCAACCAAAGTCCCCACCACATGCTGAAGCCTATTGGCTATGATTTTTTGCTATGAACTTATAAACAAGGTTAAAGGGCTATGGGTCTGAAATCAGCAAAGCAACTATGGGATTGGGCTTTAGGAATAAGACAAATGAAAGTGGCGTTAATGTCTCTAGGCATGAAAGGGTTGATAAAAAAACCATTGGATAGCATTTGTTACCTCATTTCCAATGATGCTCAAACAAGGCATTAAAGCCATCGGGCCCCAGGGCCTTACCACTATCAAAGGAGAAGATAGTATTCCAAATTTCCTCATCTGTCAAAGGGTCCATCAATCTCTATTTTTGAGATTCATCAAGGGTTCTTTGAAAATACACATCCCCTATATTGGGATTCCCCATCCCCTTTTCCCTAGGGCAGGCCGAAATGAGATTCCTGAAATGATGCTCAGCTTCAGCTTTGATGAGAATCAGCTCCTCCACTCTATTTCCATTGCTAGAAACAATAGAGGAGATCAAATTGTGGTGCTGCCTGCATTGAATGCTATGATGAAAAATTTTATTATTTTTGTCCCCAAGATTAAGCCACTGGATTCGAGATTTTTGCTTGAGAAACTTTTCCTCTGTAGCCAAGGCATGAATCAACTTATTTCTGGCAACCCTTTCTTCTTCGGCAATAGAGGCACCAGAGGGATGCTTCCTCCCTTCTTCTTCATCTTTTCTTCTTTCTTCTTCTTTTTCTCTCACTCATAGACAATTGGGAGATGAAAAAGAATGAAATCAAGGGTGGGGGTCCAAAAGGATCGCCCCTTTCTTTGATCTCCTATTTATAGCCAAAAGGCTTCCTTCTCTTTCCTTCTTTGTATTTTTGCAAACTTCCAAAAATTCACTCACGTATTATGTGCAAATCTCATTTATTTACATCACAACAATAATTCTTATTTTTTACGACAAAAAATATCCCTCGCCAAAAATAATTTTCCGTTACAAACACTTCATTTTCAGTCGCTGTTCTGTTGGCTAAAATGCCTTCGTGCAAAATCACAATGGAAAAACGTGGGGTGTCGGTGATAATATTTTTCACAACAAAAATACAATTTCCAATGTAAAATACTTATTTTTAATGAAGGAAATTATAATTATGTCGTGAAAATGAGTATTTAAGTCGGAAATTCAAATTTTCGTCGTGAACAATACTTATTTTTCACAACGGGAATTATATCTCCGCTGTGAGAATATATATATATATATATATATATATATATATATATATATATATATATATATATATATATATATATATATATATATATATATATATATTACCCCATTGAACAGTACAAAATATATTAAATAAAACTTGATAGAAATACTATCCGAAATTTTAAATCTCAACTATACATTAATTACAACTTCTAAAAGAGTATCACGAACTACAAAAAGAAACTAAAACTCAGTAATCATACCATTCAAATTTGGTTATAATGTGGTTTTTGATAATTACAGCTACTTATTGAAATACCTAATATATACTATTGTACAAGAAAAGCATACATACTCTCTGTCCCAGCTGCATCCCATCGTCATTTGATAAAATTTCGTCATCAAAATCATCCCTTACTGAAAATAAACCACCATCTTCCATTGCAGAACTTCTTGAGGATGCTTCATGCCTTGAGATAGCCTCTTCTGCATAGGAACTAATAGGCAAGTTGCTTAAGTAAACGGGATATTTGGACAGCTGTAACTTTATTATCAGTGTCTATTTAAAGTGTAACTTCTGCGTATGACAAAATATAACAAATAGAACAAATTTAAATTAGATTTTTGAGCATTTTTTTTTTTTTTTTTTTTTTTTTGAGGTCTTCCTAGTTTAAAAACTCAAGATGTTCATGCTAAGGGAGTGGAGTGCCATGCCAAATGCGGTGACAACAACTCAAGACACTCGGAAATAGAAAAGGGCACTAATGCTGAACTGTGAATAATGATAAAAGACTTTCCGATTTTTTTTCCATTGATACTGCAAGTACCATGTTTTAATTTTAGTTCCTAAGGAAATAAATGCATCATGATTTTACAAAGGCCATAAACTTATGTAAATAACCAAAACACGTAGTTCCATGGGGGAGTTGCTTTAGTAAGAACTGTTATGAGAATTCCACGAGTATAGTGGCGAAAGGAACCAGGATCTGGATGTGGGCTGTAGGAAGAACTCTTACCATACTGAATTGGAAAGAAAGAATACTAAGACCACAACTGCAAAACTATTTGTTCAAGAAAAAATTCAACCGGAACACCAGTCCGAAGAGAACAGTAAAAAGTGCCGAGGGAAGCCAGATAAAATATTCCCATGTAAACCACGATAACCAATATGCCGATTCATAGAGACCATAAACAATGATACATACTAATTTTAATGGGTGATGAATGTCCGAGGACATAATACTCAAAGCCATTCTTATGTTTTACTTCAGTAAAGTGTTTCCCATTATACTTGCGGAAATCACATCTTGAAACATTCTGAAATCTGTTTTCCATTGCTGTTGTCAATTCTCAGTTGTGAAGAAATCCTACCCGAACAAGGATTCCTCCATAACTTGGGATCTATCCATTGGACCATCAATGGTCAACATGATAGGAATCTAATTTCAGTTCTTATTCAGGCCTAATGTAATCTTGGAATAATATAATGGTAATAACAACAAACTTACTCACATAGGCACCACTAACGAAGGGTTTCAAGGATGTGAAATGTCTCTCCCCTACATCTAATTGCTCCATGGCTGTGAAATGTCTAAGTGCCTTAAGTAATGAATCTGCCTCGTATATTTCAAGACTTAAGTCCAAGAATGGATCAAATGTGTTGGAGCAATACCAACGCTGCATGCATTTCACCTAGGAAAAGAAGAGAACGAAACAAATCATGAATGAAACTTAGTAAAAGTGATTTAAGCTACAGATCTTGGTATTGTTGAATGGAGTGGAGAAGTACTTAACTACTGAAACGACCACCAAAGATTTTGTGGACCAAACTTTTCTCATAAGCACTAGAGGATTCAGTTGGCAACCCTGAAGGCAAGCAGCACTTATACATTGATTCCCACGAAATAGTAACTTCACCAGATCTGATTAGATTGATAAATGCACCGTAGATCAATATCGTCATTTAGTAAATTAATGACAGCCATTTATGGATTTAGCAAAAGTGATATACCTAGGTGTAAGAATTTTGCATAGATCCTCTTTGAGTTTTCCTATGGGATTTCCCATAAACCTTAACGAACATACCACATAGATTACTAGAATACAATGGGTATTGAAAAGAGATGATTAGAGACATATCTCTCGCTGCAGATTGATTTTCGATCGTTTTCCTTTGGTTTGAATGCTTGGAATGCTTGGATCAAAGTCTTCCACAACCTGTCGGGATCCCTTGACCTTTTCTCTACGTATGGGAACAGGAGAAGAAAATAACATCGTGGCTGTGGGGACTCTAACCATTGGTATTTATAATACCACCCCCAACCCTAGACTAGTCCCACAGTGGACCAGGTTGGTCCATCTCTAATCATACTTAAACCGGTTTACCTGTAACTAGACTCCCACTGAACCAACTAACCTTATAATTAATTTAGCCCATAAAAATATCTTATAATCTCCCACTTGGGCTATATTAATTATAAATTCACCATTGATCCAATGTGGCCATGGAATCTAATTACACCAAAACCATCCTTTACTTTGATCTAGTCATCAAGCCTACCAATGTCGAACAACAGCGGAAAGTACTCCTACACATCTGGTGTACCCCCTTCTGTCAGTCACATACAGAGGTCTACTTAATGACATAAATCACTTTGAGATGAATACTTGAGTCCAATGATCGAATTACCACGATCCCGTTACCTTAAAATCCTTATAGGTCAACGCACTTTGATATTATCCAACTTATGTAGGCAAACCGCCTCCAGTTTGGACTAATATCATACTTTGGCTTACCGCCTTCTTTGCCTAAATACCGCCTTGCAATTTTGACATGTCTTAAATAATCAATAATACATACAAGCAATGAAATTAATGCTTACCAATAATTCTGCCCATTAAACAATAGGCAACATAAACAATCACAGATAAACCATCAACTACCAGATCTCTACTAATCAAGCAGATCTAAACACTCCCACTGACTAAAAGAATCTAAAGACTCCCACAGATATTACAAATTCCAAAAGAATAAATAAACTAATAAATGCCTTCATTTAAATTTAATATGAAATTTAGTTCTATAAAAAACATGTCAAATAAAATCTTTTAAAATAAATAACTGAACTATAAATCAATAACTAAATGTCCAAAAATAATCTAAAGACAACTGTATTAAACGACATTATCATTTGGTGTCTTATTTCTCTGGTGTCTCAGTTTCCTTCTTCTTCTTCTTCTTCTCTAACCAAGCTTCTCTTGCTTTACATTCTCTCTTCATGTGCCCCTTCTTATGTCACCAAAAACATTCAATATCACTCATATCCCTATCATAAGGTTTTTTTTTTCTTAAAAGAGTGTCTATCTTTTCTATAAGGTCCTACCCCAACCTTTCCTTTACCCTTATCTTCTCTAGAATGATGACTAGTGACATTGACACTTTCAAATCTTTTCTTTAGTCTCATTTCTTCCTTAGTGCAAACAGAGATTAATTTGTTCATAACCCATTCTTCTTCTTGAGTATTATATGCCACTTGTATCTGGTAATATTCTTCAGGTAACAAGGATAACGCACAATGGATCACGAGCTCATCATCAATGTTTATTCCCATGCCTTTAATCTTCTCAACAGTAGCAGCAAGCTCCATGAAATGATCTCTGACACTTCCATTACTGTCAAACCTTGCATTAGTAAGCTTGTTCATCAAGGTGCTTCTCTGTCCTCTATCAGAAAGCTCAAATTTCCCTTTGATCTCTTTTAAATATTCTTTGGCCGTTTCCTTGGCTTGAACACCATCACGCATGGTTTCAGGAATGGCCTGCCTCATGAGCAGCATAGACTTTTTGTTTGCTGCCATCCATCTTTTCATTTCCTCCTTCTCTTCTAGGGTACTAGTTTCAGTGATGGCAGTAGGTTTATCCTCTTTAAGCGCCATATCTAAGTCAATTAAACCTAGAGTCGCTTCTAGCTGTTCATACCACCTTGTAAAACTCATCCTAGACAGGGAAGGAATAGTAACTACCAAACCTCCTGGCATAGTCACAAGGTTGGACATCCTTGGAGATACAAACCATCATCACCATATGAGTTCAAGCAAAAGTATTAAGTAATAGAAAACCATGCGAAACTCATACAAACACATGCAATTATATTTACTTTTACATTGTCCCAAATAAAAAGAAATAGACATCAAAAACCTTTTTGGGACGACCATACTTAGATGAAACCATCAATGCATAAGATTAAATATATATCAACCAATAGAAATTTGATATATATACACCATTTAGTTGCACTAACAATATCAACCATTCATGCAAATAAATATCCTTTTTCCAAGAGTTAACCAGCTACACATTCTCCTTTGGGATAAACATGCAGTGGTCTTCTCAGTTTCTGTGCAATAGCTGCGAAAGAATAATGACTCTCGAAAATCCCACCACCTTTGGATTAATGAGACTCCCTAAAGTCAAAACCCTTTCAATTCATGTGCATGAACATACCTTTAACTTTGACAATGCCACATTTGGGTTAACATTGACTTTCTTAGCTACTTTTCACACCATGAAGAATAGTGTATTAAAATATATCCTTTATTGTATATGTAAATACACAAATTTGGGGTTTGGGGACTACCATGATGGAACTGAGTGTACCACTTTAGCGGATTCCACCCAATCTTCACATGACACCCACAAACCATAATTTGATCAAAACTTGACAATGCCACATTTGGGTGTACATCGCCCTTACACAAGCATTTACAAATACATGAACTTTGAATTTGAAGACATCATGATGAAACTAGGTGTACCACTTTGGTGGGTTCCACCCAATTCCACAATGATATCCCCAAACCCTACTTTGCAGCACATTGTGGGTCAATAAATAAAATTTCATGCACACATAACCTTCTACATGCATCTGGTACAAAAATAACTGATAAATAAGCAGAAAACTATAAACCGGATTAATTTGGGGCATCTTTTAATCAAAAATAAATTTCTCAAATCACCAAACTGTATAAAACTATGTACCAAACTATAGAGCATCAAAATATGAAACCAATGTAAAAAACCGCATCAAAATCCGACGCTCCTAGCTCTCACAATCGCCGATCAAAGTTGGCTTATGCATTCTTGAATCCTGAACCGGCTAGAACCGGTTCATCTGGATTCGGTTCGGTGTAACCGGGCTCGATTATGGGCGGATTTATCCGAAACGACAAAATAAAACCTTTTTTTTTTAAATGCTTTGGTCCAGGCCAAACCAAACAGTCTGGACTTTAAACCGAACCGTAAATCGATGGTTTAACTTCCGATCCAACCAACCCACCGATCTAGGTTCCGGGTCCAATTTTTGGGTCAACAATTCGGGTCAGTACCCGGGTTATCGGGTCAAATTTTGGGTCGCGGGTTGGTTTATCGGGTTGACCCGTTCCTGGTTTCGGATCGGGTCTGACTCACTTGGCCTGGTGCGCCTGGGCTTGGTAGACTCGACCCGAGTCAACCCAGCCAACCCGTTAGGGTTAACGATTCGGCACTGAGTCGACCCGGCGATGACTCCGCGCCGTCAGATTTTTTTATTTTTTTTTTTAAAACTTTTCCAACCTCCGGCGTGTGGATCTCACGCGCCTTTTCAGGCGGCGCATGAGAGCGTGTCGGGTAGTTTCCGGCGACCAAGTTTATATCGCCGGCTCCGTCTCTCCGAGGCGTACAATCCTGTATAACTTATTTTGCTTTTTAATGATCCGAAATTTTTTTTCAAGTGTCCAAACCCTATATAGGTTCGTAGAGAATTTTGGGGGAAAAATCTCTCCCTTTTCCAATCCAATCAAACATAAAGATTTAACAATACTTTCCCATTGATTTTAGATCTGTGTAGGAGGCTCTGGTACCATTGTAAGAATTTTGCATAGATCCTCTTTGAGTTTTTCCATGGGATTTCCCATAAACCCTAACGAACACACCACACAGATTACTAGAATACAATGGGTATTGAAAAGAGATGATTAGAGACATACCTCTTACTGTAGATTGATTTCCCACCGTTTTCCTTTGGTTTGAATGCTTAGAATGCTTGGATCAAAGTCTTCCACAGCCTGTCGGGATCCCTTGACCTACTCTCTGCGTATGGGAACAGGAGAAGAAAATAATACCGTGGTTGTGGGGACTCTAACCATTGGTATTTATAATACCACCCCCAACCCTGGACTAGTCCCACAGTGGACCAGGTTGGTCCATCTCTAATCATACTTAAACCGATTTACCTGTAACTAGACTCCCACTGAACCAATTAACCTTATAATTAATTTAACCCATAAAAATATCTTACACTAGATCATCAAATTCACGATCAAGAAGAGCAAGTTGGAGCTTCGGGCCTTGCAGACGCCCTCTTGTTGCCAAGGCTATGGATGGTGACATATGCAATCTCAGTTCCGTATGACCAGGCAGACCACTGGCTACAAAAGCATGAGCCTGTGCCTAAGCCTAAAGTTGTTGACAAGTTGCAGACATCCTAAGGCTAGTAGACATTAAGAAAACACTTAGAAATAGCCAGAGCTACAAAAAAAGAGATTAAGAAAAACCATATGTTTGTACAATAACTATGGAACAACAACAAATAATAACTAGAAACAAAAACACGCCCATAGTAGGTAATACCAGAAAGTTTGGTGACATTTAGTGTTAATTTAGTATCATGAACAGTAGAAGAACTGCTGGGGAAAAAAAAAAGAAAATTGATTAGACATCAGACATAATAAAAACACAAATAAGAACAGAAGTTAGTGCTAGTAAAGTAATAGTAAAATTACTTCTAATTACAAAAAAAAACCCACCTGTGACAAGAAATCCACTTTCTATGTCTGCTCAGTTCCTCTGAAAACAAATTCATGGTTAGAGTGATAAAAAAAAATTTCTCTGTGTAAGAGTATCAGATAATCTGAGTCACCACTAAATCCTCTAGAACCGCAATAACCTGCAAAATTTACAGAGCATAAAATACAGGCCCTACCTAAAATCTTTGAAGGTAATGTCCACAAATAAATGCCTACCATCAGACATCAAGCACAAAGATATAATGGCTCTACATACTCAAGATAGATGTAAAAATAGAATAGCTAGAATTGACTTTCAAAAGTCCAAACCCTCGAAATCAAATTTTAAAGGTTAAAAAATGAGCCAACTTATAATATATTTGAATCAAGGAAGGCCATATGAGGGCTGATGCAAAAACAAATAAAACCATTCTCAGATGGAAATGACAGTACAGAAGGCAAGGAAAAATGAGGATAAAAAGGGTCACAATGCCAATCAAGGTGAATAGGAGATGTTTCTACAAAATGAAGGTGACACTCGTGAAGTTGTTTTTTTTTTTTTTTTTAAACACAGCAGAAACAAAGCTTTCCTAGAAACTGGAGGTTGCCATCCTTATTCTCAACCAAGAGAACGAAAACTCAGGATGTCATTCACTAGTGAGTAGCCCTCATCACCATAGGCACTTATGCATACCATAAAGTAGAATAACAACAAGGGAGAGAAGGAGATATTGAAGATTAATACCATGATCAATACCATGTACACATTCGATTGGGTCATGGCACTTCCATTGCCACTCCAAATGAATACGTAGCAGGGAGTCTTTATAAAAAAAAAAAAAAAACTTGTCCTCACAAGGAAGGATTGGGGGAGAGACAAGGAGCGCCGGATCAGTGATGTTATTGTAGTTGGTCGTAGACGAGAAAAAAATAATTAATGTCTTCATTGACGCAGAAGATGAGAAAGATAAAAAAAGAAGGAAGAAAAGAGTTACATAAAAATAGATCTCTTTTGTTGCCATGAGGGGGGATTCTTCTTGAGCAGAGCATTGTATCAATGAATTAGCAGAGGAAAACCCTGCAGCAAATTCACCATTTCTCACTTTTTGCTCTAAAACCTCTATCTATGTCTTCTGTTTTCGAAAAATAAGAGATACGGTATCCTTTGTCCAATTCTCTTCAAGATATTCTTCTGCAGATGTTATAGTAATACTAAGAGGAATATCAAGAAGGAGAAGAAAAAAAATGGAGGAAGAGTCAGATCCACCTTAAAATTTGTTGTGTTTAAAGGAAGGTGAGTTGCTTATAAGCATCCTTCGGTGCCATCATTGAAGCTTGGGAATTTTTCAGAAGCTGCAGGAGCAGGTTAGGCTTGGACAAGAAAGAGATGGAGAGACAGGGAGAGAGGGGGTTATGGTTAGGGTTAAGGAGAGAGACTGGGGAATGAAGAAACCAATTTTTGGCTTGAGCAAAAAAGAGATGGAGAGAGAGAGAGAGAGAGAGAGAGAGAGAGAGAGAGACTCAGGAATGAGGAAACCAATCGCTCCAATGTAAGGGGTAAACTAGAGTTTCGTATTTGGTTTTTGGGTCACAAGACTATTTTACCATAAGTTTTCAGCGACGGGAATCATTATTCCGTCAGCTAATGTATATATTGTGAGGCACAATGTGAGGGTATTCTCATCTTCCTTGGGATTTTGAAATTATTCTAGAGTCTCCATCAAGATTAAGGTCTAGGAGCTCAAATATAGCTTCATCATAAGATAAAACATCTATTGATTCATGGCCATTAGATCGGTTTTTTGGTCATATCAGAGATTGGGGTAAGCTTTAGGTTACAGTTGTAGGAAGGTATTAAGCACCCAATGGTCTCCTATGAATTTCCTATGCTGAACTCTTTTAATTGAACCGAACCAAATCCTATGGTTTGATATCATTGAACCGAATCTAGAATCTTTCAGATTGCCTACATATCTCGAAACCTTCCAAAAATCAGGTAGACCATCGTTGTACAGGTGTGATTAATGTTTATGGATGTGATTTATGTTTGGTTTGATTAAGTTCTTTTTTCAATTGAAGCTTGTGCTTAATTGGCTTGAAGAATTCTATGGATATATAGATATGGATATATATGATGGATATGGGGTAGATCGAGGATGTAGATCCATATTTGGACTTTCCTTCTCCAAATTGCTTACGTATCTTAGGATTCTCCTACGAATCAGGATCTACGTAGATCGAACAAATTTTAAGGGTAGATAACCTGTTCTAGGTTAAAGGGGCTTAGAACTTGTTTTAGGTCTAAGGGTTTATAACCTATTCTAGGTTAAGAGTTTTTTTAGAACTTGTTCTAGTTCTAAGGGTTAATAACCATGTTCTAGGTTATGGGAATGTTGAGAGGTAAGGATCGTCCTAAAACTATCCTTTTAACTTAGACTCTAATTTTGGAATGTTTAGCTAGACACAATATTTCTTTATTGAGATTTTTATGTTATTTCCATTACCATGTATGTGAGTGCCTAATGCACGTCCACACACTTAATTTGTCTTCTAGTGTGTACAAATATGACATGTTCAACTAGGATGTTGCATAAATTAAATTATTACCTAAATAAGATATTCTATTTAAATTTAGCAATTATCATGTAAATATGGCATGATTGAAATATGGCAAGATCTAAATATATTATCTTCTAAGTATGGTAAGATCTAAATATTATAAGCAAGGAAAGATCTAAATATGCTATCTTCTAAGCATAGCTAGATCTAAATTTACTACCTTCTAAGCATGGTAAGATCTAAATATGCTACCTTCTAAGCATAGTAAGATCTAAATATGCTATCTTCTAAGCATGACAACAACTAAATATGGTATCTATATATATGGTAAGAAATCTATCCAACCTACCAAATATAACAATATGAGTAAATATGCAAATACGATAAGAAATCTTTCTTATTCTACCAAATAAGCATACAAAAATATATATGATAAGAAATCTTTTCTATTCAACCAAATATATCAAAATCCATGTATGTTAAGAAATCTTTCTTATTCTATCAAACATGTCATAAATGATAAGAAAATTATCGTATTCTATCAAATATGTCAAAATCTATATATGGTAAAAAATATATCCATCTTATCAAATACATCATAAATGGTAAGAATACTATCATATTCTACCAAATATGTCAAAATCTATGTATGGTAAGAAATTTTTTCTATTCTACCAAACATATCATATAAGGCAAGAAAATTATTCTATTCTACCAAATATGTCAAAATCTATGTGTGGTAAGAAACCTTTCCTATTTTACCAAACATATTATATATGGTAAAAAAAAATATTTTTTCTCTCAAATATGTCAAAATCTATGTATGGTACGAAATCATTCCTATTCTACCAAACATATTATATATGGTAAGAAAATTATCCATCAAACATTTAAGTCAAAAGTAAAATATAGCAAAAAATATGCTTAACTGACAATATATATAAAAAAAAAAAACATTCAAAACATGTAAGATTTTTCCCTTTGAGAAAAAAAAAACATTGACACTTTCTATGCATTCACTTTGTAAAATCTATATAAAATCAAATTTTTATTAACAATTAAATCTCGTTCTATGCTCAGAAACTAGATTCAAAATACTAACTTTTACTCTCTTAAATTTTACAGAAACAGGTTCTAACATATTGAGATTTAACACTCAAAGCAATGCGAAATCCTATTCTAAATTCTACCCGATTTCAGTGTAAAATTCATAAAAAAATTCAATTTTGATCCAAATCACTCCAAATTAATTCTGAAAGTTAGATAACTTAATGTGATTTCCCTTGTTTACCTCTCTCCATGATTCTAGGTGAAAATCCTACTTCTAGGCCCATGAACAAAGCACCTATGTTCTATTTCTATTTCTGACCTCTGTACATTGCACAATTTTTTTAGAAGTTATCCTAGATCCAAATCGATCATGGTTTGTTGGAAGATGTTCATAACTCATTAAGATATATCACATAATTCTTTGGTGGTCAAAAAATTGTCTTAACTATATCAAACATATCAAATACAATCATGATCCAGTTTTTGGCTTTATTAGATCTAAATTTCATTCATGGATTTTTTTTTTGCCTATTTAAATCACCATGGATGAAGCTCAAATTCAGGAGAGATTCTTTATGACATATATTTTCAAAAAAAAAAAAAAATATCTGATTTGAATTTTAGTAGTTTAATTTACACAGGCTTACAAGCAAAGATGTTATTGTCTACTTACTCTAGTATATATCTTCAAGAATGCTTTAATGGAGATGTAGTTAGAGATGCTTACTGTAAGACCCGTGTCAATCTAACCCGGTCTTATCACCTTGAACCAGGTTTATCCATCATGGTCGAGTCAAATGGACCAGGGATGTGAAGGAGATCGAGATCCCAGGTATCAAATCAACCCTAAAACACTTAATTTAAGGGGAGGGTCGCATACTCAGCCAAGGAGGGTCGGACTCCCCAAGACAGAAAGTCAGACCCTTAGTTTTGAAGGGAGAGTTGGACAACTTAGAGAACCTAGGCTCGATGGGATCATCGACCCTCAGTTGCCGTCGAAACTGAAATTAGTAAATTTCCTAATTTTCGATTTGGATTCTTTCCTAATCTCAAAGAGACTTATTTTAGGATGTTCCTACTCTATTTAAAGGACGTCCCTAAGCCTCTTTCACTCCTTTTACAACCCTAATTAAATTGAGAGAAAGAGAAGAGAAGGAAAAGGAGAAGAAGAGAAGCAAAGAAGAGAAGAAAGTCAAAACAAGAAGAGTTGCAGAGAAGGAGTAATCTTCTCAGGTATGAATAATAATTCCATGAGTTTCTACAAACTCTAGATTAGATAATGAAGAGAGCGTGATCTCGGCGAAACCCAAACCATCAATCCATGGTTAGGTTTTCATGGAAAATCATGGGAGAATATACGAAAGCTATATAGGTGGATGCTTCATGATTCTGGACCATGGGGTGAATGTTGAATGGACTGTAGGAGCAAGCCGTAGGACCCCAAACACGAAGAATGGACTAAAAAGAGGGAAATTGATAAAAATACACCGAGGGTCGCACAGAGGGTCGATGACCGTTCGACCCTAGGTGATCCTGAGTATCGACCCTCAGTGTTCGGGAAGCCCAGATTGGGGAGGGTCGCACCCAGGGTCCATCAGGACTCCGACCTTACCTCCGACCCTCAGTTAATAGAATGGTTTTAAAAATTAAAAAAAAATTCTAATTAAATTTTATTGACTTTGTTAGGTCTTCTAGCAATATAAAGGTGAATCTAAAGCTTGGAAACTATTAGCAAGCTAAGGTGATGAAACAGAACTCTAAACTAATTGGTTAATAACAAACTGTTTTCTATTTTCTTGAGTCCAATGCCATGCTTGATTCTATGCGACTATGTTTGTAATGTGCATACAACATGTCATCCAATATTTTTATTACTTGTTCATGCATATTTACTTTATGGTTTATAACATGATGATGATGATGATGATAGGAATAGACATGTGATTGTATGTGTGTGGTTGGTGTACTTGATGCGAGCGAGTATCAAGGGAGGTGTGATGAGAACGTCAATAAACGTTAATCTTTGTTATATAATGTTCATGATTGGGTGCTTGTGAGTCGACGATAAACGTTACCTTCGGACGGCGTCACACACTTGTGTATAGAGGCGGGATCAATAAACGTTACCTTTGACTACCTAAACCTTTCTATTGCATATTGCAAACTATAAATCAGACCAAAGATATGAATTGATTGCATGCATATGTACTATTGCATTGTTTTGTTTGCTCACTGAGCCGTGATGTGTGCTCACCCCTCGACGTCGAATATTTTTAGTTGATGATGCAGGTTTAACAGTTAAAGAATATAAATGCTCCAGCGTACGGAAACGTAGCAGCGATGGAGGTTGAAGATGAAGTGGATACACATGACTCCTCTTTCAAGTGTAACTCATGTGTATTCGATTAGATATTTTTCTAGTTTTCCTTATTTGGATTTATTAAAGACATGTATTTGATATCTATTTATGTCTCAGTTGATACAGAATAATTTGCTATTTAAATATTAATATCACAGTAGATTCTCAGTTCATTTTATTATAAGACTTTCGCTATTGTGTATTTACTTTGATTATGATTATGGATGTATGGAGTTTAGATAACTCGGATATAGCCTACTCGAGATCCTGGTAGAACCGTTGGTTTATTAGCGATTCATCACACCATTCTGAATAGAGCGGAATTGGGGTGTGACAACTTGGTATCAGAGCATCTCAGGCCTTGTCCGCTAAACTAGCATATATTCAAGACAATAGTGAACTGAGATAGGATAAAAGTAAAAATAGTAATATTAACACACTATAAGCACAAGTGATGGTTGAGATCGAATTTAAAAAAAAGAAGAGAATAATGCATCTACTAAAGGGGAAACAAGTTTACATACAACGAAAGAGAAACAACCGTATATAAAAACTAAAGCGGAGTACAGTCCACAACCCGGACAGTTACTCTGTAGTACAAAGAAAACAAATACAATAAAAAATCTAGAGGTAAAGGAGGAGGCGGTGCCTCACGATCTCTGTCATAGTCCTCAGCATAGACTCTAGTCAACCAGGCTATCTGAGTCTGGGTCGTCTGTAGACTAGTTGTGAGATCGGCTACCCTCCGATTAGTCGCACGCTGAACCCCTATGAGCTCTCCCATCCGCGTGTCTGATATGTGTTGGGCGGCTAACAACTCATCCACTCTCACCCGCTGAGCATCTAGTAACTCCTCCATCCTCAGATCAGATCTACGATGAGCCTCCCTGATCTCATGCAACATCTCCATCATATCAGAAGGTGGGTGTGAAGGACCAGCCTTATGAGAAGGACCAGTCTCAGGTGCAGGATATGCCGCAGAAGAAGTACCAACTCCAACCTCATGCGTAGGTGAAGGCGGTGGTATCGAGTCGACATCCATGTACATGCGGTCATCATCATCGACAAGATCCACATGAGCTCTAGCAGCGGCAGCAGCGGCCTCAGCGTCAGCCATCTCGATGCGAGTGTGAGGGCGCACCATCTCGTTCCTCTCCTCGTCACTAACTTGGGCATCCCGCATGCCCATTTTGTAGATAGCCTCCCAATCTAGAGGCGACAAGAAGGTCTTCTCTTGAATCTTCTCATCCACTAAGTCAAACCCCAGGCAGGTCAGCAGAACAGTAATCATACGTCCATAGGGTAGATTACCCCTATGACCGGACAATGTAGCACTAATCATGGTCCGCATGATGATGTAAGGAAGGCAGACGGGCTGCCTAGTGCAAATGTTGTACAAAAGATACTGGGTCAGCTGAGAAACCCTCTCATAATGGCCACTCTGTAGAATCAGATTATGCTGGATAATCTTGCAGAAGACCCGTGGAGTCGGACGCATATAACAAGCTCTCATCTGCCAGCGTTCAGGTCGTAACAACTGATTGTCGATCTCTGCCCTCATCTCCATAGAAACAAACTGGGGCTCTCCAAGCGCATAGTACACCATGGGGCCATCATAAATGCCCAGTAGGTCAGCCAGTTGCCGATAGTCAAATGAGATATTCACCCCTTTGACATAGCTGGTGATGTGCAACTCGTGACCCCTCTCGACATCATTGTAATTACCCACCACTTGGAGGTTAGAATAAAACTGTCGCACCAAATCCAGGCAGGTGCAAGCGTCATAAGTGATGACAGGGAGCCATCCCATATCACCAAACGCCCTCTCTACATTGAACAGGGCTAGCTCAGCCAAGTTCACCATACGACCACCCTCTACCTTCTTACAGACATAGTGGGCATACTGTGCCTCGGCTTCATTGGAGCGGAAGCGAAGAGGATCACGAACTCGGGGTACCTTGGTATGAGCCATGGTATCTGCAAAGAAAGAAACAGGGAGACAAGGAGTTAATAGGATAAAAATCTGAAATTTGACATTATAACGACGTAAGTTGGCCAAAAGCCTCACTTTTCACCCATACACGTGGGCAGGAGGACTTACGTAGGTTTCAACATATCCTACAACACTCACACAGTAGGAAATTGGAACTAATGAAGTCCAATTTGAAGGAATTTCAAGAAATCAAAAAAATTCGACAAATTAGGGCAAAAAGAGCAAAAATCTAAGTTTCTCGATAACCAACCGATGAAACTCGAAATTTTTTGAGAGCTTTCGTTTCTGGAGACACCAATAACAAAAGCCCCCAATAAAAATCAAATTTTTACGGTTGGAAAAAGTTTAATTTGAAAGATATAAGTTAAATGGACAAAAACCTAGAAAAGAAAACCTAAAAACAAGGGAAAATGAGAAAACATACCTGTAGGGATGATGTGGACGTCAAAACCCGGATCCAAACTGACCAAAATAGTGGAGTGGCACTGTAGCAACTCAGAGGGGAGAGACGAGTCGAAACGGGAGGGAAATAACAAAGAATGAACCCAGAATCGGATCTTAAAAGTCTGATTTTTGGTCTGAGGGTCGGACAATTCGACCAGAACCGACCCTCGGATCGACCCTCCCATCAACCCTCGGCTCTCGGGAATCTGACAGAAACCTAAGGGTCGGATACTGAGGGTCGGATACCCATCGACCCTCACATCGACCCTCAGCTCTCGGGAAGAACAGGTCATTCCCAGGGTCGGATACTGAGGGTCGAACATACCATCAACCCCCACCATCGACCCTGCATAGAAAAGACAGTAATTTTCATAGAATGATCTGAAAATTTTGAAATTTTACATCGGTTAGCATGCCTATATGAAGTATAAATGATTGTCTCACCTATTTTGATGATTTTCAGGAACCACCAGTCTTAGAAGAAAAACATGTCTGGACGTAGAGTGACCAGGCAGAGTCGGAATGCAGTTCCACCACCACCACCTGTAGAGGAGACCGGTCAGGAAAATATATATGTACCAGGAAATCCAGATCAGGCAAATGCTACCAACTTGCCACCTCCACCACCTGAGTTAGCAACTGTGGTAATGAATTTAGCACTGCAGCTGCAACAGATGCAACATGCACAGGCTCAAATGCAATTTGCAATGGGAATTATGTTCCAAGCTGCACATGCTACACCCATGTAGACCGGACAAGCTAGTGCAGCACCGGTGGGTAACCACCCAGCACCTCAAACACCTCAACCACCAGCTGCACAGATTCTTGTACCAGGTCCAGAAGCAGCTCAGGTTAACTATCAGTATCCACCACCTATGTTTGGGGCATACCCCAAAAATCAGATGGATCACTCTCGACTGGTTGAGAGATTTTTGAAGATAAAGCCTAGGGAATTTAACGGCAAACCGTCTGATCCGTTATGGCCAGCACACTAGATCGACGAGATGGAGAGAAACTTTCTTATGATGACTGTTACAGAAGAAGAAAAGGTATTATGTGCCACCTTCATGCTCAAAGGCGATGTACATCATTGGTGGAAATCTATCCGGACCTATCTATTGACCAAGCACGCCCTATGGACTTAGGCTATTTATAAAGAAGCTTTCTTTGAGAAGTATTTTCCACGAAGTTTTAGAGATTCTATGGAGAAGGAGTTCCTGAGTTTATATCAGGGACAGATGTCAGTGGATGCATATCAACAGCGTTACGAAGAGCTGTTTTTCTTTGCACCACTCAGTATGCAAGAAGAAGACACTAAGACCCGTAGGTTTGTCACGGGGTTAAGAGGAAGAATCAGAGAACACGTTCTGGGCTTGGAAAAGAAGGTATATAATGAAGCTGTCCAAATTGCTTGAGTTATAGAATCGAGCCAGAAGGAGAGTTATTTCACACAGAACAGAGGTATAAAAAGGCCAGCTGGAAATACTTACAACGAAGGGAACAACTAGACATTGAAACCCTTCCGTGCTCAGGGCTTTACTGCTGCACCCATGACTACTCCAGTAGCTCAACATCAGCCAAAACCAAATTCTGAAGACCCAAAGTGTTTTAACTGCAACCAAACGGGACATATGGCAAGGGAGTGCCCTAAGCCCAAGAAGCAGTTACATCAGGGACGAGTATATGCTGTTACATTCGAGGATGCTGCCGCATCACCCGATGTGGTCACAGGTATGACTGAAACCTTTTAAAGTTGTAATTACATTGTATTAGCATATAGATTAAGTAAAATAAATCACAGGTATCGTACCTATAAATGGCATACCCACCAGAGTACTCTTTGATTCAGGAGCTACTCATTCCTTTATATCAGTGTCATTCGAAAAGAAGCTAAATTTACCCATCAAAACATTAGACTACAATTTACTTGTACGGTCACCGATTGGGTTAGAAGTGGAATTAGAGAAAGGACATGGACCATGTCCAGTTCTCATTGGCGAGAAAACCTTAGATGCAACCTTGATACAACTGTAGATGGCAGACTTTGACGTCATCTTGGGAATGGACTGGTTAGCTCGGCATTCTGCAAACCTATTATGCACCGAAAAGAAGCTAACATTTAAAGACAAAGAAGGAGCAGAATTCAGTTTTGCGGGAACCAAACTTCCCCGTAGACGCAAGCTCATACTCTCAGCACTAAAGGCTAAGAAGTGCCTTGAGAAGGGGGCAGTCGGGTATCTAGTATCAGTGGTACCTAACCAAGGAAGCACCACGAATGGAAGACATTGATGTCGTACAGGACTATCCCGACGTATTTCCAGAGGAACTACCAGGATTACCACCCGATCGAGCCACAGAGTTTTTGTGATAGATCTTATACCTGGAGCCGCACCAGTATCAAAAGAACCTTATAGAATGGCTCCTACTAAACTGAAGGAACTGAAAGTGCAACTACAGGAACTGCTGGACAAGGGTTATATTCGACCCAGTATATCACCATGGGGAGCACCGGTATTATTCGTAAAGAAGAAGGACGGTAGCGTTCGATTATGTGTCGACTATCGGGAGTTGAATAAACTGACAATCAAGAATCGATATCCACTACCTCGGATCGATGACTTGTTCGATCAGTTGCAAGGAGCAAAGGTATTTTCTAAGATCAATCTTCGATCAGGCTATCATCAGTTGAAGATTAAAGAAGGTGATATTCCTAAGATAGCTTTCAGGACCAGATACAGACATTATGAGTTCTTGGTCATGTCTTTTGGATTAACAAACGCACCAGCAACTTTCATGGAACTTATGTACCGGGTCTTCCACGATATGTTGGATACGTCGGTTATAGTATTTATTGATGATATATTGGTATACTCAAGGACAAGTAAACCCATATCAAGAACCTAAACGCCGCCCTACGGCGTTTAAGGAAAGAGAAGTTATATGCCAAATTTACCAAGTGTGAGTTTTGGCTAAGTGAAGTCGCTTTCCTAGGCCATGTAGTATCCTCTGAAGGAATCAAAGTGGACCCCAGCAAGATCGAGGCTATTGTAAAGTGGGAAGCACCAAAGAGCGTTGCAGAAATTAGAAGTTTTCTGGGTCTCGCCGGTTATTATCGAAGATTTGTAGAAGACTATTCCTGGATTGTTGTACCTCTCACCAGTCTGACTAAGAAAGGTGAAAAATTTGTGTGGACGGATAAATGTGAGAAGAGCTTCCAAACATTGAAGACCATATTGATATCCGCTCTAATTTTGACTATTCCTGTTCCAGGACAGACATTTACCTTATACACTGATGCGTCGGGACTGGGATTAGGATGTGTGCTTATGCAAGGAGAGCAAGTAATTGCTTATGCCTCGAGATAGTTGAAGACACATGAGAAAAATTACCCCACTCATGATTTGGAGTTAGCAGCAGTAGTACATGCTGTCAAGATATGGAGACATTACCTATACGGAGAGAAATTTCAGGTTAAGTCGGACCATAAAAGTCTTGCTTATTTATTTAATCCGGAGTTGAATATGAGACAAAGAAGATGGCTGGAACTATTGAAAGACTATGATTGTGATATCCAGTATCATCCGGGGAAAGCGAATGTAGTAGCGGATGCGTTGAGCAGAAAGGCAATGATAAAATTGCAAGGAGAGGTTAGCACGACTGCAGCAATGTGTACTACCGGAATGGTATTCAATCAAGGCAATGAGCAGTATGTGATAGATACAACGGATGGATCAGCCAACCAAGGGTTTATTCATCGGTTTTCAAATATGTTCGTGGCATTGAAGATTATACCGGATATAATGGATGAAGTGAAGACAGCTATCAAATCAGATCCTTATCTGAGAACAGTACAAGAAGATATCGAGAAAGGTAGGACTAACCCTGAGTTCACCTTGGACGAAGAGAAAGTACTGAAATACAAAGGAAGAATATGTGTACCCAAAACAGAAAGTGCAGACATTAGACACCGATTGATGGAAGAAGCCCATACCACCATCTATTCGATACATCCTGGGAGTACAAAAATGTATCATGATCTAAAGAAACTATATTGGTGGAGCGGAATGAAAGCAGATGTAGCTAAGTTCGTGTCGTAATGCCTAAATTGTCAGAAAGTCAAGGCTGAACAATAAAGACCTGCAGGACTGTTACAGCCATTACCGGAACCAGCATGGAAATGGGACTGCAATACTATGGATTTCGTCACGGGATTACCACTGACTCCTCGAGTAGTTGACGCAGTTTGGGTGATTGTGGACCGTTTGACTAAAACAGCTCGCTTCATACCTATACGGCCTCAATATACTCTAGAAAGGTTAGCAAAGCTGTATGTGGATAATATTGTTCGATTACACGGTGTACCAGAGAGCATTGTATCCGATAGAGATCCAGGATTTACTTCCAAGTTTTGGAAAGGATTGCAAAAGGCTATGGGTACAACATTGAAGTTCAGTACTGCTTTCCACCCACAGACAGATGGACAGTCAGAGCGTACAATCCAGATTTTAGAAGATATGCTACGAGCATGTGTAATTGACTTCAAGGGATCATGGGATGAAAGGTTACCACTGATCGAGTTCGCTTATAACAATAGCTATCAGGCTACTATACAAATGTCACCTTATGAAGCACTGTATGGCAGGAAGTGTCGAACTCCTTTGTTTTGGAATGAAGTTGGAGAACATAGTATTGTTCGACCGGAATTTATTGAAGAGACTTGCCGAGTGGTCGACATTATCAAGGAAAGAGTGAGAACAGCTCAGAACCGGTAGAAGCAATATGCAGACACTCGACGCAGAGATCTGGAGTTCGCTATAGGTGATAAAATATTTTTGAAAGTATCGCCTATGCGAGGATTGAAAAGGTTCGGACAGAAAGGGAAACTAAGTCCAAGATATGTCGGGCCGTATGAAATTCTAGCTAAGCGTGGGAAAGTGGCTTATCAGTTAGCACTACCACCATCTATGTCAAGTGTGCATAACGTATTTCACATTTCCCTATTGAAGAAGTATGTCAAGGATCCAACGCATGTTTTGACAGTGGATTTACCAGAATTGACTGATGATTTGACATTTAAAGTAACACCAACAGAAATCACCAGTCGAAAGGTTCAACATCTATGCAACCGAGATATCTATTATGTTAAGGTCTCATGGAAAAGTAGAGACATGGAAGAAATTACATGGGAAGAAGAAAATGCTATGCGTAAGCAATACCCTCACTTATTTGATTCTGAAGGTACGTATAATTTTGAGGACAAAATTTTTATAAGTAGGGGGGAGTTGTAAGACCCGTATCAATCTAACCCGGTCTTATCACCTTGAACCAGGTTTACCCATCATGGTCGAGTCAAATGGACCAAGGGCGTGAAGGAGATCGAGATCCCAGGTATCAAATCGACCCTAAAATACTTAATTTAAGTGGAGGGGCGCATACCCAGACAAGGAGGGTCGGACTGCCCAAGACAGAAAGTCAGACCCTCAGTTTTGAAGGGAGGGTCGGACAACTTAGAAAACCTAGGGTCGACGGGATCATCGACCCTCAGTTGCTGCCAAAACTGAAATTAGGAAATTTCCTTATTTTCGATTTGGATTCTTTCCTAATCTCAAAGAGACTTATTTTAGGATGTTCTTACTCTATTTAAAGGACGTCCCTAAGCCTCTTTTACTCCTTTTACAACCCTAATTGAATTGAGAGAAAGAGAAGAGAAGGAAAAGGAGAAGAAGAGAAGCAAGGAAGAGAAGAAAGCAAAAACAAGAAGAGTTGCAGAGAAGGAGTAATCTTCTCAGGTATGAATAATTATTTCATGAGTTTCTACAGACTCTAGATTAGATAATGAAGAGAGCGTGATCTCGGCGAAACCCAAACCATCAATCCATGGTTAGGTTTTCATGGAAAACCATGGGAGAATATACGAAAGCTATATAGGCGGATGCTTCATGATTCTAGACCATGGGGTGAATGTTGAATGGACTATAGGAGCAAGCCATAGGACCCCAAACACGAAGAATGGATTAAAAAGAAGGAAATTGACCAAAACACATCGAGGGTCGCACAGAGGGTCGATGACCATCCGACCCTAGGTGATCCTGAGTATCGACCCTCAGTGTTCGGGAAGTCCAGATTGGGGAGGGTCGCACCCAGGGTCGATCAGGACTTCGACCCTACCTCCGACCATCAGTTAATAGAATGGTTTTAAAAATTAGAATAAATTCTAATTAAATTTTATCGACTTTGTTAGGTCTTCTAGCAATATAATAGCAATATAAAGGTGAATCTAAAGCTTGAAAAAGTATCTATTAGCAAGCTAAGGTGAGGAAACAGAACTCTAAACTAATTGGTTAATAACAAACTGTTTTCTATTTTCTTGAGTCCAATGCCGTGCTTGATTCTATGCGACTATGTTTGTAATGTGCATACAACATGTCATCCAATATTTTTATTACTTATTCATGCATATTTACTTTATGGTTTATAACATGATGATGATGATGATGATAGGAATAGGCATGTGATTGTATGTGTGTGGTTGGTGTACTTGATGCGAGCGAGTATCAGGGGAGGTGTGATGAGAACGTAAATAAACGTTAACCTTTGGCGGGTCTCAGCACTTTAGCTTTATTTGTAACTCAAGTCTTGTGCATTAGCATTTTCGTATCGCCATTACTTTAGCAGAACTATTATGTCGTAGAGTATCAGGGAAGGTGGTCTCGGTCCTTGTAGTCTCTGACTCTACCGGGGGGCCTTAGCTCTATCTCTATGGACATTCTGAGGGATGTTGGGGTGAGGCCTTGGATACACTTTTTGGCATTAGGATTGGTTAGTTGCGAGCCCAGTTTGCATCCCTCGCCAACAGGGGCTTACGTGTTGGTATGGCACTATATAGCAATAAACGTTAACCTTTGTTATATAATGTTCATGATTGGGTGCTTGTGAGTCGACGATAAACGTTACCTTCGGGCGGCGTCACACACTTGTGTATAGAGGTGGGGTCAATAAACGTTACCTTTGACTACCTAAACCTTTCTATTGCATATTGCAAACTATAAACCAGACCAAAGATATGAATTGATTGCATGCATATGTACTGTTGCATTGTTTTGTTTGCTCACTGAGCCGTGATGTGTGCTCACCCCTCGACGTCGAATATTTTTAGTTGATAATGCAGGTTTAACAGTTGAAGAATATATAAATGCTCCAGCGTATGGGAAAGTAGCAGCGATGGAGGTTGAAGTTGAAGTGGATATACATGACTCCTCTTGCGAGTGCAACTCATGTGTATTCGATTAGATATTTTTCTAGTTTTCCTTATTTGGATTTATTAAAGACATGTATTTGATATCTATTTATGTCTCAATTGATACATAATAATTTTCTATTTAAATATTAATATCACAGTAGATTCTCAGTTCATTTTATTATAAGACTTCCGCTATTGTGTATTTACTCAGATTATGATTATGGATGTATGGAGTTTAGATAACACGGATATAGCCTACTCGAAATCCTGGTTGAACTGTTGATTTATTAGCGGTTCATCACACCATTCTGAATAGTGCAGAATTGGGGTGTGACACTTACCTTGTCCTTATTGCAGGGATAGAGACCTTATTGGAGTCTTGAAGCTTAAAGATTGAAGAAGAAGGTGAAGGTAAATCTCTCTCTCTCTCTCTCTCTCTCTCTCTCTCTCTCTCTCTCTCTCTCTCTCTTTCTCTCTCTTTCTCTCTTTTTCTCTCTCTCTCTTTCTCTCTCTCTCTCTCTCTTTCTCTTTCTCTTGCTCTCTTTCTCTTTCTCTCTCTCTCTCTCTCTCTCTCTCTCTCTCTCTCTCTCTCTCTCTCTTTCAGGTTTTGGATGGGGGCTCTTGGATTTCGTAGATGGCTTCTTAGAGACCCCTCGGGTCTTATTTATAGGCCAAGGGTCTTTCCTTCTTTCTAAATCTCCCATTGATTTGTTTCTTTTTTTACTTTTCTCTCAAAATTTCCATACTTTGAATTAAATTTGGATTCACATTCTATTTTGACACGTGATATCTTATTGTTGGCTCAAATAGAATCTTTGAATTGGTCTCTAATTAGAGACCAATAAGTCGCCAATATTTTTCAAGTTTTTTTTTCTTTCCTTTTCTTTTCTTTCCCTTTTTCTTTCCTACTTGGCCAAATGCCACCTCACCTCATAGGATATCTCTCCATTTACGTTTTGGAGAGATCCTCTCTCTCCAAAACGTTAGAGGGAGGGAGATCTCTTCCTTTTTTTTTTTTGTATTTTTTGCATTTTCTCCCATTTTGTCTATTTTTTTTTCGTTTTGGTTTTTCTTCATTTTTTGTCTTCTTTTGCAATCCAACTCATATGAGTGGAATATGGGCTATGTTTAGCCCATCCAATAGGTCCATTAGGATTTATCCTAGGCTTTATGGGGCTCTAAGTGGGCTTCCAATGGACTACCACTCTCTTTTCCATTTTCTTTCCATTTTCTTTCCATTTTCTACCTTACCACTCTCTCACAACAGCTATGGACTATGGGGGATGCATGGGAAAGGCTTCTAAGTGACACATGACCATTCTAGGTGATACCTAAGAGGGTTAATAGGTGACTAGGACAAGCTTTTACTAGGTTTAACCCTAAATGACTTCAAGTGACTCCAAATTGACTCTAGGGTTTAAGTATGACTAACCTTTACTATTTTGACTATCTTTAAACAACTTTGATCAACTTTGACTTTAATGACCAAACTACCCTTGGAATGATTTTAATTGGTTTTAAGCTTAGAAATGACCCTAAATGACCTAAATATAGCAATTTTTTTAGTCTTTCAAAGGGTGTTAGCACTACAAGGTTTATTTATGGCAGGTTTCTAACCTAAGTTCAAAAATGATATTAAAAGATTTATTTATGGAAGGTTTCTAACCTAAGGGATGAACTAGACTCAAGGAGGCTATTTATGAAAAGTTTGGATTCTAAGAGAGTTATTTATGGAAAATTGGGCTCTACCTAAGGTTTGGACTTTAGGAGGTTCTTATGATGGTAAGTAAAAATTCTTTATGTTAGGGGATGACACAAGTAAACCCTAATATGACTAGTAAAGTTTGTGAGAGATTGGTGAGGCAAAAATAGGGTGCTTACAAATGCCCCTTGTGAGGACAAAAGGTTGAGGAATTTTCAAAATATGCCCTTGGATTTTCCTAAGAAAATGAAGAACATTGGCTTTCGCCTGTGATCTTGTCCACCCACGCCAATGGATGGTAAAGATTTGGAGTCGCCACCTAAATTAAGGTCTAGGACCTCAGATATAATCTCATCGTAAGATAAGACTTCTATTGATTCATTACCCAACATATCAGCTTTGGTCTATCAAAGAACGGATAAACATTTAAGGTCCAGTTTGGGAAGGTATTAGGCACCCAAACTTGTCTGATCCAAAGATCGGCCTCCTATATGATTCTACTTTCCTTAACTCTATGGTTCTGACTGTTCATGGTCCATGGATGACTAGGGCTCAAGGGAGATCCTATACCAAGTTGCTAAGTTTTTCTAACCTAGGTTCAGTTAAGCATGTTCAGAAATAAATAAACAATAATATATAGGGAACTAGACCGAAGATGGTTCGGTGATGGACTGAATCTGAGACATCTATTTCAAGCTACCTATGTATTCCATCCTAGAAATCAAGTCCAAAACGTAGTTTGAAAAAGATTGATTTATGCTTGAGCTTTGTACAACATAGTTCATTGTAGAAGAACAAAGATGATACCAAATCAAACTAGTACAGCCTATGACAATGATACCAAATCAGGCTGGTACAACCTGTAAAAATGACACTGAATTAGGCTGGTACAACCTATGACAAAGATTCTGAATCAGGATGATACAACCTATGACAATGATACCGAATTAGGCCAGTATAACCTATGACAATGATACCAGTTACACCCCAAATCTGGACTAGCCAGTAGTGTGATGAACCATTATAAAAACCAATGATTCAAACCAGGATCTCGTAAAGACCCTGCCAACCATGTTAAATCAAACACATTTCACAATAATAATCAGAGTTAATAAATAAATAGCGAAAGTCCTTATTAATAATGAACTGAGTGTCTAACATGATAAGTAAATATTTAAATTCAATTATCTCCAAATAAACTCAAAACATAATTAGTATCTACTATAAATTCCCATAATCAAAATACGACTAATCTAGGAATAAAGGCATTGGAAACACTTGGACGTAGGTCATGCTCATCTTCATAGCTTGAGTATCCATCGCCACTACGTGTCCACACGACGACGCCTCCATATAATCTTCAATAGTAAGACTTGCATCATCAACTAAAAATATTCGACGTCAAAAGGGTGAGCACACATCACAGCTCAGTGAACAAACAAAACATTGCACAGACATATGCATGCATTCAATTCATATATTTGGTCTTGTATAAATAACCAACTGTGCTACAGAAAGGATTAGCGGCCATTGCACCTCTATACATGAGTGTGTGAATTTATCCAATGGATCAAACACCATTACCATCTCACATGTACCCACCATGGAATAAAAATAGAGCTAAAGTATCCAAATCATGCACCGCCAATACTTCTCCTGATGCCCTACCCATACTAGCAAGTATGCCCCTACTGGCGAGGGCTTACAAACTTAGCTTGCAACTAACCAATCCTAATGCCATCCAAATGTATCCAGGGCCTTACCCCAGCATCCCTCAATATGCCCATAGAGATAGAGCTAGAGTCTGACGATCAGGATGAACCATGGTACCGCGTCCTTCCCCTAATGCTCTATAGCATACCAGTTCTGCTAAAGTAATGGCGATATGATGATGTCAGTGAGTAGGACTGAGTAAAGATAGAGCTAGAGTTTGGTGGCTAGGATGAACCATAGTGCCACGTCCTTCCCCTGATGCTCCACTCGCATCAAACACACCAACCACAAACACATTCACATGCTTATCCTTAGCATCATCATAATGTTATAAATAAACAGAAATAAATATGCATGAGCAGATATATAACATGTATTGGATGACATGTGAGATGCACAAACAATCATACAACCATGAAATTATTCATGGCATTGGACACAATAAAAGAAAATAGCCTGTTATTAACCAGTTAGTTTAGGTCTTATTCCCTCACCTGTATACGATGTTTAATCTCCTTCCATGACTTGAAAACCACTTTGAATCAATTGGAAACCTAGGGAATGTATGGGCTTAAGTTAGGGATCGATTGTACCAAGTTACAGTAGTTGAAAATTGAGACAGAACCATTATTAGTCGACTGTTCGATCTTGTGGTCTCCTGTTTATGGTGACCACAGGTTGTGTGGTTGATCCCTGTGGTCGTGCATCATGCGACCACACGATTCTTAGGAACTTCCTGAATGGTTGTAGTCTACTCTCTGGTCACCTTGTGGTCGACCACAGGCTGCGACGACACGAAGTTTGGTCAGTTTTTTTACTTTCAATATGAATTCTTCATGAGTCAATTTCTTGGCTCATCAGTAGGTTCATCCTATGGTCCATCTATGGCCATTAAATCATGGTTTATATAGTTATTTACCCTAACCTACTCTCTATGATTCTCCTTTAAAATTTGCTTAGAGATTCATACTAACATCTCAACTAACAATGGAAAATCATATTCTATGTGATCTATAACTTATAGAGACAAGGTTCATACCTTAAGTCCAATGTAGAGATCTAGAACCTCCTCTACAAGCCTTTCTTCCAGCCTTTTTCTCCCAATCTCCTTCTCCTCCTCGTCCTCTTTCTTTCTTTCTTAGGTTTATGGTGAGATTGATCCAAAAGAGTGAGAGAAGGTAGAGGGATGTCCTCTTTATAAAGAGAAACTCTCCATAATTAGGAAAGAGATCCCCTTTGATTTGGAAAGTTTCCAAATCACGGAGTCTAATCTAGGTTTGTGTGGTCGCATAATCCTTTGACCACATGACCTAAAAGTGTCAACCACACTACTAAATTTATATGGTCTCCCCTTGATCTAGGTCTGGTCGACCATACAAGCTTAGGTAGTCAATCATACACTTAAACTTTACTATTTTTGGGTCGATTCACTTACCTAGCCTTGTGGTAACTTCACATGGTTGGTCCACTCAATCAGGCTATGATGGGAAGACCTGACACGACACGGTTAGACTAGGTTAGTAGAGTGCATGTAAGACCTGTATCGAACTAACCGGCCTTACCACCTTGTACCAGGTCTACCTATCATGGTCGAGCCAAGTGGACCAAGTGCGTGAAGAAACCACAAAACCAGGTATGAAATTTAACTCAAAAATAGTCAAATATGAGTGTGTGCTCGCATGCCTAAACCGGTATGACCGACCCCACCTCAAAGGAGTCCAACCCATGACTTTTGGTCGTGGGGTCGGATGATTTAAAAAGGTAGGGTCGACAGATTCTGCGACCCTACATTTGACCCCACGAAAATAGGTAGAAACCGAAATTAGAAACCTTCCTAATTCGAAGGGGGGTCTTTCCTAAACTCTTTGGGGCATATTATGGAGGGTTTTTCTCTATAAATAGGACATCCCTTAGCCTTTTTCACTCCTTTAGAACCCTAATTAAAAGTGAGAGAGAGAGAAGAGAAGGAAGAGAAGGAGAATTGAAGAAGAAGATCAAGGAAGAGGAAAGTTCAGAGCAAACTCTGAATCTCAGCAAACCTAAGGTATGAACCTAATTCCCAACATGAATCAAGAGCTTGGAATAGTTCATGAAGAAGATAGGACTAGGAGAAACCCAAATCATCCATCCATGGACACAATTCCAAGAGAATCCATGGAGGAAGTCATTGTGGACAATGGATGGTGTATAAAATTATAGTTTTGAGCCATAGAACGATCATAGGAAGGACCATGATGGTAAGCCAAAGGATTCAAATATGATGGAATAGACTTAAGAGTTAAAGGTCGACCATGAACACGTGTGGTCGCACGTAGGGTCGCATGGTATCGGACCCCACGAGACCCACATGTTCGACCACAGGCCCTCGGGAAGTTCCAGGGAGGGTGTGGTCACATGTAGGGTCGAAGTATGTCTGACCCCACCTGCGACCCTACACCCTGTGGTCGCAGAAACTGAGACCCTAGGTGCTACCCCACCTGCGACCCCTCAGCTTTTGTTAGTCTAAATGTATTGGAATTAATTCTAATTAAAATCTATCGACTTGTTAGGTTTTTCTAGTGATTTAAAAGTGAATTATAAAGCTTGAACGAGGATCTACTAGCAATCAAAGGTGAGGGAACAAGACCTAAACTAATAGGCTAATAATAAACTATTTTGTTTATTGAGTCTGATGCCATGAATGATTCTATGCTTGTATGCGTATATTGTGCATTTAACATGTCATCCAATATTCTTGCTATTAATGTTGATGCATATTTAATTCTGTTTATTTATAACATGATGATGATGATGATGCTAGGAATAGGCATGTGAATGTTTGTGTCTGGTTAGTGCACTTGATGCGAGTAGGGCATCAGGGGATGTCTGATGTGGTGTAGTTCTAAGCACTTTAGCTCTATCTCTACTCAAGTCTTGTCCACTGACATCGTCGTATCGCCATTACCTTAGCAGAACTATTACGTCTTAGGGAATCAGGGGAGGTGGTCTCAGACCGTGTAGTCTCTGACTCCATTCGGAGGCCTTAGCTCTATCTCTATAGACGTATTGAGGGATGCTGGGGTTAGGCCTTTGATACACTATTTGACATTAGGATTGGTTAGTTGCGAGTCCAGTTTGCAAGCCCTCGCCAATAGGGGCTTACGTGTTGGTATGGGTAGGGCATCAGGGGAATTGTGATGCGGTGCGGTCCTAAGCATTTTAGCTTTATTCCTATTCCATGGTGGGGTGGATGTGGACAACAATGGTGTTTGATCCATTGGGTGGGCTTACACACCTGTGTATAGAGGTGCGGCGTCCACCAAACCTTTCTATTGCACATTGCAAACTTATGAACCAAACCAAATATATGAATTGAATGCATGCATATGTTTGTTGCATTGTTTTGTTTGCTCACTGAGCCATGATGTGTTCTCACCCTTTCGACGTCGAATATTTTTAGTTGATGATGCAGGTACCACTGTAGAAGAATATATGAATGCTCCGATACACGGACATGCTACGGCGATGGATGGAGAAGCTATGATGGAATCGCATGATTCGTCGTGCGAGTGCAACTCATGCGTCTTCGATTAGATTTATAGTTGGATTATTAAGAACATGTAATTGATTAATTTATTTTATTTTATGTCTTAGTTTTTTGAAGATAATTGGATAATTTATTTATGTTATCATTATTAGATTCTCAGTTCATTAAATATTAAAGACTTCCGCTATTGTTTATTTATTCTGATTATGGTTGTGGATGTGTATGGTTTAAGTAAAAGGACATTGTCTATTCGAGATCCTGGTTGAACCGTTGGTTTAATGACGGTTCATCACACCATTCTGGTTGATTCAGAATTAGGGTGTGACAACTTGGTATCAGAGCTCTCAAGTCCTGTCTATTAAACCAATATACTTCCACAAAAATTCGTGAACTGAGTTAGGATAAAATTTAAAAGCTATAATAATAACACACAATAAGCACCTGTGTTGTATGAGACAAAATTAAGAAAGAGAATAATGCACTATTAAGATGAGAAACTAGTTCATATACACTCAAGTAAAAAGCAACGTATATACATATCCAAATCAGAGTACAGTCTACAATCCTGACAGTTACTCTGTAGTACAAAGAAAAAAAAAAGAAAAGAAAATATACATCACAGAGCTGGAGGTGCTGGAGGAGAGGTGCCTCACGATCCCGGTCATAGTCCTCAGCATACATTCTAGTCAGCCAGGCTACCTGAGTTTGGGTCACCTGGAGACTAGCTATCAGGTCGGCCATCCACTGATCAGACACGCGCTGGGCATCTAGAAGCTCTCCTACTCTCCAATCAGTCGTGCGCTGAGCCTCTCTAATCTCACACAGCAGTCCCATCATATCATCAGATGGTGGGTGCGCAGGACCAGCTACATGTAAATGAACCCGAGATGGGCCAGCTCTAGTAGAATGCGGTGGCGATGGAGGAGGTATGGCGTCTACATCCATGAACATATGATCATCATCCTCAACATCACCCCCATGGACCCCTGCTACTGCTGCTGCTGCTGCCGCCTCAACGTCTGCTATCTCTACCCAGGTACGAGGACGCACCAAAGCGTTCCTCTCATCGTTACTGACCTGTGCATCTCGCATCCCCATCCTGCAGATGGCCTCCCAGTCCAGGTCAGAAGAGAAAGTATCCTCATGAATCCTCTCATCCAATAAGTCGACGTGTAGGCATGTGAGCAAAGTAGTGATCCTACATCCAGTAGGGCAGGTTGCCTATCTGACCAGGCAGCGTAGCACGGATTATCGTCCGGATGATAATACAAGGAAGGCAGATAGGCTGCCTAGTGTAAATGTAGTACAGGACATACTGGGTCAACTGAGAAATCCTATTATAATGGCCACTCTGGGGAATTAGGTTGTGCTAAATGATCTTGCAGTACACCCGAGGCTCTGGCCGTAGGTTGATCGCCTTCATCTCCCAGCTATCACCTCTAAGAAGCTGGCTATCAATCTCAGCACGCATCATCAAGGATAGGAACTGGGGTTTCATAGGAGCACAGTACACCAAGGGACCGTCGTTTGATATGCCTAGGAGATCAGCCAACTCCTGTCAGTTGAAGGAAACTTCCACCCCTTTCACATAGCTGGTGATCCTGAGCTCCCTACCCCTATCTGTATCATTGCGATTACCCACTACCTGGAGGTTGCAATAGAACTGCTTTACCAAAGCAGGACAGGTACAAGCCTCATATGTGATCACGGGAAGCCAACCCATGTCACCGAAGGCACCCTTTACGTTAAACAAGGCTAGAGTAGCCAAGTTTACACAGCGACCCCCTTCTACCTTCTTACGCTCATAAAAAGCATATTGAGCCTCTGCTTCGTTAGAGCAGAAACGAATGGGATCATGAGCTCTGGGAACCTTAGTACGAGCCATGCTATCTGCAATGACACAAAAAAAAAAGATATTAAATATGGTGAAAAAATTAAAAACTTTGGCATTATAACGGCATGATTTGGCCAAAAGCCTCACTTTTCACCCAAACAGCTGGACAGGAGGACTTACATATGTTCCAAACCACCCTGCAAAGCTAATACAGTTGGAAATTTAAACTAGGAAGAAAAAATGATATGCGCCACATTTATGATGAAGGGCGATGCACACCACTGGTGGAAGTCTACCCCGACATATCTATTAACAAAGCACGCCCAATTGACCAAGGCTATCTATAAAGAGGCATTCCTTGAGAAATACTTTCCTAGAAGTTTTAGAGATGCTATGGAGAGAGAGTTCCTGAGTTTATATCAGGGACAGATGACTATGGGTTCAAACCAACAGCGTTATGAAGAGCTATTTTTCATTGCACCCACTAGCATGTAAGAGGAAAATACTAAGACCCGAATCGTCATGGGACTTAGGGGAAGCATTCGTGAGCATGTTCTGGGACTAGAAAAGAAAGTTTACAATGAAGCAGTACAGATTGCTCGAGTGATAGAGTCGAGCCAGAAGGAGAGCTATTTTGCTCAGAATAGAGGTATAAAAAGGCCAAATGGAAATTCTTATAACGGAGGGAACACAAGGACATTCAAACCCTTCCGTACTCAAGGATTTAATGCTGCAGCCAAGACTACTCCAACAGCCTAACAACAACAAAAGCAAAATAGTGGAGTAAAATGCTATAACTGCAATCAAGTGGGACATTATTCCAGGGAATGTCCTAAGCCCAGGAGCAGCTACAACAAGGAAAGGTTTATGCAATTACATCTGAGGATGCTGCCGCATCGCCTGATGTGGTCCCAGGTATGATTTGAACCTTTCATTTTGTATTACCTTGTGTGAGCATGTAGACTAAATTAAAACAAATCACAGGTATCGTACCTATTAATGGCATACCCGCTAGAGTACTCTTTGATTCTGGAGCTACTCATTCTTTTATATCTGTGACATTTGAAAAGAAGCTAAATCTATCCCTCAGATCTTTAGACTACAAATTGCTTGTACGATCGCCTATGGAATTAGAAGTGGAACTAGAAAAAGGTTATGGACCATGTCTAGTTCTTATCGGCGAGAAGATTTTGGTTGCAACCTTGATTCAACTCGAGATGGCAGACTTTGACGTTATCTTGGGGATGGATTGGTTAGCTCGGCATTCTGCAAACCTATTATGTGCAGAAAAAAATTGACATTTAAAGACAAGGAAGGAGCAGAGTTTAGTTTTATGGGAACCAAACTACCCCGTAAATGAAAACTCATCCTCTCTGCATTAAAGGCTAGAAGCCTCGAGAAAGGAGGAGTTGGGTATCTAGTATCCGTGGTTGATCTCACCAAGGAAGTACCACGAATGGAGGATATTGATGTTGTGTGTGACATTTTAGATGTATTTCCTAAGGAATTACCAGGACTACCACCCGACCGAGCGACAGAGTTCGTTATAGATCTTATACCCGGAGCCGTACCAGTATCTAAAGCACCCTATCGAATGGCTCTTACTGAACTGAAGGAACTGAAGGTGCAGTTACAGGAAGTACTGGACAAGGGTTATATCAGACTTAGCATATCACCATGGGGAGCACCAGTATTGTTTGTAAAGAAGAAGGACGATAGCGTTCGATTGTGTATAGACTACCAGGAATTGCTTAAGCTTACAATCAAGAATCGGTACCCGTTGCCTCGGATCGATGACTTATTCGATCAGTTGCAAGGTGCCAAGGTGTTCTCCAAGATTGATCTTCGATCAGGATACCATCAGTTGAAGATTAAGGAAGGTGATATTCCAAAGACAGCATTCATAAGAAGATATGAACATTATGAATTTTTAGTCATGTCTTTTGGATTGACTAATGCACCTGCAACTTTTATGGAACTCATGAATCAGGTATTCCATGATATGTTAGATATGTCGGTCATTGTGTTTATTGATGATATATTGGTCTACTCCAAAGATAAGGAAACTCATGTCATGAATCTAAGAGCCACTCTGGAGTGACTGAGAAAAGAGAATCTTTACGCCAAATTTACAAAGTGTGAGTTTTGGCTAAATAAGGTCGCTTTCATAGGCCATGTTGTATCCACTGAAGGAATTAAAGTGGATCTTAGCAAGATTGAAGCCATTGTGAAGTGGGAAGCACTTAAGACTGTTGCAGAAATTAGAAGTTTCCTAGGTCTAGCTGGGTATTATGGACGATTCATGGAAGACTATTCCATAATTTCCATACCTCTCACTAGTTTGACTAAGAAAGGAGAAAAGTTTGTTTGGACCAACAAATGTGAGAAAAGTTTCCAAAGATTGAAGGCTAAATTGATATCTGCTCCCATCTTGACTATTCCTATTCCAGGACAACCATTTACCTTGTACACTGATGCGTCTGGATTGGGTTTAAGATGTGTACTTATGCAAGGAGAACAAGTAGTTGCGTATGCCTCAAGACAACTAAAGACACATGAGAAGAACTATCCCACTCATGACTTGGAATTAGCAGCAGTAGTACATGCTGTCAAGATATGGAGACATTATTTGCACAGAGAGAAATTTCAGATTAAATCAGATCATAAGAGTCCCACTTATCTTTTTAATCAGAAAGAGTTGAACATGAGACAAAGAAGATGGCTGGAATTCATGAAGGATTATGATTGCGATATCCAGTATCATCCAGGAAAGGCTAATGTAGTTGCTGATGCGCTAAGCAGAAAAACAATGATAAAATCCCAAGGAGAGGTTAACACGACTGCGGTAATGTGTATTACAGGAAAAATATTCCATCATGGTAATGAGCAGTTCGTGATAGATGCACCGGGTGGATCAACCAACCAAGAGTTTATTCATCGATTCTAAAATATGTTCGTAGCATTGAAGATTGTACCAGATATAATTGATGAAGTGAAAGCCGCTCTTAAATCAGACCTTTATTTGAGAATGGTACAAGGAGACATCGAAAAAGGTAGAATTATTCCTAAGTTCACCTTGGACGATGAAAAGGTACTGAAGTACAAGGGAAGAGTATGTGTTCCTGAAATGGAAAACTTGGATATTAGATACAGACTAATAAAGGAAGCTTATACCACCGCTTATTCGGTATATCCTGGAAGTACAAAGATGTATGATGATTTGAAGAAATTATATTGGTGGAGAGGAATGAAAGTAGATGTAGCTAAATTCGTGTCTCAATGCCTAAATTGTCAAAGTGGTAAAGGCTGAACGGCAAAGACCTGCAAGATTGTTGCAGCCACTGCCAGAACCAGCATGGAAATGGGACTACATCACTATGGACTTCGTCACCGGGTTACCACTGAATCCCCGAATAGTTGACGCGGTCTGTGTGATTGTAGATTGTCTAACTAAGACAGCTTGCTTTATAGCTATATGACCACACTATACCCTGGGGAGGTTAGCCAAGCTATATGTGGATAATATTGTCAGATTACATGGTGTACCTGAAAGCATTGTGTCCGATAAAGACACACGCTTTACCGCAAAGTTTTGGGAAAGATTACAGAAGGCTATTGGTAAAATGCTAAAATTCAGTACTGCATTCCATCCTCAGATAGAAGGACAGTCGGAGCGTACCATTCAGATTCTAGAAGACATGCTTCGAGCCTGTGTTATTGATTTCAAAGGATCATGGGATGAGAAGCTACCCTTGATCGAGTTTGCCTATAACAACAACTATCAGGCTACTATACAGATGTCACCCTATGAAGCACTGTATGGTAGGAAGTGTCGAACTCCTTTATTTTGGAATGAAGTTGGTGGTCGGAGTATTGTTGGACCAGAATTTATTGAAGAGACTTGTCGTTGAGTCGACATTAATAAGGAAAGAGTTAGAACGGCTCAAAATCGTCAGAAATAGTATGCAGATACTCGACGTCGAGACCTCAAATTTGTCGTAGGTGATAAGGTATTCTTGAAAGTATCACCTATGCGAGGTTTAAAACGATTCGAACAGAAAGGGAAGCTAATTCTGAGATATGTCGGGTCCTATGAGATTCATAGCTAAACGTGGAAAAGTGGCTTATCAGTTAGCACTACCACCATCTCTGTCAAGTGTGCATGAGGTATTTCATATCTCATTATTGAAGAAGTAAGTCAGAGATCCAACACACATTTTGACAGCGGATCCACCAGATCTAACTGATGATTTGACATTCGAAGTAGCACCAACTGAAATCACCAGCCAAAAGGTTTAATGTTTACACAACCGTGACATTTATTATGTTAAAGTCATTTGGAGGAGCCGAGATATAGAAGAGATCACATGGGAATAAGAGAATGCTATGCCAAAGCAATATCCTCACCTTTTCGACTCGAAAGGTATGTACAAATTTTGAGGACAAAATTTCTAATAAGAGGGGGGGGAGTTGTAAAACCCGTATTGAACTAACCGGTCTTACCACCTTGTACCAGGTCTACCTATCATGGTTGAGCCAAGTGGACCAAGTGCGTGAAGAAACCACAAGACTAGGTATGAAATTTAACTCAAAAACAGTCAAATATGAGTGTGTGGTCGCATGCCTAATCAGGTATAACCGACCCCACCTCAAAGGAGTCCAACCCATGAATTTTTGTCTTAGGGTCAGATGATTTAAAAAGGTAGGGTCGACGGATTCTGCAACCCTACATTCGACCCCATGAAAACAGGCAGAAACCGAAATTAGAAAACCTTCCTAATTCGAAGGGGGGTTCTTTCCTAAACTCTTTGGGGCATATTATGGAGGGTTTTCCTCTATAAATAGGACTTTCCTTAGCCTCTTTCACTCCTTTAGAACCCTAATTGAATGTGAGAGAGAGAAGAGAAGGAAGAGAAGGAGAATTGAAGAAGAAGACCAAGGAAGAGGAAAGTTCAGAGAAAACTCTAAATCTCAGCAAACCTATGGTATGAAGCTAATTCCCTACATGAATTAAGGGCCTAGAATAGTTCATGAAGAAGATAGGATGAGGAGAAACCAAAAAAATCCATCCATGGATAAAATTCCAAGAGAATCCATGGAGGAAGTCATTGTGGACAATGGATGGTGTATAAAATTGTAGTTTTGAGCCATAGAATGATCATAGGAAGGACCATGATGGTAAGCCAAAGGATTCAAACATGAAAAAATGGACTTAAGAGTGAAAGGTCGACCATGAACATGTGTGGTCGCACATAGGGTCGCATGATATCCGACCCCACGAGACCTACATGTTTGACCACAGGCCCTCGGGAAGTTCCAAGGAGGGTGTGGTCACACGTTGGGTCGAAGTATGTCCGACCCCACCTGCGACCCTAAACCCTGTGGTCGCAGAAACTGAGACCCCAGGTGCTACCCCACCTGCGACCCCTCAGCCTCTGTTAGTCTAAACGTATTGAAATTAATTCTAATTAAAATCTATCGACTTGTTATGTTTTTCCAGTGATTTTAAAGTGAATTATAAAGCTTGAACGAGGATCTACTAGCAATCAAAGGTGAGGGAATAAGACCTAAACTAATAGGCTAATAATAAACTGTTTTGTTTATTGAGTCCGATGCCATGAATGATTCTATGCTTGTATGCGTATATTGTGCATTTAACATGTCATCCAATATTCCTGCTATTAATGTTCATGCATATTTAATTCCGTTTATTTATAACATGAGGATGATGCTAGGAATAGGCATGTGAATGTTTGTGTGTAGTTAGTGTACTTGTTGCGAGTAGGGCTTCAGGGGAAGTGTGATGCGGTGCGGTCTTAAGCACTTTAGCTCTATCTCTACTCAAGCCTTGTCTACTGACATCGTCGTATCGCCATTACCTTAGCAGAACTATTACGTCGTAGGGCATCAGGGGAGGTGGTCTCGGACCTTGTAGTCTCTAACTCTGTCGGGGGGCCTTAGCTCTATCTCTATGGACGTATTGAGGGATGTTGGGGTGAGGCCTTGGATACACTGTTTGACATTAGGATTGGTTAGTTGTGAGCCTAGTTTGCAAGTCCTCACCAATAGGGGCATACGTGTTGGTATGGGTAGGGCATCAAGGGAAGTGTGATGCGGTGCGGTCCTATGCAGTTTAGCTCTATCCCTATTCCATGGTGGGGTGGATGTGGACGACAATGGTGTTTGATCCATTGAGTGGGCTTACACACCCGTGTATAGAGGTGCAGTGACCACTAAACCTTTCTATTGCACTTTGCAAACTTATGAACCAGACCAAAGATATGAATTGAATGCATGCATATGTTTGTTGCATTATTTTGTTTACTCACTGAGCCATGATGTGTGCTCACCCTTTCGAAGTTGAATATGTTTAGTTGATGATGCAGGTACCACTGTAGAAGACTATATGAATGCTCTGATATACAGACATGCTACGACAATGGTTGCAGAAGCTACGATGGAGTCGCATGATTCGTCGTGCGAGTGCAACTCATGCGTCTTCGATTAGATTTATAGTTGGATTATTAAGAACATGTAATTGATTAATTTATTTTATTTTATGTCTTAATTTTTTGAAGATAATTGGATAATTTATTTATGTTATCATTATTAGATTCTCAGTTCATTAAATATTAAAGACTTCCGCTATTGTGTATTTATTCTAATTATGGTTGTGGATGTGTATGGTTTAAGTAAAAGGACACAGCCTATTCGAGATCCTAGTTGAACCGTTGGTTTATTGACTGTTCATCACACCATTCTGATTGGTTCAGAATTGGGGTGTGACAGTATAGGTCTTGTAACTCCCTCCCCCTTAAATAAATTGTCCTCAAAATTTGAACATACCTTTTGAGTCGAATAGGTGAGGATATTGCTTCTGTATAACATTCTCTTCTTCCCATGTGATTTCTTCCACATCTCGGCTTCTCTAGGTAACCTTAATGTAATAGATGTCATGGTTGCGAAGACGTTGAACCTTTTAGTTGGTGACTTCAAATGGTACCACTTCAAACGTCAGATCTTTAGTCAAATCTGGTGGATCCACCATTAGAATCTGTGTTGGATCTCGGATGTACTTCTTCAGTGACAAGACATGAAATACGTCATGCACACCTGACATAGATGGGGGTAGTGCTAATTGATATGCCACCTTTCCACGTCTAGCTAATATCTCGTATGGCCCGATGTATATAGGACACATATTTCTTTTCTGACTGAACTATTTTAACCCACTCATAGGTGATATTTTTAAAAATACTTTGTCACCTACAACAAATTCAAGGTCTCAACATCAGTTATCCGCATACTGTTTCTGATGATTCTGAGCTGTCCTAACTCTTTCCTTGATTATGTCAACTATTTTATTGGTTTCTTCAACAAACTCAAGTCCTACAATTCTCTGCTTTCCGACTTCATTCCAAAATAAAGGAGTTCGATACTTTCTACCATACAATGCTTCATAGGGTGACATATGTGTAGTAGTGTTTGATAGCTGTTGTTATAAGTGAACTCGATTAAGGGCAACTTATCATTCCATAATCCCTTAAAATCAATCACACAAGCTCGGAGCATGTCTTATAAAATCTGAATGGTACGGTCTGATTTTCCATCTGTTTAAGGGTGAAATACAGTACTGACCTTCAATTTTGTACCCATAGTCTTTTGCAATCCTTTCCAAAACTTCGAAGTAAAGCGTGGGTCTCTATCAGACACTATACTTTCTGGTACACATTGTGGTCGAACAATATTATCCACAGATAGTTTAGCTTGCCGCTCTAGGGTATACTGAGCTCGTATAGCAATGAAATAAGCTATCTTCATTAGTCGATCCATAATTACCTAGACTGCATCAACTGATCTGGGAGTTAATTGTAACTCAGTGATGAAGTTCATAGTAATGCAGTCCCATTTCTAGGCTGGTTGAGGTAGTGGTTGTAACAAGCCTACTAGTCTTTGCCTTTTCACCTTTATTTGTTGACAATTTAGGCATTGAGACACATATCGAGTTACATCCACTTTCATTCCTCTCCACCAATATAGTTTCTTTAGATCATGGTACATCTTTGTACTTCCATGGTGTACCAAATAAGAGGTTGAATGGGCTTATCTCATTAGTCTGTTTCTGATATTTGAGTTTTCACTTTCAGGTATGCATACCCTTCCCTAGTACCTTAATACGCTTTTGGAGTCTAGAGTGAAATCAAGAATGGTTTTACCCTTTCCTAAATCCTCCCGTATTGTCCTTAGATAGGGTTCCAATTGGATTACCATTTTTACTTCGTCCATTAGATCAGGAACAATTTTCAATGTAGCGAACATATTTGAAAACTTGTGAATCAACCCTAGGTCTGTTGAACCTCCTGGTATATCAATCACAAAATGCTTATTGTCATAATTAAATACTCTTGCTGTGACATACATGGCAGCATTTGTGCTAGCTTCTTCCACAGGCTTTGTTATCACTTTTCGGCTCAATGCATCAGCAACTACATTAGCCTTTCCTGGATGATACTAGATGTCGTAATCATAATCCTTTAGCAATTTCATCCATCTTCTTTGTCTCATGTTCAACTCTTTCTGGTTGAAGAGATAAGTAAGAGTCTTATAATCTGACTTAATCAGAAACTTTTCTCCATACAAATAGTGTCTCCATATCTTAACGGCATGAATCACTGCTTCTAACTCCAGGTCATGAGTAGGTAATTCTTCTCGTGTTCCTTTAATTGTCTTGAGGCATAGGCTATTACTTGTTCCCCTTGCATGAGAATACATCCCAAACCCAATCCGAAGGCATCAGTGTAGACAGACAATGGCTGTCCCGACACCAAAATAGTCAAAATGGTAGCTGATATCAGTCTGGCCTTTAGTGTCTGGAAACATTCTTCACACTTGCCGGTCTATATAAAATTTTCTCCTTTTTTAGTTAATCTAGTGAGGGGCATGGCGATTCTAGAGTAATCCTCTACAAATCGTTTATAATAACCAGCTCATCCTAGAAACTTTGAATCTCGACAACGTTCTTAGGTGCTTCCCACTTTACAATTGCTTCTATTTTAGTGGGGTCAACTTTAATGCCTTTTAAAGATACAACGTGACCCAATAATTGCACTTCATTCAACCAGAACTCGCATTTATTAAATTTGTCATAAGGCTTCTCTTTTCTCAGTTGTTGTAAAGCTACTATAAGATCCGTAGCATGAGTCGCTTCATCCTTGGAAAAGATCAATATGTCATCTATGGAAACTATGATTGAAGTGTCTAGCATGTCATGGAACACTCAGTTCATGAGTTTCGTAAAGGATGCTGGTGCTTTGGTTAGTTCGAAAGACATGACTAGAAACTTATAGTGTCCATATCTGGTTCTGAATGCCGTCTTCGAGATGTCACTGTCTTTGATCTTCAACTGATGATACCCTGACCGAAGATCGGTCTTGGAAAAAACCTTCGCTCCTTGCAACTGATCAAATAAATCATCAATCTAAGGTAGGGGATATCGATTCTTGATCATGAACTTGTTCAATTCCTGATAGTCTATACATAGTCAAACACTACCGTCCTTCTTCTCGACGAATAACATTAGTACTCCCCAAGGCGATATACTTGGTTGAATAAATCCCTTGTCTAATAACTCTTGCAGTTGAACCTTCAATTCCTTCAGTTCAGTTAGAGCCATTCGGTATGGTGCTTTAGATACAGGTGCCGACCCTTGCATTAGGTCTATAACGAACTCTATTGCTCGATCAGGTGGTAAATCGGGTAAATCTTCAGGAAACATGTCCAAAAATTCTCGCACAACCTTGAAGTCTGCTATTCATGGTGCCTCTTTAGTAAGGTCCAAACAGATAAAAGGTATCCCACTTTACCCTTCTCAAGACATCTCTTGGCCTTTAGTGCAAAGAGAATGAGTTTTCATTTACAAGGAAGTTTGGTTCTTGAAAAGTTGAATTCTATACCGTTCTGGCCTTTAAAGGTTAATTTCTTTTCCGCATAAAATAGATTTGTGAAATTCCTAGATAACCAATCCATTCTTAAGATGATGTCAAAGTCTGCCATCTCAAGTTGAATTAAGGTTGCATCCATAGTTTGTCTAGCAATAAGGATTGGACATGGTCCATAACCTTTGTCTAATTCTGTTTCTAATCCCATTCTCTTTTGTCTTCTTCTAGGCTCAACTCAACCCACCACCACTGAGTACCAATAGTGTCGACTGCACGACTTGAGTGGCTTCTTCATCGGTCGTCAACTTTCATTTCTTTCTTTATAGTATGTTTTCCACCTTTCTCTCTTCCTCTGTCATACCTAGGTTTTCACCATTTTGTATTGTTTTCTTCAAATTAGATTTTATTAAATAGTAAAAAATCAAATTTTTATTACTTGTGTTGATACTGGGCACCCAATGAATGAAAGCCCTCAAAATTTTGGGTTTCATCAGTTGGTTTAGCCAAAAGCTTGAAAATTCAATTTTTAACCTAAAATTTGGGGATTTTTACCAATTTTCAAAATTTCTTCAATTTTATTGTAATTGGTTGCAATGCTCTACTAGATGACCCTTGTAGCATGGTTTGTGAACCATGTAAGTCCTCTTGCCCGGGTGCTTGGGTGTACAGTGAGGCTTTTGCCCATTTTATATCATTATGCTGCCCAAATTTCTCAATTTTACTAACTTATTTGTTTCTCTTTCTTGTAGTCAATATGGGCCAAACCAAGATATCCAGACCATATGATTCATCTCGCTTCCGTTCTGTCGAAGCGGAGGCACAATACCCTTGGTACCTACAGAAGAGGGTTGAGGTGGGTTGATTTGTCAACCTGCCCAGTCTAGCCCTATTTGATGTAGAGAGGGTATTTGGTGATATGGGCTAGCTCCCAACTATTTAGTATGAGGGTTGCACCTAGCCAAAATTGGTCAAGTACTTTTACTGCTACCTTCAAGTAGAAGGTGATCCAGAGGATATTGACAGTGGGAGAGAGCTCCAGATCACTAGTTGGGTGAAAGGGGTTCCTATCTCTTTCAACACCCAACAGTTGGCGGACCTTTTGGGTATCTCGAGCGCTGGTTAGTTGATCTACTGCGCTCCAAAAAAGCACAAGTTTTTTATTGGAGAAGATGCACGTAGAGTTGTGTAATCAGATTCTACAAGACAACCGTTAGCAGATGAAGGCAGTCAACCTCAGTCCTGAGCCTTGCGTATACTGTAAGATTATCCAACATAATCTTATTCCTCAGAGTGGCCACTATGAGATGGTTTCATAGTTGACTCAGTATCTGCTTTACTGCATTTGCACCAAACAGCCTGTCTGTCTCCCATACATCATCATTAGGACTATACACAGAGCCATGATTCCTGGCCTGAAGGGTAACCTACCCTTTGGGTGCTTGATCACCTACCTACTCTCTCGCTTATAGGTAGACTTAGAGGATGAGTGGAATTACGAGGACACTTTTTCAGCTGACCTCGATTAGGATGCCATCTGTAGGATGGGAATGTGAGAAGTTCAGGTTAGTGACGAGGAAAGGAATGCAATGAGGCATCCTCTTACTCTAGTAGCAGTGACAGTAGAGGTAGTAGCAGAGAGTGATGATGAGGATGATGATCGAATGTACATGGATGTAGATGACATCCCTCCTTCATCACCCTAGTGCACCACTGAGGCTGGCCCTCTCGGATTATTTCTTTTGCTAGTCCTTTGTGTCCTCCACCAGATGACATGATGACATTCCTAAGAGAGATTCGAGACGCTCAGCGTGCTATTGATCAGTGGGTAAGAGAGATCCTTGAGGCTCAACATGTGACGGATATGAGAGTTGCAAGCCTCGCTGAGAGTCTCCTAGCTACCCAGGTGCAGGTGGCTTGGCTCAAGAGGGTATATGCTGAGGACTACGATAGAGACTAAGAGGAACCTCCTCCTCTTACTCCTCCAGCTACTTGATGTTCCTTTTTGTTTTTCTTTTGATTACACTACAGAGTAATTGTCTGGCTTTTGGACCGTATTCTGATCAAATGTATGCTTCTCATTTTATTTCTGGCACATACACACACACACATATACACATACACATACACACACACACACATATATACATATATATATATATATATATATATATATATATATATATATATATATATATATATATATATATATATATATATATATATATATATATATATATATATATATATATATTGTTTCTCATTTACATATGTGTATTATTCTCTTTCTTAATTTATGTCTCAAATGACAAAGTGCTTATGGTGTGTTTATATTACAACTTTTAATCCATCTTAACTCAGTTCATGACTCTTGTGAAAGTATTCAGGTTTAATGGGCAGAGCCTAAGAGCTCTGGTACAAAGTTGTCACACCCTAAATTTGGACTAGCCAGTAGTGTGATGAATTGTTATAAGAACCAACGGTTCAAATCAGGATCTCATAAAGATCATGCCAATCATATTAAACCAAATACATTCCACAATAATAATCATAGTTAATAAATAAAAAGCGAAACTCTTTATTAATAATGAACTGAGTGTCTAACATGATAAGTAAATATTTAAATTTACTTATCTCCAAATAAACTTAAAACATAATTAGTATTCTACTACAAATTCCTATAACCAAAATATGACTAATCTAGGAATAAAGACACTAGAAACACTCACATGCAGAGTTGTGCTCGTCTTCCACAGCTTGAGTATCCATTGCTGCAACGTGTCTATACGACGGTGCCTCCATATAATCTTCAACAGTAAGACCTGCATCATCAACTAAAAATATTTGACGTCGAAAGGATGAGCACACATCACGGCTCAATGAACAAACAAAACAATGCGTAGACATATACATGCATTCAATTCATATCTTTGGTCTGGTATAAGTTTGCAACTGCACTATAGAAAGGATTGACGGCCATCGCACCTCTATACACAAGTGTATGAATCTACCCAATGGATCAAACACCATTGTCGTCCCACATACACCCACCATGGAATAGAGATAGAGCTAAAGTGTCCGGATCACATATCGCCAACACTTCCCTTGATGCCCTACTCACCAACACGTATGCCCCTACTGATGATGGCTTGCAAACTGGGCTCGCAACTAACCAATCCTGATGCCATATAAATGTATCAAAGGCCTTATCCCAACATCCCTCAATATGCCCATAGAGATAGAGCTAGAGTCTGACGGTCAGGATGAACCAAGGTACCACGTCTTTCCCCTGATGCTCTACAGCATACTAGTTTCGCTAAGATAATGGCAATACGATGATGTTAGTGAGTAGTACTGAGTAGATATAGAGCTAGAGTCTGGTGGCCAAGATGAACCACCGTACCACATCTTCCTCCTAATGCTCCACTCGCATCCAACACACCAACCAGAAACACATTCACATCCCTATCCATATCATCATCATCATATTATAAATAAACAGAAATAAATATGCATGAGAAGATATATAACAAGTATTGGATGATATGTGAGATGCATAAACAATCATACAACCATGGAATCATTCATGGCGTTGGACACAATAAAAGAAAAGTAGCTTGTTATTATCCACTTAGTTTAGGTTTTGTTCCCTCATCTGTTTGCGATGTTTGATCTCCTTTCAAGACTTAGAGACCACTTTGAATCAATTGGGAACCTAGGAAATGTATGGACTTAAGTTAGGGTTCGATTGTACCAAGTTATAGTAGATGAAAATCGAAATAGAACCATTATTAGTCGACTGGTCGATCCTGTAGTCTCCTGTTTATGGCCACCACAGGTTGTGTGGTTGATCCCTGTGGTCATGCATCATGCGACCATAGCATGCGACCACACGATTCCTAGGAACTTCCTGAATGGCTGTGGTAGACTCTCTGGTCACCTTGTGGTCGACCACAGGCTGCAACCACATGAAGTTTGATCAGTTTTTTACTTCCAGTACAAATTCTTCATGAGTCGATTTCTTGGCTCATCAATAGGGTTCATCCTATGGTCCATCTATGGCCATTAAATCATGGTTCACATAGCTATTTACCCTAACCTACTCTCCATGATTCTCATTTAAAATTTTCTTGGAGATTCATACTAACATCTCAACTAACAATGAAAAATCCAATTTTATGTGATCTATAACTTATAGAGACAAGGTTCATACCTTAAGTTCGATGTAGAGATCTAGAACCTCCTCTACAAGCCTTTCTTCCAGCCTTTTCTCCCAATCTCCTTTTCCTCCTCTTCCTCTTTCTTTCTCTCTTAGGTTTAGGGTTTGAGATTGATCCAAAAGAGTGAGAGAGGGTAGAGGGACATCCTCTTTATTGAGAGAAACTCTCCATGTAGAGTCCCCCAATAATTAAGAAAGAGATCCCCTTTGATTTGAAAAGTTTCCAAATCATGGAGTCTAATCTAGGTTTGTGTGGTCGACATGTGTGGTTGCATAATCTGTTGACCACGTGACCTAAAAGTGTTGACCACACCACTAAATGTATATGGTCTCACCTCGATCTAGGTCTGGTTAACTACACAAGCTTAGGTAGTTGATCATATACTCAAACTCTATTGTTTTTGGATCGATTCACTTACCTAGCCTTGTGATAACTTCACACTGTTCGTCCACTCGATCTGGCTAAGATGGAAAGACCAGACACGACACGGTTAGACTGGGTTAGTAGGGTGCGGGTCATACAATACCGAATCAGGCCTGTACAATCTTTGATGAGGATATCTATTTAGGCCGAGACAACATACGACAATGATACAGAATCAGGCTGATACAACCTATGACAATGATACAGAATCTGGTCGGCACAACCTATGACAACGATACCAAATCAGGACAATACAACCTATGATAATGATACCAAATTAGGCGGATACAACCTATGATGATGATACCAAATCAGATCGATACAACATATGACAATGATACTGAATCAGGCCGATACAACCTATGACATTGATACAGTATCAAGCCTGCACAACCTATGACAAAGATACCGAATCAGGCTGATACAACCCATGACGATGATACTAAATCAGGCAATCTAACCTATGATAATGATACCAAATCAGGCCGGCACAACCTATGACAATGATATCTTAAAACCACTCAGGTTTACTTTACCTTGGTCTAGGAATGGTTAAAAGGGGTAGTACATGTAGACTAAAGTATTGATGTGTGGAATCATATTTGGGAATCTTTCCAAAACTGCCTACGTATCTTAAGGTTTGCCCTAAGAATCTGGATCCTTGTAGTTTAAATCTTAGTTCTCAATGGGTGACTTAGAAATCTATGTTTGGATTCATATCACACCTATCTAGATTTTTGTACTGAGAGGGTAGGGATCGTCCTAGAACTATCCTTGTCACACCCCAATTCCGCATACTTCAGAATGGTGTGATGAACCGCTAGCAACCAACGGTTCAACCAGGATCTCGAACAAGCGGAATCCAATTTATCTAAACCTCATACATCTACATTCATAATCAGAGTAAATACACAATAGCGGAAGTCTTATAGTAAAATGAACTGAGAATCTACTGTGATATTAATATTTAAATAGCAAATTATTCTGTATCAACTAATACATAGATAAGTATCAAATACATGTCTTTAATAAATCCAAATAAAGAAAACTAAAAATCTAATCGAATACACATTAGTTGCACTCGCAAGAGGAGTCATGTGTATCCACTTCATCTTCAACTTCCATCGTTGCCACGTGACCATAAACTGGAGCATTTACATAATCTTCGACGGTAGTACCTGCATCATCAACTAAAAATATTCAACGTCGAAGGGGTGAGCATACATCATGGCTCAGTGAGCAAACAAAATAATGCAACAATACATATCCATGCAGTCAATTCATATCTTTGGTCTGGTTTAAAGTTTGCAATATGCAATAGAAAGGTTTAGGTAGTCAAAGGTTAATGTTTATTGACCCCGCCTCTATACACAAGTGTGTGACGCCGCCCGAAGGTAATGTTTATCGTCGACTCACAAGCACCCAATTCATGAACATTGTACAACAAAGGTTAACGTTTATTGTTGTACAGTGCCATACCAACACGTAAGCCCCTGCTGGCGAGGGCTACAAACTGGGCTCGCAACTAACCAATCCTAATGCCAAAAAGTGTATCCAAGGCCTCACCCCAGCATCCTTCAGAACGTCCATAGAGATAGAGCTAAGGCCCCCCAGTAGAGTCAGAGACTACAAGGACCGAGACCACCTCCCCTGATGCTCTACGACGTAATAGTTCTGCTAAAGTAATGGCGATACGACGATGCTAATGCACAAGACTTGAGTTAGAGACAGAGCTAGAGTGCTGAGGCCCAGCCTATGACACCCCCCTGATACTCGCTCGCATCAAGTACACCAACCACACACATACATTCACATGCCTATTCCTATCATCATCATCATCATCATGTTATAAACAATAAGGTAAATATGCATGAATAAATAATAGAAATATTGGATGACATGTTATATGCACATTACAAACATATTCACATAGGATCAAGCATAGCATTGGACTCAAGAAAAATGAAAACAGTTTGTTATTAACCAATTAGTTTAGAGTTATGTTTCCTCACCTTAGCTTGCTAATAGATCCTCTTACAAGCATTAAGATCATCTTTATGTTGTTATTATATTGCTAGAAGACCTAACAAAGTCGATAGAATTTAATTAGAATTAATTCTGAATTTAAAAACCATTCTGATAATTGGGGGTCGGAGGTAGGGTCTGAGTAATGATCGACCCTGGGTGCAACCACCCTTATTCTGGGCTTCCCGAACACTGGGGGTCGATGCTCAGGGTCTGGTAGGGTCGATTGGCCATCGACCCCCGTGCGACCCCCTATGGGTTTTGGGTGATTTTCTTCCTTCAGTCCATTCTTCGTGTTTGGGGTCCTATGGCTTGCTCCTACAGTCCATTCCGCACATGTTCTATGGCCTAGAATCATGATTCATTCACCTATATGGCTTTCATGATTTTCGCCATGGTTTTCCATGAAAACCTAACCATGGGTTGATGGTTTGGGTTTCTCCGAGATCATACTCTCTGCATTATCTATCCTAAGATCTTTAGCAATTCATGGAATTAGTATCCATACCTGAGAAGAATACTCCTTCTCTGCAATTCTTCTCCCTTGGCCTTCTTCTCTTCTTTCCTTCTCTTTTCCTTCTCTTCCTTCTCTTCTCTTTTTCTCAATTCAATTAGGGTTGTAAAAGGAGTAAAAGAGGCTTAGGGACGTCCTATTTATAGAGTAGAAACTCATAAAATAAGTCCCATTGAGATTTGGATGGAATCCGATCGAAATTAGGAAAGTTTCCTAATTTTTAATTTTACCGAGTATCGGGGGTCGATAGGGGGTCGGAGATCCCGTCGTCCCCTGGTTCCCAAAGTGTCCAACCCCCCATGTAAAACTGGGGGTATGACTTCTGTCTTGGGGGGGTCCGACCCTCCCTTGCTAGGTATGCGACCCTCCCCTTAATTTAAGTATTTTTGGGTCAGTTTAAAACCTGGGATCGTGATCTCCTTCATGCACTTGGTCCATTTGGCTCATCCAAGATGGGTAGACCTGGTTCAAGGTGGTAAGACCGGGTTAGTTTGATACGGGTCTCACAACTCCCCCTACTTTTAAAAATTTTGTCCCTGAAATTGTTCATACCTTCAGAGTCAAATAAATGAGGGTATTGCTTTCGCATAGCACTCTCTTCTTCCCATGTAATTTCTTCCATGTCTCTACTTCTCCAAGTGACCTTAACATAATGGATATCTTGGTTGCATAGTCGTTGAACCTTTCGGCTAGTGATTTCAGTTGGTGTTACTTCAAAGGTCATATCATCAGTCAAATCAGGTAAATCTACTGTCAGAACGTGCGTTGGATCCTTGACATACTTCTTCAATAAAGAAATATGAAATACGTCATGCACACTTGACATAGATGGTGGTAGTGCTAACTGGTAAGCCACTTTCCCATGCTTAGATAGAATCTCATATGGCCCGACATGTCTTGGACTTAGTTTCCCTTTCTGTCTGAACCATTTCAGACCTTGCATAGGCGATACCTTCAAGAATACTTTATCACCCACGACGAACTCAAGATCTCCGCGTCGAGTATCTGCATATTGCTTTTGACGATTCTGGGTTGTTCTCACTCTTTCCTTGATGATGTCGACCACTCGACAAGTCTCTTTAACAAATTATGGTCCAACAAGACTACGTTCCCCAACTTTGTTCCAAAACAACGGAGTTCGACACATTCTGCCATACAGTGCTTCATAGGGTGACATCTGTATAGTGGCCTGATAGCTATTGTTATAAGCGAACTCGATCAGTGGTAACTTTTCATCCCATGATCCTTTGAAGTCAATTACACATGCTCATAGCATATCTTCTAGAATCTGAATTGTACGCTCTGACTGTCCATCTGTCTGTGGATGGAATGCAGTACTAAACTTCAGTGTTGTACCCATAGCCTTTTGCAGTCCTTCCCAAAAGTTGGAAGTAAATCATGGATCTCTATCGGACACAATGCTTTCTGGTACACCGTGTAATCGAACAATATTATCCACATACAGCTTTGCTAACCTTTCTAGTGTATACTGAGGTCGTATCGGTATAAAGTGAGCTATTTTGGTCAGGCGGTCTACAATCACACAAACTACGTCAACTACTCGAGGGGTCAGTGGTAATCCTGTGAGGAAGTCCATAGTGATGCAGTCCCATTTCCATGCTGGTTCTGGTAATGGCTGCAACAGTCCAGCGGATCTTTATCGCTTAGCCTTTACTTTCTGAAAATTTAGGCATTGAGACACGAACTTCGCTACATCTGCTTTCATTCCTCTCCACCAATATAGTTTCTTTAGATCATGATACATTTTTGTACTTGCAGGGTGTATTGAATAGATGGTGGTATGGGCTTCTTTCATCAGTCGGTGTCTAATGTCCACACTTTTTGTTTCGGGTATACATATTCTTCCTTTGTACTTCAGTACCTTCTCTTCGTCCAAGGTAAACTCAGGGTTAGTCCTACCTTTTTCGATGTCTTCTTGTACCGTTCTTAGGTAAGGGTATGCTTTGATGGCTGTCTTCACTTCATCAATTATATCCGTTATAATCTTCAACGCGGCGAACATATTTGAAAACCGATGAATAAACCCTTGGTTGGCTGATCCATCCATTGTATCTATCACATACTACTCATTGCCGTGATTGAATACCATTCCGGTAGTATGCATTGATACAGTTGTACTAACCTCCCCCTGAGATTTTATCATTGCCTTTCTGCTCAACGCATCCGCTACTACATTAGCTTTTCTCGGATGATACTGGATATCACAATCATAATCTTTCAATAGTTCCAGCCATCTTCTTTGTCTCATATTCAACTCTTTTTGATTAAATAAATAAGTAAGACTTTTATGGTCAGATTTAATCTAGAATTTCTCTCCGTATAGGTAATGTCTCCATATCTTGACAGCATGTACTACTGCCGCTAACTCCAGATCATGAGTGGGGTAATTCTTCTCATGTGTCTTTAACTGTCTTGAGGCATAAGCAATTACTTGTTCTCCTTGCATAAGCACACACCCTAATCCCAGTCTGGACGCATCGGTGTACAGGGTAAATGGCTATCCGGGAACAGGAATAGTCAAAATCGGAGCGGATATCAATCTAGTCTTCAGGGTTTGGAAGCTCTTTTCGTATTTATCCGTCCACACAAACTTTTCACCTTTCTTAGTCAGACTGGTGAGAGGTATGGCAATTCAGGAATAGTCTTCCACAAATCGCCGATAATAACCAGCGAGACCCATAAAACTTCTAATTTCTGCAACGCTTTTTGGTGCTTCCCACTTTACAATAGCTTCGATTTTGCTGGGATCCACTTTGATTCCTTCAGCGGATACTACATGGCCTAGGAAGGCGACTTCACTTAGCCAAAACTCACACTTGGTAAATTTGGCATATAGCTTCTCTTTCCTTAAACGTTGTAGAATGGCATTTAGATTCTTAATATGGGTTTCCTTGTCCTTGGAATATACCAATATATCATCAATAAATACAATAACCGACGTATCCAACATATCATGGAAAACCCGGTTCGTAAGTTCCATGAAAGTTACTGGTGCGTTTGTTAATCCAAAAGACATGACCAAGAATTCATAATGTCCATATCTGGTCCTGAAAGTTGTCTTAGGAATATCACCATCCTTAATCTTCAACTGATGGTAGCCTGACCGCAGATCGATCTTAAAAAATACTTTTGCTCCTTGCAACTGATCGAACAAGTCATCAATCCGAGGTAGTGGATATCGATTCTTGATTCTCAGTTTGTTCAACTCCCGATAGTCAATACATAATCGAACGCTACCGTCCTTCTTCTTTACGAACAATACTGACGCACCCCATGGTGATATACTAGGTCGAATATAACCCTTGTCCAGTAGTTCTTGTAGTTGTACTTTTAATTCCTTTAGTTCAGTAGGAGCCATTCGATAAGGTGCTTTTGAAACTGGTGCGGCTCCAGGTACAAGATCTATCACAAACTCTGTGGCTCGATCGGGTGGTAATCCTGGTAGTTCCTCAAGAAATACATCAGGGTAGTCCCGCACAACATCAATATCTTCCATCCGTGGTGCTTCCTTGGTGAGGTCGACCACTGATACTAGATACCCGACTGCTCCCTTCTCAAGGCACTTCTTAGCCTTTAGTGCTGAGAGTATGAGCTTGCGTTTACGGGGAAGTTTGGTTCCCGCAAAATTGAATTCTACTCCTTCTTTGTCTTTAAATGTTAGCTTCTTTTCGGCGCATAGTAGGTTCGCAGAATGACGAGCTAACCAGTCCATTCCCAAGATGACATCAAAGTCTGTCATCCCAAGTTGTATCAAGATTGCATCTAAGGTTTTCTCGCCAATGAGAACTGGACATGGCCCATAGCCTTTTTCTAACTCCACTTCTAACCCCATCGGTGACCGTACAAGTATTTTGTAGTCTAATGTTTTAATGGGTAAATTCAGCTTCTTTCCAAATGACACAGATATAAAAGAATTAGTAGCTCCTGAGTCAAAGAGTACTCTGGTGGGTATGCCATTTATAGGTACGATACCTGTGATTTATCTTTCTTAGTCTACATGCTCATACAATGTAATACAACTTAAGAGGTTTCAGTCATACCTGTGACCACATCGGGTGATGCGACAGCATCCTCAGATGTAACAGCATAAACTCGTCCTTGATGTAGCTGCTTCCTGGGCTTAGGACACTCCCTTGCCATATGCCCCGCTTGGTTGCAGTTAAAACATTTTGGGCCTTCCATATTTGGCTTTGGCTGATGTTGAGCTACTGGGATAGTCTTGGGTGCAGTAGCAAAGCCTTGAGCACGAAAGGGTTTAAATGTCTTATTATTCCCTCTGTTATAAGCATTTTCGGCTGGTCTTTTCATACTTCTGTTCTGTGTAAGGTAACTCTCCTTCTGGCTCGATTCAATAACTCGAGCAATTTGCACAACTTCATTATATATTTTCTTCTCCAATCCTAGAACATGCTCCCTGATGCTTCCTCTAAGCCCCGTGACAAACCTACGGGTCTTAGTGTCTTCTTCTTGCATGCTGAGTGGTGCAAAGAAAAACAACTCCTCAAAACGCTGTTGATATGCATCCACGAACATCTGTCCTTGATATAAACTCAAGAACTCCTTCTCCATAGAATCTTTGAAGCTTCGGGGAAAGTACTTCTCAAAGAAAGCTTCTTTATATATAGCCCAAGTCAATAGGGCGTGCTTGGTTAATAGATAGGTCCTGGTCGATTTCCACCAATGATGTGCATCGCCTTTTAGCATGAAGGTGGCACATAATACCTTTTCTTCTTCAGTAATAGTCATCATAAGAAAATTTCTCTCCATCTCGTCGATCCAATGTGCTAGCCATAAAGGATCAGACGGTTTACTGTTAAATTCCTCATCTTCAAGAATCTCTCAACCAGTCGAGAGTGATCCATCTGATTTTGGAGGTATGCCCCAAACATAGGTTTTGGATACTGATAATTAACCTGAGATGCTTCCAGACCTGGTACTGGAATCTGTGCAGCTGGTGGTTGAGGTGTTTGAGGTGCTGGGTGGTTACCCACCTGTGCTGCACTGGTTTGTCCAGTCAACATTGGTTTAGCATGTGCTGCCTGGAACATAATCCCCATTGTTGCTTGCATTTGAGCCTATGCGTATTGCATTAGTTGCAGGTGCTGTGCTAAGTTCATAACCACGGTTGCTAACTCCGGTGGTGGAGGTGGCAAGTTTGTTGGATTTGCCTGAACCGGATTTACTGGTGGTGCAACCTGTGGATTACCCTGTGCGTGTATATTTTCTTGGCTGCTTTCCTCCACGGGTGGTAGTGGTGGAACTACGTTTCGGCTCTGCTTGGTTACTCTACGTCCATCCATATTCCTCTGATATTGGTGATGCCTGAAAATCATTAACAAACGTGAGGCAATCATTTAGACTTCATGTAGGCACGCTAATCGATGTTATTTTCAAAATTTCCAGATCATTTTGTGAAAAATACTATCTTTTCTATGCAGGGTTGATGGTGGGGGTTGATGGTATGTCCGACCCTCAGTATCCGACCTTGGGAATGTACCTATTCTTCCCGAGAGCCGGGGGTCGATGCGGCGGTCGATGGGTGTCCGACCCCCAGGTGCGACCCCTGGTTTCCTGTCAGATTCCTGAGAGCTAGGGGTCGATACGGGGGTCGATGGATGTCCAATCCCTAGGTGTGACCCCTGGTTTTCTATCAGGTTCCCGAGAGCTGGGGGTCGATATGGGGGTCGATGTGGGGGTCGATTATCCTGGTCGAATTCTCTGACCCCCGGACCAAAAATCAGATTTTTAAGGTCCGATTCTGGGTCCATTTCCATCATTCCTTCCCCATTTCAACTTGTCTCCCACCTCTGAGTCGCTACAGTGTCACTCCGCTATATTGGTCATTTCGGTTCCGTGTTTCGACATCTACATCATTCCTACAGGTATGTCTTCTCATTTTTACTTATTTTTAGGTTTTCATTTCTAGGTTTTTGCCCGTTTATCTTGTATTTTTCAAATTAAACTTTTTCCAACCATAAAAATTTGATTTTTATTGGGGGCTTTTGTTATTGGTGACTCGAGGAATGAAAGCCGTAAAAAATTTTTGAGTTTCATCGGTTGGTTATCGAGAAACTTGGATTTTGCTCTTTTTTCCCTAATTTGTCGAAATTTTTGATTTCTCACAATTTCTTCAAATTGGATTCCATTAGTTAGAATTTCCTACTGTGTGAGTGTTGTAGGATCTGTTAGAACCCACGTAAGTCCTCCTGCCCCCGTGTGTGGGTGACAAGTGAGGCTTTTGGCCAACTTACGTCGTTATAATGTCCTAATTTTTGGTTTTTACTCTCTAATAACCCATTATTGGTTTCTCTTTCTTATTTGCAGATACTATGGCTCGTACCAAAGAAACCAGAGTTCGCGATCCTCTTCGTTTCTTCTCCAACGAAGCCGAGGCACAGTATGCCCACTACGCTTGCAAGAAAGTAGAGGGAGGTCGTAAGGTGAACTTGGGCTGAGTTAGCCCTGTTCAATGTAGAGAGAGCGTTTGGTGATATGGGATGGCTCCTTGTCATTACTTACGACACGTGCACCTGCCCCGACTTGGTACGCCAGTTCTATTGAAACCTCCTGGTGGTGGGGGATTACAATGATGTTGAGAGGGGTCACGAGTTGCGCATCACGAGTTACGTCAAAGGGGTGAACATCTCGTTTGATTATCGGCAACTAGCCGACCTACTGGGTATCTCCTATGACGGCCCCATGGTTTTCTGTGCTCCTGGAGAGCCCCAGTTCTTCTCTCTACAGATGAGGGCCGAGATTGATAACCAGCTCCTTCGTTCTGATCGCTGGCAGATGAGGGCATGTTATATGCATCCAGCTCCATGGGTATATTGCAAGATCATTCAGCATAACCTGATCCCGCAGAGTGGTCATTACGAGAGGATTTCCCAGCTGACCCAGTATCTTCTATACAGTATTTGCACTAGGCAGCCTGTCTGCCTTCCATACATCATCATGTGTACCATGATCACTGCTACATTGCCCAGTCACACTGGTAACCTTCCTTACGGCCGTATGATCACTATCTTGCTTACCCGCCTAGGGGTTGATTTAGTGGATGAGAAGATTCAGGAGAAGTCCTTCTCATCGCCTTTAGATTGGGAGGCTATTTGCAAGATGGGCATGCAGGATGCTCAGGTCAGTGATGAGGAGAGGAACGCGATGGTGCACCCTTACACTTGCGTAGAGATAGCTGACGCTGAGGCAGCTGCCGCCGCCGTTGGAGTTCATACGGAGCCTGTTGGTGATGATGACAGTATATACATGGATGTGGACTCCATACCACCTCCTTCACCTACACATGCGGCTGGAGCTAGTACTTCATATGCGGCTAGTCCTTCACATGCAGTTGGTCCTTCTCACCTACCTCCTAATATGATGGAGATATTGCATGAGATCAGAGAGGCTCAGCGCAGATCTGATCTGAGGATGGGGGAGTTACTAGATGCTCAGCGGGTGAGAGTGGATGAGCTACTAGACGCCCAGTGTACATCAGACATGAGGATGGGAGAGCTCATAGAGGCTCAGCGTCGGACTGATCAGCGGGTAGCTGATCTTAAGCTAGTCTTCAGACGTCCCAGACTCAGATAACCTGGTTGACTAGAGTCTACGCGGAGGATTATGACAGAGATCGTGAGGCACCGCCCCCTCCTTCACCTCCAGCTTCATGATTGTACTTATTTTCTTTCTTTGTACTACAGAGTAACTGTCCAGGTTATGGACTGTACTCTATTTTAGCTATTTGTACATGTACTATACTCTATTTTAGCTATTTGTACATGTTTGTTTATCTCTCATTGTATTTTAAATTATTCTTCCTTTAATTGATGCATTATTTTTTTTTCAAATTTGGTCTCAAACATCACTTGTGCTTATAGTGTGTTAGTATTACAGTTTTTACTTTTATCCTATCTTAGTTCACAATTCGTCGTGAATGTATGCCAGTTTAGCGGACACGGCCTGAGATGCTTGGATACCAAGTTGTCACACCCCAATTCCGTACACTTCAGAATGGTGTGATAAATCGCTAGCAACCAACGGTTCAACCAGGTTCTCGGACAAGCGGAATCTGATTTATCTAAACCTCATACATCCACATTCATAATCCGAGTAAATACACAATAACGAAAATCTTATAGTAAAATGAACTGAAAATCTACTGTGATATTAATATTAAAATAGAAAATTATTCTGTATCAACTAAGACATAGATAAGTATCAAATACATGTATTTAATAAATCCAAATAAAGAAAACTAAAAATCTAATCGAATACACATGAGTTGCACTCGCAAGAGGAGTCATGTGTATCCACTTCATCTTCAACTTCCATCGTCGCCACGTGACCATACACTGGAACATTTACATAATCTTTGACGGTAGTACCTGCATCATCAACTAAAAATATTCGACGTCGAGGGGGTGAGCACATATCATGGCTTAGTGAGCAAACAAAACAATGCAACAATACATATGCATGCAGTCAATTCATATCTTTGGTCTGGTTTAAAGTTTGCAATATGCAATAGAAAGGTTTAGGTAGTCAAAGGTTAACGTTGATTGACCCCACCTCTATACACAAGTGTGTGACGTCAGCCGAAGGTAACATTTATCGTCGACTCACAAGCACCCAATTCATGAACATTGTACAACACAGGTTAACGTTTATTGCTGTACAGTGCCATACCAACACGTAAGCCCCTGCTGGCGAGGGCTGCAAACTAGGCTCGCAACTAACAAATCCTAATGCCAAAAAGTGTATCCAAGGCCTCACCCCAGCATCCCTCAGAACGTCAATAGAGATAGAGCTAAGGCCCCCCGGTAGAGTCAGAGACTACAAGGACCGAGACCACCTCCCCTGATGCTCTACGATGTAATAGTTCTGCTAAAGTAATGGCGATACGATGATGCTAATGCACAAGACTTGAGTTTGAGATAGAGCTAGAGTGCTGAGGCCCAGCCTATGACACCCCCCTGATACTCGCTCACATCAAGTACACCAACCACACACATACATTCACATGCCTAATCCTATCATCATCATCATCATCATCATGTTATAAACAATAAGGTAAATATGCATGAATAAATAATAGAAATATTGGATGACATATTGTATGCACATTACAAACATATGCGCATAGGAACAAGCATAGCATTGGACTCAAGAAAAGAGAAAACAATTTGTTATTAACCAATTAGTTTAGAGTTCTGTTTCCTCACCTTAGCTTGCTAATAGATCCTCTTACAAGCTTTAGGATCACCTTTATATTGTTATTATATTGCTAGAAGACCTAACAAAGTCGATAGAATTTAATTAGAATTAATTCTGAATTTAAAAACCATTCTATTAACTGGGGGTCGGAAGTAGGGTCGGAGTAATGATCGACCCTGGGTGCGACCACCCTTATTCTGGGATTCCCGAGCACTGGGGGTCGATGCTCAGGGTCTGGTAGGGTCGATTGGCTATCGACTCCCCATGCGGCCCCCTGTGGGTTTTGGTCGATTTTCTTCCTTCAGTCCATTCTTCGTGTTTGGGGTCCTATGGCTTGCTCCTACAGTCCATTCCGCACATGTTCTATGGCCTAGAATCATGATTCATTCACCTATATGGCTTTCATGATTTTCGCCATGGTTTTCCATGAAAACCTAACCATGGGTTGATGGTTTGGGTTTCTCTGAGATCATACTCTCTGCATTATCTATCCTAAGGTCTTTAGCAATACATGGAATTAGTATCCATACCTGAGAAGAATACTCCTTCTCTGCAACTCTTCTCCCTTGGCCTTCTTCTCTTCTTTCCTTCTCTTTTCCTTCTCTTGCTTCTCTTATCTTTCTCTCAATTCAATTAGGGTTGTAAAAGGAGTAAAAGAGGCTTATGGACGTCCTATTTATAAAGTAGAAACTCTTAAAATAAGTCCCATTGAGATTTGGAAAGAATCCCATCGAAATTAGGAAAGTTTTCTAATTTCTGTTTTTACCGAGTACCGGGGGTCTATAGGGGGGGTCGGAGATCCCGTCGACCCCTGGTTCCTAAAGTGTCTGACTCCCCATGTAAAACTGGGGGTCTGACTTCTGTCTTGGGGGGGTCCGACCCTCCCTTGCTGGGTATGCAACCCTCCCCTTAATTTAAGTGTTTTTGGGTCAGTATAATACCTGGGATTGTGATCTCCTTCATGCACTTGGTCCATTTGGCTCATCCATGATGGGTAGACCTAGTTCAAGGTGGTAAGACCGGGTTAGTTTGATACGGGTCTTACAACCCTTTACCTAAAACACTAATTTTGGAATGTGTTAGGTTAGGCTTCATGTTTCTTGATTAAGACTTTTATCTTTTTTACTTTTACCCTCCCATTAATGTGGTTGCCTAGATGTTCATCCCCATACCTAGGAATGTCCTCTAGCAGTGTACATGTATGGTAGTTCACTTAGGGTGTTGCAAAAAGTAAGTTATTGCCAGGTTTTGGAAAAATATTCAAACATGACAGGTATCTCATATACAACAAATATGGTAGTGTAGCAATCAAAATCTCAGTATAACAATTGCAAGCAGATAAAAATATGCCAATATAGCATTCTCAACATAGTGGGAATCATGTGAGTACTTAAAATGGCAAACAATCACATAGCAATCCGAAAATGACACAAGCATGTATGAGTATGGCTATTGACCATGTGAGTGTATGAAACTATGTCAATCAGAGATCGAAATAACACTAACATAATATACATATTCTATGTCTTATACAAACTGAGATACCAAGATCAAAAAAATAAATCATGCACTATACAAAAAAATGTCAAAAGTAAAAAATAATAATATATAATAGAATATTAAAGCTTAAAATAATTATGTACAATATGACAACAAAGGTTAAAATAATTATATACAATATAATATCAAAAAAAATAATTATATACAATATGATAACAAGATTAAAAAAGATACAACAGAACAATGAGATTAAAAAAATAATTATATACAATATAACAACAAAATTAAAAATGATTATATATAATATAACAACAAGATTTAAAAAAGATTATATACAATAATTAAAGAATAAAAATAATCATGTACAATATGACAATAATTATATACAATAAATAATTATGTATAATATAATATCAAAAAAATAATATCAAAGATTAAAATAATACACAATATAATATCAAAGATTAAACAATAATGCATTATGATACAATATGCTATTTGAGATATCAAAATTAAGATAAATAATAATATGCATATAATACCATATAAGATGTCAAAGATCAAAAATAAAAATAATACTATACATGAAATAAAATAAATTAATTAATATGCAACCTAAGATATCTAGGTTAAAAAAAGAATTAATAATATGCATACATTATGAGACGTTTTTTAAAGATAAAAAAAATCAAAATATAATACCAATATGAAATAAAAAATGAAAATATATATTCAATGATATCAAAATAAATAAATATAATACATACATTACATATCCAAGAAAAAAATATAACAAAAATAATGCATAGCATGATATCAAAGAAAAAATAATAACAAAATATAATGCATGCTATTATGCAAACCAAAGGAAAAATAAATAAGAAAGGCCGACCTGGTTCGATATTGTCCTGGCTGGTAGGAATGATGAAGTGTTGCCCGGGTTGTCGCGGGGTGTCGTGAGGTAGTCGAAGATGGATCGAAGATGGTGGCAAGGGTGAGGTAGGGTGGCAGTAGATTGCAATGGGGGTTAGTGAGTTTCAGGCAGAGGTGTTCAACAAGCTTAAGTGTTGATGAGGATAGAATGTGATCCAAGAATGGTTGCAGGTCGGGGCGATGGAGTGACTATCACAAGTGGCTTGTGGGTGGTGAAGGTATGAGTTGCAGTGGTGTTGCAGTAAAGCTGTAGAGGAGTATTTTGATAGGATTCCAATGGGTGGCGAAGGAAAAACTCCTTACTGCCTGACCGTATGTGGGTTTTTAATAAATGGAGGGAAGAATAAGTGAGGTTAATGGGCAGGTGGAGGTTAATGGTGGTGCGATTGGTGGAGTGGAATTGGTAGTAGAGTATAGAAGGGAAAGTTAGGTGTAGGCTTCATGTGGTGAGCATGTGGCAGCATGGGGGTGATGTATTGGGTTGCTTGGAGTTATCAGCCATGGTTCTATGAGGGAGTAGTTGTGTGGTATCGAAAAGGGGATGGAGTGCTGGGTTGTGTGGAGCTATAGGCCATGGGTTTATGAGGGAGTGGTTGTGTGGTGTCGATTGGGCAGCTCATGTGGGTGTGGTGCAACATGGGAGAAGGTGGTTTAAGGTGGTGGTGGTAGTTGTATAGGTGAATCAGTTGTAGGTGGTGTAGCATGGGAGAGGCTTGTTGTGGTGTTGGGCATGGGTTAGATGGGTATGTGTCAATCAAGGGAGAGAAGGCTGGTGGAGTGGGTAATGCGGTTGGCGGGTTTAATGAGGGATGGGGGTGGCATGGTAGTATACAGGTGGGTCTAAGGGAGGTGTTCTTGATTGCAGGTAATGGCTTGGGTATGGTGTAGTGCAGTGCATGTTATGAATGGTGGAGGGTAGTCTGCAATGGTTTAATGGAGGGTTTAATGAGGGATGAGGTAGCAAGGTGGAGCTTGGCCGTAGGTTACGTAGAGTTGTGAGGTGGGTGGTGTCGTGACTAGTGGTCAGTGAGCAGTGGTGTGCAGGTAATTCAGCTGGGCAGGTTTTAGGGGGGAATGGGTTGGTGATGGTGTTAGGTTCTAGGGTATGGGGTGTTGAATGGTAGCAACACCCCCTCAATCCTCTCTTTCTCTCTCTCTCTCTCTCTCTCTCTCTCTCTCTCTTTATCTCTCTCTTTGGGTTTATCTAACTCTCTTTTCTAACCAATTGACACCCCCCATATTCCTTATATATATATATATATATATATATATATATATATATATATATATATATATATATATATATATATATATATATATATATATATATATATATATATATCCTTCTGATTCAACATTATTGCTTAGTTCAGATCTAAGTGGTTCATGATGCGTCTTGACTCGTTGCATGTTTTGCTACGAGATCTATGCCCTTCATTCAATAAAAGACAAATGCTGGCACCTTATTCAAACTAAAATATCCATAACAACCGATGTTCCTACATCAAAAAGTGTGGGCATATGCCCAAAGACGATGTCTTTGAGATTTTTCAATATTTTCATGCTAAAGTTGAAAGGGAAAGAGGAAAACCTTTAAAGTGTATTCGCCCCTATAGAGTAAGCGTTGGTGGGGAATATACTTCGAAGCTTCATTATCCCTCTGTGCTTATCCCCCAAACCCCTAATGTGTCGTCTTCCATGAATGTTGTATTGAGGAATGTCTCATCTGTATTAAGGAGTCTTGAAGTCCATGCCTCCCTACTTGGGATGGAGGAGGCCACGGGAATCGTGCTTCATTCACTTTTCTTCTTGTAGAACAAACTCATGGGCCCAACTTATGTTGGGATCAATTTCTAAAAGGTCCATAGCTTTGAGCATGGTTGGGTCAGGCTAGACTGGTCAAGGTTGACTGGGTTGGACTGACTTAGGTTGAGACGGGTTGGGCTGAGTTGGCCTTTTCATTCTCTCTTTTTATCATTTTCTTTCATGAGCCAACATCAGCTTGCAGCTCTGCATGGAATTCTTTAATTACCTCTATCCCTGATTTTCCACATCCACTTTAAAGCGGACCGAAAATGAAGAATAACAATGCTTAAATCACCTGATTTGGACATCGGATGACCAAAATATGATGAACTGAATTTTAAATGGTCTATTTATGATAATTCAGCTTGTAACTCTACATGGGATTTTTTGGCGGCCCCTGCCCTAGATTTTCTATGTCCACTTTGAAGAAGACTAAAAATTGACAATAATGGCGATTAAATCACCTGATTTGGACGTCGGATGACCAAGTTATGAAGAAGTGAAGTTTAAACGGGCATCTCAGCTTGTAGCTCTAGCTTGCAGCTCTACATGGGATCTTCTGGATTTTCTAAGAGGAGTGAAAATGGAGCACACTAGCTCTTAAATCGCCTGATTTGGATGTCAGATGATCAAGATATGGCTGAATGGAGTCCAATCGATCCAATTTATGATAATTCACCCAATAAATCCTTAATTTACGATAATTTGCATAAAAGAACCTGGAATAATTAGGCCATTTTCAATCCTATTAAAATTGTGATATCTTCTTCATTTGACATTAGATTAACATGATTGCTGATAAGTTGGCAAATAAGGGTGCTCAAGTTCTGTCTTCTATGGCTTGGTTTACTTATCCGGACTTTGTTGGTTTGGATATAGTTTGGGATGCTCCCATAGATCATGTTTCAGGTTTTTCTAATCCCCTTAGATGTCCTCTACTGATGGCAATGCCGAAGGTAGAGGTTACATCTACATAGGGTGTGATGTATTCTTTATTTTTTCCTTTTTAATATAATCATTGCTTTTAGGAAAAAAAAGACATCGGAATTGAGCGATTATGGTCTCATTTCGAAGATAATTCCATGGCCTATGCCTTTATACATGTTACAACCCATGACCTTGCTGTAGGGCTCACCGAAATCAACCTTGAAGTCATCGCTAAATTTCCAAACCTTGAATTGGGATCCACAACCTTTTTGAATATGTTCACCAAGACTCCTGCATACTGGGGGGGCACTTTGGCTCGGCTCATAACACCATAGAGAGCACCACAGGGACTGATCGACTGTCAATTTGAGAGAGTTTCACTTACCTCCCTTGAACTTTTCTAAATTTTCATTCACCTCCCCTCTCTTGCTGTCTATACCCCAGTAAGGCTATGTTTGGTTGGGGAAGGCAAAAATGGGGTGCTTACACCCATCTTTAACGGAGATTGTTTCAATTGAAAGCTAAAGACAAAAGTACCTCTTTTTTGTGTAATCAGTGGACTGCGTTTGAGATATCTATTCCTGAATTACCTACGAATTTTGAGGTGGTTTAGAAATCAAGTCCAAGAAATAGATCAAAAGGCTTATATTAATGGTTGGTAGCCTATTGTTGCATGAAGGACAATATGCAAAGCCAAATCAATAATAGGCGTAGTATCTCCTCACTGCGACAGGACAAACGAAGCAAGGTTTTTTTTCGACGTTCTTCAATCGGCTTTTACCCACTTGTAGGCTGATGACCTTGTCCTATACGAAGGACAATGCATAGGGTTATAATTCCACTTGCAGGCTGAAAGACCTCTTCCTATACAAAGGACAATGCATAGGGTTAACATTCCACTTGCTTGCTGAAAAACCTCTTCTTGTACATGCTCCCTACTAAGAACCAATGAAACATGTTAGCGTTAATGATAAATAATTTCCACTTGCAGACTAGAAAACCATTTTCTTATATGTACTCCCTGCTAAAAACCAAAGAAACATGTAAGGGTTAGTGATAAATAAATTCCACTTGCATGCTGGAAAAACCTTTTCTTGTACATGCTCCCTGGTAATAACTAAAGAAACATGTTAGAGGTAAAAATAAATTAATTCTATTTGTAGGTTGGAAAACCTTTTCTTGTACATGCTCCCAGCTAAAAACTGAAGAAACATGTAAGAGGTAATGATAACTAAATGATTGAGGTAAAAAACCATTGTCAACAATAAATTGAACTTGCATCTATAAAAAACATGATTGAGGTAAAACCATTATCGATAAGATTTTTTTTTTTAAAATAAATTGCAAATCTGTCCATCCAAAAATAGCTTCAACTAGTGTATCATGATGTAGAAGTCTCTAAAATGCCATTGATCCCTTGACTAAAGTGATTCTAAGGACTACTTGTGTAAAACCCGTACCCAAAAAACCCGGCCTAACTCGAATTTTCTTACCGTGCCAGGTTTTCCACCCTCGACGAACCAGACCCCATAACAACTTGAAGACCTACTTGAACCAGGTATGAACCATTTTGATCAAACTTTAAAACTTCATACTTAAAAGACTTAAAACCAGTCACCGGTCTCGACAACCAGTCTTGAAATGTCCCAGCTGAACTGCACGATCGGTAAAGCTTGGATAGACTACCCACGAAAGACAAATTCAAAACTCCATTTCTAGTTAGTGTGAGAATATTCTCTGGACCTAGGGATGACATCAATGGATCCCACCTCACTTGTAATTGATCTAGAGTAGGTTGAGGAGGTGGAAAACCTAAGGGACTCCTCTGGATGCCAATTGGTAGTTCCTTACATTCTCCAACTCTCCAAGGAGTTCTACCCCAAAAGGGAGATTCCTAAACCTAAACCCTTCTCTAAAGCCCTACCTCTGTCAGAGTACCATTAGTAAACCTAAATTCTGATGCATTCTCAAAGAGAGGAGAGAGTTGAAGGAGGAAGAAGGAGGTTGGGAGGAAGGATTAACTTGGAGTTCACTGACAGGCTTCGATGTCATTGAACTGTAGCTTGAAACCACTGTAAGTAAACTTTACCTTGCTTAGTATTGGATTCTAGACTAAGTTAAATAGATGAGACCTTGGTTTATCAACCATTAATGGAGCTGTAAGCACCCCATTTTTTCAATCCCAGCTAAACAAAGTCCTGCTGGTGTGTGGACAACAAAAGGACGAAAGGTGATTGAAAGTTTAGATTTTTGACTGTGAATTTAAGGAATTTTTCAATGGGTCTGTGAATTTGAGGAAGTTTTCAATGGGTCCCACAGCAAGGTCACGGATTATAATTTTGCATGGATGCCTAGGTCATAGAATTATCTTCAAAATGAGACCAGAATTGCTCAATTCTGATATCAAATGAAGAAGATATGATCATTTTAGTCGGATGATAAGTACAAAGGAGGTTTCTGAAATTATCATAAATAATCCTAGGGGCTTTCATGCAAATTATCGTATGTTGGATTGTTTGAATTTCAAATCATCATATCTTGATCATCCGACATCTGAATCATATGGTTTAAGTACCATTATTCCTTATTTTTAGTCCTCTTCAAAGTGGACGTAAAGGATTTCCGATAGAAGTCAACAGTGGGCCCCATGCAAGCTTGCATGCAAAGTTATCGTTAGAACTTCAAAGCTTCATCTCTTTTCCGTTCTACGTCGGATTCAGATGATTCCAAAACCATTATTCTTCATTTGTGATGTCCTACAAAGTGGACATGGAAAATCTTGGGTAGAAGTCTCTGGAGGGTCCCATGCAAAATTACATATGAAAATGGTCATTTAATCTTCGAAAATTCATATTTTGATCATCCCATATTCAAATCAGATAATTTTAGTTTCATTATGTTCCATTTTTCTACAAAGTGGACGTAAAGGATTTCCGGTAGAAGTTTCCGAAGGATCCCATGCAGAATAGTCAGCTAAATTATTGATAATTGGTCTGCTTAAACTTCAGAAATTCATAAGTTGACCATTTTATTTCCAAATGAGGTGATTCAAGCTCCTATCTTCCTCATTTTTAGTGTTCTACAAAGTGAACGTAGAAAATTTAGAATAGAGGTTATCGAAAAATTCCGTACGGAATAACAGTGGAAATAGCCCATGAAAGGATAAAGAGAGAAAACCCAGTGAATTCCACTCAATCCAGTCAACTCAGCTCAATCTAAGTCAGTTTTGGCCCAACCCAGTCAATCCATTCATCTCAGCTCAACCCAAGCCAGTCTTGGCCCAATCCAATCAATCCTTGTCAATCCGGACCAATTCATGTTGGTGCATATGCATGTATTTCATTTATATATTATTATATAATACATAATATATTATAATATATCATATAATATATGCATATGTCCTATATGTATATTATATCATATATATTAATATATTAATATATTATATATTTATATATATGTTTTATATATAAAAAAAAGGCAAATAGGATCCGAATAAAAAGGATTCGGTGAGATTGTTGAAGAAGGAAAAAATCAAAAAAAGTTGAAGAAGGAAAGAAGAGGAGGGGCGGGCAGGTGGAGAAGGAAAAAAAACAAAAAAAGAAATAAAAACAGAAAAAAGGGAAAGAGTCGAGGAGAAGAGGTAGATAGGGAGAAGAGAAGGGAGAGAGAGAGAGAGCGGTGGAAGGAAGATAAAAAAAGGAATAAAAAATAGAAAAAAAAAGAATCGAGGAGAAGAGGAAAAAGATCGGGAGAAGAGAAGAGAGAGAGAGAGAGCGGTGGAAGGAAGATAAAAAAGGAATAAAAAAAATAGAAAAAGAAGGAATCGAGGAGAAGAGGAGAAGATCGGGAGAAGAGAAGAGAGAGAGAGAGAAAGTGGTGGAAGGAAGATAAAAAAGGAATAAAAAAATAGAAAAAAGAAGGAATCGAGGAGAAGAGGAGAAGATCGGGAGAAGAGAAGATCGAGATAAAGAGGGAGGAGGAGAAGAAAAAAAATAAAAAAAGAAGAGGGGAAGATCGAGATAAAGAGGGAGGAGGAGAAGAAGAAAAGAAAAAGAATAAAATAAGAGGGAAAGAGGAGAAGAAAAAAAAGAATAAAATAAGAGGGGAAGATTGAGATAAAGAGGGAGGAGGAGAAGAAAAAAAATTAAAAAAAGAAGAGGGGAAGATCGAGATAAAGAGGGAGGAGGAGAAGAAGAAAAGAAAAAGAATAAAATAAGAGGGGAAGAACCGAGAAGATGGGCAAGAGGAGAAAAAGAAAAAGAATAAAATAAGAGGGGAAGAACCGAGAAGATGGGGAGGAGGAGGAGAAGAAAAAAATAATAATAAAAGAAGAGGGTGGCAGATCGAGAACAAGAGGAGAAGAAGAAGAGGGATGGCCCGAGGGATCGAGAAAGAGCAGAAGAGAGCGAGGGAGAAGAAGATTTAGGTAAGCTTTTCTCTCCCTGATTTATTTTTATTCTCATTTATCATGATTGTAGCCACTGTGAGCCACACCACCATTATCACCTGTACAACCAGCATTTCACACCTCAACACCTACCACTGAATACTGATCCCCATATCACAAACCAGTCCACATTACCAAAACAACCTGCTCATCAAGCAACACTACCACATCCCAAAACCACCTTACCAGTTCAGCACCGCTCTACACCTGTAGATCTCACTCCACTCACGGCCAAACCCAGCCAACACCGCAAGCCACACACTTTCCATTCACATTAAATACTAGATGGTTCTGACTTGATATGCTCAAACCTGATCAATTCTGCCTCATACCTGATCTGCTTCATTTGATCATATATTTGCATGTTAATGTGATTTAAGTTGATCTAAACCATTGATTTTGAAGATTTAATCATATGATCATGTTAATATGCGATCTGAACCATTGGATGACATTAAAACTAATTTAAATGAATTTGAACGGTTAGATTACCATCTTGAGTGATTTGAACCATTGGATTATATGTGGGAATGTTTTAAATGAATTTGAACGGTTAGATTACCATCAAGAGTGATTTATACCGTTGAATTTTACATCATGAGTGTTTTTAGATGCTCACTGACATGTTTGGATGCTACATAATTGCCATATTTGATGCTTACACTCTCACAGGCAATACTTGGAATGCTTTCACATGTTATCTTTAGAAGCTTCTATTTTTGGATTGCACAGTTACCATGTTTGTATTGATTCACATGCTCACTTGCCATCTTTGATTGATTTGTTTCTAAATTTAGATATATTTCTAACAGGCTATGTTTGGATGCTTACACTACTATATTTAAGCTCACATTGCTATGTTGGATTGTTTACATTGCTATTATTGAGTACAACAACTAGGGCAAAATAAACCCTATAATGGAATACAACAATTAAGGTAGAAAACCTTAAAAATAGAAAATAAATAGCAATTAGGGTAGAAAACCCTAAAAATGAAAAAAAAAATAGCAATTAGGGTAGAAAACCCTAAAAATGGAAAAATAGAAATTAGGGTATGAAACCCTAAAAATTGAATATCACAATGAAAAGGGATAGGAAACCCTAGAAAACCTAAAAATGGAAAAACCAAAAATGGTAGGAATTTAGGTCTCATCCCTTGATCCTATTGACAAAAATAGAAAGAATTTGGTACACATCCCAAATAAAAATGGTAGGAATTTAGGTCTCATCCATAGATCCTATTGACAAAAATAGAAAAAATTTGATACACATCCCAAATAAAAATGGTAGGAATTTAGGTCTCATCCCTAGATCCTATTAATAAAAATAGAAAGAATTTGGTACACATCCCAAATAAAAATGGTAAGAATTTAGGTCTCATCCCTAGATCCTATTGACAAAAATAGTAAGAATTTGATACACATCCCAAATAAAAATGGTAAGAATTTAGGTCTCATCCCTAGATCTTATTGGCAAAAATGGAAAGAATTTGGTACACGTCCCAAATAAAAATGGTAGGAATTTAGGTTTCATCCCTAGATCCTAAAATAGAAAGAATTTGGTATACATCCCAAATAAAAATGGTAGGAATTTAGGTCTCATCCCTAGATCCTATTGACAAAAATGAAAGGAATTTGGTACACATTCTAAATCCGACTCTCACAAATTTTGAACTACGTCGTACCTGATTTCTAGGGCACACCCTATAATATATAAGCAATTTGGGAATCCCAAATATGGTACAAAGCCCCCATCAACCATACATCCAGCATAAACTTCAACTTGAACAAAGAATCTAATTGAAGCACATGCTTAAATTACTTCCATAATCTTTAATCACACAACCCATTTCGAACTACATTTTTGGACTTGATTTCCAGGATTAGAATACGTAGGCAGTTTGAGATGTCTTACACATCTCAGATTCAGTCCAAGACCAAACCATCTTTGGTCCGGTTCACTGTATAATATTGTACATTACAGTTGCTTGTTTATTTATTTCAGGACAGGATTGGCTGAACCCTAGGTTAAAATAACTTAGCAACTTGGTTTAGGACATCCCCTATTGAACCCTAGTCATCCAGTTGACCAAGCACAGTCAAAAATTAAAATTTAAAGAATGTTTAGGAGGCCGATATTGATCGGGCGGTTTGGGTGCCTAACACCTTCCCATAACCATACCCTGAATACTTACCCGATCTCTTGCAGACCAAAGAACCGATACATTGGATCACGAGTCAATAAAGTCTTATCTTAGGGTGAGGCTACATTTTTAGAGGTCCTAGACCTTAATCTAGGTGGCAACTCCAACAGAACAATTGATCTTCATCGATACAGATACACATTTCATCCGGAGGAGGATCACGATTTCTCATTGTCCTCACAGTGGCGACTCCGCTGGGGAATAATATTCAGACTATTTGGATACTTTCCTTATATTGATTTGCTTGACATTTGCTGCTAGATCTAAGGTACTATTATTTATTGTTTGTATATATTGCTTTGGAGGGTATGGGCTCTGTCACACTTTCGTGCGAGTAGCCAAACCGGGTCCCATGCATGTGGGGCAGCCCGCTAGGCGAAACACACAACCTTGGCCTATACTTTGTAAGATCACGACCAGTGAGCAGCCTCTGACGAGCGTTTCTTGGGTCCACCCGGGAATGTGTTATGCTACTCCACGTCGCTTGATTCTTGCATCATAGTATATAAAGGGATTGTGGGCCCATTATTTATCGTACATTCAGTGATAGGTTACCCCATCCTCGTCAAGGTAGCCTTTTCTGCCCTAACCCAGTTTGAGCCACATGTATGTTATTTTTAGTCCATCTTTGAACCAACAAGGTAAAGTCTACTCGATCATAATATTTACATCCGAGACGTCGAAGTTTTGCCCGTTCTTGTCGTTGAGTTATCAACATGTTTGGATCCACACTTGAGTATTCTTGTCTCTCACTCGTTGGGAGCGTGAGGGTTATATATATATCTGCATACACATTAGTGTGGGCGGTCTGTACACACCCTCCATCGTACAAAGCTCATTTTGTTGACCGTTCAATATTGATACATCAATCTCAAAAACGATCGGAATATCTTCGTCACGGCATAGATACTATGATCAAGTAGAAATTTATCGGTTTTTTTAATCATGAACAGCTTTTGTCATCCTTCATGAAAACTACAAATAACCATATCCGTTTTAATTTCTTGAAATTTGATGAACCACATGGTCGAACCTCGGTGCTACAATGATCCATTCGGAATCTTGAGGCCCCAAGACCAATCATGGGGTTATTCAAATACAAATAAATTATTACAGATGATGTCTAATGGTCGATTTTCATGAAGGAGCTAACTTTGTTTGGTCAAGTCAGCTTGTATGTGTATGTGTATTCTTCTCGTGTCCAGTCACTTCTGAGTCTTGACCTTCGTTCATTGTTTATAGAAAAAAAGAAAAAAAAAAGTTGAACTAGGGAGGATAGGATTGTTTAGACTTAAGAGAACACCTGAGTGAGTAGACAAAGCATCCACTCTTATTACATCCACTCATAGGAATGTTTCATCATCACCGGTTCATGTCTCGGTTCATATTCATAAGGAGGACTTTTGTACCTCAAAGTGTTGGAATGGTTGGAAGACAATATATTGAGAGCCCAATTATTTCAGAGCGAAATTAAAATTCCAAGATTGGAGTTGAGGAATCCAAAAGGGTAAAAATCTGAATCATAGATTTTGAGAGATTATATGTTTCATTCCCATACTAGCATACCTGCCAAATTTAAATGGAAAAAACTGAGATTGGAAAGCATTTCATTCACCCTTGGCAACTGAGCCACTTTGACCAACGAAGTGCTAACTCCCAAATTACTTTCATCACCCAATGTGACCATGACTCAAAGGAATAGCTCTCGAACCTTCATGAATGTCCCACCCACCTCCCAAAATCCAGGATGAAAAGAAAGACCATGTGGTCAATTGTATCCCAAAATTAAGGTAGCCTGAAAATGAACTTTATGTGCACCCTAAACTGGGACACAACCAAAATGTCAGTGTACCCTAAATTGGGGCACAACAAAAATATCAGCGCACCCTAAACTGGGGCATAATTAAAATGTTAATGGATTCAAAGTGGGGCAAACCAAAAAGGCGATGGACCAACTGGGGTATAGGTCAGAGTTTCATGAAATCAAAACTGGGGCATAAGATTGGGATACATCAAACCAGACTAAGGCATAGACCAAGTAAATGTCAGACCCGAACTGGGGCATAAATCAAAATGGTAATAGACTCAAGAGGGGTTTAACTCAAGATGGAAAGGGTCGAACACATGTCGATAGATAGGCATAATGAGCCTTAGTAGCGAAAGTCTGAACGAAGATTCGGTCCTACAACCAATCATAAGTTGGCGTCAATGATGTTATATCCAATTGGGGTAACTCGGTGAATTACTTGTCTAAACTGGCTACCGTTGGTATCTGATAGATCATCTATGTTTGGGCTTAAGCTCGATATGTCTGTAGACGGTCCAGTCCAAATGCTTTGAAAAAAATGAACAATAATCATCTCATTTGAGACATCAACAACAGTGCTTTACTACTTCCAATCCATTCCTTCCCAGTTTGATATTTCTTCCTCTTCCATGTCCGTTGGTAATTCTGATTCTGTTGACGATTGAGATGATGAGCCGCAACCTGAACTTCTACTCCATCGGCCTCTAGAGAAATGAAAGCTCAACACACACGTGAAAGTTATAGATGATTAAGTTGAAGTCATGTAAGCATTCTCAAAGATACAAGTTGGTACATCAAAATGTCATCTCATTTGGTCGATTTATAGAAAGAATTTTTTTTTGAGATATTCCTTGAAAGTAGATAACATTTACAGACTCATACAAGTGGTTCATTTAGTTTTACAAGAATGGGTCTATACACAAGGCATTATCAAGTTTACATCAATCCAAGTGATCAAGTCTTGTACAAGTGCATGAAGTCTACAGACATAAAACATGCTACAAATCAACCTCAAAGTCAAAGATGAGCTCAAAAAAAAAAAAAAAAAAGGAGAAAAAAGAGAAAAAAGAAAAGTAAAAAGAAAGAGCTATACAAAATAATGAGGTTGGTTAGCATACTACGTTGGAACAATGAGGGTGGACAAGTTCAACTATGGTGCATAGACATGGAGCAACTACTTTGAAACACTAATGATGAGTGAGTTTGATTACAAGGCATATACATGGGGCAACTCCTTTGGAGCCCTGCTGATGGACGAGTTCAGTTATAAAGCAATAAGACAATTAGTTCTCGTACAATGACATATAGACACCATTTCTTAGAACCTGATTGTTTGTTGTGATTCACGTTGTGTGTGAGCTGGATTTTGATATGGGTCACTACATCCTGCCCATACAAGGGGTGGTCTCATCACTTTGTTGTCATCAGAGGATTTCTTTTCGGCTAAAGACTCTCTCTCCCGTCCATCAATCTGACGGTCTTCCACAGAGTCTACATTACATGCCCTTACTTCAAATGTCACAAAATTTTATGGTATCGTTTCTTGTGAACATGTCGTCTTGTTATGCATAAATATTGTTTAATAAATCTGACTGGAATATCTATCTGTCATTCATCATTTTGACGGCGTTCAAGAATTCCATTGTCTTTTGTTTCTAGCCAATAAAATGGCATCGCCTAGTGGAGATCAAGCCATTCTACATAAATAACCAAACACTCTCCCAATGGCAGACCCATTGGACAGTTTCTTATCTGTCCATCTTGACCTTCGTCGTCATACTTGTATACAGACTTAAAGGATTTGGGCCCAAATGTGGTTATAACTGATTCAGTATATGAGCATAGCTTGTTGAAATTTGTTTTCTATCTGAATGATACCGAGAGGAGAAAGCATTCTTTGACGTTTTTTCTAAAGATTAGTGTAGGGTTGCATTTCCTTAAGGTTATTTCTATTGATGACTCAAAAGTCGCCTGTCTATCAATGTGTGCAAACTTGAACTTAGGCACTGGGGCAAAATCACCCATTTATCCAAACATCATGAGTTTAGTTGAGCCCCCTGTTTGAAACTCTAGCTGAGTTTATTTAAATGTAAGAGAAAGATGACCCATACAAATTTGAAAAAAAATAAAAAAAGATAAAATTGAGTCATTGTCATCATTTGCCCTTCATTAAAAAGACCTGATTGCCCTTTGATCAAAGTAAAACCCATATAAATTTGGCAGAAATATTGAACATATCAAAATTGCCTTTTAAAGAAAAAAAACATGTTTTTCTCGGTCTAGATTAAGTCAAGTCAAGGAAAGTCGATCAAATCATGATCTCTAGTTCCTCTTGGATTCCGAGCAATGTTAGTGGACAAAGTGCAGATGCTGAGCCCCATTGTGGCTACCTCAATATTTATGGAAAGTTCAACCCATTTTGGGAATGAAGAAAGATGAAAAAAGGAAAAAGAAAAAGAACAAGAAAAAGAAAAAGAGAAATGAAAAAAAAAAAGAAAGAAAGAAAGGTGAAAGTACAGAGAAGAAAGAAGACTGAATGAAAGCAGAATAAGAATGGAAAAGAGAACAAGATACAAGCAAAGAAAAGAAAGAAAGATCATGGGAAAAGAGAGAAAGCTCTAGCCCAAACTACGCGAAACCTGATTTTGGAGGGACGGAAGTCCCAAAGGATACGTAGGCAATTTGGGACACCCCAAATTCGGTCCAGAGGCTACACATCCAAAGGCTACACATCTAGAGGCTACACATCCAAAGGCTATACATCTAGAGGCTACACATCTAGAGGCTATACTTCCAAAGGCTACACATCCAAAGGCTATATAGCCAAATGCTTTACATCCAGAGTTTACAAATCCAGAGCACAAAGCACAGTTACAGTTACATCATGAGCAGTCTTGAGCTAAAGTCACAGACCTGATGAGGTCGCTACTCAAGAAGCTTGACAGTTACAGTTACATCATGAGTGGTCTTGAGCCAAAGTCACAGACCAGATGAGGTCACTACTCAAGAAGCTTGACAGTTACAGTTACATCATAAGCGGTTTTGAGTCAAAGTCACAGACCTGATGAGGTCGCTACTCAAGGAGCTTGACATCTATAGTTGTTTGTTGTACAGTGTGGAAAAAAAAAGAAAGAAGAAAAGAAGGGAAAAAAAGGAGAGTAGTTACAGCATCAGTTCAAGGGAGCAATGGTAGAATCCAAATCAAGTGCAGAATAATGCAAAAATGGGCCACTTTTGTCTTCGGCCTCAATTTCCCACAATCTCAGCCTAAGAGGGGCATCTGTAAGCACCCCATTTTTGCCATCCTAGTTAAACAAAGTCCCGCAGGTGTGTGGACAACAAAAGGACGAAAGGTGATTGAAAGTTTAGATTTTTTACTGTGAATTTGATGAAGTTTTCAATGGGTCCCACGGCAAGGTCATGGGTTATAATTTTTCATGGATGCCTAGGTCGTAACGTTATCTTTAAAATGAGACTAGAATTACTCAATTCTGATATCAAATGAAGAAGATATGATCATTTTAGTAGGATGATACGTACAAAGGAGGTTTCTAAAATTATCATAAATAATCCCAAGGGCTTTCATGCAAATTATCGTAAGTTGGATTGTTTGAATTTCAAATCATCATATCTTGATCATCCAACATCTGAATCATATGGTTTAAGTACCATTATTCCTTATTTTTAGTCCTCTTCAAAGTGGACGTAAAGGATTTCTGGTAGAAGTCACCAGTGGGCCCCATGCAAGCTTGCATGCAAAGTTATCATTAGAACTTCAAAGCTTCATATCTTTTCTGATCTACGTCAGATTCAGATGATTCCAAAACCATTATTCTTCATTTGTGATGTCCTACAAAGTGGATGTGAAAAATCTTGGGTAAAAGTCTCTGGAGGGTCCCATGCAAAATTACATATGAAAATGATCATTTAATCTTCAAAAATTCATATTTTGATCATCCCATATCCAAAACAGGTAATTTCAGTTTCATTATGTTCCATTTTTAGTACTCTACAATGTGGACGTAAAGGATTTCTGGAAGAAGTCTCCGAAGGATCCCATGCAGAATGGTCAGCTAAATTATCGATAATTGGTCTGCTTAAACTTCAAAAATTCATAAGTTGACCATTTTATTTCCAAATGAGGTGATTTAAGCTCCTATATTCCTCATTTTTAGTGTTCAACAAAGTGAATGTAGAAAATTTGGAATAGAGGCTATCAAAAAATTCTGTGCGGAATAACAGTGGAAATAGCCCATGAAATGATAGAGAGAGAAAACCCAGTGAATTCCAATCAATCCAGTCAACTCAGCTCAATTCAAGTTAGTCTTGGCGCAACCCAGTCAATCCAGTCAACTCAGCTCAACCCAAGCCAGTCTTGGCCCAATCCAATCAATCCTTGTCAATCCAGACCAATTCATGTCGGTGCATATGCATGTATTTCATTTATATATTATTATATAATGTATAATATATTATAATATATCATATAATATATGCATATGTCCTATATGTATATTATATAATATATATTAATATATTAATATATTAATATATTATATATTTATATATATGTTTTATATATAAAAGAGGCAAATAGGATCCGAACAAAAGGGATTCGGTGAGATTGTTGAAGAAGGAAAAAAAACAAAAAAAGAAAGAAAAACAGAAAAAAAGGAAAGAATCGAGGAGAAGAGGAAGATCGGGAGAAGAGAAGGGTGAGAGAGAGAGAGAGCGCGGTGGAAGGAAGATAAAAAAGGAATAAAAAACAGAAAAAAATAAGAATCGAGTAGAAGAGGAGAAAGATCGGGAGAAGAGAGAGAGAGAGAGAGAGAGAGAGAGAGAGAGCGGTGGAAGGAAGATAAAAAAAAGGAATAAAAAAAATAGAAAAAGAAGGAATCGAGGAGATGAGGAGAAGATCGGGAGAAGAGAAGAGAGAGAGAGAGAGAGAGAGAGAGGTGGAAGGAAGATAAAAAAAGGATTAAAAAAACAAAAAAAGAAGGAATCGAGGAGAAGAGGAGAAGATCGGGAGAAGAGAAGATCGAGAAAAAGAAGGAGGAGGAGAAGAAAAAAAAAGAAGAGCGAAAGATCGAGATAAAAACGGAGGAGGAGAAGAAGAAAAGAAAAAGAATAAAATAAGAGGGGAAGAACCGAGAAGATGGGGAAGAGGAGAATGAAAAAAGAATAAAATAAGAGGGGAAGATCCAGATAAAGAGGGAGGAGAAGAAGAAAAAAAATAAAAAAAAGAAGAGGGGAAGATCGAGATAAAGAGGGAGGAGGAGAAGAAGAAAAGAAAAAGAATAAAATAAGAGGGGAAGAACCGAGAAGATGGGGAAGAAGAGAAGAAAAAAAAGAATAAAATAAGAGGGGAAGAACCGAGAAGATGGGGAGGAGGAGGAGAAGAAGAAAAATAATAATAAAAGAAGAGGGTGGCAGATCGAGAGCAAGAGGAGAAGAAGAAGAGGGACGGCCCGAGGGATCGAGAAAGAGCAGAAGAGAGCGAGGGAGAAGAAGATTCAGGTAAGCTTTTCTCTCCCTGATTTATTTTTATTCTCCTTTATCATGATTGTAGCCACCGTGAGCCACACCACCATTATCACCTGTACAGCTAGCCTCGCACACCTCAACACCTACCACTGAATACTGATCCCCATATCACAAACTAGTCCACATTACCAAAACCACCTGCTCATCAAGCAACACTACCACATCCCAAAACCACCTTACCAGATCACCACCGCTCTACACCTATAGATCTCACTCCACTCACGGCCAGACCTAGCCATCACCGCAAGCCACACACTTTCCATTCACATTAAATACTAGATGGTTCTGACTTGATATGCTCAAACCTGATCAATTCTGCCTCATACCCGATCTGCTTCATTTGATCATATTATTTGTATGTTAATGTGATTTAAGTTGATCTAAACCATTGATTTTGAAGATTTAATCATATGATGCATGTTAATATGCGATCTGAACCATTGGATGACATGAAAATTGATTTAAATGAATCTGAACGGTTGGATTACCTCTTGAGTGATTTGAACCATTGGATTATATTTGGGAATATTTTAAATGATTTTGAACGGTTAGATTACCATCAATAGTGATTTATACCGTTGAATTTTTCATCATGAGTGTTTTTAGATGCTCACTGACATGTTTGGATGCTACATAATTGCCATATTTGATGCTTATACTCTCACATGCCATACTTGGAATGCTTTCACATGTTATCTTTGGATGCTTCTATTTTTGGTTTTCACACTTACCATGTTTGTATTGATTCACATGCTCACTTGCCATCTTTGATTGATTTGTTACTAAATTTAGATATATTTCTAACATGCTATGTTTGGATGCTTACACTGCTATATTTAAGCTCACATTGCTATGTTGGATTGTTTACATTGCTATTATTGAGTACAACAACTAGGGCAAAATAAACCCTAGAATGGAATACAACAGTTAGGGTAGAAAACCCTAAAAATGGAAAGTAAATAGCAATTAGGGTAAAAAAATCCCTAAAAATGAAAAAAAATAGCAATTAGGGTAGAAAACCCTAAAAATAGAAAAATAGCAATTAGGGTATGAAACCCTAAAAATTGAATATCATAATGAAAAGGGATAGGAAACCCTAGAAAACCTAAAAATGGAAAAACAAAAATGATAGGAATTTAGGTCTCATCCCTAGATCCTATTAACATAAATAGAAAGAATTTGGTACACATCCCAAATAAAAATGTAGGAATTTAGGTCTCATCCCTAGATTCTATTGACAAAAATAGAAAGAATTTGGTACACATCCCAAATAAAAATGGTAGGAATTTAGGTCTCATCCCTACATCTTATTAACAAAAATAGAATGAATTTGATACACATCCCAAATAAAAATGGTAGGAATTTTGGTCTCATCCCTAGATCCTACTGACAAAAATAGAAAGAATTTGGTACACATCTCAACTAAAAATGGTAGGAATTTAAGTCTCATCCCTAGATCCTATTGACAAAAATAGAAAGAATTTGGTACACATCCCAAATAAAAATGGTAGGAATTTAAGTCTCATCCCTAGATCCTATTGACAAAAATGGATAGAATTTGGTACACATCCCAAATAAAAATGATAGGAATTTAGGACTCGTCCCTAGATCCTAAAATAGAAAGAATTTGGTACACATCCCAAATAAAAATGGTAGGAATTTAGGTCTCATGCCTAGATCCTATTGACAAAAATTGAAGGAATTTGGTACACATTCCAAATCCGACTCTCACAAATTTTGAACTATGTTGTACCTGATTTCTAGGGCACACCCTAGAATACGTAGGCAATTTGGGAATCTCAAATATTGTACAAAACCACCCATCAACCATACATCCGGCATAAACTTCAACTTAAACAAAGAATCTAATTGAAGCACATGCATAAATTACTTCCATAATCTTTAATCTCACAACCCATTTTGAACTACGTTTTTGGACTTGATTTCCAGGATTGGAATACGTAGGCAGTTTGAGGTGTCTTACATGTCTCAGATTCAGTCCAAGACCGAACCATCATTGGTCCGATTTACTGTATAATATTGTACATTACAGTTGCTTGTTTATTTGTTTCAGGACTTGTTGGCTGAGCCCTAGGTTAGAATAACTTAGCAACTTGGTTTAGGACATCCCCCATTGAACCCTAGTCATCCAGTTGACCAAGCACAGTCAAAAATTAAAATTTAAGGAAAGTTTAGGGGGCCGATATTGATCGGGCGGTTTGGGTGCCTAACACCTTCCCATAATCATACCCTGAATACTTACCCGATCTCTTGTAGACCAAAGAACCGATACATTGGGTCACGAGTCAATAAATGTCTTACCTTAGGGTGAGGCTACATTTTTAGAGGTCCTAGACCATAATCTAGGTGGCGACTCCAACAAAACAATTGATCTTCATCGATACGGATACACATTTCATCCCGAGGAGGATCACGATTCCTCATTGTCCTCACAGGAGCCACTGCTCACTGATGGTTAAGCATCAAAGAAGGTTTCGTCAAACTCGAACCTAGAATAAACTTGTAAAAATTTAAATAATAAACCCTAGTCTAGGTGATTAATTTATTGATGAATTCATAAAACCTAGAATAGGATTTGTTAAACCTTTTTTTTATGTTTGACCATGAGTTCAAAAATGGAATTCCATAATAAGAAATCCATTGTAGGAATCCAAGATAAGAGAAACCCAGACCAACTCTTCGGAGGAGGTCCGATCAAGATTTATCGATCGTAAAATACATAATCGGATACCCTACCGGATACTTTCGGGAAGCCCCTAGGAAGTTACCAATCTCAACATCCGATCACAATATCTGTGACAAGATTCATGGCCGGTTGGGACCAAAAGGGTTCCTAAGAGCATCTAGTACCGACCACTGGTCTCGATAATCGAAATTGGTCAGTCGAGACCGGTTAGCCCTATAAAGCCCTAATTGGGCTGAATTGAATAAGCAATGTAACTAATGAGATTCCCACACAATAGGTGAATTGTACGTAACCAAGAGTGACCCTTTTGCTAGGAATATTGATTTTCTTTAAATCTCATGTGAGGGAACAAAACTCCTATCCTATGTGTGGAATAATTTCTATTTGATTATGACTCTAAATGCTGTGATCAGATTATGATAACATGTCATCCAATAATGGGATGACAACATCTTGGGAGGGGGGGGGGGGGTAAAATAGATGGACTGGGATTCCTAATAGGTATGTATGAGGAAACTACAAGAGACGACATGTAGGATGATGACTAGTACAATAACCCATGCATGTGACCCTGGTTAATAGGGGATCAAGTGTTGGTATAGACAGGGGAAGAGGGGAAGGTGCTGGAAATGTAAGACCCGTATCAATCTAACCCGGTCTTACCACCTTGAACCAGGTCTACCCATCATGGTCGAACCAAACGGATCAAGTGCGTGAAGGAGATCACGATCCCAGGTATTAAACTGACCCAAAAACACTGAAATTAGGGGGAGGGTCGCATACCCAGCAAGGGAGGGTCGGACCCCCCAAAGATAAAAGTCGACCCCCGGTTTTTATACCGGGGGTCGGACAGTTTAAGGACCAGGGGTCGACGGAATCTCCGACCCCCCTATCGACCCCCGGTAATCGGTAAAAACAACACGAACCGAAAATTAGGAAACTTTCCCTAATTTCAATGGGATTCATTCCTAATCTCAATGTGACTTATTTTGGGAGTTTCTACTCTATAAATAGGACGTCCCTAAGCCTATTTCACTCCTTTTAGAACCCTAATTGGATTGAGAGAAAGAGAAGAGAAGGAAAAGAGAAAGAGAAGAGAAGGAAAGTGGAGAAGAAGATTAAGGAGAAGGCTTTAGAAAAACAAGCCTAATTCTCAGGTATGGATACTATCTCCATGTAATTCTACAGACCTTAGAATAGCTAGAGAAGAGGGAATGATCTAGGAGAAACCCAAATCATCCACCCATGGTTAGGTTTTCATGGAAAACCATGGAGAAAATTATGAAAGCTATATAGGTAAATGAACTACGGTTCTAGGCCATAGAACATGTGTGGAATGGACTGTAGAAGCAAGCCATAGGACCCCAAACACAAAGAATGGACTGTAGGATGAAAAATTGACAAAACCCACAAGGGGTCGCATGGGGGGTCGATGGCCAATCGACCCTACCAGACCCTGATCATCGACCCCCAGTGTTCGGGAAGTCCAGAATAGGGGTGGTTGCACCCAGGGTCGATCAAACCTCCGACCCTAGCACCAACCCCCAGTTAGCAGCATGCTTTTAAAGTCAGAATTAATTTTAATTAAATTTTATCGACTTGGTTAGGTTTTCTAGTGATATAATATCGATATATAGTTGATTCTTAAAGCTTGAAAGAGGACCTACGATCAAGTAAAGGTGAGGGAACAAGACCTAAACTAATTGGTCAATAATAAACTATTTTATTTCGAGTCCAATGCCATGATTGATTCTATGCATGTATGCTTGTTATGTGTATTCAACATGTCATTCAATATTTCTATTATTACCGTTCATGCAAATTTAATTATTGTTTATAACATGATGATGATGGTGATGATAGGAATAGGCATGTGGATGTATGTGTATGGTTGGTGTGCTTGATGCAAGCGAGTATCAGGGGGAGGATGTGACACTGTGGTTCATCATGGTCACTAGACTCTAGCTTTATCTCTAACTCAAGTCTTGTCCACTAAACATCGTCGTATCGCCATTACCTTAGTGGAACTAATACGTCGTAGGGTATCAGGGGGGACGTGACACTGTGATTCATCCTGTTCAATAGACCCTAGCTCTATCTCCATGGATGTATTGAGGGATGCTGGGGTGAGGCCTTGGATACACTGTTTGGCATTAGGATTGGTTAGCTGCAAGCCCGGTTTGTAAGCCCTCGCCAACAGTGGCTTACGTGTTTGTATGGCACTGTACAACAATAAGCGTTAACCTTTGTTGTACAACGTCATGGTGGGTGCATGTGGGACGACAATAAGCATGACCTTTGGGCGGCTTCACACACTCGTGTATAGAGGAGGGGTCAATAAGCGTGACCTTTGACCTCCAACCCTTTCTGTAAGACCCGTGTCAATCTAACCCAGTCTTACCACCTTGAACCAGGTTTACCCATTATGGTCGAGTCAAATGGACCAAGGGCGTGAAGGAGATCGAGATCCCAGGTATCAAATCGATCCAAAAACATTAATTTTGAGGGGAGGGTCGGATACCCAGCTAAGCAGGGTCGGACCTCCCAAAGTAGAAAATCATACCCTCAATTTTGAAGGGAGGGTCGGACATCTTAAGCCCTAGGGTCGACGGGATCATCGACCCTCCCATCGACCCTTGGATTCTGCCGAAATAGAAATTAGGAAATTTCCTAATTTTCGATTGGGATTCTTTCCTAATCTCAGAGGGACTTATTTTAGGATGTTCCTACTCTATTTAAAGGACGTCCCTAAGCCACTTTCACTCCTTTCACAACCCTAATCGAATTGAGAGAAAGAGAGGATAAGGAAAGAGGAAGAAGAAAGGGAAGGAAGAGAAATTAAGCCAAAAGAGAAGAGTTGCAGAAAAAGATTATTCTTCTTAGGTATGGGAACTAATTTCATCAGTTTCTACAGACCTTAGGTTAGTTAATGTTGAGAGTGTGATCTTGAAGAAACCCAAACCATCAATCTATGGTTATGTTTTCATGGAAAATATAGGAAAGTGCATGAAAGCTATCTAGGTGGGTTATACATGATTTCAGACCATGGAATGAATGTAGAATGGAATGTAGGAGCAAGCCATAGGATTCCAAGCACGAAGAATGGATTAAAAGAGGGAACTGGGCCAAAGTGCACCGAGGGTCGCACCGAGGGTCGATGACCATTCGACCCTAGGTGTTCCTGACCATCGACCCTCAGTGTTTGGGAAGTTCAGAGTTAAGGGAGGGTCGCACCCAGGGTCGATCCTGACTCCAAACCTACCTCCAACCCTCAGTTAACAGAGTAGTTTTTAATTCTGAATAAATTCTAACTAAATTATATCGATTTTGTTAGGTCTTCTAGCAATACAATAACAATATAAAGGTGATTCTAAAGCTTGGAAAAGTATCTATTAGCAAGCTAAGGTGAGGAACCAGAACTCCAAACTAATTGGTTAATAACAAAACTGTTTTCTATTTTCTTGAGTCCTATGCCATGCTTGATTCTATGCGAATATGTTTGTAATGTGCATACAGCATGCCATCCAATATTTCTATTATTTGTTCATGCATATTTACTTTATTGTATATAACATGATGATGATGATGATGATAGGAATAGGCATGTGCTTGTATGTGTGTGGTTGATGTAATTGATGCGAGCGAGTATCAGAGGAGGTGTGATGAGAACATCAATAAACGTTAACCTTTGGCGGGTCTCAGCACTTTAGCTCTATCTCTAACTCAAGTCTTGTGCATTGGCATCGTCGTATCGCCATTACTTTAGTAGAACTATTATGTCGTAGAGTATCAGGGGAGGTGGTCTCGGTCCTTGTAGTCTCTGACTCTACCGGGGGGCCTTAGCTCTTTCTCTATGGACATTTTGAGGGTTGCTGGGGTGAGGCCTTGGATAAACTCTTTGGCATTAGGATTGGTTATTTGCGAGCCCAGTTTGTAGCCCTTGCCAACAGGGGCTTACGTGTTGGTATGGCACTATATAGCAATAAACGTAATCATTGTTATATAATGTTCATGATTGGGTGCATGTGAGTTGACGATAAACGTGATCTTCGGGTAACGTCACACACTCGTGTATAGAGGCGGGGTCAATAAACGCGACCTTTGGCTACCTAAACATTTCTATTGCATACTGCAAACTTTAAACTGGACCAAAGATATAAATTGATTTGCATGCATATGTATTGTTGCATTGTTTTGGCTACTCACTGAGCCGTGATGTGTGCTCACCCCTCGACGTCGAATATTTTTAGTTGATGATGCAGGTTATACCGTTGAAGACTATGTGAATGCGTCTGCGTATGGGAACGTGGCAGCGATGGAAGCTGAAGCTGAAGTGGATACACACGACTCCTCTTGCGAGTGCAACTCGTGTGTATTTGATTAGATATTTTATAGGTTTCTTTATTGGATTTATTATGACATGTATTTGGTATTTAAATATTTATGTCTCAGTTGAAAACAGAATAATTTGCTATTAAATTAATGATATCATCTTAGTTTCTCAGTTCATGTTATTATAAGACTTCCGCTATTGTGTATTTACTCTGATTATGATTACGGATGTGTGTAAGTTTAGATAACGCGGGGATAGCCTATTTGAGATCCTGGTTGAACCGTTGGTTTGCTAGCGGTTCATCACACTATTCTGAACAGTAGGGAATTGGGGTGTGACAACTTGGTATCAGAGCGTCCTAGGCCTTGTCCGCTGAACTAGCATACATTCAAGACAATAGTGAACTGAGATAGGATAAATTAAAAGCTTTAATACAAACACACTGTAAGCACAAGTGATGATTGAGACCAAATTTAAAAAGAGAATAATGCATCTATTAAAGGGAAAATAAGTTACATACAATGAGTGAGAGAAACAAAATATATATACATAACTAAAGCAAAGTACAGTCCACAACCTGGACAGTTACTCTGTAGTATAAGAAAATAAAGTATGATCAAGAAGCTGGAGGCGAAGGAGGAGGTGGGGCCTCACGATCTCGGTCATAGTCCTCAGCATAGACCCTAGTCAACCAGGCCACCTGGGTCTGGGTCGTCTGGAGACTAGCTGCAAGATCGGCTACCCTCCTATCAATCACCCGCTGGACCGATAACAGCTCATCTACCCTCATACCTGAGCGTCTAGCAACTCCTCCATCCTCAGATCAGATCTGCGCTGAGCCTCCCTGATCTCCTGCAGCATCTCCATCATGTCAAAAGGTGGGAGTGAAGGACCAGCCACATGCGAAGGACCAGCCTCAGGTACAGGATCCGCCGCAAAAGAAGTACCAACACCAACGGCGTGAGTAGGTGAAGGCGGTGGTATCGCGTCAACATCCATATACATGCGGTCATCATTGTCGACGGGATCCACATGAGCTCTAGCAGCGGCAGCAGCAGCCTCAGCATCAGCCATCTCGATACGAGTGTGAGGGCGCACCATCGCGTTCCTCTCCTCATCACTAACCTGGGCATCCCGCATACCCATCTTGCAAATTGCCTCCCAATCTAGAGGCGACGGGAAGGTCTTCTCCTGGATCTTCTCATCTACCAGGTCAACCCCCAGACGGGTCAGAAGAACTATAATCATGCGTCCATAGGGTAGATTACCCCTATGACCGGACAATGTAGCACTAATCATGGTCCACAAGATGATGTAGGGAAGGAAGACCGGTTGTCTGGTGTAGATGCTATAGATCAAAAACTGGGTCAGCTGAAAAACCCTCTCATAGTGCCCACTCTGTGGAATCAGATTATGCTGGATAATCTTACAGAAGACCCATGGAGCTGGACGCAGATAACAAGCTCTCATCTGCCAACGATCAGGATGAAGCAACTGATTATCGATCTCGGCCCTCATCTCCATCTCAACAAACTGTGGCTCTCCAGGCGCACAGTACACTATGGGGCCATCATAGGGAATGCCCAACAAGTCGGCCAGCTGTCGATAGTCGAAAGAGATATCTACCCCTTTGATGTAGCTGGTGATGCGCAACTCCTGACCATTCTCAACGTCATTGTAATTCCCCACCACCTGGAGATTACAATAGAACTGGCACACCAAATCCGGACATGTGCATGCATCGTATGTAATGACAGGATGTCACCCCATGTCACCAAAGGCTCCCTCTATGTTGAACATGGCTAACTCAGCCAAGTTCACCATACGACCACCCTCAACCTTCTTACGAGCATAGTCAGCATACCGTGCCTCGGCTTCATTGGAACGGAAGCAAAGGGGATCACGAACTCGGGGTACCTTGGTACGAGCCATGGTATCTGCAAAGTAAGAAAGAGAAGGAAAACAAGGAGTTAATAGGATAAAAATCCAAAAATTTGATGTAATAATGACGTAAGTTGACCATAAAGCCCCATTTCTCACCATACAAGTGGGCATAAGAACTTACGTAGGTTTAAACATACCCTACAACCCACATGCAGTAGGAAATTTTAACTGACGATGTCTAATTTGAAGAAATTCAAGAAAAATCAAAAATGTCGACAAATTAGGGAAAAAAGAGAAAATTTCAAGTTTCTCGATAACCAACCGATGAAACTCAAAAATTTTTGAGGGCTTTCGTTCCTCGAGACACCAATAACAAAAGCCCCAAATAAAAATCGAATTTTTACGGTTGGAAAAAGTTTAATTTGGAAAATACAAGTTAAATGTGCGAAAACCTAGAAATGGAAACCTAAAAACAGGTAAAAATGGGAAGACATACCTGTAGGGATGAAGTGGACGTCGAAACCCGGAATAAAATTGACCAACAATAGTGGAGTAGCACTGTAGCAACTCAGAGTGGAGAGGCGAGTCGAAACGGGAGGGAAATAATAAGAAATGACCCAGAATCGGATCTTAAAAATCTGATTTTTGGTCCGAGGGTCGGACAATTCGACTGGAACCATCGACCCTCGAATCGACCCTCCCATCGACCCTCGGCTCTCGGGAATCTGACAGAAAACTAAGGGTCGGAACTGAGGGTCGGATACCCATCGACCCTCGCATCGACCCTCAGCTCTCGGGAAGAATAGGTCATTCCCAGGGTCGGATACCAAGGGTCGGACATACCATCGACCCTCACCATCGACCCTGCATAGAAAAGACAGTATTTTTTCTTATAAAATGAGCTAGAATTGGAATTGATTATCGATTACCGTGTCCACATGAAATATAAATGACTTCTCACCTATTTTGACAATTTTCAGGCACCACCAATCACCAAAAGGAATCATGTCTAGGCGTAGAGTAACCCGACAGACCTGAAATGCAGTCCCACCACCACCACCCGTGGAGGAGACTCGTCAAGAGAATAATTATGCATCGGGTAACCCAGGACCGGAAAATCCTACAAATTTGCCACCTCCACCACCAGAGCTAGCAACAGTGGTAATGAATCTGGCACATCAGCTGCAGCAGATGCAACACGCACAGGCCCAGATGCAGGTTGCCATGAGAATTATGTTTCAAGCCACTCAGGCTACACCCATGCACACAGGACAAGCTAGTGCAGCACCGGTGGATAACCACCTAGCTCATCAGACACCTCTATAACCTGCTGCACAAATTCCAATGTAGGTTCCAGAAGCAGCTCAGGGTGATTACCAGTATCCACACCATATGTTTGGGGCAAACCCCCAAAACCAGTTGGACCACTCCCGACTAGTGGAGAGATTTTTGAAGATGAAACCCAAAGAATTCAACGACAAACCGTCTGATCCGTTGTGGCCAGCCCACTGGATAGACAAGATGGAGAGAAATTTCCTCATGATGACTATCACAGAGGAAGAGAAAGTACTATGTGCCACCTTCATGCTCAAGGGCGACGCACATCATTGGTGGAAATCAACGAAGACATATCTACTGACCAAGCACGCCCTACTGACCTAGGCTATATATAAAGAAGCCTTCTTTGAGAAATATTTTCCACGGAGCTTCAGAGATTAGATGGAGAAGGAGTTCCTGAGCCTATATCAGGGACAGATGACTGTGGACTCATATTAACAGCGCTACGAAGAGATGTTTTTCTTTGCACCGGCTAGCATGCAAGAAGAAGATACCAAAACCCGTAGGTTCGTCACGGGACTGAGAGGAAGCATCAGGGAACATGTTCTGGGCTTAGAGAAGAAAATCTATAATGAAGCTGTCCAGATTGCTCGAGTGATTGAATCGAGCCAGAAGGAGAGTTACTTTACTCAGAACAGAGGCATCAAAAGGCCAGCCGGAAATTCCTACAACGGAGGCAATAACAGGACGTATAAGCCTTTCCGTCCTCAGAATTTTTCTGCTGCAACCAAGACTGCCCCAGCAGCTCAACCTCAGCCAAAGCCAAATTCTGAAGTCCTGAAGTGTTTTAACTGCAACCAACCTGGACATATGGCAAGGGAGTGCCCAAAGCTCAAGAAGCAGTTACATCAGGGACGGGTATATGCTGTTACATCAGAGGATGCGGCCGCATCACCCGATGTGGTCACAGGTATGACTGAAATTTTTAAAGTTATAATTACATTGAATGAGCATGTAGACTAAGTAAAGATAAATCACAGGTATTGTACCTATAAATGACGTACCCGCCAGAGTACTCTTCGATTCCGAAGCTACTCATTCATTTATATCTGTGTCATTTGGAAAGAAGACAAAATTACCCATCAAAACATTAGACTACAGATTACTTGTACGGTCACTGATGGGGTTAGAGGTGTAACTAGAGAAAGGTTATGGACCATGTCTAGTTCTCATTGGAGAGAAGATTTTAGATGCAACCTTGATACAACTTGAGATGGCAGACTTTGATGTCATCTTGGGAATGGACTGGTTAGCTCGACATTCTACAAATCTGTTATGCGCCGAAAAGAAGCTAACGTTCAAAGACAAAGAAGGGGTAGAACTAAGTTTTTCGGGAACCAAACTTCCCTGGAGACGCAAGCTCATACTTTCAGCACTAAAGGCTAAGAAGTGCCTTGAGAAGGGGGCAATCGGGTATCTAGTATCCGTGGTCGACCTAACTAAGGACGCACCACGAATGGAAGATATTGACATTGTGCGGGACTATCCTGACGTATTTCCAGAGGAACTACCCGGATTACCACCCGACCGAGCCACAGAGTTTGTGATAGACCTTGTACCTAGAGCCGCACCCGTATCAAAAGCACCCTATAGAATGGCTCCTACGGAACTGAAGGAACTGAAGGTGCAACTACAAGAACTACTGGACAAGGGTTATATTCAACCCAGTATATCGCCATGGGGGGCACCGGTGTTGTTCGTAAAGAAAAAGGATGGTAGCGTTCGATTATGCATCGACTATCGAGAGTTGAATAAACTGACAATCAAGAATCGATATCCACTACCTCGGATCGATGACTTGTTCGATCAGTTACAAGGAGCAAGAGTATTTTCTAAGATCGATCTTCGATCAAGCTATCATCAACTGAAGATTAAAGAAGGTGATATTCCAAAGACAACATTCAGGACCAGATATGGACATTATGAATTTTTGGTTATGTCTTTCGGATTAACTAATGCACCGGCAACGTTCATGGAACTTATGAACCGAGTTTTCCACGATATGTTGGATACGTCGGTTATAGTATTTATTGATGACATATTAGTATATTCCAAGGACAAGGAAACCCATATCAAGAACCTAAACGCAGCCCTACAGCGTTTAAGGAAAGAGAAGCTATATGCCAAATTTTCAAAGTGCGAGTTTTGGCTAAGTGAAGTCGCATTCCTAGTATCCGTTGAAGGAATCAAAGTGGACCCCAGCAAGATCGAGGCTATTGTAAAGTGGGAAGCACCAAAGAGCGTTTCAGAAATCAGAAGTTTTCTGGGTCTAGCTGGTTATTATCGGAGATTCGTAGAAGACTATTCTCGGATTGCCGTACCTCTCACTAGTTTGACTAAGAAAGGTGAAAAGTTTGTATGGACCGATAAATGCGAGAAGAGTTTCCAAACACTGAAGACCAGAATGATATCTGCCCTAATTTTGACTATTCCTGTTCCAGGACAGACATTTACTTTATACACTGATGCGTCGGGACTGGGACTAGGATGTGTGCTTATGCAAGGAGAGCAAGTAATTGCTTATGCTTCAAGACAGTTAAAGGTACGTGAGAAAAATTATCCCACTCATGATCTGGAGCTAGCGGCAGTAGTACATGCTGTCAAGATATGGAGACATAACCTATACGGAGAGAAATTTCAGATTAAGTCGGACCATAAAAGTCTTACTTATTTATTTAATCAGAAGGAGTTGAATATGAGACAACGAAGATGGCTGGAACTATTGAAAGACTATGATTGTGATATCCAGTATCATCTGGGAAAAGCGAATGTAGTAGTGGATGCATTAAGTAGAAAAGCAATGATAAAATCTCAAGGAGAAGTTAGCACGACCGCAGCAATGTGTACCACCGGAATGGTATTCAATCACGGCAACGAGCAGTATGTGATAGGTACAACGGATGAATCAGCCAACCAAGGGTTTATTCATCGGTTTTCGAATATGTTCGCGGCATTGAAGATTATACCAGATATAGTGGATGAAGTGAAGATAGCTATCAAAGCAGATCCTTATCTGAGAACAATACAAGAAGATATTGAGAAAGGTAGGACTAACCCTGAGTTCACCTTGGATGATGAGAAAGTACTGAAATACAAAGGAAGAATATGTGTACCCGTCTGACTAAAATAGCTCGCTTCATACCTATACAACCTCAGTATACACTGGAAAGGTTAGCGAAGCTGTATTTGGATAACATTGTTCGATTACATGGTGTTCCAGAAAGCACTGTGTCCGATAGAGATCCACGATTTACTTCCAAATTTTGGAAAGGATTGCAAAAGGCTATGGGTACGACGCTAAAGTTTAGTACTGTATTCCACCCACAGACAGATGGACAGTCGGAGCGTACAATCCAAATTCTAGAAGATATGCTACGAGCATGTGTGATTCATTTTAAAGGATCATGGGACGAAAAGTTACCATTGATCGAGTTCGCTTATAACAATAGCTATCAGGCCACTATACAGATGTCACCTTATAAGGCACTGTATGGCAAGAAGTGTCGAACACCATTGTTTTGGAATGAAGTTGGAGAACGTAGTATTGTTGGACCAGAATTTGTAGAAGAGACTTGCTGAGTGGTCGACATCATCAAGGAAAGAGTGAGAACAGTTCAGAACCGTCAGAAACAATATGCAGACACTCGACGAAGAGATCTGGAGTTCGCCGTAGGTGATAAAGTATTTCTGAAGGTATCGCCTATGCGAGGATTGAAGAGGTTCGGACAGAAAGGGAAACTAAGTCCAAGATATGTCGGGCCATATGAAATTCTAGCTAAGCATGGAAAAGTGGCTTATCAGTTAGCACTACTACCATCTATGTCAAGTGTGCATGACGTATTTCACATTTCCCTATTGAAGAAGTATGTCAAAGACCCAACGCATGTGTTGACAGTGGATTTGCTGGAATTGACTGATGATTTGACGTTTGAAGTAACACCAACAGAAATCACTAGTCGAAAGGTTCAACGTCTACGCAACAAAGATATCTACTATGTTAAGGTCAAATGGAAAAGTAGAGACATGGAAGAGGTTACATGGGAAGAAGAGAATGCTATGCGAAAGCAATACCCTCATTTATTTGATTTAGAAGGTACGTACAATTTCAAGGATGAAATTTTTATAAGTTGGGGGGAATTGTAAGACCCGTGTCAATCTAACCCGGTCTTACCACCTTGAACCAGGTTTACCCATTATGGTCGAGTCAAATGGACCAAGGGCGTGAAGGAGATCGAGATCCCAGGTATCAAATCGACCCAAAAACACTAATTTTGAGGGGAGGGTCGCATACCCAGCTAAGCAGGGTTGGACCTCCCAAAGCAGAAAGTCAGACGCTCAATTTTGAAGGGAGGGTCGGACATCTTAAGCCCTAGGGTCGACGAGATCATCGACCCTCCCATCGACCCTCGGATTCTGCCGAAATAGAAATTAAGAAATTTCCTAATTTTCGATTGGGATTCTTTCCTAATCTCAGAGGGACTTATTTTAGGATGTTCCTACTCTATTTAAAGGACGTCCCTAAGCCACTTTCACTCCTTTCACAACCCTAATCGAATTGAGAGAAAGAGAGGAGAAGGAAAGAGGAAGAAGAAAGGGAAGGAAGAGAAATTAAGCCAAAAGAGAAGAGTTGCAGAGAAAGATTATTCTTCTCAGGTATGGGTACTAATTCCATGAGTTTCTACAGACCTTAGGTTAGTTAATGTTGAGAGTGTGATCTCGGAGAAACCCAAACCATCAATCTATGGTTAGGTTTTCATGAAAAACCATAGGAAAGTGCATGAAAGCTATCTAGGTGGGTTATACATGGTTTCAGACCATGGAATGAATGTAGAATGGAATGTAGGAGCAAGCCATAGGATTCCAAGCACGAAGAATGGATTAAAAGAGGGAACTGGACCGAGGGTCGCACCGAGGGTCGATGACCATTCGACCCTAGGTGTTCCTGACCATCGACCCTCAGTGTTCGAGAAGTTCAGAGTTAAGGGAGGGTCGCACCCAGGGTCGATCCTGACTCCGACCCTACCTCCGACCCTCAGTTAACAGAGTAGTTTTTAATTTTGAATAAATTCTAATTAATTTCTATCGACTTTGTTAGGTCTTCTAGCAATACCATAACAATATAAAGGTGATTCTAAAGCTTGAAAAAGTATCTATTAGCAAGCTAAGGTGAGGAACCAGAACTCCAAACTAATTGGTTAATAACAAAACTGTTTTTTATTTTCTTGAGTCCTATGCCATGCTTGATTCTATGCGAATATATTTGTAATGTGCATACAGCATGCCATCCAATATTTCTATTATTTGTTCATGCATATTTACTTTATTGTTTATAACATGATGATAATGATGATGATAGGAATAAACATGTGCTTGTAAGTGTGTGGTTAATGTACTTGATGCGAGCAAATATCAGGGGAGGTGTGATGAGAACGTCAATGAATGTTAACCTTTGGCGGGTCTCAGCACTTTAGCTCTATCTCTAACTCAAGTCTTGTGCATTGGCATCGTCGTATCGCCATTACTTTAGCAGAACTATTATGTCGTAGAGTATCAGGGGAGGTGGTCTCGGTCCTTGTAATCTCTGACTCTACCAGGGGGCCTTAGCTCTATCTCTATGGACATTCTGAGGGATGTTGGGGTGAGGCCTTGGATACACTTTTTGGCATTAGGATTGGTTAGTTGCGAGCCCAGTTTGCAGCCCTCGCCAACAGGGGCATACGTATTGGTATGGCACTATATAGCAATAAACGTAACCTTTGTTATATAATGTTTATGATTGGGTGCATGTGAGTTGACGATAAACGTGATCTTCGGGTAACGTTACACACTCGTGTATAGAGGCGGGGTTAATAAACGTGACCTTTGGCTACCTAAACCTTTCTATTGCATACTGCAAACTTTAAACCGGACCAAAGATATAAATTTATTTGCATGCATATGTATTGTTGCATTATTTTGGCTACTCACTGAGCCGTGATGTGTGCTCACTCATCGACGTCGAATATTTTTAGTTGATGATGTAGGTTATACCGTTGAAGACTATGTGAATGCATCTGCTTACAGGAATGTGGTAGCGATGGAAGCTGAAGCTGAAGTGGATACACACGACTCCTCTTGCGAGTGCAACTAGTGTGTGTTTGATTAGATATTTTATAGGTTTCTTTATTGGATTTATTAAGACATGTATTTGGTATTTAAATATTTATGTCTCAGTTGAAAACATAATAATTTGCTATTAAATTAATGAGATCATCTTAGTTTCTCAGTTCATGTTATTATAAGACTTCAGCTATTGTGTATTTACTCTGATTATGATTACGGATGTGTGTAAGTTTAGATAACGTGGGAATAGCCTATTTGAGATCCTGGTTGAACCGTTGGTTTGCTAGTGGTTCATCACACTATTCTGAACAATACGCAATTGGGGTGTGACACTTTCTATAGCACATTGCAAACTTATTTTCTAGACCAAAGATATGAATTGAATGCTTGCATATTTTTGTTGCATTGTTTTGTTTGCTCACTGAGCCATAATGTGTGCTCACCCTCTCGACGTCGAATATTTTTAGTTGATGATGCAGGTACCACAGTTGCAGATTATATAAATGACTCGGTGTATGCGTGTGTTGCTGCAATGGAGGCTGAAGACTTAAAGGCTATGCATGACCCCTCATGCGAGTGCAACTCATCCGTGTTCTATTAGGAGTTTATTTGAATTTATAAAAGATGTAATTGATATTTTATTTAGTTATGTCTCAGTTGATACAACAATAATTTGATATTTTAATTATGATTATTACATTTAGAATGCTCAGTTCATTTACTATAAGACTTCCGCTATTGTGTATTTATTCTGATTATGGTTATGGATGTGTGTGGTTTTATTTTTAATGGATACCGCCTACTAGAGATCCTGGTTGAATCGTTGGTTTATAGCGGTTCATCACATCGTTCTGAATGGTGCAGAATTTGGGGTGTGACAACTTGGTATTAGAGCATCTCAGGCTTTATCTGTGAAACCATATACTTCCACAAAAGGTCGTGAACTGAGATAGGATAAAAATATAAAAGACATAATAATAACACACCATAACCACCTGTGTCATTTGAGATTAAACTGAAAGAGAATAATGCATCTATTAAATGAGAAACAAAGACATATAAAACCAAAAGGAAAGAACAAACGTCTATATATATATATATATATATATATATATATGATCAAAGCAGAGTACAGTCCACAGTCCAGACAGTTACTTTGAAGTTCAAAAATAAAATAAAAGGAGTACATCAAGAAGCTGGAGGTGCTGGGGGAGGTGGTCCCCCCCGGTCTCTATCATAGTCCTCAGCGTAGACCCTGGTCAACCAGGCTATCTGAGTCTGGCTCGTCTGGAGACTAGCTGTGAGATCAGCCACCCGCTGATCAGTCATACGCTGAGCCTCTATAAGCTCTCCCATCCTCAGGTCAGACATATGCTGAGCCTCTCGTATCTCGTGTAATATCCTCATCATGTCATCAGATGGAGTATACGAAGGACCAGCCGCGTGTGAAGGACCAGCTGAAGAAGACGGACTAGCTCCAGTAGCATGAGTAGGTGATGGAGGGGGTATGGCATTTACATCCATGTATAGCCGATCGTCATCATCCCCAGGAACCCCTGCTCCAACGGCTGCTGCTGCAGCCTCAGCATCAGCTATCTCCACTCGAGTGCGAGGACGCACCATCGCGTTCCTCTCCTCATCACTGACCTGGGCATCCTACATGCCCATCTTGGAAATAGCCTCCCAATCCAAAGGCGATGAGAATAATTTCTCCTGAATCTTCTCATCTACTAGGTCAACCCCCAGGCGGGTAAGCAAGGTAGTGATCATACGTCCGTAAGGAAGGTTTCCAGCGTGACTGGACAACGTAGCACTGATCATGGTACGCATAATGATGTATGGAAGGCAGACAGGCTGCCTAGTGCATATACAGTATAAGAGATACTAGGTCAGCAGGGAGATCCTCTCTTAATGACCACTCTGTGGTATCAGGTTATGCTGAATGATCTTGCAGTATACCCATGGATCTGAACACAGATAACACGCTCTCATTTGCCAGCGATCAGGTCAGATGAGCTGACTATCGATCTCAGCCCTCATCTGTAGAGAGAAGAACTGGGGCTCTCCAGGGAACACCATGGGGCCAGCATAGGAAATGCCCAGTAAGTCGACCAACTGCCGATAATCAAATGAGATGTCAACTCCCTTGACGTAGCTCGTGATGCGCAGCTCATTACCCCTCTCCACATCATTGTAATCTCCCACCACCTGGAGATTACAGTATAACTGGCGTACCAAATCAGGACGGGTACACGCGTCATAAGTGATGACAGAGAGCCATCCCATATCACCAAATGCTCTCTCCACATTGAACAAGGCTAACTCAGCCAAGTTCACTTTGCGGCCTCCCTCTACCTTCTTGCGAGCGTAGTGGGCATAATGTGTCTCGGCTTCGTTGGAACGGAAGCGAAGACGGTCGCGAACTCTGGGTACCTTGGTACGAGCCATAGTATCTGCAAATAAGAAAGAAAAATAAATAATGGGTTAGTAGAGAGGAAAAACCTGAGATTTTGACGTAATAACGATGTAAATTGGATAAAAAACCTCACTTTTCACCCATACACCTGGGCAGGAAGACTTACAGAGATCCTAAACTAACTTGTGAGATCAAACAGTCAGAAATTTCAACTAATTAGATTGAATTGCAAGAAATTTCAAGAAATTCAAAATTTCGACAAAATTAGGGCAAAAAGGTGAAAATTTTGAGTTTCTCGATAACCAATCGATGAAACTCAAATATTTTTGAGGGCTTTCGTTCCTCGAGTCACCAATAACAAAAGCCCCCAATAAAAATCGAATTTTTACGATTGGAAAAAGTTTAATTTGAAAAATACAAGATAAACGAGTAAAAACTTAGGTTAAGAAACCTAAAAACATGAAAAGGTAGAAGAAATACCTGTAGCGGAGGTGTAGACGATGAAACGAGGAGTGCAAACCACCAACCGGTCAGAATGAGCACTGTAGCAACTCAGAGGGACGAGTTGAGTCGAAGCGAAGAAGAAAGAATGGGAAATGAACTTTGAATCGGACTTAAAAAATCAGATTTTTTGTCCGGGGGTCGGAAAATTCGATTAAAACAATCGACCCCCGCATTGACCCCCGCATCTACCCTCGGCTCTCGGGAACCTGACAGAGAACCAAGGGTCGCACCCTGGGTCGGACATCCTCTGACCCCCCCAATCGACCCCCGGATCTCGGGAAGAATGGGTGATTTCCCAGGGTTGGATACTGAGGGTCAGATACCCATCGACCCCCACCATCGACCCTGCAGTGAAAACATAGTATTTTCGACATAATGATCTGAAAAATTGGAAATTTGCATTTGTTAGTGGATTTAAATATGAGAATGAAGTAATTAATGATTGTCTCTCGTGTTCAATGAATTGGGCAATCCTACTAGCAGATTTATTTATGGCGGGACGCAGAACAACCAGACAGAGCCGTAACTCTATCCCACCACCACCTGTGGGGGAAGATAACAGACACACCCGGAACCACAGGGACAGGAACACGGCACCATCCGTCATAAATGGGCAGGCAAATCCTACCAATCTGCCAGCTCCACCTACAGACTTGGCCACAGTCGTAATGAACCTGGCCCAACAGCTGCAACAGATGCAACAGGCACAAGCTATTATCCAAGCTGCCATAGGCATAACTCTTCCAACTGCACACAAACACCTCCAATGCCAGCTGGACAGGCAAGCACAGCAACCAGGGGAAGTAACACAGTACCCCACGCACCTCAGACTCCTATCAGGCAGGCTCAAATACTGAATCCTAAAATAGCTCAAGGTGGATATCAATACCAACCACTTATATATGGAGCGTATGTCCCACAGCCTCTAGACCACTCCAGACTGGTGGAGCATTTTCTGAAATTAAAGCCCAGAGAATTTAATGGCAAGCCAGCAGATCCTTTATGGCCAGCACACTGGGTCGACGAAATGGAAAGAAACTTTATGATGATGACATTAAATGAAGTAGAGAAAGTGTTGTGTGCCACCTTTATGCTGAAAGGAGATGCACACCATTGGTGGAGGTCTACCAGAGCTTATTTACTTACAAAGCACGCCCAATTGACATGGGATATTTATAAGGAGTCATTCTTTGAGAAGTAATTTCCAAGAAGTTTCAGAGATTCTATGGAAAGAGAGTTCCTGAGTTTATATCAGGGACAGATGACCGTGGATGCTTATCAACAGCGTTATGAAGAGCTATTCTTTTTTGCACCCAGTAGTATGCAAGAGGAAACCACAAAGACCCGAATGTTCATCATGGGACTTAGGGGAAGCATCCGTGAGCACGTTCTGGGGCATGAAAAGAAAATCTATAATGAAGCGGCACAAATTGCTCGAGTTATAGAATCGAGCCAGAAGGAGAGTTATTTCATGCAAAACAGAGGTATAAAAAGTCCAACTGGAAATTCTTATAACGGAGGGAATAACAAAACATTCAAACCCTTTCGTGCTCAAGGCTTTACCGCTGCAGCCAAGACTATCCCTGTAGTTCAACAGCAACAGAAGCCGAAGGGATAAAATGTTTTAACTGCCAACAAGTGGGACATATAGCAAGGGAATGTCCTAAGCCCAAGAAGCAGCTACATCAAGGATGAGTTTACGTGTTTACATCTGAGGATGCTGCTGCATCGCCTGATGTGGTTACAGGTTTGACTTACATTTTGTTTGTTGTATTACATTGTATGAGCATGTAGACTAAACCAAAACAAATCACAGGTATCGTACCTATTAATGGCATTCCCATTAGAGTACTCTTTGATTCAGGAGCTACTCATTCCTTTATATCTGTGACGTTTGGAAATAAGTTAAATCTACCCCTTAAATCCTTAGACTACAGACTACTTGTACGATCACCTATGGGATTAGAAGTGGAGTTAGAAAAAGGTTATGGACCATGTCAAGTTCTTATTGATGAAAAGACCTTAGATGCAACCTTGATCCAACTTGAGATGGCAGACTTTGACGTCATCTTGGGAATGGACTGGTTAGTTCGGCATTCTGCAAACCTATTGTGCGCCAAAAAGAAGCTGACATTTAAAGACAAGGAAGGAGCAGAGTTCAGTTTTTCGGGAACCAAACTTCCCCGTAAACGAAAGCTCATACTCTTGGCGCTAAAGGCTAAGAAGTGCCTTGAGAAAGGGGCAGTCGGGTATTTAGTATCTATGGTCGACCATACCAAGGAAGCACCACGAATGGAAGATATTGATGTCGTGCGGGACTATCCAGACGTATTTTCTGAAGAATTATCAGGATTACCACCCAACCGAGCTACAGAGTTTGTTATAGATCTTATACCTGGAGCGGCACCAGTATCGAAAGCACCCTATCAAATGGCTCTTACTGAACTAAAGGAATTGAAAGTACAACTACAGGAACTGTTGGACAAGGGATATATTCACCCTAGCATATCACCATGGGGAGCACCAGTATTATTCGTGCAGAAAAAGGACGGTAGCGTTCGCTTGTGTATAGACTACCGAGAACTGAATAAACTGAAAATTAAGAATCGGTATCCATTGCCTCGGATCAATGACCTGTTCGATCAATTGCAAGGTGCCAAAGTGTTCTCAAGGATTGATCTTCGGTCAGGTTACCATCAGCTGAAGATTAAGGATGGTGATATCCCCAAGACATCATTCAGGACCAGATATGGACATTATGAATTTTTTGTCATGTCTTTTAGATTGACAAACGCACCAGCAACCTTTATGGAACTTATGAACCGGGTTTTCCATGACATGTTGGATACGTCGGTTATTGTATTCATTGATGATATATTAGTCTACTCTAAGGACGAGGAAACTCATGTCAAGAATCTAAATGCCATTCTGCAGCGATTACGAAGGAAAAAGCTCTACGCCGAATTTACAAAGTGTGAGTTTTGGCTAAAGGAAGTCGCATTTCTAGGCCATGTAGTATCCACTGAAGGAATTAAAGTGGATCCCATCAAGATTGAGGCTATTGTAATGTGGGAAGCACCGAAGAGCATTGCGGAAATTAAAAGTTTTCTGGCTCTAGCTGGGTATTATCGACGATTTGTGGAAAACTATTCCTGAATCGCCGTACCTCTTACCAGTTTGACTAAGAAGGGCGAGAAGTTTGTCTAGACGGATAAATGCGAGAAGAGTTTCCAAACCTTGAAAGCTAGATTGATATCAGCTCTAATCTTGACCATCTCGATTCTAGGACAACCATTTATCTTGTACACCGATGCGTCAGGACTGGGATTAGGATGTGTACTTATGCAAGGAGAACAAGTAATTGCATATGCCTCAAGACAACTGAAGGCACATGAAAAGAACTACCCCACTCATGATTTGGAACTAGCGGCAGTAGTACATGCTGTCAAAATATGGAGATATTATCTGTACGGGGAGAAGTTTCAGATTAAATCAGACCATAAAAGTCTTACTTAGCTATTTAATCAGAAGGAGCTGAACATGAGACAAAGATGATGGCTGGAACTATTGAATGACTATGATTGTGATATCCAGTATCATCCAGGAAAAACTAATGTAGTAGCCGACGCGTTGAGTATAAAGGCAATGATAAAATCTCAGGGAGAGGTTAGCACAACTGCCGCAATGTGTACTACCAGAAAGGTATTCAAGCACGGTAATGAGCAGTTTGTGATAGATGCACCAGATGGATCAGCCAACCAAGGGTTTATTCATCGGTTTTCAAATATGTTCGCCGCATTGAAAATAATACCGGATATAGTTGATGAAGTGAAGACAGCTATCAAATTAGACCCTTACCTAAGAACGGTACAAGAAGACATCGAAAAAGGTAGAACTAACCCTGAGTTCACCTGGGATGAAGAAAAGGTACTGAAGTACAAAGGAAGAATATGTGTACCCGAAACAGAAAGCTTGGACATTAGACATCGATTGATAAAAGAGGCCCATACCACCATCTATTCTATACATCCTAGAAGTACAAAAATGTATCATGATCTAAAGAAACTATATTGGTGGAGAGGAATGAAAGCAGATGTAGCTAAGTTCTTGTCTCAATGCCTAAATTTTCAGAAGGTAAAGGCTGAACGACAAAGACCGGCAGGACTGTTACAGCCGTTACAGGAACCAGCATGGAAATGGGACTGCATCACTATGGACTTCGTCACGAGATTTCCACTGACTCCTCGAGTAGTTGATGGAGTTTGGGTGATTGTACACCGCCTGACTAAAACTGCTCACTTTATACCTTTATGACCCTAGTATACACTGGAGAGGTTAGCTAAGTTGTATGTGGATAACATTGAGTGATTACACGGCGTACCTGAATATATTGTGTCCGATAGAGATCCATGATTTACTTCAAAATTTTGGGAAGGATTGCAAAAGGCTATGGGTACAACATTGAAGTTTAGTACTGCATTCCACCCACAGACAGATGGACAGTCGGAGCGTACAATTCAGATTTTAGAAGATATGCTTCGAGCATGTGTAATTGACTTCAAAGGATCATGGGATGAAAAGTTACGACTGATTGAGTTCGCTTATAATAATAGCTATCAGGCTACTATACAGATGGCACCCTATGAAGCACTGTATGGCAGAAAGTGTCGAACTCTTTTGTTTTGGAATGAAGTTGGGGAACGTAGTATTGTTGGACCAGAATTTGTTGAAGAGACTTGTCGAGTGGTTGACATTATCAAAGAAAGAGTGAGAATAGCTCAGAATCGTCAGAAGCAATATTCCGATACCCGACGCCGAGACCTTGAGTTTGTCGTGGGTGATAAAGTATTCTTAAAAGTATCGCCTATGCAAGGATTGAAACGGTTCGGACAGAAAGGGAAACTAAGTCCAAGATATGACGGGCCATATGAGATTCTAGCTAAGCGTGGAAAATTGGCTTACCAGTTAGCCCTACCACCATTTATGTCAAGTGTGCATGACGTATTTCATATTTCCTTATTGAAGAAGTATGTCAAAGATCCTACGCACATTCTGACAGTAGATCTACCTGATTTGACTGATGATTTGACATTTGAAGTAACACCAACTGAAATCACCAGCCGAAAGGTTCAACGACTATGCAATCGAGATATTTATTATGTTAAGGTCACTTGGAGAAGTAGAGACATGGAAGAAATTACATGGGAAGAAGAGAATGCTATGCGAAAGCAATACCCGCATTTCTTCGACTCAAAAGGTATGAACAATTTCGGGGATGAAATTTTTATAAGTAGGGGGGAGTTGTAAGACCCGTATCAAACTAACCCGGTCTTACCACCTTGAACCAGGTCTACCCATCATGGTCGAACCAAACGGATCAAGTGCGTGAAGGAGATCACGATCCCAGGTATTAAACTGACCCAAAAACACTAAAATTAGGGGGAGGGTCGCATACCCAGCAAGGGAGGGTCGGACCCCCCCAGTATAAAAGTCAGACCCCCAGTTTTATATTGGGGGTCGGACAGTTTAAGGACCAGGGGTCGACGGGATCTCCGACCCCCCCCTTATCGACCCCCGGTAATCGGTAAAAACAGCACGAACAAAAAATTAGGAAACTTTCCCTAATTTCAATGGGATTCCTTCCTAATCTCAATGGGACTTATTTTTAGAGTTTCTACTCTATAAATAGGACGTCCCTAAGCCTCTTTCACTCCTTTTAGAACCCTAATTGGATTGAGAGAAAGAGAAGAGAAGGAGAAGAGAAAGAGAAGAGAAGGAAAGTGGAGAAGAAGATCAAGGAGAAGGCTTCAGAGAAACAGGCTTAATTCTCAGGTATGGATACTATCTCCATGTAATTCTACAGACCTTAGAATAGCTAGAGAAGCTAGGAGAAACCCAAATCGTCCACCCATGGGTAGGTTTTCATGGAAAACCATGGAGAAAATTATGAAAGCTATATAGGTGAATGAACTACGGTTCTAGGCCATAGAACATGTATGGAATGGACTGTAGAAGCAAGCCATAGGACCCCAAACACAAAGAATGGACGGTAGGATGAAAAATTAACAAAACCTACAGGGGGTCGCACGGGGGGTCGATGGCCAATCGACCCTACCAGACCCTGATCATCGACCCCCAGTGTTCGGGAAGTCCAGAATAGGGGTGGTCGCACCCAGGGTCGATCAAACCTCCGACCCTAGCACCGACCCTCAGTTAGCAGCATGCTTTTAAACTCTGAATTAATTCTAATTAAATTCTATCGACTTGGTTAGGTTTTCTAGTGATATAATATCGATATATAGTTGATTCTTAAAGCTTGAAAGAGGACCTACGATCAAGTAAAGGTGAGGGAACAAGACCTAAACTAATTGGTTAATAATAAACTATTTTATTTCGAGTCCAATGCCATGATTGATTCTATGCATGTATGCTTGTTATGTGTATTCAACATGTCATTCAATATTTCTATTATTACCGTTCATGCATATTTAATTATTGTTTATAACATGATGATGATGATGATAGGAATAGGCATGTGGATGTATGCGTATGGTTGGTGTGCTTGATGCGAGCGAGTATTAGGGGGAGGACGTGACACTGTGGTTCATCCTGGTCACCAGACTCTAGCTCTATCTCTAACTCAAGTCTTGTCCACTAAACATTGTCGTATCGCCATTACCTTAGAGGAACTAATACGTCGTAGGGTATCAGGGGGGGACGTGACACTGTGGTTCATCCTGGTCAGCAGACCCTAGCTCTATTTCTATGGACGTATTGAGGGATGCTGGGGTGAGGCCTTGAATACACTGTTTGGCATTAGGATTGGTTAGCTACGAGCCTGGTTCGTAATCCCTCGCCAGCAGGGGCTTACGTGTTGGTTTGGCACTGTACAGAAATAAACATTAACCTTTATTGTACAATGTTGATGGTGGGTGCATGTGGGACAACAATAAGCGTGACCTTTGGGCGGCTTCACACACTCGTGTATAGAGGAGGGGTCAATAAGCGTGACCTTTGACCTCCAAGCCTTTCTATAGCACATTGCAAACTTATTTACCAGACCGAAGAAATGAATTGAATGAATGCATATGTTTGTTGTATTGTTTTGTTTGCTCACTGAGCCATGATGTGTGCTCACCCTCTCGACGTTGAATATTTTTTATTGATGATGCAGGTACCACAGTTGTAGATTATATAAATGACTCGGTGTATGCACGCGTTGCTGCAATGGAGGCTGAAGGCTTAGGATACGCATGACCCCTCATGCGAGTGCAACTCATGCGTGTTTTTTTAGGATTTTATTTGAATTTATAAAAAATGTAATTGATATTTTATTTAGTTATGTCTCAGTTGATACAATAATAATTTGATATTTTAATTATGATTATTACATTTAGAATGCTTAGTTCATTTACTATAAGAATTCCGCTATTGTGTATTTATTCTGATTATGGTTCTGGATGTGCGTGGTTTTATTTTTAATGGATAACGCCTACTAGAGTTCCTGATGGAACCGTTGTTTTGTAGCGATTCATTACACCGTTCTGAATGGTGCAGAATTTGGGGTGTGACAGGAAATGTTCGCTGTAACATCATTAGCTAGACCTTTGCCCTAGTACTGTTTGTCTCTGGGATGACATGTGGGAACACCAGGGCAATTGGTGTAGGCTGGTGAGCCCCCATTCTCTCTTGTACATGGAGGTTATGGCCAGCTTTAGTGAGTGTGGTCAGGCCTTCGCATAGCTATAGCATACATTATACCAGATCAATAGTGTGAACTAAGACTAATAAGCTAATAATTCATATTGCCATTTACCTTTCTATATTCTCATTGAGCTCAAGTTGGAGAGTTCACCCCTATGTACACAAACTTTTTAACTGATGTTGCAAGTAACATTGTAGTTAATTTTGTGAATGCTTCGAGTGCCTCTTCTATGGCGTAAATGGATGTGCAAGCTCTGCAAGGAGATGAACATGATGCTAACTGTGAACGTGATGCATGCGTGTTCAAGTAGAAGAAGCAATGGACGTTGTGTCGATTGATGGAGAATGCTGAAGTTTAGTTTTATTTATTTCACTTTCACTTTACTTTAGTACTATTTTATAGCCCAATGTTATAGGGCTAGATTAAGAATGGCTTTTTATTATTGGTTGTAGATGATAGAATCAGAATAAGTCTGATACACTGTTATTTAATTTATCTATAGTATCAATAAAAGCTCAATTGGTTTATTATTTTTCGCTATTATAATAAATTATAACGTCGATCATAATGTGGTTGTGATGGGCACGACACCACTTAAGAGATTCTAGGTTGGACTGAACATAAAATAAGTGTCAGTTCTGACAGCTCTGAAATTTTATATATCATAAATTTGGGGTGTGATAGGTTTGGTATCAAATCTTTAAGCTCTGTATGCCACTCAACCCAAACAATGTCACTTATATATTAATCGACTAAGCATTAAGATTCTAATAATAATTGAAAGATCATAACTGGTAACTATGAAACAAATATGTTGCTGTGTGCTAACAACCAAAATCATAACGTGCTAGGGAAAGACTAGAAATTAATGCAAACCAGAATCTATGTGAATGAAAAACCATTTGCATAAAAAAGGAAATTTAAACAAGTATAAAAAAGGTAACCAAATATTTAGATGAGTATGGTTCACAAGCCGAACCATTACTCATCAAATAGTGATAGAAAATTATAGAATTGTCTATGTATCTGATGGGGGAGGTGCAGACCCATGAATCCGCTCGAAAGTCTGCACCAGTGCTGTACCCACAGCAGAAGTCTCGCGCATACCTTCTAGTGACAGCAAGCCTACTCTCATCAACACCGCCTGTATGCTATCTAGGTGAGTGGAGAAAGTAGTCTAGGTAAGTGACATCCACCGAATCTAGTTCTCCACCATGTGAGCGTGCTCTCTCTAATCGGCCAGGATATTACAATCTTTGTCAGGACAGTACAAAATCCTAAAGGAGACCACCACATTCTCTTGGTACCTCCACTGGTACATCCTCATCCTCGCTATCATTCGTCTCATCTGCTGCCGCCGCTACAAGAGCCTCTCACTGTCTAGGTGAGGGTGGTGGTCTAGCCTATAACTCATCATCACATAGGACCACCTCATGCAACTCCATCTTCATGATGGCATACCAGTCGAAGTCAGCAGCCACCGTCGTGTTAATGGCGAGCACCTCATGCACGTTGATGATGTACAGCATGAAGAGGTGTGTAAGCAACCTCCCATAAGGCAGACGAAAAGAACTGGTACTCTCTACAGCCATGATCATAGTCTTCATCAGGATGTAGGGTAAGCAAACAGGAGTGCGAATCACCAAGCGGTATGTGAGAAACTGGTAGAAGGCTGATACTTCATTTTAGTGGCCGCATTGAGGAACAATGTTATGCTGGACGATTTTGTAGTATACTCTGGGGAGGGGGCTATAGTTAGTACACTGATGCCTATGGCCTGGGAATAGGATCTAACTCCAAATTTTTGCTCTCATATTCTTTGTTAGAAAGTCCTTCACCATGGGACCTTCGAAAACCACATTGCCGTCCATAGAAATCCCCAAAAGACCCACCAACTACTCGGTGTTGAATGAGATGTTAACACCCATCACTCGGTTAGTAATGCACAAATCTTGAGCCATAGAAAGCTCACCAAAACCCTCTACCTGAAGGTTATAGTAGAATTCTCTCACTAACTCTGGCCTGGTGATGATGCTATAGTGGAGAACAAGTGACCAACCCATGTCAAAGGTTGCCTGGACATCGAACCACTCTAACACCCGTCTACCCACCTCTACCAATCTATTCTTGAACCAGGGGTAAGACTCCTATGCTTCCAGTGAATGGAACCACAGTTTATCAAATACTAAAGGAGTGGGAACTCTGGACCTCTTTCTCGGATCCATCATTTGCAAAAGAAATAAATAGCAAGAGGTTTAAACATACTTAACTGGAAGGAAATAAGGAGAGACAACAATGATTCAAGTGACAAAGCAGTTGAGTGATATCTAAATAGTTCGAATTTGTAAAATGGTAGGAAAACATGAGAAGTGTGGGAATTTGGGAAAAAAGTCCCAATTATAGAGTATGAATGAGAAAAATTCCCATGTTCCATTAATAAGAACCATGAAAGCCACAGAAGAACATGCAAATAAGCATTTGGAAGTGATTTACAACCCAAGCATGTTAGTTGCATTCATATAAATAAATACTTAAAAGAAAAGTTGCATAAAAAAATGGAGAACATTGAATGCAAAGAGGAAAACATCAATTTTTATATGATTCTTGTGGTATATGCGATGAAGGATATGGTATGGTAATTTTGAAATCACTAAGAATGCACTATGGAAGCATGGATTGGATTAAGATATGCTAACATAGATTTATAAGAGAAACCCAAGAAAAGTGAGAAGTTAGGGCTTGAAATTAACCATCTCAAAATTTAGAAAGGAGAAATGTATGATTAAAAACCAAGAATCATACCTTTAATCGAAGTAAAAGATGTTTGAGTAGGTTTTCGATGGTTTGAAGTCCACCAGATGCGAAAACTTAGTGTCTGGAGGCGACAGGAGAAGTCCAAATGGCTGGAGAGAAAAGTTAGAATGAACAGTAAAATTTTAAAACCCGCTTGGGTTTTATTGGAGGGAGAAATTTCCTCAATCGGTCACAATTACCGATGCAACCAGTTATTGTGACTAGATATCCCCACCGGTCAAGAATTTGCTCTCAGTAATGGTACCGGTCTGGACTACTGGTCGTGTGACCATCATGATCGGATATCGTGACCAAATAGTTCCAGAAAACTCAGAATTATTTACAGTCACGAGTACCGGTCACAATTTATCGAAACTGGATGCCATGACTAGATAAGTCAAAATTGGATAAAAACATTTAGTTGCCTATTGGGTATTGGCATGGTTTCATACATGTTCTATCTCAATATTACCCTTATACCATTGTTGTAGAACGTGTCACTAACCATGTTATGAAATATTTCAAGAATCGTTACCAGTCATGAATGGCACCTAATACCAGCTCAGGTTCACTCAATAACTGTTGGGATGATGATGATTCAAATCCGAACGATATGCAGCCACCTACTCTTCCTCTTAGCAATGGCACTTAACGGGGTAAGAAGTTGTCACCACCACTTGAACCGACTCATGAAAATATTCCTGCAATCATGAGGAACCTAGCTCACGCTATGGGCCAGGAACAATGGGATGTGCTGAGAGAACAGCAACAAAAAAGTCAAGCCCAACAGTGACAGTTTTTTGCCAACCTTAGAGACATATTGACGCCAGCACTGGCACCTCCAGGGACAGCTTCTCAAGGGAACAATACCATCAATGTTCCATTACCTGGAGCCAATGGTACCAAAATGGCTGGAACGTCGATAGCTCAGAATGGAAAGATCTATCTAGAACTATCGAGAGGTTCATGAAAATGAAACCTCTGAAATTTACTAGAATTGGGACTGATCCTTTGCAAGCAGTAGTCTGGACTAGGTCCATCGAGAAGACGCTGCGTATGATGACCTGTATAGAGGATGAAAAGATATTGTGCACCACTTACATGCTCGAAGGTAAGCCGAATACGTGGTGGGAGTCCACTCAGCCACTTCTTGGCCCAAATATCCTCAAATCACTTGGGTGATCTTTAAGGAAGCCTTCATCAACGAATACCTCCCAAGGAGTTTCAGGGACGGGAAGGAGATGGAGTATATAAATGTGTCCCAAGGGCAGCTGTCTGTAAATGAATACCAGCATAAGTTCAAAGAATTTTTTTATTTTACCCCCGCCAGCATGAAGGAAGAAGCGGCTAAGGCCCTTAGATTTACCAAGGGTCTACGAGGCAATATTCGAGCTACTGTGGATGCCCTAAACAAGGAAGTTTACTCTAACGCGGTTCAGATGGTTAAGATCATATAATCCAGTTTGCGAGATAGCTACTTTGCACATAAAGGAACTAATAAGAGGACAGGAAACTTCACTGATGGAAGGGCAACAAACAAAACCTTCTGTGTAGCTCAGACTACAACAAAACCTGCTACAACATAGGCGACACCTGTAGGGAACCGTCCAGCTGCTTCACCTACTGCCAACTCAAATGTTTCAATTGTGGGGAGACAGGACATTTCTCTAGAGTTTGTCCTCACCCTCCTAGAGTACCTTAGACGGGGAAGGTGTATGCTATTTCAGCTAAGGAAGCAGAGGTTTCCCCTGACATGGTGACAAGTAAGCATTTGCAGTTATTACATTATTGTTCATAAGCATAAACTAAGGCACGATAAATTACCTTAGGTATGGTAACTATAGCTGGAGTACGGGCAAAGGTACTCTTTGATTCGGGAGCCACTCAATCCTTTGTATTTCCATCCTTTGGAGAGAGTATCGAAGGTGATACAAAACCCCTCGAGGAACCCTTGGTTGTCCAATCGCCTTTTGGTGCAGAAGTGATTCTAAATGAATATCAATGACCACGCCCAGCCCTAATAGATGGTAGAAGTCTGGAGGCAAATTTATTTCAACTAGAGATGTCAGACTTTGATGTAATCTTGGGTATGGACTGGTAGTCTTTACACAAGGAAAGCCTCTATTGTATGGAGAATAAGTTATTGTTCGATGATGGTGATGGGGAGACATTCGAATTTGTAAGGGATAGGAAGCCTAATAAGAGGAAGCTGTTTCTTTCTACCGTTAAGGCAATTAAGTGTCTACAGAAGAGGGGAGTAGGTTTTCTAGTATTGGTCCTTGATGTTACTGCAGATAGGCTACGGTTAGAAGACCTTGAAGTGGTGGAGGAATTTCCCAATGTATTCCTTGAAGATCTGCTAGGATTGCCACCAAATCTATTAACAGAGTTTGTGATAGACCTGCTACCAGGATCAGCACCAGTATCCGAGGCCCCATACTGGATGGCACCCATGGAATTGAAGGAATTGAAGGTGCAATTATAAGAACTACTGGATATAGGTTTTATCAGACCTAGCATTTCTCCATGGGGCATGCCTGTATTGTTCGTGAAGAAGAAGGATGGTAGAGTGCGATTATGCATTGACTATCGCAAGTTAAACAAGCTCACCATCAAGAAACGGTACCACTACAAAGGATAAATGACTTATTTGACCAACTACAAGGTGCTGTAGTAATTTTGAAGATCGATTTCAGGTCAGGTTACCATCAATTGAAGATCAAGGAGAGTGGCATACCTAAAATAGCCTTCCAAACTAAGTATAGACACTACAAATTCTTAATCATGTCATTTGGACTAATGAATGCTCTAGCATCATTCATGAAATTCATGAACCGAGAATTTCATGATACGCTGGATACCTCAGTAATAGTCTTTATGCATGACATTTTGATCTATTTTCATAGTAAAGAGGAGCATAAGATACACCTACGACAATCCTTGCAAAGGTTAAGGAAGAAGACTCTTTACACCAAATTTAAGAAGTGCGACTTTTGGCCGAATGAAGTAGCATTCCTAGGTCACATAGTATCAGTCGAAGGAATCAAAGTGGATCTTAATAAGATTGAAGCCATCATAAATTGGGAAGCCCCCAAGATGGTTACTGAGATTCATAGTTTCTTAGGTTTAGTTTGGCACTACCATAGATTCGTGGAAGATTACTCTAGGATCATCGTACCTTTGACAAAGATAACTAAAAAGGGGGAGAAATTTATTTGATTAGACCAATGTAAGAGAAGTTTTCAAACCTTGAAGAAAAGGCTAGTCTCAGCTCCCATATTGACCATTCTAAGGCCAGACAAACCTTTCTTTTTATATACTGATGCCTCAAAACTAGGAGACCAAGTCATAACATATGCCTCACGACAATTGAAGAAACATGAGAAGAACTACCCTACGCACAACTTGGAGCTAGCAATGGTAGTTTTTACTCTTAAGGCATGGAGACATTATTTATATGGTGAATAGTTTTAGATCAAGTCCAACCATAAGAGCCTCACGTACTTATTCATGTAAAAGAATTTGAATATGAGACACCGGAGAAGGGTGGAATTGCTGAATGATTATGATTGTGAGATATCATACCACCCAAGTAAGGCAAATGTAGTAGAGGACGCTCTGAGAAGGAAAATCCTAACAAGATTTGTGGAAGGGAATGAACCAGTGCCAAAAAGGACAGCACAAACCAGTACCCGAAGGGAGGCACAAGAGTAGCTGGATGTGTCCGAAGGATCTCTAGGAAATGAGGTCATATGTAAACTTGCAAGCCTGATCGCAGCACTACAAATAAAAGCATAACTAGTTACGGAAGTAATAAGGAAACTACCAACGGACCCTTACCTCAGGACACTAAAGAAGAACTACAAAAGGGAAGAATAGATCTTGACTTTACTTTCTTGAGTGATGATGCACTCAGATTTGAAGGAAGACTTTGCATCCGGGCAACGGCCAAGGGCATTAAAGAGAAAATCTTGAAGGAAACCCATAACACACCATATCAACTCATCCAGAAAGTTTCATAGTGGTAGGACCCCAGTATACCATGGATAGATTGGCAAGACTATATGTGAACCAAATAGTTCGTCTGCAAAGCGTGCCTCAAAGCATTGTGTCAAACAGAGATCCCAGATTTAATTCTAAATTCTTGGAAGGACTACAACAAGCGATGGGCACTTAGCTGAATTTCAGTACAACTTTTCACCCTCAGACTGATGGTCAGTTGAAAAGGACCATTCAGATCTTGGTGGACATGTTACGTGCTTGTGCTATTGACTTTAAAGGAGCTTGGGATAAGAAGCTATCGTTGATGGAGTTCACCTATAACAATAGTTATCAGGGTAGCATTGGCATGGCCCCATATGAAGCCCTATACGAGAGGAGATGCTGAAGTCTCTTATATTAGGAAGAAGTCAAGGAAAGAAGAATCATCGGACCAAACTTTGTGCAAGAAACTTGCCAAGAAGTTGACCTGATAAGACGAAGAATCAAGGCTGCATAAACTCATTGGAAGAGCTACTCTAACGTTAGAATGAAAGACATCGAGTGTGCTGTAGGAACTACCAACTAGCATTGCCACCATCCTTGTCCAGCGTATACAATGTATTCCATCTATCCATGCTAAAGAAGTACGTTTTGGATCCATCCCACATATTGGAGGCAGATCCTCTAGAGTTGAGTGAGGATCTAACACTTGAACTCAAGCCTCGGGAAATTCTGGACAGAAAGGTTCAACACCTTAGGAACCGTGATGTTTACTGCGTCAAAGTGTTGTAGAAGAACCAACATGTAGAAGACCTCTCATAGGAAGAAGAAGAGTCGATCAAGAGGAAGTATCCCCACTTGTTTGAAAAAACAGGTAAGTGAAATTTCATGGACGAAATTCTTTTAAGGGGGAGTTGTAAAACCCACACCCAAAAAACGCGGCCTAACTCAGATTTTCTTACCATGCTAGGGTTTTCCACCGTCAACGAACTCGACCCCATGACAACTTGAAGACCTACTTGAACCAAGTATGAACCATTTTGATCAAACTTTAAAACTTCAAACTTAAAAGACTTAAAACTAGTCACCGGTTTCGACAACTAGTCTTAAAATGTCCTAGCCGAACATCATGACCTGTAAAGCCCGGACAAACTACCCGCAAAAGACAAATTCAAAACTCTGATTTTAGTTAGTGTGGAAATATTCCATGGACCTAGGGACAACCCCAATAGGTCCCACCTCACTCCTACTTGATCTAGAGTTGGTTGAAGAGGTGCAGAACTTAAGGGACTCCTCTGGATGCCAATTGGCAGTTCTTTGCAGTCTCCAACTCCCCAAGGAGTTCTATCCCAAAAGGGAGAATCCTAAACCATAAAACCTTCTCCAAACCCTACCTCTCTCAGAGTACCATTAGTAAACCTAAAGTTTTGACATGTGCTCAGAGAGAAGAGAGAGTTGAAGGAGGAAGAAGGAGGCTGGGAAGAAGGATTAACTTAGAGTTCACTGACAGGCTTCGATATCATTAAACTGTAGCTTGAAACCACTATAAGTAAAATTTACCTTGCTTAGTATTGGATCCTAAACTAAGTTGAATAGATGAGACCTTGGCTCATTAACCATTAATGGAGCCACCGCCCATTGATGGCTGAGCATCGAAGAAGGTTTCAATGAACTCGAACCAAGAATAAACTTGTAGAAATTTAACTAATAAATCCTAGTCTAGGTGATTAATTTATTGATGAATTCATAAAACCTAGAATAGGATTCCACAATGGAATTCCTTAATAAGGAATCCGTTATAGGAATTATGGATAAGAGAAATCCAGACTAACTCTTCGAAGGAGGTCTAGTTGTGATTTACCAGTTGCGAAATATGCAACCATATATGCAACTGGATAAATTCGGGAAGCCCCTGGGAAGTTACCATTCTCGACATCTGGTCGTGATATCTAGGACAAGAGTTGTGACCGATTGGGACCAAAAGGGTTCCCGAGAGCATCCTATCCCGACCACCGGTCTCGATAGTTGAGACTTGTTAGTCGCGACCGGTTAGCCCCAGAAAGCCATGTATTAGGCTGAATTGAATAAGCAATGTAACTAATGAGATTCCCACACAATATGTCATACCCTAATTCTGGCCGAACCAGAAGTGTAAATGAACCATATAAAGAACCAATGGCTCAAGCCAGGATCTCATAAGACTATGCCATCCATCAAACCATACACTTCACATAATCAGAGTAAATAAATAAATAGCAGAAATTGTATTAATAATGAACTGAGAGTCTATCGTAATAAATAATAAATAACCAATATCTCTAATGTACCAAAACATAAAATAATAAACTATTACATATTCTGTAAGTCAAATACGAAATAAAAAAGTAAACATAGTGGAAACACTCGCATGATGAGTCATGCTCATCCTCCACAGCCTACACATCCATAGCCACCAAATGTCCGTATGTGGGCGCATTGATATAATCTTCGACAATAGTACCTACAACATCAGAAACTAAAATAATGGTGTACGCGAGGGTCAACTTTCCAACATGAGCTCAGTGAGAAATAAAACAATGCAACAAACATATTCATAATGTAACATTCAATTCTTTGGTCTGGTTTAAGTTTGCAAAGTGCTATAGTAAGGATAAGTGGCCACTATACCTCCATACAAGAGAGTGTGGTTACGCCCAATGGATCACACCGCTGTCGCCCTACAATACTTACTACTAGATAAAGATAGAGCTATGAACTAACGGATCACACACCGCTAATTCCCCCTGTTACCTTATCCCATACTAGTACGTATGCTCCTACTGGCGAGAGCTTACAAACTGGATTTGTCTCTAACCAATCCTAGATTTCATCAGAGGTGTATCCAAGGCCTTATCTTAGCATTATTCAATACACCCACAGAGATAGAGCTATAGTTCACTGGTTAAACTAGGACCTACACCGCCATCACTCCCCCTGATACCCTGTGACGTACTAAGTCTACTAAGGTAATAGTGATATGACGATGTCAATGTGATGAATGGATCGATGCTCCAACCTCTCCCCATTCAACACATAACCACACACATACACATGCCTATCCCTATCATCATCATCACATAAAGAAATAATAAAATATGCATGAACAATAATAGAAAATATTGGATGACATGTTGTATGCACAACAACAGAACATCTCAACAGAAAATTGAACAAAATAAAGTAACACAAAGAAGTTTTTTATTAACCAATTAGTTTAGGTCTTGTCCCTCACCTATTGAGTGATGGCTGTTCCTTCCCAAAGCCTTAGAAATTATCTTAAATTAGTTGAAAGCCTAAACAATTAGTAGAATTAAATTAGGATTTGTTCCAATAAGTTCCTGTACATAAACTGACTGTCCGATCGGCCTGCCAGATAATGTCTGGTTATTTCACCAGTCTTGCATTGTCTGATTGGTAAACAATTCAGACAAAGCCTGAGACACTTTCTAAAAGTGTCCGCTAGCACTAGGAATTCGTAAAGTCTAACCAGACAATTTTTAGACATTTTGAGAGTTTGTCTGGTAGCATCTTCGGTTTGTTGATCGGTCTTGCAGTGGTGCTACCAGAAAGCTTTTTGGATAGCATTCTAGAATGCCCCAAAAGGTGTCCAAGTTAACTTTTTGGTTTGTCTCTCTCCAGAGTTGATCCCTCAACTCATTCTAGGGCTCATCCTACACCGTTCTATGGTCCGAAACACGTTAGGGTTAGGTCTTAAAGTGTAATCCTAGTTTACTATGACACTTTCAGCATTAGGTTATTTTGTAAATCATCCAAACTACAAGGTTCAACAATGAATTGGGATAAACCAATGGCCAAATCATGATATTGGTATTGATCCTTAGCCACTAATGGCTATAATATTAATTCATACACAACCTAACCCATTACAAGGATGAGGGGACTTACCGTTGGTTTCATAACGATGTGGATGGAAGCCAATGAAGAGTTCTTACTAGAGAAACAATCCCTCTTTGCCCAGCCTTCTTCTCCCTTCTTCTCCAGAGCCTCTCTCTCAGATCCACTTTTAGTTTCTAGAGTTTGTAGTTGGTCTAAAGAGTGAGAGGAAGTAAAGGGAAGTCCTCTATATAGAGGAAAAACTTCCATATAGAGTCATCTCTCAATTAGGAGAGTGGTCTCCTAAAATTAAAAAAGTTTTTAATTCACGGACTCCATTCTAGGTTTGTCCGGTCTCTTGTTCGATAGCATAACCCATGAAATCGGACAACTCATAAGTGAGTATTTTAAGCTATCTGGGTGTTTGTCCGATTGCTGAAAAGTGAGACCGGACAGTGAGACCGGACAAGGTAAAATAACTAAAAAACCTTTACCTTGATGTTACTTTGACACGTAGCTACTTCATCCGATCATTTCGTCTGATCCGGTTATGATCGGAAGACCGGTCATGACATGAGTACCCATGTTAGACTGGGTTCATGGAGTATGGGTCATACAACTCTCCCACTCTTAAAAGAAATTTCGTCCTCAAAATTTGCATGTATGGATCTTCAACTCCGCCACCCTTAATAAAAATTTTGCCCTTGAAATTTGCAAGTACCTTCAGAGTCGAAAAGATAAGGGTATTATTTTCACATAGCATTTTCTTCCTCCCAAGTGATCTCTTTAACGTCTTGGCTTCTCCAAACAACTTTGATGTAGTGGATATCTCGGTTTTGAAGATACTGTACCTTTTGATTGGTAAACTTAACTAGCATAACTGTAAATGTCAAGTCCTCTATCAAATCTAGAGGAACTGTAGTCAATATGTGCGATTGGTCTCTGATATACTTCTTCAGTAGAGACACCTGGAATACATCATGGACTCTTGACATTTATGGTGGGAGTGCAAGTTGGTACGCCACCTTACCATGCCTTGCCAGAATTTCATAAGGTCGCACATATCTAGGACATAACTTTCCCTTCTTACCAAACTGCTTCAAACTACGCTTAGGATATATCTTCAAGAACACTTTGTCACTTACGGTGAACTCGAGGTCTCGGCATCTATTATCTGCATAACTCTTTTATCGATCTTGAGCTGTCTTTATCCTTTCTTTCATCATATCCACCACTTTACAAGTTTCTTCAACAAATTTTGGCCCCACGATTCTTCATTCTCCAACCTCGTTCCAGAAAAGAGGGATCCGACACTTCTTACTGTATAATGCCTCATAGGGTGGCATTTTTATGCTAGCCTGATAGCTATTGTTGTAAGTGAACTCTATCAGTGATAACCTTTCATCCCATGCTCTATTGAAATCAATAGCATAGGCTCAGAGCATATCTTCTAGTATTTGAATGGTTTTCTTCAACTGTCCATCCGTATGATGATGAAAGGTTGTACTAAACTTTAACTTTGTTCCCATTGCTTTTGGTAGACCCTCCCAAAAGTTGGAAGTGAAGCGAAGATCTCGATCAAACACTATACTGTTAGTTATACCATGGAGTCTAATTATATTGTCCACGTACAATCTTGCAAATCTATCCAGGGTATACTGAGGTCCTATCGCAATGAAATGAGCTGTCTTCATAAGGCGATCTATAATCTCCCAAACTGGGTCAACTGATTTGAGAGTCAACGGTAGCCCAGTGACGAAGTCTTTAATGATGCAGTCCCATTTTCATACTGGTTCAGATAATGGTAGTAGTACACCTGTTGGTCTCTGTCTTTTTACCTTCACTTGTTGATAGTTCAAATACTGGGGTACGTGTTTAGCCACATCGTCTTTCATACCCCTTCACTAGTACAACCTCTTCAGATCATAATACATCTTAGTGTTTCCGGGATTTACTAAGTATGGAGTAGAATGAGCTTATCTCATTATTCTGTCCCTAATGTCTGAGTTTTCACATTAAGGTCTACACAATCATCCTCTATATCTCAGTACCTTATCCGCATCCAAGGTAAAGTCAGGGTTTGGCTTACCCTTCTCCAAATCTTCTTGCACTATTCTCAAATGTGGATTCTACAACATTACAGATTTTACTTCGTCCATTAAGTCTGGTACCATCTTCAACGTAGTAAACTTAAGCGAGAACTTATGGATCAATTCTTGCTCTATAGGATCATATGGAGACTCTAGTACGTATTGCATTTCATCCCAATCAGAAGTCTACACCGCATAACACAAAGTGGCATTCGTACTAGGCCCTACATTAGCCTTGCCTGAATGGTATTGAATGTCATCATCGTAATTCTTCAACAATTCTAATCACCTTCTCTGTCTCATGTTCAACTCCTTTTAAGTTAAGAGATAGGTGAGACTCTTATGGTCTAACTTGATCTGAAATTTCTCCCCATACAGGTAGTGTTTCTAAGTCTTGATAGCATGAATCACTACTGCTAACTCTAAGTCATGCGTAGGGTAATTCTTCTCATGCTCCTTCAGTTGCCTTGAAGTATAGGTAATCACTTGTTCACCTTGCATCAAAATGCATCCCAAACCCAATCCAGAGGCATATGTGTATAGGGTAAAGGGTTCCCCTAGTGCAGGAATGGTTAAGATGGGTGCTGATATCAACTTTGACTTCAGAGTTAGGAAACACTCTTCACATTTGTCAGTCCACACAAACTTTTCCCCTTATTGGTCAGCTTGGTAAGAGGCACTACGATCCTTGAGTAATCCTCGACAAATCGTCTATAATAACCAGCTAAACCCAAGAAACTTTGTATCTTTGCAACGTTATTAGGCGATTTCCACCCTACAATTGCTTCAATTTTGCTAGGGTCCACTTTTACTCCTGATGAAACTACGTGACCCAAGAAGGTCAATTTGTTCAACCAGAACTTACACTTCTTGAACATAGTATAAAACTTCTCCCTTTCCAACCACTGTAAGGCTACTCTGAGATGTGTTGCATGAGTGTTGTTGTCCTTGGAGTAAACAAAATATCGTTTGTGATAACTATGATAGAAGTATCCAAATGTCATGAAACACTCGATTCATAAGCTCCGTAACGATGCGGGAGCACTGGTCAATACAAATGACATAACCAGGAACTCATAATGCTCGTACCTAGTTCTGAATGCAGTCTTAAGGATGTCACCATCCTTGATCTTCAACTGATGATACTCTGACCAAAGGTCCATCTTAGAGAACACATTTGCACCTTGCGACTGATCGAATAGGTCATCGATTGGAGACAATGGGTACCGATTCTTTATGGTAAGCTTGTTCAACTCTCGATACTCAATGCATAACAGAATACTATCATCTTTTTTCTTTATGAATAGAACTGGTGCTCCCTACAGTAAGATATTTGGCCAACAACTCATGTAGTCGAGTCTTCAGTTCCTTTAACTCTGTAGGAGCCATTCTATATAGTGCCTTAGACACTGGTGCTGACCTTGGTAAGAGGTCTATTATGAACTCAGTTGCTCGAACTGATGGCAACCTAGGTAGGTCCTCTAGAAACACATCAGGGAATTCTCGTACTACTTCTATGTCTAACATCTGTGGTGCTTCTTTGGTAACATCAACCACGGATACTAGATAGCCAATCCACCCTTCTTGAGGTACTTATTTGTCTTGAGAATAGAAAGGATGAGCTTTTGCTTCCTAGGTAATTTGCTTTTAATGAAACTAAATTCTGTGTCTTCTTAGCCCTTGAATGACAACCTTTTCTCGGCACATAATAGCTTTGTAGAGTCTTGAAACAATCAGTCCATCCCCCAGATGATGTCAAAGTCTGCCATCTCAAGTCGAACTAGGTTTGCATTCAAATTTCATCCAACAATACTAGTCAGATATGGTCCGTAGCATTCATTTAACACCACCTCTAGTCCAAAAACGAATCGAACTAGAAAACTATGGTTTTAAGGTCTTAAGGGCACATCTAACCCCTTTGCCTCTTATGGTTCTCAAAGACTACCGCCAATAATCTCATATTTCCTTCATTAACTTACATCTCCATTGCTGCTCTACCCTAATCTCTCTTTCATATATCCCAACAATAATCTTTTGATTGTTTACTCACTACATATCCAACATATCTACTTATAAGCATTAGGGTATATACTTATATTTTTATTAATTCTACCAAACTCTCTTGGTCTTTACTTAATCATCTCACTCGACATTGGGAGTAACTCAATAGTAATTGTACTAATCTGAGTGCTATCAATGCCACCACTCTTGATTCCATCTTTGTATCCACACATAAGTAATCTTTTGGAAATCTTTTGCCTTGTAATGATTCATACTGATATAGCCATCTTTAACCCTACCTGAAAGCCATCTACTATTTACTAGCTGCTCTTGGTAGTTCTCACTTCTTGCTCATCCACTCTTTTATAGACCATGACTCAAATCTATCTATCCAGCAATCTCAAAAGTAGATACTTTATTACTTTATCTGAGGTTTCTTGGCTATAGAAATTAATCTGAATTCAATCATCTTCCCTCCCATAACTCACTTATTAAATTAACTAAGCATATTATCAATGGAGGTCGAAAAATGTAAGAATCAGAATATTTATCCAAAAATAATTTATTTCTTTATTTTGAATTCAATATGATGATGAACATTTATTTTATCTAGTGAACCTAGATTTGAAGGATCAAGAGTAATCTGAGGTAACCAAACCGACAACCAAGGGCCGTTAGGTTGCAAGGTGGTTCAAATACATGGAAAGTAGAGGATCCATAGTTCTTAGACCTATGATTTACAGGTTCTTTCGAGTATGTGGTGCCATTGGTCAAGGCACTATGAGAATAAATCTGAAAAAAAATTTGGTACATCAATAAACTAAGGTACAAAATTGAAAAGATGTACATTTAAAATGATTAAACCTTTAGGCTGTTCTATCAGTTCATATCTCTATTCATGTTGTCGAATATGAGAGTAGCTTAGATTAGTATGATCAGGACTAATTCTAAGTAAACAACATTTGTTACTCAAATTGATAGATTGAATCAAAAAGGTATCCTATCAAGGTATGACAATTTAAAATCAGGTATGTGCATCATCTATAATCATAAGGGTAAGTCAACAATGCACTACATACTATATACACCTGTCTAGATATATGGCCATTGTTCAATTCGGCCTAAGATCTTTCTCCTTCAAGCATTTAACAACATGCCCCCTTATCTTTTTAGAGATTTAAGTGTTACCAGCCACTTTTCCTTCTTCATCTATCATACATTGAGTTTCACATCTTGTGAGTACCAAATCAGTATTTTAATTTTTTTTAATTTACAGATACACCCTTCATGCTACTGTACTATATCATTTATACACTCAGGGCAACTGTTCGACTTATGGACCATACCCTGAACTTATCTTTGAACATTTAGCTTATTTGTACAGTTGTCTTTTTTCTTTATTTGTGCATTATGATCTTGTTTAATTTTTTTCTGAACCAACATACCAGACTTATTAATGCATTTGTATTAAAGATTTAATTTTCCCCATCTCAGTTCTTAGACACAAGTTAATGTATATTGGTTTGATTGGAGGAGCCTTAGAGCTCTATTACCAAGTTGTCATACCTTAATTCTGGCTGAACCAAAAGTATAAATGAACCGTCTAAACAACCAACGGCTCAAGCCAAGATCTCGTAAGACTGTGCCAACCATCAAACCATACACTTCACATAATCAAAGTAAATAAATAAATAGCAGAAATTATATTAATAATGAACTGAAAGTCTACTGTGATTAATAATAAATAACCAATTATCTCTAATGTATCAAAACATAAAATAACAAACTATTACAAATCACATAAGTCAAATACCAAAATAAAACCCTAAACATAAACACAGTGGAAACACTCGTACGATGAGTCATGCTCGTCCTCCACAGTTTACACGTCCGTAGCTACCACATGTCCATATATGAGCGCATTGATATAATCTTCGATGGTAGTACTACAATATCATAAACTAAATGAATGGCATATGCGAGGGTCAACTCTCCAACATGAGCTCAGTGAGTGACAAAACAATGCAACAAACAAATGCATGTTGTAACATTCAATTCTTTGATTTGGTTTAAGTTTGAATGTACTATGGTAAGGATAAACGGCCACCATACCTCAATATAAGAGAGTGTGAGCACGTTCAATGGATCACACATTATTGTCGCCCCACAACACTTACTATAAAATAGAGATAGAGCTTAGACTTGACATATCACACATTGCTAATGCCCTCCTGATACCCTATCCCATACCAATACATATGCCCCTACTGGTGAGGACTTACAAACTGGGTTCGTGTCTAACCAATCCTAGATGTCATTATAGGTGTATCTAAGGCCTTACCCTAACATCCTTTAATACGCCCACAGAGATAGAGCTGGAGTCCGCTGGCTAGACTACGGCCCACACCACGATCACTCCTCCTGATACCCTGTGACATACTAAGTCCTATAAGGTAACAGCAATACAACGATGTCAATGTGATAAATGGTTCAATGCTCCAACCTTTTCCCATTCAACATATCCACCACACACATACACATGTTTATCCCTATCATCATCATCACATGAGGAAATAATAAAATATGCATGAATAATAATAGTAAATATTGGATGACATGTTGTATACATAAACAACAGCATATGGCATCAGGTAATAGAATAAAATAAAGCAAAATAACAAAAAGAAGTTTGTTATTAACCAATTAGTTTAGGTCTTGTCCCTCACCTGTTGAGTGATGATTGTTCTTCCCAAAGCCATAAAAATTATCTTGAGTTGGTTAAAGACCTAAAAAATTAGTAGAATTAAATTAGGATTTGTTCCAATAAGTTCTTGTACACAAACTGACTATCCGATCTATCATTCAAGCCTTCTGAACATTGTCCGGTCTCTTCACTGGTCTTGCATTGTCTGACCGATGATCAATCCGAACAAAGCCTGAGACACTTTCCAAGAGTGTCCGATCGCTTGTCTAGTTACTTGTCCAGTAGCACTGGGAATTTGTAAAGTTTGACTGGACAATTTTTTACCTTTTGAGAGTTTGTCCAGTAGCATCTTTGGTTTATTGACAGGTTTTACAGTAGTCTACTAGACAGCCTTCCGGATAACATTCCAGAATGCCCCAAATGGTATCCGAGTTAACTCTTTGGTTTGTCCCTCTCTAGAGTCAATCCCTCGACTCATTCTAAGGCTCATCCTACACCGTTTTATGGTCCAAAACACATTAGGGTTAGGTCTTAAACTGTAATCCTAGTTTACTATGGCGTTATTAACACTAGGTTTTTTGTGAAGCATCCAAACTACAAGGTTCAACAATGAATTGGGATAAACCAATAGGCCAAATCATGATATTAGGATTGATCCTTTGCCATCAGTGGCTATGATCTCAATTCATACACAACCTAACCCACTACAGTGATGAAGGGACTTACCGTTGGTTTTTTAATGACATGGATAGAAGTCGACAGAGAGTTCTTGCTGGAGAAATGATCCCTCCTTGCCCGGCCATCTTTTCCTTTCTTCTCCTTTACAGTCTGCTTCTTCCCTAGAGCCTCTCTCTTAGATCTCTTTTCAGTTTCTAGGGTTTGTAGTTAGTCTAAAGAGTGAGAGGAAGTAAAGGGATGACCTCTATATAGAGGACAAACTTCCATATAGAGTCCTTTCCCAATGAGGAGAGTGGTCTCCTACAATTAAAAAAGTTTCCAATTCATGGACTCCATTCTGGGTTTGTCCGATCTCTTATCCTGTATCATAACCAATGAGACCAGACAACTCAAAAGTGAGTATTTTAAGCTATCTGGGTGCACTGTCCAGTTGCTAAAAAGTGAGACCGAACTGTAGACCGAACAGTAAAACTAGACGAGGTAAAATAACTAAAAAAACCATTACCGTGATGTTACCTTGACAAGTGGCTACTTCATCTGACCGTCTCGTCCGACCCAGTTATGATGGGAAGACTGGTCATGGCACGAATACCCATGTTAAACAGGGTTTGTAGAGTGCAGGTCTTACACAATAAGTAAATTGTACATAACCAAGAGTGACCTTTTTGCTAGGAATAACGATTATCTACAAATCTCAAGTGAAGAAACAAACCCCTGTCATATGTGTGGAATGATTTCTATTTTATTATGACTGTGAAAGTTGTGATCTGATTATGATAACATGTCATCCAATAATTTCTCTTGTATGCATTTGCATCCTTTTTATTATGAATATCGTAAATGTGTTTGAATATGAATGCGCATCGTGAGCAAGGGTAAAATGGTAGAGGGTCGTAGGATCTGACTCACTGATTATTTGGCTTGTAATGTTCTCGCACCTCTAGCGGGTTGGCAGCATCTTGGGGGGGCAAAACGGATGGATTCCTATTGGTGTGTGTGATAAAACTACAAGGGATGACATGTAGGATGATGTCTAGTATAATAACACATGTATGTGATCCTGGTCAATAGGGGGCTATGTATTGGTATAGATAGGGGAAGAGGGGAAGGTATTGGAAATGTTCGTTGTAGCGTTATTGGCCAAACCTTTGCTCTACTACTGTTTGTCTCTAGGATAAAGCGTGGGAACACTAGGGCTATTGATACAGGCTGGTGAGCCCCTATTCTCTCTTGTGCATGGAGGTTATAGCCAGCTTTGGTAAGTGCAGTCAGGCCTTCCCATAGCTATAGCATACATTATACCTGACCAATAGTGTGAACTAGGACTAATAACCTAATCATGCATATTGCCATTTTTCTATCTATTTTCTCATTGAGCTTAAGTTGGAAAGCTCATCTTTGTGTATACAAACTTTGTAATTGATGTTGCAGGTAACACTGTAACTGATTTTGTGAATGCTCTGACTACCTCTTCTATGGTGTACATGGATGTGCATGCTCTAAAAGGAGACGAACAAGATGCTGACTGTGAATGTTACGTATGCGTGTTCGACTAGAAGAAGCAATGGATGTTTGTGTCGATTGCTGGAGATTGCTGAAGTTTAGTTTTGTTTGTTTAAGTTTCACTTTACTTTTTACAAGTACTATTTTATAACCCACTGTTATAGGGCTGGATTAAGAATGGTTTTTAATTATTGGTTGTGGATGATGGAACCAGAATAAGTCTGATACAATGTTATTTAATATATCTACAGTATCAATAGAAGCTCAGTTGGTTTATTATTTTTCGCTATTATGTAACTCTGATTAATAAATTATAACATCGGTCGTGATGTGGTTAAGACGGGCATGACACCGCTTAAGGGATTCTGGGTTGGAACGAACATAAAATACATGTAAATTCAGTCAGCTCCAAAATTTTACATATCGTAAATTTGGGGTGTGACAACTTGCATTGTTCGCTGCTCCCATTCTTAGGCGATGGTCTTTTCCAATTCTGAAGTCAATTCTTTGGATGGCTCACAATTGGTTCTTTCCTTTTTGATGCCCTAGACTTCATTATATTGGAAGGGTATATTGGCTAGCGCATAAAATGAGGTATGAGTCAGTCCCATGATCTAGACATATCTCCTATTCTGAGTATTTGTGAAGACTTTCTTCTTGCTCTACCAACTACATTTCCATCAGATGTCTGAAATTTTGATTTTATCAAGGTGCTTTTATCAATCTAGATCCACCTGGTAGGCTGTAACATTTGCTCTTTTTGCTAGCTGATTTTGATTAATCTTTGGCACTTTTAGTTCTTCCTCCAAACTCAATCATTCAGACAACCATAGTTGTAGTAGGTATGGGGACCCATTGAATTTCTCCATATGGAACTGCCCTTGGTAATTTTCTTTAAGGTCTAACCCTCGCATTGTCTCTGCCAGAATTGTGGGTATAATGTCATGATCCTATTTTACATGCATGATAAGGTTAATGATCACTAATAATCCTGTGCCTTCTCGATTCTGAAATAAGGTTCACGCCATGATGCAGTATAGATACACACGCCTTTTTCTTTCTTTTCCTTCTTCCCCTTCTGGATTTTTTGTACATAAGCCTCGATCATAGGTCTTATCTTCAACCTCTAACCTTGTACGAATTGGCTCACTTCCTTCTCATTCCATCCAAAGAAGTCTCTTATCTTTTGCTTGTAATCTTTCTTTGGAGATGGTTTGAAAATCTTGTGCTTAGGTGGATAGACGAGGCATGCTCTGAAGTCTTCGATGGTAGGACATAATCGTGTTTCTCCAAACTTGAAGACATGAGTCATTGGATCCCATCCTTGAATAACCACTTGCAGTAGGCTTGGACAATTTTATTGTCATCATTTGGAAGAGAGCTTCCAAGTGTATTTTTCTTTAGGAAGGTCTTATCCTCAGTGAACTCTATGCACCAACTCAGATTCTCTAGAGCTTTGTCCATCTTTTACGATCTTGCTTGGCTGCCTGATCGAATGCTGACTACCCATAGCATATGATCTGCAAGAATCTTGTAACTCTCTTTCATTGTATTTGCTCAAACATATTGAAATATCCTTATGGATTTGCATGAAATATATGCATATGCATGACCTTGTCTAGGCCTAAGTGTATAAATTCTAAAGACAGGCGAGTGAAAATGAAGGCCTAAGATGGCTGAGAAGAAACTGTCCAAGCAGGTCTGCCTCTTAGAAGAGCTTTTGGTTGTTTATGTAATATCTTTCCAAGAAGATCCATTTAATGGCTTAAGAAAAAAATGGCTTATTGGAACCTTGGAATGCCGTCGGATGTAATGGACTACAGATAAGAATTCCAACCAGATTATTTATAATTATTATTTTCAGATTGACATGCCCATAAGGATCGATGTCAGATCATGTGAAGGAAGGGATTGATGTGCAACTCTTGGAAATTCCGTTGGATGTATGAACGGAAGAAAGTTATGCCGAAAAGCAAGAAATTTCTTCCTTTACTTATGATGAGAAAACGGACCACTACTTGGATGGCAAGAATGTTGCACCTCGTTGGAGAATCTAGTTAACCTTGTCAGTAAGCTCTTCAGTGACCGATACTTGTTGATGATTTCAGCATGAGAGAGAAGGTCCCTTTACGACCTCCATTTATTTAAGGATATGAAAGTTACACTTAGTAGCACTTCACCTGATCAAGATTGGTCAAGTATTCTAACTCGATGTCGTCAAGGTCAACCAATGGTACAACTTGCCAGGTAGAACTTCCTTTACGATTAAAGGTCCTCTCCAATTAGGACAAAACTTACCCCTGGGGTCATGGTCAGGTGCTCGTTGTTCCTTTAGTACCAAGTCTCCAACCATCAAATGACGTGCACATACTTTCTTATTGAAGGTTGCTGCTATTCTCTGTTGATATTTCTTTGAAATGTCGGCTGCCTTCATCCTTCTCTCATCAATGAAGTTTAACTCATCATATATTTCCTGTAACCATTCCGCTTTAGGAATTTTTCATTCCATTAGGACCCTTAGTGATGGTATCTCTATTTCTATTGAGAGGACTGCTTCCATACCATACACTAGATAATAGGGTGTTGCCTCAGTAGATGACCTTATGGATGTCCTACACGCCCATAATGCATATGGTAACTTGTCTACCTAGTTATCTTTTGTCTCTATGATCTTCTAAAGGATAACCTTCACATTCTTATTGGCTGCTTCTACTGCTCCATTTGTTCGTGGATAGTAAGGAGAAGATTTGTGCCTTTGGAATGAAACTGCCTCACAATTCCTCGACCTTGCCCCAGAAGTGTTGTCTTTGATTCGAGATTAGTGTATAAAGCATCCCATGTTGACATATAATGTGCTCCTATAGGAATTTGGCTACCTTGTTTACTATGAGCTTGGCATATGACTGTGCTTCCACCCATTTTGTGAAGTAATCAATGGCAACCAATATGAACTCATGTCCATTCGAGGCCTTTAGATGAATCTTTCCAATCATTTCTATACTCCAAGTTGAGAAAGGCCATGGAGAAATGAGAGTATGCAATTCTATCGAAGTACATGTATTATATTGGAATAAATATGGCACTTGTAACATTTCTTCATGAACTGCGTAATCTGTTTCCATTGTATTCCAATACTAGCTCATTCTGAGGATCTTCTTTACAAGCATCCAGGCATCTATATGGGGTCCATAGATCCCCTGATGGATCTACTCTATGATGTCCCATGCTTCTTCTTCGTATACATAGACAAATTGCACACCTTTATAGGATCTTTTATATAAGACATTTTCACGGAGTATTAACTGAAAGGAGTACCATCTCAGCGATTTCTTCTCGACTAATGTCGCTTCTGCTAGGTACTTTCCTTCCATGATAAAGTCTATGATGGGAGTAAACCACAGTCAACCATCAACCATCAGGGCATTTACTTCTTTTGTGTGAACTGGTCATGTCCTCTTCTCTATAATCAGTGGTTTGATTCATCCTAAGTGGTTATTGCCAATCATTGAAGCCAGTGTGCCCAATGCATCGGTGTACTTTTTGGTATCTCTAGGTGAGTAATCAAATTCCACTTCTATGAACTTTTGAACCAATGCCGCCATGTATTATTGATAAGGCACCAATTTCTCATCTTTGGTCTTCCAATCTCCTCTGACCTAATAGATAATGATGGAGGAATCCCCGTAAACCTTCAGTTTGCGGACTCCAATAGCCAAGGCTACTTTAAATCCCATAATGCATGCTTCATATTCTATAATATTATTTGTGCATTCGAGCTCCAACCTGAATTAGAATGGCACAAATGCTCCTTCTAGATCTATGAATAGGATGCTGGCTCCACATCGCATGTGATTTGTTGCTCCATCAAAGAACATTATCCATATGTCATCTTTATTTTCCCCTTGGGTAGTATGGACTTCTTCATCTAGGAACACATCTTCTAAGTATCTAAGGTTGTCTTCAACTGGAAAAGAGGATAGGTGTTCTACTATTACACTCCCCTTGATGGGCTTCTATATAGTATATGTGATGTCAAATTCGGATAATAACAGTAACCATCTCACCAATCTCCTTGTCAATGCTGGGTTCTCAAATAAGTACTTCAAAGGGTCCATTCTTGAAATGAGTATAACCTTGTATGACTGCATGTAGTGCATTAATCTCTTCGTCACCCACATTAAGGCTGCACATGTCTTCTTTAATGGTGTATAATTGGCCTCATAGTCTGTGAACTTCTTGCTCAAGTAGTATATGATCTTCTTTATCCTTCCATGTGAATCATGTTAGGCTATCATCGATCCCTTAGAGTCTTCTAACACTGAAAAATAGAGGATAATCATTCTTTCTAGCACTGGATGTCACACCCCAAAACCCTGGTGCTTTGGTATGACCATAGTTTCCTAATTGTGCAGGTACTACCATACTAAGATCCATTCACAGTCCATAACATAACACAACTCTTCCGTTAATTTACAACATAGATTACAGGAAATTCAGAGTGCAAATCAAATAATAGCGAAATCAATAACGAGGAACCATCAAACCAAGCCTATTTGTATTAAATAACTGTAATAAAGATTTATCTATCTTCAAACTAAGACGTAACTAACATAATACCAAGTACTGAATAATTAAATAAAACTTACGGGTCAAACAATGCTCGAAATAAACAAATAAACAAAATTATATTTTGTCCTAAGTAAATACTACTAACATAATCTTCTCTCTCAGACAAAGAAGTCTTCTATCCTTCAGAACATTGTCTTCGAACCATCAAGAAAATCATCACATTCACATGAAGAATCATATAAATCATCTTCAAGTTCTTTACCTTCATTCATATCATTATCTGCTAAATAATCTGCATAAGAATCTGAAAAAAAAAGGTGTATATACAAGGGGTGAGCAAAACCACGCGCTCAGTGAGAAATTAGCACACTCAAGCACACAATGCATGATAAATTATTAAGGTCCGAATGTTCAGTGAATAAGCATCCACAAGTCACATCACACCTAAATCCTGGTAATGAACATGCAAGCATGGGTGAGGCGAATGCAACACACTTGGATCCTTACCTCATGTAATAAATACATTACCCAAAGAATGAAGAATACAACCCAAGTATACCAACCTGACATTATACCAGCATTCTCCCATTATAGGCATCTTCTTGGTATCTTTCTATGCCTCAACCACTTCAGTACTCACTGCCCAATCTCTAATGATTAAGCACATAGAACAGACTCATCCCTAGCTCTAACCTGAGACACTAGAGGTTGGCTCCCAACCTTGTTGTTCCAATTACGAAAGGGGCGTACCGAAAGTTGGTTCACAATAAGCCTATGCCAATACCTAAACCCCTATAGGCAAGGATTGCCTATTACGGGATATTGAAACCTAAACCTAGAAATATTACTAATGCAGGTACCTGTGTCCTAGCTTAATGGACCAAGATAAACCATCCTATTCTAGCTATCCAGATCCACATGGACACAAGCGAATGGTAAATAATCATGTTATTAAAGATCTACTTGTTTTTAAACATTTCATAATCAACCAATCCAATATAGAGTTATAATATACAAAATAGATATCACAATTATTGGATGGCATGTTATCATACAGTAATCCATACAAGTAGCAAACACATGCCCATAGGAACAAGAAATAAAACATGTACTAATCCCTCACCTGAATCTGGTGAGCTAAGATTTACTCTGTTGTAGATAGAGTCATTTTCCTTGTTTTTTTACGTTGGATTACCTATTACAATTAAGGTATGAAGGTTACTTATAATTGGTTATTCTCACTTCTTTTAGGTTTAGGGTATCCTCATTAGTCTTAGGAACATGTCCTAAGGTTACTCGGTTAAGTCTGAAAGTCCATGGTAAAAAATACAACCAAAACAAGCTTGTTGTAATGAGGTGGTCGATCAGCTATGGTGGTTGATCATCTCTGTGATGTCAACCGCCTAGGTAAATTTAGCCTAGATGACTTTTAGAGGCTTGCACCTCTGTAGGATAACTTCTACAGATGTTTTATGAGTGTTTAAGTCATTGGTTAGGATAGAATCCTATTCCCATAGGTTATATGCATGTATGGTTTATGACCGAAACTTTCGTCTTTGCAACCACATGTACCTATCCAATTGAGAGCACATTCTACTCAATCCAATCCTTTCAACATCCTTATTATATCATTCTTGAGGTGTGGGACGATTAACATAGTCCAAGTAGTCAATTAGGGTGAAAAAACAAAGAATACAACCCACTGTAAGCCATGCAGTCGATCACAGTAGAGGTGGTCAATCAACTTACTTTTGGTCGACCACCTTAGTTGACCGCCTCGTACCAAAGAGCTTGAACTGATTGAATTTATGTCCTTTTCCCAAGCACGGGGTACAAGGCTTTTCTAGAGGGTTTTTAAGTAACAAAACAATATTAATGGACATATTCTAATTAAGATTGAATGTTATATATCATCCTAAGGTCCTATATTCATTAGTTGTATCGGTTTATCCATCATGAATATTCTTGATGAATTTTACCTGACATTCATTGAATGTCCTCTAGAATTTTGTTCCAAGATGATCAGAGGTTGGGTTTACTTCATAAAATCATCAAGGGTTCAATCTACATAAGGTAAGAATAGGTTTTTAGGCTTACCTCAATGCTTATGCTATTACAGTTGTAGAGAGAAGCTTGAGGGAGGTCCTTCAATGGTTGTTCTTCCTCTTCTTCTTCCTTTAACTTGCTCCAGTTCACTCTCTCTCTCTCAAAACGTGTACAGATTCTAATGTTCTTAATTAGGGCTTTTAGAGAGTTTTTATTAAGGAGTTGATACAAGAGTTAGAGTAACACTGTAATTCTTCTCTTGAGAGTCCTAGTCCTAGTATAAGTGTAATGAAGGAGGCTTGGAGGTCGTTAATTGACACTCCAACACATTCAAAAGTAAGTCCTACATGATTTGGGATGAACATGGGTGGTTAGGAACCAATTAGAACCAATCCCGACAAAATTAGACTCGGACTAGCCCAATTCTAGGTTCATGCGATTGATCAAATAAAGGCGGTTGATCATCACAATCTAATCGACCTCCTTGGTCGACTGCCTACTTTGAATTAACTTAGAATGGCTGGGCCTTGGTTGGTTCAACTAATTCATTCCACATAAATCTTGTACACTAATAGAAATTTTTTTTAACTCTTACTTAGAGTTCCATACACTCCATAGACGGATGCTAGGCTAGTGTCGGCAAGATAACCTATTATGTGAGAAAAATTCAAATTAGCCCAGATTTTTGGGTATGGGTTTCACACTGGTGGGGCTAAGACTGGTGGGTTCAAAAAATATGTTTTGATCTTGTCAAATGCTAACTGGCATTGGCAATTCCATTCCTTGGGCTGATTCTTTCTTAGTAGCTTGAAGATTGGTTCGCACGTTGTAGTAAGGTATGCAATGAACCGGTTGATGTATTGGAGCCTTCCTAAAAATCCTCTTACTTCTTTTTCTGTCTGAAATGTGGCATCTAGGAAATAGCCTTTATCTTAGCTGGATCAATTTTAATTCCTCTCCGACTGATCATGAAACCTAGCATTTTGCCTGTCGTTACTCCGAATTGCGCACTTCTGTGGATTGAGCCTTAGCTTGTAGTGCTTGATCCTCTCGAAGAACTTTTTTAGTGCCAGGATATGACCCTCTCTGGTAAAATATTTTACTATCATGTCGTCCACATAAACCTCAACTTCTTTGTGGATCAGATCATGCAAGATTGTAGTGGGCATTCTTTGATAAATTGCCCCAGCATTCTTCAAGTTGAACGACATCACCTGTGTAATAGTATGTTCCCCAATTTGTGGTGAAGGCAGTCTTTTCTTTATCTTATAGTACCATCTTGATCTAAGTGTATCCCAAGAATCCATCCATAAAGAATAGGAGTGCATGGCTTGCCGTATTATTCACTGAAATGTCTATCTTTGGCAATGGAAAATCATTCTTGGGACTGGCTTTGTTCAGATTTCTATAGTCAATGCATACTCTCAATCTTCCATCTTTCTTGGGCACTATGACCACATTAGTTAACCACTCTGGGTATTTTGTCACTTCCAAGAATCTAGCATCAATTTCTTTCAAAATGTCTTCCTTAACCTTGAGAGTCCATTCGAGCCTTAGTCATTTCAACTTCTGCTTATGTGGCTTAGCATCTGGGATCAAAGGAATCTTGTGTTGTATGACCTTAGGATCTATGCTAGGCATGTCTTCATAGGACGAGATAAACGCTTCTTAAAACTCCTTCAGTAATTCTACCATCTGTTCGTTTTCTTTTTCTATCAAGGTTGCTTCAATCTTTATCTCTCGAGGCTAGTCTATTGAACCTGAATTGATCATCTTAAAGTCTTCGCCGATAAGTTGAGCCTTCTTCTCTTTTGGAGTTTGGATGGATCGCAGTATTTTGAGAGGTGGTTCATCATCCTCATCATTTTCATTGATAGAGTTAAAGAGTAAGGAATTGAAGAGGTAGATGCAGTGTAATTGGAAATATGATCTTTATTTTTGCTTGAAAAAGAGGTACAGAGGAGGTGGTTCCTATTGGACATACTCAAAGCATGTAAAGGACTCGACCCTATCTAAGGACTCGACTACTGTGGGCCCAGACATGGCCAAACTATGCAAGTTTCACGACAAACCACTTGGGTATACAATATTATCTAAGCAACTCAAATTTGGGATTGTTCCGCTAATGAGGAGGATGAACTACTGCAGGTCGGGACTCTTGTCTTGATCTTCTTCGACAATCACCAACATTTGATTATCGTTAAACAGGTTGTCGATATCGATGGTCTCTATCTCCCACTTCTATTCTTCATTTTGCTCTTGGATACTAATCTGCTCGAGTTCTTCCCAATCATTAGTGCAGTCATGGAATATCTCGAATCCGGATACATATATTTAAAGGTGTATGCTAAACCAATGTTCTGGAAAACCCACAAAAGGCCTGGTTGTCACATTCTTTGACAAAGTATCCATTAAGAGTCTTTGAGTACTGGATATCTTCCAAGCTGGTTAATCCATCAAAGTTTGCTTGATAAACCAATTGGTCAGTTCTTTGAAGTTGTCATTTTCCATTGTTCTGGTCTAATATGCTTATTGGACTCCTACTGAACTCTCTACTATTCTTGTACTTTCTCCTATCGAGCTTTTGAAAACTTTCATCAGCCCACCCCTACTTTCAAATGATCAGTTTTAAGGCATCTCCTGTATGGTGTACCCATCCAAATCTATACTCGTTGGCTAAAAGGGATAAGAAACCGATCTCACCCACCCATACCCATACCTGGAAAATAAAACATGTTAAGAAATTGATGAAACAGAAATGACAAATGTGAACCAGAGGGATTTAGCTCTATGGTTGCCAAATTGGATATGCCATTTATGCTATTGCTAAGTATGACTAGGGTATTATCCTTTGCTGAAGGTTTTCCTGTCGTATCCCCCCACTTTATGAAGTTGACATCGTAACTAGGAAAAGGGTTTTTTATTGTTTATGACTATCTAGATCGGATCTTAATTTCTCCCACATCCATGAAATCTTGTATGTCATGCCTCAAGGTGTAACAATTATTTGTGTCATGCCCATACTAGTTGGATACTCACAAAACAAATCCATATGAAAATTTGGTGGAAGCAGACATGGAAGAGGATGAGGTTCAAGCCCCTTCAATTTTCTAGCTTGTACCAACATTTTTAGGGCCTTACTCCTTATGATTCCTATATTCATGAATTGCCTTTTGTTTCATCTTCAGGGAGAGGGAGCATGATTTAACTTTCTTGGGATCAAGGGATTAGCATTGACTGGGATCCTTTCTTCCAATGACCGATATCTTGATTCTCTCAAAGGGTGTGCCCTCGGTTGATTACCCAGTCTTCCCATCCTTTCAAATCTCTTAATAATCTCTCTGCTTGATTCAATCTCTCTGTGAACAAATTGTGTTCTTTTTTGCTTCCTTCCCAAGTGACAAAAGACTTGGCTGGTATGAGGTTTCTTGTACACAATTTCCTCTTCTTTTTAGAGTATAGGGCTAGATTGTGGTTAAAACCCATTTAGGAGTGCTTGATCTTTGAGGGGGTGGCATATCCACCCTTTCATTTGTTGATTCCAGATTTGTATATGTGACTACATGCTTCTCATCATGGCGGTCAACATGTTCACAATCTCTTCTACCTTGGTCTTCCGTGTTTCCATCTATTTTTGGGCTTGCCTTGGACTTTCACTCATGGCTGCTACTAGTTTGGTAAAGGTGACATGAACAGGTTCAAGGGCAGGTTCCCTAGTCACTCTCCCCATGACAGGATCTCTTATCCACCAAGAAGAAATGGTTGCAATTGGCTTGACTTGACAAGTGACACCTTAGGCCAAAGGGATGGACACTTAGTAGGGTATGAGACTAACACTAACGGAAATAATTCACATGCACAATCATGCTGGATCGATCACACAATGTTAGCTCCTTTATAAGGGTGTTTGAGTGAATATTATCCCAATTTTAGTTGGATTCATTTAAGCCATGTTATCGGTCTTGGGACCTCTTTATTCTGAAATGGATCATCTAATGTACCAACATATGGGCACTTGGATTATCGAATTCGAGGAAATTGGAATGGATATATTCATCCATTATCCTAATTAAAGATGGCTAGCAACAAAAAAAGATGATTCAAGAGTGAACAAACTGGTAAACTTCCTCTTAACCATAGTATCTACGTCATAACAGGGAATTTCTAGACGTCTTTTAAACCGGTGTTAAAGATGATGGATTCGACACATCGAGCTTGTTGATAGAGGATGCATAGTGATCGTTGTCACACCCCAACTCTGGTCGAACCAGAAGTGTGAATGAACCAATACTGAACCATCGGTTTAAGCTAAGATCACATAGGACCGTGCCAACAATCAAACCATTCACATTCCACATAGTCAGAGATATAATAAATAGTGGAATTAGATTAGTACTGAACTGAGTGTCTAATGTGATAAATAATTATTAAACAAGTTATCTCCAAACAAGAAAAACATAAATAAATAAACTATAACATATCCCATAGGTTAAATACAAAACTAAACCTATGCATAGACACAATGAAAACACCTACATAAAGTATCATGCTTGTCTTCTACTGCTGGTGCTTCCAAAGCCACCACGTGTCCATACGAAAACATCTTAACATAATCTTCAACAGTCTTACCTGCATCATCAACTAAAAAAAATATGATATCGTAGGGTGAGCACACAATATATCACAGTGAGAAAACAAAATAATGCACAAACATATGCATGCAATCATATTCATATATTTGGTCTGGTATAAGTTTGCAATGTGCTATGATAAGGATAGGCGGCCGCCACACCTCCATGCACGAGAGTGTGAGTACGCCCAACGGATCACTCACCTCTGTCGCCCCACATCATCTACTATAGAATAGAGAAATAGTTAGAGCCTAACAGATCACACACTGCTAGCACTTCCCCTGATAATTTATCCCATACTAGTACGTATGCTCTTACTGGTGAGGGCTTGCAAACTGAGCTCATGACTAACCAATCCTAGATGTCATCCAGATGTATCCAAGGCCTTAGCCCAACATCCCTCTATATGACATAGAGATAGTGCTAGGGTCTGTCGATAGAGCTCATTGCCACACACTGCAATCAACCCCCCTGATATCCTATGACATACTATGTAAGACCCGCACACCATGAACCCGGTCTAACCTTACGTTTTCATATCGTGATCGGTCTTTCCAACATAATCGACACAAGTGAATCAACTGTATAAAGAAACAACAAAGCCAGGTGAGCAAACTAGTCAAAATAGTCAAACCAGTAAACTTGGTCGAATGTCTGGTCGAATGTGAGGTCAATATGTGTGGTCGACCATGAGACCACACACATGAAACCGGACAACATAGATCAGACTCTGTGATTTGGAAACTTTTCAATCCAAAGGGGATCTCTTTCTTAATTGAAAGAGGACTCTATATGGATGTTTTCTCTCTATATAAAGGACGTCCCTCTATCCTCTTTCACTCTTTTGGATCAATATCAAACCCTAAACCTAAGAGAGAAAGATAGAAGAAGAAAAGGAGAAAGAGATTTGGAAAAAAATGACTGAAAGGAAGGTCTTTGCAGAGAAGGTTCTAGCTTCTTACAATAAGTCAAGGGATGAAACTTATCTCTGTAGCTGTAGATCCTATTGAATAAGGTTTTCTATTGTGGATTAGGGATGTCAAACCAATATGATCAATGTGATCCTTTGAGTAAATCTCAAGGATAACCATAAGGGATGGGTTAGGGTTAATGGTTAATGAGAAACTATAAATTAATGGCCATAGAATGATCATAGAGTGAACCAAGTTGTTGAGCCAAGAGGAATAACTCAGATTAAAAGACAGAGATCAATCAAACTTTGTGTGGTCGCAGCTCTGGTCGACCACAGGGAGACCAGAGAGTCGGCCAGTTTCCCAGAATAATGTGGTTGCATGCTGTGGTTGCATGATATGCGACCATAGGATCAACCACACAATGTGTGGTCGCATATATTGAGACTACAAGGTTGACCACAGGGTCGACCATACGACAACAACAAGTACGTTTTAAGACCAGACAAGGTTTTTGACTACTATAAATTGAGAATATTAATCTCTAACTTAAATACATTAATTGTTTAGGTTCCGAATAGATTCAAAGTGACTTTCAAAGCTTAAGAGAGGAACAAACATCAATCAAAGGTGAGAGAACAAGACCTAAACTAATTGGATAATAACAAATTGTTTTATTTTATTTGTCCAATGCAATGAATGAACTATGCTTGTATGCTTGCAATGTGCATCTCACATGTCATCCAATTTTATTGCTATTTTCGCTCATGCATATTTATTTCTGTCTATTTATAACATGATGATGATGATGCTAGGAATAGGCATGTGATTGTGTGTGTGGTTAGTGTGTTAGATTGGAATGGGGCATCAGGAGAGGATGTGGCACTATGGTCTCTGGCCTGTCACCAAATTATAGCTTTATCTCTACTCAAGTCTTGCCCACTGACATTGTCGTATCGCCATTACCTTAGTGGAACTATTACGTCGTAGAGCATCAGGGGAGGTAGTTTCAGACCGTATGGTCTTTGACTCTATTGGGAGGCCTTATCTCTATCTCTATGGACATATTAAGGGATGTTGGGATAAGGCCTTGGATACATTTCGATGGCATTAGGATTGGTTAGTTGGGAGCCCAGTTTGTAAGCCCTCGCCAATAGGGGCTTACGTATTGGTTTGGATAGGGCATCAGGGGAAGTGTTGGTGGTGTGTGATCCAGACACTTTTAACTCTATCTCTATTCCATAATGGGTTGGATGTGAGACAATAATGGTGTTTGATCCATTAAGCGGATTCACACACCCGTGTATAGAGGTGCGGTGGCTGTCAATCCTTTCTATAGCACAGTTGTAAGCTTAAAACTAGTCCAAAGATATGAATTAAATGCATGCATATGTTTGTTGCATTGTTTTTTTCATTCACTGAGCTCAAGTTAGAGAGCTAACCCTCGCACATGTAATTCTTTTTAATTTTTGATGTAGCAAGGGTTACTATCGACGATTATATCAATGCGCCAATATATGGACATGTGGCGATTATAGATGAGCACACTGTGGAGGACGAATATGACTTGTCAAGCGAGTGTTTCAACTATGTTTACGCTTAGTGGTTAACTTTCATATTTTGATACTTGTAATAGGTATTAATTATATTTTGGTTACTTAGAGATAACTTGTTAAATATTTATTTATCATGTTAGACCTCAGTTCATTATTAATAAGACTTCTACTATTTATTTATTTACTCTTATTATTATTGTGGAATATGATTGTTTTAATCGAGTGGGCACGGCCTATACGAGAACCTGATTTGAACTGTTGGTTCTCATGATGGTTCATCACACCATTGGTTAGTCCAAAATTAGGGTGTGACAGCTTGGTATCAGAGCTCTCAGGCTCTGCCCATCAAACCTGAATACTTCCACAAGAGTCATGAACTAAGTTAGGATAAATTTAAAAGCTTTAATACAAATACACCATAAACACATGTTTTGGTTGAGACAAAACTTAAACAAGACAATAATGTACATATAAAAGGTGGAACCATATGTATATATAGACAGAAGAAAAAGAGAATCTAAATGCATCCCAATAAATAAATAATGTAGGGTACGGTCTATAAGTCGGTCAGTTGCCTGAGTATACAAAGGATATAGTATAGTAACAAGAAGGGAGCATCTGTAAAGCAGAAAATTAAATTACTGAGTTGGTGCTCACAAGATGTGGAAATCGATGTAAGACAGATGAAGAAGGAATATGACTAGTAATGCCTAAATCTGTAAAGGAAAAGGGAAAAATCTTGGGTCGAATCTAATAGAGATAGGAGAATAATGGCCATACACCAAAAATAAGAGTAACTATAAAAGAAAATAAAGCTATACTCTTGGGTGACGTAGAGACTCAGAGTGAGATCCACCACATGCTGATCTGTCATAGCTGAGCATTAAGAAGAGGCGGTAACTCGACCCTACCACTATCTCAGTTGAGAATGGGTAATGGGAACCCATGTGAATAGATGCCAAATAATGATTATTATACTGGAATAAATCAAAAGGGGTGAACAACTAGGCCACTCTAGCCAATCTACCTGGACCACCAAATGCCTTGGCCATGGTTGTAACAAATTTAGTCCAACAAAATGTAAAAGCAGCAATAGATGATGCCAGCTATCCAAGTTACCATGGGAATCACTACCCATGTTGCCAATGCTATACCAATACCTCCAGGTCAGACTAAGTACGGTACTAGTTGATAGCAATACTATATCTCCAGCACCTATTAGCCATAACATGGTACCTATCATACAGTAGGTCCTAGTAACGTACACCCCAGTGTAGAATCCTGGTGCACAACAAGCAGTGTATCAAGGTGGTTACCCTTACCAGCCACCAATGTATGGGATAGCTACATCATGGCAGAACGATCCAACAACGGTTGAGGAATATTTTTTTGAAGATAAAGCCTCGTATGTTTCAGCAAGGGATCAAATCTATTCTAGTCATATATCTAGACAGGTATATATAGGATGCAGTGCATCATTGACTTACCCTTATGATTATAGAAGATGCACTTACCCGATTCTAAATTATTGTACCTTGACAAGATACCTTTTTTATTCAACCTATCAATTGGAGCTATAAATGTTGATTCCTTAGAATTAGTCCTGATTATACCGAACTAAGCTACTCTCATGATCGACAATATGAATAGAGATGTGAACTGAATGAACAGTTAAAGGTTTAATTATTTTGAATGTATATCTTTTTAATTTTATACCTGAGTTTATTGATGTACTAAAATTTTCTCCAGATTTACTCATATAATGCCTTGATCAATGGCATTATATACTCGATAAAACCTATAACCATGAGGCTAAGAGCTATAAAACCTCTATTTTTAAGTATTCAGACCACCTTGCAATCGATAACCATAGGTCTAATTCATTGCGTATTCGGATTGGGTTATTATAGATTTACTCTTGATCCTTCTAGGTTCACTAGATAAAATAAGTGTTCATCATCATACTGAATTCAAAAGAAGAAAATGAATTGCTTTTAGATAAACATTTTGATTCTTACTTTCCCGACCTTCGTTGATAAAGATATTTAGTTAATAAGGGAATTATTAGATGAAAGATGATCGAATTCAAATTAAATTTTATAGCCAAGAAACCTCAGATGAAGTAATGGAGAATCTATGTTGAGATTGATAGATGGATAGATTTGAGTCATAGCCTGTAAAAGAGTGCATGAGCAAGAAGTGAAAACTATCAATAGCAGTTATTAAAGAAGTAGATAGCACTCGAGTAGAGTTAAAGATGGCTATATCGGTATAAATTTTGACAAGGAAAAGATTTCCAAAAGAACACCTAAGTGTGGATACAAGGATAGACTCGAGAAGGCTGGCAATGATAGTACTCAATTTAGTACAATTACTATTGAGTTATTCCCAATGTCGAATAAGAGGATTGAGTTAACCAAGAGATTTTGATGGATTTAAAATGATGTAAGAATATACCCTAATGCTTATAAGTAGACATGTGAGATATGTAGAGAGTGACCAATCAAAAGATGTTGTTCAAAATGTATGATAGAGAGATCAGGGTAAAATAGTAGTGATAAAAGAGATGTAAGCTAATGAGTACAATATGATATTATTGGTGTAAGCTAATGAGCTTTTCAAGATATGAGATTATTAATGATAGTCTTTGAGAAACCATAAGAGATGAACGAGCTAGATGTGCTCTTAAGACCTTTATACCAGATTTTGCTAATTTAAGCCCTTTTAAATTATATGTTATATTAGGTGAGTGTTATGAACAATGTCTGAATCTTATGGATGAACGAAATTTGGATGCAATCTAATTCAACTTGAGATGGCAGACCTTGACGTCATCTTGGGAATGGATTGGTCGTCTCAACACTCTATAAGCTGTTATGTGCCATGAAGAAGTTGTCATTCAAAGGCAATGATGGTACATAATTTAGTTTTAATGGAAGCATGTTGCCTCAGAAGCTAAAGCCTACCCTCCCTATACTTAAGGTGAAGAGATGCCTTGAAAATAAAGGAGTTGGATATATGGTATCTATGGTAGATATTTCTAAAGAAGCACCATAGATGAAAGATATTGATGTGATGTGTAAATTTCCTGATGTGTTTCTAGGAGACTTACCCAAGTAGCTACCTGATTGTACGACATAGTTTGTTATCGACTGTTACCAGGGTTGGTACCGATGTCAAAGGCACCCTATAGAATAGCTCCTACAGAGTTGAAGAAATTGAAGATCTAACTACAGGGTTATTGGACAAGGATCTTATTTGGCCCAGTATACTGCCTAGGAGGCACCAATGTGGTTTGTGAAAAAGGATGGCTGTGTTCGGCTATTTATAGACTATTAAGAATTGAACAAACTAATAATCGAGAATCGATACCCATTACCTCGTATTGATGACTTATTTGATCAGTTGCAAGGTGCAAAGGTATTCTCCAAGATCGATCTACGGTCAGGATACCATCAATTGAAGACGTTCCACAGATGGTTTTCAAACTAGGTATGGACACTATGAGTCCTTGGTTATGTCGTTTGGATTAACCAATGCCCTTACATCTTTTATGGAGCTTATGAATCGGGTATTCGATGACGTGTTGGACACTTTGTTCATAGCTTTTATTGATGATATTTTGGTTTATTCCAAAGATGAAGAAAGTCCTATAATGGACCTTAGAGTAGCCTTACAACGGCTAAGAAGGGAGAAGCTTTATGTCAAATTCAAGAAGTGTGAGTTCTAATTGAACAAGGTAACTTTCTTGGGTCATGTAGTGACATCAGAAGGGATTAAAGTGGACCCTAGTAGATAGAAACAATCATAAGGTGAAAAGTGCTTAAGAACGTTATAGAGATCAGAAGGTTCTTGGGTTTAGCTGGTTATTATCCACAGTTCATGGAGGACTACTCTAGAATTGTTGTACCTCTTACTAAGCTAACCAGGAAAGGAGAAAAGTTTGTTTGGACTGACAAGTATGAAGAATATTCCTAGACTCTAAAAGCAAGGTTGATATTAGCTCCCATCTTGGTCGTTCCAGCACCAGGGGAACCTTTTACCCTACACACCGATGCTTTCGGATTGGGTCTAGGATGCAGGTTGATGCAAGTAAACAAGTAATTGTCTATGCTTCAAGACAACTAAAAGAGCATAAAAAGAATCACCCGACTCATGATTTGGAGTTACTGACGATGAATTATGCAATTAAGACTTAGAGACATTATCTGTGTCACACCCTAATTCTGCACCATTCAGAACGGTGTGATGAACCGCTATAAACCAACGGTTCAACCAGGATCTCTAATAGGCGGTATCCATTAAAAATAAAATCATGCGCATCCACAACCATAATCAGAATAAATACACAATAGAGAAAGTCTTATAGTAAATGAACTGAGCATTCTAAATGTAATAATCATAATTAAAAATATCAAATTATTATTGTATCAACTGAGACATAAATAAATAAAATATCAATTATATCTTTTATAAATCTAAATAAAATCCTAATAAAACATGCATGAGTTGCACTCGCACGAGGGGTCATGCGTATCCTCTAAGTCTTCAGCCTCCATTGCAGCAACACGCGCATATACCGGGTCATTCATATAATCTGCAACTGTAGTACCTGCATCATCAACTAAAAATATTCGACGTCGAGAGGGTGAGCACACATCATGGCTCAATGAGCAAACAAAACAATGCAACAAACATATGCATGCATTCAATTCATATCTTTGGTCTGGTAAATAAGTTTGCAATGTGCTATAGAAAGGATAGGTGGCCAAAGATCACGTTTATTGATGTCGCACCTCTATACACGAGTGTGTGAAGCCGCCCAAAGGTAACGTTTATTGCCGACTCACATGCACCCAACCATGGACAATGTACACACAAAGGTCACGTTTATTGCTGTACCCGTTGCCCATACCAACACGTAAGCCCCTGCTGGCGAGGGCTCACAAACTGGGCTCGCAACTAACCAATCCTAATGCCAATCAGTGTATCCAAGGCCTCACCCTAGCATCCCACAATATGTCCATAGGGATAGGGCTAACGCCCCTCGGCAGAGTCAGAGACTACACGGTCCGAGACCACCTCCGCTCATACCCTATGATGTAATAGTTCTGCTAAGGTAATGGCGATACGACGATGTAAGTGGACAAGACTTGAGTTAGAGATATAGCTAGAGTGCTGAGGCCCCGCCTATGACACCTCCCCATGATACTCGCTCGCATCAAGCACACCACCCAAACACATACATCCACATGCCTACTCCTATCATCATCATCATCATCATTATCATAAACAATAAATAAATATGCATGAACAGTAATAATAGAAATATTGGATGATATGTTGAATGCACATAACAATCATATACGCATAAAATCATTCATGGCATTGGACTCAAGAATAAAAATAGTTTATTATTAATCAATTAGTTTAGGTCTTGTTCCCTCACCTTTACTTGATCGTAGATCCTCTTTCAAGCTTTAAGAATCAACTATATATCGATATTATATCACTAGAAGACCTAACCAAGCTGATAGAATTTAATTAGAAATAATTCTGATTTTAAAAATCATGTTGTTAACTGGGGGTCGATGCTAGGGTCGGAGGTTTCATCGACCCTGGGTGCGACCACCCCTATTCTAGACTTCCCGAACACTGGGAGTCGATGATCAGGGTCTAGTAGGGTCGATTGGCCATCGACCCCCATGCGACCCCCTGTGGGTTTAGTCAATTTTTCATCCTACAGTCCATTCTTCGTGTTTGGGGTCCTATGACTTGCTTCTACAATCCATTCCACACATGTTCTATGGCCTAGAATCGTGGTTCATTCACCTAGATGGCTTTCATGATCTCCCCCCATAGTTTTCCATGAAAACCTAACCATGGGTGGATGATTTGGGTTTCTCCTAGATCATTCCCTCTTCTCTATCTATTCTAAGGTCTGTAGAATTTCACGGAGATAGTATCCATACCTGAGAATTAGGCTTGTTCCTCTGAAGGCTTCTCTTTGATCTTTTTCTCCACTTTCCTTCTCTTCTCTTTCTCTTCTCCTTCTCTTCTCTTTCACTCAATCCAATTAGGGTTCTAAAAGGAGTGAAAGAGGCTTAGGGAAGTCCTATTTATAGAGTAGAAACTCCCAAAATAAGTCACATTGAGATTAGGAAAGGTACCAATTGAAATTAGGAAAGTTTCTTAATTTTCGGTTCGTACTGTTTTTACCGATTACCGGGGGTCGATAGGGGGTCGAAGATCCCGTCGACCCCTGGTTCTTTAAATGTCCGACCCCCGGTATAAAACTGGGGTTCTTACTTTTATACTGGGGGGGGGGGTCCGACCCTCCCTTGCTGGGTATGCGACCCTCCCCCTATTTTTTGTGTTTTTGGGTCAGTTTAATACCTGGGATCGCGATCTCCTTCACGCACTTGATCCATTTGGCTCGAGCATGATGGGTAGACCTGGTTCAAGGTGGTAAGACCGGGTTAGTTTGATACAGGTCTTACAACTCCTCCCTACTTATAAAAATTTCGTCCTCGAAATTGTACATACCTTCTGAGTCGAATAAGTGAGGGTATTGCTTTCGCATAGAATTCTCTTCTTCCCATGTAATTTCTTCAATGTCTCTACTTCTCTAGGTGACCTTAACATCATAGATATCTCGATTGCGTAGTCGTTGAACCTTTCGACTGATGATTTCAGATGGTGTTTCAATGTCAAATCATCAGTCAAATCAGGTAAGTCTATTGTCAAAACGTGTGTTGGATCCTTGACATACTTCTTCAATAAGGAAATGTGAAATACGTCATGCACACTTGACATAGGTGGTGGTAGTGCTAACTGGTAGGCCACTTTCCTATGCTTAGCTAGAATCTCATATGGCCCAACATATCTTGGACTTAATTTCCCTTTCTGTCCGAACCGTTTCAATCCTCGCATAGGCGATACTTTTAAGAATACTTTATCACCCACGATGAACTCAAGGTCTCGGCGTCGGGTATCAGCATACTGCTTCTGACGATTTTGAGCTGTTCTCACTCTTTCTTTGATAATGTCGACCACTCGACAAGTCTGTTCAACAAATTCTGGTCCAATAATACTACGTTCCCCGACTTCGTTCCAAAACAAAGGAGTTCGACACTTTTTGCCATACAGTGCTTCATAGGGTGACACATGTATAGTATCCTGATAGCTATTATTATAAGTGCACTCAATCAGTGGTAACTTTTCATCCCATGATCCTTTGAAGTCAATTACACATGCTCGAAGCATATCTTTTAGAATCTGAATTGTACGCTCCGACTGTCAATCTGTCTGTGGATGGAATGCAGTACTAAACTTTAATGTTGTACCCATAGCCTTTTGCAATCCTCCCAAAACATTGAAGTAAATCATGGATCTTTATCAGACACAATACTTTCAGGTACCGTGTATTCGCACAATATTATCCACATACAGCTTAGCTAACCTCTCCAGTGTATACTGGGGTCTTATAGTTATAAAGCGAGCTGTTTTAGTCAGGCGGTCTACAATCACCCAAACTGCGTCAACTACTCGAGGAGTCAGTGGTAATCCTGTGATAAAGTCCATAGTGATGCAGTCCCATTTCCATGCTGGTTCCGGTAACGGCTGTAACAGTCCTGTCGGTCTTTGTCGTTCAGCCTTTACTTTCTAACAATTTAGGCATTGAGATACGAACTTAGCTACATCTCTTTCATTCCTCTCCACCAATACAGTTTCTTTAGATCATGATACATCTTAGTGCTTACAGGATGTATCGAATAGATGGTGGTATGGGCTTCTTTCATCAATCGGTGTCTAATGTCCACACTTTCTGTTTCGGGTACACATATTCTTCCTTTGTACTTCAATACCATTTCTTCATCCAAGGTGAACTCAGGGTTAGTTTTACCTTTTTTGATGTCTTCTTGTACCGTTCTCAGGTAAGGGTCTGATTTGATAGCTGTCTTCACTTCATCAACTATATTTGGTATAATTTTCAATGCGGTGAACATATTTGAAAATCGATGAATAAACCCTTGGTTGGCTGATCCATCTGGTGCATCTATCACAAACTGCTCGTTACCGTGCTTGAATACCTTTTTAGTAGTACACATTGCGGCAGTTGTGCTAACCTCTCCTTGAGATTTTATCATTGCCTTTATGCTCAACGCATCGGCTACTACATTAGCTTTCCCTGGATGATACTGGATATCACAATCATAGTCTTTCAATAGTTCCAGCCATCTTCTTTGTCTCATATTCAGCTCCTTCTGATTAAATAGATAAGTAAGACTTTTATGGTCTAATTTAATCTGAAACTTCTCCCCGTACAAATAATGTCTCCATATTTTGACAGCATGTACTACTGTCGCTAGTTCCAAATCATGAGTGGGGTAGTTCTTTTCATGTGTTTTCAATTGTCTTGAGGCATATGGAATTACTTTTTCTCCTTGCATAAGTACACATCCTAATCCCAGTCCTGACGCATCGGTGTACAAGATGAATGGTTGTCCTGGAATCGGGATGGTCAAGATTGGAGCTGATATCAATCTAGCTTTCAAGGTTTGGAAACTCTTCTCGCGTTTGTCCGTCCAGACAAACTTCTCGCCCTTCTTAGTCAAACTGGTAAGAGGTACGGCAATTCGGGAATAGTCTTCCATAAATCGTCGATAATACCCAGATACACCCAGAAAACTTCTAATTTTTGCAACGCTCTTCGGTGCTTCCCACTTTACAATAGCCTCGATCTTGCTGGGATCCACTTTAATTTCTTCCGCAGATACTACATGGCCTAGAAATGCGACTTCCTTTAGCCAAAACACACACTTTGTAAATTTGGCGTAGAGCTTTTCCCTTCGTAGTCGCTGCAGAGCGGCATTTAGATTCTTGACATGAGTTTCCTCATCTTGGAGTAGACAAATATATCATCAATGAATACAATAACCGATGTATCCAACATGTCATGGAAAACCCGGTTCATAAGTTCCATAAAGGTTGCTGGTGCGTTTGTCAACCCAAAAGACATGACCAAAAATTCATAATGTCCATATCTGGTCCTGAATGCTGTCTTGGGGATATCACCATCCTTAATCTTCAGTTGATGGTTTCCTGACCGAAGATCAATCTTTGAGAACACTTTGGCACCTTGCAACTGATCGAACAGATCATCGATCCGAGGCAATGGATACCGATTCTTGATTGTCAGTTTATTCAATTCTCGGTAGTCTATACACAAGCCAACGCTACCGTCCTTTTTCTGCACGAATAATACTGGCGCTCCCCATGGTGATATGCTAGGGTGAATGTACCCTTGTCCAGAAGTTCCTGTAGTTGTACTTTCAATTCTTTCAGTTCAGTAGGAGCCATTCGATAAGGTGCTTTCGATACTGGTGCGGCTCCAGGTATAAGATCTATAACGAACTCTATAGCTCGGTCGGGTGGCAATCCTTGTAATTCTTCAGGAAATAAGTCTGGATAGTCACGCACGACATCAATATCTTCCATTCGTGGTGCTTCCTTGGTAATGTCAACCACATATACTAAATAAGCGACTGCTCCTTTCTCAAGGCACTTCTTAGCCTTTGACGCCGAGAGTATGAGCTTTCATTTTCAGGGAAGTTTCGTTCTGCAAAACTGAACTCGGCTCCTTCCTTGTCTTTTAATGTCAGCTTCTTTTTGGCACACAATAGGTTTGCAGAATGCTGAACTAACCAGTTCATTCCCAAGATGACGTCAAAGTCTGCCATCTCAAGTTGGATCAAGATTGCATCCAAGGTCTTTTCATCAATAAGAACTGGACATGGTCCATAACCTTTTTCTAACTCCACTTCTAATCCCATAGGTGATCGTACAAGAAGTTTATGGTCTAAGGATTTAAGGGGTAGATTTAACTTCTTTCCAAACGTCACAGATATAAAGGAATGAATAGCTCCAGAATCAAAGAGTACTCTGGCGGGAATGCCATTAATAGGTACGATACCTGTGATTTGTTTTGGTTTAGTCTACATGCTCATACAATGTAATTCAACTAACAAGAATGTAAGTCATACCTGTAACCACATTAGGCGATGCGGTAGCATCCTCGAATGTAACCGCGTAAACTCGTCCTTGATGTAGCTGCTTCTTGGGCTTAGGACATTCCCTTGCTATATGTCCCACTTGGTTGCAGTTAAAACATTTTATCCCTTCAGTAATTGGCTTCTATTGCTATTGAACTACGGGGATAGTCTCGGTTACAGCGGTAAAGCCTTGAGCACGGAAGGGTTTGAATGTCTTGTTATTCCCTCCATTATAAGAATTTCCAGCTGGCGTTTGTATACCTCTGTTTTGAATGAAATAACTCTCCTTTTGGCTCGATTCTATAACTCGAGCAATTTGTGCTGCTTCATTATAGATTTTCTTTTCATGTCCCAGAACATGCTCGCGGATGCTTCCCCTAAGTCCCATGACGAACCTTCGGGTCTTTGTGTTTTCCTCTTGCATACTAGTGGGTGCATAGAAGAACAGCTCTTCTTAACGTTGTTGATACACATCTACGGTCATCTGTCCCTGATATAAACTCAGGAACTCTCTTTCCATTGAATCTCTGAAACTTCTTTGAAAGTACTTCTCAAAGAACGCCTCTTTATAAATATCCCAAGTCAGTTGGGCGTGCTGCTTGTAAGTAAATACGTCCTGGTAGACCTCCACCAATGGTGTGCATCTCCTTTCAGCATAAAGGTGGCACACAACACTTGTAAGACCCGTGTCAATCTAACCCGGTCTTACCACCTTAAACCAGGTTTACCTATCATGGTCGAGTCAAATGGACCAAGGGCGTGAAGGAGATCAAGATCCCAGTTATCAAATCGACCCAAAAACGCTTAATTTAAGGGGAGGGTCGCATACCCAGCCAAGGAGGGTCGGACCCCCCAAAACAGAAAGTCAGACCCTTAGTTTTGAAGGGAGGGTCGGACTCATTAGAAACCCAGGGTCAACGGGATCATCGACCCTCAGTTGCCTCCGAAACTGAAATTAGGAAATTTCTTAATTTTTGATTTGGATTCTTTCCTAATCTCAAAGGGACTTATTTTATGATGTTCCTACTCTATTTAATGGATGTCCCTAAGCCTCTTTCACTCCTTTCACAACCCTAATTCAATTGAGAGAAAGAGAAGAGAAGGAAAAGAGGAAGAAGAGAAGCAAGGAAGAGAATTTAGCCAAAAGAGAAGAGTTACAGAGAAGGAGTATTCTTCTCAGGTATGGATACTAGTTCCATGAGTTTCTACAGACCTTAGGTTAGATATTTATGAGAGTGTGAACTCGGAGAAACCCAAACCATCAACCCATGGTTAGGTTTTCATGGAAAACCATAAGAGAATGCATGAAAGCTATTTAGGTGGATGATTCATGGTTTCAGACCATGGAATGAATGTTGAATGGAATGTAGGAGCAAGCCATAGGATCCCAAGCACGAAGAATGGGCTAAAAGAGGGAAATTGATCAAAGTACACCGAGGGTCGCACCGAGGGTCGATGACCATCCGACCCTAGGTGATCCTAACTATCGACCCTCAGTGTTCGAGAAGTTCAGAGTTTGGGGAGGGTCGCACCCAGGGTCGATCATGACTCTGACCCTACCTTCGACCCTCAGTTAACAGAATGGTTTTTAAGTTCAGAATTAATTCTAATTAAATTCTATCGACTTTGTTAGGTCTTCTAGCAATACAATAACAATATAAAGGTGATTATAAAGCTTGGAAAAGTATCTATTAGCAAGCTAAGGTGAGGAAACAGAACTCTAAACTAATTGGTTAATAACAAACTGTTTTCCATTTTCTTGAGTCCAACGCCATGCTTGATTCTATGCGAATATGTTTGTAATGTGCATACAACATGTCATCCAATATTTCTATTATTTGTTCATGCATATTTACTTTATTGTTTATAACATGATGATGATGATGATGATAGGAATAGGCATGTGATTGTAAGTGTGTGGTTGGTGTACTTGATGCGAGCGAGTATCAGGGGAGGTGTGATGAGAACGTCAATAAATGTTAACCTTTGGCGGGTCTCAGCACTTTAGCTCTATCACTAACTCAAGTATTGTGCATTAGCAACGTCGTATCGCCATTACTTTAGCAGAACTATTATGTCGTAGATTATCAGGGGAGGTGGTCTCGGTCCTTGTAGTCTCTGACTCTACCGGGGGCCTTAGCTCTATCTCTATGGACATTTTAAGGGATGCTGGGGTGAGGCCTTGGATACACTATTTGGCATTAGGATTGGTTAGTTGCGAGCTCAGTTTGCAAGCCCTCGCAAACAGGGGCTTACGTGTTGGTATGGCACTATATAACAATAAACGTTAACCTTTGTTACATAATGTTCATGATTAGGGTGGATGGGGACGGCGATAGACGTTAACCTTCGGGCGAACTTCCACACCCTGTGTATAGAGGCGGGGTCAATAAACTTTAACCTTTGACCACCCAACCTTTCTATTGCGCATTGCAAACTATAAACCAGACCAAAGATATGAATTGATTGCATGCATATGTACTGTTGCATTGTTTTGTCTACTCACTGAGCCGTGATGTTTGCTCACCCCCTCGACGTCGAATATTTTTAGTTGATGATGCAGGTTATACCGTTGAAGATTATATGAATGCTCCAGCATACGGGAACGTAGCGGCAATGGAAGCTGAAGCTGAAGTAGATACACATGACTCCTCTTGCGAGTGCAACTCATGTGTATTCGATTAGATATTTTCTAGATTTCTTTATTTGGATTTAATAAAGACATGTATTTGAAAATTATTTATGTTTCAGTTGATATAGAATAATTTGCTATTTAAATATTAATATCAAGTAGATTCTCAGTTCATTTTATTATAAGACTTCCGCTATTGTGTATTTACACTGATTATGGTTATAGATGTATGGGAGTTTAGATAACACGGATATAGCCTACTCGAGATCCTGGTTGAACCGTTGGTTTGCTAGCGGTTCATCACTCCATTCTGAACAGTGCAGAATTGGGGTTTGACAACTTGGTATCAGAGCATTTCAGGCCTTATCCGCTGAACTAACATACATGTGAGGCAATTGTGACCTGAGATAGGATAAAAGTAAAAACAGTAATATTAACACACTGTAAGCACAAGTGATGGTTGAGACCAAATTTAAAAAGAGAATAAAGCATCTATTAAAGGGGAAACAAGTTACATACAATGAGAGAGAGAAACAAAACATATATACATAACTAAAGCAGAGTACAGTCCACAACCCGGACAGTTACTCTGTAGTACAAGGAAATAAAGTACAATCAAGAAGCTGGAGGTGAAGGAGGATGCGGGGCCTCACGATCTCTATCATAGTCCTCAGTATAGACTCTAGTCAACTAGGCTATCTGAGTCTGGGTTGTCTGTAGACTAGCTGTGAGATCGGCTACCCTCCGATCAGTCGCACGCTTTATCTCTATGAGCTCTCCCATCCGTATGTCTAATATGTGCTGGGCGGCTAACAGCTCATCCACTATCACATGTTGAGCGTCTAGCAACTCCTCCATCCTCAGATCAGATCTGCGCTGAGCCTCCTTGATCTCCTGCAACATCTCCATCAAGTCAGGAGGAGGGCGTGAAGGACCAGCCGCATGAGAAGGACCAGTCTCAGGTACAGGATTTGTCGCAGAAGAAGTACCAACTCCAGCCGCATGCGTAGGTGAAGGCGGTGGTATCGAGTCGACATCCATATACATACGATCGTCATCATCGATAGGATCCACATTAGCTCTAGCAGCGGCAGCAGCGGCCTCAGCGTCAGCCATCTCAATGCGAGTGTGAGGGCGTACCATCTCGTTCCTCTCCTCATCACTGACTTGGGCATCCCGCATACCCATCTTGTAGATAGCCTCCCAATCTAGAGGCGACGAGAAGGTCTTCTCCTGAATCTTCTCATCTACTAAGTCAACCCCCAGGCGGGTCAGTAGAACAGTAATCATGCCTCCATAGGGTGGATTACCCCTATGACCGGACAATGTAGCACTAATCATGGTCTGCATGATGATGTAGGGAAGGCAAACTGGCTGTCTGGTGCAGATACTATGTATCAGAAACTGGGTCAGCTGAGAAACCCTATCATAGTGCCCACTCTGCGGAATCAGATTATGCTGGATAATCTTGCAGAAGACCCGTGGAGCTGGACGCATGTAACAAGCTCTCATCTGCCAGCGATCAGGTCGTAGCAGCTGATTGTCGATCTCTGCCCTCATCTCCATGGAAACAAACTGGGGCTCTCCAGGCGCACAGTACACCATGGGGCCATCATAGGGTATGCCCAGCTGATCGGCCAGTTGCCGATAGTCAAATGAAATGTGCACCACTTTAACATAGCTGGTGATGCGCAACACTTGACCACGCTCAACGTCATTGTAATTCCCCACCACTTAGAGATTACAATAGAACTGGCGCACCAAATCTGGACATGTTCACGCGTCGTAAGTGATGACAAGGAGCCACCCCATATCATCAAATGCTCTCTCTACGTTGAACAAGGCTAGCTCAGCCAAGTTCACCATAAGACCACCCTCCACTTTCTTACGAGCATAGTTGGCATACTGTGCCTCGGCTTCATTGGAGCGAAGCGAATCGGATCATGAACTCTGGGTATCTTGGTACGAGCCATGGTATCTGCAGATAAGAAAGAAAAAGGGAGACAAGGAGTCAATAGGATAAAAATCTGAAATTTTATATTATAACGACGTAAATTGGCCGAAAGCCTCACTTTTCACCCGTACACGCAGGAATGAGGACTTATGTAGGTTCCAACATATCCTACAACACTCACACAGTAGGAATTTTGAACTAATGAAGTCCAATTTGAAGGAATTTCAAGAAATCGAAAAAATTACGACAAATTAGGGCGAACGAGCAAAAATCCAAGTTTCTCGATAACCAACCAATGAAACTCAAAATTTTTTGAGGGCTTTCGTTCCTTGAGACACCAATAACAAAAGCCCCCAATAAAAATCAAATTTTTACGGTTGGAAAAAGTTTAATTTGAAGAATACCAGTTAAATGAGCAAAAACCTAGGAATGGAAACCTAAAAACAGGGAAAAAAGGGAGAACCTATATTGTATGGATGACGTTGAGGTCGAAACCCGGACTCAAACAGACCAAAAACAATGGAGTGGCACTGTAGCAACTCAGAGGGGAGAGACGAGTTGAAACGGGAGGGAAATAATAAGAAATGACCCAAAATCGGATCTTAAAAATCAGATTTTTGGTCTGAGGGTCGGACAATTCGACCAGAACCATTGACCCTCGGATCGACCCTCCCATCGACCCTCGGCTCTCGGGAATCTGACAGAAAACTAAGGGTCGGAACTGAGGGTTGGACACCCATCGACCCTCACATCGACCCTCAGCTCTCGGGAAGAACAGGTTATTCCCAGGGTCGGATACTAAGAGTCGGACATACCATCGATCCTCACCATCGACCCTGCATAGAAAAGATAGTATTTTTTTCATAAAAAGAATTGAAATTTGAAAGTTTACATCGGTTAACGTGCCTACATGGAGTATCAATGATTTTCTCACATATTTTGATGATTTTCAGGCACCACCCATCTCAGAAGAAAAATATGTCTGGAAGAAGAGTAACTAGACAGAGCCAAAATGCAGTTCCATCACCACCACCTGTGGAGGAAACTAGCCAGGAGAATGTATATGTCCCAGGAAATCTAGATCAGGCAAATCCTACAAATTTGCCACCTCCACCACCAGAACTATCAATCGTAGTTATGAACCTAGCTCAGCAGCTACAACAAATGCAACACGCACAGGCTCAGATGCAGGTTGCAATGGGAATCATGTTTCAGGCTGCTCATGCTACACCCATGTAGACGGGACAAGCCAGTGCAGCACCGGTGGGTAACCACCCAACACCTCAAACACCTCAACAACCTGCCGCACAAATTCCAGTACCCGGTCTGGAAGCAGCTCAGGTTAATTATCAGTATCCACCCCCTATGTTTGGGGCATACCCCCAAAATCAGATGGATCACTCTCGACTGGTTGAGAGGTTTTTGAAGATGAAGCCCAGGGAATTTAACGACAAACCATCTGATCCATTATGGCCAGCACACTGGATAGACGAGATGGAGAGAAATTTCCTCATGATGACTATTACAGAGGAAGAAAAAGTATTATGTGCCACCTTCATGCTAAAGGGTGACGCACATAATTGGTGGAAATCAACCAGGGCTTACTTATTGACCAAGCACGCCCAACTGACTTGGGCTGTTTATAAAGAAGCTTTCTTTGAGAAATATTTTCCACGAAGCTTCAGAGATTCTATGGGGAAGGAGTTCCTGAGTCTATATCAGGGACAGATGTCAGTAGATGCATATCAACAGCGTTATGAAGAGCTGTTTTTCTTTGCACCACTTAGTATGCAGGAAGAAGACCCCAAAATCCATAGGTTCGTCACGGGACTGAGAGGAAGCATCAGAGAGCACGTTACTGGGCTTAGAAAAGAAGATTTATAATGAAGCTGTCCAAATAGCTCGAGTTATTGAATCGAGCCAGAAGGAGAGCTATTTCACACAGAACCAGGGTATCAAAAGGCCAGCTGGTAATTCTTACAACGGAGGCAATAACAAGACATATAAGCCTTTCCGCCCTTAGAATTTTACTGCTGCAACCAAGACTACTCCAGTAGCTCAACCTCAGCCAAAGCCAAATTCTGAAAGTCCGAAGTGTTATAACTGCAACCAACCGGGAGATATGGCAAGGGAGTGCCCTAAGCCCAAGAAGCAGTTCCATCAGGGACGGGTATATGCTGTAACATCCGATGATGCTACCGCATCACCCGATGTGGTCAGAGGTATGACTGAAACTTTTTAAAGTTATAATTACATTGTATGGGCATATAGATTAAGTAAAATAAATCACAGGTATCGTACCTATAAATGGCGTACCCGCCAGAGTACTCTTTGATTCAGGAGGTACTCATTCATTTATATCTGTGTCATTCAGAAAGAAGTTAAACTTACCCATCAAAACATTTGACTAAAAATTACTTGTACGGTCACCGATGGGGTTAGAATTGGAATTAGAGAAAGGTTATGGACCATGTCCAGTTCTCATTGGCGAGAAAACCCTAGATGCAACTTTGATACAACTTGAGATGGCAGACTTTTACGTCATCTTGGGAATGGACTGGTTAGCTCGGCATTCTGCAAACCTATTATGCGCCGAAAAGAGGCTAACATTTAAAGACAAACAAGGAGCAGAATTTAGTTTTTCGGGAACCAAACTTCCCCGTACACGCAAGCTCATACTCTCAGCACTAAAGGCTAAGAAGTGCCTTCAGAAGGGGGCAGTCGGGTATCTAGTATCAGTGGTCGACCTAACCAAGGAAGCACCACAAATGGAAGATATTGAAGTCGTGTGGGACTATCCCAACGTATTTTCAGAGGAACTACCAGGATTACCATCCGACCGAGCCACAGAGTTTGTGATAGATCTTGTACCTGGAGCCGCACCCGTATCAAAAGCACCTTATATAATGGCTCCTACGGAACTGAAGGAACTGAAAGTGCAACTACAGGAACTGCTGGACAAGGGTTATATTCGACCCAGTATATCACCATGGGGAGCGCCGGTGTTATTCGTGAAGAAGAAGGACGGTTGCGTTCGATTATGCATCGAATATCGGGAGTTGAATAAACTGAAAATCAAGAATCGATATCCACTACATCGGATCGATGACTTGTTCGATCAGTTGTAAGGAGCAAAGGTATTTTCTAAGATCGATCTTCGATCGGGCTATCATCAATTGAAAATTAAAGAGGGTGATATTCCAAAGACAGCTTTCAGGACCAGATACGGACATTATGAGTTCTTGGTCATGTCTTTTGGATTAAAAAACGCACCAGCAACTTTTATGGAACTAATGAACCGGGTCTTCCATGATATGTTGGATACGTCGATTATAGTATTTATTGATGATATATCGGTATACTCCAAGGACGAAGAAACTCATATCAAGAACCTAAACGCCGCCCTACAGCGTTTAAGGAAAGAAAAGCTATATGCCAAATTTTCAAAGTGTGAGTTTTGGCTAAGTGAAGTCGCCTTCTTAAGCCATGTAGTATCCGCTGAAGGAATCAAAGTGGACCCCAGCAAGATCGAGGCTATTGTAAAGTAGGAAGCACGAAAGAGCATTTCAGAAATTAGAAGTTTTTTGGGTCTAGCTGGTTATTATCGGAGATTCGTAGAAGATGATTCTCGGATTGTCGTACCTCTCACCCGTTTGACTAAGAAAGGTGAAAAGTTCGTGTGGACCGATAAATGTGAGAAGAGTTTCCAAACGTTGAAGACCAGATTGATATCCGCTCCGATTTTGACTATTCTGTTCCAGGACAGACATTTACTTTATACACTGATGCGTCGGGACTGGGACTGGGACTAGGATGTGTGCTTATGCAAGGAGAGCAAGTAATTGCTTATGCCTCGAGACAATTGAAGATACATGAGAAAAATTACCCCACCCATGATTTGGAGTTAGCGGCAGTAGTACATGCTGTCAAGATATGGAGACATTACCTATACTGAGAGAAATTTCAGATTAAGTTGGACCATAAAAGTCTTACTTATTTATTTAATCAGAAGAGTTGAATATGAGACAAAGAAGGTGGCTGGAACTATTGAAAGACTATGATTGTGATATCCAGTATCATCCGGGAAAAGCGAACGTAGTAGCGGATGCGTTAAGCAGAAAAGCAATGATAAAATGACAAGGAGAGGTTAGCACAACTGCAGCAATTTGTACTATCGGAATGGTATTCAATCACGAAAACGAGCAGTATGTGATAGACACAATGGATGGATCATCCAACCAAGGGTTTGTTCATCGGTTTTCAAACATGTTCGCTGCATTGAAGATTATACTCGACATAATGGATGAAGTGAAGACAGCTATCAAATCAGATCCTTATCTGAGAACAGTACAAGAAGATATCGAGAAAGGTAGGACTAATCCTGAGTTCACCTTGGACGAAGAGAGAGTACTGAAATACAAAGGAAGAATATGTATACCTGAAACAGAAAGTATGAACATTAGACACCGACTGATGAAAGAAGTCCATACCACCATCTATTCGATACATACTGGAAGTACAAAAATGTATCATGATCTAAAGAAACTATATTGGTGGAGAGGAATGAAAGCAGATGTAGCCAAGTTCGTGTCTCAATGCCTAAATTTTCAGAAAGTAAAGGCTGAACGACAAAGACCTGTAGGACTGTTACAGCCATTACCGGAACCAGCATGGAAATGTGACTGCATCACCATGGACTTCATCACGGGACTACTACTGACTCCTCGAGTAGTTGACGCAGTTTGGGTGATTGTCGACCGTCTGACTAAAACAGCTCGCTTCATACCTATACGACCTCAGTATACTCTAGAAAGGTTAGCAAAGCTGTATGTGGATAATATTGTTCGATTACACGGTGTACCAGAGAGCATTGTATCCGATAGAGATCCACGATTTACTTCCAAGTTTTGGGAAGGATTGCAAAAGGCTATTGGTACAACGTTGAAGTTCAGTACTGCATTCCACCCACAGACAGACGGACAGTCAGAGCATACAATTCAGATTCTAGAAGATATGCTACGAGCATCTGTAATTGATTTCAAAGGATCATGGGATGAAAAGTTACCATTGATCGAGTTCGCGTATAACAATAGCTATCAGGCTACTATACAGATGTCACCTTATGAAGCAATGTATGGCAGAAAGTGTCGAACTCCCTTGTTTTGGAATGAAGTTGGAGAACGTAGTATTGTTGGACCAGAATTTGTTGAAGGGACTTGCCGAGTGGTCGACATTATTAAGGAAAGAGTGAGAACGGCTCAGAACCGTCAGAAGCAATATGTAGATACTCGACGCAGAGATCTGGAGTTCACTGTAGGGGATAAAGTATTTTTGAAGGTATCGCCTATGCGAGGATTGAAAAGGTTCGGACAGAAAGGGAAACTAAGTCCAAGATATGTCGAGCTGTATGAAATTCTAGCTAAGCGTGGTAAAGTGGCTTATCAGTTAGCACTACCACCATCTATGTCGAGTGTGCATGACGTATTTCACATTTCCCTATTGAAGAAGTATTTCAAGGATCCAATGCACGTGTTGACAGTAGATTTACCGGATTTGACTGATGATTTGACATTCGAAGTAACACCAACTGAAATCACCAGCCGAAAGGTTCAATGACTACGCAACCGAGATTTCAATTATGTTAAGGTCACCTGAAAAAGTAGAGACATGGAAGAAATTACATGGGAAGAAGAAAATGCTATGCAAAAGCAAAACCCTCACTTATTTGATTCAGAAGGTACGTAAAATTTCGAGGACGAAATTTTTGTAAGTAGGGGGGAGTTGTAAGACCCGTGTCAATCTAACCCGGTATTACCACCTTGAACCAGGTTTACCTATCATGGTCGAGTCAAATGGGCCAAGGGCGTGAAGGAGATCGAGATCCCAGGTATCAAATCGACCCAAAAACACTTAATTTAAGGGGAGGGTCGCATACCCAGCCAAGGAGGGTCGGACCCCCAAAAACAGAAAGTCAGACCCTCAGTTTTGAAGGGAGGGTCGGACTCATTAGAAACCTAGGGTCGACGGGATCATCGACCCTCAGTTGCCTCCAAAACTGAAATTAGGAAATTTCTTAATTATCGATTTGGATTCTTTCCTAATCTCAAAGGGACATATTTTAGGATGTTCCTACTCTATTTAGATGACGTCCCTAAGCCTCTTTCACTCCTTTCACAACCCTAATTGAATTGAGAGAAAGAGAAGAGTTGCAGAGAAGGAGTATTCTTCTCAAGTATGGATACTAATTCCATGAGTTTCTACAGACCTTAGGTTAGATATTGATGAGAGTGTGATCTCGAAGAAACCCAAACCATCAACCCATGGTTAGGTTTTCATGGAAAACCATAGGAGAATGCATGAAAGCTATTTAGGTGGATGATTCATGGTTTCAGACCATGGAATGTAAGAGCAAGCCATAGGATCCCAAGCACGGAGAATGGGCTAAAAGAGTGAAATTGACCAAAGTACACCGAGGGTCGCACCGAGGGTCGATGACCATCCGACCCTAGGTGATCCTAACTATCGACCCTCAGTGTTCGGGAAGTCCAGAATTTGGGAAGGTCGCCCCAGGGTCGGTCATGACTCCGACCCTACCTCCGACCCTCAGTTAACAGAATGGTTTTTAAATTTAGAATTAATTCTAATTAAATTCTATCGACTTTGTTAGGTCTTCTAGCAATACAATAACAATATAAAGGTGATTATAAAGCTTGGAAAAGTATCTATTAGCAAGCTAAGGTGAGGAATCAAAACTCTAAACTAATTGATTAATAACAAACTGTTTTCCATTTTCTTGAGTCCAACGCCATGCTTGATTCTATGTGAATATGTTTGTAATGTGCATACAACATGTCATCCAATATTTCTATTATTTGTTCATGCATATTTACTTTATTGTTTATAACATGATGATGATGATGATGATAGGAATAGGCATGTGATTGTATGTGTGTGGTTGGTGTACTTGATGCGAGCGAGTATCAGGGGATGTGTGATAAGAACATCAATAAATGTTAACCTTTGGCGGGTCTCAGCACTTTAGCTCTATCACTAACTCAAGTATTCTGCATTAGCATCGTCGTATCGCCATTACTTTAGCAGAACTATTATGTCGTAGATTATCAGGGGAGGTGGTCTCGGTCCTTGTAGTCTCTGACTCTACCGGGGGGCCTTAGCTCTATCTCTATGGACATTTTGAGGGATGCTGGGGTGAGGCCTTGGATACACTGTTTGGCATTAGGATTGGTTAGTTGCGAGCCCAGTTTGCAAGCCCTCGCAAACAGGGGCTTACGTGTTGGTATGGCACTATATAGCAATAAATGTTAACCTTTGTTACGTAATGTTCATGATTAGGGTGGATGGGGACGACGATAGACATTAACCTTTGGGCAGACTTCCACACCCTGTGTATAGAGGCGGGGTCAATAAACGTTAATCTTTGACCACCCAACCTTTCTATTGCGCATTGCAAACTATAAACCAGACCAAAGATATGAATTGATTGCATGCATATGTACTGTTGCATTGTTTTGTCTACTCACTGAGCCGTGATGTTTGCTCACCCCCTCGACGTCGAATATTTTTAGTTGATGATGCAGGTTATACCGTTGAAGATTATATGAATGCTCCAACATACGGGAACGTAGCGGCGATGGAAGCTAAAGCTGAAATAGATACACATGACTCCTCTTGCGAGTGAAACTCATGTGTATTCGATTAGATATTTTCTAGATTTCTTTATTTGGATTTAATAAAGATATGTATTTAAGAATTATTTATGTTTCAGTTGATACAGAATTGTTTGCTATTTAAATATTAATATCAAGTAGATTCTCAGTTCATTTTATTATAAGACTTCCGCTATTGTGTATTTACACTGATTATGGTTATGGAAGTATGAGAGTTTAGATAACACGGATATAGCCTACTCGAGATCCTGGTTGAACTGTTGGTTTGCTAGCGGTTCATCACACCATTCTGAACAGTGCAGAATTGGGGTGTGACAACTTGGTATCAGAGGATCTCAGGCCTTGTCCGCTGAACTAACATACATGCGAGGCAATTGTGAACTGAGATAGGATAAAAGTAAAAAACAGTAATATTAACACACTGTAAGCACAAGTGATGGTTGAGAGCAAATTTAGAAAGAGAATAATGCATCTATTAAAGGGGAAACAAGTTACATACAATGAGAGAGAGAAACAAAATGTATATACATAACTAAAGAAGAGTACTTTCCACAACCCGGACAGTTACTCTGTAGTACAAGGAAATAAAGTACAATCAAGAAGCTGGAGGTGAAGGAGGATGCGGGGCCTCACGAACTCTATCATAGTCCTCAGTATAGACTCTAGTCAACTAGGCTATCTGAGTCTGGGTTGTCTGTCGACTAGCTGTGAGATCGGCTACCCTCCGATCAGTCGCACGCTTTATCTCTATGAGCTCTCCCATCCGTATGTCTAATATGTGCTGGGCGGCTAACAGCTCATCCACTATCACATGTTGAGCGTCTAGCAACTCCTCCATCCTCAGATCAGATCTGCGCTGAGCCTCCTTGATCTCCTGCAACATCTCCATCATGTCAGGAGGAGGGCGTGAAGGACCAGCCGCATGAGAAGGACCAGTCTCAGGTACAGGATCTGTCGCAGAAGAAGTACCAACTCCAGCCGCATGCGTAGGTGAAGGCGGTGGTATCGAGTCGACATCCATATACATACGATCGTCATCATCGATAGGATCCACATGAGCTCTAGCAGCGGCAGCAGCGGCCTCAGCGTCAGCCATCTCAATGCGAGTGTGAGGGCGTACCATCTCGTTCCTCTCCTCATCACTGACTTGGGCATCCCGCATACCCATCTTGTAGATAGCCTCCCAATCTAGAGGCGACGAGAAGGTCTTCTCCTGAATCTTCTCATCTACTAAGTCAACCCCCAGGCGGGTCAGTAGAACAGTAATCATGCCTCCATATGGTGGATTACCCCTATGACCGGACAATGTAGCACTAATCATGGTCTGCATGATGATGTAGGGAAGGCAAACTGGCTGTCTGGTGCAGATACTATATATCAGAAACTGGGTCAGCTGAGAAACCCTATCATAGTGCCCACTCTGCGGAATCAGATTATGCTGGATAATCTTGCAGAAGACCCGTGGAGCTGGACGCATGTAACAAGCTCTCATCTGCCAGCGATCAGGTCGTAGCAGCTGATTGTCGATCTCTGCCCACATCTCCATGGAAACAAACTGGGGCTCTCCAGGCGCACAGTACACCATGGGGCCATCATAGGGTATGCCCAGCAGATCAGCCAGTTGCCGATAGTCAAATGAAAGGTGCACCCCTTTAACATAGCTGGTGATGCGCAACACTTGACCACGCTCAACGTCATTGTAATTCCCCACCACTTAGTGATTACAATAGAACTGGCGCACCAAATCTGGACATGTGCACGTGTCGTAAGTGATGACAGGGAGCCACCCCATATCACCAAATGCTCTCTCTATGTTGAACAAGGCTAGCTCAGCCAAGTTCACCATACGACCACCCTCCACTTTCTTACGAGCATAGTCGGCATACTGTGCCTCGGCTTCATTGGAGCGGAAGCGAAGCAGATCACGAACTCTGGGTATCTTGGTACGAGCCATGGTATCTGCAGATAAGAAAGAAAAAGGGAGACAAGGAGTTAATAGGATAAAAATCTGAAATTTGATATTATAACGACGTAAATTGGCCGAAAGCTTCACTTTTCACCCGTACACGCAGGCAGGAGGACTTATGTAGGTTCCAACATATCCTTCAACACTCACACAGTAGGAATTTGGAACTAATGAAGTCCAATTTGAAGGAATTTCAAGAAATCGAAAAAATTACGACAAATTAGGGCAAACGAGCAAAAATCCAAGTTTCTCCATAACCAACCGAAGAAACTCAAAAATTTTTGAGGGCTTTCATTCCTTGAGACACCAATAACCAAAGCCCCCAAACTGTTGGAAAAATTTTAATTTGAAGACAACCAGTTAAATGAGCAAAAACCTAGGAATGGAAACCTAAAAACAGGGAAAAAAGGGAGAACATATATTGTATGGATGACGTAGAGGTCGAAACCCGGACTCAAACCGACCAAAAACAATGGAGTGGCACTGTAGCAACTCAGAGGGGAGAGACGAGTTGAAACGGGAGGGAAATAATAAGAAATGACCCAAAATCGGATCTTAAAAATCTGATTTTTGGTCTAAGGGTCGGACAATTCGACCAGAACCATCGACCCTCGGATCGACCCTCCCATCGACCCTCGGCTCTCGGGAATCTGACAGAAAACTAAGGGTCGGAACTGAGGGTTGGACACCCATCGACCCTCACATCGACCCTCAGCTCTCGGGAAGAACAGGTTATTCCCAGGGTCGGATACTAAGAGTCAGACATACCATCGACCCTCACCATCGACCCTGCATAGAAAAGATAGTATTTTTTTCATAAAAAGAATTGAAATTTGAAAGTTTACATCGGTTAACGTGCCTACATGGAGTATCAATGATTTTCTCACTTATTTTGATGATTTTCAGGCACCACCCATCTCAGAAGGAAAATATGTCTGGAAGAAGAGTAACTAGACAGAGCCGAAATGCAGTTCCATCACCACCACCTGTGGAGAAAACTAGCCAGGAGAATGTATATGTCCCAGGAAATCTAGATCAGGCAAATCCTACAAATTTGCCACCTCCACCACCGGAACTATCAACCGTAGTTATGAACCTAGCTCAGCAGCTACAACAGATGCAACACGCACAGGCTCAGATGCAGGTTGCAATGGGAATCATGTTTCAGGCTGCTCATGCTACACCCATGTAGACGGGACAAGCCAGTGCAGCACCGGTTGGTAACCACCCAGCACCTCAAACACCTCAACAACCTGCCGCACAAATTCCAGTACCTGGTCCGGAAGTAGCTCAAGTTAATTATCAGTACCCACCCCCTATGTTTGGGGCATACCCCCAAAATCAGATGGATCACTCTCGACTGGTTGAGAGGTTTTTAAAGATGAAGCCCAGGGAATTTAACGGCAAGCCGTCTGATCCATTATGGCCAGCACACTGGATAGACGAGATGGAGAGAAATTTCCTCATGATGACTATTACAGAGGAAGAAAAAGTATTGTGCCCCCTTCATGCTAAAGGGTGACGCACATCATTGGTGGAAATCAACCAGGGCTTACTTATTGACCAAGCACGCCCAACTGACTTGGGCTGTTTATAAAGAAGCTTTCTTTGAGAAATATTTTCCACGAAGCTTCAGAGATTCTATGGGGAAGGAGTTCCTGAGTCTATATCAGGGACAGATGTCAGTAGATACATATCAACAGCGTTATGAAGAGCTGTTTTTCTTCGCACCACTTAGTATGCAGGAAGAAGACCCCAAAATCCATAGGTTCGCCACGGGACTGAGAGGAAGCATGAAAGAGCACGTTCTGGGCTTAGAAAAGAAGATTTATAATGAAGCTGTCCAAATAGCTCGAGTTATTGAATCCAGACAGAAGGAGAGTTATTTCACACAGAACCGGGGTATCAAAAGGCCAGCTGGTAATTCTTACAACGGAGGCAATAACAAGACATATAAGTGTGAGGACAAAGATAGAAATCTTTAGAAGTCGCCACCTAGATTTAGGTCTAGGACCTTAGAAATGTGAAATCTCACCCCAAGGTAAAACTTCGATTGACTCATGACCCTTAGATTGGAATTCTGGTCCATCAGAGATTGGGTAAGTGTCAGGTTACGGTTATGGGAAGGGGTTAGGCACCCAAACCGCCCGATCGAAATCGGTCTCCTATACCTTTCCTATGCTAGACTCTATTTATTAAATTAAACCTAACCAAGTGGTTTGATATCATTGAACCGAATCTGTATCCATCAGATTGCCTACGTATTACGGAATTATTCCGAAAATCAGGTTCACCATTGTAGTTCAGGTGTGATTAAAGTTTATGGATGTGATTTATGCTTGTGCATGATTAAGTTCTTTGTTCAAGTTGAAAGTTATGCTTGAAAGGCTGAGAAATCCTATGGGTTAGGATCTGGATAGTCCATGTGGACTGATATATAGTCCTAGTGGATCTAAGAATAACCCTATTTGGGTTGGAATGTGGATAATATCCTAGTGGATCTATGGATAGTCCAAGTGGACTAAAAGTGTGGATAACCCTATTTGGGTTAAAATATGGGGGATGTCCTAGTGGATCTATGGATAGTCCGAGTGGACTAAAGTATGGATAAATATCCTAGTGGATCTATGGATAGTCCAAGTGGACTAAGGTTTGGATAACCCCTTTTGGATTGGAATATGGATAGATATCCTAGTGGATCTATGGATAGTCCGAGTGGACTAAGGTGTGGATCCGAATTTGGGATTCTCCCAAATGGCCTACGTATCCTAGGGTTTGCCCTAGGAATCAGAATCCGCGTAGTTCGGGATGGATAACCCTATTTGGGTAAAAATATGGGTAAGTATCCTAGAGGATCTATGGATAGTCTGAGTGGACTAAAGTATGGGTAAATATCCTAGTGGATCTATGGATAGTCCGAGTGGATTAAGCTGTGGATCCGAATTTGGGTTTCTCCCAAATAGCCTACGTATCCTAGGGTTTGACCTAGGAATCAGAATCCGCGTAGTTCGGGATGATTAACCCTTTTCTAGGTTAATGATTGAGAATCTATTCTAGGTTTGGGATTGAGAACCTATTCTAGGTTTAGGGTTTGCCGAGGGGCAAATCGTCCTAAATTACCCTTTTCATTCTGAATTCTAATTTTGGAAGGTTTGGCAAAGAATTCTCTTTCTTTATTAAGGTTTTATTATTCCCATTATGCCCTTCCCAAGAATGTGGGTGCCTAAATGCACGTCCCCACACCTACATTGTCTTCTAGAAGTGTGCATATATGGCAGTTTAACTAGGGTGTTGCATAAAATAAGTTATTGCCAAAAATAGAATATTCTATCTAAATATGGCACATAAAACATTTATGACAAGAAATTCACATACAGTAAGATTGTTTAAAAATCTTTCAAATATGGCATGTATTGCAAATAAGGCAAGAGCCTATATGGCATGATCTAGTATGCTATCTTCTAAGCATGGCAAGATCCTAATTGCTATTTCTTTCCATATTTAGGGTTTCCTACCCTAATTATTACATTCTTTCCATTTTAGGGTTTTCTACCCTAATTGTTATTTTATTTCCATTTTTTAGGGTTTTCTACCCTAATTGCTATTTTCTTTCCATTTTTTAGGATTTTCTACCCTAATTGTTATTTTCTTTCCATTTTAGGGTTTTCTACCCTAATTATTTTCTTTCCATTTTTAGGGTTTTCTACCCTAATTGTTATTTTCTTTCCATTTTTTAGGATTTTCTACCCTAGTTGTTATTTTCTTTCCATTTTAGGGTTTTCTACCCTAATTATTATTTTATTTCTATTTTTAGGGTTTTCTACCCTAATTGTTACATTTTTCCATTTTAGGGTTTTCTACCCTAATTGTTATTTTATTTTCATTTTAGGGTTTTCTACCCTAAATGTTATTTTCTTTCCATTTTTTTAGGGTTTTCTACCCTAATTGTGACAATAAGCATTTAATATAGCATGTAAGCAAGTGTAGCAGACAAATATGGCAATAAACATGTGTATCATTCCAATCATGGCAATGTGATTATTTCAATTATGGCAATGTGATCATTCCAATTATGGCAGTGTATGCATACGAGCATCCGAACATAGCATAGCATCAAATATGGCATGTGAGAAACAACCAAAGCATATGAGAATCAATCAAAACATGATGGAACACGCAGCAAGATGACAGCTTTGTCAGGCTGGACCAAAATGGGCACATAGGGCACTGTACTTACTCAAAAAATTCTTAAAATATATCCCTGGAAAGAAGACTCAGAGGCCAACATTTTGTCTCAAGGAAGCTATTCCTAAAAGAGACCATAGGCAGGTCAAAAACATTCCCCAAGTACAGGCAAATACACTGGTCAGGTCTGTTCCAGATTTTTGACCAGTTGCACCATAAATTCCAAATAAAATCCTATTCTTAATGAAAATTAAATACAGACATATGTCTATGTAGATAACTATCTGATCTAAAATTTCATTAAGAAAAACAAGTTAAAACAGTATATTTTCTTTGTGAAAACTGACTCTTTTCAATCATGCAAATCAGCACATCATGACAGATCTGAAATCAAAGCTTTATGCACTTAAAAATTGATATCAATTCAACAAAAAATGGAAAAAATATGAAACCAGTGCCATTTTTTAGAAGACTTTCATGTCTAAAAAGTTCATGTTAAGTGGAATTTCTGATTATGGCCATAAAGTCTTTGTCTAGAGACTTTCCGATGGAGGATTGCATTACATTTGAGAAAAATAGCAATGTCAAAGACAAATTTTTTGATATATTTCCCCAATTCCAAATGGAACGAAATTTTTAGGGTAGTCTTCTATCATATCAGAGAGACTCCCATAAAATTTTGGGCTTCAAAATCTTAGAAAAAATACATATGATGTACGTCCTAAGTTTGAACCCTAAATCTGGAATTTTCAGATCAAAAAATCACTTTATGAAATTTACAAAAAACATCAAACATCATTGTATATCAATCAAAAATTCATCATTGAATAGCTTAGACAAATTATCATTCATGAAAAATGTTATACATAGGCATCCTAACATTAACAAGCATGTAATAGAGCATTCATGATTGAGATTTCATGAAAATTAGCCTTTTTCAAGCAAAATTGGCATTCGGGCATTATAACGACCTCTAAATTTGTTTAGAGTACTAACCTTGGGCTCAAATCGAGCGAAACCGTTGATGAAGGGTGATTGGGGGTTGTATAAATCCCCTTTGAATGTGAATCCTCCTTTTCCTCTCTTCTGCTTCTTTCTCTCTTCTCTTTCTCTCTTTTCTTCTTCTCTTTTCTTTCTTTTCTATTTTCTCTCTCTTTCTTTCTTCCTCTCTCACGTTTTCTCTCTCTCACTCACCTTTCTCTCTCTCACCCACGTTTCCCTCTCTCTCTACTCTGGAAAAAAGGATCCTCCTCTTGCCTATTTATAATTTTTCACTCATTTTCTAGAAGATCCTTTTTTCTAAAAAATATTTTTTTTTCCTTTTTCTTTCTTTCCTTTTTTCTTTCTTTCTTTCTCCTCTCTCTCACGTTTTCTTTCTAGAAAACGTGAAGGGGAATATTTTTCCCCCTTTTTTCTTTTTTTTTTCTTTTATTCCTCTCTCTTTCCTTTTTTCTTCTCAAGATCTTTTGGATTATCTCAAAACCCTAAATCCCCTTCTCTTTCACGTTTTCTCTCTCCCCTCTTTCCTTTTCTTCTCAAAATCTTTTTGGATTATCTCAAAACCCTAAATCCCCTTCTCTTCCACGTTTTTTCTCTCCCCTCTTTCCTTTTTTTCCTCAAAAATCTTTTGGATTATCTCAAAACCCTAAATCCCCTTCTCTTTCACGTTTTCTCTCTCCCCTCTTTCCTTTTTCTTCTCAAAATCTTTTTGGATTATCTCAAAACCCTAAATCCCCTTCTCTTCCACGTTTTTTCTTTCCCCTCTTTCCTTTTTTTTCTCAAAAATCTTTTGGATTATCTCCAAAACCAAAATCCCCCCTTCACTTTCACGTTTCTCTCTCCCCTTCCTTCTTTTTCTTCTCAAAATCTTTTGGATTATCATTTACATACGATAATATATATTATATACATATATACACATATATTTAATAGCATACATACATATACATACATATACATACATATATATATATATATATATATATATATATATATATATATATATATATATATATATATATATATATATAATATATATATATATATAATATATAATATATATAATATATATAATATAAATATCGTGCACATAGATGAACTGATTCGAAATGGGTTGAGACTGACTTAGGTTGACAACTGATATGGGTTGAGCTAGGTTGGACCAAAACTGGTTTGAACTGAGTTGACTTGGACTGATTGAAATTAACCGGGTTTCTTCTCCTTGTCATTTCACGGGTCATTCCCTTTGTTATCCCGTATGGAATTTTTTGATGGCCTCTATTCCAAATTTTTTACGTTCATTTTGTAGAACATTAAAAATGAGGAATATAGGAACTTGAATCACCTCATTTGGAAGTAAAATGGTCAACTTATGAATTTTTGAAGTTTAAGCGGACCAATTATCGATAATTTGGCTGACCATTCTCGCATGAGATCCTTCGAGGCTTTTACCGAAAATATTTTACGTCCACTTTGTAGAGCACTAAAAATGGAACATAATGAGACCGAAATCGCCTCGAATCCGAGGTAGAACGGGAAAGGTATGAAGCTTTGAAGTTTTGCCGATCATTTTGCATGCAAGTTTGCATGGGACCCACCGGGTGACTTCTACCCGGGATTTTTTTACGTCCACTTTGTAGAACATCATGAATGAAGAATAATGGTCTTGGAACCATCCCGAATCCGATGTCGGATGATCAAGATATGATGATTTGAAATTCAAACAATCTAACTTACGATAATTTGCATGAAAGCCCCCGGGATTATTTATGACAATTTCGAAACCTCCCTTATATGTATCATCCGACTAAAATGGTCGTATCTTCCTCATTTGATACCGGAATTGAGCAATTCGGTATCGTTTCAAGATAATTCCATGACCTATGCATCTATGCAGATAATAGCCCATGACCCTACTGTGGGGATCAGTGGAGAATTACAAATCTTTGGGTTAAAGGTCAGAAACCTGCCATATTGGTTCACTTATGCCGAGGGTGGCAAAAATGGGGTGCTTACAATAAGCCTTTCCGCCCTCAGAATTTTACTGCTGCAACCAAGACTACTCCAGTAGCTCAACCTCAGCCAAAGCCAAATTCTGAAAGTCCGAAGTGTTATAACTGCAGCCAATCGGGACATATGGAAAGGGAGTGCCCTAAGCCCAAGAAGCAGTTCCATCAGGGACGGGTATATGCTGTTACATCCGAGGATGCTACCGCATCACCCGATGTGGTCACAGGTATGACTGAAACTTTTTAAAGTTATAATTACATTGTATGAGCATGTAGACTAAGTAAAATAAATCACAGGTATCGTACCTATAAATGGCGTACCCGCCAGAGTACTCTTTGATTCAGGAGGTACTCATTCATTTATATCTGTGTCATTCGGAAAGAAGATAAACTTACCCATCAAAACAATTGACTACAAATTACTTGTACGGTCACCGATGGGGTTAGAATTGGAATTAGAGAAAGGTTATGGACCATGTCCAGTTCTCATTGGCGAGAAAACCCTAGATGCAACCTTGATACAACTTGAGATGGCAGACTTTGACGTCATCTTGGGAGTGGACTGGTTAGCTCGGCATTCTTCAAACCTATTATGCGCCGAAAAGAGGCTATCATTTAAAGACAAAGAAGGAGCATAATTTAGTTTTTCGGGAACCATACTTCCCCGTAGACGCAAGCTCATACTCTCAGCACTAAAGGCTAAGAAGTGCCTTGAGAAGGGGGCAGTTGGGTATCTAGTATCAGTGGTCGGCCTAACCAAGGAAGCACCACAAATGGAAGATATTGAAGTCATGTGGGACTATCCCAACGCATTTTCAGAGGAACTACCAAGATTACCACCCGACTGAGCCACAGAGTTTGTGATAGATCTTGTACCTGGAGCCGCACCCGTATCAAAAGCACCTTATAGAATGGCTCCTACGGAACTAAAGGAACTAAAAGTACAACTACAGGAACTGCTGGACAAGGGTTATATTTGACCCAGTATATCACCATGGGGAGCGTCGGTGTTATTCGTGAAGAAGAAGGATGGTTGCGTTCGATTATGCATCGAATATCGGGAGTTGACTAAACTGACAATTAAGAATCGATATCCACTACATCGGATCGATGACTTGTTCGATCAGTTGCAATGAGCAAAGGTATTTTCTAAAATCGATCTTCGATCGGGCTATCATCAATTGAAGATTAAAGAGGGTGATTCCTAAGACAGCTTTCAGGACCAGATGCGAACATTATGAATTCTTGGTCATCTCTTTTGGATTAACAAACGCACCAGCAACTTTTATGGAACTAATGAACTAGGTCTTCCATGATATGTTGGATAAGTCGATTATAGTATTTATTGATGATATATTGGTATACCCCAAGGACGAAGAAACTCATAGCAAGAACCTAAACGCCGCCCTACAACGTTTAAGGAAAGAGAAGCTATATGCCAAATTTTCAAAGTGTGAGTTTTGGCTAAGTGAAGTCACCTTCTTAGGCCATGTAGTATCCGCTGAAGGAATCAAAGTGGACCCCAACATGATCGAGGCTATTGTAAAGCGGGAAGCACCAAAGAGCGTTTCAAAAATTAGAAGTTTTCTGGGTCTAGCTGGTTATTATCGGAAATTCATAGAAGACTATTCCCGGATTGCCGTACCTCTCACCAGTTTGACTAAGAAAGGTGAAAAGTTCATGTGGACCGATAAATGTGAGAAGAGTTTCCAAACGTTGAAGACCAGATTCATATCCGCTCCGATTTTGACTATTCCCGTTCCAGGACAGACATTTACTTTATACACTGATGCGTCGGGACTGGGACTAGGATATGTGCTTATGCAAGGAGAGCAAGTAATTGCTTATGCCTCGAGACAATTGAAGATACATGAGAAAAATTACCCCTCCCATGATTTGGAGTTAGCGGAAGTAGTACATGCTGTCAAGATATGGAGACATTACCTATACGGAGAGAAATTTTAGATTAAGTCGGACCATAAAAGTCTTACTTATTTATTTAATCAGAAGAGTTGAATATGAGATAAAGAAGATGGCTGGAACTATTGAAAGACTATGATTGTGATATCCAGTATCATCCGGGAAAAGCGAACGTAGTAGCGGATGCGTTAAGCAGAAAAGCAATGATAAAATCGCAAGGGGAGGTTAGCACAACTGCAGCAATTTGTACTACCGGAATGGTATTCAATCACGGAAACGAGCAGTATGTGATAGACACAATGGATGGATCAGCCAACCAAGGGTTTGTTCATCGGTTTTCGAACATGTTCACTGCATTGAAGATTATACCGGACATAATGGATGAAGTGAAGACAGCTATCAAATCAGATCCTTATCTGAGAACAGTACAAGAAGATATCAAGAAAGGTAGGACTAATCCTGAGTTCACCTTGGACGAAGAGAGAGTACTGAAATACAAAGGAAGAATATGTGTACCTAAAACTGAAAGTATGGACATTAGACACCGACTGATGAAAGAAGCCCATACCACCATCTATTCGATACATCCTGGAAGTACAAAAATGTATCATGATCTAAAGAAACTATATTGGTAGAGAGGAATGAAAGCAGATGTAGCCAAGTTCGTGTCTCAATGCCTAAATTGTCAGAAAGTAAAGGCTGAACGACAAAGACCCGTAGGACTGTTACAGCCATTACCGGAACCAGCATGGAAATGGGACTACATCACTATGGACTTCGTCACGGGACTACTACTAACTCCTCGAGTAGTTGACGCAGTTTGGGTGATTGTGGACCGTCTGACTAAAACAGCTCGCTTCATACCTATACGACCTCAGTATACTCTAGAAAGGTTAGCAGAGCTGTATATGGATAATATTTTTCGATTACACGGTGTACCAGAGAGCATTGTATCCGATAGAGATCCACGATTTACTTCCAAGTTTTGGAAAGGATTGCAAAAGGCTATTGGTACAACGTTGAAGTTCAGTACTGCATTCCACCCACAGACAGATGGACAGTCAGAGCGTACAATTCAGATTCTAGAAGATATGCTATGAGCATGTGTAATTGATTTCAAAGGATCATGGGATGAAAAGTTATCATTGATCGAGTTCGCGTATAACAATAGCTATCAGGCTACTATACAGATGTCACCTTATGAAGCACTGTATGGCAGAAAGTGTCAAACTCCCTTGTGTTTGGAATGAAGTTGGAGAACGTAGTATTGTTGGACCGGAATTTTTTGAAGAGACTTGCCGACTGGTCGACATTATCAAGGAAAGAGTGAGAACGGCTCAGAACCGTCAGAAGCAATATGCAGATACTCGACGCAGAGATCTGGAGTTCACTGTAGGTGATAAAGTATTTTTGAAGGTATCGCCTATGCGAGGATTGAAAAGGTTCAGACACAAAGGGAAACTAAGTCCAAGATATGTCGGGCCGTATGAAATTCTAGCTAAGCGTGGTAAAGTGGCTTATCAGTTAGCACTACCACCATCTATGTCGTGTATGCATGACGTATTTTAAATTTCCCTATTGAAGAAGTATGTCAAGGATCCAATGCACGTGTTGACAGTTGATTTAGCGGATTTGACTGATGATTTGACATTTGAAGTAGCACCAACTGAAATCACCAGCCGAAAGGTTTAACGACTACGCAACCGAGATTTCAATTATGTTAAGGTCACCTGGAAAAGTAGAGAGATGAAAGAAATTACTTGGGAAGAAGAAAATGCTATGCGAAAGCAATACCCTCACTTATTTGATTCAGAAGGTACGTACAATTTTGAGGACAAAATTTTTGTAAGTAGGGGGGAGTTGTAAGACCCGTGTCAATCTAACCCGGTCTTACCACCTTGAACCAGGTTTACCTATCATGGTCGAGTCAAATGGGCCAAGGGCGTGAAGGAGATCGAGATCCCATGTATCAAATCGACCCAAAAACACTTAATTTAAGGAGATGGTCGCATACCCAGCCAAGGAGGGTCGGACCCCCAAAAATAGAAAGTCAGACCCTCAGTTTTGAAGGGAGGGTCGGACTCATTAGAAACCTAGGGTCGACGGGATCATCGACCCTCAGTTTCCTCCGAAACTGAAATTAGGAAATTTCTTAATTTTCGATTTGGATTATTTCCTAATCTTAAAGGGACTTATTTTAGGATGTTCCTACTCTATTTAAAGGACGTCCCTAAGCCTCTTTCACTCCTTTCACAACCCTAATTGAATTGAGAGAAAGAGAAGAGAAAGAAAAGAGGAAGAAGAGAAGCAAGGAAGAGAATTTAGTCAAAAGAGAAGAGTTGCAGAGAAGGATTATTCTTCTCAGGTATGGATACTAATTCCATGAGTTTCTACAGACCTTAGGTTAGATATTGATGAGAGTGTGATCTCGAAGAAACCCAAACCATCAACCCATGGTTAGGTTTTCATGGAAAACCATAGGAGAATGCATGAAAGCTATTTAGGTGGATGATTCACGGTTTCAGACCATGGAATGAATGTTGAATGGAATGTAGGAGCAAGCCATAGGATCCCAAGCACGAAGAATGGGCTAAAAGAGGGAAATTGAACAAAGTACACCGAGGGTCGCACCGAGGGTCGATGACCATCCGACCCTAGGTGATCCTAACTATCGACCCTCAGTGTTCGGGAAGTTCAGAGTTTGGGGAGGGTCGCACCCAGAGTCGATCATGACTCCGACCCTACCTCCGACCCTCAGTTAACAGAATGGTTTTTAAGTTCAGAATTAATTCTAATTAAATTCTATCGACTTTGTTAGGTCTTCTAGCAATACAATAACAATATAAAGGTGATTATAAAGCTTGGAAAAGTATCTATTAGCAAGCTAAGGTGAGGAAACAGAACTCTAAACTAATTGGTTAATAACAAATAGTTTTCCATTTTCTTGAGTCCAACGCCATGCTTGATTCTATGTGAATATGTTTGTAATGTGCATACAACATGTCATCCAATATTTCTATTATTTGTTCATGCATATTTACTTTATTGTTTATAACATCATGATGATGATGATGATCATAGGAGTAGGCATGTGATTGTATGTGTGTGGTTGGTGTACTTGATGCGAGCGAGTATCAGGGGATGTGTGATAAGAACGTCAATAAATTTTAACCTTTGACGGGTCTCAGCACTTTAGCTCTATCTCTAACTCAAGTTTTGTGCATTAGCATCGTCATATCGCCATTACTTTAGCAGAACTATTATGTCGTAGAGTATCAGGGGAGGTGGTCTCGGTCCTTGTAGTCTCTGACTCTACCGGGGAGCCTTAGCTCTATCTCTATGAACATTCTGAGGGATGCTGGGGTGAGGCCTTGGATACACTGTTTGGCATTAGGATTGGTTAGTTGCGAGCCCAGTTTGCAAGCCCTCGCAAACAGGGGCTTACGTGTTGGTATGGCACTATATAGCAATAAACGTTAACCTTTGTTACATAATGTTCATGATTAGGGTGGATGGGGACGACGATAGACGTTAACCATCGGGCGGACTTCCAGACCTTGTGTATAGAGGCGGGGTCAATAAACGTTAACCTTTGACCACCCAACCTTTCTATTGCGCATTGCAAACTATAAACCAGACCAAAGATATGAATTGATTGCATGCATATGTACTGTTGCATTGTTTTGTCTACTCACTGAGCCGTGATGTTTGCTCACCCCCTCGACGTCGAATATTTTTAGTTGATGATGCAGGTTATACCGTTGAAGATTATATGAATGCTCCAGCATACGGGAACGTAGCGACGATGGAAGCTGAAGCTGAAGTAGATACACATGACTCCTCTTGCGAGTGCAACTCATGTGTATTCGATTAGATATTTTCTAGATTTCTTTATTTGGATTTAATAAAGACATGTATTTGAAAATTATTTATGTTTCAGTTGATACAGAATAATTTGTTATTTAAATATTAATATCAAGTAGATTCTCAGTTCATTTTATTATAAGACTTCCGCTATTGTGTATTTACACTGATTATGGTTATGGATGTATGGGAGTTTAGATAACACGGATATAGCCTACTCGAGATCCTGGTTGAACCGTTGGTTTACTAGCGGTTCATCACACCATTCTGAACAGTGCGGAATTGGGGTGTGACAACACTTTCTCTTCTTTATTTAATGTCATCATCATAAAGTTTCTTTCCATTTCGTCAACCCAGTGTGCCAGTCATAAATGATCTGCTGGCTTGCCATTGAATTCTTTGGGCTTTAATTTCAGAAAATACTTCACCAGTCTGGAGTGGTCTAGTGGCTACGGGACATACGCTCCATATATATGTGGTTGGTATTGATATCCACCTTGAGCTATTTCAGGATTCGGTACTTGAGCCTGCTTGATAGGAGTCTGAGGTGGGTGGGGTACTGTGTTACTTCCCCAAGGTGTTGTGCTTGCCTGTCCAGCTAGCCTTGGAGGTGTTTATGCAACTGGAAAAGTTATGCCTATGGCCGCTTGGATAGTAGCTTGTGCCTGTTGCATCTGTTGCAGCTGTTGGGCCAAGTTCATTACAACTGTGGCCAAGTCTGTAGGTGGAGCTGGTAGATTGCTAGGATCTTCCTGCCAATTTATGACGGATGGTGCCGTGTTCCTGTCCCCCTATGGTTCCGATTGTGTCTAGTTATCTTTCCCCACAGGTGGTGGTGGTGGGATAGAGTTTCGGCTCTGTCTGGTTGCTCTGCGTCCTGCCATTAATTAATCTGCTAGTAGGATTGCCTGAAATCATTGGAACATGAGAGACAATCATTTAATACTTCATTCTCATATTTTAAATCCACTAACAAATGCAAATTTCAAATTTTTCAGATCATTCTGTCAAAAATGCTGTGTTTTCACTGTAGGGTCGATGGTGGGGGACGATGGGTGTTCGACCCTTAGTATTCGACCCTGGGAAATCACCCATTCTTCTCGAGAGCCGGGGGTCGATGGGGGGGTCGGAGTATGTCCGACCCAGGGTGCGACCCCAGGTTCTCTGTCAGGTTCCCGAGAGTTGAGGGTCGTGTAAGCACCCCATTTTTGCCATCCCAGCTAAACAAAGTCCTACTGGCGTGTGGACAACAAAAGGAGAAAGATGATCGAAAGTTTGGATTTTTGACTGTGAATTTGAGGAAGTTTTCAACGGGTCTGTGAATTTGAGAAAGTTTTCAATGGGTCCACAGCAAAGTCATGGGTTATAATTTTCCATAGATGCATAGGTCATAGAATTATCTTCAAAATGAGACCAGAATTGCTCGATTCTGACATCAAATGAAGAAGATATGATCATTTTAATCGGATGATACGTAAAAGGGAGGCTTCTGAAATTATCATAAATAATCCCAGGGGCTTTCATGCAAATTATCGTAAGTCGGATTGTTTGAATTTTAAATCATCATATCTTCATCATCCGACATCGGATTCAGATGATTCCAAGGCCATTATTCTTCATTCATGATGTTCTACAAAGTCGACGTAAAAAATCCCGGGTAGAAGTCACCAGTGGGTCCCATGCAAGCTTTCATGTAAAATTATCGTTAAAACTTCAAAGCTTCATATCTTTCCCGTTCTACGTCGGATTCAGACGATTCCAAGGCCATTATTCTTCATTCATGATTTTCTACAAAGTGGACGTAAAAAATCCCAGGTAGAAGTCACCAGTGGGTCCATGCAAGCTTTCATGCAAAATTATCGTTAAAACTTCAAAGCTTCATATATTTTTCGTTCTACGTCGGATTCAGACGATTCCAAGGCCATTGTTCTTCATTTGTGATGTCCTACAAAGTGGACGTGGAAAATCTCGGGTAAAAGTCTCCGGAGGGTCCCATGTAAAATTACATATGGAAATGGTCGTTTAATATTCAAAAATTCATATGTTGATCATCCCATATCCAAATTAGGTGATTCCAGTCTCGTTATGTTCCATTTTTGGTGCTCTACAAAGAAGTAGATGTAAAATATTTCTGGTAAAAGCCTCCGAAGGATCTCATGTAGAATGGTCAGCCAAATTATCGATAATTGGCTTGCTTAAACTTCAGAAAGCCATAAGTTAGCCATTTTATTTTCAAATGCAGTGATTCAAGTTTCAATATTCCTCATTTTTACTGTTCTACAAAGTGAACGTAGAAAATTTAGAATAAAGGTTATAAGAAAATTCCGTGTGGGATGACAGCGGAAATGGCCCATGAAATAATAGAGAGAGAAAATCCAATTAATTCCAATCAATCCAGTGAACTCAGTTCAAGCCAGTTTTGGTCCAACCTAGCTCAACCCATATCAGTTTAACTCAGTCAACCTAAGCCAGTCTCAATCCATTTCGAACCAGTTCATCCATGTGCATAGTATTTATATATTATATATAATGTATGTTATATATATATATATATATATATATATATATATATATATATATATATATATATATATATATATATATATATATATATATGTTCCTATAAACGTGAGCTTTTCTAAGGGAATCCAAAAGATTTTGTTGGAGAAAAAAAAAGGAAAGAAGAAAGAGGAAAAACGTGAGCTTTTCTAAGAGAATCCAAAAGATTTTGTTAGAGAAAAAAAAAAAGGAAAGAAGAAAGAGAAAAAAACGTGGGGGTTTTAGGAGAGCTAGGTTTTGGGGAAAAAAAGGAAAAAATGGGGAGAGAGAAGACGTAAAAAGGGAGAAGATTTAGGGTTTCTAGATGATTTCCAAAAGAGAAAAAAAAAGGGGGAGAGAGAGGACGTGAAAATGGAGAAGATTTAGGGTTTTTAGATTTTTTTTCCAAAAGAGAAAAAGGGGGGGAGATAAAAGAGACGTGAGAGAGAGAATGAGAGGGGGTTGAGAGGATTTCCAAAAGAGAAAAAAGAGGGGAAAGAGAAAAAATGTGAAAAGGTTTGGAGAGCTTGGTTTTGGGAGAAAAAGAAGAAAAGAAGAGAGAAAAAGAGGGAGAACAAAAGAAAAGTAAAGAGAAAAACGTGAGAGAGGTTTTCAGAGCTTGGTTTTGGGAGAAAAAGAAGGGAAGGAGGGAGAAATAAAAAAAAAAAGAAAAAAAATGTGAAGAGGGGGGAGGCTCACGGTTTTGGGAGAAAAAGAAGGGAAGAAGGGAGAAAAAAGAGGGAGAAATAAAGAAAAAAAATAAAAAAACGTGAAGAGGGGGAGAGGCTCACGATTTTGGGGAAAAAAAGAGAAAAAAATGGAGAGCTACGGGAAAGAAAAGAATGAACGGGGAAGAACAGAAAAGAAGAAGAAGTAGAGAAGAACATAGAGAAGGAAGGAGGTAAGTTGGTTTGTTTCTGTCTTTCTATTAAGTTTTTTTTATGCATATGTTGTTCATTCCACTTGCTGCCCATATCTACAATTACCCAGCCATCCTGTCCAAAACCAAGCCACCTGACCATCCACCATTCCCATATAAACCCAGCAACACCTAATCTACTCCAACCGACATACTCCCGTGCCTTCTCAGCCACCCAAGCTTGCAACCTATAATCCTCATGCACCTGGCTACCTGGCCATGGAAAAATCATCATCACCGCAACTCCATCTTCGTGATTCCCCACCGTGTCATACCCATTGCTGCTTTAGCCCCACCAAGCACCAAACCCAAGCTTCCACTCACATAATCATCTAAACACCTGTCCAGCAAAACTCACAATCCCATCTCTTCACTCTTGTCTAGCCTGCATCATTAATCAAAACCCAGCCACGGCCAGGCAGTTTGCTATCATCTGCAGTACCAATTCCATCCTACAACACCTCATAAAATCTCTCACCTTACACTTGCTCACCACCATGTCACTCATCACCCAATATACATCCATCCAATCACCAAATCCCAACAGCAATGCACCACTCCTCACGATCTGTCCACAGCCATACAAATCAGGTTGCAACCATTAACATCTACCATCTCCATTTCTGATTTTCCAATAACCAATCTATACAGCAGCTCCCGAATTACCTTCATCATCTTCATTATGATTAATTTAAGCGAATCTGAATATCATGCATACAAGTTGTTTTGATACATATGATGCCACATAATTGCCATATTTCATGCTCACATTGCTCACATGCCATACTTGGAATGCTTTGACATGTTATCTTTGGGTGCTTACATGATTCTTGTTGTTTTGGAATGCTACTCATGCTTATTGTCATATTTGTCTGTTACACATGCTCACATGCCATATTGGATGATTACTGCCATGTTTGGATGCACACTTACCATGTTTGTATTGATTCACATGCTCACTTGCCATCTTTGACTGATTTGTTGCTAAATTTGAATATATTTCCAACATGCTATATTTGGATGCTTACACTGCTATATTTAAGCTCACATTGCTATGTTAGATTGTTTACATTGTACAACAACTAGGGCAAGATACACCCTAAAATGGAAAGAATTGAACAACTAGGGCAAGATACACCCTAAAATGGAAAGAATTAAGCAATTAGGGTAGAAAACCCTAAAAATGGAAAGAAAATAAATGGTAGGAATTTAGGTCGTATCCCTAGATCCTATTGACAAAAATAGAAAGAATTTGGTACACATCCCAAATAAAAATGATAAGAATTTAGGTCTCATCCCTAGATCCTATTAACAAAAATAGAAAGAATTTGGTAATCCCAAATCTGAATGATAGGAATCTAGGTCTCATCCCTAGATCCTATTGACAAAAATGAAAACAATAAAAATGGTAGGAATATAGGTCTCATCCCTAGATCCTATTGACAAAAATGGAAACAAATAAAAATGGTAGGAATTTAGGTCTCATCCTTAGATCCTATTAACAAAAATAGAAAGAATTTGGTACACATCCCAAATAAAAATGGTAGAGATTTAGGTCTCATCCCTAGATCCTATTGACAAAAATGGAAGGAATTTGGTACACATTCCAAAGCCGACTCTCACAAAAATTTTGAACTACGTCGTACCTGATTTCTAGGGCACACCCTAGAATACGTAGGCAATTTGGGAATCCCAAATACGGTACAAAGCCACCCATCAACCATACATCCAGCATAAACTTCAACTTGAACAATAAAGAATCTAATTGAAGCAAATGCATAAATCACTTCCATAATCATTAATCACACAAACCCTTTTCGAACTATGTTTTTGGACTTGATTTATAGGATTGGAATACGTAGGCAGTTTGAGATGTCTTACACATCTCAGATTCAGTGCAAGACCGAACCATCTTTGGTCCAGTTCACTGTATAATATTGTACATTACATTTGTTTGTTTATTTGCTTTAAAACATGATTGGCTGAACCCTAGGTTAGAATAACTTAGCAACTTGGTTTAGGACATCCCCCATTGAACCCTAGTCATCCAGTTGACCAAGCACAGTCAAAATTAGAATTTAAGGAAAGTTTAGGAGGCTGATATTGATCGGGCGGTTTGGGTGCCTAACACCTTCCCATAACCGTACCCTGAATACTTACACGATCTCTTGCTGACCAAAGAACCGATACATTGGGTTACGAGTCAATAGAAGTCGTACCTTAGGGTGAGGCTACATTTTTAGAGGTCCTAGACCTTAATCTAGGTGGCGACTCCAACAGAACAAATCGATCTTCATCGATACAGGATACACATTTATCCAGAGGAGGATCATCGATATCCCATTGTCCTCACAGGTCGATGCGGGGGTCGATTGTTTTAATCGAATTTTCTGACCCCCGGACAAAAAATCTGATTTTTAAGTCCAATTCAAAGTCCATTTCTCATTCTTTCTTCTCCGCTTCTACTCAGCTCGTCCCTCTGAGTTGCTACAGTGCCCATTCCGATCCGTTGGTGGTTTGCACTTCTCGTTTCGTCGTCTATACCTCCGCTATAGGTATTTCTTCTACCTTTTCATGTTTTTAGGTTTCTAAACCTAGGTTTTTGCTCGTTTATCTTGTATTTTTCAAATTAAACTTTTTCCAACTGTAAAAATTTGATTTTTATTGGGGGCTTTTGTTGTTGGTGACTCGAGGAACGAAAGCCCTGAAAAGTATTTGAGTTTCATCGGTTGGTTATCGAGAAACTTGAAATTTGCACTTTTTGCCCTAATTTTATCAAAATTTTGAATTTCTTGAAATTTCTTGCAATTCAATCCAATTAGTGAAATTGCTGACTGTTTGAGTCTCACAAGATAGTTTAGGATCTATGTAAGTCCTCCTGCCCACGTGTATGGGTGAAAAGTGAGATTTTTGGCCCATTTACCTCGTTATTGCGTCAAAATCTTGGGTTTTTCCTCTCTACTAAGCCATTATTTGTTTTTCTTTCTTATTTGCAAATACTATGGCTCGTACCATGGTACCCAGAGTTTGCGACCGTCTTTGCTTTACCAACGAAGTCGAGGCACATTATGCCCACTACGCTCGCAAGAAGGTAGAGGGAAGCCGCAAAGTGGACTTGGTTGACTTAGCCTTGTTCAATGTGGAGAGAGCCTTTGGTGATATGGGATGGCTCCCTGTCATCACTTATGATGCGTGTACCCATCCTGACTTGGTACGCCAGTTCTACTGTAATCTCCAGGTGGTGGGAGATTACAATGATGTAGAGAGGGGTGATGAGCTTCGCATCACGAGCTACGTCAAAGGGGTTGACGTTTCATTTGATTATCAGCAGCTGGCCGACTTATTGGGCATTTCCTATGCTGGCCCCATGGTGTTCTGTGCTCCTGGAGAGCCCTACTTCTTTTCTCTACAGATGAGGGCTGAGATCAATAGCCAGCTCATCTGACCTGATCACTGGCAGATGAAAGCGAGTTGTCTGCGCTAAGATCCATGGGTATATTGCTAGATCATTAAACATAACCTGATACCGCAGAGTGGTCATTACGAGAGGATCTCCTAGTTGACCCAGTATCTATTATATTGCGTATGCACTAGGCAGCCCGTCTGCCTTCCCTACATCATCATGCGTACTATGATCATTGCCACGTTGCCCAGTCACACTGGCAACCTTCCTTACGGACGCATGATCACTACCTTGCTTACCCGCCTGGGGGTTGACTTAGTGGATGAGAAGATTCAGGAGAAATCCTTCTCATCGCCTTTGGATTGGGAGGCTATTTGCAAGATGGGCATGCGGGATGCCCAGGTCAGTGATGAGGAGAGGAACGCGATGGTGCGCCCTCGCACTCGAGTGGAGATGGCTGATGCTGAGGCCGCAGCAGCAGCCACTGGAGCAGGGGTTCCTGGGGATCATGAAGATCAGCTGTACATGGATGTAGATGCCATACCTCCTCCATCACCTACCCATGCTACTGGAGCTGGTCCATCTTCTGCAACTGGTCCTTCGCATGCAGCTGGTCCTTCGTATACAGCTGGTCTTTCATATACTCCATCTGATAACACGATGAGGATATTGCACGAGATAAGAGAGGCTCAGCATATGTCTGACTTGAGGATGGGACAGCTTATAGAGGCTCAGCGTGTGACTGATCAGCGGGTGGCTGATCTCACAGCTAGTATCTAGATGAGCCAGACTTAGATAGCTTGGTTGACCAGGGTCTACGCTGAGGACTATGATATAGACCGTGAGGCACCACCTCCCCCATCACCACTAGCTTCTTGATGTACTCCTTTTATTTTTTTTTCTTTTTGTACTTTAGAGTAACTGTCTGGACTGTGGACTGTACTCTGCTTTAATTATATATATAAACGTTTGTTCTTCCTTTTGGTTGTATATATATTTGTTTCTCATTTAATAGATGCATTATTCTCTTTCAGTTTAGTCTCAAACAACACAGATGCTTATGGTGTGTTATTATTATGTCTTTTATATTTTTATCCTACCTCAGTTCACACATTTTTTTGTAGAAGTATATGGTTTCACAGATAAAGCCTGAGATGCTCTGATACTAAGTTGTCACACCCCAATTCTGTACCATTCAGAATGGTGTGATGAACCGCTATAAACCAATGGTTCAACCTGGATATCTAATAGGCGGTATCCATTAAAAATAAAACCATGCACATCCACAACCATAATCAGAATAAATACACAATAGCGAAAGTCTTATAGTAAATGAACTGAGCATTCTAAATGTAATAATTATAATTAAAAATATCAAATTATTGTTGTGTCAACTGAGACATAAATAAATAAAATATCAATTACATCTTTTATAAATCCAAATAAAATCCTAATAGAACACGCATGAGTTGCACTCGCATGAGGGGTCATGCGTATCCTCTAAGTCGTCAGCCTCCATTGCAGCAACACGCACATACAACAGATCATTCATATAATCTGCAACTGTAGTACCTGCATCATCAACTAAAAATATTCGACATCGAGAGGGTGAGCACACATCATGGCTCAGTGGGCAAGCAAAACAATGCAACAAACATAAGCATGCATTCAATTCATATCTTTGGTCTGGTAAATAAGTTTGCAATGTGCTATAGAAAGGATAGGTGGCCAAAGATCACGTTTATTGACGCCACACCTCTATACACGAGTGTGTGAAGTCGCCCAAAGGTAACGTTTATTACCGACTCACATGCACCCAACCATGGACAATGTACACACAAAGGTCACGTTTATTGTTGTACCCGTTGCCCATACCAACACGTAAGGCCCTACTGGCGAGGGCTCACAAACTGGGCTCGCAACTAACCAATCCTAATGCCAATTAGTGTATCCAAGGCCTCACCCCAGCATCCCTCAATACGTCCATAGAGATAGGGCTAAGGCCCCCTGACAGAGTCAGAGAATACATGGTCCGAGACCACCTCCCCTCATACCCTATGATGTAATAGTTCTGCTAAGGTAATGGTGATACGACGATGTCAGTGGACAAGACTTGAGTTAGAGATAGAGCTAGAGTGCTGAGGCCCCGCCTATGACACCTCCCCCTGATACTCGCTCACATCAAGCACACCAACCACACACATACATCTACATGCCTACTCCTATCATCATCATCATCATCATTATCATAAACAATAAATAAATATGCATGAACAGTAATAATAGAAATATTGGATGACATGTTGAATGCACATAATAATCATACACACATAAAATCATTCATGGCATTGGGACTTAAGAATAAAAATAGTTTATTATTAACCAATTAGTTTAGGTCTTGTTCTCTCACCTTTACTTGATCGTAGATCCTCTTTCAAGCTTTAAAAATCAACTATATATCGATATTATATCCCTAGAAGACCTAACCAAGTCGATAGAATTTAATCAGAATTAATTCTGATTTTAAAAAGCTTGTTGTTAACTGGGGGTCGATGCTAGGGTCGGAGGTTTCATCGACCCTGGGTGCGACCACCCCTATTCTTGACTTCCCAAACACTGGGGGTCGATGATCAGGGTCTGGTAGGGTCGATTGGCCATCGACCCCCCGTACGACCCCCTGTGGGTTTAGTCAATTTTTCATCCTATAGTCCATTTTTCATGTTTGGGGTCCTATGGCTTGCTTCTACAATCCATTCCACACATGTTCTATGGCCTAGAACCGTGGTTCATTTACCTAGATGGCTTTCATGATCTCCCCCCATAGTTTTCCATGAAAACCTTACCATGGGTGGATGATTTAGGTTTCTCCTAGATCATTCCCTCTTCTCTATCTCTTCTAAGGTCTGTAAAATTTCATGGAGATAGTATCCATACCTGAGAATTAGGCTTGTTCCTCTGAAGCCTTCTCTTTGATCTTCTTCTCCACTTTTTTTCTCTTCTCTTTCTCTTCTCCTTCTCTTCTCTTTCTCTCAATCCAATTAGGGTTTTAAAAGGAGTGAAAGAGGCTTAGGGACGTCCTATTTATAGAGTAGAAACTCCCAAAATAAGTCCCATTGAGATTAGGAAAGGATCCAATTGAAATTAGAAAAGTTTCCTAATTTTTGGTTCGTGCTATTTTTACCAATTACCGGGGGTCGATGGGGGGTCGGAGATCCCGTCGACCCCTGGTTCTTTAAATGTCTGACCCCCGGTATAAAATTGGGGGTCTGACTATTATACTGGGGGAGTCCGACCCTCCCTTGCTGGGTATGCGACCCTCCCCCTATTTTTAGTATTTTTGGGTCAGTTTAATACCTGGGATCGCGATATCCCTCACGCACTTGATCCATTTGGCTCAACCATGATGGGTAGACCTGGTTCAAGGTGGTAAGACCGGGTTAGTTCGATACGGGTCTTACAATCTGTACGGAGAAGAATTTCAAATTAAATGGGATCACAAGAGTTTTTCTTATCTCTTCACCTAGAAAGAGTTGAACATGAGGCTAAGGAGATGGTTGGAACTTCTGAAGGATTATGACTGCAATATTCAGTACCATCTAGGCAAGGCTAACATAGTAGCTGAGGCTTTGAGCAAAAAAAAATGAAATAATGAAGCCAGAAGGAGGACCTAGTACGAACGCTGCCTTGTATTCCATAGCAACAGAAGATTTGGAAGAAGAGCAACATATAATAGAAACTCATGATGCTCTAATTGAGCGAGAACTTATGGATGAACTTATGTAGCAACAGCTTCTCGCCTGCGTTCGCAGCGTTAAAGATCATCTCTGATTTGATGGATGAAGTAAAAGCAGAAATTTTGTTAAATCGGTATCTAAGAGCGGTACAAGAAGATTAAGAGAAAGTAAAACCTAACACTGACTTACTTTGGATGCAGAGAAGGTCCTGAGATACAAAGGATGATTATGCATAACTGAAAGTGAAAAACTCAGATCTTAGATACAAAAATAACGCTAGAAACCCATTCCATTATGTATTGGGTAAATCCTAAAAGTAAAAAAATGTACCAAAACATGAAGAGATTACACTGGTGGAAGGGAATGGAGGCAGATGTGGTTAGATACATGTTCCAGTGCCTGAACTACTAGTAAGTAAAGGCTGAAAGACAAAGACCAACATGCTTACTATAACCACTATCGGAGCCATCTTAGAAGAGGAATTGCATTACAATGGACTATGTCATCGGTTTACCACTGACTCCTAGATTGGTTGACGCAGTTTGGGTGATTGTTGATTTTCTTATAAAGATAGCTCATTTCATTGCTATACTACCTCGGTGTGCTTTGGAATGGCTAGATAAGCTATATGGGGATAATATTGCCAGATTGAGTGGTATGCCTGAGAGCATAGTGCCGGACAGAGGCTCACGTTTTACCTTGAAGTTTTGGGAGAGACTACAAAAAGCAATGGGAACAAAGTTATAGTTTAGTATCACATTTCACCTTTAAATCGATAGACAGTCAGAGTAGAATATACAGATCCTAGGAGATATTCTCCGAGCTTGTGAGATTGATTTTAAAGGAGCTTAAGATGAAAAGTTGCCACTGATCAATTTTGCTACCACGCTACCATATAGATATCACCTATAAAGCATTGTACAATAGGAAATGTTGAACTCCTCTGTCTTGGAATGAAATCAGAGAACGAGTAATTGTAAGACCTGAGTCTATTGAAGAAACCTATCAAGTAGCAGACAAGATATAAAAAAAGGGCCAAGATAGCTGATGATTATCAGAAGAGACACCAAGACCTTGAGTTCGCCATAAGTGACAAAGTGTTATTGAAGATATCACTTATGCATGGTTTGAAACGGTTCGGCAAGAAGGGAAAGTTGTGTCCTATATATGTGTTGGACCTTATAAAATTTTGCAGAGATATAGAAAAATAGTATATCAATTTGCATTATCATCATCTACTTGTGTGTACGATGTATTTTTCACGTCTCTATTGAATAAGTACGTTAGAGATCCATCAAGGGTATTGACCATGGATCCACCAGATTAGATAAAAGACTTAACTTTTGAAGTGGTACCAGCCTAGATCACCAGTTAGAAGGTATAACATCTCTAGAGCCGGGTTTATTATGTGAAGGTAACCTCACAAAGCCAAGACGTAGAAGAGATTACATGGTAAGAAGAAAAATGACATGCAAAAATAGTAATCCCATCTATTTAACTCTGATGTACATTCAAATTTTGAGGATGAAATTTATTTTTAGGATGGTGGAGTTGTAAGACCCGTACACCACGAACCTGATCTAACCTTACGTTCTCGTATCGTGACCGGTCTTCTCATCATAATCGGCTCAAATGAACCAACAATATGAAGAAACCACAAAGCCAGGTGAGCAAACCAGTCCAAACAGTCAAACCAGTAAATTTGGTTTGTGTGGTCAAATGTGTGGTCGACCATGAGACCACACATATGAGACCACATACATGAGACTGCACAATGTGTGGTCACATGTTTTGGTTGTGTGGTCGATAGATTATGCAACCGCACATGAGACCGTAGGAACTCAGATCAAACTCTATGATTTGGAAAGGGGATCTCTTTCCTAATTAAAAGAGGACTCTATATGGAGGTTTTTCTTCTATATAAAGGACATCCCTCTATCCTCCCTCACTCTTTTGGATCAATCTCAAACCCTAAACCTAAGAGAAAGAGAGAAAGGAAGAGAAGGAGAAGGAGATTTAGAGAAAAAGGCTGAGAGGAAGGTCTTTGTAGAGAAGGTTCTAGCTTCTTACAGTAAGCCAAGGTATGAAACTTATCTTTGTAGATGTAGATCCTATTGAATAAGGTTTTCTATTGTGGATTGGGGATGTCAAACCAATATGACCATGTGATCCTTTGAGTAAATCTCAAGGATAACCATAAGGGATCGGTTAAGGTTAATGGTTAATGAGAAACTATAAATTAATGACCATAGAATGATCATAAAGTGAACCAAGTTGTTGAGCCAAGAGGAAGAACTCGGATTAAAAGACAGAGATCAATCAAACTTTGTGTGGTCGCAGCTCTGGTCAACCACATGGTGACCAAAGAGTCGGCCACATCTATTTGGGAAGTTTTCCAGAATAGTGAGGTCGCATGCTGTAGTCGCATGATATGCGACCACAGGATCAACCACACAATGTGTGGTCGCATATATTGAGACTACAAGGTCGACCACAGGGTCTACCATACGATAACAGCAAGTATGTTTTGAGAGCAGACAAGGTTTTTGACTACTGTAAGTTGAGAAAATTAATCCCTTACTTAAATACATTAATTGTTTAGGTTCCCAATAGATTCAAAGTAACTTCCAAAGCTTGGGAGAGGAACAAACATCAATCAAAGGTGAGGGAACAAAACCTAAACTAATTGGATAATAACAAACTGCTTTATTTTATTTGTCTAATGCAATGAATGATTCTATGCTTGTATGCTTGTAATGTGCATCTCACATGTCATCTAATATTACTGCTATTTCTGCTCATACATATTTATTTTTGTCTATTTATAACATGACGACGATGATGCTAGGAATAGGCATGTGATTGTGTGTGTGGTTAGTGTGTTAGATGAGAATGGGCATCAGGGGGAAGACGTGGCACTGTAGTCTCTAGCCTGTCACCAAACTCTAATTCTATCTCTATTCAAGTCTTGCCCACTGACATCGTCATATTGCCATTACCTTAGTGGAACTATTATGTTGTAGGGCATTAGTGGAGGTAGTCATAGAATGTGTGGTCTTTGACTCTATTGGGGGGCCTTAGCTTTATCTCTATGGACGTATTGAGGGATGCTGGGGTAAGGCCTTGGATACATTTGGATGGCATTAGGATTGGTTAGTTGTGAGCCTAGTTTATAAGCCCTTGCCAATAGGGGCTCATGTATTGGTATGGGTAGGGCATCAAGGGAAGTATTGGCGGTATGTGATCCGGACACTTTAGCCCTATCTCTATTCCATGATGGGGTAGATGTGGGATGACAATGGTATTTGATCCATTGGGTTGATTCATACACCCGTGTATAGAGGTGTGGTGGCCATCAATCCTTTCTATAGCACAGTTGCAAACTTAAAATCTGACCAAAGATATGAATTGAATACATACATATTTTGTTGCATTGTTTTGTTCATTCACTGAGCTCAAGTTGGAGAGCTGATCCGGAGATCTGACCCTTGCACGTGTAATTCTTTTTAGTTTTTGATATTGCAGGTGTTACTGTCGAAGATTATATTGATGCACCAATGTATGAAAATGTAGTGACTATGGATAAGCACGCTGTGGACGACGAATATGACTCGTCAAGCGAGTGTTTTACTTTGTTTATACGTTGTGGTTAACTTTCGTATTTTGATACTTGTAATAGGTATTAATTATGTTTTGGTTACTTGGAGATAATTTATTAAATATTTATTTATCATGTTAGACCTCAGTTCATTATTAATAAAGACTTCCACTATTTATTTATTTACTTTGATTATTATTGTGGAATGTGTTTGGTTTAATCGGGTAAGCACGGTCTATATAAGATCTTGGTTTGAACCGTTAGTTCTCATGATGGTTCATCACACCACTGGTTAGTCTAGAATTTGGGTGTGACGTATTAGTTCCGCTAAAGTAATGGCGATTCGACAATGTGAATGTGGTGAATGGTTCGATGCTACAACCTCTCCCAATCCAACATACCGACCGCACATAAGCACATGCCTATTCCTATCATCATCATCATAACAAAATAAGAACAATAATAAAATATACATGAATAGGAATATTAGTTATTGGATGACATATGTGATGAACAAACAGTCATACAAGCATGGCATCAGTCAAATTAACAAAAAGTAAAAGATTGCTTATTATTAGCCTATTACTTTAAGTCTTGTTCCCTTACTTGTGAGTGATGTTTATTCCTCTTCCAAGCCTTGAAAATTATCTTGAACTACTGGAAAGCCTAAACAATTAGTTAACTTAGGTTAAGGTTTTATTCCATTAAGTTTGATACTCAGACTCACTGTTCGGTCTACTATATATGTCCTCTGGACACTGTCCGATCGAGTCACTAGTCTTGCATTGGTCAGCCGATTAGTTCACCTGACAAAACCCTATAGACTTTTCGAGAGTCAACGGTCCCCTCACCGGTCTCCTATAAAGTCGATCAGTCAAGGGACTAGACAACTCCTGAGTCACATCCCAGGTTTGTCTTTTAGTCTAAATTCCTTCTGAGTCGATTCTTCGACTCAACAATGGGATCCATCCTAACATCATTTTATGGACATAATCATTAGGGATTGGTCATTCCTCGTGACCCTAGTTGCTACAGTCTATGATGGATTCATATGGGGGATCCAGTAACTACAATCACTGTGCTGGGTTTGATTTACCAACACTGTGATTGATAACCCAAATCCTAATCCCTTGCACAATATAAACTTCTATAGAGACAAGGTACTTATGGTGGATCCTTGCTGTGGTAGGTTGATGTTCCAATGGCAATCCCTCCTTATACAAAACCTCTTTTCCTTCCTCTAAGCTTTCTTCCTCTCCAAGTCTTCTTCTCCTTCTTCTCTCTTTCTCTCAGTTCTAGGGTTTGAGAATGATCAAAAGAGTGAGAGAAGGCAGAGGGGCATCATCTATATAGAGAGAAAGTGTTCATATAGAGTCATCTCTCAATTAGGAGAGTGACCTCTATAAATTAGAAAACCTTCCTAAACATAGAGTCAAAACTGGGCTTTACTGGTCAACTCATCAGTCACAAAATATGAGGACCAGACAAACTAAAACTTACGAATGAATGGTTTCTTACCCGGATTTGTGGTCCATCTTCTAGCTAGTTTATCCTGACCTAGTTACAATGGGAAGACCTAGCACAACACAGTTAAACCAGGTTAGTGGATGGTAGGTATTACAACTCCCCCCTGAAATAAATTTCATCCTCAAAATTTGTACATACCTTCCAAGTCGAACAAGTGAGGGTGTTTTTTCCACATGTCATTTTCCTCTTCCTACGTTATCTCCTCCGCATCTTGGTTCCTCCCGGCTACCTTAACATAGTAAATATCTCAGTTACGAAGATGTTGTACCTTTTGACTAGTGATCTGAGCTAGCACCACTTCAAAAGTTAGCTCCTTGGTTACTCGGTCAAATTGGGGGATCCACAATCAAAATATGTGTTGGATCTCTGATGTATTTATTCAAAAGTGAAACTTGGAATACATCATGTACACCAGACATAGATAGCGATAACGTGAGTTGATACACTACTTTTCCACATCTTGCCAAGATCTCATAAGGTCCAATGTATCTAGGACATAATTTTCCATTCTTATTGAATCATTATAGACCCCGCATAGGTGATATTTTTAGGAATACCTTATCACCTACAGTGAACTCAAGGTCTCAACGTCGGTTATCCACATATTGCTTCTGATGAGCTTGGATTGTCTTGAACCTTTCCTTGATCTGATCAACCACTCGATAAGTCTCTTCCAAAAACTTTGGTCCTATTATCCTTTGTTCACCAACTTCATTCCATAGCAAAGGGGTTCAATACTTCCTACCATACAATGCCTTATAGGGTGACATCTATATGGTAGCCTGGTAGCTATTATTGTAAGCGAACTCGATCAGTGGCAACCTCTCATCCCAAGCTCCTTTGAAATCAATAGCATAAGCTCAGAACATATCCTCTAAATCTGAATGGTCCACTCTGACTGTTCATCGGTCTGAGGATGAAAGGTTGTACTGAACTTCAACTTCATTCCCATTGATTGTTGTAGTCCCTCCCAGAACTTTGAAATGAAGCGTGGATCCCTATTGGATACAATGCTCTCAGGTACATCATGTAGTCTGACAATATGATCCACATACAGCTTGGCTAGTCGCTTCAAGGTATATTGAGGTCATATAGCAATGAAGCATGCTATCTTGGTAAGACGATCGAAAATTACCCAAACTGCATCAACTGATCTAGGAGTTAGTGGCAACCCGGTGACAAAGTCCATAGTGGTACAGTCCCATTTCCAAGCTAGCTTAGGTAGCGGTTGTAGTAAGCCTATTGGTCTTTGTCTTTCAGCCTTTACTTGCTGGTAATTTAGACATTAGAACACGTGGCTAGCCACATTAGCTTTCATTCCTCACCATCAATATAATCTCTTCAAATCATGGTATATTTTAGTACTTCCAAGATGTACCGAATATGTAGTGGAATGAACTTCTAACATTATTCTATCTCTAAGGTTTGAGTCTTCACTTTCAGGTATACACTGTAAGACCCGTATCAAACTTACCGGTCTTACCACCTTGTACCAGGTCTACCTATCATGGTCGAGCCAAGTGGACCAAGTGCGTGAAGAAAATCACAAGACCTTGTATGAGTCTAACCCAAAAACAGTAAATGTGAGGGTAGGATAGCATGCCTAAACAGGTAGGGTCGACCCCACCTCAACAGAAGTCCAACCCATGACTTTTTAGTCGTAGGATCGCATGACTAAGAAGGTGTAGGGTCGACGGACCCTGCGACCCCACGTCTGACCCTACGATGACAGACAGAAACCGTAAACTAGGAAACTTTCCTAATTCTAATGGGTTCTATCCTAAACTCGATGGGACTTATTTTGGAGGGTTTTTCTCTATAAATAGGACATTTCTTAGCCTCTTTCAATCCTTTTAGAACCCTAATTGAAAGTGGGAGAAAGAAAAAGAGAAGGAAAAGAAGAAGAGAAGGAAAATTGAAGAAAAGACTAAGGAAGAGGAGGAAGTTCAGAGAAACCTCTGAATCTCAGACAACCTCAGGTATGAACTTAATTCCCTTCATAAATTAAGAGCCTATAATAGATTATGAAGAAGTTAGGATTAAGAGAAATCCAAATCATGCATCCATGGACGAGTTCCAAAGGAATCCATGGAAGTAATCATCATAGGCAACGGAAAGTGTGTAAAAATCATAGTTATGAGCCATAGAACAATCTTAGAATGGACCTACAAAACCACAAGATCAATCACATGCCCGTGGGAAGTCCCAGGGAGGGTGTGGTCGCACGTAGGGTTGAATGGTATCCGACCCCACGTCCGACCCTACACCCTAGGGTCGTAGAAAACTGCTACCTTAGGTGCTACCCTACCTGCGACCCTACGATTTCAGCTAGTCTAAATTTGTTAGAATTAATTCCAATTAAAATCTATCAACTTGTTAGGACTTTCTACTGATTCAAAGGTGATTCATAAAGCTTGAACGAGGATCTACACTCAATCAAAGGTGAGGGAACAAGACCTAAATAATTGGCTAATAATAAACTGTTTTCGTTTATTGAGTCCAATACCATGTATGATTCTATGATTTTATGATTGTAATGTGCATGTCACATGTCATCTACTATTCTTGTTATTACTGTTCATGCATATTTAATTTAGTTTATTTATAACATGATGATGATTATGATGCTAGGAATAGGCATGTGAATGTATGTGTGTGGTTAGTGTGCTTGATGCGAGTGGAGCATCAAGGGGAGGACGTGACACTGTGGTCCATCCTGGTCACCAGACTCTCGCTCTATCTTTACTCAAGTATTATCCACTAACATCGTCGTATCGTCATTACCTTAGCAGAACTATTACGTCGTAGGGCATCAGGGGAGGTGGTCTCGGACCGTGTAGTGTCTGACTCTGTCGGGGGGCCTTAGCTCTATCTCTATGGACGTATTGAGGGATGCTGGGGTGATGCCTTGGATACACTATTTGACATTAGGATTGGTTAGTTGCGAGCCCAGTTTGCAAGCCCTCGCCAACAGGGGCTTACGTGTTGGTATGGGTAGAGCATCAGGAGAAGTGTGATGCAGTGCTGTCCTAAGCACTTTAGCTCTATCTTTATTCCATGGTGGGGTGGATTTGGACGACAATGGTGTTTGATCCATTGGGTGGGCTTACACACCTTGTGTATAGAGGCGAGGTGGCCACCGAACCTTTGTATAGCACATTGTAAACTTATGAACCAGACCAAAGATATGAATTGAATGCATGCATATATTTGTTGCATTGTTTTGTTTGCTCACTGAGCCGTGATGTGTGCTCATCCTTTCGACATCGAATGTTTTTAGTTGATGATGCAGGTACAACCGTAGAAGATTATATAAATGCTCCGATGTATGGACATGCGGCGGTAATGGACGCTGAAGTTATGATGGAGTCGCATGATTCGTCATGCAAGTGCAACTCTTGTATTTTTTATTAGATTTTATTCAATTTATACAGACGATGTAATTGATTAAATATTTTATTTTATGTCTTAGTATCTTTTGGAGATAATTGAATACTTAATTTATGTTATCAACTTTAAACTCTCAGTTCATTTATATAAGACTTCCACTATTGTTTATTTACTTTGATTATGGTTGTGGATGTGTATGGTTTAAGCAAATGGACACAACCTATTTGAGATCTTGGTTGAACCATTGGTTTATTAGCGGTTCATCACACCATTCTGAATAGTGCAGAATTAGGGTGTGACAACTTGCTATCAGAGCTCTCAGGCCCTGTCTATTAAACCAGTATATTTCTACAAAAGTTCATGAACTGAGTTAGGATAAAATTTTAAAGCTTTAATAAGAACACACTGTAAGCACCTGTGTTGTTTGAGATAAAAATTAAGAAAGAAAATAATGCATATATAAAGGTGAAACAAGTTTTATATACATCAAATAAATAGCACGTTTATACATACCCAAAGCAGAGTACAGTCCAAAACCTTGACAGTTACTCTGTAGTACAAAGAAAACAAAAAGAAAATATACATCATGGAGTTGGAGGTGATGGAGGAGGAGGTGCCTCGCGATCTCTGTCGTAGTCCTCAGCATACACTCTAGTCAACTAGGCTACCTGAGTCTGGGTCGTTTGGAGACTAGCTGTCAACTCGGCCATCCGCTGATCAGATGCACGCTGAGCATCTAGAAGCTCGCTCACTCTCCCATCAGTCGCGCGCTGAGCATCTAGGAGCTCTCTTACTCTCCTATCTGTCGTGCGCTGGGCATCTAGAAGCTCTCCCACCTTCAAGTCTGTCACGCACTGAGCCTCTCTGATCTCATGCAGTAATTCCATCATATCGTCAGATGGTGGGTGTGAAGGACCAGCCATGTATGAAGGAGCCCGAGATGGACCAGCTCCAGTAGAATGTGGAGGTGATGGAGGAGGTATAGTGTCTACATCCATATACATGTGATCCACATCCTCAGCATCACCCCCATGGACCCCTGCTCCCGCTGCTGCTGCTACTGCCGCCTCAGCGTCTGCTACCTCTACCCAAGTACGAAGATGCACCAGAGCGTTCCTCTCATCATCACTGACCTGAGCATCCCGCATACCCATCCTACAGATGGCCTCCCAATCCAGAACCGATGAGAATGTCTTCTCCTGAATCCTCTCGTCTACTAAATCAATGCTTAGGTGGGTGAGCAGTGTAGTGATCAGACGTCCGTAGGGCAGGTTACCTAGCTGACCAAGCAACGTAGCACGGATCATCGTCCTCATGATAATGTAAGGTCGGCAGACAGGCTGCCTAGTGCAAATGCAGTAGAGGACATACTGGGTCAACTAGGAGATCCTCTCATAGTGTCCACTCTGGGGTATCAAGTTGTGCTGGATGATCTTGCAGTACACTCGAGGCTCTGGACGTAGGTTGATCGCTTTCATCTCCCAGCGATCATCTCTAATAAGCTGACTGTCAATCTCAACACGCATCTCCATGGATAGGAACTGGGGCTCCTTGGGAGCACAGTACACCAAAGGGCCATCGTTTGATATGCCCAAAAGATCAGCCAACTGCTGGCAGTCAAATGAAACCTCTACCCCTTTGACGTAGCTCGTGATCCTGAGCTCCCTACCCCTCTCTGTGTCATTGCGATCCCCCACTACCTGGAGATTGCTATAGAATTGTCTCACCAAATCCGGATGGGTACAAGCATCATAGATGATCACTGGGAGTCAGCCCATGTCACCAAATGCCCCCTCCACATTGAACAAGGCTAGACTAGCCAAGTCCAGACAGCGACCCCCCCTCTACTTTCTTACCCTCATAGCGAGCATACTAAGCTTCGGCCTCGTTGGAGCAGAAACGAACTGGGTCATGAGCCCTAGGCACCTTGGTACGAGCCATATTATCTACCAAAACAAAGAAAAAAACAAATAATAGATCAGTAATGGTGAAAAACCCAAAAATTTTGGCATTATAACGGCATAAATTGGTCAAAAGCCTCACATTTCACCCAAACACTTGGGCAGGAGGACTTACATAGGTTCTAAACCATCCTGCAAGGCTCATACAGTTGGAAATTTAATCTAGAAAGATTGAATTTGAAGAAATTTCAATAAATTCAAAAAATCTCAAAAATTAGGTCAAAAATGGAAAATTTCAAGTTTCTCGATAACCAACCGATGAAACTCGAATATTTTTGAGGGATTTCATCCATTGGGTGACCAATAGCAAAAACCCCTAATAAAAATTAAATTTTTACGATTAAAAAAAGTTTAATTTAAAGAAAACGAAGTAAATGGACAAAAACCTACTTTATAAAGCTTGAAAATGCGGAAACAGTAGAGAGCATACCTTTAGAGAAGGAGCAGAAGTCGCAAACGGAAGCAAAGATCACCAAACACTAGGGGTCGATACTGTAGCTGTAAGACCTGCACGCCACGAACCCGGCCTAACCTTACATTTCGTGACGGGACCCGTCTACATATCATGGTCTAGCCATGTGGACCAAGTGTGTGAAGAAACCCAAGACCCAATATGAAAATTTACCCAAAAATAGTCAAAATGAGGGTAAGGTCGCAGGTTTTAACAGACAGGTCCGACCCTCCCATCGACCCTCACCATCGACCCTCAACTGGGGTCGATGAGGGTCTATGAGTTGTCCGACCCTCTCATCGACCCTCACCATCGACCCTCTGTACTCGGGAAAAACAGCACGAACCGAAAATTAGGAAACCTTCCTAATTTCGATTGGAACCTTTCCTAAACTCAATGGGACTTATTTTGGGAGGTTTTACTCTATAAATAGGATGTCCCTAAGCCTCTTTCACTTCTTTTTACAACCCTAATTGGATTGAGAGAAAGAGAAGAGAAAGAAGAGAAGAAGAGAAGGAAAACTTGCAGAAAAGGCTAAGGAAGAAGAGGAAATTCAGAGAAACTCTGAATCTCAGCAAAAATAAGGTATGAATACATTCCCCATGATTTAGTTAAGACTTTAGAATGGTTTATGAAGAGGATATGACTTAGAAGAAACCCAAATCATCCATTCATGGTTAGGTTTTCATGGAAAACCATGGAGGAATTCATTGAAACCATGTAGGTGAATAAAGTATAGTTCTAAACCATAGAACATGTATAGAATGAATGGTGGAAGCAAGCCATAGGACCCCAAACATGAAGAATGAATTAAAAATTGGAAATTGGACCAGAGTGCACCGAGGGTCGCACACAGGGTCGATAGACCCATCGACCCTATGCATTCTGACCATCGACCCTCAACATTTGGGAAGTTCAGACAGAGGGTAGGGTCGATAGACCCATCGACCCTATGCATTCTGAGCATCGACCCTCTGATCGACCCTCAATTAACAGCATGGTTTTTAAATTGGAAATTAATTCTAATTAAATTCTATCGACTTTGTTAGGTTTGCTAGCAATATAATAACAATATAGAGGTGATTCTAAAACTTGGAAGAGGATCTAATAACAAGCAAAGGTGAGGGAACAAGACCTAAACTAACTGGTTAATAATAAACTGTTTTATTTCTTGAGTCCAATGCCATATTGATTCTATGTGTGTATGTTGTATGTGCATTCAGCATGTCATCCAATATTTCTATTATTTGTTCATGCATATTTATTTTACTGTTTATAACATGATGATGATGATGATGATAGGAATAGGCATGTGAATGTTTGTGTTGGCTAGTGTATATGGTGCGGGTAGGGATGGTATCAACCGGTACAGCCATGACCGTTCTTCATGGGGTGTATATTGTGCCATGGTCTATTCAAGTCATGTCCACTAAGCAAGTGTTAGTGTGCTTGATGCGAGGGGAGCATCAGGGGGAGGACGTGGCATTGTGGTTTAGCCTGGTCACCAGACTCTAGCTCTATCTCTACTCAAGTCTTGTCCACTAACATTGTCGTATCGCCATTACCTTAGCGGAGCTAATATGTCATAGGGTATCAGGTGGGGGACGTGGCATTGTGGTTTAGCCTGGTCACCAGACCCTAGCTCTATCTTTATGGATGTATTGAGGGATGCTGGGGTGAGGCTTTGGATACATTGTTTGGCATTAGGGTTGGGTAGTTGCGAGCCCAGTTTGCAAGCCCTCGCCAACAGGGGCTTACGTGTTGGTATGGGAAACCGGTACAGCCATGCCGTTTTCATGGGGTGTATATTGTCCATGGTGGGTGCATGTGGGGCGACGGTGCCGTATTCATTGGGCATTCCCACACACTCGTGTATAAAGGTGCGGCGGCCACCTATCCTTTCTATAGCACATTGTAAACTTTAAACCAGACCAAAGATATGAATTTATTGCATGCATATGTATTGTTGCATTGTTTTGTTTGCTCACTGAGCCGTGATGTGTGCTGACCCTTTCGAATTCGAATACTTTTAGTTGATGATGCAGGTACCACCGTTGAAGATTACATGAACGCTCCTGTGTACGGGCATGTGGCGACAATGGAAGCTGAGGACATAGTGGATACTCATGACTCCTCTTGCGAGTGCAACTCATGCGTATTCGATAAGATGTTGTTTTGTTTATTTGGATTTAGTAAAGACATGTATTCGATATTTTATTTATGTCTCGGTTGAAACAACATAATTGGATATTTTATTTATGACTATCACAGTTAGAATTTCTCAGTTCATTGTCTGTAAGACTTCCGCTATTTATTTTATTACCTCTGATTAATGTGGAATGTGTTTTGGTTTATGATATGTGGGATAGCCTATTTTGCGATCCTGGTTGAACCATTGGATTATTGACGGTTCATCGCACCATTCTGAATAGTGCAGAATTGGGGTGTGACAACTTGGTATCAGAGCTCTCGTAGGCCTTACCCATTAAACCTGAATACTTCCACTGGAGTCCATGAACTGAGTTAGGATAAATTAAAAGCTTTAATACAAACACACAATAAGCACCTATGTTGGTTGAGACAGAACTTAAACAAGACGATAATGTACATATAAAAGGTGGAACCATATATATACACTCACACAGAAAGAGAAGACCAAAAATAACAATATAGGGTGTTATCTATAGTTGGGTAGTTGCCTAAGTATACAATGGATATAGTACAGTAGCAAGAAGAAAGCATCTATACAACCAAGATATTGGGATACTGAGTTGGTACTTCACAAGATGTGAAACTCGATGTATGACAGAGAGAGAAGAAAAATGGCTAGTAATGCCTAAATCCCTGTAAAGGCAAAGGGGAAGATTTCAGGCTAAATCTAACAGAGAAAGGAGAATAATGGCCATACATTAGGGATAAGAGTAACTATAAAAGAAGATAAAGCTATACTCCTGGGTGACGTGGAGATTCAGAGTGAGATCCATTATACGCTGATCCATTGTCCAATGAGCATTATGAAGAGATGTTGCAACTTGACCCTACCACTATCATGGTCGAGAATGGGTAGTGAAAACTCATCTGAGTAGATGCTTGATAATGAGAATCAGAGCGAATCAAAGGAGGTGAACAACCAGGCCACTCCAGCCAACCACCTGGACTACCAATTACCTTGGTTATGGTTGTCATAAACTTGACCCAATAAAATACAAGAGCAACAACAGATGAGACCGACTATGCAAGTTGCTATGTAAATCACTACCCAAGTTGCCGATGCCACATCAACACCTCCGAGTCAAACCAAGTATGGTACCAATTGGTAATAACGCTGTACCCCAACACCTGTTAACTATAGCACAGTGCCTACCACATAGAAAGTCCCAGTAATGCACATCCCAGTGTAGAAGTTTGGTGCACAACAAGCAGTGTATCAAGGTAGTTAACCTTATCAGCCACCGATGTATGGGATAGTTGCATCGTGAAAAAATGATCCGACAAGGATTGAAGAATGTCTTCTGAAGATGAAACCTCAGACATTTTCAGCAAAGGATCAAATCTATTATGACCATATATCTAGATAGGTTTATATAGGATGCAGTGCATTATTGATTTACTCTTATGATTATAGAGGATGCACATACCAGATTTTAATTTCTCGGGCCTTGACAGGATACCTTCTTGATTTAACCTATCAATTGGAGTTATAGATATTGTTTCTTTAGTATTAGTCCTGATTATACCAATCTGAACCATTCTCATGATCGACAACATGAACAGAGATATGAACTGAATGAATAGTTAAATGTTTAATCGTGTTGAGCGTACATCTTCTGATTTATACCTGATTTACTGATGTATGAAAGCGTCTCCGGATTTACTCTTGTAGTGCCTTGACCAATGGCATTATATACTCGGGAAAAATGGATGATTTTCCAGGGTCGGATACTGAGGGTCGGATACCCATCGACCCCCACCATCGGCCCTACATAGAAAAGACAGTATTTTTCACTGAATGATCTAAAAAATTTGAAAATAGCATTGGTTAGCGTATCCAAATATGAGAATGAAGTATATAATGATTGCCTCACGTGTTCTATGACTTTTTAGACACTACACCACCAGAATAGGAAATGGCTGGGCGAAGAGGGAACAGACGAGGACGTAACCAAATCCCACCACCACCACCGGTAGATGAAACCAATCATGAAATTCCTGAAGTACCAGAGAATCCAAACGTGGCACTGCCAGGAGATAATGGTCAGGCAAATCCTACAAACTTGCCAGCCCCACCTATAGATTTAGTTACAGTCGTAATGAACTTGGCACAACAACTGCAACAATTACAATAGGTGCAAACTAATATGCAAGCTGCCATACACGTGGTTTTTCCAGCTGCACATACGACACAGATACCAGCAGGACAGGCAAGCACAATACCAGGGGGAAATAATGCAGTACCCCATGCACCTCAAACACCAGTCATGCAAGCTCCAGTGCAAAACCCTGAGATAGCTCAAGGTGGTTATCAGTACCAACCACCTATGTACGGGGCCTATGCTCCGTATCTGCTGGACCGCTCCAGACTGGTCGGGCATTTTCTTAAGATGAAGCCCAAAGAATTCGATGGTAAGCCAGCAGATCCTTTGTGGCCGGCACACTGGATTGACGAAATGGAAAGAAATTTTATGATGATGACCGTAAATGAGGAGGAGAAAGTGTTGTGTGCCACATTTATGCTCAAGAACGATGCACACCATTAGTGGAAGTCTACCAGGACATATCTATTAACCAAACATGCCCACTTGACCTGGGATATATACAAGGAGGCATTCTTTGAGAAATACTTCCCTAAAAGTTTTAGAGATTCTATGGAGAGAGAGTTCCTGAATTTATATCAGGGGCAGATGACTATCGACGCATATCAACAGCATTATGAGGAGCTATTTTTCTTTGCACCAGTCAGTATGCAAGAAGAGGACACGAAAACCCGAAGGTTAGTCATGGGACTTAGGGGAAGCATACGTGAATATGTTTTGGGACTGGAGAAGAAAATCTACAATGAAGCTGTACAAATTGCTCGAGTGATAGAGTCGAGCCAAAAAGAGAGCTATTTTACTCAAAATAGGGGAATAAAAAGGCCAAATGAAAATTTTTACAACGGAGGCAACACTAAGGTATTCCAACCCTTCCGTACCCAGGGCTTCAATGCTGCAACCAAAACCATTTCCGCAACCCCACGACAACCAAAGCAAAATGGTGAGGGGATCAGGTGTTTTAACTACAACCAAGTAGGGCATGTCTCAAGAGAGTGTACTAAGCCCAGAAAACAACTACAGCAAGGAAAAGTTTACGCTGTTTCAGCCAAGGATGCTGCCGCATCGTCTGATGTGCTCACAGGTATGACCTGAACCTGTCACTTTATGTTACATTGCATGAACATGTAAACTAAATTAAAATAAATCACAGGTATCGTACCTAGTAATGGCATTCCTGCCAGAGTGCTCTTTGATTATGGAGCTACTCATCCTTTTATATCTGTGTCATTTGGAAAATATACCCCTTAAGTCTTTAGATTTTAATCTGCTTATACGATCATCGATGGGAATTATGAAGTCCAAGGAAGGACCCAGTATAAATGCTACCTTATGTTTTGCAGCAATAGATTCAGATTTGAAAGGAGAGTAACATATAATAGAAACTCGTGATGATCCAATTAAGCAAGAATTTATGGATGAATTTATGGAGCAATAGTTCGTCGGTTGCGCTTGTGGCATTAAAGATCATCTCTGAATTGATGGATGAAGTAGAAGTAGTAATTTTGTTAGGTCTGTATATAGGAACAGTGTAAGAAGACTTAGAAAAGGGAAACCAAACCCTGACTTTTGTTTTTGGAATGGAACTGCAGTATCGTGAACTATGTCAATAATTTGCCACTGACTCCCAAATCGGTTGACATGGTTAGGTGGTTGTTGATCGTCTTATGGAAATAGCTCATTCCATTGCTATACGACCTCGTATGCTTTGGAGCGGCTAAATAAGCTATATGTAGATAATATTGCCAGAATGAATGGTATGCATGAGAGCTTAGTGTCGGTCAGAGGCTTATGCCTTATCTCGAAGTTTTGGAAGGATCTACAAAAATAATGGGGACAATGTTGAAGTTTAGTACCGCACTTTACCTCAAACTGACGGACAGTCAGAGCGGACTATACAGATCCTAAGAGATATGCTCCGAGCTTGTAAAATTGATTTCAAGGAGCTTGAGTTGAGAAGTTAACCATGAATCGAAGTTGCTACCAGGCTACTATGTAGATGTCACCTATTAAGCATGGTACGGTAGAAATGTCAAATCCCTTTATTTTGGAATAAAGTCGGTGAATGAAGAATTTTGAGACCTAAGTCTAATGAAGAAAACTATCGAGTGACAGACAAGATCAAAGAAAAAGGGGTAGGATAGCTCAGGATGTGAGAAGAGACACCAAGACCTTGAGTTCGCCATAAGGGACAAAGTGTTTTTGAAGATATCACTTATGCGCAGTTTGAAATGATTAGACAAGAAGGGAAAGTCATATTTTATATATGTATTGGATCTTATAAACTTTGGAGAGACGTGGAAAAGTTACATATCCATTAGCGTTACCACTATCCATGTCTAGTGTGCATGATGTATTTCGTGTGTCTCTATTGAAAAAAAAAAGTACATTGGAGATCCATATCAAAGGTATTGACCATGGAATCATTGGATTAGATAAAATGTTTAACTATTGAAGTGGTACCAGCCTAGTTCACTAGTGGAAAGGTACAATATTTCCAAAGCCAAGAAAATTATTATATGAAGGTAACCTAGCAAAGACAAGACGTGAAGAAGAGTGCATAGGAGGAAGTAGATGCAATGCGGAAATAGAATTCCACCTATTGACTACGAAGTAAATTCAAAATTTTGAGGACAAAATTTATTTTAAGGATGGGGGAGTTGTAAGATTCATACGTTCAAATTTTGAGGACAATATTCATTTAAGGATGGGGGAGTTGTAAGATCTGTACTTTCAAACTTCGAGGACAAAATTTATTTTAAGGGTGGTGGAGTTGTAAGACCCCCACGCCACGATCCCAGCCTAACCTTACATTTTGTGTCGGGACCCGTCTACATATCATGGTCGAGCCATGTGGACCAAGTGTGTAAAGAAACCCAAGACCCAATATGAAAATTTATCCAAAAACAGTCAAAATGAGGGTAGGGTCGCAGGTTTTAACAGACAGGTCCGACCCTCCCATCGACCCTCACCATCGACCCTCAACAAGGGTCGATGAGGGTCTATGAGTTGTCCGACCCTCTCATCGACCCTCACCATCGACCCTCTGTACTCGGGAAAAACAGCACGAACCAAAAATTAGGAAACCTTCCTAATTTTGATTGGAACCTTTCCTAAACTCAATGGGACTTATTTTGGGAGGTTTTACTCTATAAATAGGACGTCCGTATGCCTCTTTCACTCCTTTTTACAACCCTAATTGGAATGAGAGAAAGCGAAGAGAAGGAAGAGAAGAAGAGAAGGAAAACTTGAAGAAAAGGCTAAGGAAGAAGAGGAAATTCAGAGAAACTCTGAATCTCAGCAAAACTAAGCTATGAATACATTCCCCATGATTTAGTTAATACTTTAGAATGGTTTATGAAGAGGATATGACTTAGAAGAAACCCAAATCATCCATTCATGGTTAGGTTTTCATGAAAAACCATGGAGGAATTCATTGAAACCATGTAGGTGAATAAAGTATAGATTCTAAACCATAGAACATGTATAGAATGAATGGTGGAAGCAAGCCATAGGACCCCAAACATGAAGAATGAATTAAAAATTAGAAATTGGACCAGAGTGCACCGAGGGTCGCACACAGGGTCGATAGACCCATCGACCCTATGCATTCTGACCATCGACCCTCAGCATTCGGGAAGTTCAGACAGAGGGTAGGGTCGATAGACCCATCGACCCTATGCATTCTGAGCATCGACCCTCTGATCGACCGACCCTCAGTTAACAGCATGGTTTTTAAATTGGAAATTAATTCTAATTAAATTCTATCGACTTTGTTATGTTTGCTAGCAATATAATAACAATATAAAGGTGATTCTAAAGCTTGGAAGAGGATCTAATAACAAGCAAAGGTGAGGGAACAAGACCTAAACTAACTGGTTAATAATAAACTGTTTTATTTCTTGAGTCCAATGCCATATTGATTCTATGCGTGTATGTTGTATGTGCATTCAGCATGTCATCCAATATTTCTATTATTTGTTCATGCATATTTATTTTACTGTTTATAACATGATGATGATGATGATGAATAGGCATGTGAATGTTTGTGTTGGCTAGTGTATATGGTGCGGGTAGGGATGGTATCAACCGGTACAGCCATGACCGTTCTTCATGGGGTGTATATTGTGCCATGGTCTATTCAAGTCATGTCCACTAAGCAAGTGTTAGTGTGCTTGATGAGAGGGGAGCATCAGGGGGAGGACGTGGCATTGTGGTTCAGCCTGGTCACCAGACTCTAGCTCTATCTCTACTCAAGTCTTGTCCACTAACATCATCGTATCGTCATTACCTTAGCGGAACTAATATGTCGTAGGGTATCAGGGGGGGACGTGGCATTGTGGTTCAGCCTGGTCACCAGACCCTAGCTCTATCTCTATGGATGTATTGAGGGATGCTGGGGTGAGGCCTTGGATACATTGTTTGGCATTAGAGTTGGTTAATTGCGAGCCCGTTTTTCAAGACCTCGCCAACATGGGCTTACGTGTTGGTATGGGCAACCGGTACAGCCATGCCGTTTTCATGGGGTGTATATTATCCATGGTGGGTGCATGTGGGGCGACAGTGCCGTTTTCATTGGGCGTTTCCACACACTCGTGTATAGAGGTGCGGCGGCCACCTATCCTTTCTATAGCACATTGCAAACTTTAAACCAGACCAAAGATATGAATTGATTGCATGCATATGTATTGTTGCATTTTTTTGTTTGCTCACTGAGCCATGATGTATGTTCACCCTTTCGAATTCGAATACTTTTAGTTGATGATGCTGGTACCACCGTTGAAGATTACATGAACACTCCTGTGTACGGGCATGTGGCGACAATGGAAGCTGAAGACCTAGTGGATACGCATGAATCCTCTTGCGAGTGCAACTCATGCGTATTCGATTAGATTTTGTTTTATTTATTTGGATTTTGTAAAGACATGTATTCGATATTTTATTTATGTCTCGGTTGAAACAACATAATTAGATATTTTATTTATAAGTATCACAGTTAGAATTTCTCAGTTCATTATCTATAAGACTTCCACTATTTATTTTATTACCTCTGATTAATGTGGAATGTGTTTTGGTTTATCATATGTGGGATAGCCTATTTTGAGATCCTGATTGAACCGTTGGATTATTGACGGTTCATCGCACCATTCTGAATAGTACAGAATTGGGGTGTGATAGTAGCAACTCAGGGAACCGGGTTGAGTTGGAAGGAAGGAGAAAGACTGGAAAATGAATCCAAAATCGGGTTTAAAAACCTGATTCTGGATCGTAGGGTCACAAAATTCGACCAAAATATGTGACGCTACTTCAGACCCTACCATCGTGCCTAGGCTCTCGGTGATCTGACAGAGAACCATGGGTCGGACCTAGGGTCGGACAATTACCGACCCTACCATCGACCCTAGGCTCTCGGTGATCTGACAGAGAACCATGGGTCTGACCTAGGGTCAGACATATACCGACCCCACGATCGACCCTATGCTCTTGGTAAGCTGACAGGGTTTCTTAGGGTCGCATACCCTAGGGTCGCATAAGGACCGACCCTGTCACACCCCAATTCCGCACCATTCGGAATAGTGTGATGAACCGTCAATAAACCAATGGTTCAACCAGGATCTCAAAATAGGCTATCCCACATATGATAAACCAAAACACATTCCACATTAATCAGAGGTAATAAAATAAATAGTGGAAGTCTTATAGATAATGAACTGAGAAATTCTAACTGTGATACTTATAAATAAAATATCTAATTATGTTGTTTCAACCGAGACATAAATAAAATATCGAATACATGTCTTTACAAAATCCAAATAAATAAAACAAAATCTAATCGAATACGCATGAGTTGCACTCGCAAGAGGATTCATGCGTATCCACTAGGTCTTCAGCTTCCATTGTCGCCACATGCCCGTACACAGGAGTGTTCATGTAATCTTCAACGGTGGTACCAGCATCATCAACTAAAAGTATTCGAATTCGAAAGGGTGAACATACATCATGGCTCAGTGAGCAAACAAAAAAATGCAACAATACATATGCATGCAATCAATTCATATCTTTGGTCTGGTTTAAAGTTTGCAATGTGCTATAGAAAGGATAGGTGGCCGCCGCACCTCTATACACGAGTGTGTGGAAACGCCCAATGAAAACGGCACTGTCGCCCCACATGCACCCACCATGGATAATATACAGCCCATGAAAACGGCATGGCTGTACCGGTTGCCCATACCAACACTTAAGCCCTTGTTGGCGAGGGCTTGAAAAACGGGCTCGCAATTAACAAACTCTAATGCCAAACAATGTATCCAAGGCCTCACCCCAGCATCCCTCAATACATCCATAGAGATAGAGCTATGGTCTGGTGACCAGGCTGAACCACAATGCCACGTCCCCCCCTGATACCCTACGACATATTAGTTCCGCTAAGGTAATGACGATACAACGATGTTAGTGGACAAGACTTGAGTAGAGATAGAGGTAGAGTCTGGTGACCAGGCTGAACCACAATGCCACGTCCTCCCCCTGATGCTCCCCTCTCATCAAGCACACTAACACTTGCTTAGTGGACATGACTTGAATAGACCATGGCACAATATACACCCCGTGAAGAACGGTCATGGCTGTACCGATTGATACCATCCCTACCCGCACCATATACACTAGCCAAACACAAACATTCACATGCCTATTCCTATCATCATCATCATCATCATGTTATAAACAATAAAATAAATATGCATGAACAAATAATATAAATATTGGATGACATGTTAAATGCACATATAAGCATACACGCATAGAATCAATATGGCATTGAACTCAAGAAATAAAACAGTTTATTTTTAACCAATTAGTTTAGGTCTTGTTCCCTCACCTTTGCTTGTTATTAGATCCTCTTCCAAGCTTTAGAATCACCTTTATATTGTTATTATATTGCTAGCAAACCTAACAAAGTCGATAGAATTTAATTAGAATTAATTTCCAATTTAAAAACCATGCTGTTAACTGAGGGTCGATCAGAGGGTCAATGGTCAGAATGCATAGGGTCGATGGGTCTATCGACCCTACCCTCTGTCTGAACTTTCCGAATACTGAGGGTCGATGGTCAGAATGCATAGGGTCGATGGGTCTATCGACCCTGTGTGCGACCCTCGGTGCACTCTGGTCCAATTTCTAATTTTTAATTCATTCTTCATGTTTGGGGTCCTATGGCTTGCTTCCACCATTCATTCTATACGTGTTCTATGGTTTAGAACTATACTTTATTCACCTACATAGTTTCAATGAATTCCTCCATGGTTTTCCATGAAAACCTAACCATGAATGAATGATTTGGGTTTCTTCTAAGTCATATCCTCTTCATAAACCATTCTAAAGTCTTAACTAAATCATGGGGAATGTATTCATACCTTAGTTTTGCTGAGATTCAAAGTTTCTCTGAATTTCCTCTTCTTCCTTAGCCTTTTCTTCAAGTTTTCTTTCTCTTCTTCTCTTCCTTCTCTTCTCTTTCTCTCAATCCAATTAGGGTTGTAAAAAGGAGTAAAAGAGGCTTAGGGACGTCCTATTTATAGAGTAAAACCTCCCAAAATAAGTCCCATTGAGTTTAGGAAAGGTTCCAATCGAAATTAGGAAGGTTTCCTAATTTTCGGTTCGTGCTGTTTTTCCCGAGTACAGAGGGTTGATGGTGAAGGTCGATGAGAGGGTCGGACAACTCATAGACCCTGCGACCCATGGTTAAGGGTCGATGGTGAGGGTCGATGGGAGGGTCGGACCTGCCTGTTAAAACATGCGACCCTACCCTCATTTTGACTGTTTTTGGGTAAATTTTCATATTGGCTCTTGGTTTTTCTTCACACACTTGGTGTCACACCCCAAATTCTGATCCAACCAGAATGGTGTGAGTGAACCGTCATTGAACCAATGGTTCACACCAGGATCTCGAATAGGCCGTGTCCACCCATACAAACCAATTACACATAACCACAATCAGAATATAAATATACAGCGGAAGACTTTAAATAGAATGAACTGAGTATCTATTGATAATTTAAATAAATATCCCATTATTCAAATTCAATCACATAAAATAAATATCTATTACATCTCTTAATAACAAACGAAAATAACTGAAACAAATAAATAAAATCCATCACAGGTACACGCAGAAAGGGCACTCGCATGAAGCGTCATGCTCGTCCTGTCCTGCCTGTACATCCAACACTGCAGCACCACCATACGCCGGAGCGTTTACGTAATCGTCCACAGTATATCCTGCATCAACATCTAAAACAATGTATATACAAAGGGTGAGCACACAACACAGCTCAGTAAGGCAATCAGACAATTTCACAAGATTATGCATGAGTAACAATCATTTTATGCTGTGGTCTGGTTTTAAGTTTGCAATGTGCTATAGAAAGGTTTGGTGGCCCCCGCACCTCTATACACGAGTGTGTGGCGTCGCACAGTAATCACACAACCACCAACCCACATGCACCCATCATGGAATAGAGATAGAGCTAAGGTATACCCGCACCTCCCCTGATACTCTACCCATACCAGTACCTAAGCCCCTACTGGCCAGGGCTCGCAAACTGGGCTCGCAACTAACCAATCCTATATGTCAACAATGTATGCTCTATCCCAGCACAGCCGTCTACGGCATAGAGATAGAGCTAGAGCGTGCAGGCCGGGTCGGAGACCTCCAAAACCTCACCTCCCCCTGATACCCTATCCGCAACTAACCCACTAGGATAGAAACAATACGCAGGTAGACCCTATCCCAACACCACTCCCTACGGCATAGAGATAGAGCTAAAGCATCGTGGACAAGGCAGCGTCGACTCGGAATCCTCAGTACCACCCAACGATGGTCGGGACAACATCAATATCGGAGACCAACGTACCACGATCTTCCCCGATACCCCACCCGTACCAAGCATGTTAAGATAGAATACTACAAAAGGTGCCAGTGTGAAGAGCGATCCCAGGCCCATGCCCCACTCCACACACCAACGAAAACAATCACATGCCTAACAATCACATCCTATGAATGCATGAACAATAATAATAACTGAAAGTAAAGGATGGCATGTGAATATGCACAAACATCACATCACAGATATTCAATGATTAACAACGATTTACTGTCCATTAATTATTAGGTTTAGGTCAGATTCCCTTACCTGACGCTCGTTCAATAACTTGCTCCACGTCGCAAGATCCAAACGATAAGTCACAGCGTCCTACATAATATTAGGGTTTCATTAGAATATATTATTTAAGGTTTCATGTCGGTCGGAAACCAACATGGTTACAAAATACCCTCACAGAGCTGACCGGTGGCATGTACCGGTCGCAGCTCTGTGGGAAAGACTGGCGACCGGTATGGTCAGCCGGTCCCCCACAGATAACCTCCCGAGAGGTAGCGGTCGCAACATACCGGTCGCACTATGTGCAACCGGTATAGTCGACCGGTATGTCTCCGGAAGACCATACATGGGTTCTTCGACTGCCGTCGATCATCCTCCATGGATTTTCAGGGTTTCTCCTATCCATCCTAAGTCTAGGCTTTGAGTTAGAGCTATCCCCAACTCGTTCAAGTCTCGTTTCGATGAATATCATCTCGAAACTCGAATCTAGGGTTTGACGGCAACTTAGGGTTTATTGGCCAATTTAGGGTTTTAGATCAATACCTACTTTGCATGGTATTGATCCACCCACACAACTATCATAGGGTAAGAAGATGGATCCAAACACTTACCGTTGACAGGCGTAACGAGAGCTTCGTCAAACGGTAATGGCGGCACCTCCTTCTTCTTCCTAGCTCCTTCTCCTTTCCAAGCTCTTTCTCTTCTCTAGGGTTTGTGAGAGACAATGGAAAGGATTTAAGGGGTTTAAAGGTGTATTTATAGGCTAGAAATAGGGTTTAGTAACCCTACTAGGATTAGGAATCTTCTAGGATTCGAAATCAGGTAAGCGGGACCCGTAGAGACTAATTTCCAAATTCCCGCACATAGCTGTGCAGACCATACCGGTCGACCGGTACCATCATCCGGTACCATCGACCGGTATACCTAAAATCAGGTATAATTGGTCGACTTCGGTCCGATTTCGTACCTGTTTGTTATCCGCTTGCCCCGTCTGGCTCGGTGATGATCGGAAGACCTGTCACGACACAAAACCAAGGTTTAGACCGGGTTTTCAGAGTGCAGGTCTTACAACTCCACCACCCTTAAAAGAAATTTCACCCCGAAATTTACATGTAGGTACTACAACTCCCCCACCCTTAAAAGAAATTTCGGCCTCGAAATTTGAACGTACCTTGATCGTCAAAAAGGTTAGGGTACTCCTTTCTCATCGCGCTCTCTTCTTCCCAAGTAATTTCCTCCACATTTTGGCTTCTCCAATGCACTTTTACATAGTGGATATCCTTGGTTCGAAGTTGCTGAACTTTTCGGCTCGAGAGCATTACAGGCACCACTTCGAAAGTTAAGTCTTCAGTCAAGTCTGGAGGATCAGCGCTCAAGATATGCGATGGATCTTTGACATACTTCTTCAGTAATGATACATGGAACACATTATGGACGCTGGACATGGATGGTGGTAAAGCCAATTGGTATGCTACATTACCACGTCGATTCAATATCTCATATGGTCCCACATACCTGGGGCATAGCTTCCCCTTCTTACCAAACCGTTTCAGACCTCGCACCGGTGACACCTTCAAGAACACTTTGTCACCCACTGCAAACTCCAGATCTCGACGTCGATTATCTGCATAGTGCTTTTGTCGAACTTGAGCTGTCTTTACTCTCTCTTTGATCTGATCAATCACTCGGCAAGTTTCTTCAACAAACTCCGGTCCTACAATTCGTCTTTCCCCCACTTCATTCCATAACAGAGGTGTACGACATTTTCTCCCATAGAGAGCTTCATATGGGGCCATCTGAATTGTAGCCTGATAACTATTGTTGTAAACAAACTCGATAAGTGATAGCTTCTCATCCCAAGCTCCTTTGAAATCTAATGCACAAGCTCGAAGCATATCTTCCAGAATTTGAATGGTTCGTTCGACTGTCCGTCCGTCCGAGGATGGAAAGCTGTCCTGAACTTCAACTTTGTTCCCATAGCTTTCCGTAATCCTTCCCGAATTTCGATGTAAAACGGGGATCTCTCGTCGGACACTATACTTTCGGAACGCCATGAAGTCCGACTATATTATCAACATATAACTTGGCCAGTTTCTCCATGGTATACCGAGGTCTGACCGCAATAAATCGAGCTGTCTTGGTGAGCCGATCTACTATAACCCAAACCGCATCCACCGACCTTGGTGTCAAAGGTAGGCCGGTGACAAAATCCATGGTGATACAATCCCACTTCCATGCGGGTTCCGTAACGGCTGTAGTAAACCCTGCGGGTCTTTGTCTCTCCGCTTTAACTTGTTGACAATTCGGACATTGAAACACGAAACGAGCTATATCGGCTTTCATACCCCTCCACCAATAGAGTCTTCTTAGATCATGGTACATCTTGGTACTTCCCGGATGTACCGAATATGGAGTGTAATGAGCTTGAGTCATAACTCGGCCTCCGATATCGCAGTCTTCGCTCTCGGGTATACATACCGGTCCGCGATACTTGAGTACTTTGTCCGATTCCAAGGTAAAGTCGGGATTACACGTACCCTTCTCTAAGTCTTCTCGCACTGTCCTGAGATATGGATCCTGTAGGATTGCTACCTTGACTTCATCAATTAGGCTCGGTGAGATCTTCAATGCGGCGAACATCATAGTGAACTTATGAATCAAGCCTTGCTCAACTGGATCTTCTACAGTTTCGATAATATGTTCTTCATCAATTTCCATCGAACTCGAGGCTGCAGCACACAATGCAGCATTTGTACTCGGCCCTGCCTCAGGTTTCGATGCCCACTTTCTGCTTAAGGCGTCAGCCACCACATTTGCTTTACCCGGATGGTACTGGATGTCGCAATCATAATCTTTTAACAATTCCAGCCATCTTCTCTATCTCATATTCGGATCCTTCGAGTGAAGAGATACGTTAAGCTCTTGTGATCTGACTTGATCTGAAACTTCTCACCGTACAAATAGTGTCTCCAAGTCTTGATTGCATGAATAACCGCTGCTAGCTCCAAGTCATGCGTAGGATAGTTCTTCTCATGCTCTTTTAACTGTCTTGATGCGTAACCGATCACCTGTTCTCCTTGCATCGAACACACCCGATACCCAACCCCCGAAGCATCCGTATATAGAGTAAACGGTACGCTTGGTTCGGGGATGGTCGGGATAGGTGCAGAGACAAGTCTTGACTTCAAAGTCCGGAAGCACTTCTCACACTCATCTGTCCATATAAATTTCTCTCCCTTCTTGGTCAATCCGGTGAGTGGAACCGCGATCCTGGAGTAATCTTCCACGAATCTTCTATAATAGCCAGCCAACCCAAGGAAACTACGAATCTCTGCAACAGATTTTGGTGCTTCCCATCCTACTATAGCAGCTATCTTGCTTGGATCAACCTTGATACCGTCTCCAGATACGACATGGCCCAAGAAAGCTACTTCCTTCAGCCAAAACTCGCACTTCTTGAATTTTGCATAAAGCCTCACATCCCTCAGCCGTTGTAGGGCTGCCCTCAAATGCGCTGTATGAGTCTCCATGTCCTTAGAGTAAATCAATATGTCATCGATGAATACGATGACCGATGTGTCCAACATGTCATGGAACACTCGGTTCATCGGTTCCATAAACGACGCTGAGCATTGGTCAACCCGAAAGACATAACCGGAAACTCATAATGCCCATACCTCGTTCCAAAGCGGTCTTGAATATCTCCGGCCTTGATCTTCAATTGGTGATACCCGATCGGAGATCGATCTTCGAGAAAACCTTTGCACCCTGCAGCTGATCGAACAGATCATCGATCCTAGGCAAAGGATACCGATTCTTGATCGTCAACTTGTTCAGCTCACGATAGTCAATACATAGCCGTACACTTCCATCTTTCTTTTTGACGAACAACACAGGTGCTCCCCAAGGCGAAATACTAGGTCGTATGAAGCCCTTATCCAGCAATTCTTGTAATTGGGTCTTCAACTCCTTTAACTCGGTTGGGGCCATCCTGTATGGCGCTTTAGACACCGGAGCCGAACCCCGGTATAAGGTCTATCACAAATTCTGTAGCCCTGTCCGGTGGTAAGCCCTGGAAGATCCTCCCGGAAATACATCTGGAAACTCCCGAACCACCTCTATATCCTCCATCTTGAGTGACTCTGCTGTGAGGTCGACTACGAATACGAGATAACCCACTCCCCCTTTCTCCAAGCATCTCTTAGTCTTTAGGGCGGAGAGGATCAACTTTCGCTTCCTAGATAGCTTAATTCCAGCGAAGCTATATTCCTTTCCCTCTCTGTCGGGAAGCATAAGCTTCATTTCACCACATAAAAGGACGGCCGAATGATGGCCTAGCCAATCCATTCCTAAAATGACATCAAAATCTGCCATCTCAAGTATTACTAGGCTTGCTTCTAGGTCTCGGCCCTCGATACTTACAGTACATGGTCCATACTACTTGGTCAAAGCCACTTCGACTTCTAGTGGAGAGCGAACTATCAAGCTTGGGTTCAATTGCTTGATTGGTAACTCCATTCGCTTCCCAAAAGAAATAGAAACAAAGGAGTGCGTGGCCCCAGAGTCAAATAATACTCGGCGGGTAAACCGGCTACATTTACAATTCCCGGAATATATCGCCTCTTAGTTCTACATGCTCATGCAACTGAAAGAGTAAACCAAATAGTAAGGGATAAAGTCGTACCAGTTACCACATCAGGTGATGCAGCTGCCTCTTCAAGTGGTGACTGCATAAACTCGGCTTGCTTGGGGAGCTTGCTTCCTAGGTAGCGTGCAGTTCCTTGCAATATGTCCCGATTCTTGGCGACGTTATAACACTTAATATTTGGGTTGGGTCTGGCTAATTGTGGCACGTGGTGCCGGGTTGTTTCTCGCAGTGCTGTAGCAGTCTACCCCCTGTATGGGCGGAATGGCCTAGTATTACTGCCACGCGAGCTCTCTCCAGCAGGTCTCTTCACTCCCCTGTTTTGAGCGAAGAAGTTGTCCCTCTGACTGGACTCTATCACCCTCGCAACCTGCACTGCCCCATTGTAGGTCTTCTTATCCAGACCCAACAGATGCTCTCTAATGCTTCCACGTAGTCCCATGGTGAACCTACGTATCTTTGTCTCCTCTTCCCGCATATAGTATACCGGTCGCACACCTGTAGAAATATGCTGCGGCCGGTATAGTCGACCGGTCAAAATTAAATTTCTGGCTGAGACATACCGGTCGCATGTCTATGAGATACCGGTCGCCACTCTGTAGACAGTGTTGCGACCGGTATAGTCGACCGGTCGAAAAAATTTTCTGGCCGAGACATAGCGGTCGCACACCTGGGTTGATACCGGTCGACCGGTATAGGCATAACCGTCGACCGGTATGCCCAAAATGGCTTTAAAATCGCGAAAAAGTGAGATTTTCTCACTTTTCTTTTCTTCTTTCTCTCCGGTGGCGATTCTTCTCTGGGTTCCGAGTTGCTACAGTTCGACCGGTGCTATTTGAGGCCGATTCCTTCCATTCAAGACCTAGCATATCGTCTCCAGGTAGGTCTCTACCCTCTCTCTCATATTTTTAGAAATTTTCCATATCGTCTTTATGTAGAAATTTAGGTTTTTCTTTGTTCGAGATGTTTTAACCGTAGGAATTCTTTTCCTTCGGCTTAGAAAGGGTTTAGGGACCCCCAAGAGCAAAAGCCCTCAACTAATTTGGGGTTCCACCGCAAGGTTTTGATAAAAATCGAATTTTTACTCTTTTTGACCTAGGTTTTTCAAAAATTTCGAAATTTTTCTAATTTTTCTTAATTCTTGACATTTCTTGAAATTGCTTGTTATAATTGCTTGTGATTGGTTTGTTGAAGAGTGTGGGGGTTACGTAAGTCCTCCTCCCCATGTTTTTGGGTGAGTTTGAGGCTTTTTCCCAATTTACTGTCGTTATGCTGTCGAAATTTCGAAAATTTCTAACTTTTCTCTCGTTTTCTTTTGTTTTACAGATTTTAAATGGCTCCTAGACGCAACCTCGGGAAGCGATCACATGGTTCTAGTTCTCGGGTTCCCTCTCCACCTATCCCTCAGCTAGATGAGCTATGGTTTCGCTCTTTGGAAGCTCAGGCTCGGTTTTCTTGGTTCGATGACAAGAGTATCGTATCCGGGCGACGGGTCAATGTGGGACAATTACACCGGTTTAATGTAGAGACAGCCTTTGGTGCTCTAGGTTGGCTGCCGGTTATTTCCTACACAGAGACCACACGCCCTAACCTGGTCAAGCATTTTTATGCAAATCTGGAGCTCGAAGGGGATGTCGAGGACCCGAACCAGTGTAGGGATTTGCGCATTACCAGTTACGTCCGGGGTGTACATATTTCCTTCAACACCCACCAGTTGGCTGATCTGCTTGGGGTTCCCAACGATGGAGATTTGGTATACTGCGCCCCCAAGGCGAAAGGTTACTTGACTGAAGATTTGCGCCGGGAGATAGCGCAGCAGATACTCAACCCTGGGGCTCCTATGAAGGCAGCTAGCTTGAGACCTATACCCCGGGTCTACAGCCGCATCATCCAAAGACGATATAGTGCCACAGAGCGGTCACTACAATGAGTTGTCTCAGCTCACCCAGTACGTCATTTATTGCGTCTGCACCGGAGAGCGGATCTCACTTTCATACCTCATCATCCGGACTATGCATCGAGCGGCTGTGACCGATCGGGCCAGCAACCTTCCCTATGGCCGTCTCGTCACTTTCCTTCTTCGCCGTCTGGGCGTGAGTTTCAGAGGAGAGACAGCCGTCGAGGACTCCATGACTTCTGACATCGATTGGGATGCGATAAACAGGATGCAGATGGTTGATCTTCCCGTTAGTGATGACGAGTTGGAGGCTCGCCCTCGTCCACTTGGGAGAGTAGCATGGGACGCCCTGGCTCGTGGTCTACGAGTGACTCAGGACCAGGTGCATTGGCTTAGGGTCGCATACGAGCGGGACTATGACATAGCGGACCCCATTCCTCCCGGGCCTCCTACCCCATGATTTCCATTCTACTTTTCATATGATCTGTTTATATAACGGGGTAACTTTCCGTTTGTGGACTGTACCCTGTAGCACTATTTCATTTGATACTATTTTTCCATTTAATGAAAGTTTCATGGTTCACCTATCTAGTGTATGTGCACAGATTAAGTTTCACATTTAGAATAGTACATTATTCTCTTTCTTAGTCCGTTTCAGGTATCAAACACTGCTTAGGGTGTGTTTGTATTAAGATTTTTAAACTTCCTAACTCAGTTCATCGACCCCATTATGTGTAGCATGGTTTGTTGGAACAGAGCCCGAGAGCTCTGATACCAAGTTGTCACACCCCAAATTCTGTTCACACCGGGATCTCGAATAGGCCGTGTCCACCCATACAAACCAATTACACATAACCACAATCGAATATAAATATACAACGGAAAGACTTTAAATAGAATGAACTGAGTATCTATTGATAATTTAAATAAATATCCCATTATTTAAATTCAATCACATAAAATAAATATCTATTACATCTCTTAATAACAAACGAAAATAACCGAAACAAATAAATAAAATCCATCACGGTACACGCGAAAAGCGCACTCGTATGAAGCGTCATGCTCGTCCCGTCCCGCCTGTACATCCAACACCGCAGCACCACCATACGCCGGAGCGTTTACGTAATCGTCCACAGTATATCCTGCATCAACATCTAAAACAATGTATATACAAAGGGTGAGCACACAATACAACTCAGTAAGGCAATCAGACAATTTCACAAGATTATGCATGAGTAACAATCATTTTATCTTGTGGTCTGGTTTTAAGTTTGCAATGTGCTATAGAAAGGTTTGGTGGCCCCCGCACCTCTATACACGAGTGTGTGGCGTCGCACAGGAATCACACAACCACCAACCCACATGCACCCATCATGGAATAGAGATAGAGCTAAGGTATACCCGCACCTCCCCGATACTCTACCCATACCAGTACCTAAGCCCCTATCGGCCGGGGCTGCAAACCGGGCTCGCAACTAACCAATCCTATATGTCAACAATGTATGCTCTATCCCCAGCAGCCAGCCGTCTACGGCATAGAGATAGAGCTAGAGCGTGCAGGCCGGGTCGGAGACCTCCAAAACCTCACCTCCCCACGATACCCTATCCGCAACTAACCCACTAGGATAGAAACAATACGCAGGTAGACCCTATCCCAACACCACTCCCTACGACATAGAGATAGAGCTAAAGCATCGTGGACAAGGCAGCGTCGACTCGGAATCCTCGAGTACCACCCAACGATGGTCGGGACAACATCAATATCGGAGACCAACGTACCACGATCTTCCCCGATACCCCACCCGTACCAAGCATGTTAAGATAGAATACTACAAAAGGTGCCAGTGTGAAGAGCGATCCCAGGCCCATGCCCCACTCCACACACCAACGAAAACAATCACATGCCTAACAATCACATCCTATGAATGCATGAACAATAATAACAACTGGAAGTAAAGGATGGCATGTGAATATGCACAAACATCACATCACAGATATTCAATGATTAACAACGATTTCTTGTCCATTAATTATCAGGTTTAGGTCAGATTCCCTTACCTGACGCTCGCTCAATAACTTGCTCTACGTCGCAAGATCCAAACGGTAAGTCACGGCGTCCTACATAATATTAGGGTTTCATTAGAATATATTATTTAAGGTTTCATGTCGGTCGGAAACCAACATGGTTACAAAATACCCTCACGAGCTGACCGGTGGCATGTACCGGTCGCGACTCCGTGGGAAAGACTGGCGACCGGTATGGTCAGCCGGTCCCCCACGAATAACCTCCCGAGAGGTAGCGGTCGCAACATACCGGTCGCACTATGTGCAACCGGTATAGTCGACCGGTATGTCTCCGGAAGACCATACATGGGTTCTTCGACTGCCGTCGATCATCCTCCATGGATTTTCAGGGTTTCTCCTATCCATCCTAAGTCTAGGCTTTGAGTTAGAGCTATCCCCAACTCGTTCAAGTCTCGTTTCGATGAATATCATCTCGAAACTCGAATCTAGGGTTTGACGGCAACTTAGGGTTTATTGGCCAATTTAAGGTTTTAGATCAATACCTACTTTGCATGGTATTGATCCACCCACACAACTATCATAGGGTAAGAAGATGGATCCAAACACTTACCGTTGACAGGCGTAACGAGAGCTTCGTCAAACGGTAATGGCGGCACCTCCTTCTTCTTCCTAGCTCCTTCTCCTTTCCAAGCTCTTTCTCTTCTCTAGGGTTTGTGAGAGACAATGGAAAGGATTTAAGGGGTTTAAAGGTGTATTTATAGGCTAGAAATAGGGTTTAGTAACCCTACTAGGATTAGGAAACTTCTAGGATTCGAAATCAGGTAAGCGGGACCCGCAGAGACTAATTTCCAAATTCCCGCACATAGCTGTGCAGGCCATACCGGTCGACCGGTACCATCATCCGGTACCATCGACCGGTATACCTAAAATCAGGTATAATTGGTCGACTTCGGTCCGATTTCGTACCTGTTTGTTATCCGCTTGCCCCGTCTGGCTCGGTGATGATCGGAAGACCTGTCACGACACAAAACCAAGGTTTATACCGGGTTTTCAGAGTGCGGGTCTTACACTTGGTCCACTTGGCTCGACCATGATATGTAGACGGGTTCCGACACAAAATATAAGGTTAGGCCGGGTTTGTGGCGTGCGGGTCTTACAACTCCACCACCCTAAAAAGAAATTTTGTCCTCGAAATTTGAAAGTACAGATCTTACAACTCCCCCATTCTCAAAATAAATTTTGTCCTCAAAATTTGATTTCAGGTGGAAATTCTACGTCCGCATTTCATCTTCTTCCTCCCACGCAATCTCCTCCACGTATCGTCTTCGTCAGATTATCTTTGTATAATTGATACCAAGTTTTTAAGGTGTTATACATTTCAACTAGTGAACTAGGCTGGTACCACTTCAATAGTTAAATCTCCTATTTAATCCAGTGATTCCGTGGTCAATACTTTTGATATGGATCTCCAATGTACTTCTTCAATAGAGACACACGAAATACATCATGCCCGCTAGACATGGATAGCGGTAATGCTAATTGATATGTAACTTTTCTACATCTCTCCAGAGTTTATAAGATTCGACGCATATATAGAATACTACTTTCCTTCTTGTCTAATCATTTCAAACTATGCATAAGTGATATCTTCAAAAACACTTTGTCACTTATGGCGAACTCAAGGTCTTGGTGTCTATTCTAACAATCCTGAGCTATCCTGCCCCTTTTCTTTGATCTTGTCTGCCACTTAGGTTTCCAAAGTTCTTCATTCACTAACTTTATTCCAAAATAAAGGAATTTGACATTTCTACCGTACCATGCTTGATAGGTGACATTTACATGGTAGCTTAATAGCAACTTCAATTCACGGTAACTTCTCAACTCTAACTCCTTGAAATCAATTCATAAGCTCAGGGCATATCTCTTAGGATTTGTATAGTCTGCTCCGACTGTCCGTCGGTTTAAGATAAAATGCGGTACTAAACTTCAACTTTGTTCCCATTGTTTCCTATAGATCCTTTCAAAACTTCAAGATAAAGCATGAGCTTCTAGCAGACACTAAGCTCTCATGCATACCATTCAATCTGACAATACTATCCATATATAGCTTAGTTAGTCTTTCCAAAGCATATCGAGGTCATATAGCAATGGCATGAGCTATCTTCAGAAGGCGATCAAAAATCACCCAAATTACATCAATCGATCTAGTAGTTAGTGGCAAATCAGTGACATAAATTCATTGTAATATTGCAGTTCCACTTTCCAACTGGCTCCAATAGTGGTTGTAGTAAGCCATGTTGGTCTTTGTCTTTCAGCCTTTACTTGTTGATAATCCAGACACTGGAACACGCACTACACCACCTTTGTTATCATTCTTCTTTACCAATACAATCTCTTCAGGTCACGATACATATTGGTTCTCCAGGATGTACTAAATATTGAGTACGATGGGCTCTTATCATTATCCTCTTCCTGACATCTGAATCTTTATCTTCAGGCATTCAGAATCTACCACTGTATCTGAGTACCGTCTCCGCATCCAAAATAAGTCAGGTTTAGTTTTCCTTTCTCCAAATCTCCTTGCATTGTTCTTATATATAGATCTAACCAAATTTCTACTTTTACTTCATCCATTAATTCAGAGATGATCTTTAATGTACTGAACGCAAGCAAGGAATCATTGCTCCATAAGTTCATTCATAAGTTCTCACTTAATTGGATCATCCCTAGCTTCTATTATAAGTTACTCCTCTTCCAAATCTGAATCTGTTGCTGCGGAACATAAGGCAGCATTCATACTGGGTCTTTCCTTGGACTTCATAATTCCCTTTTTGCTTAAGGTCTTAGTTACTTCACTAGCCTTCCTTGGATGATACTAGATATCCCAGTCTTAATCCTTGAGCAATTTCAGCCATCTTCTTATCCTCATGTTCAACTCTTTCTAATGAAGAGATAAATAAAACACTTGTAATCCGATCTAATCTAGAATTCCTCTCCGTTTAAATAATGTCTCCAAGTCTTGATTGCATGAATCCCAACTGTTTACTCCAATCATGAGTTGGGTAACTTTTCTCATGCTCTTTCAGTTCTCTTAAAGCATATGAAATCGATTATTTACCTTACATCAACCCGCATCCTAGATCCAATCCGAAAGCTCCGATGGATAGGGTAAAAGGTTTCCCTGGTGCCGGAACGATCAAGATGGGAGCTGATATCAATCTTACTTTAGAATCTGAAAATATTCTTCACCCTTGTCAGTCAATTAAACTCATCTTCTTTCTTGGTTAGCTTGGTAAGAGGTATTGCGATCTTAGAGTGGTCCTCCAAAAATCGTCTGTAATAACCAGCTAACCAAGAAACATCTGATCTTCGCAATATTCTTCAAGTGTTTCTCACCCTACAATTGCTTCTATATTAATAGGGTCCACTTTAATCCCTTTTTATGATGCTACATGATCTAAGAAGATCACTTTGTTTAATCAGGTCTCATATTTCTTGGAATTGGCATAAAGCTTTTCCCTTCTCAGTTGTTGTGAAGCTGTTCTAAAATCCGTTGTATGAGTCGCTTCATTCTTGGAATAAACCAGAATATCATCTATGAAAATGATGACCAACGTGTTCAACATGTCATGAAACACCCAGTTCATTAGCTTCATAAAAGATGTAAGGGCATTGGTTAATCCAAACGTCATAATCGAGAACTCATAATGTCCAATCCCGATTCTAAAAGCTATCTTCGAGATATTTCTGTCCAAAATTCTTCAGCTGATGATATCTTGACTGAAGAAAATACCTTTGCTTCTTGCAACTGTTTAAACAAGTCATCAATCTGAGGTTGTGAATATCGATTATTTTTCGTGAGCTTGTTAAATTCTCGGTAGTTTATACGCAGACAACACTACCATCCTTCTTCTTCACGAATTGCATTGGCGCTTCTCATGATGCAATACTTAGCCGATTAGAACCCTTGTCTAAGAACTCTTGTAGTTGAGTCTCAATTTCTTCAACTCCGTAGGAGCTACTCTATAGGTGCCTTTGACACAAGTATCGTCCTTGGTAACAAGTCGATGACGAACTCGATCGCATGATCAGATGGTAACCTAGATAAGTCTCCTAGAACGCATCGAGAACTTATGCATCATATCAATACCTTCCATCTGTGGTGCTTCTTTGGTAACGTATACCACAGATACCATATATCCAACTTCTTTCTCTTCAAAGCATCTCTTCTCCTTTAGCATAGAGAGGATCAACTTTCACTTCCTAGGCAATATACTCCCAATGATACTAAATCATATGCCATTTTTATTCTTGAATGATAACCTCTTCTATGCACATAATCACTTTGTAGAGTGTTGAGACAACCAGTCTATCCCCAAGATGACGTCAAAGTTTGCCATCTCAAGTTTATTTAGGTTGCGTCCAAATTTTCATCCATCCATTAATATGATTCAATCTTGCTCATAACACTCATTTAAAACAACTTTTAGTCCCAAAAGGGCTTAAACTAGAGAAATCTGGTATAAGGTCTTAAGAGCTTGTCTAGTTCCTTCATCTCTTTTGATTTTTCAAAGACTATCATCAAAATCTCATATTGCACTCATTAGCTTGTATTTCTTTTATCCTTGATGTTCTACCTTGCTCTCTCTTCCATATACCTCGAAACATCTTGTGATTGTTACTTCATATCCCAAGTCTATCTATAAGCATTAGGGTATTTGCTTATGAATTCATTAATTCAGCTAAACTATTTGGTATTTACTTAATCATATCCCTCAACATTGGGCATAACTCAATTATCATTGTATTAAATCGAGTACTACTTATGCCATGACTTATCCTTGTATCCACTCTTAAATTTCCCTTTAGGAATCTTCTACCTTGTCAAAATTCATACCGATATAACCATCCTTAACTCTACTTGAGTGCTATCTTTTTCTTTACTGGCTACTCTTAATAGTTCCCACATTTTCTCATGCACTCTTTTATAGACATGATTCATATCCATCCATTTAGCAATCTCAAAATAAGTTCTCCATCACTTCGTCTGAGTTTCATTGGCTATAGCATTTAATCTGAATCCAATCATCTTTCTTCCTATAATTCCATTATCACTACACATCTTTATCAACAATGATCAGGGAGTGTATAATTCAGAATGTTTGTCCAAACAATTCATTTCCTTCTTTCAATTTAGCATAATGACAAACACTTGTTTTATCTGGTGAACCTAGGTTTACAGAATCAGGAGTAAATCTGTAGTAATCCAACCGGCATCAAAAGATCGTTAAGTTGCATGGTGGTCCAAATACATGCAATAGAGGTTTTATAATTCTTAACCTCATGGTTACAGGTTCTATCGAATATTTAATGCCATTGGTCAAGGCACTACAGGAGTAAATCTGGAGAAAGATTTCGTACATCGATAAATCAAGTATAAATCAGTAGATGTATGCTCAACATGATTAAACATTTAACTGTTCATTCAGTTCATATCTCTGTTCATGTTGTTGATCATGAGAGTGGTTTAGATTGGTATAATCAGGACTAAGACTAAAGAAACAATATCTATAACTCCAATTGACAGGTTAAATCAAGAAGGTATCATGTCAAGGTACGAGAATTAAAATCAAGTATGTGCATCCTCTATAATCATAAGAGTAAGTCAATAATGCACCGCATCCTATATAAATATATCTACTTACATGACCATTATCCTCTTATCTCTGTTTGGATTTATCCCGTGATCTTTTCCTTTATCTCTACAGGGGTTTTGGCATTACTAGCCATTTTCTTTCTTCCTCTGTCTTACATCGAGTTTCACATCTTGTGAGTACCAACTCGGTATTCAAATTTTCTACTGTACAGATGCTTCCTTCTTGTCACTGTACTATATCCTTGTATACCTAGATAACTACCCCACTTATAGATAATACCCTATATTATTTTTTTATCCGGATAAATTTTGGTCTTCCCTTTCTGTTTGAGTGTATATATATGGTTCCACCTTTTATATGTACATTATCGTCTTGTTTAATTTCTGTCTTAACCAACACAGGTGCTTATGGTTTGTTTATATTAAAGCATTTAATTTATCCTAACTCAGTTCATGGACTCCAGTGGAAGTATTCAGGTTTAATGGGTAAGGCCTACGAAAGCTCTGATACCAAGTTGTCACACCCCAATTTCGCACCATTCGGAATAGTGTGATGAACCATCTATAAACCAACGGTTCAACCAGGATCTCAAAATAGGCTATCCGACATATGATAAACCAAAACACATTCCACATTAATCAGAGGTAATAACATAAATAGCGGAAGTCTTACAGATAATGAACTGAGAAATTCTAACTGTGATACTCATAAATAAAATATCTAATTATGTTGTTTCAACCGAGACATAAATAAAATATCGAATACATGTCTTTACTAAATCCAAATAAATAAAACAAAATCTAATCGAATACGCATGAGTTGCACTTGCAAGAGGAGTCATGCGTATCCACTATGTCTTCAGCTTCCATTGTCGCCACATGCCCGTATACAGGAGCGTTCATGTAATCTTCAACGGTGGTACCTGCATCATCAACTAAAAGTATTTGAATTCAAAAGGGTGAGTACACATCACGGCTCAGTGAGCAAACAAAACAATGCAACAATACATATGCATGCAATCAATTCATATCTTTGGTCTGGTTTAAAGTTTGCAATGTGCTATAGAAAGGATAGGTGGCCGCCGCACCTCTATACACGAGTGTGTGGAAACGCCAAATGAAAACGGCACTGTCGCCCCACATGCACCCACCATGGACAATATACACCCCATGAAAATGGCATGGCTGTACCGGTTGCCCATACCAACACGTAAGCCCCTATTGGCGAGGGCTTGCAAATCGGGGTCGCAACTAACCAACCCTAATGCCAAACAATGTATCCAAGGCCTCACCCCAGCATCCCTCAATACATCCATAGAGATAGAGCTAGGGTCTGGTGGCCAGGCTGAACCACAATGCCACTTCCCCCCTGATACCCTACGACATATTAGTTCCGCTAAGGTAATAGCGATACGATGATGTTAGTGGACAAGACTTGAGTAGAGATAGAGCTAGAGTCTGGTGACCAGGCTGAACCACAATGCCACGTCCTCCCCCTGATGCTCCTCTCGCATCAAGCACACTAACACTTGCTTAGTGGACATGACTTGAATAGACCATGGCATAATATACACCCCATGAAGAACGGTCATGGCTGTACCGGTTGATACCATCCCTACCCGCACCATATACACTAGCCAAACACAAACATTCACATGCCTATTCCTATCATCATCATCATCATCATGTTATAAACAATAAAATAAATATGCATGAACAAATAATATAAATATTGGATGACATGTTAAATGCACATACAAGCATACACGCATAGAATCAATATGGCATTGGACTCAAGAAATAAAACAGTTTATTCTTAACCAATTAGTTTAGGTCTTGTTCCCTCACCTTTTCTTGTTATTAGATCCTCTTCCAAGCTTTAGAATCACCTTTATATTGTTATTATATTACTAGCAAACCTGACAAAGTCGATAGAATTTAATTAGAATTAATTTCTAATTTAAAAATCATGTTGTTAACAGAGGATCGATGGTCAGAATGCATAGGGTCGATGGGTCTATCGACCCTACCCTCTGTCTGAACTTCCCGAATGCTGAGGGTCGATGGTTTAGAATGCATAGGGTCGATGGGTCTATCGACCCTGTGTGCGACCCTCGGTGCACTCTGGTCCAATTTCCAATTTTTAATTCATTCTTCATGTTTGGGGTCCTATGGCTTGCTTCCACCATTCATTCTATACATGTTCTATGATTTAGAACTATACTTTATTCACCTACATGGTTTCAATGAATTCCTCCATGGTTTTCCATGAAAACCTAACCATGAATGGATGATTTGGGTTTCTTCTAAGTCATATCCTCTTCATAAACCATTCTAAAGTCTTAACTAAATCATGGGGAATGTATTCATACCTTAGTTTTGCTGAGATTCAGAGTTTCTCTGAATTTCCTCTTCTTCCTTAGCATTTTCTTCAAGTTTTCCTTCTCTTCTTCTCTTCCTTCTCTTCTCTTTCTCTCAATCCAATTAGGGTTGTAAAAAGGAGAAAAAGAGGCTTAGGGACGTCCTATTTATAGAGCAAAACCTCCCAAAATAAGTCCCATTGAGTTTAGGAAAGGTTCCAATCGAAATTAGGAAGGTTTCCTAATTTTCGGTTCGTGCTCTTTTTCCCGAGTACAGAGGGTCGATGGTGAGGGTCGATGAGAGGGTCGGACAACTCATAGACCCTACGACCCATGGTTGAGGGTCGATGGTGAGGGTCGATGGGAGGGTCGGACTTGCCTGTTAAAACATGCGACCCTACCCTCATTTTGACTATTTTTGGGTAAATTTTCATATTAGGTCTTGGTTTTTCTTCACACACTTGGTCCACTTGGCTCGACCATGATATGTAGACGGGTCCCGACACAAAATATAAGGTTAGGCCGGGTTCATGGCGTGCGGGTCTTATAGACCCTACCATCGACCCTACGATTGAAAATATAGTATTTTGTCAGAAGGGATTTGAAAATTTTGAAATTTATATTGATTAGTTGGATTTGTACTTGAGAACAACTTATATTGATGGCCTCACATGTGCTATGATTGTTTTAAGACACTACCACCATCAGAACAGGAAATGGCTGGGCGTAGGGTGACCAGATGAGGCCGTAACCCAATTCCACCACCACCACCTGTGGAGGAAGATAGCCCCGTAAATCATGAAGCACAAGAGAATTGGAATATGGCACCGCCAGTGGCTAGTGGCTAGGAAAATCCTACAAACTTGCCAGCCCCACCTACAGATCTGGCTATAGCGGTAATGAACTTGGCACAACAGCTACAGCAAATACAACAGGTGTAAGCTAAAATGCAGGCTGCTATAGGCATGGCTTTTCTAGCTGCACATACGACACCTATGCTAGCAGGGTAGGCTAGCATAGTACCAGGGGGAAGCAACACAGTACCCCACACACCTCAAACACCAGTCATGCCAGCTCAAGTGCAGAATCCTGAGGTAGCTCAAGGCAGTTACCAGTACCAACCACATATGTATGGAACCTATGCTCCGTATCAGCTGGACCACTCCCGACTGATCGAGCATTTTCTAAAGATGAAGCCCAAGGAATATAATGGTAAGCCAGCAGATTCTTTGTGGGCAGCACACTGGATTGATGAAATAGAATTTTTTTTTACTATGATGACAGTGAATGAGGAGGAGAAAGTGTTGTGTGCAACCTTCATGCTGAAAGGCGATGCACACCACTGGTGGAAGTCCACACGGACTTATCTATTAACAAAGCACGCCCAATTGACCTGGGTTATATATAAAGAGGCATTCTTTGAGAAGTATTTCCCTAGAAGTTTTAGAGATTCTACGGAGAGAGAGTTCCTGAGTTTATATCAGGGGCAAATGACCGTGGATGCATACCAACAGCGTTATGAGGAGTTGTTTTTCTTTGCACCCGCTAGTATGCAAGAGGAAAATACTAAAACTCGAAGGTTCATCATGGGACTCAGGGGAAGTATCCGTGAGTATGTTCTGGGATTGGAAAAAAAAGTTTACAATGAAGCAGTATAGATTGCTCGAGTAATAGAGTCGAGCTAGAAAGAGAGCTACTTTGCTCAAAATAGGGGTATTAAAAGGCCAAACGGAAATTCATACAACGGAGGGAATACAAGGACATTCAAACCCTTTCGTACTCAAGGCTTTAATGCTGTAGTCAAGACTAGTCCAGTAGCTCAACCGCAACAAAAGAAAAATAATGAAGGAGTAAAATGCTATAACTGCAATCAAGTGGGACATTATTCCAGAGAATGTCCTAAGCCTTGGAAGCAACTACAGCAAGGAAGGGTTTATGTTGTTACATCTGAGGATGCTACCGCATCGCCTGATGTGGTCACAGGTATGACCTGAACCTTTCATTTTGTGTTACATTGTGTGAGCATGTAGACTAAATTAGAACAAATCACATGTATCGTACCTATTAATGGCATACCCGCTAGAGTACCCTTTGATTCTAGAGCTATTCATTCTTTTATATCTGTGTCATTTAGAAAGAAGCTGAATCTACCTCTCAAATCTTTAGACTACAAACTGCTTGTACGATCACCTATGGGATTAAAAGTGGAATTAAAAAAGGGTTATGGACCATGTCCAGTTCTTATTGACGAGAAAACTTTGGATGCAACCTTGATTCAACTTGAGATGGCAGACTTTGACGTCATCTTGGGAATAGACTGGTTAGCTTGGCATTCTGCAAACCTATTATGTGCATAAAAGAAGCTGACATTTAAAGACAAGGAAGGAACAGAGTTTAGTTTTGTGGGAACCAAACTTCTCCGTAAACGAAAACTCATCCTCTCTGCATTAAAGGCTAGGAAATGCCTCGAGAAAGGAGGAGTTGGATATTTAGTATCAGTGGTCGATCTCACCAAGGAAGCACCACGAATGGAGGATATTGATGTTGTGCGTGACTTTCTAGATGTATTTCCTGAAGAACTACCAGGACTACCACCCGACCGAGCGACAAAGTTCATTATAGACTTGATGCCCGGAGCCGCACCAGTATCTAAAGAACCCTATCGAATGGCTGCTACTGAACTGAAGGAATTGAAGGTACAGTTACAAGAATTATTGGACAAGGGTTATATCAGACCTAGCATATCACCATGGGGAGCGCTAGTATTGTTTGTAAAGAAGAAGGACGGTAGCGTTCGACTATGTATAGACTATCGAGAATTGAATAAGCTTACAATCAAGAATCAGTATCCATTACCTCAGATCGATGACTTATTTTATTAGTTGCAAGGTGCCAAGGTGTTCTCCAAGATTGATCTTCGGTCAGAGTACCATCAGTTGAAGATTAAGGATGGTGATATTCCAAAGATAGCATTTAGAACAAGATATGGACATTATGAATTTTTAGTCATGTCTTTTGGATTGACTAACGCACCCGCAACTTTTATGAAACTCATGAATCGGGTATTCCATGATATGTTGGAAACGTCGGTCATTGTGTTTATTGATGATATATTGGTCTACTCCAAGGACAAGAAAACTCATGTCATGAATTTAAGAGCCGCTCTGCAGTGATTAAGGAAAGAGAAGCTTTACGCCAAATTTACAAAGTGGGGGTTTTGGTTAAATGAGGTCGCTTTCTTAGGCCATGTTGTATTCGTTGAAGGAATTAAAGTGGATCCTAGCAAGATTGAAGCCATTGTGAAGTGGGAAGCACTGAAGAGCATTGCAGAAATTAGAAGTTTCCTAGGTCTAGCTGGGTATTATCGATGATTCATGGAAGACTATTCCAGAATTGTCGCACCTTTCACCAGTTTGACTAAGAAAGGAGAAAAATTTGTTTAGACTGATAAATGTGAGAAAATTTTCTAAACATTGAAGGCTAGATTGATATCTATTCCGATCTTGACTATTCCTATTCCAAGACAGCCATTTATCTTGTACATTGATGCGTCGGGATTGGGTTTAGGATGTGTACTTATGTAAGGAGAACAAGTAATTGCGTATGCTTCAAGACAACTGAAGACACATGAGAAGAACTATCCCACTCATGACTTGGAATTAGCGACAGTAGTACATGTTGTCAAGATATGGAGACATTACTTGTACGGAGAGAAATTTCAGATTAAATCAGATCATAAGAGTCTCACTTATCTTTTTAATCAGAAGGAGTTGAACATGCGACAAAGAAGATGGCTGGAATTATTGAAGGATTAGGATTGTGATATCCAGTATCATCCAGGAAAGGCTAATGTAGTTGCTGATGCGCTAAACAGAAAAGCAATGATAAAATCTCAATGAGAGGTTAACACAACTGCAGCAATGTGTACTATAGGAAAAGTGTTCAATTACTGTAATGAGCAGTTCGTGATAGATGCACTGGGTGAATCAACCAACCAAGGGATTATTTATCGGTTTTCAAATATGTTCGCAATGTTGAAGATTGTACCTGATATAATTGAAGAAGTGAAAGCAGTTATTAAATCAGACCCGTATCTGAAAATGGTACAATAAGACATCGAAAAAGGTAGGACTATTCCTGAGTTCATCTTAGATGATGAAAAGGTACTGAAGTACAAAGGAAGAATATATATTCCTAAAACAGAAAATTTAGACATTAGACACCAACTAATGAAGGAAGCTCATACCACCGCCTATTTGGTACATCCTGGAAGTACAAAGATATATCATGAATTGAAGAAATTATATTGTTGGAGAGGAATGAAAGCAGATGTAGCTAAATTTGTGTCTCAATGTCTAAATTGTCAGAGGGTAAAGGCTGAAAGAAAAGGACCTGCAGGACTGTTGTAGCCGCTACCAGAACCAGCATGGAAATGGGACTGCATCACTATGGACTTTGTCACCAGGTTACCATTAACTCTTCGAGTAGTTGACACGGTCTGGGTGATTGTAGATCATCTGACTAAGACAGCTCGCTTTATAGCAATACGACCACAGTATACAGTGGAGAGGTTAGCCAAGCTATATGTGGATAACATTGTCAGATTACATGGTGTACCTGAAAGCATTGTGTCCGATAGAGACCCACGCTTTACTTTAAAGTTTTGGGAAGGATTGCAAAAGGCTATGGCTACAACGTTGAAGTTCAGTACTGCATTCCATCCTCAGATAGACGGACAGTCGGAGCGTATCATTTAGATTTTAAAAGACATGCTTCGAGCCTGTGTAATTGATTTTAAAGGATCATGGGATGAGAAACTACCATTGATCGAGTTCACCTATAACAACAGCTATCAAGCTACTATACAAATGTCACCCTATGAAGCGTTGTATGGTAGAAAGTGACAAACTCCTTTGTTTTGGAATGAAGTTGGAGAACGTAGCATCGTTTGACCAGAATTTGTTGAAGAAACTTGTCAAGTAGTCAACATCATCAAGGAAAGAGTTATAATGGCTCAAAATCATTAGAAACAGTACGCAGATACTCGACGCCGAGACCTTGAATTTGTTGTAGGTGATAAGGTATTTTTGAAGGTATCACCTATACGGGGTTTAAAACGATTCGGACAGAAAAGGAAGCTAAGTCCGAGATATGTTGGGCCATATGAGATTTTAACCAAACGTGGAAAGGTGGCTTATCAGTTAGCACTACCACCATCTATGTCAAGTGTGCATGATGTATTTCATGTCTCATTATTGAAGAAGTACGTCAAAGACCCAACACATGTTTTGACAGCAGATCCACTAGGTCTAACTGATGATTTGACATTTGAAGTAGCACCAACTGAAATCACTAGTCGAAAGGTTCAATGTCTATGCAACCATGACATATATTATGTTAAAGTCACCTGGAGGAGCCGAGATATAGAAGAGATCACATGGGAAGAAGAGAATGCTATGCGAAAGCAATATCCTCACCTCTTCAACTTAGAAGGTATGGATAAATTTCGAGGATGAAATTTTTAATAAGAGGGGGGAGTTGTAAGACCCGTATCAAACTAACCGGTCTTACCACCTTGAACCAGGTCTACCTATCATGGTCGAGCCAAGTGGACCAAGTGCGTGAAGAAAATTACAAGACCAGGTATGAGTCTAACCCAAAAACAGTAAATGTGAGGGTAGGGTCGCATGCCTAAACAGGTAGGGTCGACCCCACCTCAATAGAAGTCCAACCCATGAATTTTTAGTCGTAGGGTTGCATGACTAAGAAGGTGTAGGGTCGATGGATCCTGCAACCCTACGTCCGACCCTACGATGACAGACAGAAACTGTAAATTAGGAAACTTTCCTAATTCCAAGGGGTTCTTTCCTAAACTCGATGGGACTTATTTTGGAGGATTTTCCTCTATAAATAGGATGTTCCTTAGCCTCTTTCAATCCTTTTAGGACCCTAATTGAAAGTGAGAGAAAGAGAAAGAGAAAGAGAAGGAAAAGAAGAAGATAAGGAAAATTAAAGAAAAGACTAAGGAAGAGGAGGAAGTTCAGAGAAACCTCTGAATCTCAGTCAACCTCAGGTATGAACCTAATTTCCTTCATAAATTAAGAGCCTAGAATAGATTATGAAAAAGTTAGGATTAAGAGAAATCCAAATCATCCATCCATGGATGAGTTCCAAAGGAATCCATGGAAGTAATCATCATAGGCAATGGAAAGTGTGTAAAAATCATAGTTATGAGCCGTAGAACAATCTTAGAATGGACCTACAAGATCAGAGGATCGATCACATGCCCTCGGGAAGTCCCAGGGAGGGTATGGTCGCACGTAGGATCGAACGGTATCTGACCCCACGTCTGACCCTACACCCTAGGGTCACAGAAAACTGCTACCCTAGGTACTACCCTACCTGCGACCCTATGATTTCGGATAGTCTAAATTTGTTGGAATTAATTCTAATTAAAATTTATCGACTTGTTAGACCTTTCTACTGATTTAAAGGTGATTCATAAAGCATGAACAAGGACCTACACTCAATCAAAGGTGAGGGAACATGACCTAAACTAATTGGCTAATAATAAACTATTTTCGTTTATTGAGTCCAATACCATGTATGATTCTATGATTGTATGATTGTAATGTGCATGTCACAGGTCATCTACTATTCCTGTTATTATTGTTCATGCATATTTGATTCAGTGGAGCATCAGGGGGAGTATGTGACACTGTGGTTCATCCTGGTCACCAGACTCTAGCTCTATCTCTACTCAAGTCTTGTCCATGTCCACTAACATCGTCGTATCACCATTACCTTAGTAGAACTATTACGTCGTAGGGCATTTGGGGAGGTGGTCTTGGACCGTATAGTCTCTGACTCTACCGAGGGGCCTTAGCTCTATCTCTATGGACGTATTGAGGGATGCTAGGATGAGGCCTTGGATACACTGTTTGACATTAAGATTGATTAGTTGCGATCCCAGTTTGCAAGCCCTCGCCAACAGGGGCTTACGTGTTGGTATGGGTAGAGCATCAGGGGAAGTGTGATGCGGTGTGGTCCTAAGCAGTTTAGCTCTATCTCTATTCCATGGTGGGGTAGATGTGGACGATAATGGTGTTTGATCCATTGGGTGGGCTTACACACCTTGTGTATAAAGGCGAGGTGGTCACCAAACCTTTCTATAGCACATTGCAAACTTATGAACCAGACCAAAGATATGAATTGAATGCATACATATGTTTGTTGCATTGTTTTGTTTGCTCACTGAGCCGTGATGTGTGCTCACCCTTTCGACGTCGAATGTTTTTAGTTGATGATGCAGGTACAACCATAGAAGATTTTATAAATGCTCCGATGTATGGACATGCGGTTGCAATGGACGCTGAAGTTATGATGGAGTCCCATGATTCGTCATGCGAGTGCAACTCTTGTGTTTTCGATTAGATTTTATTTAATTTATACAGACGATGTAATTGATTAAATATTTTAATTTATGTCTTAGTATCTTTTGGAGATAATTGAATACTTAATTTATGTTATCATCTTTAGACTCTCAGTTCATTTATGTAAGACTTCTACTATTGTTTATTTACTCTGATTATGGTTGTGGATGTGTATGGTTTAAGCAAACGGACACAGCCTATTTGAGATCCTGGTTGAACCGTTGGTTTATTAACGGTTCATCACACCATTCTGAATAGTGTAGAATTGGGGTGTGACATACACATTCATCCTCTATATATTAGGACCTTATCTACATCCAATGTAAAGTCAAGATTTGGCTCGCCCTTCTCCAAATCTTCTTGTACTGTCCTCAAATGTGGGTCCAATAGAATTATAGCTTTCACTTCGTCTATCAGGTCTGGGATGATCTTCAATGCCGTAAACATTAGCCAGAACTTATGGATTAGTCCTTGCTCTATAGGGTCATTATGTATTTCTGTTATATTTTGCTCCTCATCCCAATTCGAAACTGTTGCTGTGAAACACAATGTTAGCTTTGCTTGGGTGATACTGAATATCACAGTTGTAATCCTTTAGAAGTTCCAACCATCTCCTTTGCCTCATGTACAACTCTTTCTGAGTGAATAGATAAGTAAGACTCTTGTGATCTGACTTAATTTGAAATTTCTCAAAGTATAAGTAATGTCTCCAAGTCTTGATTACATGATTCACCGACATTAGTTTCAAATCATGAGTAGGATAATTCTTCTTGTGCTCCTTCAGTTGTCTTAAAGCATAGGCAATCACCTATTCACCTTGCATCAGTACGCATCCCAAACCTAATCCAAAAGCATCGATGTACAGGGTAAATAGCTGCCCTGGTATCAGAATGGTCAAGATGGGAGCCAATATTAGCCTTGCTTTCCATGTTTAGAAACATTCTTCACACTTATTGGTCTAAACGAATTTTTCTCCCTTCCTGGTTAGCTTGGTAAGAGGCATTGCAATCCTGGACTAGTCCTCCACAAACTATCTGTAATATCCAGCTAACCCCAAGAAACTTTTAATCTCGACAATGTCTTAGGTTCTTTCCACCCATAAATTTCTTTGATCTCGTTGGGGTCCACTTTTGTTCCTTCTGATGAAACCATGTGACCTAAGAAAGTCACCTCATTCAACCAAAACTCACACTTCTTGAATTTGGCATAAAGCTTCTCCCTTCTTAGCAGTTGTAAGACTACTCTAAGATTCATCACATGAGTCCCTTTGTCCTTAGAATATACCAAAATATCATTGATAAAAACTATGACCGAAGTATCCAGCATATCATGGAAAACTTGGTTCATAAGCTCCATAAAAGATCCAGGTACATTTGTCAATCCAAACGACATAACAAGGAATTCATAATGCTTGTATCTGGTCCTGAAAATTGTCTTCGGAATGTCGTTGTCCTTAATCTTCAATTGATGATATCCAGTTCATAGATCATCTTGGAAAACACCCTCGCACCTTGCAACTGATCAAACTAGTCATCAATCCTCAACAAAAGGTATCGGTTCTTGATCGTAAGCTAATTCAATTCCCGTAGTCCATACATAATCGAACACTACTGTAAGACCTGTATCGTACGAACCGGTCTTACCACCTTGTATCAGGTATTCCTATCATGGTCGGGCTAAGCGGACCAAGTGCGTGAAAAAACCACAAGACTAGGTATGAAATTAAACCCAAAATCACCTAATTAGGAGTGTGTGATCGCATACCTAAATAGGTAGGGTCGATCACACTTCAGAATAATGAAACCACTGGAGTCTGGGATGTGTGGTCGTAGTTTTTAGACTTGTGATCGACGGGTTCTGTGACCCCACGTGCGACCACACGATGTCAAACTGACTCCATCATTAGGAAACCTTCCTAATCGGAAGGGGGTTCTTTCCTAATCTATGTAGGACTCTATATGGAGGGTTTTTCTCTATACATAGGACATTCCTTAGCCTCTTTCAATCTTGTATAAGGTCTTCCTATCATGGTCGGGCCAAGCAGACCGGTCTTACCACCTTGTATAAGGTCTTCCTATCATGGTCGGGCCAAGTGGACCAAGTGCGTGCAGAAACCACAAGGCTAGGTATGAAATTGAACCCAAAATTACGAGCGTGTGGGCGCATACCTAAACAGGTGGGGTCGACTACACCTCAGAATAATGAGACCACCCGAGTCTGGGACGTGTGGTCATAGTTTTTGGACATGTAGTTGACGGGTTCTGCGACCCCACGTGCGACCATACGATGTCAAACTGACTCCGTGATTAGGAAACCTTCTTAATCTGTAAGGGGTTCTTTCCTAATCTAAGTAGGACTCTATATGGAGGATTTTCCTCTATATATAGGACATTCCTTAGCCTCTTTCAATCTTTTAGAACTCAAAACTAAAAGAGAGAGAAAGAAAAGAGAAGGAAGAGAAGGAGAATTGAAGAGGAAGACTAAGAGAAGGAAATTCAGAGAGAACTCTGATTCTTCAACAAGTTTAACGTATGAAACATTCCCCACATCAGTTGAATGCCTATAATAGATCATGGAGGAGATAGTGATTCAAAGTGAGATCCCAATCATAAAACCATGGATAAATTCTAAGAGATCCATGGAGGGAATCTATTAGCATGATGGATTATGTAAAAATATGAATTTTAAGCCATAAAACAACCATACGAAGGATCATGATGATAAACCAAAGAATCAAAACACGAAGGAATTGAGTTGAGAGTGGAAAAGTCGACCATCACTCTTGTGGTCGCAGTTTGATCAACCACATGAGGCACATATGATCGACCACATGCCCTCAAGAAAGTTCCAGGGAGGGTGTGGTCACATGTGTGGTTGCATGATATACGACCACACGAGGCACATATGATCGACCACACACCCTCGGAAAAGTTCCAGGGAGGGTGTAGTCACATGTATGGTCGCATGATATGCAACCACACACCCTATGGTCGCAGAAACTGAGACCACAGGTGCAGCCACACCTGTGACCACTCAATTTCTAGAAGTCTGAATGATTCCAGATGGGACATTTAAACACTATAATTGATAAAAATAAACACTAATTTAGAATCTATAATTTGCTAGGTTTCTATGTGGTCTAAAAGTGATTTACAAAGCTTGGACGAGGAATAACCATCGACCAAAGGTGAGGGAATAAGACCTAAACTAATTGGCTAATAACAAGTTTTACATATTGAGTCCAATGCCATGAATGATTCTATGCTTGTAAGCTCGTAATGTGCATTTCACATGTCATCCAATATTCCTGCTATAACTGTTCATGCATATTTTGTTCTGTTTATTTATAACATGATGATGACAATGATGTTAGGAATATACATGTAAATGTATGTGTGTGGTTAGTGTACTTGATGCTAGTGGAGCATCAAGGGGAGGATGTGACATTGTGGTTTATCCTGGTCACCAGACTCTAGCTCTATCTCTACTCAAGTCTTGCCCACAAATATCGTCGTATCGCCATTACCTTAGCAGAACTATTACGTCGTAGGGCATCAGGGGAGGTGGTCTCGGACCGTGTAGTCTCTGACTCTGCCAGGGGGCCTTAGCTCTATCTCTATGGACGTATTGAGGGATGTTGGGGTGAGGCCTTGGATACACTTTTTGGCATTAGGATTGTTTAGTTGCAAGCCCAGTTTGCAAGCCCTCGCCAATAAGGGCTTACGTGTTGGTATGGATAGGGCATCAGGGGAAGTGTAGGTGGTATTTGATCCGGACACTTTAGCTCTATCTCTATTCCATGGTGGGTGCATGTGGGATGACAATGGTGTTTGATCCATTGGACGGATTCACACACTCATGTATAGAGGTGCAGTGGCCACCAAACCTTTCTATAGCACATTGCAAACTTATAAACCAGACCAAAGATATGAATTGAATGCATGCATATGTTTGTTGCATTGTTTTATTTTCTCACTGAGCAGTGATGTGTGCTCACCCTTTCGACATCAAATATTTTTTGTTGATGATGCAGGTCCTACCGTGGAAGATTATATGAATGCACCAATGTACGAACATGTTATTGCGATGGATGTAAAAGCTATGTTGGATACGTCAGTCATTGTATTTATTGACGACATACTAGTCTACTCCAAGGACAAGGGAACTCATGTCACAAATCTAAGAGCCGCTCTGCAGCGACTAAGAGAAGAGAAGCTTTACGCCAAATTTATAGAGTGTGAGTTATGGCTAAATGAAGTCGCTTTCCTAGGCCATGTTGTATCCGCTGAAGGAATTAAAGTTGATCCTAGCAAGATTGAAGCCATTGTGAAATGGGAAGCACCTAAGAATGTTGTAGAAATTAGAAGTTTCTTAGATTTTGCTGGTTACTATCAATGATTCGTAGAAGATTACTCTAGATTTGCTGTACCTCTCACCAGTCTAACAAAGAAAGGAGAAAAATTTGTTTAGACTGATAATTGTGAAGAGTATTTTCAAACATTGAAGGCTAGATTGATATCAGCTCCCATCTTGACTATTTTGATCCTAGGACAACCATTTACCTTGTATACTGATGAGTCTGGGTTAAGTTTACGATGTGTACTTATGCAAGGAGAACAAGTAATTGCGTATTCCTCAAGACAACTGAAGATGCATGAGAAGAAATGTCCTACTCATGACTTGGAATTAGCAACAGTAGTACATGTTGTCAAGATATGGAGACATTATTTGTATGGTGAGAAATTTCAGATTAAATCAGATCATAAGAGTCTGACTTATCTTTTCAATCAAAAGGAATTGAACATGCGACAGAGGAGATGGCTGAAGTTGCTAAAAGATTACGATTACGATATCCAGTATCATCCAGGGAAGGCTAATCTAGTTGCTGATGCGCTAAGTGGAAAAGTAATGACAAAATCCCAAGGAGAAGTTAACATGAATGTGACAATGTGTGTTACAAGAAAAGTATTCAATTATGGTAATGAGCAGTTAGTGAAAGATACACCGGATGGATCAACCAACCAAGGATTTATTCATCGGTTTTCAAATATGTTTGCCACATTAAAGATTGTACCTGATCTGATAGACGAAGTAAAAACAGCTATTAAATTAGACCCCTATCTGAAGACAGTGCAAGAAGATCTCAAAAAAAGTAGGACGACTCTTGATTTCACTTTGGACCTTGAAAAGGTGTTAAGATATAAAGGAAGAGTATGTGTTCCTGAAAGTGAAGACTTGGATATTAGGTAAAGAGTTATGAAAGAAGCCCACACCATTGTGTATTCGATACACCCTTGAAGTATGAAGATGTACCATGATTTAAATAAACTCTATTGGTGGAGGTGAATGAAAGTAGATGTAGCTAAATTTATGTCTCAATGCCTAAATTATCAGAGGGTAAAAGCTGAAAGGTAAAGACCTGCAGGATCGTTGTAGCCACTACCAAAACCGACATGAAAATGGGACTGCATCACTATGGACTTTGTCACCGGGTTACCATTGACTCCCTGAGTAGTTGACGCGGTCTGGGTGATTTTGGATCATTTGACTAAGATAGCTCGTTTCATAGCTATACGACCTCAGTATACCCTAGAGAGGTTAGCCAAGCTATATGTGGATAATATTATCAGATTGCATGGTGTACCTGAAAGCATCGTATCGAACAGAGACCCACGCTTTACTTCAAAGTTTTGGGAAGGATTACATAAGGCTATGGGTACAACGTTGAAGTTTAGTACTGCATTCCATCCTCAGACAGACGGACAATCGGAGCATACTATTCAAATTTTAAAAGACATGCTTCGAGCTTGTGTCATCGATTTCAAAGGATCATGGGATGAAAAACTACCATTGATCGAGTTCGCCTATAACAACAGCTATCAGGCTACTATACAGATGTCACCCTATGAAGCACTGTATGGTAGAAAGTGTTAAACTCCTTTGTTTTAGAATGAAGTCGGAGAGCGAAGAACTGTGGGCCCTGAATTTGTGGAAGACACTTACAAAGTAGTCGACATAATTAAGGAAAGAGTTAGAACAGCTCAGAACCGTCAGAAACAGTATGCAGATAATTGACGTCGAGACCTTGAATTCATCGTAGGTGATAAGGTATTCCTGAAAATATCATCTATGCGAGGCTTAAAATGGTTAGGATAGAAAAGGAAGCTAAGTACGAGATATGTTGGGCCATATGAGATTCTAGCTAAACGTGGGAAAGTAGCGTAATAGCTAGCATTACCCCCATCTATGTCAACTGTGCATGATGTATTTCATATCTCATTACTGAAGAAGTACGTCAGAGATCCAACACACGTGTTAACAGAGGATCCACCAGGTCTAACTAATGATTTGACATTCGAAGTAGCACCAATCAAAATTACCAGTCGGAAGGTTCAACCTCTACGCAACCGTGACATTAATTATGTTAAGATTACTTGGAGGAGCCAAGATGTAGAAGAGATCACATGGGAAGAAGATAATGCTATGCGAAAGAAATATCCTCACCTTTTCGACTCGAAAGGTATGTGCAAATTTCGAGGACAAAATTTATAATAAGAGGGGGGAGTTGTAAGACCCGTATCATACTAACCGGTCTTACCACCTTGTATAAGGTCTTCCTATCATGGTCGGGCCAAGCGGACCAAGTGCGTACAGAAACCACAAGGCTAGGTATGAAATTGAACCCAAAATCATCTAATTACGAGCGTGTGGGCGCATACCTAAATAGGTGAGGTCGACCACACCTCAGAATAATGAGACCACTCGAGTCTGGGACGTATGGTCATAGTTTTTGGACATGTAGTTGACGGGTTCTGCGACCCCACGTGCGACCATATGATGTCAAACTGACTCCGTGATTAGGAAACCTTCTTAATCTGAAAGGGGTTCTTTCCTAATCTAAGTAGGACTCTATATGGAGGATTTTCCTCTATATATAGGACGTCCCTTAGCCTCTTTCATTCTTTTAGAACTCAAACTAAAAGAGAGAGAAAGAAAAGAGGAGGAAGAGAAGGAGAACTGAAGAGGAAGACTAAGAGAAGGAAATTCAGAGAGAACTCTGATTCTTCAACAAGTTTAAGGTATGAAACATCCCCCACATCAGTTGAATGCCTAGAATAGATCATGGAGGAGATAGTGATTCAAAGTGAGATCCCAATCATAAAACCATGGATAAATTCTAAAAGATCCATGGAGGGAATCTATTAAGGTGATGGATTATGTAAAAATATGAATTTTAAGCCATAGAACAATCATAGGAAGGATAATGATGATAAGACAAAGAGTTAAAACATGAAGGAATTGAGTTGAGAGTGGAAAAGTCGACCATCACTCATGTGATCGCAGTTTGATCGACCACATGAGGCACATATGATCTACCATATGCCCTCGAGAAAGTTCCAGGAAGGGTGTGGTCGCATGTGTGGTCGCATGAAATGTGACCACACGAGGCATATATGATCGACCACATGCCCTCGGGAAAGTTTCAGGGAGGGTGTGGTCGCTTGTGTCATCGCATGATATGCTACCACACATATCAACCACACACCCTGTGGTCGTAGAAACTGAGACCACAAGTTCAGTCACACCTACGACCACTTATCTTCTGGAAGTCTGAATGATTCCAGATGGGACATTTAAACATTATAATTGATGAAAATAAACTCTAATTTAGAATCTATAAATTTGTTAGGTTTCCAAGTAGTCTAAAAGTGATTTACAAAGCTTGGACGAGGAACAACCATCGACCAAAGGTGAAGGAACAAGACCTAAACTAATTGGCTAATAACAAGTTGTTTTACTTATTGAGTCCAATGCCATGAATGATTCTATGCTTGTATGCTTGTAATGTGCAATTCACATGTCATCCAATATTCCTGCTATTACTGCTCATACATATTTAGTTCTGTTTATTTTTAACATGATGATGATGATGATGTTAGGAATAGGCACGTAAATGTATGCGTGTGGTTAGTATGCTTGATGCGAGTGGAGCATCAGGGGGAGGACGTGACATTGTGGTTCATCCTGGTTACCAGACTCTAGCTCTATCTCTACTCAAGTCTTACCCACTAACATCGTCGTATCGCCATTACCTTAGCAGAACTATTACGTCGTAGGGCATCAGGGGAGGTGGTCTCAGACCGTGTAGTCTTTGACTCTTCTGGGGGGGCCTTAGTTCTATCTCTATGGATGTATTGAGGGATGCTGGGGTGAGGCCTTGGATACACTATTTTGCATAAGGATCAGTTAGTTGCGAGCCCAATTTGTAAGCCTTCCCAATAGGGGCTTACATATTGGTATGGGTAGGGCATCAGGGGAAGTGTTATGCAGTGTTTGATCCAGACACTTAAGCTTTATCTCTATTCCATGATGGGTGCATGTGGGATGGTAATGGTGTTTGATCCATTGGGCAGATTCACACACTTGTGTATAGAGGTTGGGAAGCCACTAAATCTTTCTATAGCATATTGCAAACTTATAAACCAGACCGAAGATATGAATTGAATGCATGCATATGTTTGTTGCATTGTTTTGTTTGTTCACTGAGCCATGATGTGTGCTCACCCTTTCGGCGTCGAATATTTGTAGTTGATGATGCAGGTCCTACCGTGGAAGATTATATGAATGCACCAATGTATGGACATGTTGCTGCGATGGATGTAGAAGCTATGGTGGAGTCGCATGATTCGTCGTGCGAGTACCACTCATGTGTTTTCGATTAGATTTAGTTGTTGGGTTATCAGAACATGTAATTGATTGCTTTATTTTATTTTATGTCTTGAGTCATTTGGAGATAATTGGATAATTAATTATGTTATCACTGTTAGATACTCAGTTCATTAATATTAAAGACTTCCGCTATTGTTTATTTACTCTGATTATGGTTGTGGTTGTATCTGATTTAATCAAATGGGCACGGCCTATACGTGATCCTGGTTGAACCATTTGTCCATAGATGGTTCATTACACCAATCTGGTTGATTCAGATTTTGGGGTGTGACAACTACCATCCTTCTTCTTTACAAACAATATTGGCGCTCCTAATGGTAAAATACTTGGCAAGATAAATCCCTTATCTAACAACTCCTGCAATTGAGTCTTCAGTTCCTTCAATTTGGTAGGAGCTATTCGATAAGGTGCCTTAGACACTGGTGCCGACCTTAGCAATAAGTCTATGATGAACTCAGTTGCTAGATCAGGTGGCAACCCAGGTAAGTCTTTAGGAAACACGTCCAAAAATTTTTGTACAGCTTCGATATCTTCCATCCGTGGTGCTTCCTTAGTAATGTCCACTACAGATACCAGATATCTAATTCCTTCCTTCTCAAGGCATCTCTTTGCCTTAAGTACAAAGATAAGAAGCCTCCGCTTATGAAGAAGTTTGGTCTCCATAAAGATGAATTCTGCACCATCCTTTCCCTTGAATGACAACTTCTTTTCAGCGCAAAGCAGACTCATAGAATGCAGAGATAACCAGTCCATTCCTTCGATGACATCAAATTCTACCATCTCGAGCTGCACTAGGTTTGCATCCAAGCTTCGTCCATTAATAAGAACTAGACACGGTCCATAACATTCATCTAACATGACCTCTAGTCCCAAATGTGATCTTATTAACAGCTTGAGATCTAAAGGTCTAAGGGGCACATTTAATTTCTTTCCAAAAGAGATGGATATGAAAGAATGGGTGGCCCCAGAGGCAAAGAGAACTCTAGCGGGTACAGTAGCTATAGTTACAATAACTGTAGTTTGGCCTAGGTTTAGTCAACAAGCTCACACAAAATACTGTAAAAGATAAGGTCAGGTCATACCTGTGACCACATCAGGTGATACGACTACATCTTCAGAAGTCACGGCATAGACCTTTCCTTGCTGCAACTGTTTCTTGGGCTTAGGGCACTTCTTTGCATAGTGCCCCATTTGGTTACAGTTGAAGCATTTTATATTTGCAATCACTTGCCGTGGTTGAGATAGAACCGTTTGGGTAGTCTTGGCTGCACCATTAGTATTCTGCAGTCGAAATGCTTTGAAGGTCTTTGAGTTTCCTTCATTGAAAGAATTTCCATTTTCCCTTTTCAAACCACGGTTCTGAGCAATGTAGCTCTCTTTCTGACTTGACTCCAGTACTTGAGCAATGTGTACGGCTTCATTATAAATCTTCTTTTCCAATCCCAGCATATGTTTATGAATACTTCTCCTCAGTCCCATAGTGAACCTTTGGGTTTTAGTTTCCTCCTCTTGCATGGTTACAGGGGCGAAAAAGAATAACTCCTCCTAACCCTATTGATAAGTGTCTACTGTCATCTGACCTTGGTATAAACTCAAAAACTCCATCTCCACCTAGTCTCTGATGTCACACCTCAATTCCACACTGTTCAGAATGGTGTGATGAACCGCTAGCAAACCAAGGGTTCAACCAGGATCTCGAGTAGGCTATCCCCGCGTTATCTAAACATACACACATCCGTAATCATAATCAGAGTAAATACACAATAGCATAAATCTTATAAATAAATGAACTGAGGATCTACTGTGATATAAATATTAAATAGCAAATTATTCTGTATCAACTGGGACATAAATAATTATCAAATACATGTCTTTATTAAATTCAAATAAAGAAAACTTAAGAAAAATCTAGTCGAACAGACATGAGTTGCACTCGCAAGAGGGGTCATGTGTATCTGCTTCAGCTTCAGCTTCCATCGCCGCCACGTTCCTGTATGCTGGAGCATTCATGTAATCTTCAACTATATAACCTGCATCATCAACTAAAAATATTTGACGTCGAGGGGGTGAGCACACATCACGGCTCAGTGAATAGACAAAACAATGCAACAATACATATGCATGCAATCAATTCAAATCTTTGGTCTGGTTTAAAGTTCCCAATGCGCAATAGAAAGGTTGGGTGGTCAAAGGTTAACGTTTATTGACCCCGCCTCTATACACAGGGTGTGGAAGTTCACCCGAAGGTTAACGTTTATCGTCGTCTCCATCCACCCTAATCATGACATTATACAACAAAGGTTAACGTTTATTGCTATATAATACCACACCAACACGTAAGCCCCTGTTAGCGAGGGCTTGCAAACTGGGCTCGCAACTAACCAATCCTAATGCCAAACAGTGTATCCAAGGCCTCACCCCAGCATCCCTCAGAATGTCCATAGAGATAGAGCTAAGGCCCCCCGGTAGAGTCAGAGACTACAAGGACCGAGACCACCTCCCTGATACTCTACGACATAATAGTTCTGCTAAAGTAATGGCGATACGACGATGCTAATGCACAAGACTTGAGTTAGAGATAGAGCTAAAGTGCTGAGACCCGCCAAAGGTTAACGTTTATTGATGTTCTCATCACACCTCCCCTGATACTCGCTCGCATCAAGTACACCAACCATACACATACAATCACATGCGTATTCCTATCATCATCATCATCATGTTAAAAAGAATAAAGTAACTATGCATGAACAAATAATAGAAATATTGGATGACATGTTGTATGCACATTACAAACATATTCGCATAGAATCAAGCATGGCATTGGACTCAAGAAATTAGAAAACAGTTTCTTATTAACCAATTAGTTTAGAGTTCTGTTTCCTCACCTTAGCTTGCTAATAGATATTTTTCCAAGTTTTAGAATCACCTTTATAATGTTATTATATTGCTAGAAGACCTAACAAAGTCGATAAAATTTAATTAAAATTAATTCTGAATTTAAAAACCATTCTGTTAACTGAGGGTCGGAGGTAGGGTCGGAGTCCTGATCGACCCTGGGTGCGACCCTCCCCAAACTCTGAACTTCCTGAACACTGAGGGTCGATGGTCAGGATCACCTAAGGTCAGATGGTCATCGACCCTCGGTGCGACCCTCGGTGCACTTTGCTCCAATTCCCTCTTTTAGTCCATTCTTCGTGCTTGGGATCCTGTGGCTTGCTCCTGCATTCCATTCTACATTCATTCCATGGTCTGAAATCATGTATAATCCACCTAGATAGCTTTTATGCATTCTCCTATGGTTTTCCGTGAAAACCTAACCATGGGTTGATGGTTTGGGTTTCTCCGAGATCACACTCTCATCAATATCTAACCTAAGGTCTGTAGAAACTCATGGAATTAGTATCCATACCTGAGAAGAATACTCCTTCTCTGTAACTCTTCACTTTTATTAAGTTCTCTTCCTTGCTTCTCTTCTTCTCCTTTTCCTTCTCTTCTCTTTCTCTCAATTCAATTAGGGTTGTGAAAGGAGTGAAAGAGGCTTAGGAACGTCTTTTAAATAGAGTAGGAACATCCTAAATAAGTCTCATTAAGATTAGAAAAGAATCCAAATCGAAAATTAGGAAATTTTCTAATTTCGGTTCGGAGGGCAATCAAGGGTCGATGGGAGGGTCAATGATCCCGTCAACCCTAGGGTTCAAGATGTCCGACCCTCCCTTCAAAATTGAGGGTCTGACTTTCTGCTTTGGGAGGTCCGACCCTGCTTAGCTGGGTATGCGACCTTCCCTTCCAATTAAGTATTTTTGGGTCGATTTTATACCTGGGATCTCGATCTCCTTCACGCCCTTGGTCCATTTGACTCGACCATGATGGATAAACCTGGTTCAAGGTGGTAAGACCGGGTTAGATTGACACGGGTCTTACAACTCCCCCCTACTTATAAAAATTTCATCCTTGAAATTATACGTACCTTCTAAATCAAATAAGTGAGGGTATTGCTTCCACATTGCATTTTCTTCTTCCCATGTAATTTCTTCCATGTCTCTACTTTTCCATGTGACCTTAACATAATAGATATCTCGGTTACGTAGACTTTGAACCTTTCGACTGATGATTTCTGTTGGTGTTACTTGAAATGTCAAATCATCAGTCAATTTCGGTAAATCTGTTGTCAAAACGTGCGTTGGATCCTTGACATACTTCTTCAATAGGGAAATGTGAAATACATCATGCACACTCGACATAGATGGTGGTAGTGCTAACTGATAAGCCACTTTACCACACTTAGCTAGAATCTCATATGGCCCGACATATCTTGGACTTAGTTTCCCTTTCTGTCCGAATCTTTTCAATCCTCGCATAGGCGATACCTTCAAAAATACTTTATCACCTACGGCGAACTCCAGATCTCTGTGTCGAGTATCTGCATATTGCTTCTGACGATTCTGAGCTGTTCTTACTCTTTCCTTGATAATGTCGACCACTCGGCAAGTCTCTTGAAAAAATTCCGGCCCAACAATACTACGTTCTCCAACTTCATTCCAAAACAAAGGAGTTCGACACTTTCTGCCATACAGTGCCTCATAAGGTGAAATTTGTATAGTAGCCTGATAGCTATTGTTATAAGGGAACTCGATCAATGGTAACTTTTCATCCCATTATCCATTGAAATCAATTACACATGCTCGTAGCATATCTTCTAGAATCTGAATTATACGCTCTGCCTATCCGTTTGTCTATGGGTGGAATGCCGTACTGAACTTCAATGTTGTAGCCATAGCCTTTTGCAATCCTTCCCAAAACTTGGAAGTAAATCGTAGATCTCTATCAGACACAAAGCTTTCTGGAACACCATGTAATCGAACAATATTATCCACATACAGCTTTGCTAACCTTTCCAGTGTATACTGAGGTCGTATCGGAATGAAGCGAGCTGTTTTAGTCAGACGGTCCACAATCACCCAAACTGTGTCAACTACCCGAGGAGTCAGTGGTAGTTCCGTGACAAAGTCCATAGTGATGCAGTCCCATTTCCATGCTCATTCCGGTAATGGCTGTAACAGTCCTACGGGTCTTTGTCATTCAGCCTTTACTTTCTGACAATTTAGGCATTGAGACACGAACTTGGCTACATCTGCTTTCATTCCCCTCCACCAATATAGTTTCTTTAGATCATGATATATTTTTGTACTTCCAGGATGTATTGAATAGATGGTGGTATGGGCTTCTTTCATCAGTCGGTGTCTAATGTCCATATTTTCTATTTCCGATACACATATTCTTCCTTTGTATTTCAGTACTTTCTCTTCATCCAAGGTGAACTCAGGATTGGTCCTACCTTTCTTGATATCTTCTTGTACTGTTCTCAGATAAGGATCTGATTTGATAGCTGTCTTCACTTCATCCATTATATCCGGTATAATCTTCAGAGCGGCGAACATATTTGAAAACCGATGAATGAACCCTTGGTTGGCTGACTCATCCGTTGCGTCTATCACATATTGCTCATTGCCGTGATTGAATACCATTCTGGTAGTACACATTACTGCAGTTGTGCTAACCTCTCCTTGTGATTTTATCATTGCTTTTCGACTTAATGCATCTGCTACTACGTTCTCTTTTCCTAGATGATACTGGATATCACAATCATAGTCTTTCAGTAGTTCCAACCATCTTCTTTGTCTCATATTCAATTCCTTCTGATTAAATAGATAAGTAAGACTTTTATGGTCTGACTTAATCTGAAATTTCTCTCCGTATAGGTAATGTCTCCATATCTTTACAGCATGTACTATGGCCGCTAGCTCTAGATCGTGAGTGGGATAATTTTTCTCATGTACCTTTAACTGTCTTGAAGCATAAGCAATCACTTGCTCTCCTTTCATAAGCACACATCCCAGTCCCAGTCTCGACGCATCAGTGTATAGAGTAAATGTCTGTCCTGGAACGAGAATAGTCAAAATCGGAGCGGATATCAATCTGGTCTTAAGCGTTTGAAAACTCTTCTCACATTTATCGATCCACACGAACTTTTCACCTTTCTTAGTCAAACTGGTGAGAGGTACGGCAATCCAGGAATAGTCTTCTACGAACCTCCGATAATAACCAGCTGGACCCAGAAAAATTCTGATTTCTGAAAAGCTCTTTGGTGCTTCCCACATTACAATAGCCTCGATCTTGCTGGGGTCTACTTTGATTCCTTTAGCAGATACTACATGGCCTAAGAAGGCGATTTCACTTAGCCAAAACTCACACTTTGAAAAGTTGGCATATATCTTCTCTTTCCTTAAATGCTGTAGCGCAGCATTCAGGTTCTTGATATGAGTTTCTTCGTCCTTAGAGTATACCAATATATCATTAATAAATACTATAACCGACGTATCCAACATGTCTTGGAAAACCCAATTCATTAGTTCCATAAAAGTTGCTGGTGCGTTCGTTAATCCAAAAGACATGACCAAGAACTCATAATGTCCGTATCTGGTCCTGAAAGCTGTTTTAGGAATATCACCCTCTTTAATCTTCAATTGATGATAGCCCGATCGAAGATTGATCTTAAAAAATACCTTTGCTCCTTGCAACTGATCGAACAAGTCATCGATCCTTGGTAGTGGGTATCGATTCTTGATTGTCAGTTTATTCAACTCCCGATAGTCGATGCATAATCAAACGCTACCGTCCTTCTTCTTCACGAATAACACCGGCGCTCCCCATGGTGATATACTGGGTCGAATATAACCCTTGTCCAGTAGTTATTGTAATTGCACCTTCAGTTCCTTCGGTTCCATAGGGGCCATTCTATAAGGTGCTTTTGATACGGGTGCGGCTCCAGGTACAAGATCTATCACAAACTCTGTGGCTCGGTCGGGTGGTAAACCTAGTAGTTCCTCCGGAAATACGTCGGGATAGTCCCACATGACTTCAATATCTCCCATTTGTGGTACTTCCTTGGTTAGGTCGACCACTGATACTAGATACCCGACTGCCCCCTTCTCGAGGCACTTCTTAGCCTTTAGTGCTGAGAGTATGACCTTGCGTCTATGGGGAAGATTGGTTCCCGTAAAACTGAATTCTGCTCCTGCTTGGTCTTTAAATGTTAGCTTCTTTTCGGAGCATAGTAGGTTCGCAAAGTGCCGAGCTAACCAGTCCATTCCTAAGATGATGTCAAAGTCTGCCATCTCAAGTTGTATCAAAGTTGCATCTAAGGTTTTCTCACCAATGCGGACTGGACATGGTCCATAACCTTTCTCTAATTCCACTTCTAACCCCATCGGTGACCATACAATTAATTTGTAGTCTAATGTTTTGATGGGTAAGTTTATCTTCTTTCCGAATGACACAAATATAAATGAATGAGTAGCTCCTGAATCAAAGAGTACTCTGGCGGGTGCGCCATTAATAGGTAGGATACCTGTGATTTATTTTAACTTAGTCTACATGCTCATACAATGTAATTACAACTTTAAAAAGTTTCAGTCATACCTGTAACCACATCAGGTGATGCGGCTGCATCCTCGGACGTAACAGCATATACCCGTCCCTGATGGAACTGCTTCTTGGGCTTAGGGCACTCCCTTGCCATATGTCCCGGTTGGTTGCAGTTATAATACTTTGGGCTTTTAGAATTCGGTTTTGGCTGAGGTTGAGTCCCTGGAGTAGTCTTGGTTGCAGCATTAAAATTCTGAGGGCGGAAAGGCTTATATGTCTTGTTATTGCCTCCGTTAAAAGAATTTCCAGCTGGCCTTTTGATACCCGGTTACGTGAGAAATAACTCTCCTTCCGGCTCGATTCAATGACTCGAGCTATTTGGACAGCTTCATTATAAATCTTCTTTTCTAAGCCCGGAACATGCTCTCCGATGCTTCCTCTCGGTCCCGTGATGAACCTATGGGTTTTGGTTTCTTCTTCCCGCATACTCGGTGGTGCGAAGAAAAACAACTCTTCATAACGCTGTTGGTAGCGCATCCACCGACATCCGCCCCCGATATAGACTCGAAACTCCTTCTCCATAGAATCTCCGAAGCTTCGTGGAAAATATTTCTCGAAGAAAGCTTCTTTATAAACAGCCCAAGTCGGTTGGGCGTGCTTGGTCAATAGATAGTCCCGGGTAGATTTCGACCCGGTGATGTGCATCGCCTTTGAGCATGAAGGTGGCACATAATACTTTTTCATCCTCTGTAATAGTCATCATGAGGAAATTTCTCTCCATTTCGTCTATCCAGTGTGCTGGCCATAATGGATCAAACGGCTTGCCATTAAATTCCCTAGGCTTCATCTTCAAAAATTTCTCCACCAATCGAGAGTGATCCAACTGATTTTGGGGATATGCCCCAAACATCTGGGGTAGATATCGGTAATTAACTTTGAGCTGCTTCCGAGCCTGTCTTTGGAATCCGGGCAGCGGGTTGTTGAGGTGTCCGAGGTCTTTGGGTGGTTACCCACCGGTGCTGCACCGGCTTGTCCCGTGCGCATAGGTGCAGCTTGAGTGGCTTGGAACATAATACCCGTCGCAACTTGCATCCGGGCTCGTGCGTATTGCATCTATTGCGGCTCTTGAGCGATTCATCACCACGGTTGCTAGCTCTGGTGGTGGAGGTGGCAAATTTGTAGGGTTTGCCTTTTCTGGATTACCTGGTGCATAATTATTTTCCTGACTGGTCTCCTCCATGGGTGGTGGTGGTGGAACTGCATTTCGGTTCTGTCGGGTTACCCTACGTCCAGACATAATTCTTTCTGTGATTGGTGGTGCCTGAAAATCATCAAAATAGGTGAGAAGTCATTTATATTGCATGTAGGCATGCTAACCAATATTAAATTCCAATTCCAGCCCATTTTTAAATTAAAATACTATCTTTTCTATGCAGGGTCGATGGTGAGGGTCGATGGTATGTCCGACCCTTAGCATCCGACCCTGGGAATGACCTGTTTTTCCCGAGAGCTGAGGGTCGATGTGAGGGTCGATGGGTGTTCGACCCTCAGTTCCGACCCTTAATTTTCTGTCAGATTCCCGAGAGCCGAGGGTCGATGGGAAGGTCGATTCGAGGGTCGATGGTTCTAGTCGAATTGTCCGACCCTCAGACTAAAAATCAGATTTTTAAGACCCGATTTTGGGTCATTTCTTATTATTTCCCTCCCGTTTCGACTCGTCTCTCCCCTCTGAGTTGCTACAGTGCCACTCCACTGTTTTTGGTCGGTTTGAGCCCGGGTTTCGACGTCCACGTCATCCGTACAGGTATGTTCTCCCATTTTTACCTATTTTTAGGTTTTTTTCCTAGGTTTATCCATTTAACTTGTATTTTTCAAATTAAACTTTTTCCAACCGTAAAAATTCGATTTTTATTGGGGGCTTTTGTTATTGGTATCTCGAGGAACGAAAGCCCTCAAAATTTTTTGTATTTCATCGGTTGGTTGCCGAGAAATTTGAATTTTGCTCGTATGCCCTAATTTGTCGCAATTTTTTGATTTTCTTAAAATTTCTTCAAATTAGTCTTCGTGGTTTCCATTTCCTACTGTGTGAGTGTCGTAGGATGTGTTGGAACCTATGTAAGTCCTCCCGCCCACGTGTATGGTGAAAAGTGAGGCTTTTGGACAACTTACATTGTTAAAATGCTAACTTTTCAGATTTTTATCCAACTAACCCCTTGTTTCCCTTTCTCTTTAATATCTGCAGATACCATGGCTCGTACCAAGATAACCAGAGTTCGTGATCCACTTCGCTTTCGCTCTAATGTAGCCGAGGCACAATATGCCGACTATGCCCGTAAGAAAGTAGAGGGTGGTCGTATGGTGAACTTGGCTGAGCTAGCTTTGTTCAACGTAGAGAGAGCCTTTGGTGATATGGGGTGGCTCCCTGTCATCACCTACGACGCGTGCACATGTCCGGATTCGGTGCATCAGTTCTATTGTAATCTCCAGGTGGTGGGGAATTACAATGACGTTGAGCATGGTCAAGAGTTGCGCATCACCAGTTACGTTAAAGGGGTGCACATTTCCTTTGATTATCGGCAACTGGCCGATCTGTTGGGCATACCCTATGATGGCCCCATGGTGTACTGTGCGCCTGGAGAGCCCCAGTTTGTTTCCATGGAGATGAGGGCAGAGATCGACAATCAGCTGCTACGCTCTGATCGCTGGCAGATGAGAGCTTGTTACTTGCGTCCAGCTCCACGGGTCTTCTGTAAAATTATCCAGCATAATCTGATTCCGCAGAGTGGGCACTATGAGAGGGTGTCTCAGCTGACCCAGTTTTTGATCTATAGCATCTGCACCAGACAGCCGGTCTGCCTTCCCTACATCATCATGCGGACCATGATTAGTGCTACATTGTCCAGGCATAGGGGTAATCTACCCTATGGACGCATGATTACAGTTCTACTGACCCATCTGGGGGTTGACCTGGTAGATGAGAAGAACCAGGAGAAGACCTTCTCGTCGCCTCTAGATTGGGAGGCTATCTGCAAGATGGGTATGCAGGATGCCCAGGTTAGTGATGAGGAGAGGAACGCGATGGTGCGCCCTCACACTCGCACTGAGATGGCTGACGCTGAGGCCGCTGCTGCCGCTGCTAGGGCTCATGTGGATCCTGTCGATGATGAAGATCGTATGTATATGGATGTTGACTCGATACCACCGCCTTCCCCTACACATGCGGCTGGAGTTGGTACTTCTTCTACGGCGGCTCCTGCACCTGAGGCTGGTCCTTCTCATGCGGCTGGTCCTTCACTCCCACCTTCTGACATGATGGAGATGTTGCAGGAGGTCAGGGAGGCTCAACGCAGATCTGATCTGAGGATGGAGGAGTTGTTAGACGCTCAGCGTATGAGGGTGGATGAGCTCATAGCGATCCAGCAGGCGATTGATCAGAGGATAGCCGATCTTACAGCTAGTCTCTAGACGATCCAGACTCAGGTGGCCTGGTTGACTAGAGTCTACGTTGAGGATTACGACAGAGATCGTGAGGCACCGCCTCCTCCTTCACCTCCAGCTTCATGATTGCATTTATTTTCTTGTACTACAGAGTAATTGTCCGGGTTGTGGACTGTACTCTGCTTTAGTTATGTATATACATTTTATTTCTCTCTCTCATTGTATGTAACTTGTTTCTCCTTTAATAGATGCATTATTCTCTTTTTAAATTTGGTCTCAACCATCACTTGTGCTTACAGTGTGTTAATATTACAGTTTTTACTATTATCCTATCTCAGTTCACAATTGTCTCGAATGTATGTTAGTTTATTGGACAAGGCCTGAGAGGCTCTGATACCAAGTTGTCACACCCCAATTCCGCACTGTTCAGAATGGTGTGATGAACCGCTAGCAAACCAACGGTTCAACCAGGATCTCGAGTATGCTATATCCGCGTTATCTAAACTTACACACATCCGTAATCATAATCAGAGTAAATACACAATAGCGGAAATCTTATAAATAAATGAACTGAGGATCTACTGTGATATAAATATTAAATAGCAAATTATTCTGTATCAACTGAGACATAAATAATTATCAAATACATGTCTTTATTAAATTCAAATAAAGAAAACCTAAGAAAAATCTAGTCGAACACACATGAGTTGCACTCGTAAGAGGGGTCATGTGTATCTGCTTTAGCTTCAGCTTCCATTGTCGCCACGTTCCCATATGCTGGAGCATTCATGTAATCTTCAACTGTATAACCTGCATCATCAACTAAAAATATTCGACGTCAAGGGGGTGAGCACACATCACGGCTCAGTGAATAGACAAAACAATGCAACAATACATATGCATGCAATCCATTCATATCTTTGGTCTGGTTTAAAGTTTGCAATGCGCAATAGAAAGGTTGGGTGGTCAAAGATTAACGTTTATTGACCCCGCCTCTATACACAGGGTGTGGAAGTCCACCCGAAGGTTAACGTTTATCGTCGTCCCCATCCACCCTAATCATGACATTATACAACAAAGGTTAACGTTTATTGCTATATAATACCACACCAACACGTAAGCCCCTGTTAGCAAGGGCTTGCAAACTGGGCTCGCAACTAACCAATCCTAATGCCAAACAGTGTATCCAAGGCCTCACCCCAACATCCCTCAGAATGTCCATAGAGATAGAGCTAAGGCCCCCCGGTAGAGTCAGAGACTACAAGGACCGAGACCACCTCCCCTGATACTCTACGACATAATAGTTATGCTAAAGTAATGGCGATACGACAATGCTAATGCACAAGACTTGAGTTAGAGATAGAGCTAAAGTACTGAGACCCACCAAAGGTTAACGTTTATTGACGTTCTCATCACACCTCCCCTGATACTCGCTCGCATCAAGTACACCAACCACACACATACAATCACATGCGTATTCCTATCATCATCATCATCATGTTAAAAACAATAAAGTAACTATGCATGAACAATTAATAGAAATATTAGATGACATGTTGTATGCACATTACAAACATATTCGCATAGAATCAAGCATGGCATTGGACTCAAGAAATTAGAAAATAGTTTCTTATTAACCAATTAGTTTAGAGTTCTGTTTCCTCAGCTTAGCTTGCTAATAGATATTTTTCCAAGCTTTAGAATCACCTTTATAATGTTATTATATTGCTAGAAGACCTAACAAAGTCGATAAAATTTAATTAAAATTAATTCTGAATTTAAAAACCATTTTGTTAACTGAGGGTCGGAGGTAGGGTCGGAGTCCTGATCGACCCTGGGTGCGACCCTCCCCAAACTCTGAACTTCTCGAACACTGAGGGTCGATGGTCAGGATCACCTAGGGTCGGATGGTCATCGACCCTCGGTGCGACCCTCGGTGCACTTTGGTCCAATTCCCTCTTTTAGTCCATTCTTCGTGCTTGGGATCCTATGGCTTGCTCCAACATTCCTTTCTACATTCATTCCATGGTCTGAAATCATGTATAATCCACCTAAATAGCTTTTATGCATTCTCCTATGGTTTTTCATGAAAACCTAACCATGGGTTGATGGTTTGGGTTTCTCCGAGATCACACTCTCATCAATATCTAACCTAAGGTCTGTAGAAACTCATGGAATTAGTATCCATACCTGAGAAGAATACTCCTTCTCTGTAACTCTTCTCTTTTATTAAGTTCTCTTCCTTGCTTCTCTTCTTCTCCTTTTCCTTCTCTTCTCTTTCTCTCAATTCAATTAGGGTTGTGAAAGGAGTGAAAGAGGCTTAGGAACGTCCTTTAAATAGAGTAGGAACATCCTAAATAAGTCTCATTGAGATTAGGAAAGAATCCAAATCGAAAATTAGGAAATTTTCTAATTTCAGTTTCGGAGGCAATCAAGGGTCGATGGGAGGGTCAATGATCCCGTCAACCCTAGGGTTCAAGATGTCCGACCCTCCCTTCAAAATTGAGGGTCTGACTTTCTGCTTTGGGAGGTCCGACCCTGCTTAGCTGGGTATGCGACCCTCCCTTCCAATTAAGTATTTTTGGGTCGATTTTATACCTGGGATCTCGATCTCCTTCACGCCCTTGGTCCATTTGACTCGGCCATGATGGGTAAACCTGGTTCAAGGTGGTAAGACCGGGTTAGACTGACACGGGTCTTACATCTGAAGCTTCTAGGAAAGTATTTTTTGAAAAAGGGTTCTTTGAAGATAGCCTAAGTCCGTCGAGTATGTATAGTCAGTAGGTAGGTGCAAGTAGACTTCCACAAATGGTTCACATCCTCCCTTAGCATAAAGGTTGCACATAACACTTTCTCTTCTTCAGTTATGGTCATCATTAGAAACTTCTTCTCCATCTTGTCAATCCAGTGAGCTGGCCATAATGGATTTGACATTTTCCTCGAGAACGTCTAAGGCTTCATCTTTAGGAAATGCTCCACCAATCTGGAATGATCCTGGTACCCATAAACTCCATACACCAGTGGTGGATACTACTAACCCCCTAGTATGCACCCTGCTGTGCTCCAAGGTTCTGCACTGGGGTGTGCATCACTGGAACCTACTATGCTGTAGGCACTACATTATTAACAGCAAGCATTAGAGGCATAGTGTTACTACCCACCGGTACCATACTAGTCTGACCTGGAGGTGTTGGCATGGTATTGGAAGCTTGGGGAGCAATTCCCATGGCAACTTGCATAGCTAGTAACATTTGCTATTGCTCCTGCACTTGCCATGCGAAATTCGTCACAACTTTGGCCAAATCAGTTGGTAGCCCTAGTAAATTGGTTAGGTTGGCTTGGTTGTTTACACCCTGAGGTACCTCATTATTTCTTGCTTGTTCCTCTGGATTTTCATTCACATTTCCCACTCCAGGTGGTGGTGGGGTTGAGCTACGAACTCTTTGATTGTTTCCACGGACACATTGTGCCATTTCAAACTATTGGCTATTAAGGTGTTTGCATAGCCAATAGATGTAAGACCCGAATCAAACTAACCCGGTCTTACCACCTTGAACCAGGTTTACCCATCATGGACGAGATGAATGGACCAAGGGCGTGAAGGAGATCGTGATCCCATGTATCAAATCAACCCAAAAACACTTAATTTAAAGGGAGGGTCGCATACCCAGCAAGGGATGGTCAGACCCCCCAAGACAGAAAGTCAGACCCCTTGTTTTACAGAGGGGGTCGGACACTTTAGGAAACCAGGGGTCGACGGGATCATCGACCCCCAGTTGCCGCCAGAAACTGAAATTAGGAAAGTTTCCAAATTTCGATTGGAATCCTTCCAAATCTCAATGGGACTTAGTTTAGGAGTTTCCACCCTATAAATAGGATGTCCCTAAGCCTCTTTCACTCCTTTTACAACCCTAATTGAATTGAGAGAAAGAGAAGAGAAGGAATAGAAGAAAAACAAAAGCAAGGGAGAGAAGAAAAAACAAAAAGGAGAAGAGTTGCAGAAAAGGAGTATTCTTCTCTGGTATGGATACTAATTCCATGTATTTCTACAGACCTTAGGTTAGATAAGGATGAGAGTGTGATCTCGGAGAAACCCAAACCATCAACCCATGGTTAGGTTTCCATGGAAAACCATGGGAGAATACATAAAAGCTATATAGGTGGATGATTCATGGTTCTAGACCATGGAATGTATGTTGAATGGACTGTAGGAGCAAGCCATAGGACCCCAAACACGAAGAATGGACTAAAAGGAGGAAAATTAACCAAAACCCACAAGAGGTCGCACAGGGGGTCGATGACCATCTGACCCTATGTGACCCTGAGTATCGACTCCCAGGGTTCTGGAAGTTCAGATTAGGGGGGGTCACACCAGGGGTCGGTCATAACTCAGACCCTACCTCCGACCGCCAGTTAACAGAATGGTTTTAACAAAATTAGAATAAATTTTAATTAAATTTTATTGACTTTGCTAGGTCTTCTAGCAATATAATAACATTATAAAGGTGATTCTAAAGCTTGGAAGAGGATCTATTAATAAGTTATGGTGAGGGAACAAGACCTAAACTAATTGGTTAATAATAAACTCTTTTTTTTGAGTCCAATGCCATGCTTGATTCTCTGTGAATATGCTTATAATGTGCATTCAACATGTCATCCAATATTCCTGCTATTATTGTTCATGCATATTTAATTTTGTTTACTTATAACATAATGATGATGATTGATGCTAGGAATAGGCATGTGAATGTTTGTGTGTGGTTAGTGTGCTTGATGCGAGTAGGACATCAGGGGAGGTGTTATGCGGTGTTTGATCCGAGCACTTTAGCTCTATCTCTAACTCAAGTCTTGTGCATTAGCATCGTCGTATCGCCATTACCTTAGCAGAACTATTGCGACGTAGGGCATCAAGGAGGGTCTCGGTCCTTGAGTCCTATACTATACCGAGGGGCCTTAGCTCTATCTCTACGGGTGCTCTGAGGGATGCTGGGGTGAGGCCTTGGATACATTGGTTGACATTAGGATTGGTTAGTAGCGAGCCCCATTTGCAGCCCTAGCCATCAGGGGTTAATTTGTTGGTATGGAGTTGTGCATCGATAAACGTAATCTTCGTTGTACAATGTTCATTATGGGTGCAGTGGGCGACGGTGAGAGTCATCGGGCGTATCCACACTCTCGTGCATAGAGTTGCGGTGGCCACCTATCCTTTCTATAGCACAGTGCAAATGTAAAACCAGACCAAAGATATGAATTGATTGCATGCATATGTATGTTGCATTGTTTTGTTTGCTCACTGAGCCGTAATGTGTGCTCACCCTTCGACGTCGAATATTTTTAGTTGATCATGCAGGTACAACCGTTGAAGATTATATAAATGCTCCAGAATACGGAAACGTTGCAGCGATGGTAGCTGAAGATGAAGTGGATACACATGACATCTCTTGTGAGTGCAACTCATGTGTATTCGATTTGATTTTTAGTTTTATCTATTTGGTTTTATTAAAGACATGTATTTGATATTTATTTATTTATGTCTTAGTTGATACAAAATAATTTGTTATTTAAATATTGATATCACAATAGATTCTCAGTTCATTTTATTATAAGACTTCCGCTATTGTGTATTTACTCTTATTATGATTATGGATGTATGGGGTTTAGATAACACGAATATAGCCTACTTGAGATCCTGGTTGAACCGTTGGTTTGTTAGCGGTTCATCACACCATTCTGAATAGTGCGGAATTATGGTGTGACAATAGATGTGAGGCAAGATGCAATAATGGCAGTTCATAGGGTTAGTCTCACTATGTCTGAAAATCCCAAACGAAACAAATTTCAAAATAACAATACAGCACTTAGAAAAACTTGTCCAGTCGCCATTGACCAGTCGTGCATTGAGCGACCAGTGAGTCTAACAGTCAAACTCTGGGAACATTCCCGAAAGCCTTCGGTCGACTCATCGATCGATTGATAGGTCGACATTTTAGTCGAATTACTTGACCGGTGAATCAAAATTCTATGTTTTCAACCTGATTTGAGTCATTTTCCTTACTTTTCTGTTTTGTCTTCTTCTGGGCTCCAACTCAACTTGCTGTCGATGAGATTCCATAGTACCTACCAGACAACTTGAAGCTCTTTTCTTTGGTCAACGATTCCATGCCATCTCTAGAGGTAAGTTCTTGATTCTTTCCTTTCTTTCGATTATTCTACATAGGTTTTTATCACCTTTTGCTATCTTTTCCAAATGAAAACTTACTCAATCATAGGAATGTTATTTTCTCTGCTTACTTTTGTTGTTGGGCACCCAACGGATTAAAGCCCTCAATCAATTTTGGGTTTCATTGGTTTGTTTGAAAGAAATCCCAAAAATTTGATTTTTTGCCCTAGAATTTGGGGGTTTTTCCCCAATCTCAAAAATTTCTTCAATTTCTTCAATTGGTTGATAAATTGAATATTGTTTTGATATGCTTGTTTGTTTTCCAATTGATGTAAATTGTCTAGTCCATGAAATTGGGCGAAAATGGGGCTTTTGGCCAAATTACGCCGTTATCCTGTCGAATTTTCTAATTGTTTTTATTTGTTATTCAATCTTGAAGTTGCCTCAAACCATGAACCCCATACCACACAATGCACTACTCTTCCATTCTACCGAAGCCAAGGTGCAATATCCTTGGTTTCGAAACAAGAAAGTGGAGGTGGGCAAGTTCGTAAAGCTATCGGACCTTGCTAGGTTCAACGTAGAGGCAGCATTCAATGAAATGGGATGGCTACCTCTGACCCAATACAAGGGGTCAACAAGCCTAGACGTAGTCAAACAATTCTACTATAACCTACAACTAGAGGGTGATCCAGAAGACCTTGATAGGGGTAGAGAGTTAAGGATCACCCGTTGGGTGAAAGGTGTACAGATCTCATTTGACACACATCAGCTGGTGGGGCTTCTGAATATTTTAAATGCAAGCGAGTTGGTCTATTGCTCACCAAAAAAACACAAATTTTTTAGAGAAAACCTGTGCGTGGAGGTGAGGAGCCAGATCATACAGGATGGGTCCTGGGAAATGAAGTAGTCAATCTTTGTCCTGAACCGCAAGTTTACTACAAGATCATATAGCACAACCTTATACCACAGAGTAGACACTACCACGAGGTATCATAGCTCACCTAGTATCTTCTCTATTGTATCTACACCAGACAACTGGTCTGTCTCCCATACATCATCTTACGCACCATGCACCGAGCCATGATGCCCCATGTCACACCCCAATTCTGGTCTAACCGGAATGGTGTGATGAACTGTTAATGAACCAACGGTTCAACCAGGATCTCGCATAAGTCATACCCACCATATCAAACCATATGCACATTCTACAGTAATAATCAGAGGTAATATACAAAAAGCAAAAGTTTTACAGATAATGAACTGAATGTCTAACAATGATAATAAATAATTGATTAGATCATCTACAAAACTCGAGACATAAAAATAATTAATCCATTACATGTTCCAGTAGTCAAACATAGATAAACTAATCATATACACAGTGGTTGCACTCGCATGAAAAATCATGTGTCTCCTCCGTTAATTCCACGTCCATCGTGCTACATGTCCATACATTGGCACATTCATATAATCTTCAACAGTAGGTCCTGCATCATCAACTAAAAATATTCGACGTCGAAAGGGTGAGCTCTCATCATGGCTCATTGAGCAAACAAAACAATGCAACAAACATATGCATGCATTTAATTCATATCTTTGGTCTGGTTTTAAGTTTGCAATATGCTATAGAAAGGTTTGGTGGCCCCCGCATACACGAGGTCAAACACACTAACCACACACATACAATCGCATTCTTATTCCTAGCATCATCACTATCATGTTATAAATAAACAAAATTAAATATGCATGAGCAGTAATAGCAAGAATATTAGATGACATGTGAGATGCACATTACGAGCATACACACATAGAATCAATCTTGGCATTGGACTCAATAAAAATAAAGCAGTTTGTTATTATCCAATTAGTTTAGGTCTTGTTCCCTCACCTATTAGCAATACTCGATCTCCTTCCAAGCCTTACAATTCTCTTTATTTTGGTTTAATAACCTAAAAATTATATGAATTCAAGTTAGGGTTCATATGTAACATGTTATAGTAGTCAAAAATCGAAATAGAGCATTGATAGGTGTCTGATTGGTCCTATGGTCTTATACTGTGTCGCACTTATTGCCTACGGTCGATACCTATGGTCGGATATGGTGTGACCGTACTTGTGACCATATGATTCCTGAATCTTTTCGAATGCCTATGGTCAATCCTTTGGTCATACTGGTCATGCTATGGTCGATCGTAGCTGCGACCATGAGATTTTTGGTCATAGACTACATGTAATTCGAGTTCTTCCTTGGTCAAATCCTCTACTCTTGAATTGGGTTTATCATAAGGTCATCCTATAGCCATCATTAGTAGTTTCTTATCAACCCTAATCATCAAACTCATCCCTCATGGTTATCCTTGGGATTTTCTCAAAGAATCACATAGATCATAATAGATTGATATCTTCTATCCTCCATAGAAGTTTTATTCCATAGAGTTTATATCTCTAGAGATACGATTCATACCTTTGCCTATAATAGAGAGCTAATCTCTTCTCAGCAAATTCCTCTCCTTAGCCTTTTCTTCTTCTCCTTCTCTTTCTTCTCTTCTCTTTTCTCTCTCTAGGGTTTACTAATGTTCTAAAAGAGTGAAAAAGGACTAAGGGAGTTCTTTTGTATAGAGAAAAACTCTCCATATAGAGTCCTCTTTCAATTAGGAAAAAAATCCCCTAGTTTAGGAAATTTTCTAAAACTTGGAGTCTGATCTAGGGTCTCACCGTCGATGGCTACAGTCATAGAACCCGATCGTAGGGTTGAAATCATCGACCGTAGGCTCCTAGATCAGTGACCATTGTTTCTTTCCATATGGTCGACTGTACCTACCCAAGTATGCGACCATATGCATACAGTTTTGGGTGTTGAGTCGATTTTTATACTTGGTTTGTGATCCATCTTTACACGCTCGGTCCACTTGGTCCACGAATGATGGGAAGACCTGATACGACACAATTAAACTGGGTTAGTGGAGTGTGGGTCTTACAACTCTCCCCACTTATATAAATTTCATCCTCGAAATTTGCACATACCTTCCGAGTCGAATAGGTGTGGATATTGCTTCCACATAGTGTTTTCTTCTTCCCATGTAATTTCTTCCATATTTTGGCTCCTCTAAGTAATTTTAACATAGTAAATGTCGCGATTGCGAAGACATTGAACCTTCCGGCTAGTGATTTCAAAATGTACTACTTCAAACGTCAAGTCTTCAGCTAAATCTGGTGGATCCGTTGTTAACACGTGTGTTGGATCTCTGACATACTTCTTCAGTTATGAGACATGGAATACATTATATACACTAGACATTGATGGTGGTAGTGCTAACTGATATGCTACCATTCCATGTCTTGCCCAAATCTCATAAGGTCCAATATATCTAGGACATAGCTTTCTCTTCTGTCCAAACCTTTTTAAACCGTGCATAGGAGATATTTTCATAAATACTTTTTCACCTATGGTAAATTCAAGATCTCTTCGTCGATTGTCTGTATATTGCTTCTGATGGTTATGAGCTGTTTGGACTCTTTCCTTGATGATGTCGACCACTCGACATGTCTCTTCAACAAAATCTGGTCCAACAACACTACGCTCTCCAATTTCATTCCAAAACAATGGAGTTCGACACTTTCTACCATACATTGCTTCATAGGGCGACATCTGTATTGTAGCTTGATAGCTGTTGTTATAAGAAAACTCGACCAATGGTAACTTCTCATCCCATGATCACTTAAAATCAATTACTCAAGCTCAGAGCATGTCTTCTAAAATTTGAATGGTACGCACCGACTGTCCGTGTAAGACCCGTATCGAACTAACCCGATCTTACAACCTTGAACCAGGTATACCCATCATGGGCGAGCCAAATGGATCAAGTGTGTGAGGGACATCATGATCCCAGGTATTAAACTGACCCAAAAATACTAAAATAAGGGGGAGGGTCGCATACCCAGCAAGGCAGGGTTGGACCCCCCAGTATAAAAGTCAAACCCTGAGTTTTTAACTGGGGGTCGGACATTTTAGAACCAGGGGTTGACGGGATCTCCGACCCCCTCATCGACCCCCAGTCTACTGATAGAAACCGTGAATTAGGAACTTTCCAAATTTCAATGGGATTCTTTCCTAATCTCAATGGGACTTATTTTGGGAGTTTCTACTCTATAAATAGGACGTTCCTAAGCCTCTTTCACTCCTTTTAGAACCCTAATTGATTTGAGAGAAAGAGAAGAGAAGGAGAAGAGAAAGAGAAGAGAAGGAAAGTGGAGAAGAAGATCAAAGAAAATGCTTCAGAGAAACAAGTCTAATTCTCAGGTATGGATACTATCTCCATGTAGTTCTAAAGACCTTAGAGTAGATAGTGAAGAGGGAATGATCTAAGAGAAACCCAAATCATCCATCCATGGTTAGGTTTTCATGGAAAACCATGGGGGATATCATAAAAATCATGTAGGTGAATAAACTATGGTTCTAGGCCATAGAACATGTATGTAATGGATTGTAGAAGCAAGCCATAGGACCCAAACATGAAGGAATGGACTATAGGATGAAAATTCGACTAAACCCACGGGGGGTCGCACGGGGGGTCGATGGCCAATCGACCCTACGAGACCCTAACAATCGACCCCCAGTGTTCGGGAAGTCCAGAATCTGGGTGGTAGCACCCAGGGTCGATGGAATCTCCGACCCTGGCATCGACCCCCAGTTAACAGCATGCTTTTTAAAATCAGAATTAATTCTATTTAAATTCTATCTACTTGATTAGGTCTTCTAGTGATATAATATTGATATTTAGTTGATTCTTAAAGCTTAAAAGAGGATCTACGATCAAGCAAAGGTGAGGGAACAAGACCTAAACTAATTGGTTAATAATAAACTGTTTTATTCTTGAGTCCAATGTCATGATTGATTCTATGCGTGTATGATTGTTATGTGGATTCAACATGTCATCCAATATTTCTATTATTACTATTCATGTATATTTAAATTATTGTTTATAACATGATGATGATGATGATGATAGGAATAGGCATGTGGATGTATGTGTGTGGTTGGTGTGCTTGATGCGAGCGAGTATCAGGGGGGTATCATAGGCCGGGGCCTCAGCACTCTAGCTCTATCTCTAACTCAAGTCTTGTCCACTGACACCATCGTATTGCCATTATCTTAGTAGAACTATTACATCGTAGTGTATGAGGGGAGGTGGTCTCGGACCGTGTAGTCTCTGACTCTGTCGGGGGGCCTTAGCCCTATCTCTATGGACGTATTGAGGGATGTTGGGGTGAGGCCTTGGATACACTGATTGGCATTAGGATTGGTTAGTTGCGAGCCCAGTTTGTGAGCCCTTGCCAGTAGGGGCATATGTGTTGGTATGGGTAGACTATCAGGGGAAGTTTCATAGGCCAGGCCTCAGCACTTTAGCTCTATCTCTATTCCATGGTAGGGTGCATGTGGGGCGACAATAAATATTACCTTTGGGCGGCTTCACACACTCGTGTATAGAGGTGCGACGGCCACCTATCCTTTCTATAGCACATTGCAAACTTATTTACCTGACCAAAGATATGAATTGAATGCATGCATATGTTTGTTGCATTATTTTGTTTGCTCACTGAGCCATGATGTGTGCTCACCCTCTAGACGTTGAATATTTTTAGTTGATGATGCAGGTACTATGGTCGAAGGTTATTTAGTGCTCCGGTGTACGTGCGTGGTGCTGCAATGGAAGCCGAAGACTTAGTGGATACATATGACTCCTCATGTGAGTGCAACCCATGCGTATTTGATTAGATTTTCATTTGAATTATTAAAGGAATGTAATTGATATTTTATTTATTTATGTCTCAGTTGATACAACAATAACTTGATATTTTTATTATGGTTGTCACAGTTAGATTTCTCAGTTCATTTACTATAAAACTTCCGCTATTGTGTATTTATTCTGATTATGGTTGTGGATGTGTATGGTTTTATTTTTAATGGACACAGCCTATTAGAGATCCTGGTTGAACCGTTGGTTTATTAGCGGTTCATCACACCGTTTTGAATGGTGCAGAATTGGGGTGTGACAACTTGGTATCAGAGCATCTCAAGCCCTGTCTGTGAAACCCGTATACTTCCACAAAAGGAGGCGAACTGAGATAGGATAAAATTTTAAAAGATGTAATAATAACACACCATAAGCATCTGTGTTGTTTGAGACAAAACTGAAAGAGAATAATGCATCTATTAAATGAGAAACAAATTTTTATATACAACCAAAGGAAGAACAAACATTTATATATATATAATTAAAGCAGAGTACAGTCCACAGTCTGGACAGTTACTCTGAAGTACAAAAAGAAGATAAAAGAAATACATCAAGAAGCTGGAGGTGATGGGGGAGGCGGTGCCTCACAGTCTCTATCATAGTCCTCACCGTAGACTCTAGTCAACCAAGCTATCTGTGTCTGGGTCGTCTGGAGACTAGCTGTGAGATCAGCCACCTGCTGGTCAGTCACACGCTGAGCATCCCTAAGCTCTCCCACCGGCTAATCCGACATGCGCTGAGCAGCCAGAAGCTCTCCCACCCGCTGATCGAACAAGCACTGAGCCTCTAGAAGCTCTCCCATCCTCAAGTCAGACATACGCTGAGCCTCTCGTATCTCATGCAATATCCTCATCATGTCATCAGAAGGAGCATACGAAGGACCAGCTGCATGCGAAGGACCAGTTGAAGAAGACGGACCAGCTCCAGTAGCATGAGTAGGTGATGGAGGAGGTATGGCATCCACATCCATGTATAGCTGATCGTCATCATCCCCATGAACCCCTGCTCCAGCGGCTGCTGCTGCTGCTGCCTCAGCGTCAGCCATCTCCACTCGAGTGCGAGGGAGCACCATCACGTTCCTCTCCTCATCGCTGACCTGGGCATCCCACATGCCCACCTTGCAGATGGCCTCCCAATCTAGAGGCGATGAGAAGGATTTCTCCTGAATCTTCTCAATCAACCCCCAGGCAGGTAAGCAATGTAGTGATCATGCGTCCATAAGGAAGGTTTCCAGTGTGACTGGGCAACGTGGCACTGATCATCGTCCGCATGATGATATAAGAAAGGCAGACGGGCTACCTAGTGCATATACAGTACAGCAGATACTTGGTCAACTGGGAGACCCTCTCGTAATGTCCACTCTGCAGTATCAGGTTATGCTGAATGATCTTGCAGTATACCCGTGGATCTAAACGCAGATAACTAGCTTTCATCTCCCAACGATCAGGTCTGATGAGCTGACGGTCTATCTCAGCCCTCATCTCTAATGAAAAGAACTGGGTCTCTCCAGGGGCACATAATACGAAGGAGCCACCATAGGAGATACCCAGCAAGTCCGCTAGCTGTCTATAGTCGAAAGAAATATCAACCGCCTTGACATAGCTAGTGATCCAAAGCTCACCACCTCTCTCAACATCATTGTAATCCCCCACCACTTGGAGATTACAATAGAACTGGCGTACCAAGTCAGGACAGGTATAGGCGTCATAGGTGATGACAGGGAGCCCCCTCCACATTAAACAAGGCCAAGCTAGCCATGTCAACTTTGCGGCCTCCCTCTACTTTCTTTCGAGCGTAGCGGGCATACTGAGTCTCGGCTTCAGTGGAACGGAAGCAAAGACGGTCGCGAACACTAGGTACCTTGGTATGAGCCATAGTATCTGCCAATAACAAAGAGAAGCAGATATTGGGTTAGTAAAGATGAAAAATCCAAAAATTCTGACATTATAACGACGTAAATTGGTCCAAAGCCTCACTTTTCACCCATACACATGGGCAGGAGGACTTACATAAATCCTAAACTATCCTGTGAGACTCATACAGTCGGAAATTTCAACTAATGAGATTGAATTGGAAGAAAGTTCAAGAAATTCAAGATCTCGAAAAAATTAGGGCAAAAAGAGTAAATTTCGAGTTTCTCGATAACCAACCGATGAAACTCAAATATTTTTGAGGGCTTTCATTCCTCGAGTCACCAACAACAAAAGCCCCCAATAAAAATTGAATTTTTACGGTTGGAAAAAGTTTAATTTAAAAAATACGAGATATACGAGCAAAAACCTAGGTAAAGAAACCTAAAAGCATGAAAATGTAGAAGACATACCTGTAGCGGAGGTGTAGACGACGAAACAAGGAGTGCAAACCACCAACGGATCGGAGTTGTCACTGTAGAAACTCAGAGAGATGAGACAAATCGAAGCAAAAAAGAAAGAATGGGAAATGGACTTTGAATCGGAACTTAAAAATCTGATTTTTAGTCCAGGGGTCGGAAAATTCGATTAAAACAATCGACCCACCCATCGACCCCCGCATCGACCCTCGGCTCTCGGAAATCTGACAGAGAACCAGGGGTCACACCCTGGGTCGGACATCCTCCGACCCCCCCCATCGGCCCCCGGCTCTCGGGAAGAATTTTTGATTTCCCAGGGTCGCATACTTAGGGTCGGACACCCATCGACCCCTACCATCGACCCTACAGTGAAAATAGAGCATTTTCGACAGAGTGATCTGAAAATTTTGAATTTTTCATTTTTTAGTGGTTTTAAAATATGAGAATGAAGTATTTAATGATTGTCTCTCGTGTTCAATGATTTCAGGCAATCCCACTATCAGATTAATTAATGGCGGGACGCAGAGTAACCAGACAGAGCCGTAACTCTATTCCACCACCACCACCTGTGGGGGAGAATAGCCAGACACACCCGGAAACATAGGGGAACATGAACACGGCACCGTCCGTCATAAATGGGCAGACAAATCCTATAAATCTGCCAGCTCCACCTACAGACTTGGCCACAGTCGTAATGAACTTGGCCCAACAGCTGCAGCAAATGCAACAGGCACAAGCTACTATACAAGCTGCCATAGGCATAACTCTTCCAGCTGCACAGACACCTCCAATGCCAGTAGGACAGGCAAGCACAGCACCAGGGGGAGTAACACAGTACCCCACGCACCTCAGACTCCTATCATGCAGGCTCAAGTACAAAATCCTGAGATAGCTCAAGGTAGATATCAATACCAACCACCTATGTATGGAGCGTATGTCCCGCAGCAACTAGACCACTCCAGACTGGTGGAGCGTTTTCTGAAACTGAAGCCCAGAGAATTTAATGGTAAGCCAGTAGATCCTTTATGGCCGACACACTGAGTTGACGAAATGGAAAGAAATTTTATGACGATGACACTAAATGAAGAAGAAAAAGTGTTGTGTGCCACCTTTATGCTGAAAGGAGATGCACACCATTGGTGGAGGTCTACCAAGATTTATTTATTAACAAAGCATGCCCAACTGACTTGGGATATTTATAAGGAGGCGTTCTTTGATAAGTACTTTCTGAGAAGTTTCAGAGATTCTATGGAAAGAGAGTTCCTGAGTTTATATCAGGGGAAGATGACCGTAGATGCATATCAACAGCGTTATGGAGAGCTATTCTTCTTTGCACCCACCAGTATGCAAGAGGAAAACACCAAGACCCGAAGGTTCGTCATGGGATTTAGAGGAAGCATCCGCGAGCATGTTCTGGGACATGAAAAGAAAATCAATAATGAAGTGGCACAAATTGCTCGAGTTATAGAATCGAGCCAGAAGGAGAGTTATTTCATGCAAAACAAAGGTATAAAATGGCCAGCTGGAAATTCTTATAATGGAGGGAATAACAAGACATTCAAATCCTTCCGTGCTCAAGGCTTTACCACTGCAACCAAGACTACTCCCGTAGCTCAACAGCAACAAAAGCCAATTACTGAAGGGATAAAATGTTTTAACTGCAACCAAGTGGGACATATAGCAAGGGAATGTCCTAAGCCCAAGAAACAGCTACATCAAGGACGAGTTTACGCGGTTACATCTGAGGATGCTGCCGCATCGCCTGATGTGGTCACAGGTATGACTTAAATTTTTTTAGCTAGTTGTATTACATTGTATGAGCATGTAGACTAAACCAAAATGAATCACAGGTATATCGTACCTATTAATGGCATTCCCGCCAGAGTACTCTTTCATTCAGGAGCTACTCATTCCTTTATATCTATGATATTTGGAAAGATGTTAAATTTACCCCTTAAATCCTTAGACTGCAAACTACTTGTACGATCACCTACGGGATTAGAAGTGGAGTTAGAAAAAGGTTATGGACCATGTCCAGTTCCTATTGATGAAAAGACCTTGGATGCAACCTTGATCCAACTTGAGATGGCAGACTTGGACGTCATCTTGGGAATGGACTGGTTAGTTCGGCATTCTACAAACATATTGTGTGCCGAAAAGAAGCTGACATTTAAAGACAAAGAAGGAGCAGAGTTCAGTTTTTCGGGAACCAAACTTCCCCGTAAACGAAAGCTCATACTCTCTACGCTAAAGGCTAAGAAGTGCCTTGAGAAAGGAGCAGTCGGGTATTTAGTATCTGTGGTCGACCTTACCAAGGAAGCACCACGAATGGAAGATATTGATGTCGTGCGTGACTTTCTAGACGTATTTCCTGAAGAACTACCAGAATTGCCACCCGATTGAGCTACATAGTTTGTTATAGATCTCATACCTGGAGCCGCACCAGTATCGAAAGCACCTTATCGAATGGCTCCTACCGAACTGAAGGAATTGAAAGTACAACTACAAGAACTGCTGGACAAGGGTTACATTCCCCTAGCATATCACCATGGTGAACGTCAGTATTATTCGTGAAGAAGAAGGATGGTAGCATTCGATTATGTATAGACTACCGAAAACTGAATAAATTGACAATCAAGAATTGGTATCCATTGCCTCGGATCGATGACTTATTCGATCAGTTGCAAGGTGCCAAAGTGTTCTCCACGATCGATCTTCGGTCAGGCTACCATCAGTTGAAGATTAAAGGTGGTGATATTCCTAAGACAACATTCAAGACCAGATATGGACATTATGAATTCTTGGTTATGTCTTTTGGATTGACAAACGCACCAGCAACCTTTATGGAACTTATGAACCAGGTTTTCCACGACATGTTGGATTCGTTGGTTATTGTATTCATTGATGATATATTAGTCTACTCCAAAGACGAGGAAACTCATGTTAAGAATCTAAATGCCGGTCTGCAGTGACTACGGAAGGAGAAGCTATACGCCAAATTTTCAAAGTGTGAGTTTTGGCTAAAGGAAGTCATATTTCTAGGCCATGTAGTATCCGCTGAAGGAATTAAAGTGGATCCCAGCAAGATCGAGGCTATTGTAAAGTGAGAAGCACCGAAGAGCGTTGCAGAAATTAGAAGTTTCTTGGGTCTAGCTGGGTATTATCGACGATTTGTGGAAGACTATTCCCGAATTGCCGTACCTCTTACCAGTTTGACTAAGAAGGGCGAGAAGTTTGTTTGGACGGATAAATGCGAGAAGAGTTTCCAATCCTTGAAGGCTAGATTGATATCAGCTCCAATCTTGACCATCTCGATTCCAGGACAACCATTTATCTTGTACATCGATGTGTCAGGACTGGGATTAGGATGTGTACTTATGCAAGGAGAACAAGTAATTGCTTATGCCTCAAGACAACTGAAGACACATGAAAAGAACTATCCCACTCATGATTTGGAACTAGCGGCAGTAGTACATACTGTCAAAATATGGAGACATTATCTGTACGGGGAGAAGTTTCAGATTAAATCAGACCATAAAAGTCTTACTTATCTATTTAATCAGAAGGAGCTGAATATGAGACAAAGAAGATGGTTGGAACTATTGAAAGACTATGATTGTGATATCCAGTATCATCCGGGGAAAGCTAATGTAGTAGCCGATGCGTTGAGTAGAAAGGCAATGATAAAATCTCAGGGAGAGGTTAGCACAACTGCCGCAATGTGTACTACCAGAAAGGTATTCAAGCATGGTACTTAGCAGTTTGTGATAGATGCACCAGATGGACCAGCCAACCAAGGGTTTATTCATCGATTTTCAAATATGTTCATCGCATTGAAGATTATACTGGATATAGTTGACGAAGTAAAGACAACTATCAAATCAGACCCTTACCTACGAACAGTACAAGAGGACATCGAAAAAGGTAGGACTAACCCTGAGTTCACCTTGGACGAAGAGAAGGTACTGAAGTACAAAGGAAGAATATGTGTACACGAAACAGAAAGCTTGGACATTAGACACCGATTGATGAAAGAAGCCCATACCACCATCTATTCGATACATCCTGGAAGTACAAAAATGTATCATGATCTAAAGAAATTATATTGGTGGAGAGGAATGAAAGCAGATGTAGCTAAGTTCGTGTCTCAATGCCTAAATTGTCAGAAAGTAAAGGCTGAACGACAAAGACCGACAGGACTGTTACAGCCCTTATCGGAACCAGCATGAAAATGGGACTGCATCACTATGGACTTCGTCACAGGATTACCATTGACTCCTCGAGCAGTTGACGCAGTTTAGGTGATGTAGACCGCTGGACTAAAACAGCTCGCTTTATACCTATATGACTCAGTATACACTGGAGAGGTTAGCTAAGCTGTATGTGGATAACATTGTGCGATTACACGGTGTACCTGAAAGCATTGTGTCCGATAGAGATCCACGATTTACTTCAAAGTTTTGGAAAGGATTGCAAAAGGCTATGGGTACAACATTGAAGTTTAGTACTACATTCCATCCACAAACAGATGGACAGTCAGAGCGTACAATTCAGATTCTAGAAGATATGCTTCAAGCATGTGTAATTGATTTTAAAGGATCATGGGATGAAAAGTTACCACTGATTGAGTTCGCTTATAATAATAGCTATCAGGCTACTATACAGATGTCACCTTATGAAGCAATGTATGGCAGAAAGAGTCGAACTCCTTTGTTTTGGAATGAAGTTGGGGAACGTAGTATTATTGAACCAGAATTTTTTGAAGAGACTTGTCGAGTGGTCGACATTATCAAGGAAAGAGTGAGAACAGCTCAGAATCATTAGAAGCAATATGCAGATACTCGACGCCGAGACCTTCAATTCGTCGTGGGTGATAAAGTGTTCTTAAAAGTATCGCCTATGCGAGGATTGAAACGGTTTGGATAGAAAGGGAAATTAAGTCCAAGATATGTCGGGCCATATGAGATTCTAACCAAACGTGGAAAAGTGGCTTACCAGTTAGCACTACCACCATCTATGTTAAGTGTGCATGACGTATTTCATATTTCCTTATTGAAGAAGTATGTCAAGGATCCAACGCACGTTCTGACAGTAGATCTACCTGATTTGACTGATGATTTGACATTTGAAGTAACACCAACTGAAATCACCAGCCGAAAGGTTCAACGACTACGCCCATGATATCTATTATGTTAATGTCACCTGGAGAAGTAGAGATATGAAAGAAATCACATGGGAAGAAGAGAATGCTATGCGAAAGCAATATCCACATTTATTTGACTCGGAAGGTATGTACAATTTTGAGGATGAAATATTTATAAGTAGGGGGGAGTTGTAAGACCCGTATCGAACTAACCCGGTCTTACCACCTTGAACCAGGTCTACCCATCATGGGCGAGCCAAATGGATCAAGTACGTGAGGGAGATCACGATCCCAGGTATTAAACTGACCCAAAAACACTAAAATAAGGGGGAGGGTCGCATACCCACCATGGCAGGGTCGGACCCCCCCAGTATAAAAGTCAGACCCTGAGTTTTTAACAGGGGGTTGGACATTTTAGAACCAGGGGTCGACGGGATCTCCGACCCCCTCATCGACCCCCAGTCTGCCGACAAAAACCGTGAATTAGGAACTTTCCAAATTTTAATGGGATTCTTTTTTAATCTCCATGGGACTTATTTTGGGAGTTTCTACTCTATAAGTAGGACGTCCCTAAGCCTTTTCACTCCTTTTAGAACCCTAATTGGATTGAGAGAAGGAGAAGAGAAAGAGAAGAGAAGGAAAGTGGAGAAGAAGATCAAAGAGAATGCTTCAAAGAAACAAGCCTAATTCTCAGGTATGGATACTATCTCCATGTTGTTCTAAAGACGTTAGAGTAGATAGTAAAGAGGGAATGATCTAGGAGAAACCCAAATCATCCATCCATGGTTAGGTTTTCATGGAAAACCATGGGGGATATCATAAAAACCATGTAGGTGAATAAACTATGGTTCTAAGCCACAGAACATGTATGTAATGGATTGTAGAAGCAAGCCATAGGACCCAAACACGAAGGAATGGACTGTAGGATGAAAATTCGACTAAACTCACGGGGGGTCGCACGGGGGGTCGATGGCCAATCGACCCTACCAGACCCTAACAATCGACCCCCAGTGTTCGGGAAGTCCATAATCTGGGTGGTAGCACCCAGGGTCGATGGAACCTTCGACCCTGGCATCAACCCCCAGTTAACAGCATGCTTTTTAAAATCAGAATTAATTCTAATTAAATTCTATCGACTTGATTAGGTCTTCTAGCGATATAATATTGATATTTAGTTGATTCTTAAAGCTTGAAAGAGGATCTATGATCAAGCAAAGGTAAGGGAACAGGACCTAAACTAATTGGTTAATAATAAACTGTTTTATTCTTGAGTCCAATGTCATGATTGATTCTATGCGTGTATGATTGTTATGTGGATTCAACATGTCATCCAATATTTCTATTATTACTGTTTATGCATATTTAAATTATTGTTTATAACATGATGATGATGATGATGATAGGAATAGGCATGTGGATGTATGTGTGTGGTTGGTGTGCTTGATGCGAGCGAGTATCAGGGGCTGTCATAGGCCGGGCCTCAGCACTCTAGCTCTATCTCTAACTCAAGTTTTGTCCACTGACATCGTTGTATCGCCATTACCTTAGCAAAACTATTACGTCGTAGTGTATGAGGGAGGTGGTCTCGGACCGTGTACTCTCTGACTCTGTCGGGGGGCCTTAGCCATATCTCTATGGACGTATTGAGGGATGCTCGGGTGAGGCCTTGGATACATTGATTGGCATTAGGATTGGTTAGTTGCGAGCCCAATTTGCGAGCCCTTGCCAGCAGGGGCTTACGTGTTGGTATGGGTAGAGTATCAGGGGAAGTGTCATAGGTCGGGCCTCAGCACTTTAGCTGTATCTCTATTCCTTTCTATAGCACATTGCAAACTTATTTACCAGACCAAAGATATGAATTAAATGTATGCATATGTTTTGCATTGTTTTGTTTGCTCACTGAGCCATGATGTGTGCTCACCCTCTCGACGTCGAATATTTTTAGTTGATGATGCAGGTACTACGGTCGAAGATTATATAAGTGCTCCGGTGTATGTGCGTGTTGCTGCATTGTAAGCCAAAGACTTAGTGGATACGCATGACTCCTCATGCGAGTGCAACTCATGCATATTTGATTAGATTTTCATTTGAATTATTAAAGGAATGTAATTGATATTTTATTTATTTATGTCTCAGTTGATACAATAATAACTTGATATTTTTATTATGGTTATCACAGTTAGATTTCTCAGTTCATTTACTATAAGACTTCCGCTATTGTGTATTTATTCTGATTATGGTTGTGGATGTATATGATTTTATTTTTAATAGACACAGCCTATTAGAGATCCTGGTTGAACCGTTGGTCATTTAAGGTTCATCACACCGTTCTGAATGGTGCAGAATTGGGGTGTGACAGTCCGTCTGTCTGAGGATGGAATGCAATACTAAACTTCAATGTTGTACCCATAGCCTTCTGTAATCCTTTCCAAAACTTTGAGGTACATGGGTCTCTGTCAAACACGACGCTTTCAGGTACACCATGCAATCTAACAATATTATCCACATACAGCTTAACTAAGCTCTTTAGGGTATACTGAGGTCGTATAGCTATGAAATGAGCTATCTTAGTCAAACAATCTACAATCACCCAGACCGCATCAACTACTTAGGGAGTCAATGGTAACCCGATGACAAAGTTCATAGTGATGCAGTCCCATTTCCATGCCGATTCTGGCAGTGGCTGCTACAATCCTGCAGGTCTTTGCCTTTCAGCCTTTACCTACTAACAATTCAAGCATTGAGACACAAATTTAGCAACATCCGCTTTCATTCCTCTCCACCAATATAGTTTCTTCAGATCATGATACATCTTTGTACTTCCAGGATGTACGGAATAAGTAGTGGTGTGGGCTTCCTTCATTAGTCTGTGTCTAATATCCAAGTATTCATTTTCAAGGACCTATACTCTCCCTTTGTATCTTATTACTTTCTCAGAATCCAAGGTGAAGTCAGGGTTAGTCCTACCTTTTTCAAGGTCTTCTTGCACTGTTCTCAGATAAGTGTCTGATTTAATAGTTGTCTTCACCTCGTCTATCAGATCAGGTATAATCTTCAATGTAGCAAACATGTTTGAGAATATATGAATAAACCCTTGGTCAGTTGATTCATTCGAAATATTAATCACAAACTGCTCATTATCATAATTAAATACTCTTCCTATGACACACACTACAACATTTGTACTAGCTTCTTCTTGAGATTTTATCATAGCTTTCCTGCTTAGTGCGTCAGCAACTACATTAGCATTTCCTGAATGATACTGGATATCGCAATCATAATCTTTTAGTAATTCCTGCCATCTTCTTTGTCTTATGTTCAACTCCTTCTGATTAAAAAGATGAGTAAGACTCTTATGATCTGATTTAATCTGAAATTTCTCTTTATACAAATAATGTCTCCATATCTTGACAGCATGTACTACCGCTGCTAACTCTAAGTCATGAGTGTGATAGTTCTTCTCATGTGTCTTCAGTTGTCTTAAGGCTTACATAATTACTTGTTCTCCTTGCATAAGTACACATCCCAAACCTAATCCAAACAAATCAGAGTACAAGGTAAATGGTTGTCCTAGAATCAGAATGGTCAAGATGAGAGCTGATATCAATCTAGCCTTCAATGTTTGGAAACACTCTTTACATTTGTCTATCCAAACAAACTTTTCTCCTTTCTTTGTCAGGCTGGTGAGAGGTACGGCGATTCTAGAGTAATCTTCCACGAATCGTCGATAGTAACCAACTAAACCTAGGAAACTTCTAATTTCTGCAACATTCTTAGGTGCTTCCCATTTCACAATGGCTTTAATCATGCTAAGATCCACTTTAATTCTTTCAGCAGATACTACATGGCCTAAGAAAGCAACTTCATTTAGCCAGAATTCACACTTAGTAAATTTAGCGTAAAGCTTCTCTTTTCTTAGTAGCTGCAGAGCGGCTCTTAGATTTGTGATATGAGTTTCTTTATCCTTGGACTAGACTAGTATGTCATCAATGAATACGATGACTGACATATCCAACATATCGTGGAATACCCAATTCATGAGTTCCATAAAAGTTGCGGGTGTGTTAGTCAATCCAAAAGACATGACTAAAAATTCATAATGTCCATATCTGGTTCTGAATGCTGTCTTCGGAATATCCCCTTCCTTAATCTTCAACTGATGGTATCTTGATCGAAGATTAATTTTGAAGAACACTTTGGCACCTTGCAACTGATCGAACAAGTCATTGATCCGAGGCAACGGCTATCGATTCTTAATTGTAAGCTTATTCAATTTTCGATAATCTATACACAGTCGAATGCTACAGTCATTTTTTTTTATAAAAAATACTAGTGCTCCCCATGGTGATATACTGGGTCTAATATTACCCTTGTCCAATAATTTCTGTAATTGTACCTTCAGTTCCTTTAGTTCAGTAGGAGCCATTCAATAGGGTGCTTTAGATACTGGTATGGCTCCGGGTATATGATTTATAACGAACTCTGTCGCTCGGTCAGGTGGTAGTCCTGGTAATTCCTCAGGAAATACATCCAAAAATTCATGCACAACTTCAATATCCTCCCTTCGTGGTGCTTTCTTGGTGAGGTCAACCACGGATACTAAGTACCCAATTCCTCCTTTCTCGAGGCATTTTTTAGCCCTCAATGCAGAGAGGATGAGCTTTTGTTTATGAGAAAGTTCAGTTCCCGCAAAACTAAACTCTGCTCCTTTCTTGTCTTTAAATGTCAGTTTCTTTTCCGCACATAATAGGTTTGTGGAGTGCTGAGCTAACCAATCCATTCCCAACATAACGTCAAAGTCTACCATCTTGAGTTGAATTAAGGTTGCATCCAGAATCTTCTCACCAATAAGAACTAGACATGGTCCATAACCATTGTCTAGTTCCACTTCTAATCTCATAGGTGATCGTACAAGCAGTTTGCACTCTAAAGGTCTGAGGGGTATATTTAACTTCTTTTCAATGACATAGATATAAAAGAATGAGTAACCCCAGAGTCAAAGAGTACACCGACGGGTATGCCATTAATAGGTACGATACCTGTGACCACATCAGGCGATACGACAGCATCTTCAGAGGTAACTGCATAAACTTTCCCTTGCTATAGCTGCTTCCTTGACTTCGGACACTCTCTTGAATAATGTCCTACTTGATTGCAATTGAAGCATTTGACTCCAGCATTACTTTGCTTCTATTGAGGTTGGGCTGTCGAAGTAGTCTTAGCTGTAGCATTGAAGCCTTGACTACGGAAGGGTTTAAATGTCTTTGAGTTCCCTCCATTGTATGAGTTTCCATTGGGCCTTTTATACCTCTGTTCTGAGCAAAATAACTTTCCCTCTAGCTCGATTCTAGTACTCGAGCAATCTGTACAACTTCATTATAAATTTTTTTTTCCAGTCCCAAAACATGCTCACGGATACTTCCCCTAAGTCCCATGATGAACCTTTGGGTTTTGGTATTTTCCTCCTGCATGCTAGAGGAAGCAAAGAAGAACAATTCTTCATAACACTGTTGATATGCGTCTATAGTCATTTGTCCTTGGTATAGACTCAAGAATTCCTTTTCCATTTGATTTCTGAAACTCCTGGGAAAATACTTCTCGAAGAAAGCTTCTTTATAAATAACCCATGTCAGTTGGGCGTGCTTTGTTAACAGATAACTTCTAGTTGATTTCCACCAATGGTATGCATCACCTTTCAACATAAATGTGGCACATAATACCTTCTCTTCTTCATTTATAGTCATCATCATAAAGTTTCTTTCCATCTCATCGATCCAGTGAGCGGGCCACAACGGATCTGATCGCTTACCTGTAAATTCTTCGGCTTCAACTTCAGGAAACACTCGATCAATCAGGAGTGATCAAGCTGATATTGTGCATATGCCCCATACATAGGTGGTTGGTACTGATAATTACCTTGGTTATACCTGCCTTGTGGTGCTTCAGGGTTTTGCACTTGGCCTTGTACTACTGGTGTTTGCGGTGCTTGGGGTACAGTGTTGCTACCACCAGGTGTCGTACTAGCTTGTCCTACAGGTAGAGATGTTGTGTTTGCAACTGGGAAAGCAATTCTCATAGCAGCTTGCATGTTGGCTTGCATTTGCTGTATATGCTGCATTTGCTGTGGCAAATTCATTACCACAATAGCCAAATCTGTAGGTGGTGTAGGTAAGTTGGTTGGGTTGGCTTGGGTGTGAACATTCTGAGGTACAGCATTCTGAGCTCCAATATTTCCTTCCTGCCCTTGTTGACCTTCATTGTCGTTGGTCTCTATAGGTGGTGGAAATAGGTTTGCATTCTATCTCCTTCTACTTACTCTACGCCCAACCATTTAAACTCATGGTTGATGTGTTATTGGAAAAGCTACACATGTGAGACAAAGTAGAGTGGTGGTATTGGGTTAGTCTCACAATGAAAGGCGAGAGAAGAACAAGATTAATAGGCAAAAGTTTGAATATAATCAAAATAGACAACAGTCAATCATACGGTCGATGGCCTACGGTCGCATGTTATGCGACCATAGGTGCAACCTTCAAAATCTTGGCAACTTATCGAGACCCTATGGTCAATCACACGGTCAATCATACAGTCGATGGTTTTGGTCGAATTGTGAGACCGTATGGTTCAAAATCAGTTTTAAAACCTGTTTTTGAGATTTCCCTCTCATTTCTTTTCCTCGTTCCTACGATCTCAACTCATCTTGCCACCAATGAGTTGTTACAGTATCAACCATACGAACTTGGTGATTTTTCCATCGATCTACGACCTACGTTCCGTTCCTCCAGGTATGTTTCCTACTCTTTCTCCTTTTTAAGCTTTCATACCTAGGTTTTTGCCATTTGTAGGGTTTCCTTCTAATTAATATTTTTTGAACTGTAAAAATTTAATTTTTATTGGGGGTTATTGCTATTGGCCACCCAATGGACGAAAACCCTCAAGAAAATTTAAGTTTCATCAATTGGTTTGGTAAAATTTTTGAAATTTCCAATTTTTGACCTAGATTTTGGGGTTTTTCCCAATTGTCAAAATTTCTTCAAATTTAACCTACCTAGTTGAAATTTTCCATTGTATGAGCCTTACAGGATGGTTTGGGACCTATGTAAGTCCTCCTGTCCAAATGTTTGGGTGAAAAGTGAGGCTTTTCCTATTTTACGTCGTTATGTTGTTAAATTTTCAAATTTATCTAACCTATTTTTCTTATTTTCTTCTCTTGCAGTTATCATGGTTCGCACTAAGGTTCCTCGAGTTCACGACCCATGTCGCTTCAGGTTCGTGGACGCAGAAACACAATACCCTTGGTTTAATCGAAAGAAGGTGCAAGGGGGTAGATGTGTTAACTTAGCCCATTTAGCCCTGTTTAATGTGGAAAGGGTATTTGGTAATGGTTGCCAGTGATTCTGTACGAGGCTTGGACTCACCCAGATTTAGTGAAGCAGTTCTACTATCACCTTCAGGTGGAGGGTGACCTAGAGGATGTTGACAGGGGCAGAGAGCTTCGGATCACTAGCTGGGTAAAAGGGGTTCCAATCTCTTTCAACTGTTAGGACTTGACTGATCTCCTAGGCATTTCAAATGATGGTCAATTGTTTACTGCGTCCAGAGTCACGGGTCTACTGTAAGATTATCCAGCATAATCTTATTCTCCAGGGTATACACTACGAGATTGTCTCACAGCTGACTCAGTACCTGCTGTACTATACCTATACTAGGCAGCATGTCTATCTCCCATATATTATCCTTTGAACTATGCATAGACCTATGTTTCCTGACTCGAGAGGTAACTTTCCCTATGGGCGGCTGATCTCCACCTTGCTCGCTCGTCTACAGGTGGACTTAGTAGATAAGAGGATCTTTGAGGACACCTTCTCAGCTGTCCTTCATTGGGAGGCCATCAGCAGGATGGGCATCAAAGAGATATAGGTCAGTGATGATGAGAGGAATGCTATGAGATGTCCTCTCACTCAAGTAGTAGCAGCAGATGCAGAGGCAGCAACAGTTTCAGTAGTAGAGGCAGACGGGGGTGATGATGAGGAGGACGATGATCGGATGTTCATGGATGTGGATGCCATCCCTCCTCCATCACCACAACATTATACTGGAGCTGGCCCTTCTCGGGTTTTCATTCAGCTGGCCCTTCACGTCTACCACCAGATGACATGATGGGGCTACTACGTGAGATTACGGAGGCTTAGTGTGTGACTGATCAGAGAGTAGGAGAGCTTCTAGATGCCCAGTGCTCTACAGACCAGCGGTTAGCGGATCTGATAGCTAGTCTCTGAGCAACTCAGACTCAGGTGGCCTGGCTAGCGAGAGTGTATGCTGAGGACTATGATAGAGACCATGAGGCACCTCCTCCTCCAGCACCTCCATTTCCATGATATCATTTATTTCTTTTTCCCTTTTTATAATACAGAGTAACTATCTGGATTGTGGACTGTACTCTGATTTGGATGTACATTTATCTTATTCCTATTTTAGTAATATATATATATATATATATATATATATATATATATATATATATATATATACCATTTACATATGTGCATTATTCTCTTTTTAGTTTAGGTCTCAAACAACATAGGTGCTTAGGGTGCCTTCTTATTACAGTTTTTTATTTTATCCTAACTCAGTTCATGACTCACGTGAAAGTAGTTAAGTCAACGTATAGAACCTGAGATGCTCTAATACCAAGTTATCACACCCCAATTCTGGTCTTATCGGAATGGTATAATGAACCGTCAATGAACCAACGGTTCAACCAGGATCTCGCATAGGTCGTACCCACCATATCAAACCACACACACATTCCATAGTAATAATCAGAGGTGATAAATAAATAAGCGGAAGTTTTACAAATAATGAACTGAGTGTCTAACAATGATAATAAATAATTAATCCAATTATCTTCAAAACTCGAGACATAAAAATAATTAATCCATTACATGTTCCAGTAGTTAAACATAGATAAACTAATCATAAACACAATGGTTGCACTCGCATGAAGAATCATCTGTCTCCTCTGCTAATTCCATGTCCAACGCCGCTACATGTCCATACATCGACGCATTCATATAATCTTCAACAGTAGGTCCTACATCATCAACTAAAAATATTTGACGTCGAAAGGGTGACCACACATCATGGCTCAGTGAGCAAACAAAACAATGCAACAAACAAATGCATGCATTCAATTCATATCTTTGGTCTGGTTTTTAAGTTTGCAATATGCTATAGAAAGGTTTGGTGGCGCCCACACCTCTATACACGAGTGTGTGAATCCATCCAACGGATCAAACACCATTGTCGTCCCACATGCACCCACCAAGGAATAGAGATAGAGTTAAAGTGTCCAGATCAAACACTACCAATACTTCCCCTATGCCCATCCCATACCAACACATAAACCCTTGCTGATGAGGGCTTACAAACTGGGCTCACAACTAACCAATCCTAAATGTCATCCAGTGTATCCAAGGCCTCACCCCAGCATCCCTCAATACGTCCATAGAGATAGAGCTAAGGCCCCCCCACAGAGTCGAAGACTACATGGTCCGAGACCACCTCCCCTGATGTCCTACGACATAATAGTTCTACTAAGGTAATAGCGATAGGACGATGTTAGTGGGAAAGACTTGAGTAGAGATAGAGCTAGAGTCTGGTGACGAGGTCAAAGACCACCATGCCACGTCCTCCCCCTGATGCTCTACTCGCATCTAACACACAACCACACACATACAATCACAATCCTATTCCTAGCATCATCATCATCATCATGTTATCAATAAATAGAATTAAATATGCCCGAGCAGTAATAGCAGGAATATTGGATGACATGTGAGATGCACATTACGAGCATACATGCATAGAATCAATCATGGCATTGGACTCAATAAAAATAAAGCAGTTTGTTATTATCCAAGTAGTTTAGGTCTTGTTCCCTCACCTGTTAGCAATACTCGATCTCCTTCCAAGCCTTGCAATTCTCTTTGATTTGGTTTAATAACATAAAAATTATATGAATTCAAGTTAGGATTCATATATAATATATTACAGTAGTCGAAAAACAAAACAGAGCACTGATAGGTGTCTGATTGGTCCTATGGTCTCATACTGTGTCAACCTTACTGCCTACAGTCGATACCCTATGGTCGCATATGGTGCAACAATAGCTACGACCATATGATTCTTAAATCTTTTCGAATGCCTATGGTAGATCCTCGGGTCCTGCTGGTCAGCCTATGGTCGACCATAGCTGCGACCTTGAGATTTCTGGTCACAGACTACATGTAATTCGAGTTCTTCCTAGGTCAAATCCTCTGCTCTTCAATTGGGTTTACCCTAAGGTCATCCTACGGCCATCACTAGTAGTTTCTTGTCAACCCTAATCATCAAACTCATCCCTCATGGTTATCCTTGGGATTTTCTCAAAGAATCACATAGATCATAATAGGTTGATATCTTCTATCCTCCATAGAAGTCTTATTCCATCGAGTTTACATCTCCAGAGATTCGATTCATACCTTTGCCTGTGACAGAGAGCCAATCTCTTTTTAGAAAATTCCTCTCTTTAGCCTTTTCTTCTTCTCCTTCTCTTCCTTCTCTTCCTTTCTCTCTCTTTAGGGTTTACTAATGTTCTAAAAGAGTGAAAAAGGGATGAGGGACATCCTTTATATATAGGAAAAATCTTCATATAGAGTCCTCTTTCAATTAGGAAAGAAATCCCTTAGTTTAGGAAAGTTTCCAAAACTCAGAGTCTGATCTGGGGTCTTACGGTCGATGGCTACGGTCGTAGAACAGTCGACCATAGGGTCAAAATCATCAACTGTAGGGTCCTGGATCAGTGACCATTGTTGCTTTCCTTATGGTCGATCGTACCTACCCAGGTATGCGACCATGTGCATACAGTTTTGGGTGTTGAGTCGATTTTTATACCAGATTTGTGATCCATCTGCCCACGCTCGGTTTACTTGGTCCAGGAATGATGGAAAGACCTGGCATGACACAAAAACCGGGTTAGTGGAGTGCAGGTCTTGCACCCCACCTGAAGGCCAATCTACCCTATGGTCGTATAATCACCACCCTTCTCGATCACCTTCATGTAAACAAGGAGAGTGAGAGAATGTATGAGGAGACAATGTCAACAAACCTAGACTGGGACTCCATCACTCGGATGGAGATGCACAAGGTGGAGATTAGCGATGAGGAGTAGAACGCACTGGACCGTCCTTTGGGTTGAGTGGCAGTGGCAGCAATAGCAGATGCAACAGCAGCAGCAGTAGCATTTGAGGCAGTAGTAGCAAAGGGTGGTGAGGACAACGATCGTATGTACAAGGATGTAGGCAACATCCCCCCTCCTACGCCACAGTGTACCACTAAGGCTGGTCCTTTTCAGTCTACTTCCACAGCTGGCCCTTCATGCCCCCCTCCAGATAATATGATGGTACTTCTTTGGGAGATCCGGGCATCCCAGCATACCATGGAGCAGCAAGTGGGTAAGATCCTGGATGCTTAGCGAGCGACAGATGGACGAGTGGTGAACCTTGCTAAGAGTCTTTGTACCCCTCAGGAGAAGGTAGCCTGGCTCCAGAGGGTCTATGAAGAGGATTATGATGGAGATCGTGAGTCACCACCTCGTCCACTACCTTAAGGATAGATCTTTTGTAAGACCCGCACTCTATGAACCCGATCTAAACCTTTCATTCATGTCGTAACAGGTCTTCCAATCATCACCGGGCCAGACGAGATTAGCGGATGACAACCAGGTATGAAAACAGACCAGAATTAAGAGTGATATTTTCATACCGGTCGATGGTACCGATCTATGGTACCGTTCGACCGGTATGGCCTGCGCAGCAGACCACTTAGATCCTAAAACGGATCTTTACGGGTCCTACTTTCTAAATTTCTAACCGAAAGACTTTCCTCATGTTAGGAGGCTTCCTAAACTCAACCCTAGCCTATATAAGGACTCCTAAACCTCCTAAAATCAATTTCATTGATCCTCACAAACCCTAGAGAGGAAAAAGAGATTGAAGAAGGAGAAAAAGCTAGGAAGGAGAGGGAAGAGCTGCCATTTCCGTGGGACGAAGAACACTCTACCGCGAACCAACAGTAAGTGCTTAAACCTTCCTCTATGTTAAGCGTTCTAGAATGGTTAGTCATGATTGGATCAATACAATGCAAGGCGAGGTATTGATCTAAACCATACTTTTGCCGTCAAACCCTAATCTAGTCGGTAAACCCTAGATTTAAGTTCTAGGTTGAAGATCATCGAAACTAGGACTTGAATGGAGTTGGAAACAACTCTAACTCATTGCTTAGGCCTAGAATGTATAAGGTAAAACCCTAGAATCAATAGGGGGTGACCGACGAAAGGCGAGAACCGGATGTATGGTCTTCCAGAGACATACCGGTTGCACCCTATGCGACCAGTACCTGCGACCGGTATCTCCTGGAGGCTGGTCTGTGGGGACCGGTCGACCATACCGGTCGCACCTTTCCCCACAGTGCCACGGCCGATACCTGCGACCGGTACCCGTGATCGGCCTGCTCTGTGAGAAGTGTTTTGACCTTGTTGGTTTTCCCGATCAACGTAAACCCTAAGAAAACTATTCTAACATAACCCTAACGTCGTGTAGCACCTTGTAATAGCAAGTTTGGAGTCTGTGATGCCGAGCAAGCTATCAATCAAGCGTCAAGTAAGGAAATTGGACCTAAACCCTAATAATTTAATAACAGTAAAATGTTGCTAAAAACTATGATTCTATGGAATGATATTTGTACATACTCACATGTCATCTTTACTTTCAGTTATTATTATTGTTCATGCATACTCGCTATGCTAGGATGTGACTGTTAGGCATGTAATTATTTTCGTTGGTGTATGGAATGGAAAGGGCCTGGGGTCTGGGATCATTCCTCACACTGGCACCTTTTTCGTATCTTTCTGTCTTAGCATGCTTGATACGCGTAGGGTATCAGGGGGAGGAAGTGGCACTGTGGTCTCTGGCCTGGCCACTACACTCTAGCTCTATCTCTATGCCGTAAGGAGCTGTGCTGGGATAAGGCCTACTGTGATGACATATAGGATTGGTTAATTGTGAGTCTAGTTTGCAAGCCCTCGCCAATAGGGGCTTACATGTTGGTATGGGTAGAGTATTAGGGGAAGTGTTGGCGGTGTTTGATCCGAACGCTTTAGCTCTATCTCTATTCCATGGTGGGTGCATGTGGGATGACAGTGGTGTTTGATCCATTAGGCGGTTTCACACACTCGTGTATAGAGGTGCGGTGGCCGCCAATCCTTCTATAGCACATTGCAAACTTAAAACTAGACTATAATGTGAATGTTACTCATCCATATGTTTGTTGCATTGTCTGATTGTCTTACTAAGCTAAGTTGTGAGCTCACCCTGTATATATATACATGTTTTTAAATGTTGATGCAGGTTATACTGTGGAGGAATACATGGATGCTCCGATGTATGGAGGTGTTGCTGCTTTAGAAGTGCAAGCAAGAGAGGACGACCATGACGCTTCATACGAGTGCCCTTTCTGCGTGTACCTTTAGGATGTTGGTTTTGTTTCTTTATTTATTTTTAGTTGGATTTATAATTGGGATGTAAGGATAATTATTTATGTTTTGGTATTTTGAATAACTGGATAATTTATTTATCAATAGAAGTACTCAGTTCATTTAATTTAAGACTTTCGCTGTATTTTATTGTATTCTGATTATGGTTATGTGCAATGGTTTGTATGAGTGGACACGGTCTTATTGAGATCCTGGTGTGAACCGTTGGTTCAATGACGGTTCACTCACACTTATGGTTCAGCCAGAATTGGGGTGTGACATTTTTATTTTCAACTACAGATACATTTGTTTTTATGATTATATTGGCAGAGTAAGCGAACCTTGCTGAGAGTTTTCGTACCATTCAGGAGCAGGTAGCTTGGCTCCGAAGGGTCTATAAAGAGGATCATGTTAGAGACCGCGAGTTACCACCTCATCTACCTCCTTAGGGATAGATTTTTATTTTCAACTACAGATACAATTATTTTTTATGATTATATTGGTAGAGTAACTGTCCAGATTGTGGATCGTACTCCGTTTCTTTATCTAGATACACATTATTCTCCTTTTTGTTTCAGGTTATATATGTAAATATAAATATAAATATATTCTCCTTGCTTTAACTTTCTATCTCAACCGTCAACTTGCTTATGGTTTTTTATATTAAAGCTTTTATTTCTATCCTAACTCAATTCATAGACATGGTGGATGCATTATGGTTTGATTGGCAGAGCCTGAGTGCTCTGATACCAAGTTATCACATCAAATTCTGGTCGAACCAAAAGTGTGAATAAATTGTCACTGAAACGTCAATTCAAGCCAAGATCCCATAAGACCATGCCAATAATTAAACCATTTACATTTTATAAAATCAGAGATAATAATAAATAGTACAATTAGATTAGTACTAAACTGAGTGTCTAATGTGATAAATAATTAATAAACAAGTTATCCCCAAAAAACCAAAACATAAATAAATAAACTATTACATATCCCATAAGTCAAATACGAAACTAAACCTTTGCATAGATACAATGAAAACACTCGCATGAAGAGTCATGCTTGTCTTCTACTGCTTGTACGTCCAAAGCCACCACGTGTCCATACGACAATGCGTTAACATAATCTTCAAGAGTTGTACCTGCATCATCAACTAAAAGAAATATGATATCATAGGGTAAGCATACAACATATCTCAGTGAGAAAATAAAATAATGCCCAAACATATGCATGCAGTCATATTTATATCTTTGGTCTGGTATAAGTTTACAATGTGCTATGATAAGGATAGGCGGCCACCACACCTCCATGCACGAGAGTATGAGCATGTCTAACCGATCACACACCGCTGTCACCCCACATCATCCACTACAGAATAGTGATAAAGCTAGAGCCTAATGGATCACACACCACCAACACTCCCCCTGATACTCTACCCCATACCAGTATGTAAGCCCCTACTGGCGAAGGCTTGCAAACTGGGTTCATGACTAACCAATCCTAGATGTCATCCAAATGTATCCAAGGCCTTACCCCAGCATCCCTCAATACAACACAAAGATAGAGCTAGGGTCCATCAGCAGAGCTTACAGCCACACACCGTGATCACCCCCCTGATACCCTATGACATACTAGTTCAGCTAAAGTAATGGCGATATGACAATGTCAATGTGGTGAATGGTTCAATGCTACAACCTCTCCCAATCCAACATATCAATCGCACACAAGCACATGCCTATTCCTATCATTATCATCACAACAGAATAAAAACAATAATAAAATATACATGAACATGAATAGCAGTTATTAGATGCCATGTGAGATGCACAAACAATCATACAAGCTTGTCATCAGTCAAATTAACAAAAAGTAAAGGGTAACTTGTTGTTAGCCTATTAATTTAGGTCTTGTCCCCTCACCTGTGAGTGATGTTTGTTCCTCTTCCAAGCCTTAAAAATTATCTTGAATTAATGGAAAGCCTAAATAATTAGTAAACTTAGGTTAGAGTTCCATTCCATCAAGTTTGATACTCAGACACTCATTGTCCAATCTCTTATCTATGTCCTTCGGACACTGTCCGATTGAGTCACTAGTCTTACATTGGTCGATCGATGAGTCCACAGAACAAAACTTGTAGACTTTTTGAGAGTCATTGGTCGCCTCACCAGTCTCCTAAAAAGTCGACCGATTGAGGGCCTAGACAACTCCTGAGTCACATCCCAGGTTTGTCTTTTAGTCTGAATTCCTTCTGAGTCGATTCATTGGCTAAACAATGGGATCCATCCTAACATCATTCTATGGCCATAATCATTAGGGATTGGTCATTCCTCATGACCTTAGTTGTTACAGTTTATGATGGATTCATATGAGAGATCCGATAACTCCAATCATTGTGTTGGGTTCGATCTACCAATACTGTAATTGATAATCCAAATCCTAATCCCTTGTATAATCTAAACTTCTACAGAGACAAGGTACTTACCATGGATCCTTGCTGTGGCAGGTTGAAGTTGCTACGGCAATCCGTCCTTCTACAAAACCTATTCTCCTTCCTCTAAGCTTTCTTCATCTCCAAGTCTTCGGCTCTTTCTTCTCCTCTCTTTCTCTCAGTTCTAGGGTTTTGAGAATGATTAAAAGAGTGACAAGAGGCAGAGGGATGTCCTCTATATGGAGAGAAAGTCTCCATATAGAGTCATCTCTCAATTAGGAGAGTGAACTCTCTAAATTAGAAAACCTTCCTAAACACAGAGTCAAAACTGGGCTGGACGATCAACTTACTAGTCACAAAATATGAGGACCAAACAAACTAAAACTAGCAACCAGACAATCTTATGAATGACTGGTTTCTTACTTGGCTTTGTGGTCCATCTTCCAGCTGGTTTATCCTGGCCCGGTTAAGATGAAAAAACCTGGCATGACACGGTTAAACCAAGTTAGTGGAGTGCGGGTCTTACAATCGTCCATTATAACGTGGAGCTGGTTTATACATTCCTCCCGCTCCTAACAAGTGAGAGTTCAAGATGCTCTTTGTGAGGGTTCAAACAAGTTGATAGACCAAGAGAAAAAATGGACAGACCTTCGATGTTACGAGCATGGATGCTATGTTTAAATGGATTTTACGAATTAGTTCAAGGATGAACCAAAAATAACAAGCATGGGCTCAATCTAGGTTAGGATTGGCAAGGCTGCCTTGACGAAGAGGAGTGGACCTATCCCGCATTTACGATGAATTATCTGTAAGCACCCCATTTTTGCTACCCTCAGCATAAGTGAATCCATATGGCAGGTTTTCGGCTTTTAACCTAAAGGTTTGTAATTCTTTAATGAACCCCACAGCAGGGTCATAGGATATTACCTACTTGGATGTATAGGTCATGAAATTATCTTCAGAATGAGACTAGAATCATCAAATTCTGACATCAAACAAGGAAGATATCACAGTTTGAAAGTACAAGGGCATTTACATAATTATCGCATGATGCATGCATTATCATTTAAACTTCAAATCATCATATCTTGGTCATCTGATATCAGAATCAGATGATTCAAAAGCCAATATTCCTTTTTTACAGTCCTCTTCAAAGTGGACGTGAAAATTTCTGAGCAAAGGTCACCGTGGTCCCCATGCAAGCTTTCATGCAAAATTATCGATAGAACTTCAAAGCTTCATATCTTTGCCGTTCTACGTCAGATTCAGATGATTCGAAGGCCATTATTCTTCATTTGTGATGATCTACAAAGTGGATATGAAAAATTCAGTACAGAAGTCTCCGAAGAGTCTCATGCAAAATTACACATGAAAATTGTCATTTAATCTTTGAAAATTCATATTTTGGTCACCCTACATCCAAATCAGGTGATTTCAGTTTTAATATGTTCCATTTTTAGTACTCTACAAGGTGGACGTAAAGGATTTCAGGCAGAAGCCTCTGAAGGATCCCATGCAGAATGGTTAGCCAGATTATCGATAATTGGCCTGCTTAAACTTCAAAACTTCATAAGTTGGCCATTTTATTTTCAAATGAGGTGATTCAAGTTTCAATATTCCTCACTTTTATTGTTCTACAAAGTGAACATAGAAAATTTGGAATAAAGGCTATCGAAAAATTCCATGTGGAATGGCGGCAGAAATAGACTATATGAAATGATAGAAGAAGTCAACTTGGTCTAAACCAGCTCAACCCAACTTAGTCCAACTTAGCCTGGCCCAGCTCAGACCAATCCAGACCAAGTCACGTCAGCCCATATGAATATATATATATATATATATATATATATATATATATAGAGAGAGAGAGAGAGAGAGAGAGAGAGAGAGAGAAAAGAGAAGAAGCTGCAAACGGAAAGAGAAAAGGAGAAAGTCGTGAGAAGGAGAGAAGAGAAGAAGCCAAAAAAAAGGAAAGAAAAGAAAAGAAAAAACGTGCGAAAGAAGGAGAAAGAGGAAGGAAGAGAATAAAGGAAAGAAGAAGAAAAGGAAAGAGGGGATTTTCTAGAAGAAGAAAGAAGAAAAGGAAAGAAAAGAAGAAGAAAAAACACGGAAGAAGAAAGTGGAAGGAAGAGAAGAAGGAAAGAAGAATGAAAGGAAAGAAGGGATTTTCTAGAAGAAGAAAGAAGAAAAGGAAAGAAAAGAAGAAGAAAAAATGTGGAAGGAAGAGAAAGAGGAAGGAAGAGAAGAAAGGAAAGAGAGAAAGGAGAGAGAGAAGGGATTTTCTAGAAGAAGAAGGAGAAAAAGAAAAGAAAAGAAGAAGAAAAAATGTGGAAGGAAGAGAAAGAGGAAGGAAGAGAAGAAAGGAAAAAAGAAGAAAAGAAAAGAAGGGATTTTCAAGAAAAAGAAGAAGAAAAGGAAAGAAGGGATCTTCTAGAAGAGGAGAGGAGAGGATAAAAAGGCAAGAGAAAGGGAGAGGGGGATTTTTTTTCCAGAAGAGAGAAAAAATGTGAAAGAGAGAGAAAGAAGAGAGAAGAAGAAGAGAAAAGAAAAAAAAAAGAGAAAATGTGAAAGAAAGAGAGAAGAGAGAAAGGAGTAGAGAAGAGGAGAACGAGGATTCACCTTCAGAAATCTTCATACGATCTCCAAAAAAAACCTACATCAAAGGTTTCGCTCCATTAGAGCACAAGGTTGGTACCCTAAAATGAATTTAGTGGTCTTTAGAAGGTTTGAATGTTGATTTTGCTTGAAAAGGCTTATTTTCATTAAATCTCGATCAGGAATGCCCTATTGCATGTATGTCAATGTCAGGATGCTCATGTCTAATATTTTTTATGTATGATAATTTGTTTAAGCTATTCAATGATGAAGATTTGAGTGCTATATAATGATGTTTGATGTTTTTGATAAATTCTATAAAGTGGATTTCTAATCTGAAATTTTCAGATTTAGGATCCAAATTTGGGACGTGCATCTCATGTGATTTTGTTTAGATTTTGAAGCCCAAATTTTTATAGGATTCTTTCTGAAATGTTAGAAGATTCTCTTAGAAATTTCGTTCCATTTGGAATTGGGAAAGTCTATCAAAAAAATTCTTCTTTGGCATTACTGCCCTACTAGGATATAATGCAATCCCCTATCAATAGTCTCTAAAAAATGATTCTACGGCCATAATCAGAAAAGAAACTTCATATGAATTTTTTTAGATATGGAAGTTTTCTAAAAAAATGGCACTAGTTTCGGATTTTTTCAATTTTTTTTTGAATTGATATTGATTTTGAAATGCATAGTGCTCTGTTTCTGAATCTGTTAGGATATACTGATTGGCATGATTTAAATGTATCTTTTTCACAAAGAGAATGTTCTGTTTTCATTTATTTTTCTTAATAAAATTTTAGATCTGTCAATTATCTACATGGATATATGTTTGGATTTAATTTTCATTAAGTATGGAATTTTATACGGAATTTATGGTGCAACTGGTCAAGAATCTGGAACAAACTTGACCAGTGCACATATCTGGTCTTGTGGTATTCATTTGACCTGGTTTTGTCCTCTGTTGGGATTCGATCCCTTCAGATGAAATGTAGCATGTCAAGGAATCTTTCTGTGAAAAAAATTAGGTCTTAATTTGAGTAATAGAAGACCTACTTATGGTCATTTTGGTGTAATGTGACAGAATTTGAAAGCAGTTCCTAGTTTGTGCAATACTTGAAACTTTGTGTCACAATTTTGACATTTTTTGAGTCATTATTCATTTCAAATGTCTTCATAAAAGTTACAATATTTTCAAATAAATTCTTGAGCATATGTTTTTGATAATTTTGGATTTTTCGAAAGGTTTCATTAATGTCTCGTTCATTGTAACATGCAATTGATTGCTTGAGTGATTTGGTGAATTCTACTATATTTGATTGCATACTTCCTACATATAGAGTATCCACATGCCATATTTGGATTAATGGCCACATTTAGAGTATTTACATGCTTTGTTTGGATTGTGCACATACCATGTTTGCCATATCCATGTGTTGCTATATTTGGTAGAATAAATAGATTTTTTTGTTGTATTTAACAATATCTTGATAGTTACCATATTTAGACATGCCATGTTTAGACTTGCCATGCTTAGAATATAGCATATTAAGTTTTACCATGTTTAAATAAATTTTTATAGTATCATATGCCATGTTAGGGAGATTTTCAAAATTTTACTATATGTTGTGATAGTTACCATAAACATCATACATGCCAGGCTTAGATAGAATATTCCATTTGTGGCAATAATTTCATTTTTTACAACACCCTACTTGAACTGCCATGTATGCACACTTCTAGAAGACAATCTAGGCGTGGGGACATGCATTTAGGCACCTACAATCTTGGGAAGGGCAAAATGGGAAATAATAAAAAATTTAAATAAAGAAAGAAAATGCTTTGCCAAACCTTCCAAAATTAGAGCTTAGGATGAAAAGAGTAGCTCAGGATGATTTCTGCCCCTCAGTAAAACCTAAACCTAGAATAAGTTCTAAATCCTAAACCGAGAATAGGTTCTCAACCCTAAACCTAGAATAGGTTCTCAATCCTTAACCGAGAACAGGTTCTTTCAGTCACTTTTTGAACTATGTGGATTCTGATTCCTAGGGCAAACCCTAGGATACGTAGGCTATTTGGGAGAATCCCAAATTCAGATCCACACCTTAGTCCACTCGGACTATCCATAGATCCACTGGGATATCCATCCACATTTTCACCCAAATAAGGTTATCAACATTCCAACCCAAAAAGGGTTATCCACATTTTGACCCAAATAGGATTATCCACATTCAGACCCAGAAAGGGTTATCCATTCTTAGATCCACTAGGACTATCTATCAGTTCGCATGGACTATCCAGATCCTAACCCATAGGGTTTCTCAACCTTTCAAGCATAAAATTCAACTTGAACAATGAACTTAATCAAATACAAGCATAAATCACAACCATAAACTTCAATCACACCTGAACTACGATGGTGAACCTGATTTTCAGAATAATTATGTGATACATAGGCAATCTGATGGATACAGATTTGGTTCAATGATATCAAACCACTTGGTTTGGTTCGGTTTAATAGATAGAGTCTAGCAGAGGAAAGGTATAGGAGACCGATCTCGATCGGGCGGTTTGGGTGCCTAACCCCTTCCCATAACCGTAACCTAATGCTTACCCAATCTCTGATGGACCAGAAATCCAATTTAAGGGTCATGAGTCAATCGAAGTTTTACCTTGGGGTGAGATTTCACATTTCTAAGGTTCTAGACATTAATGTCACACCCCAATTCTGGACTAACCAGAATGATGTGATGAACCGTCAATAAACCAACGGTTCAACCAGGATCTCACTCAGGCTATCCCACATATGATAAACCAAAACACATTCCACAATAATTAGAGGTAATAAAGTAAATAGCGGAAGGCTTACAGATAATGAACTGAGGTCCATTCATGATAAATAATTAATATTCCATTTATTTTCAAGTAACCAAAACATAACTTAATACATATTACAATATCCAAATACGAAAACTAAACACTAAACGTATCCACTGTTGAAACGCTCGCTTAACGAACCATGTTCGTTCTCCACAGCTTGCTCATTCATAGCCTCTACCCGTCCATATCTTGGCGTGTAGACAAAATCTTCAATCATAGTACCTGCAACATCAGAAACTAAAAAGAATTGTGCGCGCGAGGGTCAGCTCTCCAACTTGAGCTCAGTGAGTAAACAAAACAATGCAACAATCGTATGCATGCATTCAATTCATATCTGTGGTCTGGTTTATAGTTTGCAATGTGCTATAGAAAGGATAGGTGGCCACCGCACCTCTATGCACGAGAGTGTGGATACGCCCAATGAAAATGGCACTGTCACCCACAGCACCCAGAATGGGACAATATACACCCCATGAAAACGGCATGGCTGTACCGGTTGATACCATACCAACAAATAAACCCCTGCTGGCTAGGGTTACAAACTGGGCTCGCAACTAACCAATCCTAATGTCAAACAATGTATCCAAGGCCTCACCCTAGCATCCCTCAATACATTCATAGAGATAGAGCTAGGGTCTGGTGACCAGGCTGAACCACAATGCGACTTCCCCCCTGATGCCCTACGACATATTAGTTCCGCTAAGGTAATGGCGATACGACGATGTTAGTGGACAAGACTTGAGTAGAGATAGAGCTAGAGTCTGGTGACCAGGCTGAACCACAATGCCATGTCCTCCCCCTGATGCTCCACTCGCATCAAGCACACTAACACTTGCTTAGTGGACATGACTTGAATAGACCATGGCACAATATACCCCGATGAGAACGGCATCGAAGTACCGGTTGATACCATCCCTACCCGCACCATGTACATCAGCCAAACACAAACATTCACATGCCTATTCCTACCATCATCAACATCATCATGTTATAATCAATAAATTTAAATATGCATGAACAGTAATAATAGAAATATTGGATGACATATTGAATGCACATTACAAGCACACACGCATATCACAATCATGGTATTGGACTCAAGAAATAAAAGCAGTTTGTTATTAACCAATTAGTTTAGGTCTTGTTCCCTCATCTTAGCTTGTTAATAGATCATCTTCCAAGCTTTAGAATCACCTTTATAATGTTATTATATTGCTAGAAGACCTAACAAAGTCGATAGAATTTAATTAGAATTAATTCTGAACTTAAAAACCATGCTGTTAACTGAGGGTCGGAGGTAGGGTCGGAGTCATGATCGACCCTGGGTGCAACCGCCCCCAATTCTGGACTTCCAGAACCCTGAGGGTCGATACTCAGGTCACATAGGGTCGGATGGTCATCGACCCTCTGTGCAACCCTCGGTGGGTTTTGGTCAATTTTTCTCCTTTTAGTCCATTCTTCGTGTTTGGGGTCCTATGGCTTGCTCCTACAGTCCATTCAACATACATTCCATGGTCTAGAACCATGAATCATCCACCTATATAGCTTTTATGTATTCTCCCATGGCTTTCCATGGAAACCTAACCATGGGTTGATGGTTTGGGTTTCTCCGAGATCACACTCTCTTCATTATCTAACCTAAGGTCTATAGAAACTCATGGAATTAGTATCCATACCTAAGAAGAATACTCCTTCTCTGCAACTCTTCTTCTTTTTGCTTTCTTCTCTTCCTTGCTTATCTTCTTCTTCTCTTCCTTTTCTTCTCTTTCTCTCAATTCAATTAGGGTTGTAAAATGAGTGAAAGAGGCTTAAGGACACCTATTTAGAGAGTAAACCTCTCAAAATAAGTTCCATTGAGTTTAGGAAAGGTTCCAATTGAAATTAGGAAGGTTTTCTAATTTTTGGTTCGTGCTGTTTTTCCCGAATACTGAGGGTCGATGGGAGGGACAGACAATTCATAGACTCCCTGCGACCCATGGTTGAGGGTCAATAGTGAGGGTCGATTAGAGGGTCGGACCTGTTTGTTAAAACCTGCAACCCTACCCTCAATTTGACTATTTTTGAGTAAATTTTCATATTGGGTCTTGGTTTTCTTCACACACTTGGTCCACTTGGCTCGACCATGATATGTAGACGGGTCACAACACGAAATGTAAGGTTAGACCGGGTTCGTGGCGTGCGGGTCTTACAACTCCACCACCCTTAAAAGAAATTTCATCCTCGAAATTTGAACATACGGATCTTACAAAACCCCCATCCTTAAAATAAATTTTGTCCTCAAAATTTGAAGTTACTTCAGAGTCCATTGATGGGAATTCTATTTCCGCATTGCAACTTCTTCTTTCCATGCCATCTTCTCTACGTCTTGTCTTCGTCAGATTATCTTCATATAATTGATACCAAGTTTTTAAGGTGTTGTACCTTTCAACTAGTGAACTAAGCCGGTACCACTTCAATAGTTAAATCTCCTATTTAATCCAGTGATTCTGTGGTCAAAACTTTTGATATGGATCTCCAATGTACTTCTTCAATAGAGACACACGAAATACATCATGCATACTAGACATAGATAGCGGTAACGCTAATTGATATGCAACTTTTTTACGTCTCTCCAGAGTTTATAAGATTCGACGCATATATAGAATACAACTTTCTCTTCTTGTCTAATCGTTTCAAACTGCGCATAAGTGATATCTTCAAAAACAACACTTTGTCACTTATGGCGAACTCAAGGTCTTGGTGTCTCTTCTGACATCTTGAGCTATCCTGCCCCTTTTCTTTGCTCTTGCTTGCCACTTGATAGTTTTTCTTCATTAAACTTAGGTCTCAAGATTCTTCATTCACCAACTTCATTCCAAAATAGAGGGGTTTGACATTTCTACCGTACCATGCTATATGGGTGACATTTACATGATAGCTTGGTAGCATCTTCAATTCATGGTAACTTCTCAACTCCAACTCCTTGAAATCAATTCACAAGTTCGGGGCATATCTCTTAGGATCTGTATAGTCTGCCCCCACTATCCGTCGGTTTGGGGTAAAGTGCAGTACTAAAGTTCAACTTTGTCCCCATTATTTTTTGTAGATCCTCCCAAAACTTTGAGATAAGGCATAAGCCTCTGACCGACACTAAGATCTCATGCATACCATTCATTCTGGAAATATTATCTACATATAGCTTATTTAGCCGCTCCAAAGCATACCGAGGTCGTATAGCAATGGAATGAGCTATTTTCATAAGACCATCAACAACCACCCAACTCTAAGACCCTTGTCAATCTAACCCGGTCTTACCACCTCGAACCAGGTCTACCCATCATGGTAAAGTCAAATGGACCAAGGGCGTGAAGGAGATCGAGATCCCAGGTATAAAATCGACCCAAAAACATTTAAAATTAGGGGAGGGTCGCACACCCAGCTAAGCAGGGTTGGACCTCCCAAAACAGAAAGTCAGACCCTCGGTTTTGAAGGGAGGGTCGGATAGCTTAAGACCCTTTGGTCGACGGGATCATCGACCCTCCCATCGACCTTCGGTTTCTGCCGAATATAGAAATTAGGAAATTTCTATATTTTTCGATTGGGATTCTTTCCAAATCTCAATGGGACTTATTTAGGATGTTCCTAGTCTATTTAAAGGACGTCCCTAAGCCACTTTCACTCCTTTCACAACCCTAATCGAATTGAGAAAAAGAGAGGAGAAGAAAAGAGGAAGAAGAAAGGGAAGGAAGAGAAATTAAGCCAAAAGAGAAGAGTTTCAGAGAAAGATTAACCTTCTCAGGTATGGATACTAATTCTATGAGTTTCTACAGACCTTAGGGTAGTAATTAATAAGAATGTGATCTCAGAGAAACCCAAACCATTAAGCTATGGTTAGGTTTTCATGGAAAACCATAGGAGGATGCACGAAAACTATTTAGATGGTTTATACATGGTTCTAGACCATGGAATGAATGTTGAATGAATGTAGGAAGCAAGCCATAGGACCCCAAACACGAAGAATGGATTTAAAAGTGGGAATTGGACCAGAGTGCACCGAGGGTCGCACCCAGGGTCAATAGGCCATCCGACCCTAGGTGTTTCTGACCATCGACCCTCAGCATTCTGGAAGTTCAGAATGGAGGGAGGGTCGATAGACCCATCGACCCTAGCATCGACCCTAGCATCGACCCTCAGTTGACAGAATGGTTTTTAAATTCTGAATTAATTCTAATTAAATTCTATCGACTTTGATAGGTCTTCTAGCAATATAATAACAGTATAAAGGTTATTTTAAAGCTTGGAAAAGTATCTTTTAGCAAGCTAAGGTGAGGAACCTTAACTCCAAACTAAATTGGTTAATAATAAACTGTTTTCTATTTCTTGTGTCCTATGCTATGTTTGATTCTATGCGAATATGATTGTTATGTGCATACAGCATGCCATCCAATATTTCTATTATTTGTTCATGCATATTTACTTTATTGTTTATAACATGATGATGATGATGATGATAGGAATAGGCATGTGCTTGTATGTGTGTGGTTGATGTGCTTGATGCAAGCGAGTATCAGGGGGGTGTGATGAGAATGTCAATAAACATTAACCTTTGGCGGGTCTCAGCACTTTAGCTCTATCTCCAACTCAAGTCTTGTGCATTGGCATCGTCGTATCGCCATTACTTTAGCAGAACTATTATGTCATAGAGTATCAGGGGAGGTGGTCTCGGTCCTTGTAGTCTCTGACTCTACCGGGGGGCCTTAGCTCTATCTCTATGGATATTCTGAGGGATGCTGGGGTGAGGCCTTGGATACACTGTTTAGCATTAGGATTGGTTAGTTGCGAGCCCAGTTTGCAGCCCTCGCCAATAGGGGCTTACGTGTTGGTATGACACTATATAACAATAAACGTAACCTTTGTTATATAATGTTCATGATTGGGTGCATGTGAGTTGACGATAAACGTGATCTTCGGGTAACGTCACACACTTGTGTATAGAGGCGGAGTCAATAAACGTGACCTTTGGCTACCTCAACCTTTCTATTGCATATTGCAAACTTCAAACCAGACCAAAGATATAAATTGATGTGCATGCATATGTAGTGTTGCATTGTTTTGGCTACTCACTGAGCCGTGTTGTGTACTCACCCCTCGACGTCGAATATTTTTAATTGATGATGCAGGTTACACAGTTGAAGATTATATGAACGCGTCTGCGTACGGAAACGTGGCAGCTATGGAAGCTGGAGCTGAAGATGATACACACGACTCCTCTTGCTAGTGTAACTCGTGTGTATTTGATTAGATATTTTTATAAGTTTCTTTATTTGGATTTATTAAAGACTTGTATTGATATTTACTTATGTTTCGGTTGATACAGAATAAATTGTTACTTAAATTTTAATATCACATAGATTCTCAGTTCATGTTATTATAAAACTTCCGCTATTGTGTATTTACTCTGATTATGATTACGGATGTGTGTAAGTTTGGATAACACGGGGATAGCCTATTTGAGATCCTGGTTAAACTGTTGGTTATTTAGCGGTTCATCACACCGTTCTGAATAGACCAGAATTAGGGTGTGACAACTTGGTATCAGAGCGTCTCAGGCCTTGCCCGCTGAACTGACACACATTCAAGACCATTGTGAACTGAGATAGGATAAATTAAAAGCGTTAATACAAACACACTGTAAGCACAAGTGATGATTGAAACCAAATTAAAAAGAGAATAATGCATCTATTAAAGGGAAAACAAGTTACATACAATGAGTGAGAGAAACAAAACGTATATACATCGCTAAAGCAGAGTACAGTCCACAACCCGGACAGTTACTCTGTAGTACAAGGAAAAATAAAAGTACACTCAGGAAGCTGGAGGCAAAGGAGGAGGCGGTGCCTCACGGTCTCTGTCGTAGTCCTCAGCATAGACTCTAGTCAACCAGGCCACCTGGGTCTGGGTCGTCTGGAGACTAGCTGTGAGACCGACTATCCTCTGATCAGTGGCACGCTGCACCTCTAGGAGCTCCCCCATCCATACGCCTGATGCGTGCTGAGCAGCCAACAGCTCATCCATCCTCATATCAGATCTGCACTGAGCATCCCTGATCTCCTACAGCATCTCCATCATGGCTGAAGGTGGAAGTAAAGGATCAGCCGAATGGAAAGGACCAGCCTCAGGTGCAGGAGCCGCCGCAGAAGATGTACCAACTCCAGCCGCATGTGTGGGTGATGGCGGTGGTATCGAGTCGACGTCCATATACATACGATCGTCATCGTCGACCGGATCCCCACGAACTCTAGCAGTAGCAGCAGCAGCCTCAGCATCAGCCATCTCGATACGAGTGTGAGGGCGCACCATCGCGTTCCTCTCCTCATCGCTAACCTCAGGCATCTCGCGGGACCCATCTTGCGAATAGCCTCCCAATCTAGAGGCGACGAGAAGGTCTTCTCCCGGATTTTCTCATCTACCGGGATCCACCCCCGCACGGGTCAATAACATCTGTAATCATGCGTCCATAGGGTAGATTACCCCTATGACCGGACAATGTGGCACTAATCATCGTCCGCATGATGAAGTAAGGAAGGCGGACCGGCCGACGAGTGCGGATGTTGTAGATCAAGAACCGGGTCAGCCGAGACACCCTCTCATAGTGCCCACTCTGCGGGATCAGATTATCTTTGGATAATCTTGCGAAGACCCGTGGAGCTGGACGCAAGTAGCAAGCTCTCATCTACCATCTATCGGGACGGAGCAACCGGGTTGTCGCTCTCGCCTCATCTCCATCTCAACAAACCGTGGCTCTCCCGGCGCACAGGACACCATAGGGCCACCATAGGGAATGCCCAACAGATCGGCCAGCTGCCGATAATCAAAGGAAATGTGCACCCCCTTGACATAACTGGTGATGCGCAACTCCTGACCGTGCTCAACGTTGTTGTAATTCCCCACCACTTGGAGATTACAATAGAACTGGGTACCAAGTCTGGACACGTGCATGCGTCGTATGTGATGACAGGGAGCCACCCCATATCACCAAAAGCTCCCTCTACATTGAACAAGGCTAGCTCAGCCAAGTTCACCATGCGACCCCCTTCAACCTTCTTACGGGCATAGTCGCATACTCGTGCCTCGGCTTCATTCGAACGGAAGCGAAGTGGATCACGCACCCTGGGTATTTTGGTACGAGCCATAGTATCTGCATAATAAGAAAGAGGAAGGAAACAAGGAGTTAATAGGATAAAAATCCGAAATTTGATTTAATAACGACGTAAGTTGACCATAAAGCCCCATTTCTCGCCATACAAGTGGGCATAAGAACTTACGTAGGTTAAAACATATCCTACAACCCACATGCAGTAGGAAATTTTAACTGACGATGTCCAATTTGAAGAAATTCAAGAAAAATTGAAAATGTCGACAAATTAGGGAAAAAAGAGAAAATTTCAAGTTTCTCGATGACCAACCGATGAAACTCAGAAATTTTTGAGGGCTTTCGTTCCTCGAGACACCAATAATAAAAGCCCCCAACAAAAATCGAATTTTTACGGTTGGAAAAAGTCTAATTTGAAAAATAGGAGTTAAACGGGCAAAAACCTAGAAAAGAAAACCTAAAAACAGGTAAAAATGGGAAGACATACCTGTAGGGATGACGTGGACGTCGAAACCCGGAGTTAAACCGACCAAAAATAGTAGAGTGGCACTGTAGCAACTCAGAGAGTAGAGATGAGTCGAAACGGAGGAGGAATAGTGAGAAATGACTCAAAATCAGATCTTAAAAATCTGATTTTTGGTCCGAGGGTCGGACAATTCGACTAACACCATCGACCCTCGGATCGACCCTCCAATCGACCCTCGGCTCTTGGGAATCTGACAAAAAATCGAGGGTCGGACTGAGGGTCGGATACCCATCGACCCTCGCATCGACCCTCAGCTCTCGGGAAGAACAGGTCATTCCCAGGGTCGGATACCAAGGGTCGGACATACCATCGACCCTCACCATCGACCCTACATAGAAAAGACAGTATTTTTTTTACATAATGAATTGAGGATTTTGAATTTTATATCGGTTAGCATGCCTACATGAAGTATAAATGATTTATCACTGATTTTGATGATTTTCAGGCACCACCCATCTCAGAAGAAAATATGTATCGACGTAGAGTGACCCGACAGACCCGAAACACAGTCCCACCACCACCACCCATGGAGGAGACTAGTCAAGAGAATACCCATGTACCGAAAAATCCAGAACCGGTAAACCCTACAAACTTGCCACCTCCACCACCAGAGCTAGCAACAGGTGGTGATGAATCCGCACAGCGACTGCGGCAGATGCAACACGCGCAGCTCGGATGCAGGTTGCCATGGAAATAATGTTTCAAGCCACTCGGGCTGCACCCATGCACACGGGGCAAGCCCGGTGCAGACGGGTGGGTAACCACCCAGCTCTTCGGACACCTCGAGAAACCGGCTGCACGGATTCCAGTGCAGGTCCCGGAAGCAAAGACAAAGCTAATTATCAGTATCCACCCCATATGTTTAGGGCATATCAAAACCAGATGGATCACTCTCGACTGGTCGAGAGGTTTTTGAAGATGAAGCCCAGGGAATTTAATGGCAAACCGTCTGATCCATTATGGCCAGCACACTGGATAGATGAGATTGAAAAAAAATTTCTTATGATGACTATTACTGGAGAGGAGAAAGTATTGTGTGCCACCTTCATGCTCAAAGGCGATGCACATCATTGGTGGAAATCGACCAGGGCCTATCTATTGACTAAGCACGCCCTACTAACTTGGGCTATATATAAAGAAGCTTTCTTTGAGAAATATTTTCCACGAAGCTTCAGAGATTCGATGGAGAAGGAGTTCCCGAGTCTTTATCGGGGACGGATGTCGGTGGATGCATACCAACAACTTATGAAGAGCTGTTTTTCTTCGCACCACCGAGTATGCAAGAAGAAGAAACTAAAACCCGTAGGTTTGTCACGCGAACCGAGAGGAAGCATCAGAAACATGTTATGGGATTAGAAAAGACAATATATAATGAAGCCGTCCAGATTGCTCGAGTGATTGAATCGAGCCAGAAGGAGAGTTATCTGAACCAAAACAGAGGCATCAAGAGATCAGCCGGAACCTCCTACAACGAAGGAAATGCCGGGACGTATAAGCCTTTCCGTCCTCGAACTTTACTACGCACCCAAGACCACTTCAGCAGTGCAACCTCGTCAAAGTCAAATTCTGAAGTTCAAAGTGTTTTAACTCGCAACCAACCCGACATATGGCAAGGGAGTGCCCAAAGCCCAAGAAGCAGTTACATCAGGGGACGGGTATATGCTGTTACATCCGAAGATGCGGCCACATCACCTGATGTGGTCACAGGTATGACTGAAACTTTTAAGTTATAATTACATTGAATGAGCATGTAGACTAAGTAAAGATAAATCACAGGTATTGTACCTATAAATGGCGTACCCGCCAGAGTACTCTTCGATCCGGAGCTACTCATTCATTTATATCTGTGTCATTTGGAAAGAAGACAAAATTACCCATCAAAACATTGGACTACAAATTACTTGTACGGTCACCGATGGGGTTAGAAGTGGAACTAGAGAAAGGTTATGGACCATGTCCAGTTATCATAGGGAAACAGACCTTAGATGCAACCTTGATACAACTTGAGATGGCAGACTTTGATGTCATCTTGGGAATGGACTGGTTAGCTCGGCATTCTACAAAATTGTTATGCGCCGAAAAGAAGCTAACATTCAAAGACAAAGAAGGGGCAGAATTCAGTTTCTTGGGAACCAAACTTCCCCGGAGACGCAAGCTCATCATTTCAGCATTAAAGGCTAAGAAGTGCATTGAGAAGGGAGCGGTCGGGTATCTAGTATCGGTGGTCGACCTAACCAAGGAAGCACCACAAATGGAAGATATCGATGTCGTACGGGATTACCCCCGACGTATATCCGGAGGAACTACCCGGATTACCACCCGACCGTGCCACGTAGTTTGTAATAGACCCGATACTGGAGCCGCACCAGATCAAAGGCACCTTATAGAATGGCTCCTACTGAACCGAAGGAATTAAAAGTGCAACTACAAGAACTGCTAGACAAGGGTTATATTCGACCCAAGATATCTCCATGGGGGAGCACCGGTGTTGTTCGTAAAGAAGAAGGATGGTAGCGTTTGATTATGTATCGACTATCGAGAGTTGAATAAACTGACCATCAAGAATCAATACCCCCTACCCAGGATCGATGACTTGTTCGATCAGTTACAAGGAGCAAAAGTATTTTCTAAGATCGATCTTGGATCGGGCTATCATCAGCTGAAGATCAAAGAAGGTGATATTCCGAAGACAGCATTCACGACCAGATATGGACATTATGAATTTTTGGTGATGTCTTTTGGATTAACTAATGCACCGGCAACGTTCATGGAACTTATGAACCGAGTTTTCCATGATATGTTGGATACGTCGGTTATAGTATTTATCGATGATATATTGGTATACTCCAAGGACAAAGAAACCCATGTCAAGAACCTAAACGCAGCCCTACAGCGTTTAAGGAAAGAGAAACTATATGCCAAATTTTTTAAGTGTGAGTTTTGGCTAAATGAAGTCGCATTCCTAGGCCATGTAGTATCCGCTGAAGGAATCAAAGTGGACCCCAGCAAAATCGAGGCTATTGTGAAGTGGGAAGCACCAAAGAGCGTTTCAAAAATTAGAAGCTTTTTGGGTCTAGTTGGTTATTATCGGAGATTCGTAGAAGACTATTCTCGGATTGCCGTACCTCTCACCAGTTTGACCAAGAAAGGTGAAAAGTTTGTGTGGACTGACAAATGTGAGAAGAGCTTCCAGATATTGAAGGCCAGATTGATATCCGCCCTGATTTTAACCATTCCCGTTCCAGGACAGACATTCACTTTATACACCGATGCATCGGGACTGGGATTAGGATGTGTGCTTATGCAAGGAGAGCAAGTAATTTCTTATGCGTCAAGACAGTTAAAGGTACATGACAAAAATTATCCCACTCATGATTTGGAGCTAGCAGCAGTAGTACATGCTGTCAAGATATGGAGACATTATTTATACGGGGAGAAATTCCAAATTAAGTCGGACACTTATCTATTTAATCAGAAGGAGTTGAATATGAGACAAAGGAGATGGCTGGAACTATTGAAAGACTATGATTGTGAAATCCAGTATCATCCGAGAAAAGCGAACGTGGTAGCGGATGCTTTGAGCAGAAAAGCAATGATAAAATCTCAAGGAGAAGTTAGCACGACTGCAGCAATGTGTACCAACGGAATGGTATTCAATCACAGAAACGAGCAGTATGTGATAGATACAGTGGATGAATCAGCCAACCAAGGGTTTATTCATCGGTTCTCGAATATGTTCGCAGCATTGAAGATTATACCGGATATAGTGGACGAAATAAAGACAGCTATCAAAGCAGATCCTTATCTGAGAACAGTACAAGAAGATATTGAGAAAGGTAGGACCAACCCCCGAGTTCACCTTGGATGACGAGAAGGTACTGAAATATAAAGGGAGAATATGTGTACTGAAATAGAAAGTATGGACATTAGACACCGATCGATGAAAGAAGCCCATACCACCATCTATTCGATACTTCCCGGAAGTACAAAAATGTATCATGATCTAAAGAAATTATATTGGTGGAGGGGAATGAAAGTAGATGTAGCTAAGTTCGTGTCTCAATGCCTAAATTGTCGAAAAGTAAAAGCCGAACGACAAAGACCCGCAGATTATTACGGCCATTACCGGAACTAGCATGGAAATGGGACTGCATCACTATGGACTTCGTCACAGGACTACCATTGACTCCTCGAGTAGTTGACGCAGTTTGGGTGATTGTGGACCGTCTGACTAAAACAGCTCGCTTCATACCGATACGACCCCAATATACACTAGAAAGGTTAGCAAAGCTGTATGTGGATAATATTGTTCGGTTACATGGTGTTCCGGAAAGCATTGTGTCCGATAGAGATCCACGATTTACTTCCAAATTTTGGGAAGGACTGCAAAAGGCTATGGGTACGACATTGAAGTTCATCTGCATTCCACCCACGCAGACGGATGGACGGTCGAACGCATAATCCAGATTCTAGAAGATATGCTACGAGCATGTGTGATTGATTTCAAAGGATCATGGGACGAAAAGTTACCATTGATCGAGTTCGCTTACAATAACAGCTATCGGGCTACTATACGGATGTCACCTTATGAAGCACTGTATGGCGGAAGTGTCGAACTCCCTTGTTTTGGAATGAAGTTGGAGAACGTAGTATTGTTGGACCGGAATTTGTTGAAGAGACTTGTCGAGTGGTCGACATCATCAAGGAAAGAGTAAGAACAGCTCGGAACCGTCAGAAGCAATATGCAGATACTCGACGAAGGGATATAGAGTTCGCCGTAGGTGATAAAGTATTTCTGAATGTATCGCCTATGCGAGGATTGAAGAGGTTCGGACAGAAAGGAAAACTAAGTCCAAGATATGTCGGACCATATGAAATTCTAGCTAAGCGTGGAAAAGTGGCTTATCAGTTAGCACTACCACCATCTATGTCAAGTGTACATGATGTATTTCACATTTCCCTATTGAAGAAGTATGTCAAAGACCCAACGCATGTCTTGACAGTAGATTTGCCGGAATTGACTGATGATTTGACATTCGAAGTAACACCAACGGAAATCACCAGCCGAAAGGTTCAACGTCTACGCAACAGAGATATCTACTATGTTAAGGTCATATGGAAAAGTAGAGACATGGAAGAAATTACATGGGAAGAAGAAAATGCTATGCGGAAACAATACCCACACTAATTTGATTCAGAAGGTACGTACAATTTCGAGGATGAAATTTTTATAAGTTGGGGGAGTTGTAAGACCCGTGTCAATCTAACCCGGTCTTACCACCTTGAACCAGTTCTACCCATGATGGTCGAGTCAAATGGACCAAGGGCGTGAAGGAGATCGAGATCCCAGGTATAAAATCGACCCAAAAACATTTAAAATTAGGGGAGGGTCGCACACCCAGCTAAGGGGGTCGGACCTCCCAAAACAGAAAGTCAGACCCTCGGTTTTGAAGGGAGGGTCGGACAGCTTAAGACCCTAGGGTCGACGGGATCATCGACCCTTGGTTTTTGCCGAATATAGAAATTAGGAAATTTCTATATTTTTCGATTGGGATTCTTTCCAAATCTCAATGGGACTTATTTAGGATGTTCCTAGTCTATTTAAAGGACGTCCCTAAGCCACTTTCACTCCTTTCACAACCCTAATCGAATTGAGAGAAAGAGAGGAGAAGGAAAGAGGAAGAAGAAAGAGAAGGAAGAGAAATTAAGCCAAAGGAGAAGAGTTTCAGAGAAAGATTAATCTTCTCAGGTATGGATACTAATTCTATGAGTTTCTACAGACCTTAGGGTAGTAATTAATAAGAATGTGATCTCGGAGAAACCCAAACCATTAAGCTATGGTTAGGTTTTCATGGAAAACCATAGGAGGATGCACGAAAACTATTTAGATGGTTTATATATGGTTCTAGACCATGGAATGAATGTTGAATGAATGTAGGAAGCAAGCCATAGGACCCCAAACACGAAGAATGGATTTAAAAGTGGGAATTGGACCAGAGTGCATCGAGGGTCGCACCCAAGGTCGATAGGCCATCCGACCCTAGGTGTTTCTGACCATCGACCCTCATCATTCGGGAAGTTCAGAATGGAGGGAGGGTCGATAGACCCATCGACCCTAGCATCGACCCTCAGTTGACAGAATGGTTTTTAAATTCCAAATTAATTCTAATTAAATTCTATCGACTTTGTTAGGTCTTCTAGCAATATAATAACAGTATAAAGATTATTTTAAAGCTTGGAAAAGTATCTTTTAGCAAGCTAAGGTGAGGAACCTTAACTCCAAACTAAATTGGTTAATAATAAACTGTTTTTTATTTCTTGAGTCCTATGCTATGTTTGATTTTATGCGAATATGATTGTTATGTGCATACAGCATGCCATCCAATATTTCTATTATTCGTTCATGCATATTTACTTTATTGTTTATAACATGATGATGATGATGATGATAGGAATAGGCATGTGCTTGTATGTGTGTGGTTGATGTGCTTGATGCGAGCGAGTATCAGGGAGGGTGTGATGAGAACGTCAATAAACGTTAACCTTTGGCGGGCCTCAGTACTTTAGCTCTATCTCCAACTCAAGTCTTGTGCATTGGCATCGTCGTATCGTCATTACTTTAGCATAACTATTATGTCGTAGAGTATCAGGGGAGGTGGTCTCGGTCCTTGTACTCTCTGACTCTACCGGGGGGCCTTAGCTCTATCTCTATGGATATTCTGAGGGATGCTGGGGTGAGGCCTTGGATACACTGTTTGGCATTAGGATTGGTTAGTTGCGAGCCCAGTTTGCAGCCCTCGCCAATAGGGGCTTACGTGTTGGTATGGCACTATATAGCAATAAACGTAACCTTTGTTATATAATGTTCATGATTGGGTACATGTGAGTTGACGATAAACGTGATCTTCGAGTAACGTCACACACTCGTGTATAGAGGCGGAGTCAATAAACACGACCTTTGGCTACCTCAACCTTTCTACTGCATATTGTAAACTTCAAACCAGACCAAAGATATAAATTGATGTGCATGCATATGTAGTGTTGCATTGTTTTGGCTACTCACTGAGCCGTATTGTGTGCTCACCCCTCGACGTCGAATATTTTTAGTTGATGATGCAGGTTACACAGTTGAAGATTATATGAACGCGTCTGCATACGGAAACGTGGCAGCAATGGAAGCTGGAGCTGAAGATGATACACACGACTCCTCTTGCGAGTGCAACTCGTGTGTATTTGATTAGATATTTTTATAAGTTTCTTTATTTGGATTTATTAAAGACTTGTATTGATATTTACTTATGTTTCGGTTGATACAGAATAAATTGTTACTTAAATTTTAATATCACATAGATTCTCAGTTCATGTTATTATAAGACTTCCGCTATTGTGTATTTACTCTGATTATGATTACGGATGTGTGTAAGTTTGGATAACGCGGGGATAGCCTATTTGAGATCCTGGTTGAACCGTTGGTTATTTAGCGGTTCATCACACCATTCTGAATAGATCGAGGTCGTATAGCAATGGAATGAGCTATTTTCATAAGACGATCAACAACCACCCAACCATGTCAATCGATTTGGGAGTCAGTGGCAAATCATTGACATAGTTCACGATACTGTAGTTTCATTCCTAAAACAAAAGTCAGGGTTTGGTTTTCCTTTTCTAAGTCTGCTTACACTGTTCCTATATACAGACCTAACAAAATTACTACTTCTACTTCATCCATCAATTCAGAGATGATCTTTAATGCCACAAGCGCAACCGACGAACTATTGCTCCATAAATTCATCCATAAATTCTTTCTTAATTAGATCATCACGAGTTTCTATTATTTGTTACTCTCCTTCCAAATCTGAATCTATTGCTGCAAAACATAAGGTAGCATTTATACTCGGTCCTTCTTCAGACCTCATAATCCCTTTTTGCGTAAGGCCTTAGCTACTACATTAGCCTTGCCCAGGTGACACTGAATATCACAGTCTTAATCCTTGGGCAATTTCAGCTATTTTATCCTCATGTTCAATTCTTTCTGGTGAAGAGATAAATAAACTCCTGTATTCCCATTAAATCTAACATTCTTCTCCATATAGATAATGTCTCCAAGTTTTGATTGCATAATTCATCATCGATAATTCCAAGTCATGAGTAGGGTAACTCTTCTTATGCTCTTTCAGTTTTCTTAAAGCATATGAAATCACTTATTTACCTTGCATTATCTCATCTTAGATCCAATCCGAAAGCTTCAATGTATAGGGTAAAAGGTTTCCTAGTGTACGAACGATCAAGGTGAGAGTTGATATCAACCATTTTTTGCACTGGTCAGTCCAATTAAACTCATCTCCCTTCCTGGTTAGCTTGGTAAGAGGTTTTGCAATCTTAGAGTGGTCCTCTGAAAATCGTCTGTATTAACCAGCTAAACTCAAGAAACTTCTGATATTCGCAATATTCTTCAGGTGTTCCTCACCATACAATTGCTTCTATCTTAATAGGGTCCACTTTAATCCCTTTTTATGATGGTACGTGATCTAAGAAGATCACTTTGTTTAATCGGGTCTCATATTTCTTGGACTTGGCATAAAGCTTTTCACTTCTCAACTGTTGTGAAGTTGTTCTAAGCTCCGTTGTATGAGTTGCTTCATTCTTGGAATAAACCAAAATATCATCTATGAAAGCTATGACCGACGTGTCCAACATGTTATGAAACACCCAGTTCATCCGTTCCATAAAAGATGTAAGGGCATTGGTTAATCCAAACATCATAATCATAATCGAAAACTCATAATTGGCCTATCCCGATTCTAAAAACTATCTTCGAGATATCGCTATCCAAATTCTTCAGCTGATGATATCTTGATCGAAGATCAATCTTAGAAAATACCTTCGCTCCTTGCAACTATTTAAACAAGTCATCGATCTGAGGTAGTAGATATTGATTCTTGATCTTGAACTTGTTTAGTTCCCGGTAATCTATGCATAATCTGGCACTACCGTCCTTCTTCTTCACGAATTGCATTGGCGTACCCTGTGATGCAATACTTAGCCGATTAGAACCCTTGTATAATAACTCTTGTAGTTGAGTCTCAATTCCTTCAACCCCATAGTAACTTACTCTATGGTGCCTTTGACACAAGTATCGTCCTTGGTAACAAGTCGATGACGAACTCAGTCACTTAATCAGATGGTAACCCGATAAGTTTCCTGGGAATACATCAAGAAATTCACGCATCACATCAATATCTTCCATCTGTGGTGCTTCGTTGGTAACGTATACCACAAGATACCATATATCCAACTTCTTTCTCTTCAAAACATCTCTTCGCCTTTAGCATAGAGAGGATCAGCTTCCGCTTCTTAGACAATAGGCTTCCAATAAAACCAAAGTATATGCCATCTTTATTCTTGAATGATAACCTCTTCTATGCACATAACAACTTTGTAGAGTGTTGAGACAACCAGTCTATCCCCAAGATGACGTCAAAGTCTGTCATCTCAAGTCTAATTAGGTTGCGTCCAAATTTCACCCATCCATACGATTTGGACATTGTTCATAACACTCATCTAATACAACATTTAGTCCAAAAGGGCTTGAACTAGCAAAATCTAGTATAAGGTCTTAAGAGCTTGTCTAGTTCCTTCATCTCTTATGATTTTTCAAAGACTATCGTCAAAACCTCATATTGCACTCATTAGCTTATATCTCTTTTATCCTTGTTGTTCTACCCTGATCTCTCTTTCATATACCTCAAAAAATATCTTGTGATTGTTACTTCATATCCCAAGTCTACTTCTAAGCATTAGGATATATGCTTATAAATTCATTAATTCAGCCAAACTCTTTTGGTCTTTACTTAATCATATCACTCGACATTAGGCATAACTCAATTTTCATTGTATTAAACCGATTACTATTAATGCCATGATTTTTTTTTGACTTTACCCTTGTATCCACTCTTAGATTTGCCTTTAGGAATCTTCTACCTTGTCAAAATTCATACCGATATAACCATCTTTAACTTTACTTGAGTGCTATATATTTCTTTACTAGCTACTCTTGATTGTTCTCATTTTTTGCTCATGCACTCTTTTATAGACATGACTCATATCCATCCAATTAGCAATCTCAAAATAGATTCTCCATTACTTCATCTGAGGTTCATTGGCTATAGTATTTAATCTGAATTCCAATCATCTTTCTTCCAATAATTCCATTATCACTAAACATCTTTTCAATGGATGTCAGAATGGTTATCTAAAAACAATTCCTTTCCTTCTTTCGAATTTAGTATGACGACAAACACTTTCTTTATCTAATGAACTTAGGGTTAAAGGATCAGGACTAAATCTATGGTAATCCAACGGGCATCAAAAGATCGTCAAGTTGCACGGTGGTCCAAATACATGAAAATAGAGATTTTACAGTTCTTAACCTCAGGGTTACAGGTTCTATTGAGTATATATAATGTCATTGGTCAAGGCACTATAGGAATAAATCTGGAGAAGGTTTTTGTACATCAGTAAATCAGGTAAAATCGAAAAGATGTACGCTCAACATGATTAAACATTTAACTGTTCATTCAGTTCATATCTTTGTTCATGTTGTCGATCATGAGAGTGGCTCAAATTGGTATAATCAGGACTAATACTAAAGAAACAATATCTATAACTCCAATTGACAGGTTAAATCAATAAGTTATCCTGTCAAGGTACGACGAATTAAAATCTGGTATGTACATCCTCTATAATCATAAGAGTAAATCAATAATGCACCGCATCCTATATAAACATATCTAGTTACATGGCCACAATAGATTTGATCCTTTGCTGAAAACGTTTAAGGCTTCGTCTTCAAAAGACATTCTTCAATCCTTATCGGATCATTCTGTCATGATGTAACTATCCCATACATCGGTGGCCGATAAGGTTAACCACCTTGATACACTGCTTGTTGTGCACCAAACTTCTGCACTGGGGTGTACATTACTGGGGCTTGCTGTGTGGTAGGCACTGTGTTATAGCTAACAGGTGTTGGGGTATAGTGATGCTACCAATTAGTACGTACTTGGTTTGACCCGGAGGTGTTGATGTAGCATCAGCAACTTGGGTAGTAATTTACATAGCAACTTGCATAGTCGGTCTCATCTGTTGTTGCTCTTGTATTTTATTGGGTCAAGTTTATGACAACCATAACCAAGGTACTTAATAGTCCAGGTGGTTGGCTGGAGTGGTCTGGTTGTTCACCTCCTTTGATTCGCTCCAATCTGATTATCATTATTTAGTGTCTACTCATATGAGTTTTCATTACCCATTCTCTACCCAAATAGTAGTGGGGTCAAGTTGCAACCTCTTCTTAATGCTCAGCGGGTAATGAATCAACTTGTGGTGGATTTCACCCTGAGTCTCCACGTCACCCAGGAGTATAGCTTTAGCTTCTTTATAGTTGCTCTTATTCTTAATGTAGGGCCATTATTCTCCTGTCTCTGTTGGATTCGGCCAGAGATATTTCCCTTTACCTTTGCAGGGAATTAGGCATTACTAGACATTTTCTCCTTCCTTTGTCATACATCGAGTTTCACATCTTGTGAGTACCAACTCGGTATTCCAACTTTTCTGCTTTACAGAAGCTCCCTTCTTGCTACTGTACTTTATCCGTTGTATTTCTAGATAACTGTCCGACTTATAGATTTTACCCTATATCATTTGTTTATTAGGATAATTTTTTTGTCTTCTCTTTTTGTTTGACTGTATATATATATATGGTTCCACCTCTTATATGTACGTTATTGTCTTGTTTAAGTTATGTCTCAACCAACACAAATGCTTATGGTTTGTTTGTATTAAAGCTTTGAATTTATCCTAACTCAGTTCATGGACTCCAGTGGTAGTATTTAGGTTTAATGGGTTAGGCCTACGAGAGCTCTGATACCAAGTTGTCACACCCCAATTCTGGACTAACTAGAATGATGTGATGAACCGTCAATAAACCAACGGTTCAACCAGGATCTCACTCAGGCTATCCCACATATGATAAACCAAAACACATTCCACAATAATTAGAGGTAATAAAGTAAATAGCGGAAGGCTTACAGATAATGAACTGAGGTCCATTCATGATAAATAATTAATATTCCATTTATTTTCAAGTAACCAAAACATAACTTAATACATATTACAATATCCAAATATGAAAACTAAACACTAAACGTATCCACCGTTGAAACGCTCGCTTAACGAACCATGTTCGTTCTCCACAGCTTGCTCATTCATAGCCTCCACCCGTCCATATCTTGGCGTGTAGACAAAATCTTCAATCATAGTACCTGCAACATCAGAAACTAAAAAGAATTGTACGCGCGAGGGTCAGCTCTCCAACTTGAGCTCAGTGAGTAAACAAAACAATGCAACAATCGTATGCATGCATTCAATTCATATCTGTGGTCTGGTTTATAGTTTGCAATGTGCTATAGAAAGGATAGGTGGCCACCGCACCTCTATGCACGAGAGTGTGGATACGCCCAATGAAAATGGCACTGTCGCCCACAGCACCCAGAATGGCACAATATACACCCCATGAAAACGGCATGGCTGTACTGGTTGATACCATACCAACAAATAAACCCCTGCCGGCAAGGGTTACAAACTGGGCTCGCAACTAACCAATCCTAATGTCAAACAATTTATCCAAGGCCTCACCCCAGCATCCCTCAATACATTCATAGAGATAGAGCTAGGGTCTGGTGACCAGGCTGAACCACAATGCGACTTCCCCCCCTGATGCCCTACGACATATTAGTTCCGCTAAGGTAATGGCGATACGACGATGTTAGTGGACAAGACTTAAGTAGAGATAGAGCTAGAGTCTGGTGACCAAGCTGAACCACAATGCCACGTCCTCCCCCTGATGCTCCACTCGCATCAAGCACACTAACACTTGCTTAGTGGACATGACTTGAATAGACCATGGCACAATATACCCCGATGAGAACGGCATCGAAGTACCGGTTGATACCATCCCTACCCGCACCATGTACATCAGCCAAACATAAACATTCACATGCCTATTCCTACCATCATCAACATCATCATGTTATAATCAATAAATTTAAATATGCATGAACAGTAATAATAGAAATATTGGATGACATATTGAATGCACATTACAAGCACACACGCATATCACAATCATGGTATTGGACTCAAGAAATAAAAGCAGTTTGTTATTAACCAATTAGTTTAGTCTTGTTCCCTCATCTTAGCTTGTTAATAGATCATCTTCCAAGCTTTAGAATCACCTTTATAATGTTATTATATTGTTAGAAGACCTAACAAAGTCGATAGAATTTAATTAGAATTAATTCTGAACTGAAAAACCATGTTGTTAACTGAGGGTCGGAGGTAGGGTCGGAGTCATGATCGACCCTGGGTGCGACTGCCCCCAATTCTGGACTTCCAGAACCCTGAGGGTCGATACTCAGGTCACATAGGGTCGGATGGTCATCGACCCTCTGTGCGACCCTCAGTGGGTTTTGGTCAATTTTTCTCCTTTTAGTCCATTCTTCGTGTTTGGCGTCCTATGGCTTGCTCCTACAGTCCATTCAACATACATTCCATGTTCTAGAATCATGAATCATCCACCTATATAGCTTTTATGTATTCTCCCATGGTTTTCCATGGAAACCTAACCATGGGTTGATGGTTTGGGTTTCTCCGAGATCACATTCTCTTCATTATCTAACCTAAGGTTTATAGAAACTCATGGAATTAGTATCCATACCTGAGAAGAATACTCCTTCTCTGCAACTCTTCTTCTTTTTGCTTTCTTCTCTTCCTTGCTTATCTTTTTCTTCTCTTCCTTCTCTTCTCTTTCTCTCAATTCAATTAGGGTTGTAAAATGGGTGAAAGAGGCTTAGGGACGTCCTATTTATAGAATAAAACCTCCCAAAATAAGTTCCATTGAGTTTAGGAAAGGTTCCAATTGAAATTAGGAAGGTTTCCTAATTTTTGGTTCGTGCTATTTTTCCCGAATACCAAGGGTCGATGGGAGGGTCGATGGGAGGGTCGGACAATTCATAGACCCCCTGTAACCCATGGTTGAGGGTCGATAGTGAAGGTCGATGAGAGGGTCGGACCTATTTGTTAAAACTTGCGACCCTACCCTCATTTTGACTGTTTTTGAGTAAATTTTCATATTGGGTCTTGGTTTTCTTCACACACTTGGTTCACTTGGCTCGACCATGATATGTAGACGGGTCACAACACGAAATGTATGGTTAGACCGGGTTCGTGGCATGCGGGTCTTACAATTAATCTAGGTGGCGACTTCCAAATAAAAGATTACGATCTTTGTCTTCACAGTGGTGACTTCACTGGGGTTATAAACGTCAAACTCCTAAATGAAAACTTTCCTTGTGTGAATTAGATGCTAGCTCTTAGGATACTATATTTATGCTTGTATAATATTGTTTTGGGGGGAATGGGTTCAGTTACACATTCGTGCAAGTAGCCGAACCGGGTCTCATGCATATGGGGCAGCCCGCTAGGCGAAACACAGAACCTTGGCCTGTACTTTGTGAGACCACGATCGGCGAGCAGCCTCTAACGAGCGTTTCTTGGGTCCGCCTGGGAATGCGTTATGCTACTCTACGTCACTTGATTCTTGCAACATAGTATATAAATGGATTAGGGGCCCATTATTCATTGTGCATTCGGTGATAGGTTACCCCATCCTTGTCAAGATGGTCTTTTCTATCTTAACCCAGATTGTAGCCCAATGTTTGTTATTTTTGGTTCATCCCTGAACCGACCCAATAAAATCTGCTTAACCATGACATCCATGTTCGAGACGTCAAATTTCTATCCATTTTTGTCCTCGATTGGTCAACATGTTAAAATCTACACGATGAGCATCTTAAACTCTCACCCATTGGGAGTATGAGGTATGTATACACCTGTTCTACATCATAGTAGACGGTCACTATACACCCTCCATTAAGTAAGCTCGATGTGTTGAATCTCTCATTGTTAACATGTCGATTTCAAAAAAACGAGCAGAAAATCCCTGTCAAGACACAGATACCATGGTCAAGAAGAAATTTACTAGTTTGTTCCTCCATGAACCACTTTGCTAACCATCCCTAATAAGGACAACGGATTAATATATCCATTTCAATTTCATTGAAATTCAGTAACCCAAGTGGCCAAACCTTGATACCACTGATTATCTATTTTTTGGAATCACGAGGTCCCAAGACTGAACACATGGCTTAATCAAATTCAATTAAATTGACTTGGATAATGTTTACCCGATTACCCATATGAAGGAGCTAACTCTTGTTTGGTTGAGTCATCATTAATTGTGCATGTGACTTCTTTCCACTCCCGTCATCCTAGAGTCCTAATATTTATCACTTTTGGGTTCTTTTATGGTACAAGTCAAGGAGTCAGCCTAAACCACAACCATTTCTACCTCTTGGATAAGGGATCCCATTACTGGGAGGTTATCTAGGGTGTACACACCAGAGCCAGTTAGTCCCACCTCAACCACATCAACTGAATCAATGGCTGATGGATCAAACCAAGTCCCGATCACTATGGATGCTAGGATGGAAAAGATGGAGGATACCATGGAGATGATAGCTGCCGCAGTAAGGGATATACAATTGCAACTGCAGGCTCAATGGTCGACCTCTGAAAGGGTAAATATGGCACCGCCAGAAGGATCGGGTACCCCTTACCCAGCTGTGTCAAAATTCTTCATAAACCCGGCATTCGAAGATATGGAAGGTTCCATAAATAGTCAATCGTTCAGGCTACCCCTGTGACCAAGAAATTGATGGAAGAAGATAGCCCATATGGTGATAGGCTGAGTCAAGTGGAAAAAATACTGAGGGGAATGAAAGGAGTAGAAAGTCAAATCATTGATTCTGAAGGATTATGCTTCTTTCCAGAAACTAAGTTGACTCCCAAATTTAAATGGACAACTGAGAAATTTGATGGGACAGGAGACCCCAGGGCCCACTTAAGATCATTCACGGGCTTATTGAAGCAAGGCAAAGGGTTTACTGATGAGCAGTTAGGACAAGCATTCCAATTCTCACTCACAGGCGGGGCTCATCGATGGTTGATGAATTTGAACCCATCACTGATACATTCGTGTTCAGACATCACCAAAGGATTTATCGGTTTCTATTCCTACAACACACAGATAGAGACCCACCGTAGGCAATTGGAAACCATGGTCCAAGCACAGGGAGAGACATTCATAGCCTATTTAACTCGGTTCAGAAGTGTAGCAGCAAAGCTTTGGGACCTACCTTCAGAGAGGGATCAGGTGCAGATAATGATGAGAGGCTTAAGTGGGTCATATAAGACATACATTTTTGGCCAAGCCATCCTATCATTCGAAGGGCTCGTGGTTGCAGGACAACAAGTAGAGGACGCCATAACTCGGGGAGATATATTACTAGGAAAGACAGAAAGGTCGGAAGGGGCGTCGAATAGAAGGACATACCCGCCAAGAAATCCAGGGAATCAATCAGCAAAGCAAGTAGCTAATACCAATTCTGAGCCATTGATCTTGGGAAGTTCAAGTTATACCTCACCACCGCAAGCAAGGCCAAGGAGACAGTTCATGGATTTGGGGTTGACCCGATTCATTGCTCTGGATAAATTGATACAAGCTAAGAAGTTGACGGAGCTTGACCCTCGTCCACCTCCAAGTCCTCTTCCACCGAATTTTCGTATGGACTTCTTCTGTAAGTACCACAATCAACATGGGCACGACACGGACAACTGTACACATTAAGACATGCCACACAGGATATATTGGATTCAGGTAAATTTAAGGTCCAACCCAGGCAAGTGTTAGTGGCAAATAATTCCAGCCCTCACTACAGTGTCAATTTCATAGAATGGGGAGATAAGCCTTTAGACCTTATGCCCGTCATAGAAGGAGTAAGCAGTATGGTTGTCACATCTGATGATGAAGTAAACATGTTGAATAACCATCAAGAAGAAGAAGAAGAATATGATTTTTATTTCCCGAAAGATTCATCACACCCAATAGCACAAGTACAGCAGGAAGAAGAAGAAGAACCGTTCATCATCTACCTCTCAGAAGAGGAAACAGATATAAATCAAGTCGGTAACCGTTTCCTTGAGATGGAGTTCATATTCCTGGAGGATGAGCAAGAAGTAGCAGAAACCAGAACAGGGAAGAACTACAAACCATCTCACCTGATGGTAAATGATCCAGCTCAAGCTGTGAGAGAGAAAAGTAAAGGACCTGCCCACCAACCAGAGCCTCCAAATCCGGTATTGAAACAATTACACAAGACCCAAGCCAACGTGTCCATTTGGGAGCTTCTGATGGCTTCCAAGGTCCACAGGGATGCAGTACTGAAATCTCTAGTAAGCATTCAGGTCCCAGTTTCATTGGACGGAGAAGAACTAGCCATGCTAGTAGGAGGCAATATGTCATTAATGCAATCATTTTTGGAAATGCCGATCTTCCTCAAGGAGGTAAGGATCATATATAGGCTTTACATATTACCATCGGATGTCGGGGCAGGAGTATTTTCCAAGTCCTGGTTGATAATAGGTCAGCTTTGAATGTATTCCCTTTTTGTACCTTCAAGCATCTAGGCTACAGTGAATCGGAGTTGAAACCTTTAGATATGACCATCAAGGCATATGACAATACCAGAAGGGCGGTATTGGGTGTCTTCACAGGGCCAATTCAAGTAGGCCCGACTGGATTTGAAACAGAGTTCCAAATCATTGACATTTCAGCCTCATTCTGCATGCTCCTAGGTAGGCCTTGGATCCATCTGGCAAATGCAGTGGCATCTACTTTGTATCAGAAGGTTAAATTCATTCACAAGGATACCACTGTGACAATACACTCGGACTCTGCTGTCATGAACACATTAGCCACTGGACAAAATGGTAAAAAATCATAAAGGGAAACTAGGCAAGATTTCTCTCTCGGAGGGTTCAAGGTTGACAACATCTTAGCCACAACTGAGCGAAATCCTACAGGTATGCATCTGCCCTTTCCATTTCGACAATTACTTAACATGCTCTACTTTCCAGGTATGGGCCTTGGTTCCCACCAACACGGTGATGTCACTTTCTTACCTCTATTGGTCAATGAGTATAGATTTGGACTGGGGTATACCCCCACCGAAGGGGATCTAAAAGTATTCAAACAAAAGCAGAGGGGAGCTGACGAAAGATTTCAAAATCTCGAGAGGATGAAATACAAGTATGGTATTCAGTATGGTAGCAGCACAATAAGAGCATCGGACAGTGCTAGTGGGGACTGGCGACCCCAAAGGATGGATGAAGTAGTATCTGAAGCATTGTACAACGTGCAGGACATCCAGTTTTCGAAGACCCTCAATGGGTATTTTGTTAAAGAATGAGAAGATAACATCTATTACGGATTTTCAGAACCGTGGTTCAATGCTCACCTCCAAAAGCAAGTATCCGGGTTCAAAATATTCCATGATTGTACTTTTGACTGGGAAGAGCTCGAGCAAGCCAAGATCCAAGAGCAGAGCAAGGTGCAGAAATTCAAGACAGAAGTAATCAACATCAGCAACCTGTTCGAGGACGATCAAGTGATGACGCTCACCGGTGAAGATCAAGATAGGAGTCCCGATATACAATAATTTACCCTTCCCATCAGCGGAATAATCCCCAATTGGAGTTGTTATGATAATTTTGTATACCCAAAGGGGTTGCCATGTAATCCACATATTATGACTATGTTTGAGCCTAGGGTCCTTAAGTATTTAGATAAGATTGAGTCCTTTTCAAGTTTTGAGTTTGTTCCACTAAGAACCTTTTCCTCTGTACCTCTGCTTTTGAATATGAATAAAGATGATATTTTGAATTACACTGCATCTACTTCTTCCTTTCCTTCTCCTTCTAACCCTAATTTTGAAAATGATGAAAATGATGAACCATCTCCTGAAATATTACAATCCATCCAAGCCTCAGAGGAGAAGAAGGCTCAACCTGTCGGCGAAGACTTCAAAATAATTAACCTCAGTTCGGCAGAGAAACCTCGAGAGATAAAGATCAGTGCTACCTTGACAGAAAAAGAAGCCAAACAAAAGACAGAATTACTGATGGAGTTTCAAGAAGTGTTTGCCGGGTCCTATGAAGATATGCCCGGTATAGACCCTGAAGTTGTACAGCATAAGATACCTTGGGTCTCAAATGCAAGGCCATATAAGCAAAAGCTGATGCGGTTAAGGATTGAATGGACCCTCAAGGTTAAACATGATATCATGAAGCAGTTGGATGCAGGATTCCTATAAGTCACGAAGTACCCAGAGTGGCTTACAAATGTGGTGATCGTACCTAAAAAGGATGGAAGACTGAGGGTATGCATACATTACAGAAATCTGAATAAGGCTAGTCCTAAAGATGACTTTCCATTACCAAAGATAGACATCTTAGTGGATAACACTACAAATCATGCTCTTTTGTCCTTCATGGATTGATTCTTAGGGTATAATCAAATAAAGATGGCACCTGAAGACAAGGAGAAGACCGCCTTCATAACAGACTGGGGCACCTATTGTTACACTGTGATGCCATTTGGGTTGAAGAACTGGGGCAACTTATCAAAGAATTGCTACTACAATTTTTCACGACCTGATCCATAAGGAGGTAGAGGTGTATGTAGATGATATGATCGTAAAATCATTCACCAGAGAAGGTCACATCCCGGCACTAAGAAAGTTCTTCGAGAGGATCAAGCAATATAAACTAATGCTTAACCCCCAAAAATGTGCATTTGGGGTAATAGCGGGAAAAATGCTAGGCTTTATGGTCAGCCAAAGAGGAATCGAAATTGATCCGGCCAAGATAAATGCCATCTCCTCAAACAAAAAAGGAAGTAAGAGGTTTCTTGGGAAGATTTCAGTACATCAACCGGTTTATTACACATCTCACTACAACATGTGAACCAATTTTCAAGCTACTCCAGAAAGACCAGCCAAAAGATTGGTACCTTCAATGTCAGATGGCCTTCAACAAAATCAAGACCTATCTATTGAACCCACCAGTCTTAGCCCCACCAGTACCGGGGAGACCACTACTCCTTTACTTGTCAGTACTAGAGGGTTTTATGGGATCAATAATAGCCCAGCATGATATGGATGAAAAGACAGAAAAGGATGTATACTACTTGAGTAAGAAATTCACAGGCTACGAAGCTAATTATACACAGTTGGAGAAGACATGCGCAGCCCTGGTCTAGATAACAAAGAGATTGTGGCATTATATGTTATCCTACAAGGTCATACTCATTTTCAGAATGGACCCCCTGAAGTATCTATTCGAGAAACCAGCTTTGACAGGAAGGTTGGCTAGGTGGCTATTGTTGTTGTCCGAATTTGACATCACATACACTACTCAAAAGTCTATCAAGGGGAGCGTAATTGCAGAACATCTATTAGCACTACCAGTTGAAGATAACCCCAGACATCTGGAAGATGTATTCCTAGATGAGGAAGTCTACACAACTCAAGAGGAAAGGAAGAACGACACATGGACAATGTTCTTCGATGGAGCCACAAATCATATGGAATATGGGGCCAGCGTCTTATTTATAGATCCAGAAGGGGCATTTGTGCCATTTTCATTCAGATTAGACTTTGAGTGCACACAAACAACATTGCAGAGTACGAAGCATGTATCATGGGACTAAAAGGAGCCTTGGCCATAGGGATTTGCAGATTAAAGGTCTATGGTAACTCAAGAGGAGACTGGAAAACCAAAGACGAGAAGCTGATACCTTACCAATAATGAGCAATAACTTTGGCTCAGAAGTTCATACAAATTGAATTTGACTACTCCCCAAGAGATACCAATAAGTATGCTGATGCATTTGCCACTTTGGCTTCAATGATTGAAAATGATCCTTTGGGACATATCAAACCCCTAATCATAGAGAAAAGAGTACGACCAGTCCACTTGGAAGAAGTGAATGCACTGACAGTCGATGGATGACCATGGTTTGCTCCCATCATAGATTTCATCAACGAAGGAATGTATCCAGTGGAAGCCACAACAGGTGAGAAGAAATCTCTTAGGCGATAGGCCTCTCAGTTCATACTATGAGAAGATATCCTGTACAAAAGATCCCATGAAGGAGTGTAGTTAGTCTGTGTCGACGAGGAACAGGTGCAGAACATCATCGAACAAGTCCATCAAGGAATATGTGGACCTCACATGAATGCTAGAATGCTTGCAAAGAAGATTCTCAGAATGGGATATTACTGGAACACAATGGAAGCAAACTGTGCAGAGTTCGTAAGGAAATGTCAAAATTTCCAAATCCACTCTAATTTAATACACGTGCCTCCAGCAGAGTTGTATACTCTTAGTTCTCCATGGCCCTTCTCAACCTGGGGCATAGATGTGATCGAAAAGTTTCACCCTAAAGCCTCAAATGGGCATGAATTCATCTTGGTTGCCATTGATTATTTCACAAAGTGAGTAGAGGCACAATCATATGCCAAGCTCACAGCAAACAAAGTAGCTAAATTTCTACAAGAGTACATCATATGCTGGCATGGAATGCCTCATTCTATAATCTCATATCAAGGACAACACTTCAGAGGGAGATTCCAAGAATTATGTAACAAGTTCCACATCAAAAGGCCCCAGTCTTCTCCTTATCATCCACAGACAAATGGGGCAGTAGAGGCATCCAATAAAAATGTCAAGGTTATCCTCTAGAAGATGGCAGAGACTAATGTTGACTGGGCAAACAAACTACCTTATGCACTCTGGGCATACAAAACATCTATAAGAACATCCACTGGGGCAATGCCGTATTCACTAGTATATGGTAGGGAAGCAGTCCTCCCAGTAGAAATAGAGGTGCCATCACTGAGAGTCTTAATGGAATGCAAGATTCCAAAAACTGAATGGTTGCAATATGATGAACTGAACTTCGTTGATGAAAGAAGGATGAAGGCAGTCGATAATGTAAAAAAATACCAACAAAGAATGGTAGCAACCTTTAACAAAAATGTGTGTATTCGTCACTTGACAGTCGGGGACCTGGTATTGAAGGAGCAAAGAGCACTTGTCCATGACCCTAGGGGCAAGTTTCACCATAATTGGAGTGGACCGTTCGTGGTAAAAGAAATCTTACCTGGAAAAGCTGTTCGACTGGTCGACATGGAAGGCATTGAGTTACAATATTTGACCAATTTGATTCAAGTGAAGAGATATTATGTGTAGCCTTTACACTCTTCAAAAAAAATGGAGGGTGTAAAAGGCCTCTCTCTCATTTGCTGACACCAACAACGGGCATCAATCATTTGAAGAACTTACCGACATGGTTGATTGGATTCTCCAATGGGGTACAACAACCTTTCACCTAAGGGATGGTTCATCCTATCATCATAATCAAAGAAAGAATTTTCTATTTCTTGGCTAAACTCTGTCATCCGTCCATCTATCCCAACGGATTTCCCAAGAGTTACACATCAAAGCCCATCTTTCATATCATGTGATATAAACTCTCATGAGTATATCAATCTGAGAAATTATAAAACAAAAATCTGGCTCGAATTCTTATCTGTTGTTCATTACATCCGACGACGTCCCAGGATTCCGATAAGCCCTTCCTTTCTCAAACTGATAAATGGGGTCTTCTCGGTAAGATAAGCCCATTCTACATAAATAACCACAAACTCCTCCAGGCGGCAGACCCACCTGGACAGTTTCTTGTCAGTCCCATTTGGACCTCCACTTTCGCTCATCATGTCTGTAGATTTAAGTACTTAAAGCTCAGACAGAGTCAGTCATATGTATACATTTCATGTGTAATCTACTAAGGGCATCTCAATATATCTAAACAACAACAATTTAAGATAAATCCAATGATTCATTATTTAACCTCTATTTGTATGTCGGGATTCCTATAGGTCATACCCGGAAGGCTGACAATCCATCGATCCGTTGGACAGAATTACAGAGATGGATAAAACACTGAAAAACTGGAGCTGGCATGTTGAGTTCACAGAAGATAGCTTTTTCCTGTGAAAGCATCAACTGGAGGCACTTCCTCAATTAACAACGATAAAATTTCTCTCAGATCTTTTGAAAGCAGCCGCTCAATGCTGGGATCCAATAGTTCATGTCTTCAGGATGGGAGAAGTCAAATTATGCCCAACTGTGGAAGAATTCAGAGCTTGCCTCCTGTACACACCTAGGCGGAAGATTTTCAAACCATCTCCAGGAAAAGATTACAAGTAAGAGATACAGGATTTTTTCACCTGGGATAGGAAAGAAATGTGTCGTTTTGTACAAAATCAATGAGATAAAGCGCATGATCAAATCATATGCTCATATATGTCCAAAAGGGAAAGAAGCGCAGGACCAGAGAAGACATGTTTACCTCTATTGTTGCATAGCCCGACTATAGCTACAAAGTTGCACAGATACAGAATCTCCAATCATAATAGATATCATCAAGCATGCAAGACAAGGTTTTGACATCGTCCCTATAGTGTTAACCAAGACATTAAAGGGCCTTGACTTCATGAAAACTCACCAAAATCAGTTCGAGCTGGATAATTTTAGTGGGTCACCATATATACTTCAAATTTGTTTAACAGAGAGGTTAGGATTGGTTGAGGAATCTGAAGCAACGACCCTTAACCCATACCAATTGGCAAAAAGAGTAGATCCTATGGCCTATCAAATGGACACAGATTGGTTCAACCGCCTCAAAGAAATAACCACAGCAGATGTCATATGAAAATGCACTTGGTGGAAGCAAGAGCGGGTTGTTACAAATACAGAGAATAGTTTACATGTCATATTCATGGGGTTGACTCATACTTCATTCTATTCCCCAACAAGGCTACCTGAGTAATTCAATATCCCAGCAAGCACCAGCATAGAAGTGACTAATTGTGAACCTCCTAGAGAGTTGACATTAGATCTGGTTGATACCATTGCTCGTGAATGGAACAATCGAAAAGTTCGAACACTCCCTAGAGTTGGCTCAGTCAAGAAACCAATAGCATTTTAGGTTTTTTGAATTCCAGTGTGTTTCATGAGCTATGTCTCTTTAAATTCAACAAAGAAACATTTGCTTCCCACCCTGTTAGAAATTATCATTATAACATGCTCTTTGAAATTTTCAATGATCTAACAAGTGCAGGTACTCAACCCATAATAGCAAATCTAAAAAGCCTCAGTTCAATCAAAAGGAAAAACAATAATTCCTCCACCCAGACAAATCAAAGCCGAGCCCAAGCTCGTGCAACTAGCCTGGTATTCACAACCTAGCTCCATACAATAAGAGGTTCCAAGCTTGTGCAACCAGCCTTGTATTCACAGTCTAGCGCCATACAAGAAGAGGTTCCAAGCCTACAAACCAGCCTTGTATTCACAGCCTAGCTGTGTACAAGAAGAGGTTTATCAGCCTACAAATGGATCAAGTCGGGTTCAAGCCTGCACGTACCTTGCATCATGAGTCCCACCTCAGCAAGAAGAGGTTCCCAGCCTACAAATGAGCCTTGTATTCACAGCCTAGCTTCGTACAAGAAGAAGTTTATTATGCCTATAAATGAATCAAGCGGGGTTCAAACCCGCGCATACCTTGTATCATGAGTCCCACCTCAGCAAGAAGAGGTTCCCAGCCTACAAATGAGCCTTGAATTCACAGCCTAGCTTCATACAAGAAGAACAATAATCAATTTTCCAAAGAAGAGCAAACCTTCTTTCCAGTCGAACTATGTTCTGGGCTTGATTTCTAAGACACCCTTAGAATACGTAGGCAGTTTAGGACAAAATACCCTAAGTGCAGCCCAATAAGCAATCTCACTCATATCAAAAATGTAGTTCTTTTGTCTTTAGCCTTCAAGGTAACAATCTCGGCTAAGGAGGGGCATCTGTAAGCACCCCATTTTTTCTACCCTCAACATAAGTAAATCCATATGACAGGTTTTCGACTTTTAATCCAAAGGTTTGTGATTCTTTAATGAATCCCGCCGTAGGGTCATTGGATATTACATACTTGGATGTATAGGTGGTGAAATTATCTTTAAAATGAGACTGGAATCATCAAATTCTGACATCAAACATGGAAGATATCACAGTTTTAAAGTGCAAGGGCATTAACGTAATTATCGTATGATGCATGCATTATCATTTAAACTTCAAATCATTCTATCTTGGTCATCTGATATCGGAATCAGATGATTCAAGAGCCAATATTTCTTCTTTTTAGTCCTCTTCAAAGTGGACGTGAAAAATCCTGGGCAAAGGTCACTGTTGGGCCCCATGCAAGCTTTCATGCAAAATTATCAATAAAACTTCAAAGTTTCATATCTTTGCCGTTCTACGTCTGATTCAAATGATTCAAAGCCCATTATTCTTCATTTGTGATGTTCTACATAGTGGACATGAAAAATTCGGCATAGAAGTCTCTGAAGGGTCCCATGCAAAATTACACATGGAAATGGTCATTTAATCTTTGAAAATTCATATTTTGGTCACCCCACATCCAAATCAAGTGATTTCAATTTCAATATGTTCCATTTTTAGTACTCTACAAGGTGGACGTAAAGGATTTCAGGCAGAAGTCTCCGAAGGATCCCATGCAGAATGGTTAGCCAGATTATCGATAATTGGCCTACTTAAACTTTAAAAATTCATAAGTTGGCCATTTTATTTTCAAATGAGGTGATTCAAGTTTCAATATTTCTCATTTTTAGTGTTCTACAAAGTAAACGTAGAAAATTTGGAATAGGGGCTATTGAAAATTTTCATGTGGAATGACGACAGAAATGGACTATGAAATGATAGAAGAAGTCAACTTGGTCCAAACCAGCTCAACCCAACTTAGTCCAACTCAGCCCGGCCCAGCTCAAACCAATCCAGACCAAGTCACGTCAGCCCATATGCATGTATTTCTTATATATATATATATATAAAATGGAAAGAAAAGAAAAGAAAAAATGTGGGAAAGAAGGAGAAAGAGGAAGGAAGAGAAGAATGGAAAGAAGAAGAAAAGGAAAGAGGGGATTTTATAGAAGAAGAAAGAAGAAAAAACATGGAAGAATAAAGAGGAAAAAAAAGAAAAAGAAGTAAAGAAGAAGGAAAGGAAAGAAGGGATTTTCTAAAAGAAGGAAGAAGAAAAGAAAAGAAAAGAAGAAGAAAAAGCATGGAAGGAAGAGAAAGGTAAAGGAAGAGAAGAAAGGAAAGAGAGAAAGGTAAGAAAGAAGGGATTTTCTAGAAGAAGAAGGAGAAAAAGAAAATAAAAGAATAAGAAAAAACGTGAAAAGAAGAGAAAGAGGAAGGAAGAGAAGAAAGGAAAGAAGAAGAAAAGGAAAGAAGGGATTTTCTAGAAAAAGAAGAAGAAAAAGAAAGAAGGGATCTTCTGGAAGAGGAGAGGAGAGGATAAAAAGGCCAAGAGAAAGAGAGAGGGGGATTTTTTTTCCAGAAGAGAGAAAAAACGTGAAAGAGAGAGAAAGAAGAGAGAAGAAGAAGAGAAAAGAAAAAAAAGAAAATGTGAAAGAGAGCGAGAAGAATGAAAGGAGCAGAGAAGAGGAGAATGAGGATTCACCTTCATAAATCTTGATACGATCTCCAAAAAAATCCTACATCAAAGGTTTCGCTCCATTACAGCACAAGGTTGGTACCCTAAAATGAATTTAGTGGTCTTTAGAAGGTTTGAATGTCGATTTTGCTTGAAAAGGCTTATTTTTTATTAAATCTCGATCAGGAATGCCCTATTGCAAGCATGTTGATGTTAGGATGCTCATGTATAATATTTTTTATGTAGGATAATTTGTTTAAACTATTCAATGATGAATATTTGAGTCCTATATGATGATGTTTGATATTTTTGATAAATTCTACAAAGTAGATTTCTAATCTGAAATTTCCAAATTTAGGATCCAAATTTGGGACATGCATCTCATGTGATTTTTTTTTAGATTTTGAATCCTAAATATTTATCTGATTCTCTCTGATATGTTAGAAGACTCCCCTATAAATTTCGTTCCATTTGGAATTGGGAAAGTCTATCAAAAAAATTCTTCTTTGGCATTGCTGCCCTACTCAGGTATAATGTCATCCCCTATCAGAAAGTCTCTAGAAAAGTCTTTTATGGCCATAATCAGAAAAACAACCTCATATAAATTTTTTAGATATAGAAGTCTTCTAAAAAATGGCACTAGTTTCAGATTTTTTTAATTTTTTATTGAATTGATATTGATTTTGAAGTGCATAGTGCTCTTTTTTTAATCTGTTTGGATATACTGATTGGCATGATTGAAAAGTGTCTTTTCACAAAAAGAGAATATTCTATTTTCACTTTTTTTTCTTGATTAAATTTTAGATCTTTCAATTATATACATGGACATATATTTAGATTTAATTTTCATTAATTATGGGATTTTATACGAAATTTATGGTGCAACTGGTCGGAAATCTGGAACAAACTTGACCAGTTCACATATCCGGTCTTGTGGCATTCATTTGACCTTGTTTGGTCCTGTGTTGGGATTCTACCACTTCAGATGAAATGTGGCATGTCAAGTCATCTTTCTGTGAAAAAAACTAAGGCTTAATTTGAGTTACAGAAGACCTACTTATGGTCATTTTGGTGTAATGTGACAGAATTTTAAAGCAGTTCCTAGTTTGTGCAATACTTGAAACTTTGTGTCACAATTTTGACATTTTTTGAGTCATTATTCATTTCAAATGTCTTCATAAAAGTTACAATATTTTCAAAGAACTTCTTGAGCATATGTTTTTTATTATTTTGAGTTTACAGAAAGGTTTCATTGATGTCTCGTTCATTGTAACATGCAATTGATTGCTTGAGTGATTTGATGGATTCTACCATATTTGATTGCATACTTGCTACATTTAGAGTATCCCCATGCCATATTTGGATAAATGGCCACATTTAGAGTATTCACATGCTTTGTTTGGATTGTGTACATACCATGTTTGCCAAATCCATGTGTTGCTATATTTGGTAGAATAAATAATTTTTTTGTCATATTTAGCAATATCTTGATAATTACCATATTTAGACATGCCATGTTTAGACTTGCCATGTTTAGAATATAGCATATTAAGTTTTACCATGTTTAAATAAATTTTTATGGTATCATATGCCATGTTAGGGAGATTTTCATAATCTTACTATTGTTGTGATAGTTACCATAAACATCATACATGCCATGCTTAGATAGAATATTCCATTTGTGGTAATAATTTCATTTTTTGTAACACCCTAGTTGAACTGCCATGTATGCACACTTCTAGAAGACAATCTAAGCATGGGGACGTGCATTTAGGCACCCACATTCTTGGGAAGGGCATGATGGGAAATAATAAAAATCTTAATAAAGAAAGAGAAAGCTTTACCAAACCTTCCAAAATTAGAGCTTAGGATGAAAAGGGTAGCTCAGGACGATTTCTGCCCCTCAGCAAACCCTAAACCTAGAATAAGTTCTAAATCCTAAACCTAGAATAGGTTCTCAACCCTGAACCTAGAATAGGTTCTCAATCCTTAACCTAGAATAGGTTATTTCAGCCACTTTTCGAACTACATGGATTCTGATTCCTAGGGCAAACCCTAGGATACGTAGGCTATTTGGGAGAATCCCAAATTTGGATCCACACCTTAGTCCACTCGGACTATCCATAGATTCACTAGGATATCCATCCACATTTTGACCCAAATAGGATTATCCACATTCCAACCCAGAAAGGGTTACTCACATTTTGACCCAAAAAGGGTTATCCACATTTAGACCCAGAAAGGGTTATCCATTCTTAGATCCACTAGGACTATCTATCAGTTCGCATGGACTATCCAGATCCTAACCCATAGGGTTTCTCAACCTTTCAAGCATAAACTTCAACTTGAACAATGAACTTAATCAAATACAAGCATAAATCACAACCATAAACTTTAATCACACCTGAATTATGATGGTGAACCTGATTTTCAAAATAATTCCGTGATACATAGGCAATCTGATGGATACAGATTCGGTTCAATGATATCAATCCACTTGGTTTGGTTCGGTTTAATAGATAGAGTCTAGCATAGGAAAGGTATAGGAGACCATCTCGATCGGGCGGTTTGGGTGCCTAACCCCTTCCCATAACCGTAACCTGATGCTTACCCAATCACTGATGGACCAAAAATCCAATCTAAGTGTCATGAGTCAATCGAAGTTTTACCTTGGGGTGAGATTTCACATTTCTAAGGTCTTAGACCTTAATCTAGGTGGCGACTTCCAAAAAAAAGATTATGATCTTTGTCCTCACAGTGAATTATCAACCCCTTAATTCCTATTGATATACCATTTTTTGCAAAATATCAATGACCTAGAGTAGTATGATGCCTTCCCAGATAGACCCAAGAAACAATCGTAAGAGGCTTTCCTTGGTTAAGATTTTTACAAGGTACGTGTCAAGGCTGTGGGTTCACTGAGCCGAGTTTTACCATGTACGTGGATGACCCCAACCCAACCAACCATAGTGTGTAACAGAACCCATTCCCCCCAAAGCATTATTTACAAGCATAAATATAGTAACCTAGGAGATTTAGCATTCAAGCAAAGTTATCATTTAGGAGTCTGACGTTTATATCCCCAGTAGAGTCGCCACTATAAGGGACAATGTGAGGGTATTCTGGTCTTCCTTAGGATTTTGAAATTATTTTGGAGTCGCAACCTAAATTATGGTTTAGGACCTCAAGTATAGTTCATCATAAGATATGACTTCTATTGACTCATGATCCTTAGATTGGCTTTGTTCTTATCAGAGATCGGGGTCAGCGTTACGTTACAGTTATGGGAAGGTGTAGGCACACAAACCTCTCGATCAAGATCAGTCTCCTATGCCTTTCCAGTGCTAGACTCTTGTGATTGAACCGAACCAAAAGCTATGGTTTGATATCATTGAATCGAATCTGAAATCTTTTAAATTGCCAATGTATCTCAAAAAATTTTGAAAATCAGGTTCACCACCGTAGTTCAAGTGTTATTAAAGTTTATGGATGTGATTTATGCTTGATTTGATTAAGTTCTTTGTTCAAATTGACCTTATGCTTGATTGGCTTGAAGAATTCGATGGATATGGATATGGGTATGGATGATGGATATATATAATGGGTATGGGGTGGATCGAGGATGTAGATCGAGTATGTAGATCTGTATTTGGACTTTCCTTCTCCAAATTTCTTACGTATCTTAAGATTCTCTTAAGAATCAGGATCAACGTAGTTCGAATAGATTTTTAGGGTAGATAACCTGTTCTAGTTTAAGGGGGCTTATAACTTATTCTATGTCTAAAGGTTTATAACATATTCTAGGTTAATGGTTTTTAGAATTTGTTCTAGTTCTAAGGATTAATAACCTTGTTCTAGATTATGAAAGTGTTGAGATGTAAGGATCGTCCTAAAACTACCCTTTTAAGTTAGGCTCTATTTTTGGAATGTTTGGCTAGGCATAATCTTTCTTCATTAAGATTTTTATGTTATTTTCATTTTGCCCTTACCGTGTATGTGAGTGCCTAATGCACGTCCTCACACCTATTTTGTCTTCTAGTGTGTATAAATATGGCATGTTCAAATAGAGTGTTGCATAAATTAAATTATTGTCCAAATAAGATATTCTATTTAAATATGACAATTATCATGTAAATATGGCATGATTTAAATGTGGCAAGATCTAAATATGTTATCTTCTAAGCATAGCATGATCTAAATATGTTACCTTCTAAGCATGGTAAGATCTAAATATGCTATCTTCTAAACAAGGCATGATTTAAATATGATATGTATATATATATGGTAAGAAATCTATCCTTTCACACCCCCATTCTGGTCGAACTAGAAGTGTGATTAAACCACTAACAAACCACGGTCCAAGCCAAGATCACAAAGAACCATACCAACATTCAAACTACACATGTAACCAATAATCAGAATATATAAATAACAGCCGAAGTCTTATTACATGAACTGAGAACTAGTGCGATAATTAATAAATAATCCAACTATCACAAATGATCAAAACATAAATAATATCTTAATACAAACTTATAAATTCATACATAAAGATAAGTCTCCTAAAGATAAACATAGTAGGGGCACTCGCATAATGAGTCATGTTCATTTTCCACCGACTGCACATCAAGAGCCACCATTCGTCCATATGAAGGCATACTAATGTAATACTCTATAGTAATACCTGCATCATCAACCAAAAGGAAAACGATATCATGGGATGAGCTCACAACTTGGCTTGCTGAGAAATAAAACAATGCAACAAGCAAGATGCATGAGATAACATTCAATCATTTGGTCTGATAAAGTTTGCAATGTGCTATGGTGAGGATAAGCTACAACCACACCTCCATACATGAATGTGTAAGAAAATCCAACGGTGAGGCTCCAATCAAAACCACTGTTGCCCTACATCATCCACTATGAAAGAGAGATAGAGCTAAAGCCTAATGGCAAGCTACAACCAAACCGCTAGTGCCCCCTGATACTCTGCCTCATACCAGTACATAGACCCTATTAGCGAGGGTTTGCAAATCTAGGATCTATCATTAACTAATCCTACATATCATCATAAGTGTATCCATGGCCCTACCTCAACACCTCTCATTATAAGATAGAGATAGAACTAGAGCCTAGCAGTAAGGTTATACAACACCGCCAACATCACCCCCCTGATACCCTGCCTCATTCCAAGTACACTCTGTATGCCATTCCAACATAAGATCCCTTAACGTATTGGAATCAACTAACAATCATCAATAACTATGATATTAACCTCATGTATATCCTAACCTTTCTACACTAATTAGGAACTTACCATTGATTTCATGACTACATAGATCGAAAACCGATGGTGAGTTCTTACTTCAAGGACAATTCACCCTTTCTCATCCTTCTTCTTCTCCACAGCTTCTCTCTCACATCTCTCTCTCAACTCTAGGGTTTTGGATGGCCAAAGAATGAGAGAGAATGGAAAGGTAAGGCTTTTATATAAAGAGAGTATACTTATATGGGTCCACCTTTCACATGTGAAGGCTTCCATGTAAGAGTTGGATGGTGGATCCCACCAAATTCCATTCTTGGATTGGAATTTGGGTTGTCCGGTGGTACTGACCGGTGGCATTGCCCGCATGACTGGACAAGCTCAACTAGTCAGACCGATCAATGTTGAAGTTGTCAATCTTTGTACCTTAATGTGTAGCTTCTTCATTCGATTGTCTCATCTGACCTAGTTATGATGGGAAGACCTGTCACTACATGATAACCCACATTAGACCAGGTTTATGGAGTGCAGGTCATACAACTCCCCCCTAAAAGAAATTTTGTCTTCAAAATTTAAATGTACCTTCTAAATTGAACAGATAAGGATATTCCTTTCGCATTGTGGCTTCTTCTTCCCAGGTGATCTCTTCCATGTTTTGGCTTTGCCAAGTTACTTTGACATAAAAGATATCCCGGTTTTGGAGTCATTGTACCTTCCGACTTGTGATCTCGGCTGGCACAACTTCAAATATCAGTTTCTTTGTTAGGTCTGGAGGATCTATAGTCAATATGTGGGATGGATCTTTGATATACTTCTTCAATAAGGAAACGTGGATTGCATCATGCACACTTGACATCGACGGTGGCAATGCGAGCTGTTATGCCGCTTTGCCATGTCTTGCTAAAATCTCATAAGGTCTCACATACCTAGGGCATAACTTTCCTTTCTTACAGAACCGTTTTAACTTTCTCATAGATGATATCTTCAAAAATACCTTATCACCTACAGCGAACTCAGGGTCTCGGCGTTTGTTATCCGCATAGTTCTTCTATCTGACTTGAGCTATTTTTACTCTCTCCTTAATCTTATCCACCACTAAACAAGTTTCTTCAATAAATTCTAGCCCCATAATCTTTCCTTCACTAACTTCATTCCAAAACAGAGGTGTTTGACATTTTTTACTGTACAACACTTCATATGGGGACATCTAAATGGTAGCCTGGTAGCTGTTGTTGTAAGCAAACTCAATCAATGGTAACTTTTCATCCCAAGCTCCTTTGAAATCAATCACACACCCTCGGAGCATTTCCTCTAAGTAAATAGTCCACTCTGACTGACCATCCGTCTAAGGATGAAAGGTTGTGTTAAACTTCAACTTCGTTCCCATAGCTGTCTGTAGTCCTTACCAAAACTTGAAAGTAAAGAGAGGATCTCTATCTGACACTATGCTCATGGTGATACTATGCTCTTGGGTACACCAGTCTGACTATATTATCCATGTATAGTCTTTCCAATCGGTCCAAGGTATACTTAGGTCTTATTGTGATGAAACGAGCTATCTTTGTAAGATGATCTACAATCACCCAGACTGCGTCAACTGGTCTAGGAGTCAATGGTAGTCCAGCGATGAAGTCTATAATGATGCAGTCTCATTTCCATGCTGGCTCCAATAATGGTTGTAGTAACCTTGAAGGTCTCTATCTTTTGATCTTCACTTGCTAAAACTTCAAACATTAAAACACGTACTTAGCTACATCTGCTTTCAATCCCCCCTACCAGTACAATCACTTTAGATCATGGTACATCTTGGTGCTTCCAAGATGTACCAAATATGGAGTAAAACGAGCTTATCTCATTATTCTATCTCTGAGGTTTGAATCTTCACTTTTAGATATACACAACTTGCCTCTGTATCTGAATACCTTCTCCATATCCAAGGTAAAGTCAAGATTGCATTTATATTTCTCCAAGTCCTCTTGTATGGTTCTTAGATACAGGTCTTGTAGAATTGCTGCTTTCACCTCATCCATTAAATCTGAAAAAATCTTCAATGCCATTAACATAAATGAAAACTTATGAATTAACCCTTGCTCTATTGGGTCATCTGGAGATTCCAGTACATGTTGCATTACTTTCCTCTCAGAAGTCGATACCGTGAAGCACAAAGTGGCATTTGTACTAGTCCCCTTTTGGCTTCAGTATTCCTTTTCTGCTCAACGCATCTACCACTACATTGGCTTTTCCTAGATGATACTAAATATCGCAGTCATAATCTTTAGCAACTCCAACCACCTTCTCTGTCTCATGTACAACTCTTTCTGAGTAAAGAGATAGATGAGGCTCTTGTGATCTGACTTAATATGAAATTTCTCTCCATATAGGTAGTGTCTCTAAGTCTTGATCGCATGAATTACCACAGCTAATTCCAAGTCATATGTAGGGTAATTCTTCTAATGCTCTTTCAATTGTCTTGAGGCATAAGCTATCACATGTTCTCCTTGCATTAGAAAGCATCCTAAACCCAGTCCAGAGGCATCCATATAAAGAGTGAATGGTTTCCCTGGTGCCGGAATGGTCAAGATAGAAGCTAATATCAACTTTGACTTCAAAGCCTGAAAATACTCCTTACACTTGTCAGTCTAGACGAACTTTTCCCCTTTCTTGGTCAGCTTGGTAAAAGGGACTATGATCTTAGAGTAATCCTCTACAAATCATCTATAGTAACTAGCTAATCCCAAGAAACATTTTATTTCTGCAATAGTCTTAGGTGGTTTCCACCCAACAATTACTGCAATCTTATTGGGTCTACCTTTATCAATTCTGATGAAACTACATAACCCAAGAAAGCCACTTTGTTTAACCAGAACTCACATTTCTTCAACTTAGCATAGAGCTTCTCCCTTCTTAGCTGTTGTAAGGCCGCTCTGAGGTGTGTTGCATGAGTCTCGTCGTCCTTGGAGTAAACCAAAATATCATATATGAAGACTATGACCAAGGAGTCTAACATGTCATGAAACACTTGGTTCATAAGCTCCATAAATGATGCAGGGGCATTGGTCAATCCAAATGACATCACCTGGAACTCATAGTGTCCGTACCTGGTTCTGAATGTAGTCTTAGGGATGTCACCGTCCTTTATCTTCAACTAATGATACCCTGACCGAAGATCGATCTTAGAGAACACCCTTGCACCTTGCAACTAATCGAATAGGTCATTGAGCTAAGGCAATGGACATCAGTTCTTGATAGTAAGCTTGTTTAATTCTTGATAACCTATGCATAAGCGAACACTGTCATCCTTCTTTTTTATGAATAGCATTAGTTCTCCCCATGGCAATATACTCAGTCATATAAAATCCCTATCCAATAACTCTTGTAGTTGAATCTTCAGTTTCTTCAGTTCTGTAAGGACCATTCGATAGGGTGCCTTAGACACTGGCGTTGACCCTAGTAGAAGGTCTATCACAAACTCAGTTGCTCAATCTGGTGGCAACCCAGGTAAGTCTTCTGGATATACATCAAAAAATTTTCACACCACTTCAATGTCTCCCATTCATGGCATTTTCGCAATAACATCCACCCTGGACACAAGATAACCCATCCCGCCCTTCTTGAGACACCTCTTTACCTTGAGAGTGGAAAGGATAAGCTTTCACTTCCTAGTCAACTTGCTTCTAGTAAACCCAAATTTTGTACCATCATTACCCTTGAACAACAACTTCTTCTCGACACATAGTAGAGTTGTTGAGTGTTGAGCTAACCAATCCATTCCCAAAATGATGTCAAAGTCTACCAATTCAAGTCGAACTAGGTTCGCATCCAAATCCCATCCATCATTTGAACTGGACATGGTCCGTAGCCTTCATCTAACACCAACTCTAGCCCCAAAGGGGATAGTATTAATAAGCTCTGGTCTGCAGGTCTGACAGGTACGTCCAATCTCTTCCCAAATGAGATGGATACAAAAGAATGGGTGGCCCCATAGTCAAAGAGAACTCTGGCAGGTACACCAGCTACACTTACAGTACTTGTAACCACATCAAGAGATGTGGCTGTGTCTTCTGAGGTCACAGCATATACCTTTCCTTGCTGCAATTGCTTCTTCGACTGTGGGCACGACTTTGCATAATGCCCCATGTGGTTGCAATTGCAGCACTTGATATTACTAGCCTAGCTGCCTTCCTATGATGCTACCACTAGAGTAGTCTTAGTTGGTGCAGCCATTAGCTGTGGTTTGAAAGGTCGAAAAGGCTTCAAAGTTCCCCCAGTTGACGTTTCAGTGGTAGGCCTCTTCAGAGCCCGATTTTGTGCAAAAAAAAAAAACTTTCCCTCTGACCGGCCTCCAGAACTCTTGCAATTTGCACTGCTTCATTGTAAATGTTCTTCTCTAAACCTAACACTTGCTCACCAATGCTGCCTCTAAGTCCCATAGTGAACTGTTGGGTCTTAGTAGCCTATTCCTGCATACTTGTAGGAGAAAAGAAGAACAACTCTTGATACCTCTGCTAGTAAGCATCCACTATCATCTATGACTATTGCAGGCTAAGGAATTCTCTCTCCATTTGGTCCCTGAAGCTTCTCAGAAAATACTTGTCGAAGAAAGCTTCCTTGAATATTTCCCAAGTAAGCTGAGCGTACTTAGTCAGCAGATAAGTATAAGTAGAATTTTACCAGTTGTTTGCACCATCTCTCAGCATATAGGTGGTACACAGTACCTTCTAGTCCTCCATACACACCATCATGCAGAAGATATTTTCTACCTTATCTATCCATTGTGCTGGCCACAATGGATTTGATCCCTTTCCTAAGAATGTTTGTGGCTTCATCTTTAGAAACCTCTCCACAGTCCTTGTGAGATCATTCTGCCATGGTGCGGCCATCCCATATGTCTGTGGCTAGTATGGGTACCCTCCCTAGTATCCACCTTGATTTCCGCCCTATTATGCCCCTTAGTATAGTCCTGGGGTGTTTGCAACTGGGATCTGTTATTGTTGCTGGGCCGCTGGAACGGTGTTACTACCAACTGGTGCCGTGTTATCTCGGCCTAGAGGCACTAGTGTGGTGTTAAAAATGGTCAGCACGATTGTTCCCAGTGCAGCCTGCAACTTTATCAGTTCCTTCTGCTATGCATGCACTTGCTGGATCAGGTTGGTCACAATTTAGCCATATCTCTTAGAGGGGGTCCAGGTAATGGGTTTTCTGTGCCTTGGACAAGTACCCCTTGGTTTATTTCCACTTGGTTATTGTGGGGTGGTATCTGCTCAATCTGGTTAACATCCCCAGTCTCTACTCCAATGGGACGTATAACTAGGTTGCGGACATTGTGATGGCCTTTGCGGGTACGGCCTTCCATTTCGGCTTAGTTGTACCTAAAGAGATCTGTACATTACCATAGTGTTTAACAACCTTGCAATTACTGAGTCGATAAGATGCGTGTTAGTCCCATACAAAGCATGCAAGGTAAGATTCCTGAGCATTTCAAGATTTCAAGCACGCAAGATAACAAGGAAAAAAAAACATAATTTGTCCGGTGGCATGTCTGGGATATTTTGTCCCACCGGTCAACCCACCGCACAAGCCCAAGAGGCTTCTTGAACTTTTTCCGTCCAGACTGTCTGGCATGGCTTGACTGTGGGTTTTGTCCCATCAAACATCATATCCAAGAGGTCCAAGAGTTGTCCGATCGCGTGTCCAATAGCATGTCTAGCGGCACCTAGGCACGGAAAAGTCCAATCAGTCAACTGAAAATTGCTTTTAAAAGTGTGATTTTGAGTCATTTTTCAAACTCATTCTTTCCCTTTCTTCCTCGGCTGTGACTCCACTTGCAGCCAGTGGTTTCCTACAGTCCCTCCAGACATCGAGCAGGCATTCCATTCCCCTAGAAGTCTCAGTCTTCCTCCCAGAGGTAACCTTCCTGACTTGAACTTCTCTTTTTGGCAATTTATAGGGTTTTCTTGCTCATTTTGTAGTTTTTATTTGATTAGAAAGATTCCAACCATGGAAAACTTCATTTATCGGCTTAGGAATGGTTTTGGGACCCCAAAGCACCAAACCCCTCAATCATTTTGCTATGGGATTGAGTGTTTCATTCACATCCTCATTTCCCCATCATTTTGACCTAGGGTTTCATGGAGAAACCCTAAAATTTGAATTTTTCCTGAATTTCTCTATGTTTGTCCAAAATTAATGCTTGGTTTGGTTACTTTGCATGTTTTCCCTCTCATGCAAGTCCTCCTACCCTCATATTGGGGCGTTATAGCCGTTATGCTGCCGAAATTTTGAATTTTCCTAACTCTTTGTTTCATTTTTCTTGGTTATGTACAAGTCTAACCATGTCTCGGCATAGTACTCTTGCCAAGAATGCCGCTTCTAGTTTTTGGGCTCCACCACCACCGACACGGCTATTCGAAGCCTACCATTTTCGTTCAGCGGAGGCAGTGGCACAGTATTCCTGGTTCCAGGCCAAGAGTATAGGTTGGCTGATTTGTCAACCTAGACCAATTTAAGCATTTAGACGTACAAGCAGCATTCAACTCTATGGCTTAGTTGCTAGTAACACACTTCCATGTAATCGCCCGTCCAGATTTGGTGAAGCAGTTTTACTGTAACTTGCATATCACACGCCGAATTTACGATATGTAAAGTTTCAGTGGGCAACTGGACCACCAATCATTTTAATCGTAGTCCAACCAGGATACATGCTCAGCGGATACTAACATCAACCATCATCTCTTCCATAACCTAAACACAGAGTAATTAATGTAGCGGAAACATAGTAAGTAAATTGAGCTCTAATTGTATTTAAATAGTAGTACTTATAAATTGTTCAACTATTATCCAAGGTCTCAAAAATCAATGGAACATAACTTCTTAGCCATAATATTGTAGGCATTAAATCACTAGAAAATCCTAAATAACATAAACTGTGCATAACTAATTATAGCTCCCAAGCTGGAGTAGTCTTCCATCTCTACGCATCATCCTTTAAGTCCACTTCCCACTGCCTAGCTCGTCGCCTCCATAACTTGCTTCTTCAAGGTGCTCTAGTCTAACCAAAGCATCCTCACAATTCATCTCTATAGTACCTACAGTCACAACTAAAAAGAGTAGCGATCACAAGGGTGAGCTCTCCAACTTGAGCTCAGTGAGAGACAGACAAGCAAGTAGTCATATGAATAGATTATGCACACACAATAAGGGTCCGGTCTAATGTATGATAAATGTACTATGGTAAGGCCTAGCCATACTTCCCAGAAGCTGACCATAACCTCCATGCATGAGAGTGTTGGATACTCACCAGCCTACCCCAATAGCCATGGTGTTCCCACACGAAATCCCAATCAGAATGGTGATCAAGAAGCAAGTCCAGCCGGTGATGCCTCCAACGAACACTTCCGACGCTTCCCCCTCATCTTTACCCATTCGTATTACTTACTTTATATTAGGTTCCCTCTTTGCTAGGGTTTCCTTCATCATCTTACTATCTAGATCCAACATAAATTACAGGGCTCTGATCTACCTAGTGATTCCAACATGAGGTTCAAATTATTACCTGTAGCGAAGGTTGAATGACGCAAATGAAGCCTAGCGACTTCCACAGCACTTGTAGGCTCTCCCTTTCTTTCTTCTCCTCCTTCTTCCCACTCTTTTTCCTTTTCAATAGCACTTTCTCTTAGAAAACATGTCAGAGATTTGTGTAGTGAGTATATAACCATATGGGAGAGAAGCCTAGCAGGGTTCCTCTTCCCAGTCTCCCTCTTGGAGTGCAACTCTACCCGAGGTGGGAAACGATGGAGGGAAGCCATGTGTCATAGGGTTTGAGAAGCAAGAGTTCCTTCTTTCTAACTGACTCTAAAGCTGTTTTACTAGCCATGGGACTCTAGTGGGTCATTTTAGGTTAAGGGAATATTCCCAATTGCCTCCTAGAATCATGCCAACTCATCCCATTCTTGTAGACAAGTTATACCTAGGTCGGTCGATGCTGGCTACTAGCTCAGTTTTCCCAACTAGCCACATCATCCACCGCCTGTGTAAATGGCCTAGTTGGTCCTTTTTGTTTTCCTTCTTCTAGTCTGGTCCACCAGTGGTGCAACCCAATTCTTGTTAATGATTTCTAAATCTATTTGGTCTACGGTGGAAAATCCTCTTAGCATAATAGAAATCCAGTTAGGTCAGAGTTTCTGGGTGTGGGTTTTACATTTCAGCTGGAGGGAAATCCAAACAACTTTGCTCAGGGTAGAGAGATACACATCACCAGCAAGGTGAAGGGATTGATATATCCTTTGACACTGAAGAGTTGGCTAAGCTCTTGGGTGTATCCAATGCCAGTAAGTTGGTTTACTGTGTGCCCAAGGAACGGAATTACCTTACTGAGGGGTTGTGCCAGATTGTCTGGAGTCAGATTCTGCCAGGGCCTCACATGAAGGTGGCTAACCTATGGCCTATTCCTCGTGTCTATTGTTGGATCATACAGTACAAAGATCCTCCCGCAGAATGGGCATTACAATGAGGTCTCCCAGCTAGGCCAGTACCTGACCTTCTGCGTGACTACTATGCAGGACGTCTGCCTCCCTTACATCATCATCCGGACCATGTATCATGCTACCACGCCTGGGTTGAAGGCCAACCTCCCTTATAGTCCATTGATCACCACTCTTCTCACATGATTTAAGGTAGACATAAGTGACAAAGAGGGCCTACGAGGAGACCATGGTTGCGGACTTAGACTGGGAGGCCATTTACAAGATGAGACTCATGACGTCGTTCTCAGTGACGACGAGCTAGAGGCTCGTCAACGGTCACCAAGAGGGGCAACTACCGTAGCAGCAACAGCAGCAACATCACCTATAAAGGGGGTTGGAGTAGATGTAGACATGGGCATGGAGGATGCCCTTGCTCTTGTACATCAGCCCATTCCCAAGGCCATACCTCCCTAGTTTGTCATCGAGCAGATTCTATCACACCTTCAGGCCATTCGAGAGGACCAGCATGTTCTTCGAGAGGGCCAAGAGGGTATTCGGGTGGCTCAGTGGGTAATGGATCAACTTATGGTGGAGCTCACGCAAAGCCTCAAGGTTACCTAGGAGCAGGTGTCATGGCTTCGGGTGGCCTATGAGCAGGACCACAAGCATGATGAGGAAACACCTATACTACCTCCCCCACCAACCTTAGGATAGATTTTTTTTTTTTACCTTGTTATCATATTTTTCTTTCCTTCTAGGGTGATTGTTCGATTTGTGGATTGTACCTTGTTACTTACATTCGAACACATTTCATTTGTTTATACAATTGCCTCTCTTCTTAATTATTTATGCATTATGCTCTTGTTTAATTTCATCCTCAGGTAAAACATGCACTTGGGTTTCTTAGTGTGAGTTTGTATTAAAGCTTTTAGATTTCCCTATCTCAGTTCATGGTCACAGGTTAAATGCATATAACAGGTTTAATTGGCAGAGCCCTTGTGCTCTGATACCAAATTATCACACCCCATTCCTGGTTGAACCAGAAGTGTGATTGAACCACTAACAAACCATGGTCCAAGCCAGGATCATAAAGAACTATGCCAACATTCAAACCACACATGTAACCAATAATCAGAATATATGAATAACAGCGGAACTCTTATTACATGAACTGAGAATTAGTGTGATAATTAATAAATAATCCACTGATCTCGAATTACCAAAACATAAATAATATCTTAATACAAACTTATAAATCCATACGTAAAGACAAGTCTCCTAAAGATAAATAGAGTAGAGGCACTCGCATGACGAGTCGCACTCATTCTCTACCGACTGCACATCAAGAGCTGTCATTCATCCATATGAAGACGTACTAGTGAAATCATCTATAGTAATACCTGCATCATCAACTAAAAAGAAAACGATATCGTAGGGTGAGCTCACAACTTAGTTCAGTGAAAAACAAAACCATGCAATAAGCAAGAAGCATAAGAAAACATTCAATCATTTGGTCTACTAAAGTTTGTAATGTGCTTTGGTAAGGATAGGCTACAACCACACCTCCATACAGGAGAGTATGAGCACACCCAAAGGTCAGGCTGTGACTAAAATTATTGTCGCCCCACATCACACACTATGAAAGAAAGATAGAGCTAGAGCCTAACGATAAGCTATAACCAAATCGTCATCACCCCCCTGATACTCTACCTCATACCAGTACGTATACCCCTAGCGAGGGCTTGTAAATTAGGGATCTATCACTAACCAATCCTACATGTCTTTCCAAGTGTATCCAGGCCCTACCCCAACACCTCTCACTACGAGATAGAGATAGAGTTAAAGCCTAATGTAGGCTACAACCAACACCGCCAGCACCCCCTGATACCCTCCCTCGTACCAAGTATGTTAAGGTAGACGGCGATATAAAGCAGTGTCAGTGTAATGAATGGTCCAAGGCTCTAACCTCTTTTCACTCTCCACACCGACTATACAAACACATGCCAAATCTCAATCTCATAGCGACAGAATAAATATGCATGAATAATAAGTAACAAGTATTGGATGACATGTTAAATGCACAGTACACCAAACAACATGCAAGGTTCATTGATTAATTAACCAGTTAGTTTGGGGTTCTGTCTCTCACCTGTAGAGTGATATTAGACACTCTCTGAGCTGTAGTGACTAGCCTTACTTGCTTATGAGTCCCTCATAAGCAACAAGATTAAATTAGGTTAACTTCTAGTAAATCATTCTTCTTTGGATTTACTGTTCAAAGTAAGATAAATCCCACCGAACATTGTCCGGTGGCACTATCCGGCCTGATAGTATCCCCACTGAACACCCCTTTGGTCATCTTACAGGGCTTTTCGAATATGAACAGTGGCAGCACCAGTGTCACACTATCAGCCACTGGTCAATTTATCGATGTCACAGTCACACCCCGTTCCTGATGTATCGGTACTAAGGAATGGACGAGATCTCTACATCCTAACTAAAGGCATTTGGAAATCCCCTTCTAGGATCACGAAATATGGAACACTAGCTAATAAACCCATCATAGCACAAGAACTAATAATAAATCCACATTAGATTAAATGAATTTAATTCAAGAGTATAGCTGAAGTTTTAAGATAATTAAATAACAACAGCTGAAATAATCAAGTAATAATAATATAAATAAATCCCCAAACCATTTTAAACATAGTAAATAAGATAATTAAATCCTTAAAACATAAATTATTCATAAGGGCAATACGCCCCCAAATCCAAATGAAATATTCCAAATTCAAATAAATTTATCCAATAATCAAAGTATATATCCGTAGACACAGTCGCCACACTCGCACATCTCGTCATGAACGTCATCATCACTAGCCTCCATGTTACCACCTTCCACATCAGTCATACCTGTATCTAAAAAAATTTGTGTACACAAAGGTAAGCTCAATCACCAAGCTTAGCAAGGAAATCGAACGTGTGTAAACAAAATGCATGAATTAATAACTACGGTTTGGTTATACTGTAAGTGCAAGCTCAAGACAACCCACACATGGAGTCTCCTGCTGCACAGGTCTCCACCCATTAGAATGAATACTACCTCACTTAGGGTACAGCATCCCCCATATATGGGTCTATCGTTAAGGTATAAGCCTGTATTACACTAGTCACTTGCCCATAACTCATCCCAAGTATAAGACCCGCACTCCATGAACCTGATCTAAACCTTTCATTCAAGTCGTATGAGGTCTTCCAATCATCACCGGGCCAGACGGGATGAGCGAATGACAATCAAGTATGAAAACGGACCTCAAAGTATGAAATATTTCATACCGGTTGATGGTACCGGTCGATGGTATCAGTCGACCAGTATGGCCTGCGCAGTAGACCACTTAGATTCGGAAACGGATCTCTGCGGGTCCTACTTTCCAAATTTCAAACCGAAGAACTTTCCTAATGTTAGGAGGCTTCCTAAACTCAACCCTAGTTTATATAAGGACCCCTAAACTTCCTTAAATCCATTTCATTGATCCTCACAAACCCTATAGAGGAGAAAGAGATTGAAGAAGGAGAAGAAGCTAGGAAGGAGAGGGAAGAGCTGCCATTGCCGTTGGACGAAGATCACTCTACTGCGAACCAACGGTAAGTGCTTAAACCTTCCTCTACTTTAATCGTTCTAGGATGGTTAGTTATGTTTGGATCAATACCATGCAAAGCGAGGTATTGATTTAAACCATATTTTGTCGTCAAACCCTAATCTAGTTGGTAAACCCTAGATTCAAGTTCTAGGTTGAAGATCATCGAAACTAAGACTTGAATGGAGTTGGAAACAACTCTAACTCAGTGCTCAGACCTAGAATGTATAGGAGAAACCCTAGAATCAATAGGGGGTGACCGACGGAAGGTGAGAACTAGATGTATGGTCTTCCGGAGACATACCGGTCGCACCCTATGCGATCGGTACCTGCGACCGATATCTCCCAAAGGTTGGTCTGTGGGGACCGGTCGACCATACCAGTCGCACCTTTCCCCACAGTGCCGCCGCCGGTACCTGCGACTCGTACCTGCAACCGGTCTACTCTGTGAGAAGTGTTTTGACCAGTTGGTTTTTTTACCAACGTAAACCCTAAGAAAACTATTCTAATACAATCTTAACATTGTGTAGGACCTTGTGAGAGAAAGTTTAGACTCTGTGACATGGAGCAAGCTATCAAACAAGCGTCAGGTAAGGGAATCGGACCTAAACCCTAATAATTAATAACAATAAAACGTTAATAACTATGATTCTGTAGACTGATGTTTGTGCATACTCGCATGTCATCCTTTACTTTCAGTTATTATTATTGTTCAGGTATACTCGCTATGCTAGGATGTGACTGTTAGGCATGTTATTGTTTTCGTTGGTGTATGGAATGGGAAGGGCCGAGGGTCTGGGATCATTCCTCACACTAACACCTTTTCGTATCGTTCTGTCTTACCATGCTTGGTGTGGGTAGGGTATCAGGGGGAGGAAGTGGCACTATGGTCTCTAGCCTGGCCACTAGACTCTAGCTCTATCTCTATGCCGTAGGGAGCTATGCTAGGATAGGGCCTACTGTAATGACATATAGGATTGGTCAGTTGCGAGCCTAGTTTGCAAGCTCTCGCCAATAGGGGCTTATGTGTTGGTATGGGTAGGGTATCAGGGGAAGTATTGGTGGTGTTTGATCCAGACGCTTTAGCTCTATCTCTATTCCATGGTGGGTGCATGTGGGATGACAGTGGTGTTTGATCCATTGGGTGGCTTCACACACTCGTGCATAGAGGTGCGGTGACCGCCAATCCTTTCTATAGCACATTGGAAACTTAAAACCAGACCATGATGTGAATGTTACTCATGCATATGTTTTTTGCATTGTTTGATTGTCTTACTGAGCTAAGTTGTGAGCTCACCCTTGCATATAAACATGTTTTTAAATTTTGATGCAGGTTACACTGTAGAGGACTACATGGATGCTCCGACGTATGGAGGTGTTGCTGCTTTAGGAGTGCAAGCAGGAGAGGATGAGTATGACGCTTCATGCGAGTGCCCTTTCTGCGTGTACCTCTAGGATGTTGGTTTTGTTTCTTTATTTGTTTTTAGTTGGATTTATAATTGGGATGTAAGGATAATTATTTATGTTTTGGTATTTTGAATAACTGGATAATTTATTTATCAATAGAATAACTCAGTTCATTTAATTTAAGACTTCCGCTGTATTTTATTATATTCTGATTATGGTTATGTGCAATGGTTTGTATGAGTGGACACGATCTTATTGAGATTCTGGTGTGAACCGTTGGTTTAGTGACGATTCACTCACACTTCTGGTTCAGTCAGAATTGGGATGTGATAACTTGGTATCAGAGCCCTTAGGCTCTATCCAACAGACCATACATACACTTGACTGAGTCAGTGAACTGAGATAGGAAGAATTTAAAAGTCTTAATAAAAACACACCCTAAGCACTTATTTGATGCTTGAGACTAAATACGAAAGAGCATAATATACTATACTAAATGTGGAATTAATAAACAGTCATTCTCTAGTGAGGAAACCAAAGTGACAAGCAGAATGATCATGAATTACCATAATAAGTAAAAAGAAAATTTTATAAACATAAAATATCTATTGAGTATCAAGAATTAATGGTGCTACAGGGTACAGTCAGCAAGCCAAACAGTTACCCTATTATAATAAAAACCATGCTATGTGAGAGAGAAAATAAAAGATCTGTCATAGGGATGGGGGCATAGGAGGAATAGGGTCAGTGATATCATAGTCACGCTCATAAGCTACCCTGAGCCAGTGTACCTGCTCTTGCGTGACTCTGAGGCTGCGAGAAAGGCGTCCTAGGTCATGGCTCATCTCATGCTGGGCATCCTGAATCTCCATAAACATACCCAATACGGTATCGGAAGGAGGCTGGGACGGTCCCGCTACAGGTGTGGGTTGTGGTGCCGGTGCTGGAACGTCCTCCATCTGATCATCATCATCATCACCATCATCTCCTGCCGCTTCGGCATGAGCAGCATTAGCTGCTGCTGCTGCTACTGCCGCTGCTGCTACCCTCCTGGGCGGACGAGGGCGAGCCTCAAATGACACACCCCAATTTCGCACTATTCAGAATAGTTTGATCAACCGCTAATAAACCAACGGTTCAACCATCATCTCAAATAGGTTGTGTCCATTTGCTTAAACCATACATATCCACAACCATAATCAGAGTAAATAAACAATAGCGGAAGTCTTATATATTAAATGAACTGAGAGTCTAGCTATGATAAAGTAAAAAAATTATCCAATTATCTTTCAATGACTAAGACATAAAGTAAATAAAATAATCAATTACATTTCCTTAATAATTCAAATAAAAATATAATCGAAGACGCATGAGTTGCAATCGCAATCATGCGACTTCATCATAACATCTGCACATCGCCGCAGCATGTCCGTACACAGGAGTATTCATATAGTCTTCTACAGTAGTACCTGCATCATCAACTAAAAATATTCGACGTTGAAAAAGGTGAGCACACATCACAGTTCAATGAGTAAACAAAACAATACAACAAACATATGCATGCATTCAATTCATATCTTTGGTCTGGTTTATAAGTTTGCAATGTGCAATAGAAAGGATAGGTGGCCACCGCACCTCTATACATGAATGTGTGGAACCGCCCAACGGATCAAACACCATTGCCGCCCCCACATAAACCCACCATGGAATAGAGATAAAGCTAAAGTGCTTAGGACCGCACCGCATCACACTTCCCCTGATGCTCTACCCCTACCAACACGTAAGCCCCTGTTGGCGAGGGCTTGCAAACTGGGCTCATAACTAATCAATCCTAATGTCAAACAGTGTATCCAAGGCCACACCCCAGCATCACTCAATATGTCCATAGAGATAGAACTAAGGCCCCCCTGCAGAGTCAGAGACTACACGGTCCGAGACCACCTCCCCTGATGCTCTATGACGTAATAGTTCTGCTAAGGTAATGGCGATACAACGATGTTAGTGGACAAGACTTGAGTAGAGATAGAGCTAGAGTCTGGTGACCAGGATGAACCACAGTGTCACGTCCTCCCCCTGATGCTCCACTCGCATCAAGTACACTAACCACACACATACATTCGCTTGCCTATTCCTAGCATTATCATCAACATCATATTATAAATAAATGAAAATTAAATATGCATGAACAGTAATAACAGGAATAGTGGATGACATGTGATATACACATTACAATCATACAAGCATAGAATCATTCATGGTATTGGACTCAATAAACAAAAACAGTTTATTATTAGCCAATTAGTTTAGATCTTGTTTCCTCACCTTTGATTGCTAGTAGATCCTTGTTCAAGATTTATAATTCATTTTTAACCACTGGAAAGACCTAACAAGTCGATAGATTTTAATTAGAATTAATTCCAATATGTTTAGAATAATAGAAACAGTAGGGTCGTAGGTGGGGTAGCACCTAGGGTAGCAGTTTCTGCGACCACAGGGGTAGGGTCGCAGGGTAGGGTAGCACCTAGGGTAGCAGTTTCTGTGACCCCAGGGTGTAGGGTCGTAGGTGGGCTCGGATACCATTCAACCCTACGTGCGACCACACCCTCCCTGGGACTTTCCGAGGGCATGTGGTTGATCATATGGTCTCGTAGGGTCGGATATCATTCGACCCTACGTGCGACCACACGTATTCTGTGTCGACCTTTCACTCTATAGTCCATTCTTTCATGTTTGGATCCTTTGGCTTACTATCATGGTCCATTCTATGATTGTTCTATGGCTCAAAACTATAATTTATACACCATTCATTGTCCATAATGATTTCCTCCATGGAATCTCTTGGAATCTAACCATGGATGGATGATTTGGGTTTCTCCTAATCCTATGTTCTTTATAAACTATTCTAGGCTCTCTTATTCAGGTTGGGAATTAGGTTCATACCTTAATTCAGAGGTTTCTCTGAACTTCCTCCTCTTCCTTAGTCTTCTTCTTCAAGTTTCCTTCTCTTCTTCTCTTCCTTCTCTTTCTCTTTCTCTCACTTTCAATTAGGGTTCTAAAGGAGTAAAAAAGGCTAAGGGACATCCTATTTATAGAGGAAAACCATCCATAATAAGTCCCAATGAGTTTAGAAAAGACCCCCTTTGAATTAGGAAGGTTTTCTAATTTTTGGATTCTATCTGCTATCGTAGGGTCGCATGTAGGGTCGCAGAATCCGTCGACCCTACATTTTTCTAGTAATGCAACCCCACAACTAAAAAGCCATGGGTTGGACTCTTTTGAGGTGGGGACGATCATACCTATTTAGGAATGCGACCCAACCCTCATATTTGACTGTTTATGGGTTAGACTTCATACCTGGTCTCTTGGTTTCTTCACGCACTTGGTCCACTTGGCTCAACCATGATAGATAGACCTGGTACAAGGTGGTAAGACCGGTTAGTTCGATACGGGTCTTATAACTCCCCCCTCTTATTAAAAATTTCATCTTCGAAATTTGTACATACCTTCCAAGTCGAAAACGTGAGGATATTGCTTTCTCATAGCATTCTCTTCTTCCCATGTGATCTCTTCTATATCTCGCCTCCTCCAAGTGACCTTAACATAGTATATGTCACGGTTGCATAGACGTTGAACCTTTCAGCTGGTGATTTCAGTTGGTACTACTTCAAATGTCAAATCATCAGTTAAATCTGATGGATCTACTGTCAAAACATGTGTTGGATCTCTAACATACTTCTTCAATAATGAGATATGAAATACATCATGCACACTTGACATGGATGGTGGTAGTGCTAACTAATAAGCCACTTTTTCAGTTTTAACTAGAATCTCATATGGCCCGACATATCTCGGACTTAGCTTTCCTTTCTATCCAAATCGTTTTAAACCTCGCATAGGTGATACTTTCAGGAATACCTTATCACCTACAACAAATTCAAGGTTTCAACGTCGAGTATCTGCATACTATTTCTGATGATTCTGAGTTGTTCTAACTCTTTCCTTGATAATGTCGACTACTCGACAAGTCTCTTCAACAAATTATGGTCCAACGATGCTATGTTCTCCAACTTCGTTCCAAAACAGAGGAGTTCGACACTTCCTACCATACAGTGCTTCATAGGGTGACATCTGTATAGTAGCCTGATAGCTGTTGTTATAAGCGAACTCGATCAATGGTAGTTTCTCATCCCATGATCTTTTGAAATCAATTACACATGCTCGAAGCATGTCTTCTAAAATCTGAATAGTACGCTCCAACTGTCCGTCTGTCAGAGGATGGAATGCAGTACTGAACTTCAACGTTGTACCCATAGCCTTTTGCAATCCTTCCCAAAACTTTGAGGTAAAGCATGGGTTTCTATCAGACACAATGCTTTTAGGTTCTCCATGTAATCTGACAATGTTATCCACATATAGTTTGGCTAACCTCTCCAGGGTATGCTGTGGTCGTATAGCTATAAAGTGAGCTATCTTAGTCAGACAATCTACAATCACCCAGACCGCGTCAACTACTCGGGGAGTCAATGGTAACCCGGTGACAAAGTCCATAATGATGCAATCCCATTTCCATGCTGGTTCTGGCAGTGGCTGCAACAATCCTGTAGGTCTTTGCCGTTCAGCCTTTACCCTCTGACAATTTAGAAATTGAGACATGAATTTAGCTACATCTGCTTTCATTCCTCTCCACCAATATAATTTCTTCAAATCATGTTACATCTTTGTACTTCCAAGATGTACCGAATAAGCGGTGGTGTGAGCTTGCTTCATTAGTCTATGTCTAATGTCCAAGTTTCAGGAACACATACTCTTCCTTTGTACTTCAGTACTTTTTCATCGTCCAAGGTGAACTCAGGAATAGTTCTACCTTTTTTGATGTCTTCTTGTACCGTTCTTAGATAAGGGTCTGACTTAATAACGGCTTTCACTTCATCAATTATATCAGGTACAATCTTCAATGTTGCAAACATATTTGAAAATCGATGAATAAACCCTTGGTTGGTTAATCCACCCGGTGCATCTATCACGAACTGCTCATTACCATAATTGAATACTTTTCCTGTAGCACACATTGCTACAGTCGTGTTAACCTCTCCTTGAGATGTTATCATTGCTTTTCTGCTTAGCGCATCAGCTGCTACATCAGCCTTTCCTAGATGATACTGGATATCACAATCATAATCCTTCTATAATTCCAGCCAACTTCTTTGTCTCATGTTCAACTCCTTCTGATTAAAAAGATAAGTGAGACTCTTATGATCTGATTTAATCTGAAATTTCTCTCCATACAAATAATGTCTCCATATCATAGCATGTACTACTGCTACTAATTCCAAGTCATGAGTAGGGTAATTCTTCTCATGTGTTTTCAGTTGTCTTGAAGCATACGCAACTACTTGTTCTCCTTGCATAAGTACACATCCTAAACCCAATCCAGACGCATCGGTGTACAAGGTAAATGGCTGTCCTGGAATAGGAATAGTCAAGATCGGAGCAGATATCAATCTAGCCTTCAATGTTTGGAAACTTTTCTCACATTTATCAGTCCAAACAAATTTTTCTCATTTCTTAGTTAAACTGGTGAGAGGTACGGCAATTCTGGAATAGTCTTCCACGAATCATCGATAATACCCTGCTAGACCTAGGAAACTTCTAATTTCTGCAACACTCTTTGGTGCTTCCCACTTCACAGTGGCTTCAATCTTGCTGGGATCCACTTTAATTCCTTCAACGAATACAACATGGCCTAAGAAAGCAACCTCATTTAGCCAAAACTCACACTTTGTAAATTTGGTGTAAAGCTTTTCTTTCCTTAATCGTTGCAGAGCGGCTCTTAGATTCATGACATGAGTTTTCTTGTCCTTGGAGTAGATCAATATATCATCAATAAACACAATGACCGACGTATCCAACATATCATGGAATACCCGATTCATGAGTTCCATAAAAGTTACGGGTGCATTAGTCAATCCAAAAGACATGACTAAAAATTCATAATGTCCATATCTTGTTCTGAATGCTGTCTTTGGAATATCACCGTTCTTAATCTTCAACTGATGGTATCCTGACTGAAGATCAATCTTGGAGAACATCTTTACTCCTTGCAACTGATCGAACAAGTCATCGATCTGAGGCAACAGGTACCGATTCTTGATTGTAAGCTTATTTAATTCTCGGTAATCTATACACAGTCGGACGCTACCGTCCTTCTTCTTTACAAACAATACTGGCGCTCCCCATGGTGATATGCTAGGTCTGATATAACCCTTGTCCAGTAATTCCTGTAACTGTACCTTTAATTCCTTCAATTTAGTAGGAGCCATTCGATAGGGTGCTTTAGATACTGGTTCGGCTCCGGGTATCAGATCTATAACGAACTCTGTAGCTCGATCGGGTGGTAGTCCTGGTAGTTCTTCAGGAAATACATCTGAAAAGTCACGCACAACATCAATATTCTCCATTCGTGGTTCTTCTTTGGTGAGGTCGACCACTGATACTAGATACCCAACTCCTCCTTTCTCGAGGCATTTTCTAGCCTTTAATGCAGAGAGGATGAGTTTTCGTTTACGGGGAAGTTTGGTTCCCGCAAAACTAATCTCTACTCCTTCCTTGTCTCTAAATGTCAGCTTCTTTTCTGTACATAATAGATTTGCAGAATGCCGAGCTAACCAGTCCATTCCCAAGATGACGTCAAAGTCTGCCATCGCAAGTTGAATCAAGATTGCATCCAAAGTCTTCTCCCCAATAAGAACTGGACATGGTCCATAACCTTTTTCTAATTCCACTTCTAATCCCATAGGTGATCGTACAAGCAGTTTTTAGTTTAAAGATTTGAGGGGTAGATTCAGCTTCTTTCCAAATGAAACTGATATAAAAGAATGAGTAGCTCTAGAATCAAAGAGTACTCTAGCGGGTATGCCATTAATAGGTACGATACCTATGATTTGTTTTAATTTAGTCTACATGCTCACACAATGTAATACAAAATGAAAGGTTCAGGTCATACCTATGACCACATCAAGCGATGCGACAGCATCCTCAAATGTAACAGCATAAACATTTCCTTGATGTAGCTATTTTCTGGGCTTAAGACACTCCCATGAATAATGTCCTACTTGGTTATAGTTAAAGCATTTTACTCTTCGTTGTTTTTCTTTTGTTGCGGTTGAGCTGCTGGAGTAGTCTTGGCTGCAGCATTGAAGCCTTGGGTACGGAAGGGTTTAAATGTCCTTGTATTCCCTCTGTTATAAGAATTTCCATTTGTCCTCTTGATACCTCTATTCTGAGCAAAATAGCTCTCTTTCTGACTCGACTCTATCACTCGAGCAATCTATACTGCTTCATTGTAGACTTTCTTCTCCAGTCCCAGAACATGCTCGTGAATGCTTCCCCTAAGTCCCATGATGAACCTTCGGGTCTTAGTATTTTCCTCTTGCATGTTGGCGGTTGCAAAGAAAAACAGCTCTTCATAACTCTGTTGGTATGCATCCACGGTCATTTGCCCCTGATATAAACTCAGGAACTCTCTCTCCATAGAATCTCTGAAACTTCTGGGGAAGTACTTCTCAAAGAATGTCTCTTTATAGATAGCTCAGGTCAATTGAGCGTGCTTGGTTAATAGATAAGTCCGTGTGGACTTCCACCAGTGGTGTGCATCGCCTTTCAGCATGAAGGTTGCACACAGTACTTTCTCCTTCTCATTTACTATCATCATCATAAAATTCCTCTCCATTTCGTCGATCCAATGTGCTGGCCACAAAGGATCAGCTGGTTTACCATTATATTCTTTAGGCTTTATCTTCAGAAAATGCTCGATCAGTCTGGAGTGGTCTAGCTGATACGGAGCATAGGCCCCATACATAGGTGGTTGGTACTGGTAACTACCTTGAGCTACCTCAGGATTCTGTACTGGAGCCTGCATAACTGGCGTTTGAGGTGCATGGGGTACCATGTTGCTTCCCCATGATACTGTGTTAGCTTACCCTGCCTGCATAGGTGTCGTATGGGCAGCTGGAAAAGCCATTCCTATAGCAGCTTGCATATTGGCTTGTACCTGCTGTATTTGTTGCAGCTGTTGTGCCAAGTTCATTACCGCTGTGGCCAAATCTGTAGGTGGGGCTGGCAAGTTTGTAGGAATTGCCTGGCCACTTGCTACTGGTGGTGCCATATTCAGATTCTCTTGTGCTTCAGGATTTACATGGCTGTCTTCCTCCACAGGTGGTGGTGGTGGAATTGGGTTACGGCCTCGTCTGGTCACTCTTCGCCCAGCCATTTCCTGTTCTGGTGATGGTAGTGTCTGAAAACAATCATAGAATATGTAAGGCAATCAATATAAGTTGTGCCCAAGTCAAACTCCAACTAATCAATATAAATTTCCAATTTTTCAAGTCATTTAGTGAAAATACAGAATTTTCCATCGTAGGGTCGATGGTAGGGTCGCTCCTTATGCGACCCTAGGGTGTGCGACCCTAAGAACACTGTCAGCTCACCGAGAGCCTAGGGTCGATCGTAGGGTCGGTATATGTCTGACCCTAGGTCCGACCCATGGTGTTTGTCAGATCACCGAGAGCCTAGGGTCGATGGTAGGGTCAATCGTAGGGTTGCACATTTCGTCGAATTTTGCGACCCTACGATCCAAAATTAGGTTTTTAAACTTGATTTTGGATTCATTTCCTATTCTTCTCTTTTCCTTCCAACTCAACTCGCTTCCCTTGAGTTGCTATAGTATCGACCCCTAGTGTTTGGTGATCATTTCTTCCATTCGCGACTTCCGCTCCTTCTCTTCAGGTATGCTCTCTACTGTTCTTCATTTTTAAGCTTTCAAAACTAAGTTTTTCCTCTATTTATATCATTTTCTTCAAATTAAACTTTTTCTAACAGTAAAAATTTGATTTTTATTGGGGGCTTTTGCTATTGGCTACCCAATGGACCAAAGCCCTCAAAAATATTTGAGTTTCATCGGTTGGTTATCGAGAAACTTGAAATTTTCCATTTTTGGCTTAATTTTTGAAATTTTTCCAAATTGTTGAAAATTCTTCAAATTCGATCTTCCTAGATTAAATTTCTAACTGTATGAGCTTTGTATGATGGTTTGGAACATCTGCAAGTCCTCCTGCCCAACTGTTTGGGTGAAAGTGAGGCTTTTGGCCCAAATCATGCTGTTATAATGCCAAAATTTTAAGTTTTTCTTCTTATCTAATATCTTGTTTGTTTCTCTGTGTCTTGGCAGATAGTATGGCTCGTACCAAGGTTCCTAGGGCTCATGACCCCGTTCATTTCCGCTTTAACGAGGCAGAAGCTCGGTATGCTCGCTATGAGCGTAAGAAAGTAGAAGGGGGTCGCTGTGTAAACTTGGCTAGTCTAGCCTTATTTAACGTGGAAGGTGATTTTGGTGACATGGGCTGGCTTCCTATGATCACCTATAAGGCTTGTACTTGTCCTGCTTTGGCGAAGCAGTTTTATTGCAATCTCTAGGTAGTGGGAGATCGCAATGACATAGAGAGGGGTAGGGAGCTCAAGATCACTAGCTACGTAAAAGAGGTGGAGGTTTCATTTAACTACCAGCAGTTGGCTAATCTTTTGGCATATCAAATGATGGCCCCTTGGTGTACTATGCTCCTAAGGAACCCCAGTTCCCATCCTTGGCAATGCGTGCTGAGATTGATAGTCAGCTCCTTAGAGGTGATCACTGGGAGATGAAAGCGATCAACCTACGGCCAAAGCCTCGGGTGTACTGCAAGATCATCCAACACAACCTAATCCCCCAGAGTGGCCACTATGATAGGATTTCTCAGTTGACTAAGTATGTCCACTACTGCATTTGCACCAGGCAGCCAGTCTGCCTTACTTATATTATCATCCGGACAATGATCCGAGCTACGCTGCCTGTTCAGTTAGGCAACCTACCCTACGGACGTCTGATCACTACACTGCTCACACGCCTACACATTGATTTATTGGATGAGAGGATTCATGAGAAGACCTTCTCATCGGACCTTGACTGGGAGGCCATCTGTAGGAGGGGTATGCAGGATGCTCAGGTCAGTGATGATGAGAGGAACGCTCTGGTGCATCCTCGTACTCAAGTAGAGATAGCAGACGCTGAGGCGGCAGCAGCAGCAGCAAGAGCAGGGGTCCATGGGGGTGATGCTGAGGATGAGGATCGTATGTTCATGGATGTAGACGCCATACCTCCTCCATCACCTCCACATTCTACTGGAACTGGTCCATCTCGGGCTCCTTCACACACTGCTGGTCCTTCAGGCCCACCCTCTGATGATATGATGGGGCTACTATGTGAGATTAGAGAGGCTCAGCGCGTGACTGATCTGAGAGTAGGAGAGCTTTTAGATGCTCAGCGCGTGACTGATGGGGGAGTAGGCGAGCTTCTAGATGCTCAGCGTGCGTCTTATCAACGGATGGCCGAGTTGACAGCTAGTCTCCAGACGACCCAGACTCAGGTAGCCTGGTTGACTTGAGTGTATGCTAAGGACTATAATAGAGATCGCGAGGCACCTCCTCCTCCAGCATCTCTAGCTCCATGATGTAACTTTTCTTTTATTTTTCCTTGTATTACAGAGTAACTGTCCGGATTGTGGACTGTACTCTGATTTGGATATGTATAAACATTGTTTTTTATTTGATGTATATAAAGTTTGTTTCTCCTTTTATATGTGTATTATTCACTTTTTTAATTTTGTCTCATACAGCACAGGTGCTTATAATGTGTTCTTATTACAGCTTTTAAATTTTTATCCTAACTCAGTTCATTAACTTTTGTGGAAGTATATCGGTTTAATAGACAGGGCCTGAGAGCTCTGATACCAAGTTGTCACACCCCAATTCCGCACTATTCAGAATGGTGTGATGAACCGCTAATAAACCAACGGTTCAATCAGGATCTCGAATAGGTTGTGTCCATTTGCTTAAACCATACACATCCACAACCATAATCAGAGTAAATAAACAATAGCGGAAGTCTTATATATTAAATGAACTGAGAGTCTAGTTGTGATAAAGTAAATAAATTATCCAATTATCTTTCAATGACTAAGACATAAAGTAAATAAAATAATCAATTACATTTCCTTAATAATTCAAATAAAAATCTAATCGAAGACGCATGAGTTGCACTCGCATGATGAATCATGCGACTCCATCATAACGTCTGCATCCATCGCCGTAGCATGTCCGTACATAGGAGTATTCATATAGTCTTCACAGTAGTACCTGTATCATCAACTAAAAATATTCGACATCGAAAGGGTGAGCACACATCACGGCTCAGTGAGCAAACAAAACAATGCAACAAACATATGCATGCATTCAATTCATATCTTTGGTCTGGTTCATAAGTTTGCAATGTGCAATAAAAATGATAGGTGGCCGCCGCACCTCTATACACGAATGTGTGGAACCTCCCAATGGATCAAACACCATTGCTGCCCCCACATGCACCCACCATGGAATAGAGATAGAGCTAAAGTGCTTAGGACCGCACCGCATCACACTTCCCCTGATGCTCTACCCATACCAACACGTAAGCCCCTGTTGGCGAGGGCTTGCAAACTAGGCTCATAACTAACCAATCCTAATGTCAAACAGTGTATCCAAGGCCACACCCCAGCAACGCTCAATATGTCCATAGAGATAGAACTAAGGCCCCCCGACAGAGTCAGAGACTACACGGTCCGAGACCACCTCCCCTGATGCTCTACGACGTAATAGTTCTGCTAAGGTAATGGCGATACGACGATGTTAGTGGACAAGACTTGAGTAGAGATAGAGCTAGATTCTGGTGACCAGGATGAACCACAGTGTCACGTCCTCCCCCTGATGCTCCACTCGCATCAAGTACACTAACCACACACAAACATTCACATGCCTATTCCTAGCATCATCATCGATATCATATTATAAATAAGTGAAAATTAAATATGCATGAACAATAATAACAGAAATATTGGATGACATGTGATATGCAGATTACAATCATACAAGCATAGAATCATTCATGGTATTGGACTCAGTAAACAAAAATAGTTTATTATTAGCCAATTAGTTTAGGTCTTGTTCCCTCACCTTTGATTGCTAGTAGATCCTCGTTCAAGCTTTATAATTCACTTTTAAACCACTGGAAAGACCTAACAAGTCGATAGATTTTAATTAGAATTAATTCCAATATGTTTAAACTAACTGAAACCGTAGGGTCGCAGGTGGGGTAGCACCTAGGGTAGCAGTTTCTGCGACTACAGTGGTAGGGTCGCAGGGTAGGGTAGCACCTTGGGGTCGCAGTTTCTGAATGGACCATGATAGTAAGCCAAAGGATCCAAACATAAAGGAATGGACTGTAGAGTAAAAGGTCGACACAGAATATGTGTGGTCGCACGTACGGTCAATTGATATCTGACCCTACGAGACCATATGATCGACCACATGCCCTTGGGAAGTCCCAGGGAGGGTGTGGTCGCACGTAGGGTCGAATGGTATCCGACCCCACCTACGACCCTACACCCTGGGGTAGCAGAAATTGCTACCCTAGGTGCTACCCTACCCTACGACCCTACCCCTGTGGTCGCAGAAACTGCTACCCTAGGTGCTACCCCACCTACGACCCTACAGTTTCTGTTATTCTAAACATATTGGAATTAATTCTAATTAAAATCTATCAACTTGTTAGGTCTTTTCAGTGGTGAAAAGCGAATTATAAAACTTGAACGAGGATCTACTAGCAATCAAAGGTGAGGGAACAACACCTAAACTAATTGACTAATAATAAACTATTTTTGTTTATTGAGCCATGAATGATTCTATGCTTGTATGATTGTAATGTGCATATCACATGTCATCCACTATTCCTATTATTACTGTTCATGCATATTTAATTTCGTTTATTTATAACATGATGATGATGATGATGCTAGGAATAGGCATGTGAATGTATGTGTGTGGTTAGTGTACTTGATGCGAGTGGAGCATCAGGGGGAGGATGTGACATTGTGTTCATCCTGGTCACCAGACTCTAGCTCTATCTCTACACAAGTCTTGTCCACTAACATCGTCGTATCGCCATTACCTTAGCAGAACTATTACGTCGTAGGGCATCAGGGGAGGTGGTCTCGGACCGTGTAGTCTCTGACTCTGCCGGGGGTCGTTAGCTCTATCTCTATGGACGTATTGAGGGATGCTGGGGTGAGGCCTTGGATACACTGTTTAACATTAGGATTGGTTAGTTGTGACCCAGTTTACAAGCCCTCGCCAACAGGGGCTTACGTGTTGGTATGGGTAGAGCATCAGGGGAAGTGTGATGCGGTGCGATCCTAAGCACTTTAGCTCTATCTCTATTCCATGGTGGGTTTATGTGGGGGCGGAAATGGTGTTTGATCCATTGGGAGGTTCCACACATTCATGTATAGAGGTGTGGCAGCCACCTATCCTTTCTATTGCACATTGCAAACTTATAAACCAGACCAAAGATATGAATTGAATGCATGCATATGTTTGTTCCATTGTTTTGTTTGCCCTTTGAACCGTGATGTGTGCTCACCCTTTTCGACGTCGAATATTTTTAGTTGATGATGCATGTACTACTGTGGAAGACTATATGAATACTCCTGTGTATGGACATGCTACGGCGATGTGCAGACGTTATGATGGAGTTGCATGATTGCGAGTGCAACTCATGCGTCTTCGATTAGATTTTTATTTGAATTATGAAGGAAATGTAATTGATTATTTTATTTACTTTATGTCTTAGTCAATGAAAGATAATTGGATAATTTATTTACTTTATCATAGCTAGACTCTCAGTTCATTTAATATATAAGACTTCCGCTATTGTTTATTTACTCTGATTATGGTTGTGGATGTGTATGGTTTAAGCAAATGGACACAGCCTATTCGAGATCTTGGTCGAACCGTTGGTTTATTAGTTGTTCATCACCATTCTGAATAGTGAGGAATTGGGGTGTGACATCTAACTCCTCATCAATGATGGGCAGATTGTCCATCCTCATCTGGACAATGGTGTCCCAATCAATGTCTGAGGTCATAGTATCCTCGACCGCAATCTCACCCCTCATGTCCACCAGTAAGCGCCTCAGAAGAGTAGTGATAAGCCTGCCATAAGGAAGGTTACTGAACTGATCGGGTAGAGTAGCTTAACGCATGGTCCTGATAATAATGTAAGGGAGACAGACCCGCTCCCTTATGCAGACGCAGTAAGTCAAGTACTAGGTGTGCTGAGACAACTCACTGTAGTGGCCGCTCTGAGGTACAATATTGTACTGGATGATGCGGTAATATACCCGAGGAATAGTTCTTAAGCTAGCAGCTTTCATGGGCGCTCCTGGGTTAAGGATCTGCTCTGAAACCTCCTGGCGCAGATCATCAGTAAGAAAGCCCTTCATCTTGGGGCCGCAGTACACCAAGTCACCATCATTTGGTATCCCCAAAATATTAGCAAGCTAGTGAGTGTCAAAGGATATTGGAATGCCTTTGACAATGCTGGTGATGCGGAGGTCCTTGCCACAGCTGAAGTCGTTAATATTTCCCTCGACCTCCAGGTTGGCGTAGAAATGTTTGACTAGGTTGGGGCGGGTGGTCACAGTGTAAGTAATTAATGGGTAACCACCCAAGATCACCGAAGGCTGCTTCAACGTCGAAACGTTGTAGCTGCTCCAAGTTTACACATCGCCCTGACTCGATGTTCTTCTCTTTAAACTAGGGAAAACGGGCTTGCGCCGCCGTAGAACGAAACCACCTCTCATCGAACTGTGGAACCGGCGGATGCGAAAGGTTCATGCCTGGACCGAATGCATGTTTACCAGCGCCACAGCGTTGAGACATTTTGAACTACAAAACAAAAACAAAATAATGAGAATTTGGTTAGAATTTCTAAAATTTTGGTAGCATAACGACAGTAATTGAAGCAAAAGCCTCGAACTCACCCAAAATCTGGGGAGGAGGACTTACATAACCATCTAACACCATATGGAAACCAAGAATCCATCAAACAAACAAGAAATTTAGAAATTACAAGAAAAAAATCGATTTTTAGCAAAATCTAGGTCAAAAACCTAAAAATTTGATTTTCAGAAAAACTATTCGGTGGAACCTCAAATAGATTGAGGGCTTTTGCTCATAGAGGTCCCTAAACTCTTTCTAAGCCGAAGGAAAAGAGTTCCTATGGTTAGAATCTTTTAAACTAAGAAAAATCTAGTTTTGGGGCAAGAAACCATGAAGAAACGATGTAAAAAGGAAGAAAGGAAGGAAGAAACTTACTTGGAGATGATGTTTCAGGTCTTGATCGGAAGAAAATCGCTTCTAAGATCACCGGTCGGACTGTAGCAACTCACCAAGCCAGAGAGGAATCGCCACTGGAGAGAAAGGAAAGAAGAAAAGTGAGAAAAATCTCACTTTTTCCCGATTTTAAAGGCGTTCTGGGTATACGGTCGACGGTTTGCCCTATACCGGTTGACCGGTACCCCTTGGTACCTGTGACCGGTACCTCTCGATCAAGAGAGTGGTGCTGACCGCTCGATCATACCGGTCGCACCACACTCTACAGTGTCGCGACTGGTAAGTCGCGACCAGACAAAAAAAATGATGAGGAAATTTTTAAAATTTTGGATTAAATCTTTCCTTACGAGTTTCACCTTGCACTTGTTAAAGACTAAAACCATTATGACTATTCGATTGTACCTCATGTGTTATGTCTTCTTCTCAGATCCAAGCAGGAAAAACTAATCTGAGATGGCAGGTGGGAACGGTCGTAGAGGCTCGCGAAAGTGTCACCACTTCAGGGTGCGCCAAGACGAGGGCAATGTGGAAACAGGAACTATTGATGAGCAAAATCTGAACCCAGAAGGTGGAGAAGGGAAGAGTCCCAGAGCACCAACAAATTTGCCAGGATCTCCTCACACTAACTCTGAGACAATTGTGATGAATCTGATTTTTCAGATGGAAGCTCAGCAGAAAGCATTCCTAAACGAAATGCTGAAGATGTTCAGGCCATTAGGATATATCCCTACAGAAGATACGCCTGAGTCTGGGGGAAATAACACCACACTGCTAATGGATGGTAGTACTGGGTCGATGGGCCAAGGACATAATCTACAACCACCACACCAATTTCCAACGTCATCTACCTATCAAGGAATCTATCCGTACCCACCACCGTGGTATGGAACATATTCACAGGGGCAGAATGACCTAAGCCGAGCGGTGGATAGGTTTTTGAAGTTGAAACCCCTTACCTTCACAGGGAAACCAGAAAAAGCACTATGGCCTGCACAGTGGGTTGTTGAGTTGGAGAAGAACTTTTGTCTAATGAGTTGCATGGAGGATGAGAAGGTGTTGTTTGCTACGCACATGCTCAAGAAAGATGCAAATGCCTGGTGGAATTCTACCCGGACATACTTGGAGACAAAGCACACTCAGATCAATTGGGAAATATTCAAGGGAGCCTTCTTTGATAAATACTTTCCGAAGAGCTTTCGAGATCAAATGGAGAAGGAATTCTTAAACCTACAAAAATCTCAGTCAACTGTTGATGCGTACCAGTAGAGGTATGAAGAACTATTTTTCTTCGCTCCGGCAAGTATGCAAGAGGAAGAAACCAAGACCCGCAGGTTCACCATGGGATTACGAGAAAGTATCCGAGAGCATGTCTTGTGCTTGGAGAAGAAAGTGTATAACGAGGCTGTGCAGATTGCTAGGGTGATTGAATCAAGCCAAAGAGACAGCTTCTTTGCTCAAAACAGGGGACTGAAGAGGCCTGCTACTGAGACTTTAGGGTGGAGGAAACACTAGACCATTCCGCCCATACGGGACTCAGTCTGTTGTGGTGCCAACAAGGAATACTACTGCACCACCACCGTCACAATTAGCTAGACAACCAAATATCAAATGTTTCAACTGTCAACAATTGGGTCATTATGCAAAGACATGTTCTCTACCTAAGAAGCAAGTGCCACAGCAAGGAAAGATATTCGCAGTCACCACTGAGGAGGCAGTCGCATCACCTGATGTGGTTACTGGTATGATTCCGTCCCTTACTATTTCACTTACTGTTTTGTTGTGTGTGAGCATGTAGAACTAAGGCATAATTAAATTTCAGGAACTATAAATATAGCTGGGGTACCCGCCAGAGTACTCTTTGACTATGGGGCCACGCACTCCTTTGTTTTTATGTCTTTTGGGAAGCAAATGGAGTTACCTATCAAGTATTTAACCCCAAGCTTGATAGTTCGCTCTCCATTGGGAGTAGAAGTGGCATTGAATGAATGCTATGGGCCGTGTACAGTTAGTATTGAGGGCCGAAACCTAGAAGCAAATCTGGTTCAACTTGAGATGGTAAACTTTGACATCATCTTGGGAATGGATTGGCTAGGCCATCATTCAGTTAGCTTATTATGTGGCGAAAGAAAATTTGTGTTTAAAGATGAGAAGGGAAAGGAGTTTAACTTCACTGGAACCAAATTACCTAGGAAGCGGAAGCTGATCCTCTCTGCCCTAAAAGCTAAGAGATGTTTAGAGAAGGGAGGAGTGGGGTACTTAGTGTCTGTGGTCGACATCACTGCGGAGGTGCCAAAGATGGAAGATCTAGATGTGGCATGAGAGTTTTTAGATGTATTTTTAGAAGATCTACCAGGTCTACCTCCAGACAGGGCTACAGAGTTCGTGATAGACCTCATGCCAGGGTCGGCACCGATGTCTAAGGCACCATACAGGATGGCCCCTACAGAATTAAAGGAGTTGAAGACCCAATTACAAGAACTACTAGATAAGGGTATCATACGACCAAGCATATCGCCATGGGGAGCACTTGTATTGTTTGTAAAGAAGAAGGACGGTAGTGTACGGCTAGGTATCGACTACCGAGAGCTGAACAAGTTAACCATTAAGAATCGATACCCTTTGCCTAGGATCGATGTTCTGTTCGGTCAGTTGCAGGGTGCAAAGGTTTTCTCAAAGATTGGTCTTAGATCAGGGTATTACCAATTGAAGATCAAGGCAACAGATATTCCAAAAACTGCTTTCAGGACAAGGTATGGGCATTATGAGTTCCTAGTAATGTCGTTCGGGTTGACTAATACTCCAGCATCGTTCATGGAACTGATGAACCAAATGTTTCATGACATGTTGGACACTTCGGTCATCGTGTTCATTGACGACATATTGGTCTACTCAAAGGACAAGGAGACTCATGCAACACATTTGAGAGCAGCCCTACAACGGCTCAGAAGGGAGAAGCTTTACACCAAGTTCAAGAAGTGTGAATTTTGGCTGAAGGAAGTGGCCTTCTTGGGTCACGTAGTATCTGTAGATGGTATCAAGGTAGATCCAAGCAAGATCGCAGCTATAGTAGGATGGGATGCACCAAAATTAGTTGCGGAGATTCGTAGTTTCCTTGGATTGGCTGGTTACTATAGAAGATTCGTGGAAGACTACTCAAGAATTGTCGTTCCACTTACCAGACTAACCAAGGAAGGAGAAAAGTTCATACGGACAGATGAGTGTGAGAAGTGCTTTCAGACTTTGAAGTCAAGACTAGTCTCTGCACCTATCTTGACCATCCCAGCACCAGGCTTGCCGTTTACCCTATATATGCCTCAGGGTTGGGTCTTGGATGTGTGTTGATGCAAGGAAATAGGTGATTGCTTACGCATCAAGATAGTTGAAAGAGCATGAGAAGAACTATCCTACGCATGATCTGGAGTTAGCAGCGGTCATTCACGCGATCAAGACTTGGCAGCACTACCTGTATGGTGAGAAGTTTCAGATTAAGTCGGATTACAAGAGTTTAACTTTCCTTTTTACTCAGAAGGACCTGAATATGATACAGAGGAGATGGCTGGAGCTATTAAAAGATTATGATTGTGACATCTAGTACCATCCGGGTAAGGCAAACTTTGTGGCTGATGCCTTAAGCAGAAAGTGGGCATTGAAACCTGAGGCAGGACCTAGTACAAACGCTGCACTATGTGCTGCAGCCTCAGGCTCAATAGAGGAGAATAATGAAGAGTATATATTAGAGACTGCAGGAGATCCAGTAGAACAGGGCTTAATTCATAAGTTCACGTTGATGTTCGTAGCTTTGAAGATCTCATCGGATCTCATAGATGAGGTCAAAGTAGCAATCCTACAGGATCCATACCCTCAAGATTGTGCAAGAAGATCTAGAGAAGGGTAAAAGCAATCCTGACTTTACCTTGGATTCAGACAAGGTACTCAGGTATCGTAGACGATTATGTATACCTGAGAGTGAGAACTCAAATATCAGAGATAGAGTTATGATGGGAGGTCATTACACCCCATATTCGGTACATCCAGGAAGCACCAAGATGTACCATGATTTAAGGAGAATATATTGGTGGAGGGGTATGAAAGAGGATGTAGCTCGATTCATGTTCCAATGTCTGAATTGTCAGCAAGTTAAAGCAGAAAGGTAGAGACCCGCAGGTTTGCTACAACCACTACCAGAGCCAACATGGAAGTGGGATTGTATTACAATGGATTTCGTCACTGCCCTACCCTTGACACCAAGGTCAGTGGATGCAGTATAGGTTATAGTCGATCGACTTACCAAGACAGCTCGATTCATCGTTGTCAGACCTCAGTATACCATGGACAAGCTGGCCAAACTATATGTGGATAATATAGTTAGACTTCATGGTGTCCCAGAAAGTATAGTATCTGACAGAGACCCTCGTTTTACATCAAAGTTCTGGGAAGGATTACAAAAACCTATGGAAACCAAGTTAAAGTTTAACACATCTTTTCATCCTCAGACAGACGGGCAGTCAGAAAGAACTATTCAAATCTTATAAGATATGCTCCGAGCGTGTACCCTAGATTTCAAAGGAGCTTGGGACGAGAAGCTATCACTTATCGAGTTTACTTATAACAATAGTTACCAGGTTACGATCCAAATGGCTCCATATGAGGCACTCTATGGGAAGAAATGTCGTACACCTCTGTTTTGGAATGAGGTGGGAGAGAGAAGGATTGTAGGACCGAAGTTCATCGAAGAAACTTGTCGAGTGATTGATCAAATTAAGGAAAGAGTGAAGACAGCACAAGTTCGACAAAAGCACTATGCAGATAACCGACGTCGAGATCTGGAGTTTTTAGTGGGTGATAAGGTATTCTTGAAGATATCACCTGTGCGAGGTCTGAAATGATTTGGTAAGATGGGGCATAAGAGGAAGAGAAAGTGATGTAAAAGGAATACCCTAACCTTTTTTATGACCAAGGTACATTCAAATTTCGAGGCCAAAATTTATTTTAAGGGTGGGAGAGTTGTAAAACCTACATGTAAATTTCGGGGATGAAATTTCTTTTAAGGGTAGGGGAGTTGTAAGACCCGCACTCCATGAACCCGATCTAAACCTTTCATTCATGTCGTAACAGGTCTTCAAATCATCACCGGGCCAGATGAGACAAGCAGATGACAATCAGGTACGAAAATGGACCTTAAAGTATAAAATATTTCATACCGATCGATGGTACTGGTCGATGGAACCGGTCGACCGGTATGGCCTGCGCAGCAGACCACTTAGATCCGGAAACGGATCTCTGCGGGTCTCACTTTCCAAATTTCAAACCGAAGGACTTTCCTAATGTTAGGAGGCTTCCTAAACTCAACCCTAGTCTATATAAGGACCCCTAAACCTCCTTAAATCCCTTTCATTGATCCTCACAAACCCTAGAGAGGAGAAAGAGATTAAAGAAGGAGAAGAAGCTAAGAAGGAGAGGGAGGAGCTACCATTACCGTTGGACGAAGAACACTCTACCACGAACCAACGGTAAGTGCTTAAACCTTCCTCTATTTTAATCATTCTAGGATGGTTAGTTACGTTTGGATTAATACCATGGAAAGCGAGGTATTGATCTAAACCATATTTTGCCGTCAAACCCTAATCTAGTCAGAAAACCCTAGATTCAAGTTCTAGGTTGAAGATCATCGAAACTAGGACTTGAATGGAGTTGGAAACAACTCTAACTCAGTTCTCAGACCTAGAATGTATAGGAGAAACCCTAGAATCAATAGGGGCTGATCGACGGAAGGCGAGAAGCGGTTGTATGGTCTTCCGGAGACATATCGGTCGACCTTACTGGTCGCACCCTATGCGACCGGTACCTCCGACCGGTATCTCCCAGAGGCTGGTCTATGGGGACCGGTCGACCATACCAGTCGCAACTGTCCCCATAGTGCCGCGGCCGGTACCTACGACCGGTACCTGCAACCGGTCTACTCTGTGAGATGTGTTTTGACCAGTTGGTTTTTTGACCAACATAAACCCTAAGAAAACTATTCTAATTCAATCCTAACATCATGTAGGACCTTGTGATAGCAAGTTTGGATTTTGTGACATGGAGTAGGCTATCAAACAAGCGTCAGGTAAGGGAATCGAACCTAAACCCTAGTAATTAATAACAGTAAAACGTTGTTAATAACTATGATTCTGTGGACTGATGTTTGTGCATAATTGCATGTCATCCTTTACTTTCAGTTATTATTATTGTTCACGCATACTCGCTATGCTAGGATGTGACTGTTAGGCATGTGATTGTTTTTGTTAGTGTGTGGAATGGGAAAGGCCGAGGGTCTGGGATCATTCCTCACACTAGCACCTTTTTGTATTGTTCTGTCTTAGCATGCTTGGTGCGGGTAGGGTATCAAGGGGAGGAAGTGGTACTGTGGTCTCCGGCCTACCCACTAGACTCTAGCTCTATCTCTATGCCGTAGGGAGCTGTGCTGGGATAGGGCCTACTGTGATGACATATAGGATTGGCTAGTTGCAAGCCCAGTTTGCAAGCCCTCACCAATAGGGGCTTACGTGTTGGTATGGTAAGGTATCAGGGGAAGTGTTGGCGGTGTTTGATCCAGACATTTTAGCTCTATCTCTATTCCATGATGGGTGCATGTGGGACAACAGTGGTGTTTGATCTATTGGGCAGCTTCACACAGTCGTGTATAGAGGTTCGGTGTCCGCAATCCTTTCTATAGCACATTGTAAACTTAAAAACAGACCATGATGTGAATGTTACTCTTGCATATGTTGTTTGCTTTGTTTGATTGTCTTACTGAGCTAAGTTGTGAGTTCACCCTTGTATATATACATGTTTTTAGATGTTGATGCAGGTTACACTGTGGAGGACTACATGGATGCTTCGGCGTATGGAGGTGTTGTTGCTTTAGGAGTGCAAGCAAGAGAGGATGAGCATGACGCTTTATGTGAGTGCCCTTTCTGCGTGTACCTCTAGGATGTTGGTTTTGTTTCTTTATTTATTTTCAGTTGGATTTATAATTGGGATGTAAGGATAATTATTTATGTTTTGGTATTTTGGATAACTGGATAATTTATTTATCAATAGAAGAACTCAGTTCATTTAATTTAAGACTTCCGTTGTATTTTATTATATTCTAATTATGGTTATATGCAATGGTTTGTATGAGTGGACACAGTCTTATTGATATCCTGGTGTGAACCGTTGGTTCAGTGATGGTTCACTCACATTTCTAGTTCAGTCAGAATTGGGGTGTGACACCAAGCCTGTATTACGCCAGCTACTTGAAGAGGTGATAATCCCACTAGTCGACTCGTCAGCCCATCCACACTACGTCGGGTATGGGGAGGATCACAGCTATGTTCATACCACCCTTTATTGAACCCATGCTACTAAATAACCCTTGAACCCCTTGATGGCTAGGGGTACAATTATTAGGGTGATTTTAGTTTAATTAACCAAGTTTTCCTATTAACCAAATTATTGGACCGTAACGTCCTCAAGTTTCCAACCCCGTCCATCATCCCACCTAGGGTGTGGCTTGACTAAGTTACCTTTGGTCATTGCAAAGCAGCATTAGTAAGAAGTGGTGCAAGCTTCTCATTCCACCCACCTTCCTCCTTACCAACTTAACCAAACATCACGAAACAAAACATATGTCAGTTACTTTTGTAGAAAGGTAGCGAGTGTCCCGTTCCACTCGCCCTCCAATCCTTATTGGCACTGCTGACCCCAAGTTCAAGGATGCATATACATTCAAACAAATAGTTTATTGGATGACATGTTATCACACAAAACATGTTATCAAACGCATAGCATCACACAACATATTCATAATCTAATCTACCAAACAAGGTTCAATCCCTTTACTTGAGATAGCAACAGTAAAAATAATAAGTAGAACGATCCCAAGCAATCTCTCCTAGTGCTCTGTTGTACCTAAAATAGCAATAACAATAATAATATTTAGCTATCAGTCACTGTTTATCTCTATTAACTATCTAAGCATAGCCTATCAGTTTATTTGCATTCCCAGAGGTCTGATTGTTATAAACGAGCTTTCTACACTTGCTGCCCCGAAGTTCTAAATACTAGGAACCCTAAACAGCAAGCATCGAAAACAATCTAGCATAGGTTAGGATCATAACGTTGGAGAATAACTATGTACAAATATAATTCCAAGGATATGAACATATAAACAGGTTCATAAAAATCCAAGCAAGATGGTGTCCGAAGATGACCTTCATCCCAGGTTAGAACACCGTGTGGCACATGATCAATCGTAAGGTTTTGACCACAAGCATGCGGTTCGTGCCATCGGTCATACGTCAAAACATGGCCAAAACACGTCGATTCTTTTCTGATAGCCTCCAAGAATTTTATTAAGCTTAGGTAATGAGTTTGGGCTCTAAAATCCCATTCTAGCTTAGGTTTTTGGCATCAAATCCATTTTCCAGTCTACCGATATTGTTGGATTTTATTTTAAAACATTGAATCTGATTCTAGCAATACAATGACATGTTCTCATTGGGTTTTAGTTCACAATTGATCCCTTCTAATTAATCCTCAAAGTCTGGGGTTCATAAATTCAAATTTTTATCCATTCCATCTATTTTCTAGCATTTCTAAGATCTTAATTCTTCATTTTTTCAAATCCAACTCCAGTTTAGTCCAAAATCTTGGTAATTAGATAGATGATTGAATATGAATTGTAAAGGCAGCATAATCAGATTATTAAATCATCAATCTCATCCATTCTTCATCATTGCCCAAGTCCTGGTTCTTAACAATTCTGATCCACACTCTAGCAGGTACTTGGGTGTGCATCAGGGATGGAGGAAGGAGATCATGGCCAGGGAGTTTTGATTTAAAATCTTTCCATGACTCTTTTGGTTTATTCTATTTGAAAGAAGATCAAGAGTGAGTAAGGGATTGAAACCAACAAAATTCTCTGTCGATGGTGGTATCAAGCTCTTCCCCAGTGATAGTAGAGCTCCCTGCTTTCTTCTCTTTTCTCCTCCTCTTGTTTTCTTCCTTCTCCAACACCGACAGAGTCTCTCTCTTTTGCCCTCTCATGTTTCTGTCTAGATGCTAAAAGAATAAGGGAGAGAGTGGAATAGAGTCTCTAATCACATTTGGAGTGGATTTGGGCTCCAATCTTGGCAATTAGAAGGATTCCCACCTTCCTACCAGTTTAAAAGAGAAAATGAACCTGGACACACTTCCCAAATGAGTGCGGAGACAGTCCAACATGAACCAAACAAACTGCTGGTCCAAAAATGGGCTGTGTTCTGAACCAGTCTCGGTCCAAGGGGGCAGCACTAGGGTGCGGCACATGACCTACGACACCTTGGTGGTGTCGTGTTGGACCTCCATTTTGAGTCCAGATCGCATACTTATTTGAGAAAGGTTTTACTTGATTACCTTTACTGGTTTTCATAGGTCTGGTCTACATTGGTTTGACTCGTTCGTCATGGTAAGACCTATTACCAAAAAATCAAAATTTCAAATTAGGACAGAAATTTTGGGTACGGATCTTACAACTCCAACCCTTACAAAGAATTTCATCCTCGAAATTTGACATACCTTCTTCATTGAACAACTACGGATACTATTCCCGTATGTCATCCTCTTTCTCCCATGAGGCTTCTTCTTTACTATGACTTTTCCATATCACCTTGACAAACGGAATGCTTCTATTTCTGAGCTCTTGTACTTTTCGGTCCACTATTCTTAAAGGTTCAACTTCATAGGATAAATCTTCATTCAGCTGTGGTGGTTCGGTGGTCAACACGTGTCCAGGATCACTAATGTATTTCTTCAACATAGACACGTGAATACATTGTAGACACCTGATAGTGCTAGTGGCAATGCCAATTGGTAGGCTACTATTCCACTCCTCCCCAGGATTTCATAGGGCCCACATATAAAGGACTTAGCTTTCCCTTCTTGTCGAATCTCTTCACCGCTCTGAAAGGAGAAACCTTTAGGAATACTTTATCATCGATTTTCAATTCCAATTCCTTTAGTTTCATGTCAACATAACTCTTTAGTCGAGCTTGGGCTGCTTTAATTCTTACTTGAATTAGATCTACCTTCTCACAGGTTTCTTGGACAATGTCAGGTCCTACAACTCTTCTTTTACCAACTTTGTTCTAGTACAACAGGATTCTACACTTTCTTCCATACAATGCCTCATATGGAGCCATACCAATTGTAGATTGGTAACTGTTATTATAAGCAAACTCCATTAGTGCTAAGTTCTCATCCCATTTGGTTTTGAAATCCAATGCATATGCCCTAAGCATATCTTACAATATTTGGATTGTCCTCTCCGATTAGCCATCAATTTATGGGTAATATGCTGTGCTAAATTTCAGTTGAGTACCCATCGCACTCTATAATCCTTCCCAGAAGCGCGAGGTGAATCATGGGTCTCGATCCGACATGATGCTGGTCGATACTCCATGTAGACTAATAATGTTGTCGATGTACAATCTGGCTAATCGATCCATAAACTATTGTGGGCGAATCGCAATGAACCTAGAAGTCTTGGTAAAACAATTGACGATTATTCAAATGGCATCTATTGCTCAAGCCGTTAAAGGTAAATCTGTGATGAAGTCCATCGTTAGATGATCCCATATCCACTCAGGGACGGGTAATGGTTGCAGCTTTCCTGTAGGTCTCTACTGGTCAGCCGTCATTTGTTGGAGGCATTTATAAACAAATTTGGTCACATCGGCCTTCATTCCTCTCCACCAAAAATTTTTCTTTAGATCCTCGTACATCTTCATGCTACCAAGATGCACGGTGTACAGAGTTGTATGCACTTCTACTTCTACCATGATGGCTTCTTTAATGTTTTCATCACTTTCAAGAGTGCATATCCTTTCTCGCAAGTAGAGTAACCCGTCGTCACTTATGACAAAATCAGGGACTAAGTTACCTTCCTTCAATTCCATCCTCATCTCCCCCAAGTATGGATCCTTTGGTAATGCTTCCTTTATTTTATCTGGCAAAGTCGACGTAAAATTTAACGCGCTGAAAAGTACAGAGATGGATGTGACCAACTCTTTAAGTAACATTTCTGTGTTTGCATTGCCAGACGTGGGTGGAGGTTGAGTAGTTACCACATGAGCAGACATATATGCTCGCTTTCTTCTTCTTGCATTTCTTCTAGCCTTGAGTAGACAACTTTTCTACTTAAGGCATCTGCAACTACGTTAGCCTTTCCTGGGTGATACTGCATGTCCAACTTGTAATCCTTCAGAAGTTCCAGCTAGCAGCATTGCCTCATGTTTAACTTTTTTTTATTAAATAAATATATCAAGCTCTTGTGATCCCGACATGATCTTGAAAGTGGCACTGAATAAATAGTGCCTCCATATCTTCAGTGTGAAGACTACTACCACCAACTCCAGGTCGTAAGTAAGGTAGTTCTTCTCGTGCTCTTTCAACTGTCAAGATGCATGAACAATGACCCGATCATACTACATTAGGACAGAACCTAGTCCTACGTTGGAGATACCAGGTACACGGTGTACCCGGTATCTCCATCTATTACCATCAACACTGGGGCTTTCATGAGCTTTTCCTTCAAGGTTTAGAAACTCGCTTTTTGTCTTGCCATCCATTTGAACTTCTATCCTTTCTTCGTGAGTTGGGTAAGTGGCACAGCGATTCGTGAGTAATCTTGAATGAATTACCGATAATACCCTGCAAGAGCTAGAAAACTCCTTACCTCTTTAACTGTTTTTGGAGTTTTCCATTCTAACACTGCTTGTACTTTGTTGGGGTCGACAGCTATCCCTTCCCCTGAGACAACATGTCCAAGGAATGCCACTTTCCTTAGCCAAAACTCACATTTCATGAATTTAGCGTATAGTTTTTCTTCCTTCGGTCATTAAAGAACCTTTCTCAAATATTCTTCGTGTTCTTTAAGAGAACGAGAATATGGATGTTGTCAATAAATACTATGACAAACTAATCCAGGTAACCATGAAATACCATGTTCATTAACTCCATGAACGACGTCGGACCGTTTGTTAACCCAAATGACATAACCCTAAACACATAATGACCATATCGGATTCTAAAGGCTATCTTTGGAATATCAGATTCTCTGATATTCAGTTGATGATAACCTGATCGTAAATCAATCTTTGAGAATACTGATGCTCCTTGCAATTGATCAAATAGGTCGTCGATCCTGGGTAGGGGGTATCAATTCTTGACTGTGAGCTTGTTTAGTTCTCGATAGTCAATGCACAGTCTGACGCTTCCGTCCTTCTTCTTTACTAACAAGACTGGCGCTCCCCATGGTAAATACTTGGCCTAATAAAGCCTTTATCTAGAAATTCTTGTAATTGAACTTTGATTTTTTTAATCTACAAGTGCCATCTGTAAAGTGCCTTAGATACAGGCGCCAATCCTAGGAGCAGATCAATTACAAATTTTGTTGCTCTATCAGGTGGCAATCCTGATAAGTCTTTCAGAAACATCTTAGGGAATTCATTTAATATTCATAGTTCTTCCAAGTTGAGCGTTTCTACAGTAGTATCTACTATAGATGCAATGTATGCAGTACAACCCTGATCTAACAACTTACTTACTTGCAAGGCAGATATAAAAAGCTTCTTCTGCTTCTTCAGCTTGTCTTTGATGAACACAATTGGTTTATCACCATTAACTTTGAAGGAGACTTTCCTTTCAGCACACAGGATGTTGGCCTTATGGGTAGCTAGCCATTCCATCCCTAAGATTGCATCAAAGTCTGACATGTCTAGAAGTATCAAATTCACTTTTATTTGCTTATCTCCAATTTGGACTTTGCACAAGACTTGGTAGTAGTTCAACTCTACTTATTGTCCCAATGGCTTACTGACTATCAACTGTGACTCCATCTACTGTGGGGGTGTTTCCAATTTCTCAGCGAAGGAGGGAGACACAAAAGAATGGGTCGCTTTCGAGTCAAAGAGTACTCAAGCCGATAGTTGGGATATAGATATGGTACCTATTGGTAAGTAACTTATTAATTTAACTGATACTATGAGAACATGCTCGACTCATGCATAGCAATTTAATTACTATGAGAGAATAATACCTGTAACCATACTGGTAGAATTCTCAGCATCTTCTATCATTGTGGCAAAGACCTTACCCTATTGTAGTCCTTGCTTTAGAAAGTAAGGATAGTACTTGGAAATGTGTCCCTCTTGTTGACAATTATAGCACCTTATTGGGCCAGGTTGTCGGGTCAGTAGAAGCAGGGGTAGCAGACTTCTTTGTAGAAACTTGGGTGGTCGCTTTCTTCACAGCAAAGGTCTTAAACGGTTTCTTGGTATTGCAATTACTGGTGAAGGTACTTGCTCTCTTGGTACCCAAAGTCATTGCTCTATCTTTCCAACGTGCTTGGTATCCATCTTTTTGGCTCTCTTCACTACTTTGGCTGTTTGGACAACGCTTGCATAGGTGGTATGACCATGAGCCTTCATAATGGCTCGTACTCCTCCTTTAAGGCCACCAGCAAACCTCTTCGCCTTTGTTGCATCTGTACGCATGCTCGGAGTTGTAAAGTAATATAGCCTATCAAAATCCCTCTGATATTCAGTGACGGACCTTTACACTTGATTGAAAGTCAAATATTCTGCCTCCTTTTGATCTCTGAAACTCTGGGGGAAATAATTACCGAAAAAGGCTTCCTTGAAGTTCTCCCATGAGATATTGCCATACCTGGCCTCAAGGATAGGCCAAGTAGATTCCCACCAATTATCGGGTTCATCCTCGAAAATGAAGGTGGTGCAGAGTATCTTTTGCTCATCCGTACAAGGCATCATTCTAAGAGTCTTCTCAATGGTATGTATCCGTATGGCCAGACGCAAGGGATCATTGCTTACTCCTGTGAACTTAGGAGGCTTCATTTTGTGAAAAGCTTCCATTACCTTTGCCATTGGTGTTAAGGTAGGTGGAAAAACTATCTGTAAAGCAACTGGAGGAATAGCAACAATCATTGGTGGTGCCTGTGGATGGATTGGTGCTGCTACATTTGGTACTGGTGTAGGCATTGGATTTGCAGGAGGTTGCACTCGCACTAGAGCAAAAGTGTGCTGGTACGGTTGTTGGAACTGGTATAACCAGAGGAGCGGTTTCTCCACGAAGTACCATTATGAGTCCAGCCATTAGCTGCTGTTGCTGGACACTGATATCATGAGCAAAGTTTTCCAAAATAACCGTAACGTCTGTTGCAGTCAGCACTGGTGGTGTTGGCAGTGGTATAGGTTCTAGCTCAAGATGTATCTCTGGTGGAACCATAGGCTTCTATGTGATCCCCTCTGGTGGGGCATTGCTTTCTACTATGTTGTGCTCTTGACGCCTTCACCTTGTACTTGGAGCAAGGACCCAGAACTTTGCTCAGACCTGGAAAGTTGGAGATAGTCAGTCGACTTATGGTTATAAGTTAAATTTACATCATACAATGTACCACATCATGTTTAAAACTCAAATTTCAGTTTCAACACATTGTAGATGAATTAAATGATCAAATACTCAACATGGAGCAAAGCATACTGTCAAAAGAGCGTGCGGCATGTAACCAACCGCACCTCTATCGAAGATTGGGCGTATGGCTGGTATGCAACCTTACATCTTGACTTTTCAATTTAAAAAGGGCGCGACTCTATTTTTTTCTCATTTTCATTGTAGGGGAGCTAGTATGCGGTAGGAGGAAAGGTATACACCCCCGAAATCGATCCTTGAGGGTTTTCTTGGTGTTTTCTTGCTTCCATCCATCTCATTATCCCTTGCATACCTCGACACGGTAAATCTCCATTCGATATTCGTTTTCCATGTAACCTAGATTAGGTTTTCGTCAATTCTTCCTTGTTTTTTCCAAGTAATAGCTTGAAATGATGGGGCTTTATTGTATCAATACATTAGAATATGTTTGCCATGCTTTCTCCTATGTTTAAACATGTTTTCATCGATTTAAGGAGTTGCCTAATACCAAAATTGGGATTTTTCCCATTTCCACCATAACTGAATTTGGGATTTCCTTGTTTAATGACTTCTCCAATCCCAAACATGCTTCAAGGTACATCATAGGATCTGTAACAATGATTAGAATATGTAAGAAGTCTTCTTGAGGTTGCATTTTGTCATATGGATGATTTTTTTTTCATCTCGGCTATTTTCCCAAGGCTGAGTTTTATTACTTGAGATGGTTCCGACCTCCTATATCAGTGTTTTGATTACTTTGGCATATTATTAGGTTTACTGTTGTCATTTATCCATTCATTGATACCTGTTCTTACTCGTCATGTGCAAGTTCCCTTTCTCTGAGCATATTATCCATTTCCTATGGCTGCTCGGGATATTCCTTGTTCTTCTGGCACGGAGTCCTCTGCTGCGGGGGCAAAGAGACTGCAGGGACAGGTACCACCAGCCTATGATTCGTTCCACTTTAGATCAGTAAAGGTTGCAATAGCTTGGCCTATTTTCAAGCGTAGGTCAGTTAAGCCAGGTCAGTTTGTCCTTGTAGATGAGTTGGATAGGTTCGATGTTCGATAGGCTTCTAGTGATATAGGTTAGTTACTTGCAATCAGTTTTCACTTACCCACATAGGTAGACATGGTTCATCGCTTTTACTGCAATCTGTAGGTTGATAGAGGCATGGAGGAAAATGTAGATGGTTCCACTTTATAGATCTCCAGTTGGGTTAGAGACAGACCGATTGTCACTATCGTTGCCAGCGTGGTACATAGTCTGGGTATCTCTACTGCGGGAGAGATGGTTTATGTGGAGCCAAAATTTCCTGTAGTTGGCCAGTGGAAGGTTGCGGAGATTCGTCAACAGATGATGTTGGGTCCAGAGTTATGCAAGAGCAACTGTCATCTCGTGCCTAGGATATACAGTCACATCACATAACACAACTTGGTTCCTAGGGGCAAACACGGGGATGCGATAGTGAACTTTTGTGAGTTCGTGGCTTACTGCATCACTGTTCACCATCAGATCTGTCTTTCTTATCTAATCATGAGGACTATGATCCATACTGCCTTGTATACATGGACAGGTAGTCTCCCCTATGGTCGGTTACTCACCTAGTTATTTTCCAACCTGGGGTTCAACCTTACCCTAGAGCTTGATGAGGAGCCTGGGGTGCATACAGACTTTGGTTGGCATACGCTGTACAAGCTCAGGTTACAAAATGTTATGCTTAGCGATGAAGAGTTAGAGCAGCATCCACCACCTTGTCCTATTCGTAGACATCAGCCTTTCAGGAGGGATCGATGCAGGTTGATCGTGTCTTTTTCATCTTCTGAGAGTGAGCTAGCCGTTCCCAGTGGCAGTAAAGATGCTTCTCCTATGCATGTAAATTCTAGTGAGGAGGCTCCATCTGGGCCAGTTACAGAGAGTATAGCCAATTTCAATGATGATGAGTAAGAGAGTTCATCACATGCTATAGGTGCTGATGAGGTTCTAGCAGTAGTGGCTCCTCAGGCTAAGGCTTCAAGTTTCACTGAGTTACGTGATTTGCTAGCAAATGCTCATTCCATAGTGACGACTTTGGATGACTATCAGCACTCTCTCAAGATCAGACTAGATGCTCACGAAAGACGGATGTTACAAAACATCACAGGAGCAGAGCAATGGGAGATTGCTCTGGAGCGGAGGTTTATAGCATTTGAGGCTACACAAGAGGTCACGAGACAGGAGATTACTTTCCTTCAGGCAGCCTTGACTAAGGCGGATTTGATTGAACCCATGCCAGAGGATATGAAGCTAGGGAAAGCCAGTCAGGAGCATAGACGTCAACGACGTCTTCAAGCAGTGGCACCTGCCAGGGCCACCTATTCTGTAGACAGTCCTCGTCATCAGGTGGATCGATTTTCAACTGTCAAATACTTAGTCATATCGTTTTTACCTCTGTTATATCTCTCTGGATACATTTTATCTTGATATTAGTCTTTCTATGATATTGATGGGTGAGGATCCGGATTGTGGATGCCAACCCATTATTATTACATTATTCTCTTTTTGTGGTACGTTGAATGTTTTTACCTTTTATTTTATGAGTATGGATATGTTACACTTTTGCTTGTTAATATATTTCTTGCAGCTTATTGATAGTTCTTAACCCCCATATAGTATATGGTTTATGCTTTCCTATTTCAGTTTTATTATATTTGTGGTGTGTATGTATGGTATGTTTTAGTAGTAGGCGTTGAACATTCGTGCTCTAATACCAACTTCTGTCACACCCCATTCCTAACGTATCGATACTATGAAATGGATGAGGTCTCCACATCCTAATTAAGGACATTTGGAAATCACCTTCTAGGATCACGGAATATGGAACACCAATTAATAAACCCATCATAGCACAAGAACTAATAATAAATCCACACTACTAGATTAAATAAATTTAATTCAAGAGTATAACGGAAGTTTTAAGATCATTAAATAACAATAGCAGAAATAATCAAGTGATAATAATATAAATATATCCCCAAACCATTTTAAACATAGTAAATAAGATAATTAAATCCTTAAAATACAAATTATTCATATAGACAACACGCCCCCAAATCCAAATGAAATATTCCAAATTCAAATAAGTTTATCGAATAATTAAACTGTCTATACGTAGACATAGTCCTCATACTAGCACGTCTCGTCATGAGTGTCGTCTTCACTATCGTCTACATCACCCCCTTCCACATCAGCCATACTTGCATCTAAAAGAATTTGTGTACATAAGGGTATGCTCAATCACCGAGCTTAGCAAGGAAATCAAACGTGCACAAACAAAATGTATAAATTAATAACTATGGTATGGTATATAACTGTAAGTGCCAGCTCAAGACAACCCACATACGGAGTCTCTGGCTGCACGGATCTCCTCCCATCAGAATGAATTCTGCCTCACTCCGCTTATAGTAACATCCCCCATATATTTTCGTCATTATGGAACAAGCCCGTATTACACCGGCTACTTGCCCATAACTCATCCCAAGCCTATATTACGCCAGCTACTTGAAGAGGTGATAATCCCACTACTCGACTCGCCTATCTATCCACATTACATCGGGTATAGGGAGCATCACAGCTATGTTCATACCACCCTTTATTGAACCCATGCCACTACATAACCCCATAATAGCTAGGGGTACAGTCATTAGGGTGATTTCAATTCAACTAACCAAAATTTTCTATTAACCAAATTACTAGACCGTAACGTCGTCAAGCTTCCAACCCCGTCCATCCTCCCACCTAGGGCATCGTGGCTTGACTAAGTTACCTTTGGTCATTGCAAAGTAGTGTTAGTAAAAAGTAGAGAAAGCGTCCTATTCCACCTACCTTCCTCCTCACCAACTTAACCAAACATCACAAATTAAAATATAGGTCGGTCGCTTTTGTGGAAAGGTAGCGAGTTTCTCATTCCACTAGCCCTACAATCCTTACCGGCACTGCTGACCCCAAGTTTAAGGATGCATATGCATGTCAAACAAACAGTTCATTGGATGGCAAGTTATCACACAAAACTTGTTATCAAACGCATACCATCACACAACATATTCAAAATCTAATCTACCAAACAAGGTTCAATCCCCTTACCTGAGATAATAGTAGCAAAAATAATAAATAGAACTATCCCAAGCAGTCTCTCCTAGGGTTTTGTTGTACCTTAAATAGCAATAACAATAATAATATTTATCTATCAATTCACTGTTTGTCTCTATTAACTATCCAAGCATAGCCTATCAGTTTATTTGCATTCCCATAGGTCTGATTGCTATAAATGAGCTTTTTACACTTGCTGCCCCGAAGTTTTAAATACTAAGAACCCTAAACAGCAAGCATCAAAAACAATCTAGCATAGGTTAGGATCATAACGCTAGAGAAAAATTATGTACAAATATAATTCCAAGGATATGAACATATGAACAGGTTAATAAAAATCCCTGCAAGATGTTGTCCGAAGATGACCTTCATCCAAGGTCACAACCGCATGGTTTTGACCACAGGCATGCCGCTCGTGCCATCGATCGCACGTCAAAACATGGCCAAAATATGCCAATTCTTCTCTAATGTCTTCCTAAAATTTTATTAAGCTTAGGCAGTGAGTTTGGGATCAAAAATTTCATTCTAGTAGGTTTTTGGCATCAAATCCATTTTCCAATCTACTGATATTGCTGGATTTTGTTTTAATACATTGAATCCTATTCCAGCAATAAAATGATAGGTTCTCCTTGGGTTTTAGTTCACAATTGATCCCTTCTAATTAATCCCCAAAGTCTAGAGTTCATAGATTCAATTATTTATCCATTCCATCTATTTTCCAACATTTCCAAGATCTCAGTTCTTCACTATTTCAGATCCAACTCCAGTTTAGTCCAAAAGCTTGGTAATTAGATAGATGATTGAATATGAATCTTATAGGCAGCATAATCAGATTATTAAATCATCAATCTCATCCATTCTTCATCATTGCCCAAGTCCTAGTTCTTAACAATTCTGATCCACACTCTAGCAGGTACTTGGGTGTGCATCAGGGATGGAGGAAGGAGATCATGGCCAAGGAGTTTTGATTTAAAATCTTTCCATGACTCTTTTGGTTTATTCTATTTGAAAGAAGATCAAGAGTGAGAAAGGGATTGAAACCAACGAAATTCTCTGTCGATGGTGGTATCAAGCTCTTCCCCAGTAATAGTAGAGCTCCCTGCTTTCTTCTCTTTTCTCCTCCTCTTGTTTTCTTCCTTCTCCAACACCGACAGAGTCTTTCTCTTTTGCCCTCTCATGTTTCTGTCTAAATGGTAAAAGAATAATGGAGAGAGTGGAATAGAGTTTCTAATCATGTTTGGAGTGGATTTACGTTCCAATCTTGGTAAGTAAAAGGATTCCCTCCTTTTTACCAGTTTAAAAGAGAAAATGAACTTAGACACACTTCTTAAATGAGTGTGGAGACAGTCCAACATGAACCAAATGAACCACTAGTCCAAAACTAGGCTGGGCTCTAAACTAGTCTCGGTTCAGGGGGTGCAGCACTAGGGTGCGGCATGTGATCGACCACACCTTGGTGGTGTCGTGCCAGACCACCTTTTTGAGTCCAGATCAAGTACTTATTTGTGAAAGGTTTAACTTGATTACCTTTTGTAAGACCCGTATCGAACTAACCGGTCTTACCACCTTGTACCAGGTCTACCTATCATGGTCGAGCCAAGTGGACCAAGTGCGTGAAGAAATCACAAGACCAGGTATGAAATTTAACTCAAAAACAGTCAAAAATGAGTGTATGGTCGCATACCTAAACAGGTATGTCCAACCCCACCACAAAAGAGTCCAACCCATGACTTTTTGGTCATGGGGTCGCATGTCTTAAAAAAAAATAGGGTCGACGGATTCTGCGACCCTACATTCGACCCTACGGAACCCAGTCAGAAATCGAATTTAGGAAACCTTCCTAATCCGAAGGGAGTTCTTTCCTAAACTCATTAGGGCATATTTGGAGGGTTTTCCTCTATAAATAGGACGTCCCTTAGCCTCTTCCACTCCTTTAGAACCCTAATTGAAAGTGAGAGAGAGAGAGAAGAGAAGGAAGAGAAGGAGAATTAAGAAGAGTAAGGAAGAGGAGGAAGTTCAAAGAAAACTCTGAATCTCAGCAAACCCAAGGTATGAACCTAAATCCCTACCTGAACTGAGAGCCTAGAATAGTTTATGAATAACATAGGATTAGGAGAAACCCAAATCATCCATCCATGGACTAATTCCAAGAGAATCCATGGAGGAAAATCATTGTGGACATTGCCCGCATGATAAAATTATGATTTTGAGCCGTAGAACAATCATAGAAAGGACCATGATGGTAAGCCAAACGATTCAAACATGAAGGAATGGACTTAAGAGTGAAAGGTCGACCATGAACACGTGTGGTCGCATGTAGGGTCGAATGATATCCGACCCCACGAGACCTACATGATCGACCACATGCCCTCGGGAAGTTCCAAGGAGGGTGTGGTCGCACGTAGGGTCTAAGTATGTTCGACCCCACCTGCGACCCTACACCCTAGGTTCACAGAAACTGAGACCCCAGGTGCTATCCTACCCTACGACCCTACCCCTGTGGTCGCAGAAACTGAGACCCCAGGTGCTACCCTACCCTGCGACCCTACCCCTGTGGTCACAGAAACTGAGACCCCAGGTGCTACCCCACCTGCGACCCCTCAATTTCTGTTAGTCTAAACATATTGGAATTAATTATAATTAAAATCTATCGACTTGTTAGGTATTTCTAGTGATTTAAAAGTGAATTATAAAGCTTGAACGAGGATCTACTAGCAATCAAAGGTGAGGGAACAAGACCTAAATTAATTAACTAATAATAAAGTATTTTTATTTATTGAGTCCAATACCATGAATGATTCTATGCTTGTATGATTGTAATGTGCATTTAACATGTCATCCAATATTCCTGCTATTAATGTTCATGCATATTTAATTCTGTTTATTTATAATATGATGATGATGATGATGATGCTAGGAATAGGCATGTGAATGTATGTGTGTGGTTAGTGTACTTGATGCGAGTGGAGCATCAGGGGGAGGACGTGACACTATGGTTCATCCTGGTCACCAGACTCTAGCTCTATCTCTACTCAAGTCTTGTCCACTGACATCGTCGTATCACCATTACCTTGGTAGAACTATTAAGTCGTAGGGCATCAGGGGAGGTGGTCTAGGACTGTGTAGTCTCTGACTCTATCGGGGGGCCTTAGCTCTATCTCTATGGACGTATTGAGGGATGCTGAGGTGAGGCCTTGGATACACTGTTTGACATTAGGATTGGTTAGTTGCGAGCCCAGTTTGCAAGCCCTCGCCAATAGGGGCTTACGTGTTGGTATGTGTAGGGCATCAGGGGAAGTGTGATGCAGTGTGGTCCTAAGCACTTTAGCTCTATTCCATGGTGGGTGCATGTGGGAAGGCAATGGTGTTTGATCCATTGGGCGGCTTCACACACTCGTGTATAGAGGTGTGGCGGCCACCTATCATTTCTATTGCACATTGCAAACTTATGAACCAGACCAAAGATATGAATTGAATGCATGCATATGTTTGTTGCATTGTTTTGTTCACTGAGCCATGATGTGTGCTCACCCTTTTGACGTCGAATATTTTTAGTTGATGATGCAGGTACTACTGTAGAAGACTATATTAATGCTCCGATGTATGGACATGCTGTGATGATGGATGCAGAAGCTATGATGGAGTCGCATGATTCGTCGTGCGAGTGCAACTCATGCGTCTTCGATTAGATTTTATTTAAATTATTCAGACGATGTAATTGATTAAATTATTTTATTTTATGTCTTAGTTTATTGAAGATAATTGGATAAATTATTTATGTTATCATCTTTAGATTCTCAGTTCATTAAATATTAAAGACTCCCGCTATTGTTTATTTACTCTGATTATGGTTATGGATATGTATGGTTTAAGCAAATGGACACAGCCTATTCGAGATCTTAATTGAACCGTTGGTTTATTGGTGCTTCATCACACCATTCTGAATAGTGCGGAATTGGGTGTGACACCTTTATTGGTTTTCATAGGTCTGGTCCACGTTGGTTTGACTCGTTTATCGTGGTAAGACCTATTACAAAAAAATCAAAATTTCAAATTAGGACCAAAATTTTGGGTGTGGGTCTTATAGTCACTTTGTGTGCCACCGAAAAACACACGAGACATTGTCTAGGTTGTCTCTCAATCTGTCTTTTCTTCAGAGTCGATCCCTCGACTCACTCTAGGGTTCATCCTACATCATTATATGGCCAGAGATACATTAGGGTTAAGTCTTCCATTATAAACCCTAGTTTACTACAATCTTCTCATCATTGGATATTGTAAACCATTCCAACACAAGATCCCTTAACGTACTGGAATCAACCAACAGTTATCAATGACTATGATCCTAACCTCATGTACATCCTAACCTTTCTACAGTGATTAGGAACTTATCGTTGGTTTTGTGACAACGTAGATAGAAAATCTATTGTAAGTTCTTGCTTCAAGGACAATTCTCCCTTTCTCAGCCTTCTTCTTCTCCACGCTCCTCTCTCAGATCTCTCTCTCAACTCTAGGGTTTTGATGGCCAAAGAATGAGAGAAAATGGAAAGGTAAGGCTTTTATATTGGGAAAGTGTCCTTATATGGGTCTACCTCTCACATGGGAAGGTTTCCATGCAATAGTTGGAAGGTGGGTCCCACCAAATTCCATTCTCAGATTGGAATTTGGGTTGTCTGGTGGCACTACCTGCGTGATCGCACAAGTTTAACCAGTCAGACCTATTAATGTTGAAGTTGTTAGTTTTGTGTACCTTGACGAGTAGCTTCCTCATTCAGCTGTCTCATCTGACCCGGTTATGATGGAAAGACCTGTTACGACATGATAACCCATGTTAAACCGGATTTGTGGAGTGCGTCTCTTACATATTTAACCTACCAAATATTATAATATGAGTGCATATGCAAATATGATAGGAAATCTTTCTTATTCTATCAAATAAGCATACAAAAATGTATATGGTAAGAAATGTTTCCTATTCTACCAAACATATCATAAATGATAAGAAAATTATCTTATTCTACTAAATATGTTAAAATCTTTGTATGGTAAAAAAAATATATCCATCTTATCAAACACATCATAAATGGTAAGAAAACTATCCTATTCTACCTGATATGAAATCTTTCTTATTTTAGCAAACATATCATATAAGGCAAGAAAATTATCTTATTCTACTAAATATGTCAAAATCTATGTATGGCAAGAAATCTTTCCTATTCTACTAAACATATCACATATAGTAAGAAAATTATTCTATTCTACCAAATATGTCAAAATCTATGTATGGTAAGAAATCTTTCCTATTCCACCAAACATATCATATATGATAAGAAAATTATCCATCCTACCATATATGTCAAAGGTATCTAAATACAGTAAGAAATATGTCTAACTTACTATACATGTCAAAAAAAACATTCAAAACATGTAAGATTTTTCACTTTGAGAAAAACAACATTGATACTCTCTATGCACTCACATTTTAAAATCCATAGAAAATCAAATTCTTAATGAAAATTAAATCCAGTTATATTCTTAGAAACTAGATTCAAAATACCAACTTTTCCTCTCTCAGATTTTACAAAAACAAGTTTTAATTTATTCAGATTTAACACTCAAAGCAATGCAAAATCCTATTCTAGATTCTACCCAATTTCAATGTAAAATCCATCAAAAATTCAATTTTAATCCAAATTACTCAAAACAAAGTGTGAGGACAAAGATGGAAATCTTGGAAGTCGCCACCTAGTTAAGGTCTAGGACTTAGAAATGTGAAATCTCACCCCAAGGTAAGACTTCGATTGACTCATAACCCTTAGATTGGATTTTTTGTCCATCAGAGATTGGGTAAGCGTCAGGTTACGGTTATGGGAAGAGGTTAGGCCCCCAAACCGCCCGATCGAAATCAGTCTCCTATACCTTTCCTATGCTAGACTCTAACTATTAAACCGAACCAAACCAAGTGGTTTGATATCATTGAACCGAATCTGTATCCATCAGATTGCCTACGTATCATGGAATTATTCCGAAAATCAGGTTCACCATCGTAGTTCAGGTGTGATTAAAGTTTATGGTTGTGATTTATGCTTGTGCATGATTAAGTTCTTTGTTCAAGTTGAAGTTTATGGTTGAATAGATGAGAAACCCTATGGGTTAGGATCTGGATAGTCCATGCGAACTGATAGATAGTCCTAGTGGATCTAAGAATAACCCTATTTGGGTCGAAATATGGATAACCCATTATGAGTTGGAATGTGGATAACCCTATTTGCGTTGAAATGTGGATAAATATCCTAGTGGATCTATGGATAGTCCAAGTAGACTAAGGTTTGGATCCGAATTTGGGTTTCTCCCAAATGGCCTACGTATCCTAGGGTTTGCCCTAGGAATCAGAATCTGCGTAGTTCGAATTGATAACCCATTCTGGGTCGAAATGGGGGTAAATATCCAAGTGGATCTATGGATAGTCCGAGTGGACTAAGGTGTGGATCCGAATTTGGGTTTCTCCCAAATGGCCTACGTATCCTAGGGTTTGCCCTAGGAATCAGAATCCGCGTAGTTTGGGCCTTGATAACCTGTTCTAGGTTAGAATGTGGGAATATGTTCTAGGTTTAGGGTTTAGGACATATTCTAGGTTTAGGGTTGAAAACCTATTCTAGGTTTAGGATTTAGAACCTATTCTAGGTTTAGGGTTGAAAACCTATTCTAGGTTTAGGGTTTATCGAGGGGCAGAAATCATCCTGAGCTACCCTTTTTATCCTAAATTCTAATTTTGGAAGGTTTGGGAAAGCATTCTCTTTCTTTGTTAAGACTTTTTTTATTTTCATTATGCCATTCCCAAGAATGTGGGTGCTTAAATGCACGTCCCCACACCTAATATGTTTGCTAGGTGTACAGATATGACAGTTCAACTGGGGTGCAGCATAAATGAAATTATTGCCAAAAAATAAAATATTTTATCTAAGCATGGCATATAACACATTTATGATAACTATCACAACATATAGTAAGACAACATATAGTAAGATTATGAAAATCTCCCTAATATGGCATGCATTGCAAATAAAGCAAGAACTTAATATGGCAAGATCTAGTATGCTAATTTAAGCATGGCAAGACCTCATATGACAAGAAATCATGTGGCAAACAAAGCATGTGAAAATCAATCAATGCATGTGAATATCAATCAAAGCATGTGAAAATCAATCAAAGTATATGAGAATCAATATATCAAAATCAGATCCTCGATCAACGATTCAGATTTAATATATCTCTTTAAAATACTATCAAGATTAGATTCTCGATCAACAGTTCAAATTCATCCCACATCAATTATCATGATCATACTAGGAAATAAATGGCTCAGATCTCATGCATATCATGTTCAAATTTAGATCCAAGAGTTTGGATTGATTTAAATCACTCATGATGATCATCTATCGATTCAGATTCACCTAAATCATCCATCATGAAAATCTAACTGTTCAGATGCATTTAAATCAACCATGATGATAATTCAATGGTTTATATGCATTTAAAACATTCATGGTGAAGATCCAACGGTTCAGATTCATTTAAGACATTCATAATGAAGATCCAACGGTTCAGATTCATTTAAGACACTCATAATGAAGATCCAACGGTTTAGATTCACTTAAGACACTCATGATGAAGATCCAACGGTTTAGATCAAGCATTAATGTATCTAAAATCAATGGTCCAGATTTGATCATTCAAACATCCAAGATCAATGGTCCATATTTGATCATTAAAACGTCCAAGATCGATGGCCCGATTTTATCATTAAAACATCCAAGATCGATGGCCCGATTTTATCATTAAAACATCCAAGATCGATAACCAGATTTAAACCACATAAAAAATTCATGGTCAGTAGGCCAGATTTTATCTCATAAAAATTCATAATCAGAGGTCATGATCAATCACTTAAAGAAAATCTAAATCAAAGGCTAGATCAATCACCTTAAAATTCTAAATCATATGGCCGGATCAATCTCCTTAAAATTCTAAATCATATGGCAGGATCAATCTCATTAAAAAGTCTAAATCATATGGCCGGATCAATCACATTAAATTTTCAAATCATATGGCTCACAATTAATCAAATTAAAATTCATTCCATATCAGTGGCTCAAATTAAAATTCCTCTAATATCAATGGTTTACATTGGATAAAGGATCATAGAGGTACGGAGAGTCTCTTCAACATAGACATTCCAACTTAGTCAAATAAGACTAATTTATAGTGGGTACAAAACAATTTCAGAAATAATCGAGTGGGAGCAACCAATTCATGTCAAACAATATGCTAAAACATGACCAGATTTAATACAATGGGATCCATGGGACCAATTAAAGGTATGCTGAAAAATGATTGCAGGTGGAGGGTGTATGGGGATTATGGTTTATTGGTTCTGGTATGGGGTTGGTTTGGTTAATAGAGATGCAAATGGGTTCTGTTATGGTGGCCTACAGGTGGAAGAGTGTCCATGAATCGGTGATTATAGAATAAACAAAGAAGAACAAAAAAAAAAAAAAAAAAAGAAGCAGAACGTACCAAACGTTGCTGCTGTGACTTCTTCTTCCTCATCTTCAACGTCGCTTCCTGCTTCTCCTCTTGATCCTCCATTCTCCTTCGATCTGATCCTCTCCTCGTCTTTGATTTTCTTTTTTCTTTTTTTTTATTTCTCCCACCTATCTGCTTTCTCTCCTCCTATCTTGATTCTCTCTCATCTCTTCTGATCTCCGCCTGTATCTCTAGTTTTCCTCCTCTCTCCCTCCATTCTTCTCGGTTTTCTCCTCTCTCCCTCCATTCTTCTTGGTTTTCTCCTCTCTCCTGATTTTCTTTTCTTTTTTTTCTCCTCTCTCCTTCCATTCTTCTCGGTTTTCACCTTCCTTTTCCCTTTTTTTTTCTTTTTTTATTCTTCCTCTCCACCCTCTCTCTCTCTTTCTCCTCTTCTCGGTTCTTCTCTCCTTTCCCCTTTTTTTTTCCTTTTTTTATTCTTCCTCCCCACCCCTCTCTCTCTCTCTTTCTCCTCTTCTCGGTTCTTCCCTCCTTTTCCCTTTTTTTTCTTTTTTTTTTCTTCCTCTCCACCCCTCTCTCTCTCTCTCTCTTTCTCCTCTTCTCGGTTCTTCCCTCCCTCTTCCTTTTTTTTTCTTTTTTTATTCTTCCTCTCCCTCTTAGATTTCATTCCTCTTTTCTTTTGGAATTCATTCCTTTTTTTTTTCACCTCTCCACTTGTCTTCCTCCTCTCTCTCTCTTGGATTTCATTCCTCTTCTCTTTTTTTTTCCTTTTTTTATTCTCCTCCTTTCTTCTCAATCTTTTCGGATTCCCCTCCCTTTTCTATTTTTTTATTTCCTTTTTTTTCGGTCCTCTCTCCCGATTCCTTCTTCTCAATCTTCTCGGATTCCCCTCCATTTTCTATTTTTTATTTCCTTTTTTTTTCTTCAGTCCTCTCCCTATAGATCCTTTGTTTTCTATAGATAAAACATATATATAATTATATAATATATTAATATATTAATATATATAATATAATATACATATAGACATATGTATATATTATATGATATATTATAATATATTATACATTATATAATAATATATATAAAGAAATGCATGCATATGTGCCGCCATGAATTGGTCCGGATTGACAAGGATAGACTGGGGTGGGCCAAGACTGGCTTGGGTTGAGCTGAGTTGACTGGATTGACTGGAATTAATTGGGTTTTCTCTCTTTATCATTTCATGGGCCATTTCCGCTGTCATTCTACACGGAATTTTCTGATAGTCTTTATTCTAAATTTTCTATATTCACTTTGTAGAACATTAAAAATGAGAAATATTAGAACTTGAATCATCACATTTAGAAATAAAATGGTCAACTTATGAATTTCTGAAGTTTAAGCAGGCCAATTATCGATAATTTGGCTGACCATTCTGCATGGGATCCTTCATAGACTTTTATCAAAAATTCTTTACGTCCACTTTGTAGAGTACTAAAAATAGAACATAATAAAACTAAAATCACCCGATTTGGATATGAGGTAACCAAAATATGAATTTTCAAAGGTTAAATGATCATTTCCATGTGTAGTTTTGCATGGAACCCTTCGGAGACTTCTACCCGAGATTTTTTACGTCCACTTTGTAGAACATCATAAATGAAGAATAATGTCTTGGAATCATCTGAATCCAACGTAGAACGGAAAATATATGAAGCTTTGAAGTTCTAACGATAATTTTGCATGAAAGCTTGTATGGGACCCACTGGTGACTTCTACCCGGGATTTTTCACATCCACTTTGTAGAACATCATAAATGAAGAATAATGGCCTTGGAATCATCTAAATCCGACGTAGAACGGAAAAGATATGAAGCTTTGAAGTTCTAACGATAATTTTGCATGAAAGCTTGCATGGGGCCCACTGGTGATTTCTACCCGAGATTTTGTATGTCCACTTTGAAGAGGACAGAAAATAAGAAATATTGGCCTTTGAATTATCTGATCCCGATATCAGATGACCTAGATATGATGTCTTGAAGTTTAAATGATAATGCATGCATGATACGATAATTACGTAAATACCCTTGCACTTTCAAACTGCGATATCTTCCTTATTTGAAGTCAGAATTTGATGATTCCGGTCTTATTTCGAAGATAATTTCACAAACTATTCATCCAAGTAGATAATAGCCCATGACCCTATTGTGGGGTTCAGTAGAGAATCTTAAATCTTTGGGTTAAAGGCCGAAAACCTGCCATATTGGTTCACTTATGCAGAGGGTGGCAAAAATGGGGTGCTTACACAAAATCTAAGAATTGGATAACTTGATGGTATAAATTTCCCTTGTTTACCTCTCTCCTCAATTCTAGGTGGAAACCCTACCTCTAGGCCCATGATCAGAGCACCTTTGTTCAATCTCTGACTCTGACCTCTGTGCATTTCATAATTTTTTCAGAGGTCATCCTAAATTCAAATTGATCTAGATTTGTTGGAGGATGTTCATAACTCATTAATATATGTCCCATAATTTTTTGGAGGTCAAATAAATATCTTAACTATATTAAACATTTCAAATACTATCATGCTTAAATTCTGGCTTTTCTAGATTTAATCCTCATTCATGGATTTTTTTTTTTTTTTTTTTTTTTGCCTAGGCAAATCTTTATGGATGAAGCTTAAATTCTGGGGAGAGACTCTTTGTGACATATATTTTCAAGAAAAAATATCTGATTTGAATTATAATGGTGAAATTTACACAGGAATACGAACAAAGATGTTATTCTACACTTACTCATATGCAGGCCTACACTAGCATGTAACTTCAAGCATGCTTTAATGGAGATGTGAGTTAGAGATGCTTACCTTGCCTCTATTGCAGGGATGGGGACATTGTTGGAGCCTTGAAGCTTGAAGATTAAAGAAAAAGTAAAGGTAAATCTCTCTCTCTCTCTCTCTCTCTCTCTCTCTCTCTCTCTTTCTTTCTCTCTCTCACTCTTTTTCTCTTTTTCTCTTTCTCTTTCTCTCTTTCTCTCCCACTCTCTCTCTCTCTCTCTTTCATGTTTTAGAGGGGGCTCTTGGATTTCGTGGATGGCTTCTTAGAGACCCCTCATGTCACACCCCAATTCTGGGTGAACCAAAAGTGTGATTGAATCGTCAATGAACCAACGGCTCAAACCAAGATCTTGTAAGAACGTGCCAACAATTTAAACCATACATATAAATAGTAAATCAGAGTAAATAAATATCAATAAAATTCTTCATTAAATACTGAACTAAGTGTCTACATGATAAAACATTAATTTAACTAATTATCTCCAAACCAAAACATAATAATAATTTATTACACGTCTTTACCCAAATGAAAAATAGCATCCTAAGTATAAACACAGTAATGGCACTCGCACGATAAGTCATCATCATTCTCCATTGACTACATATCCATAGACACCATGTGTCCATAGGGTAGTGCACTAATGTAGTCTTCCATTGTAGTACCTGCATCATCAACTAAAAAGAAAACAACATTGTGGGATGAGCTCACAACTTAGCTCAGTGAGAAATAAAACATACAGCAAGCAATATGCATGATGTGACATTCAATAGATCTAGTTTAAGTTTACAATGTGCTGTGGTAAGGATAGGCTACAACCACACCTCCATACATGAAAGTGTGAGCATACCCAACGATCAGGGTCTAACCAAAATCGTCGTCACCCCACAACACTCACTACAAAATAGAGATAGAGCTACAGCCCAGTGGTAGGCTACAACGAAACCATTAGCTCCCACCTAATACTCTACCTGTACTAGTACATATGCCCCTACTAGTGATGACTTGCAAACTAGGTTCGTCACTAACCAATCTTAGATGTCAATAAAGTGTATCTAAGGCCTTACCCCAATATCCTTCAATATAGAACAAAGATAGAGCTAGAGTCCATTAGTAAGGCTATGGCCAATACCTCAAGCACTCCCCCTGATACCCTACGATATACTAAGCACGTTAAGATAACAGCGACATGATGATGTCAATGTGCTGAATAGTTTGAGACCACAACCTCTCCCTACTCAACATACCAACCACACACAAATACATGCCTATCCTCATCATCATCATCATACAAAATAAGTAAATATGCATGAACAATGTATATAATAGATATTGGATGACATGTTATATGCACAGACAATCAAATCAACACAAACATAGGGTAATTTATTATTAACCATTTAGTTTGGGATCTTGTCCCTCACCTGTTGAGTACTATTGATTCTCTTCAAGACCTTGGAAGTAACTTTGCTTGTTTACAAGTCCTTGAAAATCATTAGGATTAAGTTACGGTTTACTTCTGTTCAATTTTCGACGTTTAGACTGATTATCCGGACTGGCAATTTAAACACTGCATGTTGTGCGACCGAACATCAATCTGGATAACCCTGAAATGCTTCCTGAGAGTGTGCAGTAGCTTGTCCAGTCCCACACTAGGTGCTTCCTGGACAACCGGACTGGATAACTTCCAGGGCACTCTTCAGGCTATCTTCCAATCTGACTTCCTTCATAGTCAATTCTTTAGCTCTCTTCTGGGGTTCATCCTATACCATTCTAAGGTCAAGAATACATTAGGGTTATTACCCTAGATCTACACAACCCTAATGGTCTTTGTTATACTGTGAGGACAAATGTGGGAAATGCTCCTCATCAAGATAAAATATTGTATCAATGAAAATCAATGTCTTGTTGGAGTTGCCACCTAGATTAAGGTTAGGACCTCTAAAAATGTAGCCTCACCCTAAGGTAAGACTTCTATTGACTCATGACCCAATGCATCAGTTCTTTGGTCTGCAAGAAATCGGGTAAGTATTCAGGATATGGTTATGGGAAGGTGTAGGCACCCAAATCGCCCGATCAAAATTGGCCTCCTAAACTTTCCCTAAACTCTAATTTTGACTATGCTTGGTTAGCTGGATGATAAGGGTTCAATGGGGGATATCCTAAACCAAGTTGCTAAGTTCTGCTAACCTAGGGTTCAGCCAAACATGTTTTGAAGCAAATAAACAAGCAAACATAAAGTACTATACAGTGAACCAGACCAAAGATGGTTCGATCCTGGACTAAATCTGAGGCATCCATCTCAAACTGCCAACGTATTCCAAAGAAATCAAATCCAAAACATAGTTCGATATGGGTTTTGTGATTAAAGATTATGGAAGTGGTTTATGCATGTGCTTCAATTAGATTCTTTGTTCAAGTTGAAGTTTATGCAGGATGGATGGTTGATGGGTGGCTTCATACCGTATTTGGGACTCCCAAACTGCCTACATATTCTATGGTTTACCCTAGAAATCAGGTACAACATAGTTCGAAAGGCTTGTGAGAGTCGGATTTTGAATGTGTACCAAATTCTTACCATCTTTGTCAATAGGATTTAGGGATGAAACCCAAACTCCTACCATTTTTGTCAATAGAATCTAGGGATGAGAACTAAACTCCTATCATTTTGTCAATAGGATCTAGGGATGAGACCTAAACTCCTACCATTTTTGTCAATAGGATCTAGGGACGAGACCCAAACTTCTACCAATTTTATCAATAGGATCTAGGGATGAAATCTAAACTCCTATCATTTTTGTCAATAGGATTTAGGGATGAGACCTAAACTCCTACTATTTTTGTCAATAGGATCTAGTGATGAGACCTAAACTCCTATCATTTTGTCAATAGGATCTAGGGATGAGACCTAAACTCCTACCATTTTTGTCAATGGGATCTAGGGATGAGACCTAAACTCCTACCATTTTTGTCAATGGGATCTAGGGATAAGACCTAAACTCCTACCATTTTTGTCAATAGGATCTAGGAATGAGACCTAAATTCCTACCATTTTTTATCAAAAGGATCTAGGGATGAGACCTAAACTCCTACCATTTTTGTCAATGGGATCTAGGGATAAGACCTAAACTCCTACCATTTTTGTCAATAGGATCTAGGGATGAGACATAAACTCCTACCACTTTTATCAAAAGGATGTAGGGATGAGACCTAAACCCTACCATTTTTGTGTTTCTATTTTAGGTTCCTAGGGTTTCCTATCCCATTGGGTGTGATTTCCATTTTTAAGGTTTCCTACCCTTTCTCTCTATCTTTCCAATTCTAGGGTTTATCTTTCCCTAATTGTTCTTTCCATTCCAGGGTTTATCTTTCCATATCTGTTCTTTTTATTTTTTGGGTTTCACTTTCCCTATCTGTTCTTTCCATTCTAGGGTTTATCTTGCCCTAATTGTACTTTCCATTATTAGGGTTTCCTACCCTAATTATGATTTTTTTTCAATTTTATCTCTTTCCAAGATCAAATATGGCAGGTGAAAGCATTCCAACTATAGCAGTGATAGCATTCCAAATACAGCAGTGATAGCATTCCAAATATAGCAGTGCGCATGTGAATAATCCGAATATAGCAGTGTGCATCCAAACATGGTAGTGACATCTAAACATAGCAGTGCGCATGTGAATAATCCAAACATAGCAGGTGAACAATCCGAATATAGCAGTGAGCATTAAATCATGGCAGTGACATCCAAACATAGCAGTGAGCATTCGATCATAGTAGTGACATCCAAGCATAGCACTGGTCCAACATAGCATGTAAAAAAATTTATACCTGTTAATAAACAATCCACTCTCCTTCTTTCTTGTCAAAACTAGAAAATAAGGAAGCATTCTCCACTCTCTATCTCTGTTACTTTAATGAAAACCAAAAAAATCAGAATATGCATCTCACCATTCATTCTTTCTCTTATAAGCATGAAAATCAAAAATATACATCTCACCATTCACTCTCTCTCTCTCTTACTCTGATGAAAACCAGAAAATCAGAATATGCATCCCACCATTAACTCTCTCTTATAAGCATGAAAATCAGTAATATACATCTCACCCTCTCTCTCCCTAAACACTCTCCCTTATTAAACTTCTGAAAACTGCACCTCATCTCCCTTTGTATCATGGAATTCATAAATAAAATAAAATAAAAAATAGAAAGAAGAAACCCTACACCTTCTCCCTCTTCTTTCTCTCACTTCCTTTCTCCAAACCCTATTATCAACTCTTTCCCTTTCTCTTTTCTCAAACCGACAAAGCCTCCTGTCCACTACCGGACACCTCATGCTCTCTTTTTATTCTTTCCTCAGCCAGTCCTTCCCTTGGTCTTTTATTTGTTCTCTCAAACTAACGGGCCAAACTTAAATGAGTAAACCAGAAACAAAATCAAACATAGATGGAGCCAAGAGATACGGAATAACAAGAAGTCTCAGAAAAACTAATGCATTCCGAGCAGAAGTAGTAGGAAAAACTACAATGAGGTGGGAGGAGTTTTCATGGACAAACTTAACATCACATATATTATTCTCCTCAATCACATATTAAACCCAATCGTGAAAGCACCAATAGCAGAAGTAAACTAAACACACAACTAAACTGTCTATTTCAACCATCTATAGAGACTGCATGTGCAAATCGACATCATTCATATGCATGGATATAATGGATTCAATAGATGGAAAACAAGGAGGACATACTTGAAAATCAAGGCAATCTCTTAAGGATAATACCAAGAAGATGGAGCAACTTCGCCACTACAAATCGGCGACTCTATTAGAACCTCCCTTTTTTTTCTTTTTTTCTAAATTTCTTTCTCAGATTTTTCCCCCCTTCTTCTTGAGTGCTTAGCTCCCTCTCTTTTTATCACCTCCCCCTCTTTTCTTTTCTCCCTTTCCTCTCTCTCTTACTCTCTCCTTTACAAATTTGGGGAGCAGCCCTCAAGTTCCTCTCCTCCTCCTTTTTTTCTCTTTTTTCTTTCTATCTCTTTGATTTTTCTCTCTCTCTCTCTCTCTCTCTCTCTCTCTCTCTCTCTCTCTCTCTCTCTCTCTCTCTCTCACCATTCCCTCTTCTAGTCCTCCCCTCCAATCTCTCTCCCACTCTCCATTCCTTTTTTCTTTTCTTCTCTATCTTTCCTTCTTTCCAATCTGCCCGTATCTCAAAATTCTCTCAAATCTTCTTTCCATCTCCTTTCCATATTCTATTTCTTTCTTCTTTTGGTTATGTCCTTCAATTTCTTTCCATCTTTCCATTCCATATCTCTCCTCTCTAATATCTTTTCTCCCTCGATGGATCTCAGTCCTTTTTCTCTCAATTTCTCAATCTCTTTCCTCTCGATCCTTTTTTTTTCTTTTCCTCTCAGTCTGCCCTCCTTCGATCAGTTGGCCTCTCCCTTAAATTCCATACAGAGCCCCTCTTTTCTTTTCTTTAATTCTTTCCTCTTTTCTTCAATCGGATATTTTCCCTTCTCCTTCCTATTCTTATTCTTCTTTCTTTTCTGTTTCTAGAGTCCACTGACTCTTTTCCTCCTTTTTTTCCTTTTTTTTTTCTTTTATTTCTTTCCTTTTTCCAAACTCTTTTTTTTTCTTTCTAATGTCTATACTTGTCTTTCTTGGCCAGCTTGGTCTTCCCTTCCTTTTTTTTTTCCTATTTGCTTCCATGTTGACAGCTGCTCTCTTCTTTCCTAAAACAAAGCCACGGCCAGCTCACTCCCTCTCAAATTTTTATGTTTGAACTCATACCATCGATTCCATGTATACATATAGATAAATATAATATAATATAACTCATACATGCATATGCATAGATATATATAATATAAGTATAACATGTGTTTCATATGAGCTGAGTTGATTAGGTCTAAACTGGTCTAGGCTGTGCAGAGTTGGACTAAGTTGGGTTAGACTGAGTTAACTAGATTGGGGCCAAGACTGGCTTTTCTCTCTTTATCATGAACCCAATCTGACTGTATTTCCTTATGGGATTCTTCGACAATCCTTGTCTCAAATATTCCACGTCCACTCTGTAGAATACCAAAAATGAGGAATAATAGAGCTTGGATCACCTGATTTGGATGTAGGGTGACCAAAATATGAATTTCTGAAGATTAAATCTTGTAATTTTGCATGGGACCCTTCAGAGACCTCTGTCTAGAATTTCCTACGTCTACTTTGAAGAGTATCAAAAATGGAGAATAGTGGCACTTGAATCACCTGATTCGGACGTAAGACGACCAAGATATGAAGAATTGAAGTTCTATCGATAATTCTTCATGAAAGCTTGCATGGGACCCACCGATGGCCTCTGCCCGGATTCTTCACGTCCATTTTGAAGAGGACTGAGAATGAAACACAATGGCATTGGAATCACCTAATTCGAATGTTGGATGACCAAGTTATGATGATTGAAATTTTGACGATAATCCATGCATGCAACTTACGATAATTACGTAAAAGCCCCTGCATTTTTAAATCGACTAAAACTGCAGTATCTTCCTCGTTTAATGTCAGAATTAGATGATTGTAGTCCCACTCTGAAGGTAATTCTATGACCTATGCATCCATGAAGATTACAGCCTGTGGCCTTGCTGTAGGACCCAGTGAAAACTACCTCGAGGTTGCAGCCAAAAATCCAAACTTTCACTCATCTCTCTTCCTTTATTGTCCACACACCAGTAGGACTTTATTCAGCTGGGATGTCAAAAATGGGATGCTTACAGATGCCCCTCTTCGGCCGAGATTGTGAACAATTGAGGCCGAAGATAAAAAGCGGCCCATTTTTGCATTGCTTTGTAGTTTATCTAGATGCTATGCTTGCTTCCTAAAGATCTTCCATGCTGTGAAACTTACAATTGGGTATGTTGAACTTCTTGAGTAGTGTCTTATTGGGTTTGTACTTTTCTCAAACCCGCTTGTTGTAACTTTTGCTCCACGCAACCTTCATTGTGTATCCTAAACCACAAATTGATTGTAAGTACCGAAATGAACCGGACCGATTAGGTTAAGGTGGTGGACCGAATTTTGGGACTTGTCCCAAAATTGCCTACGTATCCTTTGGGACTTTGTCCCTCTAGAATCAGGTCCAAGAATGTAGTTCAGGCTAGGGCTTTCTCTCTGTTTTTTTTTTTTTCATGCAGTGTTCTGTATTCATTTGTAAACTGCTCGAGCGAGGGCAAGCTTTGAGCACGTCGCCAAAAGATATCCTACAAAGGTGCAAATCCACAACAACATGGGATCATGAGTGAATCTAACGGGTTCTCTGAGGCGATAACTATTCAGACTTTCTCTGACTATACTTCTGCTAATGTACATACTCACAAAGATATTGTACTACCATGTCTGGGCCTAAATTTTTGAGTCAAATGAAAGCGTGAGAGAAGTCAATGGCCTAGATAGGCTGATAAAAAACTGTTCTAAATGGGTCAGCCATCTGGGAGAGCGTTTGGTTGTTCATGTAGAATGGTCTAATCCCCACTAGGAGATGCCACTTTGGCTTATCAAAGATGGACCAATGAGACTCCTAGACACCGTTTGAATTGATGAATGGCTGATGTGAGTCCTGGTCAGAGTTTCTTTTTTGTTTTTTTTTTTTATGATTATTGTTCAGAATGGCATGCTCACAAGAGTCACGATAGAGATATGAAACAAGGACTTAATGTGAAACTCTGGAAAGGTCGCCAGATTATTAGACGGGAGATAGAGTTCTTGCCAGAAATCAAGAATTCTTTCCCTAACAGTATGAAGAACTAACATCCCTTCATGCTGAAAGTCGTTCGCCTCATTTGAGAATCTTGTCCAACCTTACTGTGAATCCTGCCAAATGGCTAAGTCAGCTTGCCCCAAGTCTATAAATAGAAGCCTATCCACACCTCTTTTTTTTTTTTTTTTGGTATGTAGGCTACACCTAATAACGCTTTACTTGATCCAAATTTGTCAAGTATTGTAATTCATCTCCATTCAGATCCATTAGACGAATAGCCTTCCCTGGCAATATCTCCTTGACAATGAATGGTCCACTCCAGTTTGGACTGAACTTGCCCCGTGGATCATGTGTCGGTGCTCTCTGTTCCTTCAGCACTAAATCTCCAATTACTAGTTGACATACTCGGACCTTCTTGTTGAATGTGTTTGCTATTCTCTGTTGGTACTTCTTCGTATTGTCTGCTGCCTTGATTCTTCTTTTATCTATGAGGCTCAATTCATCGTATCTAGCTTGAAGTCGTTCTGTCTTGGGAATTTTGCATTCCATTGCTACCCTTAGTGATTGTACCTCTAATTCAATGGGAAGGACTACCTCCATGCCATAAACCAAGGAATAAGGCGTTGCTCTAGTAGATGTCCTGATTGAGGTCCTATAGGCCCAAAGTGCATACCGTAATTTATCCACCCAGTCAGCATTGGTTTGTGCCATCTTCTGTAGAATAACCTTTATGTTTTTATTGGCCGCTTCAACTGCCCCATTTGTCTGTGGTCTGTATGGAGAGGATCTATGCCTCTTGATATGGAATTTGTCACACAGTTCCTCCACTTTACCCCTGAAGTGCTGTCCTTGGTCAGAAATAAGAGTTTGAAGCATCCCATGCCAATAGATGATTTGCTCTTGTAGGAATTTTGCTACTTTGTTTGTTGTGAGTTTCGCATATGCCTGAGCTTCCACCCACTTTGTGAAATAATAAATGGCAACCAAAATAAACTCTTGTCCACTAAAAGCTTTGGGATGTATCTTGCCTATCACGTCAATGCCCCAAGTCGAGAAAGGCCATGAGGAGCTGAGTGTGTGCAGTTCCGTTGGAGGTACATGAATCAAATTGGCGAACACTTGGCATTTGTGGCACTTCCTCACATATTCTACACAGTTTGCTTCCATGGTGTTCCAAAAATGCCCCAATCAAAGGATCTTCTTTGTGAGCATTCTGGCATTCATATGGGGGCCACATACCCCTTGGTGTACTTGTTCAATGATGTTCTGTGCATGTTCTTCATCAATGTAGACTAGCTGTATTCCTTCATAAGGCCTGTTGGAACCTTGGCCAAGTTGAGCTGTTGAGAGCAACTTTGTATGTGTTGTCATTGTTGGCAACCTTGGCAACCTCTGGACAGTCAGCAGACAAAGTGGATAGACAGTCAGCAGGCAGAGTGAACAGTCAGTCAGCAGACAGAATGGACTGTCAGTAGGCATGGTTGGACAGTCAAAAGCTTATTTGGAAGCTTGTTCCCAGTTCACAGTGCTTACAGTTCAGTGAAAGAAGACATATTAAGTTACAGAGGCAAAGAAAGAGAATGGAGATCAGAAAGAAGAGAGAAAAAGAAGAGAGAGTGTGGAAAGAGAGTGTCTGTAGGTCCCACTGCCAGACAGGGTGACTGGGTTAGTGCACTGACAGCAGTTGATGAGCAAGTCTAGCATGAAGAAAGAGATTGAAGAAAGAAGATGAGGAGAGAGAAAGAAGAGAGAGAAGATAAGGAGAGAGAAAGAGGAGAGAGAGTAGGTGGGGACTAGGTGGGTCCCACCTGGGGCGGCCAGGCCAGCATGGCCCAGGCCTGCATGGCAGCCAGCCCTGGCCAGCATGGTCGATGCCAGCGGCATCAAGCCAGTAGCAAGCAGGCAAGCCAGTAGCACACAGCAAGCCCACCATGCACAGCAGCAGCATGTCGCGCACAGCAACATGCCGTGCACAGCAGCATGCCGTGCACAGCAGCTTGCCATGAGCACAGCAGCAAGGCCCTGCGCTCGGCTATGACGCATGCCACCAGGGCAGCAGCAGCACCCGCGCGTGCGTCGCTTCGCAAGGTTTTTGGCATGCGCACCATCTGTTCGACGCAATGCCGCAATGAAGTCCCTCCCTCAGCACCCTACTAGAATGGCCTCCTCTCTAGGTGATACTCATCGGTTACAGAGGCCATTTTCGATATTGTAGAGGGCATTTTGGTCCTTTGAAAAAGAGAAGATTCCACCTCAATGGCTCAGATCAAGCCACGTACGTTAGATCCAAGATCGGCGACTCAAATTAAGGCGGGATTCGGTGTATCTCTTTTATCACGTCAAGATGCTTGCGCGAGGCCTATGATTGGCTCGATGCAATTTATCGTGATGATCCGCGTCGCATGGAATCGAATCCATGATTCGGTGTAGCATGCATAAGGTGTGCAGGTGTTGAGGATCCTAATCTGAGGGCTCTCATTTGGTTCGAGATCCACTGACGGGATTTAGATGATCTGACGGTCCAGAGGCTTTATCGGCTTCATCTGACCGATCCAGCGGTCTGAAATTGAAGATACCATCTCTGCTAACCAGAGCTCGACAACAGCGTACGGTGGGTCAGCGGCAGCCGCGCTATGGTGCTTCGCGCCGCATTGAATGAGTTTGAAAGATTCCTTTTGGAATATCCTGATTGGCCGATCTTCTTTGGGGCATATCTCAGCCGTCCGAACTCTGTTTTGGACCTGTAATATATCAAACTGAAGGTTTTTCGAAGGGCAAGCTATTTGAAGGAGTTTGAGCTCGAGCAGAAGAAGAAAAATGGCAATTTTAAGGCAAACTTCTCTTTAAAGCTTTTAAGAGCTATACTTTAACTCCTATTTTCTATGTGAGGCCATTAAAGCTTCATTGAAGCTTAGGAAGAGTGCTTGGACAAGCTGTGAGAGTCCAATGAAGCCATGGTGATAAAGAATGACCTGTGTAGCTAGTAAAGAGGTCGAGAAGCTAGCACAGAGAGCCTTACATCAGCTGTGAGCAAGACCGGAAGGTAATCACGCACACAAACTCTACTTTCTGTATCAATGCCATATGGGAAGGGTTTGTAATCACTATTTGATAAATACTTTGTAATCTGTCAAGTTGGGGGCTTGACTGGAGTGGGGGTTGTTGCCTAGGATACAGTTGCAGCTTTGAATGCGGTTGATGTTGTAACATCGGGGTTGTAGGTGCAACCATAGCATTAAAGTAGCGTATTGGGTATAATATGAAACCTTGGTTAGGGTATTACCCCGTGGACTAGCCATCACAGTGAGTGATTGGTGAACCACATTACATCCTGTGTCGTGAATGTGTATGAAACTGTGTATGAGTGTGGAATAGAAGTCTGTGTGTTGCAGGTCTGGGTGTACACACTTGACAGGCCAAGCCCCTGGTATGGATACCTGTGGGTGTGTGGTTTGTGTGTGCACGAAATGTGTTTGACATATTGACAGAGAGAAAAGTCCAGTTGACAGTTCAAGACAGCACATAGTGAATAACAGCTCTTGGCAGTAATTTTCAAAACAGTAGGCCAAATCATATTGTTGGGAAGATTTTTAGTGGTCATTGATTCACCCCCCCCCCCTCAGTGTCAACCTGGGATCAACAAGACCGCTTGGACAAGATATCTTCGCACAATACAAACTGCAAGGCATATTGTCTCATGAATTTCTTGTCTCCTATCGTGGCATCAATGGGGTACTTTCCTTCCTTGATGAAATCCACAATTGGTGCAAACCAAGGGCGACCATCTACTATCATGGCATTGACCTCACCCACGTATGTAGGCTGTGTTCTTCTTTCAATTATCAAAGGTTTGATCTTCTCTGCTGGATCATCGTTGATCATTGATGCCAGGGTGGCCAATGCATCAACATACATATTAGTATCTCTGGGCGAGTAGTCAAACTTTATTTATTCAAAACTCTGAGTCAATGCCATTGCACATTCCTTGTAGGGTATCAACTTTTCATCCTTGGTCCTCCAATCTTCTCTAACTTGATAAATGACAATAGAGGAATCACTATATACTTTCAGTTTCTTGACGCCGATGGCTAATGCCGCTCTAAAACCCATAATGCATGCTTCATATTCTGCAATATTGTTTGTGCAATCAAACTCCAAACGGAAGGCAAACGGTATAAATACACCTTCTGAGTCTATAAATAGCACTCTTGCACCGTATCTTCTGTAATTGGCTTCATACCCGATGAATTTCTTACTTAAGTAGTAGAATGCCATCTCCGTTCGCCCATCTAAGTCATGTTGTGCAAGCATGGTTCCCATAGAATTGTCCAATACTGATAAATATAGTAACAGGGGCCTCCCAGGCACTGGGGGTACGAGGACCGGTGGATTCATCAGATATGTCTTGATCTTCTCGAATGTCATTTGACATTAAGGGTTCCAGGTCTTTGGCTGATCCTTTCTCAATAGCTTAAATATTTGCTCACATGTGGCCGTGAGGTGTGCAATGAATCTGTTTATGTACTGTAATCTTCCTAAAAATCCCCTTATCTCCTTTTCAACCCTTGGTGGTGGCATCTCTATTATAGCTTTGATCTTTGATGGATCTATCTCAATTCCTCTACGGCTAACCATGAAGCCCAACATTTTCCTGGTGTCACTCCGAATGCACATTTTTAAGGGTTTAATCTCAGCTTGTATTGTTTAATTCTCTCAAAGAATGCTCTGAGTGCGGGTATGTGGCCTTTGCGGGTAACGAATTTTATAATCATATCATCGACGTACACCTCAACCTCTTTGTATATCAGATCATGTAATATGGTTGTGCCCTGTCACACCCCAATTCCGCACTGTTCAGAATGGTGTGATGAACCACTAGCAAACCAACGGTTCAACCAGGATCTCGAGTAGGCTATATCCGTGTTATCTAAACTTCCACACATCCATAATCATAATCAGAGTAAATACACAATAGCGGAAATCTTATAATAAAATGAACTGAAAATCTACTGTGATATAAATATTAAATAGCAATTTATTCTGTATCAACTGGGACATAAATAATTATCAAATACATGTCTTTATTAAATTCAAATAAAGCAACCTAAGAAAAATCTAATCGAACACACATGAGTTACACTCGCAAGAGGAGTCATGTGTATCTACTTCAGCTTCAGCTTCCACTGCCGCCACGTTCCCGTATGCTGAAGCATTCATATAATCTTCAACCGTATAACATGCATCATCAACTAAAAATATTCAACGTCGAGGGGGTGAGCACACATCACGGCTCAGTGAGTAGACAAAACAATGCAACAATACATATGCATGCAATCAATTCATATCTTTGGTCTGGTTTATAGTTTGCAATGCGCAATAGAAAGGTTGGGTGGTCAAAGGTTAACGTTTATTGACCCCGTCTCTATACACAGGGTGTGGAAGTCCGCCCGAAGGTTAATGTTTATCGTCGTCCCCATCCACCCTAATCATGACATTATACAACAAAGGTTAACGTTTATTGCTATATAATACCATACCAACACGTAAGCCCCTGTTAGTGAGGGCTTGCAAACTGGGCTCGCAACTAACCAATCCTAATGGCAAACAGTGTATCCAAGGCCTCACCCCATCATCCCTCAGAATGTCCATAGAGATAGAGCTAAGGCCCCCCGGTAGAGTCAGAGACTACAAGGACCGAGACCACCTCCCCTGATACTCTACGACATAATAGTTCTGCTAAAGTAATGGCGATACGACGATGCTAATGCACAACACTTGAGTTAGAGATAGAGCTAAAGTGCTGAGACCCGCCAAAGGTTAGTGTTTATTGACGTTCCCATCACACCTCCCCTGATACTCGCTCGCATCAAGTACACCAACCACACACATACAATCACATGCCTATTCCTATCATCATCATCATCATCATCATCATCATCATCATGTTATAAACAATAAAATAAATATGCATGAACAAATAATAGAATATTGGATGACATGTTGTATGCACATTACAAACATATTCGCATAGAATCAAGCATAACATTGGACTCAAGAAATAGAAAACAGTTTGTTATTAACCAATTAGTTTAGAGTTCTGTTTCCTCACCTTAGCTTGCTAATAGATACTTTTCCAAGCTTTAGAATCACCTTTATATTGTTATTATATTGCTAGAAGACCTAACAACTCGATAGAATTTAATTAGAATTAATTCTGAATTTAAAAACTATTTTGTTAACTGAGGGTCGGAGGTAGGGTCGGAGTCCTGATCAACCCTGGGTGCGACCCTCCCCAAACTCTAAACTTTTCGAACACTGAGGGTCGATGGTCAGGATCACCTAGGGTCGGATGGTCATCGACCCTCGGTGCGACCCTCGATGCAGTTTGGTCCAATTCCCTCTTTTAGTCCATTCTTCGTGCTTGGGATCCTATGGCTTGCTCCTACATTCCATTCTACATTCATTCCATGGTCTGAAATCATGTATAATCCACCTAGATAGCTTTCATGTAATCCCCCATGGTTTCCCATGAAAACCTAACCACGGGTTGATGGTTTGGGTTTCTCCGAGATCACACTCTCATCAATATCTAACCTAAGGTCTGTAGAAACTCATGGAATTAGTATCCATACCTGAGAAGAATACTCTTTCTCTGCAACTCTACTCTTTTGACTAAATTCTCTTCCTTGCTTCTCTTCTTCCTCTTTTCCTTCTCTTCTCTTTCTCTCAATTCAATTAGGGTTGTAAAAGGAGTGAAAGAGGCTTAGGGACGTCCTTTAAATAGAGTAGGAACATCCTAAATAAGTCCCATTGAGATTAGGGAAGAATCCCAATCGAAAATTAAGAAATTTCCTAATTTCTATTTCTTACGGTAACCGAGGGTCGATGGGAGGGTCAATGATCCCGTCGACCCTAGGATTCAAGATGTCCGACCCTCCCTTCAAATTGAGGGTCTGACTTTCTGCTTTGGAGGTCCGACCCTGCTTAGCTGGGTATGCGACCCTCCCTTCAAATTAAGTGTTTTTGGGTCGATTTGATACCTGGGATCTCGATCTCCTTCATGCCCTTGGTCCATTTAACTCGACCATGATGGGTAAACCTGGTTCAAGGTGGTAAGACCGGGTTAGATTGACACGGGTCTTATAACTCCCCCCTACTTATAAAAATTTCAACCTCGAAATTGTACGTACCTTCTGAATCAAATAAGTGAGGGTATTGCTTCCGCATCGCATTTTCTTCTTCTCATGTAATTTCTTCCATGTCTCCACTTTTCCATGTGACCTTAACATAATAGATATCTCGGTTGCGTAGACGTTGAGCCTTTCGGCTGGTGATTTCTATTGGTGTTACTTCAAATGTTAAATCATCAGTTAATTCTGGCAAATCTACTGTCAAAACGTGCGTTGGATCCTTGACATACTTCTTCAATAGGGAAATGTGAAATACATCATGCACACTCGACATAGATGGTGGTAGTGCTAACTGATAAGCCACTTTACCACGCTTAGCTAGAATCTCATATGGCCCGACATATCTTGTACTTAGTTTCCCTTTCTGTCCGAACCTTTTCAATCCTCGCATAGGCGATACCTTCAAAAATAATTTATCACCTACGGCGAACTCCAGATCTCTGCGTCGAGTATCTGCATATTGCTTCTGACGATTCTGAGTTGTTTTTACTCTTTCCTTGATAATGTCGACCACTCGGCAAGTCTCTTCAACAAATTCTGGCCCAACAATACTACGTTCTCCAACTTCATTCCAAAACAAAGGAGTTCGACACTTTCTGCCATACAGTGCCTTATAAGGTGACATCTGTATAGTAGCCTGATAGCTATTGTTATAAGCGAACTCGATCAATGGTAACTTTTCATCCCATGATCCTTTGAAATCAATTACATATGCTCGTAGCATATCTTCTAGAATCTGAATTGTACGCTCTGACTGTCCGTCTGTCTGTGGGTGGAATGCGGTACTGAACTTCAATGTTGTACCCATAGCCTTTTGCAATCCTTCCCAAAACTTGGAAGTGAATCGTGGATCACTATCAAACACAATACTTTCTGGAACACCATGTAATCGAACAATATTATCCACATACAGCTTTGCTAACCTCTCCAGTGTATACTGAGGTCGTATCGATATGAAGCGAGCTGTTTTAGTCAGACGGTCCACAATCACCCAAACTGCGTCAACTCCTCAGTGGTAGTCCCGTAACGAAGTCCATAGTGATGCAGTCCCATTTCCATGCCGGTTCCGGTAATGGCTGTAACAGTCCTGTGGGTCTTTGTCGTTCAGCCTTTACTTTCTGACAATTTAGGCATTGAGACACGAACTTGGCTACATCTGCTTTCATTCCCCTCCACCAATATAGTTTTTTTAGATCATGATACATTTTTGTACTTCCAGGATGTATCGAATAGATGGTGGTATGGGCTTCTTTCATCTGTCGGTGTCTAATGTCCATATTTTTTGTTTTCGGTACACATATTCTTCCTTTGTATTTCAGTACTTTCTCTTCGTCCAAGATGAACTCAGGGTTAGTTTTACCTTTCTCGATATCTTCTTGTACTGTTCTCAGATAAGGATCTGATTTGATAGCTGTCTTCACTTCATCCATTATATCCGGTATAATCTTCAATGCCGCGAACATGTTTGAAAATCGATGAATAAACCCTTGGTTGACTGATCCCTCCGTTGTATCTATCACATACTATTCATTACCATGATTGAATACCTTTCCGGTAGTACACATTGCTGCAGTTGTGCTAACCTCCCCCTGAGATTTTATCATTGCATTTCTGCTCAACGCATCCGCTACTACATTCGCTTTTCCCGGATGATACTGGATATCACAATCATAGTCTTTCAATAGTTCCAGCCATCTTCTTTGTCTCATATTCAACTCCTTCTGATTAAATAAATAAGTAAGACTTTTATGGTCCGACTTAATTTGGAACTTCTCTCCATATAAGTAATGTCTCCATATCTTGACAGCATGTACTACTTGCTCTCCTTACATAAGCACACATCCTAATCCCAGTCCTGACGCATCAGTGTATAAGGTAAATGTCTGTCCTAGAACAGGAATAGACAAAATCAGAGCGGATATCAATCTAGTCTTCAATGTTTGGAAGCTCTTCTCACATTTATCCGTCCACTCAAACTTTTCACCTTTCTTAGTCAAACTGGTGAGAGGTACAGCAATTCGGGAATAGTCTTCCACGAATCTTCGATAATAACCAGCGAGACCCAAAAAACTTCTAATTTCCGAAACGCTCTTTGGTGCTTCCCACTTTACTATAGCCTTGATCTTGCTGGGGTCCACCTTGATTCCTTCAGCGGATACTACATGGCCTAAGAAGGCGACTTCACTTAGCCAAAACTCACACTTCGAAAATTTGGCATATAGCTTCTCTTTCCTTAAACGCTGTGGGGCAGCATTTAGGTTCTTGATATGAGTTTTTTCGTCCTTGGAGTATACCAATATATCATCAATAAATACTATAACCGATGTATCCAACATGTCGTGGAAAACCCGGTTCATTAGTTCCATAAAAGTTGCTGGTGCGTTCGTTAATCCAAAAGACATGACCAAGAACTCATAATGTTCGTATCTGGTCCTGAAAGCTGTCTTAGGAATATCACCATCTTTAATCTTCAATTGAAGATAGCCTGATCGAAGATCGATCTCAGAAAATACCTTTGCTCCTTGCAACTGATCGAACAAGTCATCGATCCGTGGTAGTGGGTATCGATTCTTGATTGTCAGTTTATTCAACTCTCGATAGTCAATGCATAATCGAACACTACCGTCCTTCTTCTTCACGAATAACACCGGCGCTCCCCATGGTGATATACTGGGTCGAATATAACCCTTGTCTAGTAGTTCTTGTAGTTGCACTTTCAGTTCCTTCAGTTCTGTAGGAGCCATTCTATAAGGTGCTTTTGATACGGGTGCGGCTCCAGGTACAAGATCTATCACAAACTCTGTGGCTCGGTTGGGTGGTAAACCTGGTAGTTCCTCCGAAAATACGTCGGGATAGTCCCGCACGACTTCAATATCTTACATTTGTGGTGCTTCCTTGGTTAGGACGACCACTGATACTAGATACCCGACTGCCCCCTTCTCGAGGCACTTCTTAGCCTTTAGTGCTGAGAGTATGAGCTTCCGTCTACGGGGAAGTTTGGTTCCCGTAAAACTGAATTCTGCTCCTGCTTGGTCCTTAAATGTTAGCTTCTTTTCGGCGCATAGTAGGTTCGCAGAATGCCGAGCTAACCAGTCCATTCCCAAGATGACATCAAAGTCTGCCATCTCAAGTTGTATCAAGGTTGCATCTAAGGTTTTCTCACCAATGCGGACTAGACATGGTCCATATCCTTTTTCTAATTCTACTTCTAACCCCATCGGTGACCGTACAAGTAATTTGTAGTCTAATGTTTTGATGGGTAAGTTTATCTTCTTTTCGAATGACACAGCTATAAATGAATGAGTAGCTCCTGAATCAAAGAGTACTCGGCGGGTGCGCCATTTTTAGGTATGATACCCGTGATTTATTTTAACTTAGTCTACATGCTCACACAATGTAATTACAACTTCAAAAGTTTCAGTCATACCTGTGACCACATCGGGTGATGCGGCCGCATCCTCGGATGTAACAACATATACTGTCCCTGATGGAACTGCTTCTTGGGCTTAGGGCACTCCCTTGCCATATGTCCCGGTTGGTTGCGATTATAACACTTCGGACTTGCGGAATTTGGCTGTGGCCGAGGTTGAGTTACTGGAGTAGTCTTGGTTGCAGCATTAAAATTCTGAGGGCGGAAAGGCTTATAAGTCTTGTTATTGCCTCCGTTATAAGAATTTCCAGCTGGCCTTTTGATACCCCGGTTTTGTGTGAAATAACTCTCCTTCTGGCTCGATTCAATAACTCGAGCTATTTGGACAGCTTCATTATAAATCTTCTTTTCTAAGCCCAGAACATGCTCTCTGATGCTTCCTCTCAGTCCCGTGACGAACCTACGGGTTTTGGATTCTTCTTCCTGCATACTCAGTGGTGCGAAGAAAAACAGCTCTTCATAACGCTGTTGGTACGCATCCACTGACATCTGCCCCTGATATAGACTCAGAAACTCCTTCTCTATAGAATCTCTAAAGCTTCGTGGAAAATATTTCTCGAAGAAAGCTTCTTTATAAACAGCCCAAGTCAGTTGGGCGTGCTTGGTCAATAGATAGTCCCGGGTAGATTTCCACCAGTGATGTGCATCGCCTTTGAGCACGAAGGTGGCACATAATACTTTTTCTTCCCCTGTAATGGTCATCATGAGGAAATTTCTCTCCATCTCGTCTATCCAGTGTGCTGGCCATAATGGATCAGACGGCTTGCCATTAAATTCCCTAGGCTTCATCTTCAAAAATCTCTCCACCAATCGAGAGGGATCCAACTGATTTTGGGGATATGCCCCAAACATATGGGGTGGATTGTCACACCCCAATTCCGCACACTTCAGAATGGTGTGATGAACCGCTAAATAAACAACGGCTCAACCAGGATCTCTAATAGGCTATCCCCGCGTTATCCAAACTTTACACGCATCCACAATCATAATCAGAGTAATACACAATAGCGGAAAATTTATAAATAATATGAACTGAGAACTAAGATGATACCCATAAATAATAGCAAATTATTATGTGTTTAACTGAGACATAAATATTTAAATACCAAATACATGTCTTATAAATCCAATAAAGAAAACCTACAAAAATATCTAATCGAATACACACGAGTTGCACTCGCAAGAGGAGTCGTGTGTATCGTCTTCAGCTCCAACTTCCATAGCTGCTACAGTTCTGTACGCTGATGCGTTCATATAATCTTCAATTGTATAACCTGCATCATCAACTAAAATATTCGACGTCGAGGGGTGAGCACACAACACGTCTCAGTGAGTAGCCAAAACAATGCAACATTACATATGCATGCAAAAATCAATTTATATCTTTGGTCTTGGTTTATAGTTTGCAACATGCAATAGAAAGGTTGGGTGGTCAAAGGTTAACGTTTATTCACACCGCCTCTATACACAGGGTGTGGAAGCCCGCCCGAAGGTTAACGTTTATCGTCGTCCCCATCCACCCTACCATAACATTATACAACAAAGGTTGACGTTTACTGCTATATAATGCTATACCAACACGTAAGCCCCTATTAGCGAGGGCTTGCAAACTGGGCTCGCTACTAACCAATCCTAATGCCAAACAGTGTATCCAAGGCCTCACCCCAGCATCCCTCAGAATGCCCATAGAGATAGAGCTAAGGCCCCCCGGTAGAGTCAGAGACTACAAGGACCGAGACCACCTCCCCTGATACTCTACGACATAATAGTTCTGCTAAGGTAATGGCGATACGACGATGTCAATGCACAAGACTTGAGTTAGAGATAGAGCTAAAGTGCTGAGACCCGCCAAAGGTTAACGTTTATTGACGTTCTCATCACACCTCCCCTGATACTCGCTCGCATCAAGCACATCAACCACACACATACAATCACATGCCTATTCCTATCATCATCATCATCATCATCATGTTATAAACAATAAAGTAAATATGCATGAACAAGTAATAGAAATATTGGATGGCATGCTGTATGCACATTATAAACATATTAACATAGAATCAAACATGGCATAGGACTCAAGAAATAGAAAACAGTTTATTATTAACCAATTTAGTTTGGGGTTAAGGTTCCTCACCTTAGCTTGCTAATAGATACTTTTCCAAGCTTTAAAATCACCTTTATAATGTTATTATACTGCTAGCAAACCTAACAAAGTCGATAGAATTTAATTAGAATTAATTCAGAATTTAAAAACCATTCCATCAACCGAGGGTCGATGCTAGGGTCGATGCTAGGGTCGATGGGTCTATCGACCCTCCCTCCATTCTGAACTTCCCGAATGCTGAGGGTCGATGGTCAGAAACACCTTGGGTCGGATGGTCTATCGACCCTCGGTGCGACCCTCGGTGTACTCTGGTCAAATTTCTACTTTTTAATCCACTCTTCGTGTTTGGGGTCATATGGCTTGCTTCCTACATTCACTCAACATTCATTCCATGGTCTAGAACCATGTATAAACCATATTTCTCCTTTTCGTGCATCCTCCTGTGGTTTTCCATGAAAACCTAACCATGGATGGATGGTTTGGGTTTCTCCGAAATCCTACACTCAACCATATCTAACCTAAGGTCTGTAGAAACTCATGGAATTAGTATCCATACCTGAGATGATTACTTTTCTCTGCAATTTCTTCTCCTTTTTGCTAGATTCTCTTCCTTGCCTCTCTTCTTCCTCCTTTCCTTCTTCTCTCTTTCTCTCAATTCAATTAGGGTTGTGAAAGGAGTGAAAGTGGCTTAGGGACATCCTTTAAATAGACTAGGAATGTCCTATAATAATCCCATTGAGATTTGGAAAGAATCCCAACCAAAAATTAGGAAATTTCCTAATTTCAGTTTCGTCAGAAACCGAGGGTCGATGGGAGGGTCGATGATCCCGTCGACCCTAGGGTCTTAAGCTGTCCGACCCTCCCTTCAAAACCGAGGGTCTGACTTTCGCTTTTGGGAGGTCCGACCCCGCTTCACCGGGTGTGCGACCCTCCCCCTAGAATTAAGTGTTTTTGGGTCGATTTCGTACCTGGGATCTCGATCTCCTTCATGCCCTTGGTCCATTTAACTCGACCATGATGGGTAAACCTAATTCAAGATGGTAAGACCGGGTTAAATTGACACGGGTCTTACAACTCCCCCCAACTTATAAAAATTTCATCCTCGAAATTGTACGTACCTTCTGAATCAAACAAGTCAGGGTATTGCTTTCTCATAGCATTTTCTTCTTCCCATGTAATCTCTTCCATGTCTCTACCTTTCCATGTGACCTTAACATAGTAGATATCTCTGTTGCATAGACGTTGAACCTTTCGACTAGTGATTTCTGTTGGTGTTACTTCAAATGTCAAATCATCAGTCAATTCTCGAAAATCTACTGTCAAAACATGCGTTGGGTCTTTGACATACTTCTTCAATAAGGATATGTGAAATACGTCATGCACATTTGACATAGACGGTGGTAGTGCTAACTGATAAGCTACTTTCCCACGCTTAGCCTGAATCTCATATGGTCCGACATATCTTGAACTTAGTTTTCCTTTCTGTCCGAACCTCTTCAATCCTCGCATAGGTGATACTTTCAAAAATACTTTTTCGCCTACGGCGAACTCTAGATCTCTTCGTCGAGTATCTGCGTATTGCTTCTAACGGTTCTGAGCTACTCTTACTCTTTCCTTGATGATGTCGACCACTCGACAAGTCTCTTCAACAAATTCTGGTCCAACAATACTACGTTCTCCAATTTCATTCCAAAACAAGGGAGTTCGACACTTCCTGCCATACAGTGCTTCATAAGGTGACATCTGTATAGTAGCCTGATAGCTGTTATTGTAAGCGAACTCGATCAATGGTAACTTTTCGTCCCATGATCCTTTGAAATCAATCACACATGCTCGTAGCATATCTTCTAAAATCTGAATTGTACGCTCCGACTGTCCGTCTGTCTGTGGGTGGAATGCAGTACTGAACTTCAATGTTGTACCCATAGCCTTTTGCAGTCCTTCCCAAAATTTAGAAGTAAATCGTGGATCTCTATCGGACACAATGCTTTCTGGAACACCATGTAGCCAAACAATATTATCCACATACAGCTTTGCTAACCTTTCGAGTGTATATTGGGGTCGTATCGGTATGAAGCGAGCTGTTTTAGTCAAACGGTCTACAATCACCCAAACTGCGTCAACTACTCGAGGAGTCAGTGGTAGTCCTGTGACGAAGTCCATAGGGATGCAGTCCCATTTCCATGCTGGTCCCGGTAATGGTTGTAACCGTCCCGCGGGTCTTTGTCGTTCCGCCTTTACCTTCTGACAATTTAGGCATTGAGACACGAACTTGGCTACATCTGCCTTCATTCCCCTCCACCAATACCGTTTCTTTAGAACATGATACATTTTTGTACTTCCAGGATGTACCGAGTAGATGGTGGTATGGGCTTCTTTCATGAGTCGGTGTCGAATGTCCACACTTTCTGTTTCGGGTACACATATTCTTCCTTTGTATTTCAGATCTTCTCGTCATCCAAGGTGAACTCAGGGTTAGTCCTACCTTTCTCAATATCTTCTTGTACCGTTCTCAGATAAGGATCTGCTTTGATAGCTGTTTTCACTTCATCCACTATATCCGGTATAATCTTCAATGCCGCGAACATATTCGAAAACCGATGAATAAACCCTTGGCTAGCTGATTCATCCGTTGTATCGATCACATACTGCTCGTTACCGTGATTGAATACCATCCCGGTAGTACACATTGCTGCAGTTGTGCTAGTTTCTCCTTGAGATTTTATCATTGCTTTTCTGCTCAATGCATCTGCTACTACGTTCGCTTTACCTGGATGATACTGGATATCACAATCATAGTCTTTCAATAGTTCCAGCCATCTTCTTTGTCTCATATTTAAGTCCTTCTGATTAAATAGATACGTAAGGCTTTTATGGTCCGACTTAATCTGAAATTTCTCTCCGTATAGGTAGTGTCTCCATATCTTGACACCATGTACTACTGCCGCTAACTCCAAATCGTGAGTGGGGTAATTCTTCTCATGTACCTTCAACTGTCTCGATGCATACGCAACTACTTGTTCTCCTTGCGTAAGCACACATCCTAATCCCAATCCCGATGCATCAGTGTATAAGGTAAATGTCTGTCCTGGAACGGGAATGGTTAAAATTGGAGCGGATATCAATCTGGTCTTCAGTGTTTGAAAGCTCTTTTCACACTTATCCGTCCATACGAACTTTTCTCCTTTCTTGGTCAAACTGGTGAGAGGTACGGCAATCCGAGAATAGTCTTCTACGAATCTCCGATAATATCCAGCTAGACCCAGGAAACTTCTAATTTCTGAGATGCTCTTTGGTGCTTCCCACTTCACAATAGCTTCGATCTTACTGGGGTCCACTTTGATTCCTTCCGCGGATACTACATGGCCTAGAAAGGCGACTTAACTTAGCCAAAACTCACACTTTGAAAATTTGGCGTATAACTTCTCTTTCCTTAAACGCTGTAGGGCTGCGTTTAGGTTCTTGACATGGGTTTCCTTGTCCTTGGAGTATACCAATATGTCATCAATAAATACTATCACCGACGTGTCCAACATATCGTGGAAAACTCGGTTCATAAGTTCCATGAACGTTGCCGGTGCATTAGTTAGTCCGAAGGACATCACTAGGAACTCATAATGTCCGTATCTTGTCCTGAAAGCTATCTTTGGAATGTCACCTTCTTTAATCTTCAGTTGATGATAGCCTGATCGAAGATCGATCTTTGAAAATATCTTCGCTCCTTGTAACTGATCGAACAAGTCATCGATCCTGGGTAGTGGGTATCGATTCTTGATCGTCAGTTTATTCAACTCTCGATAGTCGATGCATAATCGAACACTACCATCCTTCTTCTTTACGAACAACACCGGTGCTCCCCATGGAGATATACTGGGTCTAATATAATCCTTATCCAGCAGTTCTTGTAGTTGCACTTTTAATTCCTTCAGTTCTGTAGGAGCCATTCTATAAGGTGCTTTTGATACTATAAGGTCTATTACAAACTCCGTGGCTCGGTCGGGTGGTAGTCCGGGTAATTCCTCCAGAAATACATCAGGAAAATCTCGCACGACATCAATATCTTCCATTTGTGGCACGTCCTTGGTTAGGTCGACCATTGATACTAGATATCCGACCGCTCCTTTCTCAAGGCACTTCTTAGCCTTTAATGCTGAGAGTATGAGTTTGCGTCTCCTGGGAAGTTTGGTTCCCGAGAAACTGAATTCTGCTCCTTCTTTGTCTTTGAACGTTAGCTTCTTCTCGGCGCATAACAGATTTGCAGAGTGCCGAGCTAACCAGTCCATTCCTAAGATGACATCAAAGTCTGCCATCTCAAGTTGTATTTAGGTTGCATCCAAGGTCTGCTCTCCAATGAGAACTGGACATGGTCCATAACCTTTCTCTAATTCCACTTCTAATCCCATCGGTGACCGTACAAGTAATTTGTAGTCTAATGTTTTGATAGGCAGATTGGTCTTCTTTCCAAACGACACAGATATAAATGAATGAGTAGCTCCTGAATCAAAGAGTACTCTGGCGGGTACGCCATTGATAGGTACGATACCTATGATCCGTTTTTACTTAGTCTACATACTCAATCAGTGTAATTATAATCTTAAAATTTTCGGTCATACCTGTGACCACATCGGGCGATGCGGCTGCATCCTCTGATGTAACAGCATATACCCGTCCTTGATGTAACTGCTTCTTGGGTTTTGGACATTCTCTTGCCATGTGCCCTGGTTGGTTGCAGTTATAACACTTCGGGGCTTCAGAATTTGGCTTTGGCTGCGGTTTCGCTGCTGCAGTAGACTTTGGTGCAGTTGCAAAATTCTGAGGACGGAAAGGTTTATACGTCCTGTTATTGCCTCCGATATAAGAATTCCCAGCTGGCCTTTTTATGCCTTTGTTTTGAGTGAAAGAACTCTCTTTCTAGCTCGATTCAATCACTCGAGCAATCTGAACAGCTTCGTTGTATATGGTCTTTTCTAATCCCAAAACATGTTCCCTGATACTTCCTCTCAGTCCCGCGACGAATTTACGGGTTTTTGTATCTTCTTCTTGCATGCTAGCCGGTGCGAAGAAAAACAGCTCTTCATAGCGCTGTTGATATGAGTCTACGGACATCTGCCCCTGATACAGACTCAGAAATTCCTTCTCCATTGAATCTCTGAAGCTTCTTGGGAAATACTTCTCGAAGAATGCTTCCTTATATATAGCCCATGTCAGTAGGGCGTGCTTGGTCAATAAGTATGTCTTTGTAGATTTCCACCAATGATGTGCGTCGCCTTTGAGCATGAAGGTGGCGCATAGCACTTTTTCTTCCTCAGTAATAGTCATCATAAGGAAGTTCCTTTCCATCTCGTCTATCCAGTGTGCTGGCCACAGTGGATCAGACAGCTTGCCATTGAATTCTCTTGGCTTCATTTTCAAAAATCTCTCCACTAGTCGGGAGTGATCCAGTTGATTTTGGTATGCCCCAAACATAGGGGGTGGATACTGATAGTTCCCTTGGGCTGCTTCTGGGACTTGCACTGGAATTGGTGCAGCCGGTTGTTGAGGTGTATGTTGAGCTGGGTGGTTACCCACTGGTGTTGCACTAGCTTGCCCAGTGTGCATGGCTGCAGCCTGAGTGGCTTGAAACATAACTCCCATCGCAACCTGCATTTGAGCTTGTGCATGTTGCATTTGTTGTAGCTGTTGTGCCAAATTCATCACCACTGTTGTTAGCTCTAGTGGTGGTGGTGGCAAATTTGTAGGGTTTGCCGGCTCGGGATTACCCTGTGCGTAATTGTTCTCTTGACTAGTCTCATCCGCCGGTGGTGGTGGTGGGACTGTGTTTCGGGTCTGTCGGGTAACTCTACATCCAGACATATTTACTTTTGAGATGGGTGGTGCCTAAAAATCATCAAAATCAGTGAGAAATCATTTATACTTCATGTAGGCACGCTAACCGATATAAAATTTGAATCCTCAATTCATTCTGAAAAAAAAATACTGTCTTTTCTATGTAGGGTCGATAGTGAGGGTCGATGGTATGTTCGACCCTTGGTATCCGACCCTGGGAATGACCTGTTCTTCCCGAGAGCCGAGGGTCAATTGGAGGGTCGATTCGAGGGTCGATGGTGTCAGTCGAATTGTCCGACCCTCGGACCAAAAATCAGATTTTTAAGATCCGATTCTGGGTCGATTCTCACTATTCCTCCTCCGTTTCGACTCGTCTCTACTCTCCGAGTTGCTACAGTGCTACTTCGCTATTATGGATCGTTCTTAGTCCAAGTTTTGACATCCACATCACCTCTACAAGTAAAATTTCCCAACTTTTCCTGATTTTAGGTTTTTATTTCGAGGTTTTTGCTCATCCAGCTCGTATTTTCCAAATTAAACTTTTTCCAACCGTAAAAATTCTGTTTTTATTGGGGGCTTTTGTTATTGGGGTCTTGAGGAACGAAAGCCCTCAAAAATTTTTGAGTTTCGTCGGTTGGTTAACGAGAAACTTAAATTTTCTCTTTTTGCCCTAATTTGTCGACATTTTCGATTTTTCTTGAATTTCTTCCAATTGGACATCGTCAATTAAAATTTCCTACTGTAGGTGGATTGTAGGATATATTTTAACTTACGTAAGTCCTTATACCCACTTGTATGGTGATGAATGGGCTTCTATTTTAAATTTTTTGGATTTTTATCCTATTAACTCCTTATTTCCTTTCTCTTTCTTATTTTGCAGATACTATGGCCCGTACCAAAGTGCCAAGATTGCGTGATCCACTTCGCTTTCGTTCGAATGAAGCTGAGGCACAGTATGCTGACTATGCCCGTAAGAAAGTGGAAGGGGGTCGAATGGTGAACTTGGCTGAGCTAGCCTTGTTCAATGTGGAGGGAGCATTCGGTGATATGGGGTGGCTCCCTGTCATCACATACGACGCGTGTACGTGTCCAGATTTGGTGCGCCAGTTCTATCGTAATCTCCAGGTGGTGGGGGATTACAGTGATGTCGAGCGTGGTCAGGAGTTGCGCATCACTAGCTACGTCAAAGGGGTGCACATCTCCTTTGATTATCGGCAGCTGGCCGATCTGTTGGGCATTGCCTATGATGGCCCTATGGTGTACTGTGCGCCGGGAGAGCCACATTTTGTTGAGATGGAGATGAGAGCCGAGATCGACAATCGCTTGCTCCGTCCCGATAGATGGCGGATGAGAGCTTGCTACTTGCGTCCATCTCCACGAGTCTTCCGTAAGATTATCCAAGCATAATCTGATTCCGCAGAGTGGGCACTATGAGAGGGTGTCTCAACCGACGCAGTTCTTGATCTACAAGATATGCACTCGACGGCCCGGTCCGCCTTCCTTACATCATCATGCGGACGATGATCGGTGCCACATTGTCCGGTCATAGGGGTAATCTATCCTATGGACGCATGATTACAAGTGCTACTGACCCGTTTGGGGGGTGGATCTAGTAGATGAGAAGATCCGGGAGAAGACCTTCTCGTCGCCTCTAGATTGGGAGGCTATCCGCAAGATGGGGCTGCGAGATGCAGAGGGTTAGTGATGAGGAGAGAAACGCGATGGTGCGCCCTCACACTCGGGTTGAGATGGCTGATGCTGAGGCTGCTACTAGGGCTCGTGGGGATCTGGTCGACGATGATCGCTTATATATGGATGTCGATGCGATACCACCGCCATCACCCACGCATGCGGCTGGAGTTGGTACATCTTCTGCAGCGGCTCCTGCACCTGAGGCTGGTCCTTCTCACTCGGCTGATACTTCACTTCCACCTTCAGCCATGATGGAGATGCTGCAGGAGATCAGGGATGCTCAGCATAGATCTGATCTGAGGATGGATGAGCTGTTGGCTGCTCAGCATGCATCAGACGCGCGAATGGGAGAGCTCCTAGAGGTGCAGCGTGCGACTGATCAGAGGATAGCCGGTCTCACAGCTAGTCTCCAGACGACCCAGACCCAGGTGGCCTGGTTGACTAGGGTTTATGCTGAGGACTACGACAGAGATTGTGAGGCACCGCCTCCTCCTTCGCCTCTAGCTTCCTGATTGTACTTACTTTTCTTATACTACAGAGTAACTGTCCGGGTTGTGGACTGTACTCTGCTTTAGCGAAGTATATACGTTTTGTTTCTCTTACTCATTGTATGTAACTGGTTTTTCCCTTTAATAGATGCATTATTCTCTTTTTAATTCGGTTTCAGTCATCACTTGTGCTTACAGTGTGTTTGTATTAAAGCTTTTAATTTATCCTATCTCAGTTCACAATGGTCTGGAATGGGTGTCAGTTCGGCGGGCAAGGCCTGAGATGCTCTGATACCAAGTTGTCACACCCCAATTCCGCACACTTCAGAATGGTGTGATGAACCGCTAAATAAACAACGGCTCAACCAGGATCTCTAATAAGCTATCCCCGCGTTATCCAAACTTTACACGCATCCACAATAATAATCAGAGTAATACACAATAGCGGAAAATTTATAAATAATATGAACTGAGAACTAAGATGATACCCATAAATAATAGCAAATTATTCTGTGTTTAACTGAGACATAAATATTTAAATACCAAATACATGTCTTATAAATCCAACAAAGAAAACCTACAAAAATATCTAATCGAATACACACGAGTTGCACTCGCAAGAGGAGTCGTGTGTATCGTCTTCATCTCCAACTTCCATAGCTGCTACAGTTCCGTACGCCGATGCATTCATATAATCTTCAACTGTATAACCTGCATCATCAACTAAAATATTCGACGTCGAGGGGTGAGCACACAACACGGCTCAGTGAGTAGCCAAAACAATGCAACATTACATATGCATGCAAAAATCAATTTATATCTTTGGTCTTGGTTTATAGTTTGCAACGTACAATAGAAAGGTTGGGTGGTCAAAGGTTAACGTTTATTGACACCGCCTCTATACACAGGGTGTGGAAGCCCGCCCGAAGGTTAACGTTTATCGTCGTCCCCATCCACCCTACCATAACATTATACAACAAAGGTTAACGTTTATTGCTATATAATGCTATACCAACACGTAAGCCCCTGTTAGCGAGGGCTTGCAAACTGGGCTCGCTACTAACCAATCCTAATGCCAAATAGTGTATCCAAGGCCTCACCCCAGCATCCCTCAGAATGCCCATAGAGATAGAGCTAAGGCCCCCCGGTAGAGTCAGAGACTACAAGGACCGAGACCACCTCCCCTGATACTCTACGACATAATAGTTATGCTAAGGTAATGGCGATACGACTATGTCAATGCACAAGACTTGAGTTAGAGATAGAGCTAAAGTGCTGAGACCCGCCAAAGGTTAACGTTTATTGACGTTCTCATCACACCTCCCCTGATACTCGCTCGCATCAAGCACATCAACCACACACATACAATCACATGCCTATTCCTATCATCATCATCATCATCATGTTATAAACAATAAAGTAAATATGCATGAACAAGTAATAGAAATATTGGATGGCATTTTGTATGCACATTACAAACATATTCGCATAGAATCAAACATGGCATAGGACTCAAGAAATAGAAAACAGTTTATTATTAACCAATTTAGTTTAGGGTTAAGGTTCCTCACCTTAGCTTGCTTAATAGATACTTTTCCAAGCTTTAAAATCACCTTTATAATGTTATTATACTGCTAGTAAACCTAACAAAGTCGATAGAATTTAATTAGAATTAATTCAGAATTTAAAAACCATTCTGTCAACTGAGGGTCGATGCTAGGGTCGATGGGTCTATCGACCCTCCCTCCATTCCCGAACTTCCCGAATGCCGAGGGTCGATGGTCAGAAACACCTAGGGTCGGATGGTCTATCGACCCTCGGTGCGACCCTCGGTGCACTCTGGTCCAATTTCCACTTTTTAATCCACTCTTCGTGTTTGGGGTCCTATGGCTTGCTTCCTACATTCACTCAACATTCATTCCATGGTCTAGAACCATGTATAAACCATCTTTCTCCTTTTCGTGCATCCTCCTATGGTTTTCCATGAAAACCTAACCATGGATGGATGGTTTGGGTTTCTCCGAAATCCTACACTCAACCTTATCTAACCTAAGGTCTATAGAAACTCATGGAATTAGTATCCATACTTGAGAAGATTACTTTTCTCTGCAATTTCTTCTCCTTTTTGCTAGATTCTCTTCCTTGCCTCTCTTCTTCCTCCTTTCCTTCTTCTCTCTTTCTCTCAATTCAATTAGGGTTGTGAAAGGAGTGAAAGTGGCTTAGGGACGTCCTTTAAATAGACTAGGAATGTCCTATAATAATCCCATTGAGATTTGGAAAGAATCCCAACCGAAAATTAGGAAATTTCCTAATTTCAGTTTCGTCAGAAACCGAGGGTCGATGGGAGGGTCGATGATCCCGTCGACCCTAGGGTCTTAAGCTGTCCGACGCTCCCTTCAAAACTGAGGGTCTGACTTTCTGTTTTGGGAGGTCCGACCCTGCTTCACTGGGTGTGCGACCCTCCCCTTGAATTAAGTGTTTTTGGGTCGATTTCGTACCTGGGATCTCGATCTCCTTCATGCCCTTGGTCCATTTGACTCGACCATGATGGGTAAACCTAGTTCAAGATGGTAAGACCGGATTAAATTGACACGGGTCTTACATGGATACTGGTAATTAACCTGAGCTGCTTCCGGAGCCTGTACTGGAATCTGTGCAGCAAGTTGTTGAGGTGTCTGAGGTGCTGGGTGGTTACCCACCGGTGATGCACTGGCTTGTCCTGTCTGCATAGGTGCAGCTTGAGTAGCTTGGAACATAATACCCATCGCAACTTGCATTTGGGCCTGTGCGTGTTGCATCTGTTGCAGCTGCTGAGCCAGATAAATCACCACAATTGCTAGCTCTGGTGGTGGAGGTGGTAAATTTGTAGGGTTTGCCTGTTCTGGATTACGCGGTGCATAATTATTTTCCTGACTGGTCTCCTCCATGGGTGGTGGTGGTGGAACTGCATTTTAGTTCTGTCGGGTTACCCTACGTCCAGACATAATTCCTTCTGTGATTGGTGGTGTCTGAAAATTATCAAAATAGGTGAGAAGTCATTTATATTTCATGTAGGCACGCTAACCGATATAAAATTCCAATTCCAGCTCATTTTTAAAGAAAAATACTGTCTTTTCTATGCAGGGTCGATGGTATGTCCGACCCTTAGTATCCGACCCTGGGAATGACCTGTTCTTCCTGAGAGCTGAGGGTCGATGTGAGGGTCGATGGGTGTCCAACCCTCAGTTCCGACCCTTAGTTTTCTGTCAGATTCCCGAGAGTCGAGGGTCGATGGGAGGGTCGATTCGAGGGTCGATGGTTCTGGTCGAATTGTCCGACCCTCAGACCAAAAATCAGATGTTTAAGATCCGATTTTGGGTCATTTCTTATTATTTCCCTCCCGTTTCGACTCGTCTCTCCCCTCTGAGTTGCTACAGTGCTACTCCACTATTTTTGGTCGGTTTGACTCCGGGTTTCGACGTCCACGTCATCCATACGGTATGTTCTCCCTTTTTTTTCCTGTTTTTAGGTTTCCATTTCTAGGTTGTTGCTCATTTAACTGGTACTTTTCAAATTAACTTTTTCCAACCGTAAAAATTCGATTTTTATTGGGGGCTTTTGTTATTGGTATCTCGAGGAACAAAAGCCCTCAAAAATTTTTGAGTTTCATCGGTTGGTTATCGAGAACTTGGATTTTTGCTCTTTTTGCCCTAATTTGTCGAAATTTTTGATTTCTGAAAATTTCTTCAAATTGGACTTCATTAGTTAGAATTTCTTACTGTGTGAGTGTTGTAGGATATGTTGGAACCTACGTAAGTCCTCCTGCCCACGTGTATGGGTGACAAGTGAGGCTTTTGGCCAACTTACGTCGTTATAATGTCAAATTTTCAGATTTTTATCCTACTAACCCCTTGTCTCCCTTTCTCTTTCTTATCTGCAGGTACCATGGATCGTACCAAGATACCCAGAGTTCGTGATCCGCTTCGCTTTCGCTCTAATGAAGCCAAGGCACAGTATGCCGACTATGCTCGTAAGAAAGTGGAGGGTGGTCGAATGGTGAACTTGGCTGAGCTAGCCTTGTTCAACGTAGAAAGAGCATTTGGTGATATGGGGTGGCTCCCTGTCATCACCTACGACGCGTGCACATGTCCAAATTTGGTGCGCCAGTTCTATTGTAATCTCCAGGTGGTGGGGAATTACAATGACGTTGAGCATGGTCAAGAGTTGTGCGTCACCAGTTTTGTTAAAGGGGTGCACATTTCCTTTGATTATTGGCAACTGACCGATCTGTTGGGCATACCCTATGATGGCCCCATGGTGTACTGTGCGCCTGGAGAGTCCCAGTTTGTTTCCATGGAGATGAGGGCAGAGATCGACAATCAGCTACTATGACCAGATCGCTGGCAGATGAGAGCTTGTTACCTGCGTCCAGCTCTACAGGTCTTCTGTAAGATTATCCAGCATAATCTGATTCCACAGAGTGGGCACTATGAGAGGGTTTCTCAGCTGACCCAATTTTTGATATATAGTATATGCACCAGACAGCCGATCTGCATTCCCTACATCATCATGCGGACCATGATTAGTGCTACATTGTCCGGTCATAGGGGTAATCTACCCTATGGACGAATGATTACAGTTTTACTGACCCGTCTGGGGGTTGACCTGGTAGATGAGAAGATCCAGGAGAAGACCTTATCGTCGCCTCTAGATTGCGAGGCTATCTGCAAGATGGGTATGCGGGATGCCCAAGTTAGTGATGAGGAAAGGAACGCGATGGTACGCCCTCACACTCGCATTGAGATGGCTGACGCTGAGGCCACTACTGCCGCTGCTAGAGCTCATGTGGATCTTGTCGATGAAGACGATCGTATGTATGTGGATGTCGACTCGATACCACCGCCTTCCCCTACACATGCGGCTGGAGTTGTTACTTCTTCTGCGGCGGCTACTGCACCTGAGGCTGGTCCTTCTCATGCGGCTGGTCCTTCACTCCCACCTTCTGACATGATGGAGATGTTGCAGGAGATCAGGGAGGCTCAGTGGAGATCTGAACTGAGGATGGAGGAGTTGTTAGACGCTCAACGTATGAGGGTGGATGAGCTCATAGCGATCCAGCGGGCGACTGATCGGAGGATAGCCGATCTTACAGCAAGTCTCCAGACGACCTAGACTCAGGTGGCCTGGTTGACTAGAGTCTACGCTGAGGATTATGAAAGAGATCGTGAGGCACTGCCTCCTCCTTCACCTCCAGCTTCATGATTGTATTTATTTTCTTGTACTACAGGGTAACTGTCCGGGTTGTGGACTGTACTCTGCTTTAGTTACATTTTGTTTCTCTCTGTCATTGTATGTAACTTGTTTCCCATTTTATAGATGCATTATTCTCTTTTTAAATTTGGTCTCAACCATCACTTGTGCTTACAGTGTGTTAATATTACTGTTTTTACTTTTATCCTATATCAGTTCACGATTGTCTCGAATGTATGTTAGTTTAGCGGACAAGGCCTGAGACGCTCTGATACCAAGTTGTCACACCCCAATTCTGCACTGTTCAGAATGGTGTGATGAACCGCTAGCAAACCAACGGTTCAACCAGGATCTCGAGTAGGCTATATCCGTGTTATCTAAATTTCCACACATCAATAATCATAATCAGAGTAAAAACACAATAGCGAAAATCTTATAATAAAATGAACTGAGAATCTACTGTGATATAAATATTAAATAGCAATTTATTCTGTATCAACTGGGACATAAATAATTATCAAATACATGTCTTTATTAAATTCAAATAAAGCAACCTAAGAAAAATCTAACCGAAAACACATGAGTTACACTCGCAAGAGGAGTCATGTGTTTCTACTTCAGCTTCAGCTTCCATCGCCGCCACGTTCCCGTATGCTGGAGCATTCATATAATCTTCAACCGTATAACCTGCATCATCAACTAAAAATATTCGACGTCGAGGGGGTGAGCACACATCATGGCTCAGTGAGTAGACAAAATAATGCAACAATACATATGCATGCAATCAATTCATATCTTTGGTCTGCTTTATAGTTTGCAATGCGCAATAGAAAGGTTGGGTGGTCAAAGGTTAACGTTTATTGACCCCGCCTCTATACACAGGGTGTGGAATTCCGCCCGAAGGTTAACGTTTATCGTCGTCCCCATCCACCCTAATCATGACATTATACAACAAAGGTTAACGTTTATTGCTATATAATACCATACCAACACGTAAGCCCCTGTTAGCGAGGGCTTGCAAACTGAGCTCGCAACTAACCAATCCTAATGTCAAACAGTGTATCCAAGGCCTCACCCCAGCATCCCTCAGAATGTCCATAGAGATAGAGCTAAGGCCCCCTGGTAGAGTCAGAGACTACAAGGACCGAGACCACCTCCCCTGATACTCTACGACATAATAGTTCCGCTAAAGTAATGGCGATACGACGATGCTAATGCACAACACTTGAGTTAGAGATAGAGCTAAAGTGCTGAGACCCGCCAAAGGTTAACGTTTATTGACGTTCCCATGACACCTCCCCTGATACTCGCTCGCATCAAGTACACCAACTACACACATACAATCACATGCCTATTCCTATCATCATCATCATCATCATCATCATCATGTTATAAACAATAAAATAAATATGCATGAACAAATAATAGAATATTGGATGACATGTTGTATGCACATTACAAACATATTCGCATAGAATCAAGCATGGCAATGGACTCAAGAAATAGAAAACAGTTTGTTATTAACCAATTAGTTTAGAGTTCTGTTTCCTCACCTTAGCTTGCTAATAGATACTTTTTCAAGCTTTAGAATCACCTTTATATTGTTATTATATTGCTAGAAGACCTAACAATTCGATAGAATTTAATTAGAATTAATTCTGAATTTAAAAACTATTCTGTTAACTGAGGGTCGGAGGTAGGGTCGGAGTCCTGATCGACCCTGGGTGCGACCCTCCCCAAACTCTGAACTTTCCGAACACTGAAGGTCGATGGTCAGGATCACCTAGGGTCAGATGGTCATCGACCCTCGGTGCGACCCTCGATGCACTTTTGTCCAATTCCCTCTTTTAGTCCATTCTTCGTGCTTGGGTCCTATGGCTTGCTCCTACATTCCATTCTACATTCATTCCATGGTCTGAAACCATGTATAATCCACCTAGATAGCTTTCATGTAATCCCCCATGGTTTGCAATGAAAACCTAACCACGGGTTGATGGTTTGGGTTTCTCCGAGATCACACTCTCATCAATATCTAACCTAAGGTCTGTAGAAACTCATGGAATTAGTATCCATACCTGAGAAGAATACTCCTTCTCTGCAACTCTACTCTTTTGACTAAATTCTCTTCCTTGCTTCTCTTCTTCCTCTTTTCCTTCTCTTCTCTTTCTCTCAATTCAATTAGGGTTGTGGAATGAGTGAAAGAGGCTTAGGGACGTCCTTTAAATAGAGTAGAAACATCATAAATAAGTCCCATTGAGATTAGGGAAGAATCCCAATCAAAAATTAGGAAATTTTCTAATTTCTATTTCTTACGGTAACCGAGGGTCGATAGGAAGGTCGATGATCCCGTCGAATTCAAGATGTTCGACCCTCCATTCAAATTAAGGGTCTGACTTTCTGCATTGGGTGGTCCGACCCTGCTTAGCTGGGTATGCGACCCTCCCTTCAAATTAAGTGTTTTTGGGTCGATTTGATACCTGGGATCTCGATCTCCTTCACGCCCTTGGTCCATTTAACTCGACCATGATGGGTAAACCTGGTTCAAGGTGGTAAGACCGGGTTAGATTGACACGGGTCTTACATGCCCATTCTTTGATATGTTGCCCCATCGTTCTTCAACCCAAATGGCACCACAGTATAATAGTAGGTGCCCTAGTCTGTGGTGAAAGCAGTCTTGGCTTTATCCTCTAGCGCCATCTTTATTTGGTTGTACCCTGAGAATCCATCCATGAATGATAGTAGTGCATGTCCAGCCGTGTTGTCCACCAAAATGTCAATCTTGGGTAGCGGAAAATCAATTTTAGGGCTTGCTTTGTTTACGTTCCGATAATCCACACATACCCTCAACCATCCGTCCTTATTTGGTACAATCACAATGTTTGCCAACCATTCAAGGTACTTGGTTACTTCTAAGAATCCTACATCCAGTTGCTTCATTATGTCTTCTTTGACCTTCAGTGTCCATTCAGGCCGTAGCTTTCTCAACTTCTGTTTATGTGGCCATGCTTCCGGGAACAAAGGTATCTTGTGTTCCACAACTTTAGGATCAATGCCAGGCATGTCCTCATAGGACCAAGCAAACACCTCTTGGAATTCTATTAGTAATTCTGTCATCAGGACAGCCTCTTCTTTAGTTAGGGTAGCACCAATCTTGACCTCACGAGGCTCTTTAACTATACCTAGATTGACCATTTGGAAGTTTTCGCCAGTAGGTTGGGCCATCTTCTCTTCTGAGATCTCAACTTGTCGTTGTATTTCATTAGGGATTTCCTCATGTTCATCATTGTTAGAGTTAGAGCTTAAAATTGGAACAGAAGATTGTAGATACAGAGTAATCAAAAAACTTATCTTTTTTAAATATGGGAAACAGTGGTACAAAAGAAGTAGCTCCTAATGGAGAGGAATCAAAGCTAGAAAAAGACTCAACCCTATCTATTTACTCTCCTATTATGGGCCCAGACATGGCCATACTATCAGGAATACATGACGCAACATTGGTATAGACAAAACTATCTAAATAGCTCCAGTTTGGGATCATGCCGCTAAAAGGATAAATCAATTGTTGTGGACTTGGATCTTCATTTTGGTCTCCCCCAGTGAGTGTCATCCCTTGATCTTCCTCAAACAGGTCCCAATGTCAACTATATTTGCCTCAGATTGTAGCTCTTCTCTTTGCTCTTTTGTCCTTGTCTTATCAGCATCTTCCCAGTCAATGGTACAGTCAAAGAAAATTTCAAAATCAGGCCATCGTCTCTGGAATCGCTCATCAAACCAAGGTTCGAAAAAACCATGGAAAGGTGAGTCATCTCCTTCTTTGACAAAATACCCATTCAGAGTTTTGTAGTATGAAGTATCTTCTTGACTATACAACCCTTCAGTCAATACTTGATTAATTTTCCCATTTGTTCTTTGGTGTTGCCATTTTCCACTACTCATGCCTGTAGCCTTTATTGTACTATTGCTATCATATGCATTACTATTTTTATACTTCTTCTTCTCGAGCCTTAGAAATCTCTGATCGGCTCCCTACTGCTTCCTCTCTATGAGCTCTAAATCATGTCTATTGGGGATGTACCCCAATCCAAATCTGTACTCATTAATTAACATGGATAAGACTTCAAAATTACCTTGTTGATGTAAACCAAGGCCCATTCCTAGACATATTTAGCAATTGACGAAAAGGAAAGGACAAGTGCGTACCTGTTGGGTCTGCCCCTGTGATAGCCAAGATGTTGTCTATTTTAAAGCCACCAAGATGGACAGTCTCAGATTATCCTTCGTCATATTCAAAACCCATTCTCCCTGTAGCCAGTGCATTGATCATTTCTGAATCTGCATTGATGGTTATGATGACATCCCCATGTATGAATTTGACTTTCTGTTGTAGGGTGGACGCAACTGCATTGGCTGCATGCAACCATGGTCGACCCAGTAATATATTGAATGTAGCCTGGATATCAATGACTTGAAACTCTGTATCAAATATGGCCGGACCAACTCTGATAGGCAAGTGAAGACACCTTGGATGGCCCTATGAGTATTATCATAAGCCTTGATGATCAGGTCTGATGGCTTCATTTCTTCATCTTTGAACCCCAAGTATCTGAATGTTCTGAGAGAGAATACATTCAGGGCTGACCCATTATCAATCAATACTTATGAGACAACCTTGTCTCTGCAACCAATAGTGATGTGTAGTGGTTTGATGTGTTTGGCTCCTTCACTAGGGAGGTCTGCATCACTAAATATGATTGAATTTACTGCATAGCGGCCGCCGACCTGATCCGCAAGTTCATTACAATCCATTATTACAGGGACTTGTATGTTTGTCAGTGATTTCAGCACAGCGTCCCTATGAACTTTCAATGCCATCAATAGCTCCCAAATGGAGACATTTACCTGAGTCTTCTGTAATTGTTTGAGTACCAGATTGGGTGGTTCTGGCTAACTAAATTGCCCATGTTCCTTTTCTCTAGCCAACTGGGCTAGGTTCTCTACTGCTAGATGTGTCGGTGTAAGACCCGCACGCCATGAACCCGGTCTAACCTTACATTTCGTGTCGTGAACCGTCTACATATCATGGTCGAGCCAAGTGGACCAAGTATGTGAAGAAACCCAAGACCCAATATGAAAATTTACCAAAAAATAGTCAAAATGAGGGTAGGGTCGCATGTCTTAACAGACAGGTCTGACCCCCTCATCGACCCTCACTATCGACCCTCAACCACGGGTAGCAGGGGGGTCGACCCTCTCATCGACCCTCTTATCGACCCTCAATAATCGGGAAGAAACAGCACGAACCAAAAATTAGGAAACCTTTCTAATTTCAATTGGAACCTTTCCTAAACTCAATGGGACTTATTTTGGGAGGTTTCACTCTATAAATAGGACGTCCCTAAGCCTCCTTCACTTCTTTTACAACCCTAATTGGATTGAGAGAAAGAGAAGAGAAGGAAGAGAAGGAGAAGAGAAGGAAAGTGGAGAAGAAGGCCAAGGAGAAGGGATTCAAAGGAAGAAGCATACTTCTCAGGTATGGATACTATCTCCATGAATTTCTTAAGACCTTAGAGTAGATAATGAAGAGGGGATTATCTAAGAGGAACCCAAATCATCCATCTATGGTTTCGTTTCAATGGAAACCATGGAGGAGATCATTAAAACCATGTAGGTGAATAAAGTATAGTTCTAAACCATAGAACATGTATAGAATGGATTGTGGAAGTAAGCCATAGGACCCAACCATGAAAGAGAGAACGAAATCTGATATTTTCGACTCAAACCATGGGGGGTCGCACCTAGGGTCGATGGCAGATCCGACCCTAGCATCGACCCCCAGTGTTCGGGAAATCCAGAAAAGAGGTGGTCGCACCTAGGGTCGATAGACCCATCGACCCTACAGTTAACAGTAAGTTAGAAAAATTAGAATAAAATATAATTAAATTATATCGACTTTGTTAGGTCTTCTAGCAATATATTAACAATATAAAGGTGATTCTTAAAGCTTGAAAGAGGATCTACTAGTAAGCTAAGGTGAGGAAACAAGACCTACATTAACTGAATAATAACAAACTACTTTTATTTTCTTGAGTCCAATGCCATGCTTGATTCTATGCGAATATGCTTGTAATGTGCATATAACATGTCATCCAATATTTCTATTATTGTTTCATGCATATTTACTTTATTGTTGATAACATGATGATGATGATGATGATAGGAATAGGCATGTGATTGTTTGTGTGTGGTTAGTGTGCTTGATGCGAGTAGGGCATCAGGGAAAGTGTTAGGCAATGTTTGATTGGGCACTTTAGCTCTATCTCTAACTCAAGTCTTGTGCATTAGCATCGTCGTATCGCCATTACCTTAGCAGAACTATTGCGACGTAGGGCATCAAGGAGGGTCTCGGTCCTTGAGTCCTATACTCTACCGGGAGGCCTTAGCTCTATCTCTACGGGTGCTCTGAGGGATGCTGGGGTAAGGCCTTGGATACAATGTTTGACATTAGGATTGGTTAGTAGCGAGCCCCGTTTGCAGCCCTAGCCATCAGGGGTTTATTTGTTGGTATGAAGTTGTGCAGCGATAAACGTGACCTTCGTGTACAATGTTCATTGTGGGTGCTGTGGGCGACGGTGAGAGGTTCACCGGGCGTATCCACACTCTCGTGCATAGAGGTGCGGTGGCCACCTATCCTTTCTATAGCACAGTGCAAACATAAAACCAGACCAAAGATATGAATTGAATCGCATGCATATGTATTGTTGCATTGTTTTGTTTGCTCACTAAGACATGATGTGTGCTCACCCTCTCGACGTCGAATATTTTTAGTTGATAATGCAGGTACCACAGTTGAAGATTAAATCAATGCTCCTATGTACGGACATGTGGTGGCGATGGAAGCTGAAGACGTAGTGGATATGCATGACTCCTCTTGCGAGTGCAACTCATGCGTATTCGATTAGAGTTTTTTTTATTTATTTTTTTTAGATTTATTAAGGAGATGTAATTGATATTTTACTTACTTATGTCTCGGTTGAAACAAAATAATTTGATACCTTAATATGATTACCACATTTAGATTCTTAGTTCGTTTTACTATAAGACTTCCACTATTGTGTATTTTACTCTGATTATGAATGTGAGTGTATGAGGTTTAGATAAAATGGGGATAGCCTACTCGAGATCCTGGTTAAACCGTTGGTTTGCTAGCGGTTCATCACACCATTCTGGTTAGTCCAGAATTGGGGTGTAACAACTTAGTATCAGAGCTCTCGTAGGCCTTACCCATTAAACCTAAATACTACCACTGGAGTTCATGAACTAAGTTAGGATAAATTAAAAGCTTTAACACAAACAAACCATAAGCATTTGTGTTGGTTGAGACAGAACTTAAACAAGACAATAACGTACATATAAGAGGTGGAACCATATATATATATACACTCAAACAGAAAGAGAAGACAAAAAATTATCCTAATAAACAAATGATATAGGGTATTATCTATAAGTCGGACAGTTATCTAGAAATACAACGGATAAAGTACAGTAGCAAGAAGGGAGCTTCTATAGAGCAGAAAAGTTGGAATACCGAGTTGGTACTCACAAGATGTGAAACTCGATGCATGACCGAGAAAGAAGAAAAATGGCTAGTAATGCCTAAATCCCTGTGGAGATAAAGAGAAAGATCTCGGGCTAAATCCAACAGAGATAGGAGAATAATGGCCATACATTATGAATAAGAATAACTACAATAAGATAAAGTTATACTCTGGGTGACATGGAAACTCAGAGTGAGATCCACCACAAGCTGATCCATTACCCGCTGAGCATTAAGAAGAGGTTGCAACTTGACCCCACCTATCAGGGTCGATAATGGATAATGAAAACTCATCTGAGTAGATAATCAGACAGTATCGAATTAAAAGAGTGAACAACCAGGCCACTCCAGCCAACCACCTGAACTACCAAATACCTTGGCTATGGTTGTAATAAACTTGGCCCAATAAAATACAAGAGCAACAACAGATGAGACCGACTATGCAAGTTGCTATGTGAATTACTACCCAAGTTGTCGATGCCACATCAACACCTCTGAGTCAAACCAAGTACGGTACCAATTGGTAGCAACACTGTACCCCAACACATGTTAACTATAACACAGTTCCTACCATATAGCAAGTCCCAGTAATGCACACCCCCGTGCAGAAGTTTGGTGCACAACAAGCAGTGTATCAAGGTGGTTACCCTTATCAGCCACCAAAGTATGGGATAGATGCATTATGACAGAATGATCCAACAGGGGTTAAGGAATATTTTCTGAAGATGAAGCCTCAAACATTTTCAGCAAAGAACGAATCTATTGTGGCCATATGGTAAGATAGTTTATATAGAATGCGGTGCATTATTGATTTACTCTTATGATTATAGATGATGCACATACCAGATTTTAATTCTCGTACCTTGACAGGATACGTTCTTGATTTAACCTGTCAATTGAAGTCATAGATATTGTTTCTTTAGTAGTAGTCCTGATTATACCAATCTTAGCCACTCTCATGATCGACCACATGAACAGAGATGTGAACTGAACAAATAGTTAAATGTTTAATCATGTTGAGCGTACATCTTTTCGATTTACACCTAATTTATTGATGTTCAAAATTTTTCTCCAGATTATACCTGATTTACTGATGTATGAAATCTTTCTCCAGATTTACTCCTGTAGTGCCTCGACCAATGGCATTATATATTCGATAGAACCTGTAACCATGAGGTTAAGAACTAAAAAACCTCTATTCCATGTATTTGGACCACCGTGTAACCTAATGACCTTTGGATGCCTGTTGGATTACCACAGATTTACTCCTGATCCTTTAAACCTAGGTTCACTAGATAAAGAAAGTGTTGCCATTATGCTAAATTGAAAGAAGAAAATGAATTGTTTTGGACAAACATTCTGATTTATATACTCCCTGATCATTGTTGATAAATATGTGTAGTGATAATGGAATGATTGGAAGAAAGATGATTGGATTCAGATTAAATGTTATAGCCAAGAGACCTCCGATGAAGTAATGGAGAATCTATTTTGAGATTTTTAAATGGATGGATATGAGTCATGTCTATAAAAGAGTGCATGACCACAAGTGAGAACTATCAAGAGTAGCCAGTAAAGAAATAGATAGCACTCAATTAGAGTAAAGGATGGCTATATCGGTATGAATTTTGACAAGGTAGAAGAATCCTAAAGGCAAATCTAAGAGTGGATACAAGGATAAAGTTAAAAAAAAATCATGGCATTAATAGTACTCGGTTTAATACAATGATAATTGAGTTATGCCCAATATTGAGTGATATGATTAAGAAAAGCCCAAAAGAGTTTGGCTGAATTAATGAATTTATAAGCATATACCCTAATGCTTATAGATAGACTTGGGACATGAAGTAACAATCACAAGATATTTTTGAGGTATATGAAAGAGAGATCAGGGTAGAACAGCAAGGATAAAAGAAATATAAGCTAATGACTGCAATATGAGATTTTGACAATAGTCTTTGAAAAATCATAAGAGATGAAGGAACTAGACAAGCTCTTAAGACCTTAATACTAGATTTTGCTAGTTCAAGCCCTTTTGGACTAAATGTTGTATTAGATGTGTTATGAACAATGTCCAAATCGTATGGATGGGTGAAATTTGGACGCAACCTAATTAGACTTGAGATGGCAGACTTTGACGTCATCTTGGGGATAGACTGGTTGTCTCAACACCCTACAAAGTTATTATGTGCATAGAAGAGGTTATCATTCAAGAATAAAGATGGCATATAATTTGGTTTTATTGGAAGCCTATTGCCTAGGAAGCGGAAGCTGATCCTCTCTATGCTAAAGGCGAAGAGATGCTTTGAAGAGAAAGAAGTTGGATATATGGTATCTTGTGGTATACGTTACCAAAGAAGCACCACAGATGGAAGATATTGATGTGATGCGTGAATTTCTTGATGTATTTCCAGGAAACTTATCGGGTTACCATCTGATTAAGTGATCGAGTTCATCATCGACTTGTTACCAAGGACGATACTTGTGTCAAAGGCACCATAGAGTAAGCTCCTATGGGGTTGAAGGAATTGAGACTTAACTACAAGAGTTATTAGACAAGGGTTCTAATTGGCTAAGTATTACATCACAGGGAACGCCAATGCAATTCGTGAAGAAGAAGGACGGTAGTGTCAGATTATCCATAGACTATCGGGAACTAAACAAGTTCAAGATCAAGAATCGATATCTACTACCTCAGATAGATGACTTGTTTAAATAGTTGCAAGGAGCAAAGGTATTTTCTAAGATTGATCTTCGATCAAGACAGCATCAGCTGAAGAATTTGGACAGAAATATCTTGAAGATAGCTGTTAGAATCGGGATTGGACATTATGAGTTATCGATTTTGACATTTGGATTAACCAATGCCCTTACATCTTTTATGGAACTGATGAACTGGGTGTTTCATGACATGTTGGACACGTCGGTCATAGTTTTCATAAATGATATTTGGTTGATTCCAAGAATGAAGCAACTCATACAACGGATTTTAGAACAGCTTTACAACAGCTGAGAAGTGAAAAGCTTATTGCCAATTCCAAGGAATATGAGACCTGATTAAACAAAGTGATCTTCTTAGATCACATAGCATCATAAAAAGGGATTAAAGTGGACCCTATTAAGATAAAAGCAATTGTATGGTGAGAAACACCTGAAGAATATTGCGAAGATCAGAAGTTTCTTGAGTTTAGCTGGTTATTACAGACAATTTTTGGAGGACCACTCTAAGATCGCAAAACCTCTTACCAAGCTAACCAGGAAGGGAGATGAGTTTAATTGGACTGACCAGTGTAAAGAATGGTTGATATCAACTCTCACCTTGATCGTTTGTACACCAGGAAACCTTTTACCCTATACATTGAAGCTTTCGGATTGGATCTAAGATGCGAGATAATGCAAGGTAAATAAGTGATTTCATATGCTTTAAGAAAACTGAAAGAGCATGAGAAGAGTTACCCTACTCATGACTTGGAATTATCGATGATGAATTAGGCAATCAAAACTTGGAGACATTATCTATACGGAGAAGAATGTTAGATTTAATGGGAATACAAGAGTTTATTTATCTCTTCACAAGAAAGAGTTGAACATGAGGATAAAATAGCTGAAACTGCCCAAGGATTAAGACTGTGATATTCAGTGTCACCCGAGCAAGGCTAATGTAGTAGCTAAGGCCTTACGCAAAAAGGGATTATGAGGTCTGAAGAAGGACCGAGTATAAATGTTGCCTTATGTTCTGCAGCAACAGATTCAGATTTGGAAAAAGAGTAACATATAATAGAAGCTAGGGATGATCCAATTAAGCGAGAACTTATGAATGAACTTATGGAGCAATAATTCCTCGCTTGCGTTCAGTACATTAAAGATCATCTCTGAATTAATGGATGAAGTAAAAGTAGCAATTTTGTTAGATCTGTATATAAGAACAATGCAAGGAGATTTGGAGAAAGGAAAACCAAACCTGACTTATTTTGGATGCGGAGACGGTACTCAGATACAGTGGTAGATTCTGAATACCTGAAGATAAAGATTCGGATGTCAGGAAGAGGATAATGATAAGAGCCCATTGTACTCAATATTCAGGACATCCTGCTGTACCAATATATATCATGAGCTGAAGAGATTGTATTGGTAAAGAGGAATGATAACAAAGGTGGTGTAGTGCGTGTTCTAGTGTTTGGATTATCAGCAAGTAAAGGCTGAAAGACAAAGACCAACACGGCTTACTATAATAACTATCGGAGCCAGTCTGAAAGTGGAACTGCATTACAATGAACTATGTCACCGGTATACCACTGATCGATTGACGCAGTTTGGGTGATTGTTGATCGCATTATGAAGATAGCTTATTCCATTGCGATACAACCTCGGTATGCTTTGGAGCGGCTAACTAAGCTATATATGGATAGTATTGTTAGATTGAATGGTATGCATGAGAGCTTAGTGTCGGCCAGAAGCTCATGCTTTATCTTGAAGTTTTGGAAGGATCTATAGGAAACAATGGGAACAAAGTTGAAGTTTAGTACCACATTTTACCTTAAACCGACGGACAGTAGGGGCGGACTATACAAATCCTAAGAGATATGCCCCGAGTTTATGAAATTGATTTCAAGGAACTTGAGTTGAGAAGTTACCGTGAATTGAAGTTGTTATTAAGCTACCATGTAAATGTCACCTATCAAGCATGGTACGGTAGAAATGTTAAATTCCTTTATTTTGGAATAAAGTTGGTGAATGAAGAATTTTGGAAACCTAAGTCTAATGAAGAAAACTATCGAGTGGCAGACAAGATCAAAGAAAAGGGACAGGATAGCTCAGGATTGTCAGAATAGACACCAAGACCTTGAGTTCGCCATAAGTGACAAAGTGTTTTTGAAGATATCACTTATGCATAGTTTGAAATGATTAGACAAGAAGGAAAGTAGTATTCTATATATGCGTCGAATCTTATAAACTCTGGAGAGACGTAGAAAAGTTGCATATCAATTAGCGTTACCGCTATCCATGTCTAGTGTCCATGATGTATTTCGGGTGTCTCTATTGAAGAAGTACATTGGAGATCCATATCAAAAGTATTGACCACGGAGTCACTGGATTAAATAGGAGATTTAACTATTGAAGTGGTACCAGCCTAGTTCACTAGTTGAAAGGTACAACACCTTAAAAACTTGGTATCAATTATACGAAGATAATCTGACGAAGACAAGACGTGGAGAAGACGGCATGGAAAGAGAAAGATGCAATGCGAAAATAGAATTCCCACCTAGTGACTCCGAAGTAAATTCAAATTTTAGGACAAAATTTATTTTAAGGATGGGGGAGTTGTAAGATCCGTACATTCAAATTTCGAGGAAGAAATTTCTTTTAAGGGTGGTGGAGTTGTAAGACCCGCACGCCATGAACCCGGTCAAACCTTACATTTCGTGTAGTGAACCGTCTACATATCATGGTCGAGCCAAGTGAACTAAGTGTGTGAAGAAACCCAAGACCCAATATGAAAATTTACCCAAAAACAGTCAAAATGAGGGTAGGGTCGCATGTCTTAACAGACAGGTCCGACCCCCTCATCGACCCTCACTATCGACCCTCAACCACGGGTAGCAGGGGGGTCGACCCTCTCATCGACCCTCTTATCGACCCTCAGTAATCGGGAAAAAACAGCACGAACCAAAAATTAGGAAACCTTCCTAATTTCAATTGGAACCTTTCCTAAACTCAATGGGACTTATTTTGGGAGGTTTCACTCTATAAATAGGACATCCCTAAGCCTCTTTCACTCCTTTTACAACCCTAATTGGATTGAGAGAAAGAGAAGAGAATGAAGAGAAGGACAAGAGAAGGAAAGTGGAAAAGAAGACCAAGGAGAAGGGATTCAGAGGAAGAAGCATACTTCTCAGGTATGGATACTATCTCCATGAATTTCTTAAGACCTTAGAGTAGATAATGAAGAGGGGATTATCTAGGAGGAACCCAAATCATCCATCCATGGTTTCATTTCAATGGAAACCATGGAGGAGATCATTAAAGCCATGTAGGTGAATAAAGTATAGTTCGAAACCATAGAACATGTATAGAATGGATTGTGGAAGTAAGCCATAGGACCCAACCATGAAAGAGAGAACGAAATCTGATATTTTTGACTCAAACCATGGGGGGTCGCACCTAGGGTCGATGGCAGATCCGACCCTAGCATCGACCCCCAGTGTTCGGGAAATCCAGAAAAGAGGTGGTCGCACCTAGGGTCGATAAACCCATCGACCCTACAGTTAACAGTAAGTTAGAAAAATTGGAATAAAATCTAATTAAATTCTATCGACTTTGTTAGGTCTTCTAGCAATATATTAACAATATAAAGGTGATTCTTAAAGCCTGAAAGAGGATCTACTAGCAAGCTAAGGTGAGAAAACAAGACCTACATTAACTGAATAATAACAAACTACTTTTATTTTCTTGAGTCCAATGCCATGCTTGATTCTATGCAAATATGCTTGTAATGTGCATATACCATGTCATCCAATATTTCTATTATTGTTTCATGCATATTTACTTTATTATTGATAACATGATGATGATGATGATGATGATAGGAATAGGCATGTGAATGTTTGTGTGTGGTTAGTGTGCTTGATGCGAGTAGGGCATCAGGGAAAGTGTTAGGCGGTGTTTGATCCAGGCACTTTAGCTCTATCTCTAACTCAAGTCTTGTGCATTAGCATCGTCGTATCGCCATTACCTTAGCAGAACTATTGCGATGTAGGGCATCAAGGAGGGTCTCGGTCCTTGAGTCCTATACTCTACCGGGAGGCCTTAGCTCTATCTCTACGGGTGCTCTGAGGGAAGCTGGGGTGAGGCCTTGGATACAATTTTTGACATTAGGATTGGTTAGTAGCAAGCCCCGTTTGCAGCCCTAGCCATCAGGGGTTTATTTGTTGGTATGAAGTTGTGCAGCGATAAACGTAACCTTCGTGTACAATGTTCATTGTGGGTGCTGTAGGCGACGGTGAGAGGTTCACCGGGCGTATCCACACTCTCGTGCATAGAGGTGCGGTGGCCACCTATCCTTTCTATAGCACAGAGCAAACGTAAAACCAGACCAAAGATATGAATTGAATCACATGCATATGTATTGTTGCATTGTTTTGTTTGCTCACTGAGCCATGATGTGTTCTCACCCTCTCGACGTCGAATATTTTTAGTTGATAATGCAGGTACCACAGTTGAAGATTATATCAATGCTCCTATGTACGGACATGTGGCGGCGATGGAAGCTGAAGACGTAGTGGATATGCATGACTCCTCTTGCGAGTGCAACTCATGCGTATTCGATTAAAGTTTCTTTTATTTTTATTTTTTTTGGATTTATTAAGGAGATGTAATTGATATTTTACTTACTTATGTCTCGGTTGAAACAAAATAATTTGACACCTTAATATGATTACCACATTTAGATTCTTAGTTCGTTTTACTATAAGACTTCCGCTATTGTGTATTTTACTCTGATTATGAATGTGAATGTATGAGGTTTAGATAAAACGGGGATAGCCTACTTGAGATCCTGGTTGAACCGTTGATTTGCTAGCGGTTCATCACACCATTCTGGTTAGTCCAGAATTGGGGTGTGCCAGTCGGCTTTTATCCTTTGCCTGTACGGGTCTCTGCCATAGTCTTGTGTTCCCTTAGGATGTAAATGCCAAATTCATCAAATTGTTCATCTAGTTGACCCACTTCTTGGTCTTCATCTAAAATGTAGATGCCAAATTCATCAAATTGTTCACTCAAATGGTTGACCCATGGTTCTTCATCGGGAATGTGGATAGTATAGGGCTCTCTTGGCTCTGATGTGGTCATGGAATATCCATAGTATTCTGAATGAGTAAGGTCAAGATCCAAATTCTCACCTCTCATGCAAACCACGCTTTCCAGAACCTTTCCCTTGGATTCCTGTACCTCCCATTCTATGTAGTTGACATTATGCTCTAGAAGGGTTATTGTTTATTGATGCCTGATTGGTTCTTCCTTGTACTTTAAATGCCCCTGAATCAATTAAGTCTTGTATGGCAGTCTTGAGGTTCCAACAGTATTCCGTATCATGACCTGCTTGATTGTGGAACTTACAGAATTTCTCCTCACGATAAGAGGCTGGTGGTGGGTTTGGCACATTCATGGGTAGTGGTGGCCTTAACTTTCTAGCCCTCATCAATCTCTCCATCAATACCTCCCTTGGTAATGGTAGCTCTGTGTACAGCCTAAAAGGCCTTTGTCGTGGAGCTGGGGGCGCATAGATACTTGGTGTCGGTGTAGCAACTGTATTTGTAACTGCTACTTCTTTGTGAGCTTGGGCATTATTATACTTGGGTTGATAGGATCTCCTGCTTGGACCTGCTTCAAACTTTTCCATTTTCATTGGGAGTTCATCTCCATGGTTGATGGCGTTTTCTACTTATTGTCCCGCGATGACCAACCCTTCGAATATGAGGATAGCCTATCCAAATATGTATGCTTTGTACACCTTATTGAGCCCCTTCATCATCATTTGGACCTAGTCCCTCTCTGATAGTCGATCCCAAAGTTATGCTGCCACTTTCGTAAACCTGGTCAAGTATTCTGTAAAGCCTTCATCGGACTTTTGTACCATGGTCTCTAATTGTCTCCGATGGGTCTCAATCTCAGTATCGTAGGAGTAATGATTGGTGAAGGCCCTAGTGATATCGGTCCAAGAGTGGACTTGTGAGGTGTCACACCCTAATTCTAGACCAACCGAAATGGTGTAATGAACCGTCAATAAACCAATGGTTCAATTAGGATCTCGTATAGGCTATGCCAACCATGTTAAACCAAAACACATTCCACATTAATCAGAGATAATAAAGTAAATAGCGAAAGTCTTATTAATAATGAACTGAGGTCTAATCATGATAAATAATTAATATTCCAGTTATCTCCAAGTAACCAAAACATAATTTAATACATATTACAAATATCCAAATATGAAACTTAAATACTAAGCGTATCCATAGTTGAAACACTAGCTTGACGAGCCATATTTGTTCTCCACAGCTTGTATATCCATAGCAGCCACCTGTTCATATGTTAGCGTGTCGACAATCTTCAACCGTAATACCTGCAACATCAAAAACTAAAAAGGATTTCACACACGAGGGTCAGCTCTCCAATTTGAGCTCAGTGAGAAAACAAAACAATGCAACAAACATATGCATGCATTCAATTCATATCTTTGGTCTGGTTCATAAGTTTGCAATGTGCAATAGAAATGATTGGTGGCCACCGCACCTCTATACATGAGTGTATGAAGTCACCCAAAGGATAAAACACCAATGCCATCCCACATGCACCCATCATGGAATAAAGATAGAGCTAAAGTGCCCGGGATCAAACACCGCATGACACTTCCCCTGATGCCCTACCCATACCAACACGTAATCCCCTATTGGCGAGGGCTTGCAAACTGGGATCGCAACTAACCAATCCTAATGTTAAACAGTGTATCCAAGGCCTCACCCATGCATCCCTCAATACATCCATAAATATAGAGCTAAGGCCCCCCGACAGAGTCAGAGACTACAGGGTCCGAGGCCACCTCCCCTGATGCCCTACGATGTAATAGTTATACTAAGGTAATGGCGATACGACGATATCAGTGGACAACACTTGAGTAGAGATAGAGCTAGAGTTTGGTGACTAGGATGAACCACAGTGTCACGTCCTCCCCCTGATGCCCCACTTGCACCAAGTACACTAACCACATACATACATTCACATGTCTATTCCTATCATCATCATCATCATCATGTTATAAATATATGAAATTAAATATGCATGAGCAGTAATAACAGAAATATTGGATGACATGTGAAATGCACATTACAAGCATACAAGCATAGAATCATTCATGGCATTGGACTCAATAAGTAAAACAGCTTGTTATTAGCCAATTAGTTTAGGCATTGTTCCCTCACCTTTGATCGATGTTTGTTCCTCTCCCAAGCTTGGAAGTCACTTTGAATCTATTAGGAACCTAAACAATTAATGTATTTAAGTTAGGGTTCATGTTTACCAAGTTACAGTAGTCAAAAACCTTGTTTGGTTACAAAATATGCTTGCTGTTAACGTGTGGTTGGATGTGTGGTTGGACCTATGGTCGCAATATATGAGACCACACACTGTGTGGTCGGACCCTGTGGTTGCAGATTATACAACCACACCATGTGACCACACCTTTCCTGGGAACTTCCTGAATAGCTGTGGTTGACCCTCTGGTCACCCTGTGGTCGCATTTTATGCGACACACCATGCGACCACATGATGTTTGGTCACTTTTTCATCTTCAATCCGAATTCTTCCTGAGTCGATTCCTTGGCTCATCACTTGGGTTCATCCTATGATTATTCTATGGCCATTATTTACAGTTTCTCATTAACCATTATCCCTATTCTCTTTTCTCATGGTTTTTCTTAGAAATTCCATAACTGAAATCGTTGCATTAGATTCAACACAACAACTTGATAAAAGGAACCTATCCTATCTGATTTAGCCTACAGAGTCAAGTCCATACCTTAAGCTTGCTGTAAGGAGATATAACTTTTCTCTTCAAAACCTTCTTCTTCAAGCTTCTTTTCCAAATCTCCTTTTTCCCCTTCTCTTCCTTTCTCTTTCTCTCTTAGGTTTAGGGTTTCAATTTGAGTTCTAAAAGATTTAGAGAGGCTAAGAAACATCCCTTATATAGAGAGAAAAACTCCATATAAAGTCCCACTTAGATTAGGAAAGAACCCCCCTCAAATTAGGAAAGTTTCCTAAACACGGAGTCAGTTCAGCATCGTATGGTCGCACGTGTGGTCACAGAACCCGTGGACCACACACCTCAAAACGTGCTTCCACACATTGTGTGGTCTCATGTGTGGTCTCATGGTGTGGTCTCATGTGTGGTCTCATGTATCGACCATACGTACCGACCACACGTAATGACCACACCTGCTACCACATGACCAAAATTTTCTAGTTTTTAGTTTTTGACTGGTTGCTTCCACAAGATCTTAAACGGTCAACCACACCAACTAAATTTGACTCGTTGCTTACCTTATCTTGTGGTTTCTTCATACAATTGGTTCACTTGAGCTGATTATGATGGAAAGACCGGTCACGACACAATAATGTAAGGTTAGACTGGGTTCGTGGCATGCGGGTCTTACATGAGGGATTCAAACTCATCAACCACCTATGCGCCCCTCCAGTCAATGAGAATTAGAATGCTTGCCCCAATTTTTCATTAGTAAAACCATGCCCTTGCCTCAATAGTCTTGTGAATGACCTTAAATGTGTTTTGGGATCCCCTGTCCCATCAAATTTTTTAGTGGTCCATTTAAATTTTGGTGGCAGTTTGGCATCCGGGAAGAAACACAATCCTTCAAAATCAATGATCTGGCTTTCTACACCCTTCAGGTCCCTCAGTATTTGTTCCACATGACTCAACCTATTCCCATATGGATCTTCAGTTTCTTTCAGTTTCCTGATTGGAGGAGCCTTCTGGATGATCGATAGTTGCTTGTAAACAACCTCTCCCTCTTCTGCGAAAGTGGGGTTTGAGAACACGACCAGAGTATTCTTGCTAGGGGTATCATCCTTTGGTATGGAGGGTGTGTCCTCTTTCCCTATCAGTAACGTATGCATATTTCGCATCATGATGGCAATCTCACTTACAGTATCCTTTATCTTGGTTACTCTGTTCTCCAATGAATTTTCAGCTTGGTCATGGTTAGCCATGGCTTCAATTGGTTCTTCAGGAATATGACCAACCGGTTCAGTGATAGGTACTCTAGACAGCCTATTAGTGATAGGGTTTCTTACCCAAGGGGTAGCAATGCTTGCAGATTGGCCTGACAGTTACCTAGTGTTGGAATAGATCAACGGACAAGGATTAGGACTTGAAAATGACTAGACACGAGAAGATTTCACATGCACATACACGCTGACTCAACCAATACAAATGTTAGCTCCCTTATGAAACTCATTGAACAAATATTATCCGGGTCAATTTAGTTATTTCGACTGACCCCGTGAATGGTCTTGGGCCTTATGTCCCAAACGGTTCATTAGACAACAAGATCCAACCACTTGGTTCGTCAAATTCAAAGAAATTAAAACGGATATACTCATTTATGACTTTCATATGGGATGGTTAGCAAAAGCGGTTCAGGACTAAACAAACCGGTAAATAACCGCTTGATCATGGTACCTATGTTATGATAGGGAATTTTTGGTCGTTTTTGAAGCCGATGTGTTAACACTGATGGACCTGACACGTCGAGCTCTTTGATAGAGAGTGTACAGTGGTCGTCCACTATGATGTGGAACAGGTTTATAAAATCCTCGCTCCCAACAAGTGAGAGTTCAACATGCTCATCGTGTAAAATCAAACATGTCAACAAATCGAGAGTAAAAACAGGCAGAACTTCGACATCACGGGCATGGATATCTCAATCAAATGGGTTTTACCATGTTGGTTCAAGGATGGACCAAAAATAACATACATGTGGCTCAAACTGGGTTAGGGCAGAAAAGGCTTCCTTGACGAGGAGGAGTGGACCTATCCCGTCTACATGGTAAATCATGGGTCCCTCGATTCCTTTTGATATACCATGATGTAGAAAGTCAAGCGACGTGGAGTAGCGATGATGCCTCCCCGGGCGGACCCGAAAAGCAATCGTCAGAGGCTCTCACCGGTCGTAACCCCCACAAGGTACGTGTCAAGGTTGTGCTTTTCGCCTAGCGGGTGATCCCATATACATGAGGACCCGGGTCGGCTAATGGCACAATGTGTGACTGAACCCAAACCCCCAAAGCAATATGTACAAACAATAAATATAATACCCTAGATCTAGCATCCAATGTCAAGCAATCAATATAAGGAAAGTATCATAAGAGTCTGAATATAAATCCCCAGCGGAGTCGCCATTGTGAGGACAAATGTGGGAAATGCTCTTCATCGGGATAAAATATTGTATCAATGAAGATCAATGTCTTGTTGGAGTCACCACCTAGATTAAGGTCTAGGACCTCTAAAAATGTAGCCTTACCCTAAGGTAAGACTTCTATTGACTCATAACCCAATGTATCAGTTCTTTGGTCTGCAAGAGATCGGGTAATTATTCAGGGTACGGTTATAGGAAGGTGTTAGGCACCCAAACCGCCCGATCAAGATCGACCTCCTAAACTTTTCTTAAACTCTAATTTTGGCTGTGCTTGGTCAACTAGATGACTAAGGTTCAATGGGGGATGTCCTAAACTAAGTTGCTAAGTTTTGCTAACCTAGGGTTCAGCCAAACATGTTCCGAAGCAAATAAACAAGCAAACATATAACACTATACAGTGAACCAGACCAAAGATGGTTCGATCCTGGACTGAATCTGAGACATCTATCTCAAACTGCCTACGTATTCCAATCCTAGAAATCAAGTTCAAAATGTAGTTTGAAATGGATTTTGTGATTAAAGATTATAGAAGTGGTCTATGCATGTGCTTCAATTAGATTCTTTATTCAAGTTGAAGTTTATGCTGGATGGATGGTTGATGGGTGGCTTCGTACCATATTTGGGACTCTCAAATTGCCTACGTATTCTTGGGTTTGCCCTAGAAATTAGGTACAACGCAGTTTGAAAGGCTTGTGAGAGTCAAATTTGGAATGTGTACCAAATTCTTACCATCTTTGTCAATAGGATCTAGGGATGAGAACTAAACTCCTACCATTTTGTCAATAGGATCTAGGGATGAGACCTAAACTCCTACCATTTTTGTCAATAAGATCTAGAGATGAGACCTAAATTCCTACCATTTTTGTCAATAAGATCTAGGGATGAGACCTAAACTCCTACCATTTTTGTCAATAGGATCTAGGGATGAGACCTAAACTCCTACCATTTTTGTCAATAGGATTTAGGGATGAGACCTAAACTCCTACCATTTTTGTCAATAGGATCTAGGGATAAGACCTAAACTTCTACCATTTTTATCAATAGGATCTAGGGATGAGACCTAAACTCCTACCATTTTTATTAATAGGATCTAGGGATGAGACCTAAACTCCTACCATTTTTATCAATAGGATCTAGGGATCAGACCTAAACTCCTACCATTTTTGTCAATAGGATCTAGGGATGAGACCTAAACTCCTACCATTTTTATCAATAGGATCTAGGGATGAGACCTAAACTCCTATCATTTTTGTGTTTCCATTTTAGGTTTCTAGGATTTCCTATCCCTTTGGGTGTGATTTCCATTTTTAAGGTTTCCTACCCTTTCTCTCTATCTTTCCAATTCTAAGGTATATCTTTCCCTAATTGTTCTTTCCATTCTAGGTTATATCTTTCCATGTCTATTCTTTTTATTTTTAGGGTCACTTTCCCTATCTGTTCTTTCCATTCTAGGGTTTATATTGCCCTAATTATTCTTTCTATTTTTAGGGTTTCCTACCCTAATTTTTGTTTTTCCCAATTTTATCTCTTTCCAAGATCAAATATAGCAGGTGAAAGCATTCCAATTATAGCAGTGATAGCATTCCAAATATAACAGTGATAACATTCCAAATATAGCAATGTACATGTGAATAATCCAAATATAGCAATGTGCATCCAAACATGGTAGTGACATCTAAACATAGCGGTGTGCATATGAATAATCTAAACATAGCAGGTGAACAATCCGAATATAGCAGTGAGCATTCAATCATGGCAGTGACATCCAAACATAGCAGTGAGCATTCAATCATAGTAGTGACATCAAAGCATAGCACTGATCCAACATAGCATGTAAAAAAAATTATACTTGTTAATAAACAATCCACTCTCCTCCTCTCTTGTCAAAACTAGAAAATAAAGAAGCATTCTCCACTCACTATCTCTCTTACTTTAATGAAAACCAGAAAAATCAGAATATGCATCTCACCATTCATTCTTTCTCTTATAAGCATAAAAATCAAAAATATACATCTCACCATTCACTCTCTCTCTCTTACTCTGGTGAAAACCAGAAAATCAGAATATGCATCCCACCATTCACTCTCTCTTATAAGCATAAAAAATCAATAATATACATCTCACCCTCCCTCTCTCTCTAAACACTCACCCTTATTAAACTTATGAAAACTACACCTCACTCCCTTTGTATCATGGAATTCATAAATAAAATAAAATAAAAAACAAAAAGAAGAAACCCCACTCCTTCTCCCTCTTCTTTCTCTCACTTCCTTTCTCCAAACCCTATTACTGACTCTTTCCCTTTCTCTTTTCTCTAACTGACACAGCTTCCTGTCCTCTACCGAACACCTCATGCTCTCCTTTTATTCTTTCCCCAGCCAATCCTTCCCTAGGTCTTTTATTTGTTTTCTCAAACTTATGGGCCAAACTTAAATGACTAAACCAGAAAAAAAATCAAACATAGATGGAGCCAAGAGATACGGAATAACAAGAAGTCTTCGAAAAACTAATGCATTCCGAGCAAAAGTAGAAAGAAAAACTACAACGAGGTGGGTGGAGTTTTCATGGACAAACTTAATATCACATATATTATTCTCCTCAATCACATATTAAACCCAACCGTGAAAGCACCAATAGCAGAAGTAAACTAAACACACAACTAAACTGTCTATTTCAGCCATCGACAGAGACTGCAAGTGCAAACCGACATCATTCATAAGCATGGATATAATGGATTCTGTCACACCCCAATTCTGCACTATTCAGAATGGTGTGATGAACCGCTAACAAACCAATGGTTCAACCAGGATCTCGAGTAGGCTATATCCGTTTTATCTAAACCCCATACATCCATATTCACAATCAGAATAAATACACAATAGCGGAAGTCTTATAATAAAATGAACTGAGAATCTACTGTGATATTAATATCTAAATAGCAAATTTTTCTGTATCAACTGAGACATAAATAAATATCAAATACATGTCCTTAATAAATCCAAATAAAGAAAACTAGAAAAATAACTAATAGAATACACATGAGTTGCACTCACAAGAGGAGTCATGTGTATCCACTTCTTCTTCCACTTTCATCGCCGCCACGTTCCCGTACACTGGAGCACTTACATAATCTTCAACAGTCGTACCTGCATCATCAACTAAAAATATTCGACGTCGAAAGGGTGAGCACACAACACGGCTCAGTGAGCAAACAAAACAATGCAACAATACATATGCATGCTGTCAAATCATATCTTTGGTCCGGTTTAAAGTTTGCACTGTGCTATAGAAAGGATAGGTGGCTGCCACACCTCTATGCACGAATGTGTGGAAACGCCCAATGAAAATGGCACCATCGCCCCATAAGCACCCAAAATGGCACAATATACACCCCATGAAAAACGGTCATGGCTGTACCGGTTGATACCATACCAACAAATAAACCCCTGCTGGCTAGGGTTGCAAACTAGGGTCGCAACTAACCAATCCTAATGTCAAACAGTGTATCCAAGGCCTCACCCCAGCATCCCTCAGAACATCCATAGAGATAGAGCTAAGGCCCCCCGGTAGAGTCAGAGACTACAAGGACCGAGACCACCTCCCTTGATACTCTACGACATAATAATTCTGCTAAGGTAATGACGATACGACGACGTCAGTGGACATGACTTGAGTAGACCATGGCACAATATACACCTCATGAAGAACGGTCATGGTTGTACCAGTTGATACCATCCCTACCCGCACCATATATACTGGTCAAACACAAACATTCACATGCCTATTCCTATCATCATCATCATGTTATAACAGTAAAGTAAATATGCATGAAAAATAATAGAAATATTGGATGACATGTTGAATGCATATACAAGCATACACGCATAGAATCAATATGGCATTGGACTCAAGAAATAAAACAGCTAATTATTAACTAGTTAGTTTAGGTCTTGTTCCCTCACCTTAGCTTATTAATAGATCCTCTTCCAAGCTTTAGAATCACCTTAATAATGTTATTATATTGCTAGAAGACCTAACAAAGTCGCTAGAATTTAATTAGAATAAATTCCGAATTGAAAAACCATGTTTTTAACTGGGGGTCGGAGGTAGGGTCTGTTAGGGTCGATTGGCCATCGACCCCCTGTGCGACCCCCTGTGGGTTTTGTTGATTTTTCTGCTTTCAGTCCATTCTTCATGTTTGGGGTCCTATGGCTTGCTACTATAGTCCATATTACACATGTTCTACGGTCTAGAACCATGATTCATTCACCTATATGGCTTTCATGACTTCCCCATGGTTTTCCATGGAAACCTAACCATGGGTTGATGGTTTGGGACTCTCCGAGATCATACTCTCTTCATTACCTATCCTAAGGTCTGTAGAGACTCATGGAATTAGTATCCATACCTGAGAAGAATACTCCTTCTCTGCAACTCTTCTCCTTTTTGTTTTCTTCTATTCCTTGTTTCTTTTCTTCTTCTCTTCCTTCTCTTCTCTTTCTCTCAATCCAATTAGGGTTGTAAAAGGAGTGAAAGGGGCTTAGGGACGTCCTATTTATAGAGTAAAACCTCCCAAAATAAGTCCCATTGAGTTTAGGAAAGAGTCCAACCGTAATTAGGAAAAATTCCTAATTTCTGTTTCTGGCGGCAACTGGGGGTTGATGAAGGGGTCATGATCCCGTCGACCCCTAACTCCTAAAGTGTCTGACCCCCTCTGTAAAACAGGGGGTCTGACTTTCTGTCTTGGGGTCCGACCCTCCCCTTAATTTAAGTGTTTTTGGGTCGATTTAATACTTGAGATCACGATCTCCTTCACGCCCTTGGTCCATTTTGCTCAACTACGATGGGTAAACCTGGTTCAAGGTGGTAAGACCGGGTTAGTTTGATACGGGTCTTACAGATTCAATAGATGGAAAACAAGGATGACATACCTGAAAATCACGGTAATCTCTTAAGGATAATGCCAAGCAGTTGGAGCAACTTCGCCACTGCAAATCGGCGACTCTATTAGAACCTCCCCCCCTTTTTTTCTAAATTTCTTTCTCAAATTTTTTTCTCCCCTTCTTCTTGAGTGCTCAGCTCCCTCTCCTTTTATCACCTCCCCCTCTTTTCTTCTCCCTTTCCTCTCTCTCTTACTCTCTCCTTTACGAATTTGGGGAGCAGCCCTCAAGTTCCTCTCCTCCTCCTTTTTTTTCTCTTTTTTTTTTCTATCTCTTTGATTTTTCTCTGGGCTCTCTCTCTCTCTCTCTCTCTCTCTCTATAGCACCAATCCCTCTTCTGGTCCTCTCCTCCAATCTCTCTCCTTTTCTCCATTCCTTTTTTCTTTTCTTCTCTATCTTTCCTTCTTTCCAATCTTCCCGTATCTCAAAATTCTCTCAAATCTTCTTTCCATCTCCTTTCCATATTCTATTTTTTTCTTCTTCTAGTTCTGTCCTTCAATTTCTTTCCATCTTTCCATTCCATATCTCTCCTCTCTAATATTTTCTCTCCCTCAACGGATCTTAGTCCTTTTTCTCTCAATTTCTCAATCTCTCTCCTCTCGATCATTTTTTTTCTTTTCCTCTTAGTCTGCCCTCCTTCAATCAGTCAGCCTCTCCGTTAGATTCCATACAGAGTCTCTCTTTTCTTTTATTCAATTCTTTCCTCTTTTCTTCAATCGGATCTTCTCTCTTCTCCTTCCTATTCTTATTCTTCTTTCTTTTCTGTTTCTAGAGTCCACCGACTCTTTTCCTCCTCTTTTTTCCTTTTTTTTTCTCTTTTATTTCTTTCCTTTTTTCAAACTCTTTTTTTTTCTTTCCAATTTCTATACTTGTCTTTCTCAGCCAGCTTGGTCTTCCCTTCCTCTTTTTTTTTTCTTATTTGCTTCCATGTTGACAGCTGCCCTCTTCTTTCCTAAAACAAAGCCACGACCAGCTCACTCTCTCTCAAATTTTTATATTTGAACTCATACCACCGATTCCATGTATACATATAGATAAATATAATATAATATAACTCATACATGCATATGCATGGATATATATAATATAAGTATAACATGTGTTTCATATGAGCTGAGTTGATTAGGTCTAAACTGGTCTAGGCTGCGCTGAGTTGGACTAAGTTGGGTTAGACTGAGTTAACTAGATTGGGGCCAAGACTGGCTTTTCTCTCTTTATCATGAACCCAATCTGACTGTAATTCCTCACGGGATTCTTCGACAATCCCTGTCTCAAATATTCCACGTCCACTCTGTAGAACACTAAAATGAGGAATAATGGAGCTTGGATCACCTGATTTGGATGTAGGGTGACAAAAATATGAATTTCTGAAGATTAAATCATGTAATTTTTCATGGGACCCTTCGGAGACCTCTGTCCAGAATTTTCCACGTCCACTTTGAAGAGTATCAAAAATGGAGAATATTGGCACTTGAATCACCCGATTCAGACGTAAGACAACCAAGATATGAAGAATTGAAGTTCTATCGATAATTCTGCATAAAAACTTGCATGGGACCCACTGGTGGCCTCTGTCCGGATTCTTCAAGTCCATTTTGAAGAGGATTGAGAACGAAACACAATGGCATTGGAATTACCGGATTCGAATGTTGGACGACCAAGATATGATGATTGAAATTTTGACGATAATCCATGCATGCAACTTACGATAATTACGTAAAAGCCCCTACATTTTCAAATTGACTAAAACTGCAGTATCTTCCTCGTTTGATATCAGAATTGGATGATTCTAGTCCCACTCTGAAGGTAATTTCATGATCTATGCATCCATGTAGATTACAACCTATGGCCTTGTTGTAGGACCCACCAAAAACTACCTCGAGGTTGCAACCAAAAATCCAAACTTTCACTCATCTCTCTTCCTTTATTGTCCACACACTAGTCTTTGTTCAGCTGGAATGTCAAAAATGAGGTGCTTACATATACGTTTCATATAGTAATGAAATTAGATCACCGTCTATGACGGCTGTAAGTCCAACCTCACACACAATCTAACCTAGTTACAGTAATGAGAGGACTTACCGTTGGTTTCTCGATGATGTCTGCTACAAACCGATAGTGAGTTCTTCTTCTCCTTCTTCTTTCTCCTTCACAACCTTTTTCTTCTTCAGAGCCTTCTCTCTCAGACCTTCTCTCAGTATTAGGGTTTATGACTGATCAAAGTGAGAGAGAGTGGTCATGATATGGCTTATATTCAGAGGCAAGTCTCCTATTAGGAAGGAGTTCCACTCTAATTAGGAAAGTTCCAATTTCTCAAACTTGATTTTATGTTTGACCGGTCGCTTGTTGAAAAAAGCGCCATCGATCCTGCAGAATTTGTTCATTCTTCGAATGCCCTCGAACAAGTCTGATTACCTTCTGGTCAAAGGAGGAATGCGACTCCTGCCCGGACATCGCATACCCCCGACCGAAGAGCTGAAAAACTAGAAGTCTCAGTCTCCTAAAACGTAGACCAGACAAATCACTTTGTCCTATCGGATAGTTAAGTTTGATAGTTTTTTCGTACCTGGCTTTGTGGTTCCTTCATTTGACTGGTTCGGGCAACCTGGTTATGATGGGAAGACCTATCACGACACTTTAACCAGGTTAGATTGGGTTAATGGAGTGCGAGTCTTATACATCAGGTCTTATTTATAGGCCAAGGGTCTTCCCTTTTTTCCAATTCTCCCCTTAATTTGTTTCCTTTTTTACTTTTCTCTCAAAATTTCCATACTTTGAATTAGATTTGGATTCACTTTGGATCTTTACACATTGAATATTGTCCCTTGGCCTCTAACTCTCATATACTAGGCAAGGTAGAAGTAGAATACACAATCCCAGACCATTACTACTTTTACAAGCGAACCCCCCGACATGTCCCTGACCCTCAGGCTCGTCACCTCCCACCATAGACCCCATTTAATATCAAAGACCCTAGGCCCATCTGATTCTCCCTACCAGGTCCCGGATCGAGGGAGTGTGAGTATATATCAGTACCTAAACCCCTACTGGCAGGGGTGCAGAAATAGGAGAAATGACACTAGAGATCCCTGGTACCACTCCCATGGACCATCATGCCCCCGTTAAGGTGCTAGCAGATTCCAACATGGTTTATCTACCCGTGCGCCACCCTCCTCTGGGGACCCACACGTCACACAAACCATCATATATGGTTAAACATGTGCAATAATATAAACTAGGTTGTACCCTAGCAGAGATCCCCGACCCCACTCCCATGGATCGCCATGCCCCCACTAAGGTACTAGCATCATCAAGATGGTCCGTGTACCCATGCGTCACCCTCCCCCGGGTACCCACACATCATACGAGCCATCATACCCAAACATACATATAATCCAACCAAACATATTTCTTATAATGCAAATGCATGCTTAGATATAAACAATTATTGGATGGCATGTTATAAGCATAAATCATAGACATATGTCATATGTTCTAGTTATTATGGACCCAACAGCTCACTTGATGGCACTACAAGTGCTGTTGAACTTCGAACCCTACAGGAGGCTTTTTCCTTGCTCGCGTCAGTTTACCTATTTAATTAGATAAATTCATTAGGTTAGTTGTGTAACTTTTAACTAGTATGGATAGATCATAGATGTCTATACACATGTCCCAAGATAAGTCGAAAACCCAACGGTTGGTCCCCAAAGGTCCTAGCTAGGCATACTAGCTAACAGAGCCAGAGGTGGATGGTAATTCCGGATGGTGTATTCTCTGGAATTAGCCACCGGTTTATACTTAAGAAAATTCCGTTATGACCTGAACCAGATAGTCGAATCGACTGGTCAAGCATCCGGCTTTGCATCCGAATGTACACCTATCATAACAGGGGCTTCCAGAGAGCAATGCAGAGGCTCTGCTAGGTGGTGCTCCCTCCAGCACTGCCTCCGGCTTATAGATAAGCTTATCCAGACCTTGTGGGTCAATTAAACCCATGAAGTAAGTGGAGGTTGTCACCCCGAGGCTCAAGCCCCTGGATGTAGTGTCTCCAGTTATGAGCCTCCGATTTAGTCCATTCACTTAGGTTAAATAACCAAGAGTGAGGCGAAGGCAATGGCCGATGAAGTTTCATCCGGTTCGGCCTCCGGCTCAACTCAACACAACATATTTGCCAAGGCATTAATCCTAGCGGAGGGAGAACGTTGCTAGATCTGGAGGCAGAGACCATGACTTAGCCTCCAAATCAATCCACTAGTTCGAGTCTACAAACCAGACTCAAACTAGGGACGATGGCCTCATTTTGGGGAGCTTTGACTCCCCATTACTTCTATACTTATCCTAGATGGTGGGAATCATTTTCCCACCCTAGAAGTAGTCATTGGAATCATCAAGACTCAATAACACCTCCATTATAGAGGTTGGTGGTCAACCTATCCTTTCTAGGGTTTGGAGGGTTGGTCTCCATTAATGGTGGAGCAACCACCACTTGGTTCTTGCATTAAACACCACAAAGAAGGGAAGGGTGACTCTTACCTCCAAGGAGTAGAACAAGCTTGAGCTCCAAGCTTTGAGCTCCAAACCTCCACACTCCCACACTCGAACTCCTTATTTATAAAAACCCGTTGAGAGAGAGAATGTCTCTCGGACTCAAACTGGCAGCTGACAACTAGGTGGTACACCATTCGACATACAACTGGTTGGGCCAAAATACATCCCCTTGATCAAGTAACTGGTCCTAATGCATTGGAATGCGTAACAGGGCCACCTTGGGTCCACCATAATGCTTAACCCAATAGGTGTGGATAGTAGAACTCACCTGACTCAGATACATCCATCGAGTCCGTACTGAGTACACCATTTGTCAAATGAGTACACCATCTGTCAACATAGGAAGACCTAGCACGAAAAGAATCTGGGTTATTAAAGGATTCCGAATGATTTTACACCCACTATACTCCAGTAATGTTTGAATAAAAGAGCATTAAAGACATCCGGACTTGGGTTTATCATCCTTCATATTAAACACAATGTGCTTGATCTCATCTTCCACCTCTTTCACTAAACCAGAACACTGAACTTGAGATCTTGGAATGAAAAGGATTGTCATGCGACGTGACTCTTATGCCATATCAACCTTCCCCAAAGAGATCTTTGACATGCTTCACTGTTTTTCATATGATTTGCTGCTGCTTAACTGCACCTCTTCATTCTGCATCAGTCAATCAAACCCTTAGCCATTTGATAGAAAAATGTATACGTGGCGCTCATCCGGGTGCGTTTAGATGTAGCGAACCCCGCGCTACAGAGGAGCCGAGTCCCGATTGATCACCTTTGCCAACTCCACCCGCTATTTTGCTCGTACAGTCACTAGACACTAGAGTCACTGAGAGTCTCAGCTCTGCGAAACCCTAGCTAAGCCAGCTACCGCTCGTTTCTCTGAGGTACAGCCATGGGGATTCTCAATTGGTGGAGAGGCAAAGAGGTTCCCCCGAAGAAAACCAATCCCAACTCCAGTTCAAAATCTGAAAAGCCGGCAGAGAAATCGGAAGTGCAGGGAATGAACGGGGCGATGGAGGTTCCTCGGCGGGATGATGTCACTGTTTTCGAGTTCGGTTCCTCCGTAGCTTCGGCAGATAAGGTGACGCTTGCAGGGTATTGCCCTGTTTCTGAAGAACTCGAGCCGTGCCGTTGGGAAATCTTGCCTGCCATTGGCCCTGATGCTCCTCAGTTTCGGGTAGTTTTCTGATAGTTTTGTATACTAATTTGTTTATCTATAAGGAAAAATGTGTTGGATGACCATGGAAACTTGAGAAATTCAGAATTTTGATAAAAGGGTTTGCTGTGTTTGATTTTCCTTTTGAATTCTGTGATTATTGGATATGGTTAGGATTATTATTTTTTTTTATATGCCTTTTTGTGTTTTGGTGGTTCTATATTAGATTTGTTTCTTTCTGTTCAATCAAAGTATGGGAATATCTCTCTGCCATTGCAGCTGAAATCCACTTGTTTAATGGAGCAACGCTCCGATTAGATAAATTTTACCCATGTAATTTATTCTTCCTTGCATAATATTGTCTGTAGTAAAAACTGATGACAAATAATCTAATACTGGATCATCTGATTAGGTCCTGACCTTACAGTTCTTCACGGGCTGGCATTGAGTGTTATCCTTATGGAATTTCAATTTTGTTTAGCAAGGAAGCTCACAGTTAATCTTTGATGATTTTCTCCTGTTGTAGGGATTTCGGTGTTTCTTCATTTAGCCCATTTTACCCCCTGGAAAATTTAGATTCCATAAATTGCTTCACATAGCCTTTTTGGCAGGCTATGTATGTCTTTGTATAAAAGTTCGTGATCATGAACTGATTCACATTTTGGTCAATGTATCTTAGACAATGGCGGCAGAGTAATTCTTTGAGCTGACCATATTTTCAGTAATCTAATGGTTCAGAGGATCTAAGAGAGATCCATATATGCAAAGTAATTTACTCTTTTTCAGTTGATCTGTATTATAGAGTGCATTTCTGATCCCTCCATCTGTTTCAATAGCTCTTTTGGCAAGTGATGAAGAAGATTATTACTCTACAAATGAAAAATCATACAATACAAGCTAAAGTACAACAGTAACAGAAATTTTCAAGGCCCAAAACCCTCAAAGGGACTAATCAATGGGGTAGGGCCCAACTACAAAAAAATGTCTATTAATCCTCCCTTTTTGTGACTCTGATGCAGCATGGAATCTACAAGACTTGGATAGGAATCTTTCTTTATTTTAATTTTAATTGGGATATATTTGTAATCTTTATTTTGGAAAGTTTAATTATCTTAGTTAGGATTTTAATATTGTATTTGATTCTTTCTTTTATTTATCTCTTTATAAAAAATAAAAAAAAAACAAAGAAGAGGCATGGAAAGGGTCCACGAATTAGGCTTAGGAGTTAAAGGTCTTTATTTTATATATCCCTTTTAGAGTTATTTTATGATTAGGATTGTAGGCCTATTTAAAAGTAAAGACAATCTTTATGGAATGAAACTATGCAAAGATTAAAGAAAAGAAAAGAAGGCTCTCATGGCTCCCTCTCCCTCTCCGCTCTCGGTTCCCCCCTCTCTCTTTCTCTATGTGTTTCTCTCTCCTCCCCCTCTTGTTTCTATCCTCTCTCTCTCTTTTTCACGTCAGGTTCCCTCTTCTCTTGGTCACGATATCTCCTCTCCATTCACCTTCCCTTTATGACTTGCTATCAACTTTCCCTTTTTTGGTTATCTCTTGCACTTCCCTTTCTCTCGTTTTTCAATTACATTTCCCTATCCCTTACAGTAAATTTCTCTTTGAAATCCCATCCACATTATTTGGCATCAGAGCCTAGGTTAGAATGAGATGTCAAATCTTCGTACTGCTCCATAAACTTTTGAGCAATGAGAAGCATTTCTCATTGCTCCAATAAAATGAGGAAGCCTTAGAATTTTTTCGAAGAGAAAGGTTACGTCAATAACATGAAACCTTAAAAGTTCTTTAAGCTAATATTGAACTTCTCAAAGTTATTCATGTAGTGGATTGCTAGTAGGACAGAGTCCACCATTGAAGCTCCCACAATAGAAGGCTCCATTAAAGAGGATAAAGATGAAAGTGAGATTAGTCACATGGTGGAAGATTATATTGTTCCAGAGCCATCCATTAAAGTATGTGCTGAGGAAGTCCAGAGCAAGGTTGCGAACGTGGTACAAGTTGAGATCATAGTTCAAGAAGACATTTTTCATCCAACAATTGAGATTGACCTCTTTGGCGCACCTGATCTCGTTCGTGATGATGTGATCACATAATATGTGATTCCATCGTCATTCTTTGACGGACAGACCCCTCGATTTGCAGATTACATCCCTACCATTCAGTCGTTACCAAAATTTTGTGACAAACTACCGTTGGATATGTCTTCCACGAGCTTATTTTGTCATCTTTGCAAAATTCGAGGACGAATTTTATAAGCGGGCAAGAGTTGATACAGCACAAAATCCACAAGACTTGGATATGAATCTTTTTTTATTTTAATTTAATTGGGATATATGTGTAATCATTAGTTTGGAAAGTTTAATTAGATTAGTTAGGATTTTAATATTATATTTGATCCTTTCTTTTATTTCTCTCTTTAAAAAAAAAAAAAAAAGAGCCGTGGAAAGGGTCCACGAATTAGGCTTAGGAGTTTTGAGTTAGTTAGATGTCTTTATTTTATTCATCCCTTTTCGAGTTATTTAATAATTAGGATTGTAGATCTATTTAAATGCAATCTTTATGGCATGAAATTATGCAAAGATTAATGAAAAGAAAAGAAGAAGGCTCTCACGGCTCCCTCTCCCTCTTAGCTCTCGGTTCCCTCTCTCTCAGTAAGCCTCTCTTCCTCTCTCCTGGTTTCTCTCCCCTCCCCCTCTTGTTGTTATACTCTCTCTCTTTCTCACGTCAGGTTCCCCCTTCTCTTGGTCACGATATCCCCTCTCCATTCACCTTCCCTCTATGACTCGCTATCATCTTTCCCTGTGGTGGTAATTCCTTGCACTTCCCTTTCTCTCTCGTTGTCTAATTACACTTCCCTATCCCTTGCAGTAAATTTCCCTTTTGATTTTACCTTTGAAATCCCGTCCGCATTAAACTCCTTATGGTTCCAAAACCTTAATTAGGTCGCTATGGGCCCATCTCTTACTACGAAGTATTTAAACAAGTAAACCTGGGGCAGTTATATAATTTTCACAACAGTTTGGGACTCTATTGGAATAGTAAATAGACCTTGGGACCATTAGGTAAAGGGACCTTTCTGAAATAAGAACTCAGATTAGGGGTAGAAACAAGTTCTAAAACAAGTTACTTTTTAGTCAATAACTTGAAGGCTGTCTATATTTGTAAATAAAGAAGAGTGACTCTTCTACCTTGCGACATAAACAGATTCCACTATATACGTTGACAATTGCAGGTGAGGGATCTGACTCAGATGAGCTATGTTCGAACTGAGACTACAGGAGTATATTCCCAACTCAAAACTGCAAGCAGCTAGAAAAATTAACCAAATGTCTGAAATTTGATCCGATGTTATGAACTTCACCGTAAAACTCACAACTCTAGCAGGCTGCCTGTCTTCTAGGCTATGACCTAGCTGTTTTTGCTAGTTGCTTTTTGCTGCTGTTACTGACATCTGTTGAATTTCTTCAAAATCTTGAAATTCTTGAGTCGATTAACTCATAGCTATGTTAGCTATATGTTGATTGTTCCAATTTTACTCTATTTGGTTTTCTAAGTTGAATCTCTTATTGTTCTACATGATCTTTATCAAGTTCTTGATCAACTTCAGTTACCTTTATATGATGTGGTTCAGAATTGTAGAAAGAATCTAAGTGCAATTCGCTGCTGAACCATGATAACAGTCCAGGATCCTTGAGAAATTGATTGAACAATAGCAGGGACAGATAGAGAGAAAAATAGGGGAAATTAAATAATTAGAAATCTAATGGTCAGGATTAACAGGCCTGTCTGTTGATATTATAATCTTGAAAATCAGATCAAGAAAGAGATGAAATCCGGGCTGCTTAGTTTTCAAGCTAGAAGCAAGAACTAAGAAATTACAGCAGATGTAGTGATGCAAAGGGGTTAAGACATCTCAAATTAACAAATCCTCTTTGCTACAGGATCTTAATTCAGTCCAATATAAAATTCTGCAGAGAAAAATAATAGGAATAATTACTTATCTTGAAATCTATCTGTCAGAAACTGATGACACTTGGGTTGAATGGTCTTTATAACAATTATGAACAACCCTCCAAAGTTGAAGATCGGAACAAAGTTGAGGAAGTTATGGGGCCCACAAGTAGGCTGGACCTGGTAGCGCCTGGCTCTGGACAGCTCCACTGTAATTTTGTGATTTGATTTTAATTTAGCCAAAGAAATTGATGATGCTTCTAGAAATAGTGTCGCCAACCAAGGGATAGCAGATCGAGATCAAAGAAAACACAAGAATGGCAAGGAAAAGAAGAACAAGAGGTTGAGTCTCACAACCAGGTGAGACTCAACCAGAAATTAATTGATTCTCAAGTTTTCTGGAAAAGCTCTAAGAGCTACCGCCAGCTTCTACTCCTCTTATTTATAATGAGAATCCTTACAATTAAAATAGGAAAGAGAGAAAACTACTAAAAATTAAACCTCCTTATTACATAGGAAGGTTTTAATACAATGGAAAGAAAACTTTCTAAATCTGAAAATAGAAAGTAAATACTTGATCTCCAAGTAATTGAAACCTACTATCAATCTATCTTAAATATTAGGAAACAAACTAAACAATGAAATTAAGAAACTAATTTTTAGGAAAGAAATAACAAAAGAGTGAAAAAATCTTTCAAAAAAATCTGCTGGTACTGTTCACGTGAACAGTACCACGTGAACAATGTTGACCATGTGGGCTGGTTGCCTTCTTGGACTGCATCATGTAGATGATCAGATCTAAGAACAGATGTGGATGATTCTAATAAGTCTCAGATATTTTGGTTTGCAACTGAGATTAAATAACCAGCAAGAGTAACTGAAGAATCTGGTTGGCATTATGGGAAAATTATGGAGAAAAGATTAACAGATCGATGGGAGAGAACTTACTTGAGAACAAAGAAGAAGAAACATATACTTGAGAAGATCAAAAGAGAAGTAGGAGAACAAGAAGAATAAAGTGCAGAAGTATAGGAGAGAAAACAGATGATAACAGGAATGATAAGAACTCAAAGGAGAAGAACTTAGCAATTTCCCAACAAGAAAGCCTTCAAGTCACACATGCATTCTCAGCTCAGCAGGAGGTTTGCATTTAAAAAAGAAAAACTGCAAATCAACTTTGTCGATTTGGGGTGGGGGTTAAATACAGATTTATAGACTTCGAAATTTCCTAACTCAACTCATATTTTAGCTCTTAGTCACTCTTGACACAGTCTAAATAAATAAAACAAACTCAAAAAGTGGACCTCTGTTATTGTTATTAAGTGTTCTAATTTTGCTCAAACTCTTCTAAGATATAGACTGACTAGTCACTTCTAATCTTGTACTCAGACTTAAACTCCCAACTATGGGCTTATAAATTGGGCCCAATTATAAAAAAAAAAAAAGAATTGAATAACCTCATAAACAAGTAGCCGAAGACCCATATAACCATAGTTGTCAAAGCGTCGCCTAGGTGCCAAGACAGCTTTGTGACGCCTTGGAAAGTTGGGTGCTCGCCTAGGTGGGTGTGTTGATCGCCTAGGCGGGTGCCTTGGTCGCTTAGGCACCCCATTAGGCCTCCATCACTGTGAGGACATGCGAGGGAATTCGATATCCTTTGAAAAATTGTTTTCTTTTTGGAGTCGCCACCTAGATTAAGGTCTATGACTTCAAAATGTAGTCTCATCATAAGATAAGACTTCTATTGACTCATGATCCTTAGATTGACTTTTTGGTCTATCTCAGAGATCGGGATAAGCGTCAAGTTACGATTATGGGAAGGGATTAGGCACCTAAAACTGCTCGATTAAGATCGGTCTCTTATGCCTTTCCTATGCTAGACTTTGTCTATTGAACCGAATCAAATCAAACTATGTGGTTGGATATCATTGAACTGAATGTGGAATTTTCCAAATTGCCTACGTATCTCGGACTTCTTCCGAAAATCAGATTCACCATCATAGTTCAGGTGTGATTAAAGTTTATGCCTATGATTTATGCTTGTTCATGATTGAGTTCATTGTTCAAGTTGAAGTTTATGCTTGAAAAGATAAGAACCTTATGAGTCAGGATCTGGATTGCTCATGTAGACTGATAAATAGTCCTAATGGATTTAAGAATGGATAACCCAATGTGGGTTGAAGTGGATATTCCTAGTAGGTGGATAGTCCATATGGACCGATGGATCCGAATCTGAAGATTCCTTCAAATTGCCTACGTATCATAGGATTTGCTTTAGGAATCAAGATCAGCGTAGTTCAATAGTCGGATAAGAATCCGGGTGAGGATTGGCTGAAATCTGGATATCCCTTTCTAGGTCAGAATATGGATAATCCTTTTTGGGCTTGAATCTGGATAACCCTTTCTGGGCTTGAAACTTGATAATCCTCTCTGGGCTTGAATCTGGATAATCCTTCCTAGGCTTGAAACTGGATAACTCTTTCTAGGCTTGAATCTAAATAGATATCCTAGTGGATCTATGGATAGTCCATGTGGATTGAGCTTTAGGACTGTATTTGGGAATCTTCTCGAATTGCCTACATATCCTAGGGTATGCCCTAGGAATCAGACCCCGCTTAGTTCGGAAGTTGGATACGAATCCGGGAGAGGATTGGTTGAAATCTGGATAACCCATTCTGGGTCAGAATGTGGATAACCCTTTCTGGGCTTGAATCTGGATAAATATCCTAGTCGATCTATGGATAGTCCATGTGGACTGAGCTTTGGGACCGTATTCGGAATCTTCTACGTGTCTTAGGGTTTGCCCGAGGAATTAGACCCCGCGTAGTTTGGATTGGTATGAGAATTTGGTTGAAATCTGGATAACCCGTTCTAGGTCAGAAAGTGGATAACCCTTTCTGGGCTTGAATCTGGATAAATATCTTAGTGGATCTATGGATAGTGCCTGAGGACTGAAGCTTTGAGATCGTATTTGGGTATCTTCCCAAATTGCCTACGTATCTTGGGGTTTGCCCTAGGAATCAGATCCCGTATAATTCGGAATGGTATGAGAATTTGGTTGAAATCTGGATATCCCGTTTTGGGTCAGAAAGTGGATAACCCTTTTTGGGCTTGAATCTGGATAAATATCCTAGTGGATCTATGGATAGTCCATATGGACTGAAGCTCTGGGACCGTATTTGGGAATCTTCCCAAATTGCTTACGTATCCTAGGGTTTGCCTTAGGAATTAGACCCCGCGTAGTTCGGACTGGTATGAGAATTTGGTTGAAATTTGGACCCGTTCTGGGTCAGAAAGTGGATAAATATCCCAATGGATCTATAGATAGTCCATGTGGACTGAAGCTTTGGGACCGTATTTGGGAATTTTCTCAAATTGCCTACATATTTTAGGATTTGCCCTAGGAATCAGACCCTCATAGTTTAGAAAATTGGATAACCTGTTCTAGGTTGAGGTAAACTAAGGAGTAGGGATCGTCCTAAACTACCCTTTTATGCTAAGCTCTAATTTTGGAAGGTTTGGCAAGATATTCTCTTTCTTCATTAAGATCTTTATGCTTTTTTCTTTTTTTCCCTTTTCATGAATGTGGGTGCCTACACACACGTCTCCACACCTAGAAATGTCTTCTAGCAGTGTACATGCATGGCTGTTCGACTAGTGTGTTACAGAAAGTAAAATCTTGCCAAACAGACATTATCTAAGCATGACATATAACAATAGATCAACATGGTAGTATGCACAAAGATAGCATGTAAGCAATTTAAACATGGCAGTGTGCACAAATATAGCAATGCAACCAAGATCAAAGGTTCAGATTTCATCTCAAGATGATCAAGATCAAAGGTTCAGATCATTCATCAAAAATAGCCATGCTCAATGGCTCAAATCTCTCATCAAGAAATAGCCATGATCAACGACTTAGATTTTACATAAAAAATAGCCATGATCAACGGCTCAGATCTTACACTTGTCATGTTCAGACTTAAATTCAATGGTTCAAATTCATCTACATCACTTATGATGATCATCTAACGGTTTAGATTCATTTAAAATAGGGTAATTGACACATACCACCCTTGTACTTTAACCCGATTCCAGATAATTTAATAAGTTGCTGAACCGGACGAATACCACCCTTTAATTTACACCATATTGACGAACCAATTGAGCCTTACAGTTTAACCTATTTATTCTCTTGAATATGACCAAAATACCCTTTGCAGGGGATGGCATCTGTTAACCTTGGGTCGATCGTGGTAGGTTCTTCTGCGGGGAATCATGTGGATGGTCCATGGCAATCCGTGATGACAAGGCCGACGGGACCATTGAACCAAAATCTGGCGGTGAATCAGACGGTTCAGGGCGGAGTTTTCCCACTAGAAGCAATGAATAATGGTTCGGATAATGTCACGGACGTCTTGCAGATGGTGGGTGATGGATCACAGCCAGAGGAAATTAGTCATTGTGCCGCAGCTGATGTTGGAGTTCGTCGGAATATAAGTCCTCCTATGGAAAGGGTCGATCTGGGAAAGTTTCTTGGATTTCCTAATTTAGACGACCTTGTTTCCAAAATTGATGATGTTGAGATCTTGGAAGATAGGGTCGACCAGCCGCGACTTCATCGCAGAAAACGTACTCGGTAGACAGCTAGAGAGAAGGGGAAGAATCCGGCCATGTCTGCAGTTGATCGTGGAGTGAAAATCAAATTCCAGTGAAGCAACCGGCGGTAGGGGCTCGTTCTTATGCTTAGGTCACGGGCAGATTGCCTGATCTGAATGCTTTACCAAATCCTGTAGTGTCAGGGGGAATGACAAGAGTGGTTCTACCACAAGATGTAGTGGACCGGCAGTTCGCGATGTACCAATTAGGACTCATTGGAAGAGTCTTCACCAGAGGTGTTCTGCTCAAGGACCTGCATCGGATCCTGTCTGAACTATGGGGTCCTTCCTCTAAATTTGAAATGACGGTGATGGGGAGGGGATACTTTATATTCAGGTTCTTTTCAAAAGAGGCTCTAATGGCAGGAGAGGAAGAAGAACAAAGGAAAGGAAAGAGGAAAAAATCAAGAATAGTTGGACCAAGGGGTAAAATTGTATATTTACTCTCTTTGTTTAAGAATGGTTGAACGAGGGGGTAACTCGTTCGGTTTAGCAACTTATTAAATTATCTGGAATCGGGTTAAAGTACAGGGGTGGTATGTGTCAATTACCCTTTAAAATATTCATCATGATAATCCAACGGTTTAAATTCATTTAAATCACTCATCATGATAATCCGACGGTTCAGATTCATTTCAATCACTTATCATGATAATCCAACGGTTCAAATTTATTTAATCATTCATCCAACATGATCAAAATCAAAATTAACATCTAATGGCTCATATTTAATCAAACAATATATCCACATGATCAAAATAAACATTTGACATCCAAGGGCTCATATTTAATCAAACAATGTATTCACATGATCAAAACAAAAATTGATATACAATGGTTGCAGGTGAGATTAAGGGTTCTGATTGATAGGTTGATCAATGGTGGTGATCAAAGGTATGGTAGATCAAGTAGTGAGTGGATTAGATGGTTAATGATGGGTTCGGGCATGGGTATGATATAGGTGAACAGTAAATAAAAAGAACAAGAAGGGGGGCGGCTTACCTGTAGTTGCAGAGGGTTGCTCCCCTTCTGCTCTCCTTTTTCTTCCTCTTCTTCTTTCCCTCCAATCTTTTCTTTTTCCTCGATCTCTCTCTCTGGATCTCTCTCTCTCCAACTCTCCACTCTCGGCTCTTCTCTTCTCTCTCTGCTCGAACTTCTTCTCTTCTTTTCTATTGGTTCTTCTCCTTCTTCTCTTTTCACTCAGCTTTCTCACTCCTCCCTCTTCCTTCTTTCTTCCCTCTCAGCTCTCTTTTCTCTCTCGGTTACTCTCACGATGGTCTCCAATGAAGGTCCCCCCCTTGGGTTTGGTGGAGCAGGTTCTTTATGGGGCGAGGTATGTGTTGTGATGGTAAGGGAGTGGGTAAGGAGTGTTCGGTGGAGGTTTGATAGGGTGATTTGGGGGGGGGGGGTTAGGTTCAGTAGGAGTTGAGGGAGCAGGTTTTGAGGGGTGTAGCAGGTCGATTGCGGGTGAATTGCATGGATGTACAGGTGATAGGGTATGGGATGAGAGGTGCTAGAGCTGAGTTTTTAGATGGTTTGCAAGTCACGGTAAGATAGGTGGAGCAGGTCTGCGATGGGTGGTGATGAGTTGGGTTGTCACAGGTAGGTCGGTTGCATGAGGGATTCGGTGATAGGATGGTAAGTGCTTCCCTCCTCTTCTTCTTCTTTCTCTGCTTCTTTTCTTCTCAATCTGCTGTTCTTCTCCCTTTTTGCTTCCTCTTTTTTTGCTTCTCAATCTCCTCTTGTCCTCTCTCACTGATCCTTCTCCTCTCCCTTCTCTGAAACCCAAAGTCTCTTTCTTCCCGGTTCAGGTCGCTCTCCCCATGGTCTCGATGAAGGGTTTTTTTTTTTTCCTTCTGGGTTCGGTGGAGCAGCTCATTTGTGGGGTGGTAGTCTCCGGACCTCCTGAGTTGGAGTGGTTTTTTTTTTTTTTTGTAGTCATAAGGTTAGGTCGCAGGGTTATGGTAAGGTCGTTAATGAGGTAAGGTGGTTGGGGTGTAGGTAGGTTGGTAGCTCAAGGAGATGGGGTTTCGGCTGGGTGGCTCAAGAGGTATGGTGTGTGATGTTGGGGGATGGCTCAAGGAGGTGCTCGGGTATATGGGTAGGTAGAGGCTTGGGTTAAATGAGCATGGGTTTGTGTGGAGTGGTGTAGGAGTAGCAGGTAAGCACGGGTTTGGTGTGGCTGTGTGAGGTGTCGTATGGAGGGATGATGCTGCAAGTGGGTAAGTTTATGAGGGATGGGTTAATGGGTAGGTGATATTCTCAGTTTTGCAAGGTGGTTGGGAGCAGATCATGTTCGGTGAGGGGGGTTGTGGTAAGGTGTAGGCGAGGTGGTGGTGATGTGGGGTTTGATAAGGTGTAGGTGCATGGAGGTTTGAAACAGGTGGCAACATGGGCTTAATGGGAGAAGGTCCTCTTGGCCATGGGTGGGGGTGCTGTACATGGCTGAGAGGATGATGGTGCTCTCTCTCTCTCTCTCGAATTCTCCCTCTCTCTCGAATTCTCTCTCTTTACGTATATATATACATGGGCTGACCTGACTTAGTCCGGACCGCTCTGGGCTGAGTCAGGCTAGACTGGTCAAGGTTGACTGGGTTGGACTGACTTGGGTTGAGCTGGGTCGGGCTGAGATTGGCTTTTCTCTCTCTTTCTGTCATTTTATGCGCCATTTCGGCTTGTAGCTTTGCATGGAATTCTTCGGCGACCTTTATCCCGGATTTTCCATGTTCACTTCGAAGAGGACTAAAAATGGAAAATAACAGCGCTTGAATCACCTGATTTGGACGTTGGATGACCAAAATATGAAAAACTGAAGTTTAAACGGTCCCATTTACGATAATTCAGCTTGCAACTCTGCATGAAATTTTTCGGCGGCCTTTGTCCCAGATTTCCTCGTCCACTTTGAAGATGACTGACAATGGAGCACACTGGCATTTGAATCGCAAGATTTGGACGTTGGATGACCAATATATGAAGAATTAAAGTTTATACGGGCATATTGGCTTATAACTCTGCATTAGATCTTTTGGTGGCCTTTGTCTTGGATTTTTCACCTCCACTTTGAAGAGCATGGACAATGGAGCACATTGGCCTTAAATCGCCTAATTTGGACATCGGATGACCAAGATATAGCGACTTGAAGTTCGATCGATCAAATTTACGATAATTTGCCCCAAAAATCCTTGACTTATGATAATTTGCAGAAAAACCCCTGGAATAATTATGCATATTTCAATCTGATTAAAATCGCGATATTTTCTTCGTTTGACATTGGAATTCAGAGGTTCTGGTTTCATTTTGAAAATAATTCCCCGACCTATGCATCCATGCAGGTTACAGTCCATGACCTTACTGTGGGGCCCGCCGAAATTGGCCTCGAAGTTGCCACCAAAAAACCATTAGGACTCGCTACCTTTTCAAATGTGTTCACCAAAGCTCTTGGACATTGGAGGGCACTCTGGTTCGGCTTAGAACATTATAGAGCATGCAAAAACTGATCGACTATCGATTTGAGAGAGTTTCACTCACCTCCCTTGTACCTTCCAAACTTTCACTCACCTCCATTCTCTTGTTGTTTGCACTTCGAGACCCTGCTTGGCTGAGGATGGCAAAAATGGGGTGCTTACAATCACCTTGGTTCGCCTTGGCGCCTTAACAACTATGCATAGAACCCATCCATGGCATAAAATAAGGTCTTCCCAGGTCCAATTGGGCAGTCTTGACTGCATCATTGTATATTGTATCTCCACTTTTGGCTACATGATTTGCTGATATGGTTCATTTTTTTTTGGGGGGGGGGGGGGTAAATCTAGATCTAGACTAGAAGTTTTTAATTTATTCTCTCTTTGTTATCAATCATTTTCTCTTTTGGTTGTTTCATGTGTCTATTACTCTTGCAAAAAGAAAAAAAAAATTGCCCCCAAAGTTTTCTAATGGGACCACCTTTAAGAGAGTTGAGAGAAATTAATTGTCTTTATGTGTCTGATGCAATGGTTTGGGTTTACAATCAATCTACACCCTAATCCTTGTAATAGAATCTTTTACAACCAGTCCCAATAAGAACTCAATTAAAACCAGGAAATCAGAATTAGAAAATTTATCTTTGAGAGCAATCCAACCGTTGGTTGACTACGAAACTTGGAGGATTGCAGTTTAGGATGTACTTGCAACCATATTTGAATTTAAGGTTGATCCGACCGTTGGTTGCGAAGTTATGATTTTTCCAAAATCGTCTATTACCTGATGATGGGTTCTGGTAATCAGCGGTATCAACAAATCTTCTAACTCAGCAACCGGTAGGATCTTTGGAAGGGAAACACTTGCATAATCATTAGGGAACAATAGGGAAGATAAAGAAGAGATTGGAAGAGAATAAGTGTAAGGGGAAGGGGTCGGCTGACTCTCACAACCTGAGAGCAGTTTTTGTATTTTCAAGTCTACCATTCTCTTCTCCTTTATTCATATATATAGAGTCTAATGTTTACAAGCTATGGAATGTCCAAAATAGAAAAAGATTATGAAACTTATGAAAAGTTCAAACAGAAAAGGATTAGGAAACTTCTCCAAAACAGAACTGAAAAGGATTAGAAAACTTATCCAAAATAGAAAAGGATTAGGAAACTTTCTTAACAAACTATAGAAAGTTTCCAATATAAACTAAACTACTTGACTATTTCTTTTCCTAATTATAGGCTATCCACCTAATTTAGGAAACAAACCAAAACAACTATGGAGAAGAGATAATTAATTATATTGCGGTAGCCAAATCAGTTTGGCTACGGCTAGGCTCGGAGGCTTGGCTTGGCTTGGCAGCTTGGATTAGGCCTCGTTTGGCTTCTTTTATTTCTTTTAGAGTATACTTGTACTGCATCAGTGTCCCTCTATTTCTATCACCCAATCTTTTATTTCAAATTTTATAAACCTTTAATCCTTAACCTCTTTCCTTTAATTGCTCATTCCAAGCCCTATTCCATTATCCTATCCATGCAAAACCTTTTGTACACTATATCTTCCTTTTCACCCCAACTTTATAACCCTATTCAATATCCTAAATGACATTCTAGCATCCCCTTTGACATCATTTTCATATGGAGCTATAGGGTCTGATTTATCTGCTAGGCTGATTTTAGATCAGGGTTAGCTGTGCAATTCATGATGCCAGTTGATCCCATTGAAGGGACTTCCTTATTTCTTCTTGGTTCTGCCTGATGATGCACATCCTAGGGCAGTAGGAATTTGGTTCTTTTTAATTGGGGAGATGGAAAAGAGGCTTTTAGGTTGGAAGAAAAGCTCTTCTTTAGTGGGAAAAGCAATTTGGTAATCACTCCCAATTATTAAGGGGATGGTGCCATTATACGGTGTCTATGGACTGTGCATGAACATGATGGGTCATAGGGGGGCTGGAATTTTGGACAGGTGGATCCCAAGGTTTCCTGCTCACTTGTCAAGTGCCAGTCAAAACAGAATTGCCCAAATGGGAAATCAAAGCATTGAAAAAGCTAGACTATGGAGAAGGTGCACACCAGTACTTGGACTACTGAGATAGTATGTGAATACATAGGAGGGTAAAAGATGGATTTGAGTCTGACATTTGACATGTGGTGAATCTTGATCCTTTCCTAGGTATCAAAGTCAGAATTACTGCATCACCCTTCCACATGGCATAACTTGTGAAGCCCAGAGATAGCACTCTAGTCAGGTAAACCATAATCCTTTGCTATTTATATATTCCACTTAGAAAATGCAAGTCAATGCCCTTACGAGGTATTGGGGTCGGATGGAGGACAGCAGAGGTGGGGCCTTCTAGTCAGTGCAGGTTTTTCAAATAGAAACTTCAAGGGATCCATCCTATGAACCACTTGCAATCCGGATTTGGTGAGGGAATGAAGGGATGAGAACTCTACCAGCCGTGTAAGGCGGCCATCGATTGATGAATGGAGAAAGATAGGACTCGGGTTCAAATACCATTCTTTTTCACTTTATCCTACCCCGCTTACTGCCCCTCAGGCTTAAAAAAAAGTCTTGTTGGGCGCAAGCGGGTGATCTCTTGATGGGAGTGGGTCCTTTTCTTCGCTTCACTAGGTTAAGGGTTTTCTACGTTGCTTACGTTTTCAGCTTGCTGCTCGCTTCGGACCAATCTGTGCCTCCGGCCATGAAGCAAAGCTACCTCCTGGCGAGCAGGGCCGTGCCGTGAAGGAAAGGGCAAAACGAGGTTGCTTGCTCTCAGTATAGGTAGGTCAGGTCAAGTTGTTGAGGTAGCTAACCAAGCCATAAGTTCTTCCATTACGGCTACCCCGAAATATTTCACTACCACCTTATCCATCCATTACTGGAGGGTGCTCACAAGGTCAAAGTATAAAATTCTAGAATCTATTCCATGGGTAGGGGGAATAAATAGTTTTCTTATGTGGAATGGATAAGAGGGAGAATAAGGGGAACTTCCTTTTGAGAAGTAGTGAATTGTTTGTTATCAAAATATCAGATGCTGGAATAAGGCTGGTGTTTAATAGGGTTTTCAGGGGAAATGACTTTAGACATCTAGTTGTAAATCCTCATTGTTATTCAGAGAGCATTGCATCAGGTTTGGAGTTAATCTTCCCATGGGATTATATGTTTGGGATGATGTAATGGTGGTTATTTGAGTTCTAGAATGTCTTATAAGGTTGGGGGTACATTCTGGGTAAAATTGTGGAAGGACTTGTGGCTTAAAAAGTGAAATTACGTGACTAGTGACCCGCTTGATTGTACACGTGTAGGGAGTTTTTTTCTGAGGTGATTGAGCTGATTATGGAGTTTAGCTCCAGATGGTGGGCCCTGTAAACTCTGTTATGTACTTCTTGCAAGGCTTGCTGAGCTTCTTCATGCAACAGACACAATAGTAATATATCTGGGTTCTGGGGTTCTGTGGAGACTTGTTTGATTTGTGGGTGAATCTGGGAAGTTGTCTTCTATACTCTATTGCTAACCTATTAAGTTCTCTCTGACTGATAATTCTTTTGCGGGAAGGATGGGGCTTGTGGGATGTTCACGGCTAAATCTTTGAATTCCTAGCAATTGGGTTAGGGGCCATCCCTTTTGTTTTGGTCATTTGCAGCTCTAAGGATCCTCCTCCAGTCCTCTGGTGGATATTTTTGTGAGCAGTGCCAAATTATATTCCACAACTGATCAACATAAAAAAGAGGCCCCCCGCGCGGGGGCGCTTTGGGGGTAGGGGGTGGTTCACTTGTAAGGTTTTATTTTCTTCCGGGTACTTTTTTTTTTCCTGGGATTTTTATCTTCATAAATCTGGAGGTGTATACTTGCAAGTCCCTTTATTTTGATGTGCAAATATTTTTTTTGTTCTTGCTAATCTGAAAACTAGAGTAATAACTAGACTAAATGGTAGAAAGCCTGCCCAGGTTCTTTCTCCTCTGCTGGCCTGATTCCCATTGGATTGCAGCATTCAAACTTCTCAAATAGGCCAGGATCTGTTGCTCAAAACGTTCTAATAGCTGTCTTCTCACACAAAAGCTGAGATGAGAAACCGAAACAGAATCTAGAACTGCAGGCAAGGAAAAATATTTCAGTCTAGGAAAAAATAGATATCAGAATCAATACTAATCTGATCTGATCCAAACCTTGGTCGAATGGTCTAACAAGATGAGGAACAATTCAGCCAAATCTTAAGTTATTCTGGAGTCACAAAAATAGCAAGTATTGTTTTTGATAGGTACAAAAATAGCAAGTTGCCTAACTAAACAGTCCAGATTTAGTTCAGGCTCTCTTTGGTATAGTAATTTATAATAAATCATTTATAAAAATAAAGTATGATTCATAAATAATAACCGCTTGGTACCCCTAGACATAAAGAAGTAATAATATAATAAATAAACACCTTCTAACCTATTTGTAGATTTTAGATTATTTTAATTTATTTAAATATAAATAAATACCATAAATCATACCAAACAATTATGTCATAATGTATTATATAATTAATTCTATAATACATACCAAAGAGAGCCTAACTGATGGGGAGCAGCAACTAGAAACCAAAATAGCAAGTCAAATTCCAAAGAAAACAAGGATCAGAATTTAGAAAATACAGTGCAAGAAAATAGCAAGTTAATTCAGCAATTAGAAACTAGCAGAAATAGCAATAGAATGAATGTAGACTGTAGTGCTGCAGAGAACCGAAGGATTGATAGAGAACTGTTGAGAGAGAGAGAGAGAGAGAGAGAGAGAGAGAGAGAGAGAGATGGACAGAGTTGGATACTATACCAGCACTAAGATCTGATGTGAAAATTGTGAAGAAAGTGAGACAATAGTTACTTTACAGATTTGCATCTTATGACAACATGAATGGGAGAAATCAGAAATCTGACCTTGATAGTTTGGAGAAGAAAAGATGGAAGAGGAAAGATACGAACTTACTGGTCGTAGGTTTGAAAACAGAGAACTAACCTCAATCGGATGGGGGAAGGACTCCCCCAATCAACTAGCTGAATCACCACAAAACAATTGGGCAAAAGCCATCTTCATTCGCTTATAAAAATTTCTGTAGACTGTGAGGCCCTTATATGCTTATATAAAGTTGCTGTAAACTAAAGCTAAATAGAAAATAGAAAATACTGGAAATTATAAACTAGACCCTGATCTCATGTATGTAGATGTTACCCTTAATATGCCAATTAAAATACCCTTTTACAATAAATAACCCAAAAATAAAGTGCCCAAAGTCCTTGTAAGATAAACTCAGAGAAGTTTGTTGGTTGTAAAACTCTCTGGTGTGTGTTGTCTCATGCGATATGGAGTGTACAACAACACCAACAAAGCCTTATCCCAATTAAATGGGATCGGATACATGGATTCTTATCTGCCAATCAGTTATGTTCGATGCCATACTTAAATCAAGGTCTAAGCTAGACATGTCTTTCTTCACCATCTCCCCTAGAGTTATCTTAGGTCTGCCCTTAGTTTTTTGAGACTCTTCAATCTGAATCAAATCACTCTTCCGTACGGGAGCATCTAATGGTCTCTGTTGAACATTGCCATACCATTTCAAACGACTTTCTTGTAGTTCATCATGTGTCGACATTACTCTCAAATCAGCTATAATACGATCATTCGTTACCTTATCTTCCTAGTTTTGCCACACATCCATCTTAACATCCTCATCTTAGCTACATTAAGTTTATATATATGATGCTTCTTAACTGCCCAACATTCTACACCATACATCATAGCCGGTGGAATGACTTTCCTATAGAATTTTCTTTTATGTTTTAAAGGAATACGTTGATCACACAACACTCTAGATGCACTTATTTACTTCATCCATCATATTTTAATCCTCTGTGAAACATCATTGTTTATATAACCTTCTTTGTTTATGATTGAACCTAGATATCTAAAATGATCATTTTGTTATATCTCCCTTTCATGAATGTTCACTACCTCATTATCCGTCATTGTGTGACTAAAGTTACACATCATATACTCCGTCTTCATTCTACTTATCTTAAAATCTTTTGATTCTAGTGTTGATCTCCATAGCTCCAATTTGACATTAATCCTTGTTGTTGTCTCATGCTATATCCAATGTATATTTATAATATTGTTGTGAGGCTAATTTACAGGAAGTATACATTTTGGCTGTCACAAAGGATTACATGAGTTTGTTTTGCGGTTTCTTACTTGTAGGATAAGTTTTAGGCACACGTTTGATCCTACGAGTTTTAGCTTCTGTTCCATGAATATCGCATATTCTTCTACATGCGATATTCGCTATTGTTGCAACTGGTTTTTTATTTTGAATATTTGAATTTGAATCTTCGTTATCCTTGACACTCCCTTGCAAGCTCATCGGTCTGGTTCAGACATTGAGCTTGTTTCATAAATAGCTGAATCGATTCGTATGCAAACCCTTGGTGAATATACATATGCAAGTTGATCCATACTAGGAACAAAGCGTATATTTAGTGAGCCATTGGCGATCTGTTCTCGAACAAAATGAAAATCGATCGCAATGCTCTTTGTTCGAGCGCGGAACAATAAATTTGCAGCTAGGTTGGTGGCACAAATGTTGTCACAGAACAGCAAAGGGGATGGAGTGGAGAGACCAAGATCAGCAAGGAGTTGGCGTAGTCACAGTAGCTCAACAACAGTGTTGCCGAGACCCTTGTATTTGGCCTCAGTCGATGATAGAGCAAATGTTCTTTCTTCTTCTTCTTCTTCTTCTTCTTCTTTTTTTTTTTTTTTTTTTTTTTTTTTTTTTTTGAGCTCTATGAAACCAAATTGTTTCCTAGATAAATTGCATAAGCATTGGTTGACTGTTGGTTTGATGGTGAACCGGCCCAATCCGCATCAGTAAATGCAGACAATTACAATGATTGAGAGGGACTAATTTGATATCCGAACATCACTGTATCTTTTAGGTACCTTAAATCCGCTTGACAATAGTCCAATTCTCCATGGTGGGGTTGTACGTGTTGTTAGACTCGATTGATTGAGAATGCAATGTCTGGTCTAGTTAACGTTAGGTATTGTAGAGCACCAATAGTTCTTTTGTACATAGTAATGTCTGAAAAGGAATCTAAGTCTTACCACCATGGGAGCAGTAGAGGAGGGAGTTTTCATGGGCTTCATATCAACCATGTTACTTTTCTTGAGGATATCCAAAATATATTTAGCTTGAGAAAGATGTAAGCCATTTGCTATAGAGGCAACCTTGATTCCCAAAAAGTAATTTAGGAGTCCCAAATCTTTGATTGCAAACTCACAACTGAGAGCTGTTATGAGTTGTTGAATGACTCCTTTTGTGGTACCAGTGATAATGATGTCATCAACATATAGAAGCATGTAGACAACATCATTGTTCTCCCGTTGAACAAACAGAGTTGTGTCAAATTGAAACGCGTGAAAGCCGAGAGACAGTAGGAAATTTCCTAGTCAATGGGACCAGGCTCTAAGTGCCTTTATGAGACCATACAAGGCCTTTTGAAGACTACATACATTAGGCTTGCTAGGTCGACAAAGCCTTGTGGCTATTGAATGAACATAGCTTCTGTGAGAGCACCATTAGGAAAGCTTTTTGAATGTCAAGCTGTTTGATAATCCAACCATTTGAGACAGCAATAGATTGAATTGTTGTGATGGTTGTAGGTTTGACTACTGCACTAAATGTGTCAAAGGGTTAATCCTTTCTCTTTGATGAAATCATTTGGCGACGAGCCGAGCTTTGTATTGTGAGATTGTTCCATCAAAATGTCGTTTGATTTTGTAAACCCTTTTGTTGCCAACAATACTCATTTTAGAGGTCTTGGGAACAAGCTTCCAAGTCCCATTTCTAAGAAGAGCATTAAACTCCTTGTTATCGTCGGATTTTGGTCAATCCTCTGATTGAGACACCTATCACAAAAGAAGAAAGACAATCGAGTTGGATGGGTTGGATAACCTGGGGACCACTCCGATGCTTAAGTTAGCTCAATGACAATAAGCAGATGAACTCAGGAAAAAGAAATCTGAGTTCAAGGTAGAGAAGGGTTATTTGGTAGCAAAATGTATATGAGAGCTTGATAGCATAAAGATTCGGTTTGTTTACCTTCGAGGTGAAGACATTTATAGAGCTTAGAATGGCCTGAGGATGTCCACTTGCAGTTGCAGCGGTCTTGGGACTCCTTCCCAGATCTCAGGGGGGTCCCAATGGCGGATAGGGAGTCTTCGTGCGCACATTCTCCTAAAAGGGAGGAGTCATGGTGGTGTAGGGCTAACCTGTGGCCGTCTGATGAAGATCCAACGACCAAATTACCTGTAACCGTTAAGAGATGGACCGGTGGAGTGATAGAGCACGTCTTGTCTTCTTTGGTGAACAAGACACCTGGATGAAACCGTTGCAAAGTGGATCACCCAGTAGTTATCCTCTCGGGCTGATATTTTGTACATGGAATGTCGTTTCTAGGCACAAAATCGTGTATGATTCAAGGCCCTGAGCTTATGGACACGTGTGTGTCTATTGATCCGTGGGGTGCCACTTGTAGGTCTCTGATTGACTTCATTCTGAGCTGTCCTAACAGTTGCTCCTTGTTTTTCCGAGCTCCACAAGGTCAGGGAGCAATATTATTTTGGACGAGCCTATCTTAGTTGACGCGGAGACCACATACATTGATACATGACCCCGAGGGTCGACTTGAGCAAAGATGCCTCGGTAATTTAGAGTGAGCCGTACAAGACGACCAGGAACAAATTTATTCTCGTCGATTTTGCTGAAGTTGGATTGTCCATGATGACCTAAAGTAAAATCTTTTTTAATTTCTCGCTAATGAAGGCATAACGGGCTGATTTAAATTAGCAATTAATGCGATTTCAATTGAAATCTTTGTTTTTGGCTAGATATCCTCATGGCATTAAGATTGACGTCTCTTCGAAGGGAAATATCTGCCACGTGGAGTATTTTGCCGCTTGAAGTCGATGCGTCTGAGGTTGTGTGAGGATGATGGCGGGAAAAATCGAGTGGATTCCCCCTTTTGAATATGGAATTGATCATCATTTTATTTTAAATTGTTGTTTGTTGTAATTCCTGAAGCTCTCTACTCTCAACAATACAAATAAGATTGAAAGATAAGATTTGCATCTGAAGTACTTGTCCACTCACGCTAGTGGAAGGTAGAAATCTAGAGTCACCACCTAGATAAGGTCTAAGACCTATAAAGTTGTTTCTCACCAGGAGAAGCTCTATTGACTAGCTTGATTCGATGGATTGGTATATTGTTCTCACCGAAGGCGAGTAAGCGCCCAATTTACGAGTTGGGAAAGTGTTAGGCACCCAATCCGCTTGGTCACTGGCCGGTGTCCCTATGTTCTATCATCTCCTTCCATTATTAATATTTGGGGTTATTTAATCTATTCTATGTAACGCGCATGGGGATCCTAAATTGATCTCTAATTTCCATCACGTCATGCATGCTTACTATGCTATGATGTGTTGTGATTGTTTTTGTTGGTGTGTGGAATGGGAAGAGCTTGGGGTCTTGGATCATTCCTAACACTAGCACCTTTTCGTATCGCCACTATCTTAGTATGCTTGGTACGGGTAGGGTATCAGGGGAGGACGCGGTATTGTGGTTCAGCTTGATTGCTAGACTCGAGCCGATAGGGAGATGTACTGGGATAGGGCCTTGGATACTGTGATGACATGTAGGATTGGTTAGTAACCAACTCACTTGTAAGCCCTCGCCAATAGGGGTGTACGTGTTGGTACAGTGTAGGCATCTCATTATCAATTAATCATTCTACAATTAACAATAGAAATATAACAATAATTTTGAAAATTACATCTAAAGAAAAACAAATAAAAGTACAACGGTATGACCGAGTTAGGGAAACATCCCAAATTGCCTATGAATACCAAAGCGATGGGAATCAAGCCAAATGTAGTTCGGGCAGGGATTGTATACGAGTGTGTGCATCAGATGTACGGATGTTCCCATAATCATGAGACACATCGAAAATGTGGATGTCCCCATAATCATGGAACCCTTCTGTGTGTGAGCTACTTCCTAAATCATAGGAACGTCCCCTCGGTGGGGTAATCCCTAACTTAAGGGGTTTACCTCAATTCGACCGTGTGCGAACCCAAGTTGCTCCCCATTACTTACGTATCTCAAGTGAGAATCAAGTTGACGTAGTTCCCAACAGTTGACATGTTGTTAGATCCCGCATGGTAACACTCAAGAGGCTACTACTGCCTCTACTCCCCACACTCATGGAGGTGCACTAACCTCACACAAATTACAAACTTGGGGAACAAGATGGCCCCAAGGCCGCATACCTAAACATTCGTCACATCTATCAAACGTTTATTTCATTTATACATTTGTACAATGTTTGCCCGAACACTCGAAGGTCCAAACCTAAGGTATGGGTGGGCCTCAAGCAAAATAGGCCCACATGGGTCGGCATAGGATCTAGGATCCCATGCAGGGGTTGGACTCGTTGGAGTCCCCTAATATCATCATATTGCGCGGGAAGGTGTATAACAATCATGCATGTGGGGCCTGTGACGCACCCTGCGCGGTGTATCCTAAATTATTACAAACTGGGGATATTTTATAGGGATGCATCTCTTGAGGGTGTGATTCATGCGCTACATCTCATCAGTTTTAAGCATGGGATTAAAATGCATTCAATTACATACCTGAACATGCTAAGAGACCACACCTCACATGTAATTGACATGTAATTGGACCTAGTTAAAATGCACAAACTTGGGTCAATACAAGGGCTGGCCCGACTTACTATGTGATTAAACCAAGATGATCATGGGCTGCACCGAAGATGTATTGGTCCAAGGATGGATTTGACCAAGTTATTGGAGCAACTGGGCTTAAAAAGCAAAGATCAAATCAATATTTACCACAAACCGAACCCATTCGGATATCTAATCAAATCGGCCCGATGGTGTAAGAAGCCTAACTAACATCACTCCACCTGAAATTACACAACCTTATATAATGTTGGAATGCCAAATAGTTGGTTAAAGCAAACCAATTCAGCAGATCAATAGCATATTATATCAAGAGGGTTAAGTTACAGCCAACCAGTCTGATGAATTACAATTACTAGAGAGATGACAGAAAACTAACCAGAAGAAGGGGCAGTAAAAGAAACTAGAAGAAATGACCTAAACAAAAGAATCTTAATCTCTAAACGAATTAGTTTCTTTTACAGAAAAGCCCAAACAGGAGGAAAAAAAAAGTGAGAGATAAGGAATAGAAGGATAAACCTAAGAAACAGAACCTAATAAAAAGGTAAACCCATAGCTAGTAAGTTTGGATATGGTAAAAAGTCGGATACGGATACGTACAGGTATTAAACAGAATAGAACCAAACTTTTATACGGGGACCAATAATCCATTTAAAAAAAACGTGTGCAACATTAATACGGTACGTGTTTAATACGTGATTAATACTGAAGCTTGTAGAAAATTCAGGACTGAAAATATGGACTTATATTCACTATGCAATAAACATCTATAGTGTTCAACAAATAAAAATAATAACATATATATAGAATTTATAAATAAAAAAACCTTCCATTCCATGAAATCCCAGACAAAATTATCATCCATCAAACGTATAAAGTGAAAAACCATCATTCCATCAAACATAAAAAATAAAATATAATCATCCAACAAACATAAAAATTAAAATATCATTATCAATCTATGAAATTTCACACAAAATTATCATCCCATCAAACACATAAAGTAAAAAATCATAATCCAATCAAACATAAAAACTAAAATAAAATCATCCCATTAAACATAAAAATTAAAATATCATCCATGAAATTCTCCCCCCTTCCACCCCCCCCAAAAAAAAGTACCGTGGTTTAGACCACGGTACTTTTTTTTTTTTTTGTGACACTTTGCATTCTCTGCACTTGGATTCGCTGGCCTCACTTTTTCTCTCTCTCTCTCTCTCTCTCTACCTTTTCGAAATCATTTTCCAATCCTAATCATATTACAGGAAGTTTCTTGTGGTTTCTAGATTTAATGGCATGAGATGATCCTTTTCTTTAAATTACCCATTAAATTATTTAATAATAGGGAAGTTCTTATCAAGAGAAAATAGCTTATTTAGACCCAAATTTCAATGGTAACTCCAAATGCCAAAGGCTCAGAGCATGCCGTGGATGAGCAATAAGCAGGCGAAAGAGAGATACAAAGAGAGTGAAGAAGGTCGAAGGAGATGGTGATGGTGGAGAGGTGATAAAGGTAAGAGAAGCTATTGTAGATATATATATATATATATATATATATATATATATATATATATATATATATATATATATATATATATATATATATATATATATATATATAGAGAGAGAGAGAGAGAGAGAGAGAGAGAGAGAGAGAGAGAGAGAGAGAGAGAGAGAGAGAGAAAGAGAGAGAGAGAGAAACCACGGGCATATTAGTTATATAAAGCGGTGGCTGATTGTTCATTGCAATTCCAGGTATTTTCTCTTTCTCCACGTCCCCTCAGCTACCCTTTCTTCTCTGCCTGTTTTCTCCGTTAGATATTTACATGTTTAGGGTTTCAACCAATCCACCCCAATCTATACATGAACTATAGAACACAATAGAGAAGTCATTAATTATGAATCATAAAGACGTACCTGTTTGAAGAAATCGATTCCAATACGCTCCAAGCTTTGATCGAAATCCCTCGATTATAGTCTTCTACAGCCTTCAGAGGATATCCCCAATCTCTTGCCAATGGGTATAGAGAGAATGCTTCACTAACTGTAGCTGTGGGGATTCTAACCCAGTATTTATATAATATTGTTGTAATCCTAATACCCTTCCCACAATAGAATTAGGATTGTCAAACCTATCTCATACCATGTGACGAACCAATCCAAATTGGTTCTACCGTGCTAATTAGACTCCTACTAAATAACTGGTTTAGATAATTAATTAAGCCTCCATAAGTATAATAATCTCCCACTTGGGCTACATTAATTATAAAACTACCATTAATCAGTGTGGCCATGGAATCCAACACATTTAATTGTCACTAACTTTGATTCATCCATCAAGCCTACCAATGCGAGCAACAGTTATATCAATATACGCTGTACAACCTTCTATCAGCCACAATAGAGGTTTACTCAATACATGAATCGTCTGAGATAATGCACGAAAGTAAACTCTCATGCGAGTCCAAACTTGATTAAAGAACCTTAATCAAAATACCTCAAAACCTTTGTGGGCAATAAAACATGGTGTTTAAATAATTCAAAAATACAATACCATACTTTGGCTAGACACTGCCTTTATCCTTTGGCTAAATATTGTCTTGTACTTTCTGGTTAAATACTGTCTTGTACTCTTTGACAAAATATTACCATAGAAACCCCCGCTGAATACTGCCTTGTTACATCGACTCAATATCGCATAAACTCTTTAATATGTCAAACACATAACTATGTAAGCAAAATATCAATAATGCAAATACTAAATTAAATAAAATCATGGTTACAAAAATGTGCCCATCAAACCATGATCAATACAATCAAACACATACAAACAATGTCAAAATATAAACATAAAGAATCTCCCACTGATTAAGTATATCAAAAGACTCCTATTAATTCTCAGATATTTGGTTACTCAAGCTTCTGATAAAATTAATTATTTTTCAACCATGAACAATTTTTATTCAGCCTTAGGATCATTCAACAATACTTAGGTCCCTCTTTTAATTTACAAATGCTAAATTTTTCCTAGGATTTCTCTTAAATAATCAATATACAATGAATCCATCTGAATACTACTACACAAGACCTCATTGACAAAACACCTCATAGACAGAGAACATTTCTCAATAGAATACATTTAGGTCAAGTAATCCTAGACCAATTTCTAATCTTTTCATATCATTTTGTTTGTGAAGTAATAATCATGATAACAGTTCAAAAATAATGCAACCAAAATAATGAGACATGCATGATTAATTCACACCAAGTAAAACAACACCTGCAATTTGAACAAATGCAAGCAAATCATCTTTGTGAGAGTCAACCGAAACTACACACTCATCCCTTGGGACAAAGTATGTGTCAATTTTCTCGATAACTGTGCAATAACTGCAAAGAGATAATGACTCTTGAAAATCTCACTACCTTTAGGTAAATGAAACCCCTAAAGCCAAGATCCTTTAACCATGTGCATGAGTTCCTTATAATTTTTGCCAACGTCACCTTTGGGTGGACAATGCTGCTCTTTGCTGCATCCATAAAAGTTAGTCTATGTCAGTGTCACTTATGGTTGAGCACTGTACTTCCTTGCTATAGCTTGTAAATGTATAAATATTGGATTTGAGCATATTATGATAGAACCAAGTGTGCCACTTTGGTGGTCCCACATACGCAATAGCAACAACCCTAGTTTAAATAGACTTGGACAATATCACCTTTGGGTGAACAATGTCCTTTTGAAGTATTTAAAAACATAGACCCTTGAATTTGAACATATCATAATGAAACAAGGTTGCCACTTTAGTTGTCACACCAAGTTTCACCATGATATGAACAAATCCCAACCTACAGCTAATGTGGAATATTTATTTAACCATGAATGTTTTAAAATATAACTTTATAAGGTTAAACATTCAAATAACCATGCACAATAGTTCAACAATCAATTTGATACATTAATTTTTAAAAAAATCAACAAAAACACTGCAAATTGGATCCCCATAAGACATTCTTTTATTATAACATGATTCCCAATGAATCCAAATGTACCAAACTATATACTAGATTGAAGAGCATAAAAAATAGAGTATACTGCAAAAAACCATGGTCTAAACGGACCTTCCACACACCCGCACGCGCCGATTAATTCCCCAGGTTTAAAATTTGCAACCAAACAGACCTTTATAATCTTGCTGTAAGGACAATGCGAGGGAAATTCTCGTCTTCCTCAGGATTTTTGAAATTGATTTGGAGCCGCCACTTAGATTAAGATTTATGACCTAAAAAATAGTCTCATCATAAGACAAGACTTCAATTCACTCATGACCCTTAGATCAGTTTTTTGGTCTATCAGAGATCGGATAAGCGTCAGGTTATGGTTATGGGAAGGGGTTAGACACCCAAACCGTCCGATCAAGATCAGTCTCCTATGCCTTTCCTATGCTAGACTCTATTTATTGAATCGAACCAAACCAAGTGATTTGATTTCATTGAACCAAATCTGAAATCTTCTAAACTGCTTATGTATCTCGGTAATTTTTTGAAAATTAGGTTTATCATCGTAGTTCAGGTTTGATTAAAGTTTATGGCTATGATTTATGCTTGTGTATTACTAAGTTCATTGTTTAAGTTGAAGTACATGCTTAAAAGGATGAGGAACCCTATGGGTAAGATCTGGATAATCTATGTGGATTGATGGATAGTCTTAATGGATCTAAAAATGGATAACCCATATGGATTGAAATAAATATCCCTAGTGGATGGATAGTCCATGTGAACCTTGTATCTGAATCTGGAAATTTTTCTAAATTGCCTACGTATCCTAGGGTTTGCCCTAGGAATCAAGATCCCCATAGTTTGACCATCGGATAAGAATTCGAGTGAGGATTGGTTGACCCATGCGGGTTTGAAATGGATAGTCCATGTAGACTAAGGTAATCCTAGTGGATCTAATATGAATATCCTAGTGGATCTATGGATAGTCCACGTGAACCGAGCTTTGAGACCGTATTTGAGAATCTTCCCAAATTACCTATGTATCCTAGGGTTTGCCCTAAGAATCAGACCCCACATAGTTCAAAAATATAGTCCAAATGGATTGATTTGGAAGTTTTTAACGGTTATACCTTTGAGGGTAAAAAGGAATTTCTAAAGAATATGAATCCCCTGACTCTTGTGAGTCACCCTTTTAAGCGAACTTATTTTAGGACACTAAAGAATGCGTTACTAAAGAATGTGCTAAGGGGTAGGGATTGACCTAAACTATCTTTTTGACCTAAACCCTAATTTAGAAGGTTTGGCAAGACATTCTCTTTCTTTATTTAGATTTTTTATGAATCTTTTCCTTTTTATCCTTCCCAATAATGTGGGTGCCTAAATGCACGTCCCCACACCTGGATTGTCTTCTAGAAGTATGCATATATGACAGTTTAACTAAGGTGTTGCAAAATGAAGTCATTGCCAGAAATAGAATATTCTATCTAAACATGACCATTATAACATTTATGGTAACTATCACAATATAGCAAGATTATGAAAATCTCCCTAATATGGCATGTGATGCTATTATAGGATATGATATCATGAAAATCTATTTAAACATGACAAAACCTACTATGCTATCTTCTAAGCATGGCAAGTCCAAGCATGACATATCTAAATATGACAATTATTAAGATATTATTAAATATGGTAAAAAAATCTATTTATTCTACCAAATATAACAACATTTGAATATGGCAAACATGGTAAGAGATATCCAACTTACCAAATATGATAAATATGGATGTAATATCTAATATGACAAGTAATCTAGCAAATTTTTATAAGAAAAATGGTGCAAAGATGCCAAATTAGTTATTTTGTGACAATGAGCAAAAACACCTTTCATGCATTATCTAGTACTGATTCAAAACCTACTCCTGAGAGTCCAAAATATTCCCATAACATATCAAATCGAAGGTTTTTTTGAAACCTACATCTTTCTAAAGTGGTCGGATCCAAACTGGGCTTTCTTAATGGTCAAATTTGGCCCAACAGATTAAACTAGGAAAATAAACTAGATTGGCTTCCAATCCGAACTAGCCAAGAGAGAATTTTCATAAAATATTCTACAAGTCTCACAAAAATATTCCGTTAACATGGAAATATTCTTGACTGCTAGGGATAACTTTTCTCACTTTTGAGTGAGTCCAAACGAGGTCTCAAAGATCCTCTAGCACATTCATTAACATGAAATTTCCTATAGTAAGTTGGTTTCTGTCAATCTGAGGTAGATTCATCACCTGAGACAGTTTCTGTATCCTAGTGAGTCTCAAAATATGTCCCTAGAAAGATGACTCAAAATCCAAACTTTTGTTCCAAGGGAAAAAAAATCTCAGAAAATGGCCTAAGAAGGTCAAAATCGCACCCCAAGTGAGGGAATGTGCACTGGGGGAATCTGTTCTAGATTCTGACTAGTCACACAAGAAAATCCATATCAAATCAAATTCATGATGAAAATGCAATCTATCAACTAGAGTAGATTCCTAACTATAGATCTAGCTTTTCATATTTTTATTTTATTCAAAACAATGATTTCTTATATTGCAAACATCAATATACTGACATGCATAAATTCTGCCCAAATTTTGACAAAATAGTGACTAATATGTGTTCCAAAAATATATCAAATTGATTAAATCCAAAAAATATTAGGCTAGTGCCCAATATATATAACTTTCATATAGATTGAAAATTCAAATTAAGAATGTATGACCTTGTTCCAAGGCTCTCAACAGGGTTGGTCTGCACTGTATCCGAGGTAGGTAACAACATCTTTGGGGATTTTTCTCATGGCCTTAATTAAACCCAATGAGGCCAAATTTTTTATGAGATATTCCCCCCATATGAGAGGACCTCTCATAAATTTTTGGGCTTCAAATTCACTCAAAATATATGGCATTCATATCATGCAAATTCAGGTTCTAGATCTGGATTTTCTAGATCTGGAATTTCATTCAAAAAAATTATTTGACTAATCAAACCATCAAAGAATGAGTTCAAATTTGGAGTGCATGTATATTATATCATGGGAAATTTATAAAAATATTAAATCATGATTCTCATGGTGAAAAATTGCACAGGAATGAAATCACATGCAAAGATCATGCTTGCTCCTATTTGGCTATTTAGAATGCAAGCTCTATGGAAGCCATTAATGGAGGATGTTGGAGGTCACTTACTTGGTCCCAAGAATGGGTAAAGAACCTTTTTCAATGCTTGGAGAAGATCCAAGATGATGGTGGAAGTGAGTTTCTTTCTCTCCTTCTTCGTCTCCCTTCTTCTTTTTCTTCTTCTTTTTCTCTTTCTTTTTTTTCTCTCTCTCTCTCTCTCTCTTCACAGTTCTAGGGAGGGGGTGGATGCTCCCATCGTGGAAGCCTCCTCCTTGGCTCCTCCTCCCCTTTGAATGGAGTTAGGGTAAGGTCTTGTGCTGCCCTCACCTTCCTTACTTACAAATGAGTTTCCTTAAGCTTATTGCATGAGATTGTTTTCCAAAATTCTAATGTGCCATGTGCAAGCCATTATAGGCACTTTGGTTGATTTGAGGTTAGCAAATATTGGATTTAGCTAACTTTATTTTCTTCCTTTAAAGAGAGATAATCAAAATTGTGTGCAATCTAGTGAGTGAACACTTGTGTGACAAGTGTCACAAGCCCAATGAATCTTATTTTGACTTTCAAAATTGCTAATCAAAATTTTTGAAGTTCATTTTATTTCTTTCTAAAACATTGTTGCATTGCTTTTCTTTCTTTCTTTCTTCTTTATTTTTTTTTGGCAAGTTGACAATTCACACACATGACACACACTCTTTCTCCACCACGGTTTTTGGAGAGAGATTCTCTCTCCAAAACCGTGGATGGAGAGAATCTTTCTCCCCCTTTTTTTTTTGTTATTATTTTTTTTCTTAATCTTGTTCTTATACCTTTGTGGTCTTTTCTTGCTTCTTTCTTATTTGTAACCCAACCCATATGGGTGGAATTTGGGCCTCATTTATATCACCTAATGGGCCCATTAGGGTTTATCCTAGGCTAGGTAGGCTTCAGGGTGACTTACAATTATTTTTCTACTCTCCCTTTTCTACCTTACCTTTTTCTCACATGACCTATGGATTATGGGGGGATGCATGCATATGGCTTCTAAGTGACGTGTACTTTAAGTGACACATGGTTACTAGATGACTAAGATGGGTTTTAGCTAGGTTTAACTTAGGTTGACTCTAGATTAACTTTATTGATTAGAGTTGACTATTTAAACTACCTTTAACTAACATTGACCAACTTTGATCAATTTTGACCAATTTTGATCAGGTTTGATCAACTTTGACAAGATTTGACCAATTTTGATCAAATGAATAATATACCCCCTAGAATTGGAAAGTGATGGGTTTTAGGCTTGGAAATGACTTTGAAAGATCCACATATGATAGTTTTGACTTACCAAAAGAAATATGACATAGGGGGTCTATTTATGAAAATTTCCCAACCTAGAAGAAGATGACATTCGGGGGAGCTATATATGACAGGTTTCTAACCTAAAGGGAAAAATGACACTCAAGGGAGCTATTATGGTAGATTTTTAACCTAAAGGGGAAGGGGAGCTATTTATGGCAGTTTTGACTTACTAGGGGAAATGTGACATAGGGGGTCTATTTATGGAAACTTTCTAACCTAAAAGGGAAGTGATATTCAGGGGAGCTATTTATGGTAGGTTTCTAACCTAAAGGAGAAATGACACTTACTGAAGCTATTTATGGCATGTAAAGGTTCTTAATGTTAGGGGATGACATAGGTAAACCCTAAAGTGACTAGTGAAGGTTGTGAGAGATTTGTGAGGCAAAAATGGGGTGCTTACACCTGGCAGGTTCGATTCTGACAGGGCCGGTTCGGTCTGGGTCGATTTTCCTAGGATCAGTTGGGTTTGGTTTGAACCCAAACCGAATATATCAATTTTTTTTAATATGTAAAACCTTCAGATCGAACCTCTAATTTGTCCAGGATGAGCCATCGAGTCGGTTCATCAATCCAACCACTAGTTCAACTCGGTTCATGAAGTCTAGTTAAGGAGTCAAATTTTGGGTTTTTGGGTCGGATCACTCAGTCAGATGGACAGGTTATCGAGTCAATCAACAAGTCAGATTGATCGGATCCTTGGGTTGGTCAACTGGCTACCAGGCCGCACGTGTTTACCCGCACGTGCGATAGAACGTGTAAGACCCGCACTCTACTAATCCGGTCCAACCGTGTCGTGCCAGGTCTTCCCATCATTGCTGGATCGAGTGGACCAACCGTGTGAAGATAAACCACGAGACCAAGTAAGCTAATCGACTAAAAAACACTAAAAACCAAGTGTATGGTCGACTATCTGGATAGGTATGGTCGATCATACGATGAAAAATAAAGACCAATGATAAATTAAACGTACGATCGATGCTTTGAAGCGTATGGTCAATGGCTTTTGCGACCGTACGACCCCAAATCAGACCTCGAGTTTGGAAACTTTCCAAATAAAAAGGGGATCTCTTTCCTATTGTTAGAGAGCTTTATATAGAGAGTTTCTCTCTATATAAAGGACGTCCCTCAACCCTGTGTCGCTCTTTTGGAACATTATCAAACCTTAGAGGAACAGAAGGAAGTGAAGGAAAAGGAGAGAAGGCTAAGAAAAAGGTTGTGCAGAGAAGGTTTTGGTTCTCTACTGTAGGCCAAGGTATGAAACTTATCTCTAAAGATGTAAATCCTATGGAATAAGATTTCTATTGTGGATTGGAGATGTCAAACTATTATGATCCATGTGTGATCCTTTGAATAAATCTCAAGGATTACCATGAGAGATGGGTTTAGTGATAATGGTTGATGATTAACCATAAATAATGGCCATAGGATAACCTTGGGATGAACCCAAGTGAAGAGCCAAGGAATTGACTCAAGTAGAACTCGGATTGAAAGTAAACTGTGACAAAAAATCATATGGTCGCAGCTACAGTCGACCATAGGATGACCAGAGTATCAACCACAGTCATTCGGGAAGAATTTAGAAAACATATGGTCGCAGGTGTGGTCGCATATAGTGCGACCGTAGGGTATCGACCGTACAAGATAAGGTCGACATCAGCATGAGACTATAGGACCAACTCTGAACCAACCAGAATAGAGATATCAACTGAATGAACAGTTAAAGGTTTAATCATTTTAAACGTACATCTTTTCGATTTATACCTGATTTATTGATGTACCAAAACTTCTCCAGATTTACTTTTATAGTGCCTTAGCCAATGACATTATATACCCGATAGAACCTATAACCATGAGGTTAAGAGCTGTAGAACCTCTATTTTCACGTATTATGACCACCGTGCAACCTAACGATCTTTGGATGTCGGTTGGATTACCATAGATTTACTCCTGATCCTTTGAATCTAGGTTCACTAGATAAAGCAAGTGTTCGTCATCATACTGAATTCAAAAGAAGGAATGAATTACTTTTGGATAACATTCTGATTCTTATATTCCCCGACTTTCGTTGATAAGATACTTAGTTAATAAGGGAATTATTGAAGGTAAAACGATTGAATTCAGATTAGATTCTATAGCCAAGAAACCTCAGATGAAGTAATAGATAACTTATTTTGAGATTGCTAGATGGATGGATATGAGTCATGTTTATAAAAGAGTGCATGAGCAAAAAGTGAGAACTATCAAGAGTAGCCAATAAAGAAATAGATAGCACTCAAGTAGAGTTAAAGATAGCTATATCGGTATGAATTTTGACAAGGCAGAAGATTTCTAAAGACAGATCTAAGAGTGGATACAAGGATGAAGTAAAAAATCATGGCATTGATAGTATTCGAATTAATACAAGTAATACTGAGTTATGCCCAATGTCGAGTGAGATGATTAAGTAAAGTCCAAAAGGGTTTGGCGGAATTAATGAATTTATAAGCATATACCCTAATGCTTATAGGTAGACTGAGGATATGAAGTGACTAACAATCACAAGATACTTTTCGAGGTATATGAAAGAGAAATCAGGGTAGAATAACAATGATAAAAGAGGTGCAAGCTAATGAGCTTTTTGGGATATGAGATTATTGGCGTTAGTCTTTGAAAAATCATAAGAGATGAAGGAACTAGACAAGCTCTTAAGAACTTTAATCCAGATTTTACTAGTTCAAACCCTTTTGGACTAAATGTTGCATAGGTGAATGTTATGAACAATGTTCGAATCATATGGATGGACGAAATTTGGATGCAACCCAGTTCGACTTGAGATGACAGACTTTGACGTCATTTTGAGGATGGATTGGTTGTCTCAAGACTCTACAAAGGTATGATGTACATAGAAGAGGTTGTCATTCAAGAGCAAAGATGACACATAATTTAGTTTTATTGGAAGCACTGCCTAAGAAGCAAAGGCTTATCCTCTCTACACTAAAGGTGAAGAGATACTGTGAAAGGAAAGGAGTTGGATATCTAGTATCTATGATAGACGTTACTAAAGAAGAACCATAGATAGAAGATATTGATGTGATGCATAAATTCGTTGATGTGTTTCTAGGAGACTTACCTAGGTTACCATCTGATCATGCAACCGAGTTCGTTATTAACTTGTTACCAGGGACGACACCTGTGTCTAAGGCACCCTATATAATAGCTCCTATAGAGTCGAAGGAACTGATGACACAACTACAAAAGTAATTAGACAAAGTTTCTAATCAGCCAAATATTTCTTTACGGGGAGCGCTAGTGCTATTCGTGAAAAAGAAGGACGGTAGTGTCCGGCTATGTATAGACTATCGAAAATTGAACAAGCTCACCATAAAGAATTAATGTCCATTGTTACGGATTGATGACTTGTCGATCAATTGCAAAGTGCAAAGGTATTCTCCAAGCTTGACCTTGGATGGAGTATCATCAATTGAAGATTTAAAGATAGTGACAATCTGAAGACGACTTTCAGAACCAAGTACGGGCACTATGAGTTCCTGGGTATATCCTTGGGATTAACCAATGCACCAGCATATGTTATGGAGCTTATGAACCGGGTGTTTCATGATATGTTAGACACGTCAGTCATAGTTTCATGGACTATATATTGGTTTATTTCAAAGACGAAGAAAGTTTTATAACGAGTTTTAGAGCAACCTTACAACAGTTGAGATGGAAGAAGCTTTATGCCAAGTTTAAGAAATATGAGTTCTGATTGAACGAGGTAATTTTCTTGGGTCACGTAGTATTATCAAATGGAATAAAGGTGGATCCTACTAAGATAGAAGCAATCGTAAGGTAAGAAGCACCTAAGGACATTGTAGAAATTAAAAGTTTCTTGGGTTTAGCTGGTTATTACAGATGATTTGTAGAGGACCACTCTAGGATTGCAATACCTCTTACCAAGCTGACCAGGAAAGGAGAGAAGTTTATTTAGACTGATAAGTGTGAAGAATGTTTTCAGACTCTAAAAGTAAGGCTGATATCAGCTCCCATCTTGATCGTTTCGGCACTAGGGGAACCTTTTACTCCACATACTGATCCTTTCGGATTGGGTCTAGGATGCGGGTTGATGCAAGGAGAACAAGTGATTGTCTATGCTTTAAGAAAACTTAAGGAGCATGAAAAGAATTATCCCACTCATGACTTGGAATTAGCAGCGGTGCTACATGCTGTCAAGATATGGAGACATTATTTATATGAAGAGAAATTTTAGATTAAATTAGATCATAAGAGTCTCCTCATCTTTTTAATTAGAAGGAGTTAAACATGAGACAGAGAAGATGACTGAAATTACTGAAAGATTATGATTGCGATATCCAGTATCATCCAGAAAAAACTAATGTAGTTGCTGACGCACTAAGCAGGACAGCTATGACAAAATCCCAAGAAGAAGCTAGTGCAAATGCTGTAGTGTGTGTCACAAGAAGAGTATTTAATTACGATAAAGAGCAATTCGTGATTGATATTCCAAATGAATCAACTGACCAAGGATTTATTCATCTTTTCTCAAACATGTTTGCTACATTGAAGATTGTACTTGATCTATTAGATGAAGTGAAAGCAGCTATTAAATCAGACCCTTATATTAGAACGGTGCAAGAAGACCTTGAAAAAGGTAGGACCAACCCTGACTTCACCTTGGACCTTGAAAAGGTGTTAAGAAATAAAGGAAGAGTATGTGTTCCTGAAAGTAAAGACTTAGATATTAGACAAAGACTCATGAAGGAAGCCCACACCACTGCATATTTGGTACACTCTGGAAGCACGAAGATGTACCATGATTTAAAGAAACTCTATTGGTGGAGAGGAATGAAAGCAGATGTAGCTAAATTTGTGTCTCAATGCCTGATTTATCAACGGGGAAAGACTGAAAGGCAAAGACCTACATGATTGTTGCAGCCACTGCCAGAACTGGCATGGAAATGGGACTGCATCACTATGGACTTCATCACCGGGTTACCATTGACTCCCCAAGTAGTTGACGTGGTTTGGGTGATTGTGAATCGTTTGACTAAGACAACTCGTTTCATAGCTATACGACCTCAGTATACCCTAGAGAGGTTAGTAAGCTCTATGTAGATAATATTGTCAGATTACAAGGTGCACCTGAAAGCATTGTGTCTGACAGAAACCCACGTTTTACCTCAAGGTTCTGGGAAGGATTGCAGAAGGCTATGTGAACTACATTGAAGTTTAGCACTACATTTTACCCTCAGACTGACGGACAGTTGGAGCGTACTATTCAGATTCTAGAAGACATGCTCCGAGCTTGTGTTATTGATTTCAAAGGATCATGGGATGAGAAGCTACTATTGATCGAATTCGCCTATAACAACAGCTATCAGGCTACTATACAGATGACACCCTATAAAGCACTGTATGATAGGAGGTGTCGAACTCCTTTATTTTGGAATGAAGTTGGAGAGCGAAGAATTGTGGGCCATGAATTTGTGGAAGAAACTTGCAAAGTAGTCGACATAATCAGGGAAATAGTTAAAACAGCTTAGAATCGTTAGAAACAGTATGTAGATAATCGACGTCGAGACCTTGAGTTCATCGTAGGTGATAAGGTATTCCTAAAAATATCACCTATGCGAGGCTTAAAACGGTTCGGACAGAAAGGAAAGCTAAGTCCGAGGTACGTCAGGCCATATATGATTCTAGCTAAACGTGGGAAGGTGGCGTATCAATTAGCACTACCCCCATCCAAGTCAAGTGTGCATGATGTATTTCATATCTCATTACTGAAGAAGTACATCCGAGATCGAACACACGTCCTAACAGTGGATCCACCGGGTCTAACTGATGATTGGCCATTCGAAGTAGCACCGATCGAAATTACCAGTCGAAAGGTTCAACGTCTAAGCAACCGTGACATTTACTATGTTAAAGTTACTTGGAGGAGCCAAAACGTGGAAGAGATCACATGGGAAGAAGAGAAAGCTATGCGAAAGAAATATCCTCACCTTTTCGACTCGGAAGGTATGTACAAACTTCGACGATGAAATTTATATAAGAGGGGGGAGTTGTAAGGCCCGTATCATACTAACCTGGTCTTATCACCTTATATCAGGTCTTCCTATCATGGTCGGACCAAGCAGACCAAGCAGACCAAGTGCGTGAAGAAACCACAAGGCTAGGTATGTAATTCGAACCATAAATCATCTAATTGAGACGTGTGGTCGGATACTTAAACAAGTGTGGTCGACCACACCTCAGAATAATGAGACCACTGGAGTCTGGGACGTATGGTCGACGGATGCTGCGTCCCCATGTGCTACCACACGATGGTATAATTGACTCTGAAATAAGGAAACCTTCCAACTTTGAAGGGGGTTCTTTCCTAATCAAAGTAGGACTCTATATGGGGGATTTTCCTCTATATATAGGACGTCCCTTAGCCTCTTTCATTCTTTTAGAACTCAAACTGAAAGAGAGAGAAAGAGAGGAGGAGGAAGAGAAGGAGAATTGAAGAGGAAGACTAAGAGAAGGAATTTCAAAGAGAGCTCTAATTCTTCAGCAAGTTTAAGTTATGAAAACATCCCCTACATTAGTTGAATGCCTAGAATAGATCATGGAGGAAGTATTGATTCAAAGTAGGATCTCAACCATGAGACCCATAGACGAAAACTCAAAGGAAATCCATGAAGAGTAGGTTAGAGTAGATATTATGAAAAATGAAATTAAGGCCATAAATCAATCATAGGAAGGACCCTAGTGATAGTTTAAGGAATCAAATCATGAAGGGGTTAGACTGAGAATAAAAGTCGGCCAAACACTCGTGTGGTCGCAGCTATGGTCGATTACACGAGGCACATGTGTCGACCAGACGCCCTCGGGAAGTTTCCAGGGAGGGTGTGGTCGCATGTGTGTGGTCGCTTGATATGGGACCACACGTATCGACCACACACCCTGTTGTGACAGAAACTGAGACAACAGGAGCAGCCACACCTGCGACCACTCAGCTTCTAGAGTTTTGAATGATTCCAGATGGGACATTTAAACACTTTAATTAATTAATAACTCTATCTTAGAATCCATAAATTTATTAGGTTTTCAAGTGGTCCAAAAGTGATTTACAAGGCTTGGAAGAGGATCAACCATCGATCAAAGGTAAGGGAACAAGACCTAAACTAAATGGATAATAATAAACTATTTACTTTGTTGAGTCCTATGCCATGATTGATTCTATGCTTGTATACTTATAATGTGCATCTCACATGTCATCCAATATTTCTGCTATTACTGTTCACGCATATTTAATTCCATTTATTTTATAAGATGATGATGATGATGATGCTAGGAATAGGCATGTGAATGTATGTGTGTGGTTGGTGTGTTAGATGCGAGTGGAGCATCAGGGGGAGGACGTGGCATGGTGGTCTTTGACCTTGTCACCAGACTTTAGCTCTATCTCTACTCAAGTCTTGCCCACTAACATCGTCGTATCGTCATTACCTTAGCAAAGCTATTACGTCATAGGACATCAGGGGAGGCGGTCTCGGACCGTGTGGTCTCTAACTCTGCCGGGGGGCCTTAGCTCTATCTCTATGGATGTACTGAGAGATGTTAGGGTGAGGTCTTGGATACACTGTATGGCATTAGGATTGGTTAGTTGCGAGCCGAGTTTGCAAGTCCTCGCTTGTCACACCCCAATTTCGCATATTTCAGAATGGTGTGATGAACCGCTAAATAACCAACGGTTCAACCAGGATCTCAAATAGGCTATCCCCGCGTTACCTGAACCTTCATACACTCACCATCATAATCAGAGTAAATACACAATAGCGGAAGTCTTATAAATAAATGAACTGAGAACAAAAATGATATCCATAAATAATAGCAAATTATTCTGTGTTTAACTGAGACATAAATATTTAAATACCAAATACATGTCTTATAAATCCAATAAAGAAACCTATAAAAATATCTAGTCAAATACACACGATTTGCACTCGCAAGAGGAGTCGTGTGTACCATCTTCAGCTCCAGCGTCCATTGCTGCTACCGTCCCGTACGTAGGAGTATTCATGTAGTCTTCAACGGTGTAACCTGCATCATCAACTAAAAATATTCGACGTCGAGGGGGTGAGCACACAACACGGCTCAGTGAGTAGCCAAAACAATGCAACATTACATATGCATGTACATTCATTTATCTCTTTGGTCTGGTTTATAGTTTGCAATGCGCAATAGAAAGGTTGGGTGGTCAAAGGTTAACGTTTATTGACACCGCCTCTATACACAGGGTGTGGAAGCCCGCCCGAAGGTTAACGTTTATCGTCGTCCCCATCCACCCTACCATAACATTATACAACAAAGGTTAATGTTTATTGCTATATAATGCTATACCAACACGTAAGCCCCAGTTAGCGAGGGCTTACAAACCGGGCTCGCTACTAACCAATCCTAATGCCAAACAAGGTATCCAAGGCCTCACCCCAAAGATCCCCTCGGAATGTCCAAAGAGATAGAGCTAAGGCCCCCGGTAGAGTCGAGACTACAAGGACCGAGACCACCTCCCCGATACCCTACGACACAATAGTTCCGCTAAGGTAATGGCGATACGACGATGTCAATGCACAAGACTTGAGTTAGAGATAGAGCTAAAGTGCTGAGACCCGCCAAAGGTTAACATTTATTGATGTTCTCATCACACCTCCCCTGATACTCGCTCGCATCAAATACATCAAGCACACACATACAAGCACATGCCTATTCCTATCATCATCATCATCATCATCATGTTATAAAAAATAAAGTAAATATGCATGAACAAATATTAAAAATATTGGATGGCATGCTGTATGCACATTACAAACATATTTGCATAAAATCAAACATGGCATATGACTCAAGAATTAGAAAACAGTTTATTTTTAACCGATTTAGTTTGGAGTTAAGGTTCCTCACCTTAGTTTGCTATAAAATACTTTTCCAAGCTTTAAAATCACCCCTACAGTGTTATTATAATGCTAGCAAACCTAACAAAGTCGATAAAATTTAATTAGAATTAATTCCAAATTTAAAAACCATGCTGTTAACTGAGGGTCGATCAGAGAGTCGATGCTCAGGATACATAGGGTTGATGGGTCTATCGACCCTACCCTCTGTCTGAACTTCCCGAATGCTGAGGGTCGATGGTCAGGGTGCCTAGGGTCGATGGGTCTATCGACCCTGTGTGCGACCCTCGGTGCACTCTGGTCCAATTTCTACTTTTTACATCATTCTTCGTGTTTGGGGTCCTATGGCTTGCTTCCACATTCCATAAAACATTCATTCCATGGTCTGAAACCATGATTCATCCTCCTAGATGGCTTTCATGCATTATCCTCGGGTTTTCCATGAAAACCTCACCATGAATGGATGGTTTGGGTTTCTTCGAAATCCTACACTCAACCATATCTAACCTAAGGTCCGTAGAAACTCATGGAATTAGTATCCATACCTGCGAAGATTACTTTTCTCCGGAAATTCTTCTCCTTTTTGCTAAGTCTTCTTCCTTGCCTCCTTTCTTCCTCTTTTCCTTCTTCTCTCTTTCTCTCAATTCAATTAGGGTTGTGAAAGGAGTGAAAGTGGCTTAGGGACGTCCTTTAAATATAGTAGGAATGCCCTATAATAGTCCCATTGAGATTTGGAAAGAATCCCAATAAAAAATTAAGAAATTTCCTAATTTCAGTTTCGGTAGTAAGTCAGGGTCGATGAGAGGGTCGATGATCCCGTCGACCCTGTGGTCTGACACTGTCTGACCCTCTCCCAACTTTTAAGGGTCTGGGTTTCTGATTTGGGAGGGTCGACCCTGTTTAGCTGGGTATGCGACCCTTCCTCTATTTTAAGTGTTTTTGGGTCGATTTGATACCTGGGATCTCGCTCTCCTTCACGCCCTTGGTCCATTTAACTCGACCATGATGGGTAGACCTGGTTCAAGGTGGTAAGACCGGGTTAGTTTGACACGGGTCTTACAACTCCCCCCAACTTATAAAAATTTCGTCCTCGAAATTGGACGTACCTTCTGAATCAAATAAATGAGGGTATTGCTTCTGCATATCATTTTCTTCTTCCCATGTAACTTCTTCCATGTCTCTACTTTTCCATGTGAACTTAACATAGTAGATATCTCTGTTGCGTAGACGTTAAACCTTTCGACTAGTGATTTCCGTTGGTGTTACTTCAAATGTCAAATCATCAGTCAATTCTGGCAACTCCACTGTCAAAACGTGTATTGGGTCTTTGACATACTTCTTCTTCAATAAGGATATGTGAAATACGTCATGCACACTCGACATAGATGGTGGTAGTGCTAACTGATAAGCTACTTTTCCACGCTTAGCCAGAATTTCATATGGCCCGACATATTTTGGATTTAGTTTCCCTTTTTGTCCGAACCTTTTCAATCCTCGCATAGGCGATACCTTCAAAAATACTTTATCACCTACGGCGAACTCTAGATCTCTTCATCGAGTATCCGCATATTGCTTCTGACGGTTCTGAGCTGTTCTTACTCTTTCCTTGATAATGTCGACCACTCGACAAGTCTCTTCAACAAATTCTGGTCCAACAATACTACGTTCTCCAACTTCATTCCAAAACAAAGGAGTTCGACACTTTCGCCATACGATTGCTTCATAAGGTGACATCCGTATAGTAGCCCGATAGCTATTGTTATAAGCGAACTCGATCAATGGTAACCTTTCATCCCATGATCCCTTGAAATCAATTACACATGCTCGTAGCATATCTTCTATGAACTTCAACGTTGTACCCATAGCCTTTTGCAATCCTTCCCAAAATTTAGAAGTAAATCGTGGATCTCTATCCGACACAATGCTTTCTGGTACACCGTGTAAGCGAACAATGTTATCCACATACAGTTTTGCTAACCTTTCCAGTGTATACTTAGGTCGTATAGGTATGAAACGAGCTGTCTTTGTCAGACGGTCTACAATCACCCAAACTGCGTCTACTACTCGAAGAGTCAATGGTAGTCCTGTGACGAAGTCCATAGTGATGCAGTCCCATTTCCCTGCTGGTTTCGATAATGGCTGTAATAGTCCTGCGGGTCTTTGTCGTTCAGCCTTTACTTTCTGACAATTTAGGCATTGAGACACGAACTTAACTACATCTGCTTTCATTCCCCTCCACCAGTATAATTTCTTTAGGTCATGATACATCTTTGTACTTCCGGGATGTACCGAGTAGAAGGTGGTGTGGGCTTCTTTCATGAGTCGGTGTCTAATGTCTACACTTTCTGTTTCGGGTACACATATTCTTCCTTTGTATTTTAGTACCTTCTCGTCATCCAAGGTGAACTCAGGGTTAGTCCTACCTTTCTCAATATCTTCGTGTACTGTTCTCAGATAAGGATCTACTTTGATAGCTGTCTTTACTTCATCCACTATATCCGATAGAATCTTCAATGCCGCGAACATATTCGAAAATCGATGAATAAACCCTTGGTTGGCTGATCCATCCGTTGTGTCTATCACATACTGCTCGTTGCCGTGATTGAATACAATTCCGGTAGTGCACATTGCCGCAGTCATGCTAACTTCTCCTTGAGATTTTATCAATGCTTTTCGCTCAATGCATCCGCTACTACGTTCGCTTTTCTCGGATGATACTTGGATATCACAATCATAGTCTTTCAATAGTTCCAGCCATCTTCTTTGTCTCATATTCAACTCCTTCTGATTAAATAAACAAGTAAGCCTTTTATGGTCCGACTTAATTTGGAATTTCTCTCCGTATAGGTAATGTCTCCATATCTTGACAGCCTGTACTACTGCCGCTAACTCCAAATCATGAGTGGGGTAATTTTTCTCATGTACCTTCAATTGTCTCGAGGCATAGGCAATCACTTGCTCTCATTGCATAAGCACACATCCTAATCCCAATCCCGACGCGTCGGTATATAAGGTAAACGTCTAAGTGGATACTACATGACCTAGAAAGACGACTTCACTTAGCCAAAACTCACACTTTGAAAATTTGGCATATAACTTTTTTTTCCTTAAATGCCGTAGGGCTGCGTTTAGGTTCTTGACATGGGTTTCCTTGTCTTTGGAGTATACCAATATGTCATCAATAAATACTATCACCGACGTGTCCAACATATCGTGGAAAACTCGGTTCATAAGTTCCATGAACGTTGCCGGTGCATTAGTTAATCCGAATGACATCACTAAGAATTCATAATGTCCGTATCTTGTCCTGAAAGCTGTCTTTGGAATGTCACCTTCTTTAATCTTCAGTTGATGATAGCCTGATCGGAGATCGATCTTCAAAAATAATTTTGCTCCCTTGGTGCTCCCCATGGAGATATACTGGGTCTAATATAACCCTTATCCAGCAGTTCTTGTAATTGCACTTTTAATTCCTTCAATTCAGTAGGAGCCATTCTATAAGGTGCTTTTGATACTGGTGCGGCTCCGGGTAGAAGGTCTATTACAAACTCCGTGGCTCGATCGGGTGGTAATCCGGGTAGTTCCTCCGGAAATACATCTGGGTAATCCCGCACGACATCAATATCTTCCATTCGTGGCGTGTCCTTGGTTAGGTCGACCACTGATACTAGATATCCGATGGCTCCCTTTTCAAGGCACTTCTTAGCCTTTAATGCTGAGAGTATGAGCTTGCGTCTCTAGGGAAGTTTGGTTCCCGAGAAACTGAATTCTGCTCCTTCTTTGTCTTTGAACGTTAGCTTCTTTTCGGCGCATAATAGGTTTGCTTTGAATGCCGAGCTAACCAGTCCATTCCCAAGATGACGTCAAAGTCTGCCATCTCAAGTTGTATTAAAGTTGCATATAAGGTTTTCTCGCCAATGAGAACTGGACATGGCCCATAACCTTTCTCTAATTCCACTTCTAATCCCATCGGTGACCGTACAAGTAATTTGTAGTCTAATGTTTTGATGGGTAAATTGGTCTTCTTTCCAAATGACACAGATATAAATGAATGCGTAGCTCCTGAATCAAAGAGTACTCTGGCTGGTACGCCATTGATAGGTACGATACCTGTGACCACATCGGGCGATGACAGCATCCTCTGATGTAACAGCATATATCCGTCCTTGATGTAACTGCTTCTTGGGTTTTGGGCATTCTCTTGCCATATGCCCTGGTTGGTTGCAGTTATAGCACCCGGGGCTTGAATTTGGCTTTGGCTGTGGTTGAGCTGCGGAAGTAGACTTTGGTGCAGTAGCAAAATTCGAGGGCGAAAAGGTTTATACGTCCTATTATTGCCCCCGTTGTAGGAGTTTTCGGCTGGTCTCTTGATGCCTCCGTTCGGGGAGAAATAACTCTCCTTCCGGCTCGATTCGATCACTCGAGCAATGCTGGACAGCTTCGTTATAGATTTTCTTCTCTAAGCCCAGAATATTTTCTCTTATGCTTCCTCTTAGTCCCGCGACAAACCTACGGGTTTTGGTATCTTCTTCCTGCATACTAGCCGGTGCGAAGAAAAACAACTCTTCATAGCGCTGTTGATACGAGTCTATGGACATCTGCCCCTGGTACAGACTCAAGAACTCTTTCTCTATTGAATCTCTGAAGCTTCTTGGAAAATACTTCTCGAAGAACGCTTCTTTATATATAGCCCATGTCAGTAGGGGCGTGCTTGGTCAATAAGTACGTCTTTGTAGATTTCCACCAATGGTGTGCGTCGCCTTTGAGCATGAAGGTGGCGCATAGTACTTTCTCTTCCTCGGTGATAGTCATCATAAGGAAGTTCCTTTCCATCTCGTCTATCCAATGTGCTGGCCACATTCATTTTCAAAAACCTCTCCACTAGCCGGGAGTGATCCAGTTGATTTTGGTATGCCCCAAACATAGGGGGTGGATAGTTGTACATCCCTTGTGCTGCTTCTGGGACCTGCACTGGAATTGATGCAGCTGGTTGTTGAGGTGTCTGAGGAGCTGGGTGGTTACCCACTGGTGCTGCACTGACTTGCCCAGTGTGTATGGGTGCAGCCTGAGTGGCTTGATACATAATCCCCATGGCAACCTGCATTTGAGCTTGTGCGTGTTGCATCTGCTGTAGCTGCCGAGCTAGGTTCATAACCACAATTGCTAGCTCCGGTGGTGGAGGTGGCAAATTTGTAGGGTTTGCCGGTTCTAGATTACCCCGTGCATGGTTATTCTCTTGACTAGTCTCCTCCACTGGTGGTGGTGGTGGGACTATATTTCGGGTCTGTCGGGTAACTCTACGTCCAGACATATTTCTTTTCGATGATTGGTGGTGCCTGAAAATCATCAAGATAGGTGAAGAAATCATGTATATGTCATGTAGGCACGTTAACCAATAATCAATTCCAATTCGAGCTCATTTTATAAACAAAATACTGTCTTTTCTATACAGGGTCGATGGTGAGGGTCGATGGTATGTCAGACCCTTAATGTCCGACCCTGTGTTTTTCTGTCAGATTCCCAAGAGCTGAGGGTCGATTAGAGGGTCGATCAGAGGGTCGATGGCTCTAGTCGAATTGTCCGACCCTCTGACCAAAAATCAGATTTTTAAAGTCTGATTTTGGGTCATTTTCTATTATTTTCCTCCCGTTTCGACTCACCTCTTCTCTCTGAGTTGCTACAGTGCTACTTCACTGTTGTGGATCGATTTTAGTCCGAGTTTTGTCATCCACTTCATCCCTACAGGTATGCTTTCCCATTTTTACTTGTTTTTAGGTTCCCATTCCTAGGTTTTTGCCCATTTAACTTGTATTTTTCAAATTAAACTTTTTCCAACCGTAAAATTTCGATTTTTATTGTGGGCTTTTGTTGTTGGTGTCTTGAGGAACGAAAGCCCTCAAAAATTTTTGAGTTTCATCGGTTGGTTATCGAGAAACTTAAATTTTTCTCTTTTTGCCCTAATTTGTCGAAATTTTTCGATTTCTTGCAGTTTCTTCAAATTGGACCTTGTCAGTTAAAATTTCCTTCTGTTTAACTGTTGTATGATGTGTTGGAACTTATGTAGGTCCTCCTGCCCACTTGTATGGGTGAAAAGTGAGGCTTTTGACCAACTTACGTCGTTATAATGCCCAATTTTTAAATTTTTATCCTATTAACTCCTTGTTTTCCTTTTTCTTTCTTATCTGCAGATACTATGGTTCGTACCAAAGTACCCAGGGTTCGTGATCCGCTTCGCTTCCGCTCCAATGAAGCCGAGGCACAATATGCCTACTATACGGGCAAGAAAGTGGAAGGGGGTCGTATGGTGAACCTGGCTGAGCTAGCCTTGTTCAATATGGAGAGATTTTGGTGATATGGGGTAACCTTCAGATTGTGGGAAACCACAACGATGTGGAGCTTGGTCAGGAGTTGCGCATCACTAGCTATGTCAAGGGGGTGTAGATTTCCTTTGATTATCGGCAGCTGGCCGACCTGTTGGGCATTCCTTTTGATGGTTCTATGGTGTACTGTGCACCGGGTGATCACGACTTTATTGAGACGTGGTTGTGGGCCGAGATTGATAGTCAGTTATTACAACCCGATCGCTGGCAGATGAGGGTGTGCTACTTGCGTCCGGCTCCACGGGTGTTCTGTAGGATCATTCAAAGACAACCCGATCCCGCAGAGTGGGCATTATGAGAGGGTGTCTTAGCTGACCCGATTTTTGATCTACGATATATGCACTCACCAGCCCGTCTGTCTTCCTTACATCATCATGCGGACGATGATCAGTGCTACATTGTCCGGTCATAGGGGTAATCTACCCTATGGACGTATGATCACCACACTGTTGATTCGTTTGGGGGTTGACCTGGTAGATGAGAAGATTCAGGTGAAGACCTTCTCGTCACCTCTAGATTGGGAGGCTATATGCAAGATGGGAATTCGAGACGCTCAGGTTAGCGATGATGAGAGGAACGCGATGGTGCGCCCTCACACTCGGATTGAGGTGGCTGATGCTTGAGGCTGCTGCTTCTTTGCTAGAGCTCAGGTGGATCCCGTCAACGATGATGATCGTATGTACATGGACGTCGACGCGATACCCCCGCCTTCACCTACACATGCGGCTGGAGTTGATACTTCGCATGCGACGGATTCTGTACCTGAGACTGGTCCTTCTCATGAGGCTGGTCCTTCGCATCCGTCTTCTGTGGAGATGTTGCGCGAGATCAGAGAGACTCAGCGCCGATCAGACCTGAGGATGGAGGAGTTGCTAGATGCTCAGCGCATGAGAGTGGATGAGCTGTTGGCTGCTCAGCACACGTCTGACGCGCGGATAGGGGAGCTTATGGAGATCCAAATGCGGCCGACGGGAGAGTAGCCGATCTCACGGCTAGTCTACAGACGACCCAGACTCAGATAGCCTGGTTGACTAGAGTCTATGCTGAGGACTACAACAGAGATCGTGAGGCTCCACCTCCTCCTTCGCCTCCCGCTTCCTGATTGTACTTTTTGTTTTTCTTGTACTTCAGAGTAACTGTCCGGGTTGTGGACTGTACTCTGCTTTAAATATATATTTACACTTTGTTTCGCTCTCATTGTATGTCAATTTGTTTCTCCTTTTTAATAGATGTATTATTCTCTTTTCAAATTTGGTCTCAACATCACTTGTGCTTATAATGTGTTAATATTACTGTTTTTATTTTATCCTATCTCAGTTCACTATTGCTATAAATGTATGATAGTTCAGCGGGCAAGGCCTGAGATGCTCTGATACCAAGTTGTCACACCCCAATTCTGTACATTTCAGAATGGTGTGATGAACCGCTAAATAACCAACGGTTCAACCAGGATCTCAAATAGGCTATCCCCGCGTTACTTGAACCTTCATACACTCACCATCATTATCAGAGTAAATACACAATAGCGGAAGTCTTATAAATAAATGAACTGAGAACTAAAATGATATCCATAAATAATAGTAAATTATTCTGTGTTTAACTGAGACATAAATATTTAAATACCAAATACATGTCTTATAAATCCAATAAAGAAACCTATAAAAATATCTAGTTAAATACACACGAGTTGCACTCTTAAGAGGAGTCGTGTGTACCATCTTCAGCTTCAGCGTCCATTGCTGCTACCGTCCCGTACGTAGGAGTATTCATGTAGTCTTCAACGGTATAACCTGCATCATCAACTAAAAATATTCGACGTCGAGGGGGTGAGCACACAACACGGCTCAGTGAGTAGCCAAAATAATGCAACATTACATATGCATGCACATTCATTTATCTCTTTGGTCTGGTTTATAGTTTGCAATGCGCAATAGAAAGGTTGGGTGGTCAAAGGTTAACATTTATTGACACCGCCTCTATACACAGGGTGTGGAAGCCCGCCCGAAGGTTAACGTTTATCGTCGTCCCCATCCACCCTACCATAACATTATACAATAAAGGTTAACGTTTATTGCTATATAATGCTATACCAACACGTAAGCCCCCGTTAGCGAGGGCTTGCAACCGGGCTCGCTACTAACCAATCCTAATGCCAAACAGTGTATCCAAGGCCTCACCCCAGCATCCCTCAGAATGTCCATAGAGATAGAGCTAAGGCCCCCCGGTAGAGTCAGAGACTACAAGGACCGAGACCACCTCCCCTGATACCCTACGACACAATAGTTCTGCTAAGGTAATGGCGATACGACGATGTCAATGCACAAGACTTGAGTTAGAGATAGAGCTAAAGTGCTGAGACCCGCCAAAGGTTAACATTTATTGACGTTCTCATCACACCTCCCCTGATACTCGCTCGCATCAAGTACATCAAGCACACACATACAAGCACATGCCTATTCCTATCATCATCATCATCATCACATATGAATGCGTCGACATATGGATACGTTGCTGCGATGGATGTAGAAGCTGAAGAAGATGTACATGATTCGTCGTGCGAGTGCAACTCATGTGTTTTTTATTAGCTTGGTTGTTTAGTTATTAGAACATGTAATTGATTATTTATTTTATTTTATGTCTTGAGGAGTAATGGAGATAATTGGATACTTAATTATGCTATCACTGTCAGATACTCAGTTCATTGGTATTAAAGACTTTCGCTATTGTTTATTTACTCTGATTTTACTTGTAGAATGTATCTGGTTTAATCGAATGGGCACGGCCTATACGAGATCCTGGTTGAACCATTGGTCTATGGACGGTTCATTACACTATTCTGGTTGGTTTAGAATTAGGGTGTGACAGCTTGGTATCAGAGCCCGTACTTGGTTAGTTCATCACACCCAGTAATTCATAGTGTCCGTACTTGGTTCTGAAAGTTGTCTTCAGATTGTCACTATCTTTAAATCTTCAATTGATGATACTCCATCCAAGGTCAAGCTTGCAGAATACCTTTGTACTTTGTAATTGATTGACAAGTCATCAATCCGTAACAATGGACATTAATTCTTTATGGTGAGCTTGTTCAATTTTCGATAGTCTATACATAGCCGGACACTACCGTCCTTCTTCTTCATAAATAGTACTGGTGCTCCCCATAATGAAATATTTGGCTGATTAGAACCTTTGTCTAATTACTTTTGTATTTGAGTCATCAGTTCCTTCAACTCTATAGGAGCTATTCTATAGGGTCCCTTAGACACAGGTGCCATCCCTGGTAACAAGTTAATAACGAACTCGGTTGCATGATCAGATGGTAACCCAGGTAAGTCTCCTGGAAACACATTAGAAAATTTAGGCATCACATCTATATCTTTCATCTATGGTGCTTCTTTGGTAACGTCCACCACATATATCATATATCCTACTCTTTTCTCTTCAAAGCATCTCTTCGCCTTTAGTGCAGAGAGGATAAGTCCTTGCTTCTTAGGCAGTGCTTCCAATAAAACTAAATTATGTGCCATCTTTGCTTTTGTATGACAACCTTTTCTTTGCACATCATAGCTTTATAGAGTCTTGAGACAACCAATCCATCCTGAAAATGATGTCAAAATCTGCCATCTCAAGTCGAACTGGGTTGCATCTAAATTTCGTCCATCCATACGATTTGAACATTATTCATAACACTCACCTATGCAACATTTAGTCTAAAAGGGCTTGAACTAGCAAAATCTGGTTTAAAGTTCTTAAGAGCTTGTTTAGTTCCTTCTTCTCTTATGATTTTTCAAAGACTAACGCCAATAATCTCATATCCCAAAAAGCTCATTAGCTTACACCTCTTTTATCATTGCTATTCTGCCCTTTATATCTCTTTCATATACCTCAAAAAGTATCTTGTGATTGTTACTCACTTCATATCCCCAGTCTACCTATAAGCATTAGGGTATATGCTTATAAATTCATTAATTCAGCCAAACTCTTTTGGTCTTTACTTAATCATCTCACTCGACATTGGGCATAACTCAGTATTATTTGTATTAATCCGAATACTATTAATGCCATGATTTTTGACTTCATCCTTGTATCTACTCTTAGATCTGCCTTTAGAAATCTTCTGCCTTGTCAAAATTTATACCGATATAGCCATCTTTAACTCTACTTGAGTGCTATCTATTTTTTTACTGGCTACTCTTGATAGTTATCATTTTTTGCTAATGCACTCTTTTATAGACATGACTCAAATCCATCCATCCAATAATCTCAAAATAGATTCTCTATTACTTCTTCTGAGGTTTCTTGGCTATAAAATCTAATCTGAATTCAATCGTTTTACCTTCAATAATTTCCTTATTAACTAAGTATCTTATCAACAAAAGTCGGGGAATATAAGAATCAGAATGTTATCTAAAAGTAATTCATTTCCTTTTTTCGAATTCAGTATAATGACGAACACTTACTTTATCTAGTGAACCTAGATTCAAAGGATCAAGAGTAAATCTATGGTAATCTAACCGGTATCTAAAGGTCGTTAGGTTGCATGGTGGTCATAATACGTGGAAATAGAGATTCTACAGCTCTTAACCTCATGGTTATAGGTTCTATCGAGTATATAATGCAATTGGTCAAGGCACTACAAGAGTAAATCTGGAGAAGTTTTGGTACATCAATAAATCAGGTATAAATCGGAAAGATGTATGTTCAAAATGATTAAACCTTTAAATGTTCATTCAGTTGATATCTCTATTCATGTTATCGATCATGAGAGTAGCTTAGATTGGTATAATCAGGGCTAATACTAAAGAAACAATATCTATAACTCCAATTGATAGGTTGAATCGATAAGGTATCCTGTCAAGGCACGAGAATTAAAATCATGCATGTGTATCCTCTATAATCATAAGGGTAAGTCGATAATACACTGCATCCTATATAAACCTATCTAGTTATATGGCCACAATAGATTTGATCCTTTACTGAAACGTTTGAGGCTTCATCTTTAGAAAATATTTCTCAACCCTTGTCGGATCATTCTGCCATGGGGTAGCTATCTCTTATCTTGGTGGCTGATAAGGGTGACTACCTTGATACACTGCTTGTTGTGCACCAAGCTTCTGCACTGGGTTGTGCGTTACTGGGACTTGCTATATGGTAGGCTCTATGTTATGGCTAATAGATGCTGGAGATACAATGTTGCTACCAATAGGTACTGTACTTGGTCTGACCCAGAGGTGTTGGTGTAGCAATAGTAACTTAGGTAGCGATTCTCATGGTAACTTGCATAGCCGGTATCATCAGTTGTTGTTCTTGCATTTTATCGGGCCAAATTTATTACAACCGTGGCCAAGGTGCTTGGTAGTCTAGGTAGATTGGCTAGAGTGGCCTAGTTGTTTACCCCTTTAACTTGCTCCAGTCTGATTATCATTATTTGACATCTGCTCAGATGGGTTTTCCTTTACTCTCGACCCAGATAGTGGTGGGGTCGGGTTACAACCTCTTCTTAATGCTCAACGCACGATGGATCAGTATGTAGCGGATCTCACTCTGAGTCTCCACGTCACCTAGGAGTATAGCTTTATCTTCTTTTATAGTTACTTTTATTTTGGCGTATGGCCATTGTTCTCCTTTCTCTTTTGGATTTGGCCTGAGATTTTTCCCTTGACCTCAGTAGGAATTTAGGCGTTACTAGCCATTTTCATTCTTTCTCTATCATACATCGAGTTTCACATCTTGTGAGTGTCAACTCGATATTCCAATTTTCTGCTTACAAGTTATACTGAGTTATGACCAATGTCGAGTGAGATGACTAAGTAAAGACCAAAAGAGTTTGGCTGAATTAATGAAATTATAAGCATATACCCTAATGCTTATAGGTAAACTTGGGACATGAAGTGAGTAACAATCACAAGATACTTTTCGAGGTTTATGATAGAGAGATCAGGGTAGAATAATAATGATAAAAGAGGTGTAAGCTAATGAGCTTTTTGGGATATGAGATTATTGGCGTTAGTCTTTGAAAAAATCATAAGAGATGAAGGAACTAGACAAGCTTAAGAACTTTAAACCAGATTTTGCTAGTTCAAACCCTTTTGGACTAAATGTTGCATAGGTGAGTATTATGAACAATGTTCGAATCGTATGGATGGACAAAATTGAGATGCAACCTAGTTCTACTTGAGATGGCAGACTTCGACATCATCTTGGGGATAGATTGGTTGTCTCAACACTCTACAAAGCTGTTTTCTGCATAGAAGAGGTTGTCATTTAAGAACAAAGACGACACATAATTTCCTAAGAAGTAGAAGCTTATCCTCTCTGCACTAAAGGCGAAGAGATGCCTTGAAAAGAAAAGTGTTGGATATATGATATTTGTGGTGAACGTTACTAAAGAAGCACCACAGAAGGAAGATATTGATGTGATACATAAATTCCCTAATATATTTCCAGGAGACTTACTTGGGTTGTCACCTGATCATACAACCGAATTCGTTATTAACTTGTTACCAGGGATGACACCTATGTCTAAGGCACCCTATAGCAAAACTCTTATAGAATTGAAGGAACTGAAGGCTCAACTACAAGAGTTATTAGACTAAGGTTTAATCCAGTCCAGTATACCACCTGGGAAGCACTAGTGTGGCCCATAAAGAAGAAGGATGGTTGTCACACCCCAATTCTGTACTATTCAGAATGATGTGATGAACCGTTAATAAACCAACGGTTCAACCAGGATCTCAAATAGGCTATCCCCGCGTTATCTAAACATACACACATCTGTAATCATAATCAGAGTAAATACACAATAGCGGAAGTCTTATAATAAGAAGAACTGAGAATCTATGTGATATTAAAATTTAAATAACAATTTATTCTATTTCAACTAAGACATAAATATTAAAATACCAAATACATGTCTTAATAAATCCAAATAAAGAAACCTATAAAATATCTAATCAAATACACACGAGTTGCACTTGCAAGAGGAGTCGTGTGTATCCATTTCAGCTTCAACTTCCATCGCCGCTACGTTCCCGTACGTAGACGCATTCATATAATCTTCAACGGTATAACCTGCATCATCAACTAAAAATATTCGACGTCGAGGGGTGAGCACACATCACGGCTCAGTGAGTAGCCTAAACAATGCAACAGTACATATGCATGCAAATCAATTTATATCTTTGGTCCGGTTTAAAGTTTGCAGTATGCAATAGAAAGGTTTAGGTAGTCAAAGGTCGCGTTTATTGACCCCGCCTCTATACACAAGTATGTGACGTCACCCGAAGATCACGTTTATCGTCGATTCACATGCACCCAATCATGAACATTATATAACAAAGGTTACGTTTATTGCTATATAGTGCCATACCAACACGTAAGCCCCTGCTGGCGAGGGCTGCAAACTGGGCTCGCAACTAACCAATCCTAATGCCAAAAGTGTATCCAAGGCCTCACCCCAGCATCCCTCAGAATGTCCATTGAGATAGAGCTAAGGCCCCTCGGTAGAGTCAGAGACTACAAGGACCGAAACCACCTCCCTTGATACTCTACGATATAATAGTTCTGCTAAAGTAATGGCAATACGACGATGCCAATGTACAAGACTTGAGTTAGAGATAGAGCTAAAGTGCAGAGACCCGCCAAAGGTTAACATTTATTGACGTTCTCATCACACCTCCCCTGATACTCACTCGCATCAAGTACATCAACCACACACATACAAGCACATGCCTATTCCTATCATCATCATCATCATCATGTTATAAACAATAAAGTAACTATGCATGAACAAGTACTAGAAATATTGGATGGCATGCTGTATGCACATTACAAACATATTCGTATAGAATCAAGCATGGCATAGGACTCAGGAAATAGAAAACAGTTTTCGTTATTAACCAATTTAGTTTGGAGTTCTGGTTCCTCACCTTAGCTTGCTATAAGATGCTTTTCCAAGCTTTAGAATCACCTTTACAGTGTTATTATATTGCTAGAAGACCTAACAAAGTCGATAGAATTTAATTATAATTAATTCCAGATTTAAAAACTATTCTGTTAAATGAGGGTCGGAGGTAGGGTCGGAGTCCTGATCGACTCTGGGTGCGACCCTCCCCAGATTCTGAACTTTCCGAATACTGAGGGTCGATGGTCAGGAACACCTAGGGTCGGATGGTCATCGACCCTCGGTGCGACCCTCTGTGCACTTTGGTCCGATTCCCTCTCTTTAATCCATTCTTCGTATTTGGGGTCCTATGGCTTGCTTCTACATTCCATTGAGCATTCATTCCATGGTCTAGAACCACGAATCAACCACCTAGATAGCTTTCATGCATTCTTCTATGGTTTTCCATGAAAACCTAACTATAGCTTGATGGTTTGGGTTTCTCCGAGATCACACTCTCTCCAATAACTATCCTAAGGTCTGTAGAAACTCATGGAATTAGTTTCCATACCTGAGAAGATTACTTTTTCTCTGAAATTCTTCTCCTTTTTGCTAAGTTCTCTTCCTTGCCTTTCTTCTTCCTCTTTTCCTTCTCCTCTCTTTCTCTCAATTCAATTAGGGTTGTAAAAGGAGTGAAAGTGGCTTAGGGACGTCCTTTAAATAGAGTAGGAATATCCTAAAATAAGTCCCTTTGAGATTAGGAAAGAATCCCAATCAAAAATTAAGAAATTTCCTAATTTTATTTTCTTACGGAAACCGAGGGTCGATGGGAGGGTCGATGATCCCGTCGACCCTAGGGTTCTAAGCTGTCCGACCCTCCCTTCAAAACTGAGGGTCTGACTTTCTATTTTGGGAGGTCCGACCCTGCTAAGCTGGGTATGCGACCCTCCCTTCAAATTAAGTATTTTTGGGTCGATTTGATACCTGGGATCTCGATCTCCTTCACGCCCTTGGTCCATTTGACTCGACCATGACGGGTAAACCTGGTTCAAGGTGGTAAGACCGGGTTAGATTGATACGGATCTTACAACTCCCCCCTACTTATAAAAATTTCATCCTCGAAATTATACGTACCTTCTGAACCAAATAAGTGAGGGTATTGCTTTCGCATAGCATTCTCTTCTTCCCATGTAATTTCTTCCATGTCTCTACTTTTCCATGTGACCTTAACATAGTAGATATCTCTGTTGCGTAGACGTTGAACCTTTCGACTAGTGATTTCTGTTGGTGTTACTTCAAATTTCAAATCATCAGTCAATTCCAGCAAATCCACTGTCAAAACATGCGTTGGGTCTTTGACAAACTTCTTCAATAGGGAAATGTGAAATACGTCATGCACACTTGACATAGATGGTGGTAGTGCTAATTGATAAGCCACTTTTCCATGCTTAGCTAGAATTTCATATGGCCCGACATATCTTGGACTTAGTTTCCCTTTTTGTCCGAACCTCTTCAATCCTCGCATGGGCGATACCTTCAAAAATACTTTATCACCTACAGCGAACTCCAGATCTCTTCGTCGAGTATCCGCATATTGCTTCTGACGGTTCTGAGCTGTTCTCACTCTTTCCTTGATGATGTCGACCACTCGATAGGTCTCTTCAACAAATTCCGGTCCAACATTACTATGTTCTCCAACTTCATTCCAGAACAAGGGAGTTCGACAGTTCCTGCCATACAATGCTTCATAAGGTGACATCTGTATAGTAGCCTGATAGCTGTTCTCGTAGCGAACTCGATCAATGGTAACTTTTCATCCCATGATCCCTTGAAATCAATTACACATGCTCGTAGCATATCTTCTAGAATCTGAATTGTACGCTCTGACTGTCCGTCTGTCTGTGGGTGGAATGCAGTACTAAACTTTAGCGTTGTACCCATAGCCTTTTGCAATCCTTCCCAAAATTTGGAAGTAAATTGTGGATCTCTATCGGACACAATGCTTTCTGGTACACCGTGTAACCGAACAATATAATCCATATACAGCTTCGCTAACCTTTCCAGTGTATACTGAGGTCGTATAGGTATGAAGCGAGCTGTTTTAGTCAGACGGTCCACAATCACCCAAACTGCGTCAACTACTCGAGGAGTCAATGGTAGTCCCGTGACAAAGTCCATAGTGATGTAGTCCCATTTTCATGCTGGTTCCGATAATGGCTGTAACAGTCCTGCGGGTCTTTGTCGTTCAACCTTTACTTTCTGACAATTTAGGCATTGAGACACGAACTTAGCTACATCTGCTTTCATTCCCCTCCACAAATATAGTTTCTTTAGATCATGATACATTTTTTTACTTCCAGGGTGTATCGAATAGATGGTGGTGTGGGCTTCCTTCATCAGTCGGTGTCTAATGTCTACACTTTCTGTTTCAGGTACACATATTCTTCCTTTGTATTTCAGTACTTTCTCGTCATCCAAGGTGAACTCAGGATTAGTCCTACCTTTCTCAATATCTTCTTATACTGTTCTCAGATAAGGATCTGCTTTGATAGCTGTCTTCACTTCATCCACTATATCCGGTATAATCTTCAATGCCACGAACATATTCGAAAACCGATGAATAAACCCTTGGTTGGCTGATCCATCCATTGTATCTATCACATACTGCTCGTTGCCGTGATTGAATACCATTCTGGTAGTACACATTGCTGCAGTCGTGCTAACTTCTCCTTGAGATTTTATCATTGCTTTTCTGCTTAATGCATCCGCTACTACGTTGGCTTTTCCCGGATGATACTGGATATCACAATCATAGTCTTTCAATAGTTTCAGCTATCTTCTTTGTCTCATATTCAACTCCTTCTGATTAAATAAATAAGTAAGACTTTTATGGTCTGACTTAATCTGAAATTTCTCTCCGTATAAGTAATGTCTCCATATCTTGACAGCATGTACTACTGCCGCTAACTCCAAATCATGAGTGGGATAGTTTTTCTCATGTACCTTTAACTGTCTTGAAGCATAAGCAATACTTGCTCTCCTTGCATACACATCCTAATCCCAGTCCCGACGCATCAGTGTATAAGGTAAATGTCTGTCCTGGAATAGGAATTGTCAAAATCGGAGCGGATATCAATCTGGTCTTCAATGTCTGGAAGCTCTTCTCACATTTATTCGTCCACCCAAACTTTTCACCTTTCTTAGTCAAACTGGTGAGAGGTACGGCAATCCGAGAATAGTCTTCTACGAATCTCCGATAATAACCAGCTAGACCCAGAAAACTTCTGATTTTTGAAACGCCCTTTGGTGCTTCCCACTTTACAATAGCCTCGATCTTGTTGGGGTCCACTTTGATTCCTTCAGCGGATACTACATGGCCTAGAAATGCGACTTCACTTAGCCAAAACTCGCACTTTGAAAATTTGGCATATAGCTTCTCTTTCCTTAAATGCTGTAGGACTGCGTTTAGGTTCTTGATATGGGCTTCCTTGTCCTTGGAATATATCAATATATCATCAATAAATACTATAACCGACGCATCCAACATATCGTGGAAAACTCGGTTCATAAGTTCCATGGACGTTGCCGGTGCATTAGTTAATCCGAAAGATATAACCAAAAATTCATAATGTCCATATCTGGTCCTGAAAGCTGTCTTTGGAATATCACCTTCTTTAATCTTCAACTGATGATAGCCCGATCGAAGATCGATCTTAGAAAATACTTTCGCTCCTTGTAACTAATCGAACAAGTCATCGATCCTAGGTAGTGGATATCGATTCTTGATTGTCAGTTTATTCAACTCCCGATAGTCGATACATAATCGAATGCTACCATCCTTCTTCTTTATGAACAACACCGGTGCCCCCATGGAGATATACTGGGTCGAATATAACCCTTGTCCAGCAGTTCTTGTAGTTGCACTTTTAATTCCTTCAGTTCCGTAGGAGTCATTCTATAAGGTGCTTTTGACACTGGTGCGGCTCCAGGTATAAGGTCTATCACAAACTCCGTGGCTCGGTCGGGTGGTAATCCGGGTAGTTCCTCCGAAAATACTTCAGGATAGTCCTGCACGACATCAATATCTTCCATTCGTGGCGCATCCTTGGTTAGGTCGACCACGGATACTAGATACCCGATTGCCCCCTTCTCAAGGCACTTCTTAGCCTTTAGTGCTGAAAGTATGAGCTTGCGTCTCTGGGGAAGTTTGGTTCTCGAAAAACTTAATTCTGCTCCTTCTTTGTCTTTGAACGTTAGCTTCTTTTCGGCGCATAATAAATTTACAGAATGCCGAGCTAACCAGTCCATTCCCAAGATGACATCAAAGTCTGCCATCTCAAGTTGTATCAAGGTTGCATCTAAAGTCTTCTCTCCAATGAGAACTGGATATGGTCCATAACCTTTCTCTAATTCCACTTCTAACCCCATCGGTGATCGTACAAGTAATTTGTAGTCTAATGTTTTGATGGGTAAATTTATCTTCTTTCCAAATGCCACAGATATAAAGGAATGAGTAGCTCCGGAATCAAAGAGTACTCTGGTGGGCATGCCATTTATAGGTACGATACCTGTGACTTATTTTACTTAGTCTACATGCTCATACAATGTAATTTCAACTATAAAAAGTTTCAGTCATACCTGTGACCACATCGGGTGATGCGGCCGCATCCTCAGACATAACAGCATATACCCGTCCCTGATGGAATTGCTTCTTGGGCTTAGGGCACTCCCTTGCCATATGTCCCGGCTGGTTGCAGTTAAAACACTTCGGGGCTTCGAATTTGGCTTTGGGCGAGGTTGAGCGGCTGAAGTAGTCTTGGTTGCAAAAGTAAAATTCGAGGATGGAAATGCTTATATGTCCTGTTATTGCCTCCGTTGTAAGAATTTCCGGCTGGCCTTTTGATGCCTCCGTTACCGAGTAAAATAACTCTCCTTCTGGCTTGATTCTATAACTCGAGCAATCTGGACAGCTTCATTATAAATTCTCTTTTCTAAGCCCAGAACATGTTCTCTGATGTTTCCTCTCAGTCCCGTGACAAACCTACGGGTTTTGGTTTCTTCTTCTTGCATACTCAGTGGTGCGAAGAAAAATAGCTCTTCATAACGTTGTTGGTATGCATCCACTGACATCTGTCCCTGATAAAGACTCAGAAACTCCTTCTCCATCGAATCTCTGAAGCTCCGTGGAAAATATTTCTCAAAGAAGGCTTCTTTATATATAGCCCATGTCAGTAGGGCATGCTAGGTCAGTAGATATGCCTTCGTGGATTTCCACCAATGATGTGCGTCGCCCTTGAGCATGAAGGTGGCGCATAGTACTTTCTCTTCCTCTGTGATAGTCATCATGAGGAAATTTCTCTCCATCTCGTCTATCTAGTGGGCTGGCCACAATGTATCAGACGGTTTACCGTTGAATTCTTTGGGTTTCATCTTCAAAAATCTCTCTAGTAGTTGGGAGTGGTCCAACTGATTTTGGGGGTTTGCCCCAAACATATGGGGTGAATACTGGTAATTCCCCTGAGCTGCTTCCGGTACCTACACTGGAATCTGTGCAGCCGGTTGTTGAGGTGTCTGAGGAGCTAGGTGGTTACCCCCCAGTTCTGCACTGGCTTGTCTTGTGTGCATGGGTGCAGCCTGAGTGGCTTGAAACATAATTCCCATGGCAACCTGCATCTGAGCCTGTGTGTGTTGCATCTGCTGCAGCTGGTGTGCCAGATTCATCACCACTGTTGCTAGCTCTGGTGGTGGAGGTGGCAAATTTGTAGGGTTTGCCGATTCTGGATTACCCGGTGCATAGTTATTTTCTTGACTGGTCTCCTCCACGGGTGGTGGTGGTGGGACTGCATTTTGGGTCTGTAGGGTTACTCTACGTCCAGACATAATTCCTTTTTGTGATTGGTGGTGCCTGAAAATTATCATAGTAGGTGAGAAGTTATTTATATTCATGTAGGCATGCTAATCGATAATCAATTCCAATTCTAGCTCATTTTATAAAAAAAATACTGTCTTTTCTATGCAGGGTCGATGGTATGTCCGACCCTTGGTATCCGACCCTGGGAATGACCTGTTCTTCCCGAGAGCTGAGGGTCGATGCGAGGGTCGATGGGTATCCGACCCTCGGTATCCGACCCTTGATTTTCTGTCAGATTCCCGAGAGCCAAGGGTCGATGGGAGGGTCGATTCGAGGGTCGATGGTTCCAGTCGAATTGTCCGACCCTCGGACCAAAAATCAGATTTTTAAGATCCGATTCTGGGTCATTTCTTATTATTTCCCTCCCGTTTCGACTCGCCTCTCCACTCTGAGTTGCTACAGTGCTACTCCACTGTTGTTGGTCGATTTTATTTCGGGTTTCGACGTCCACTTCATCCCTACAGGTATGTCTTCCCATTTTTACCTGTTTTTAGGTTTCCATTTCTAGGTTTTCGCACATTTAACTTGTATTTTCCAAATTAACTTTTTTCAACCGTAAAAATTCAATTTTTATTGGGGGCTTTTGTTATTGTTGTCTCGAGGAACGAAAGCCCTAAAATTTTTTTGAGTTTCATCGGTTGGTTATCGAGAAACTTGAAATTTTCTCTTTTTGCCCTAATTGTCGAAATTTTTGATTTTTCTTGAATTTCTTCAAATTGGACTTCGTCAGTTAAAAATTCCTACTGTATGTGGGTTGTAGGATGTATTTTAACCTACGTAAGTTCTCATGCCCACTTGTATGGTGAGAAATAGGGCTTTATCGTCACTTACGTCATTATTAAATCGAATTTTGGATTTTTATCCCATAATTCCTTATTTTTCCTTATCTTTCTTGTTTTGCAGATACCATGGCTCGTACCAAGGTACCCAGAGTTCGTGATCCCCTTCGCTTCCGTTCGAATGAAGCCGAGGCACGGTATGCTGACTATACCCGTAAGAAGGTTGAGGGTGGTCGTAAGGTGAACTTGGCTGAGTTAGCCATGTTCAACGTAGAGAGAGCCTTTGGTGATATGGGGTGGCTCCCTGTCATCACCTACGATGCGTGCACATGTCCGGATTTGGTGCGCCAATTCTATTTTAACCTTCAGATAGGGGGGAACCACAATGATGTGGAGCGTGGTCAGGAGTTGCGCATCACCAGCTACGTCAAAGGGGTAGATATTTCTTTCGACTATCGGCAGCTGGCCGACTTGTTGGGCATTCCCTATGATGGCCCCATGGTTTACTGTGCGCCTAGGGAACCCCAGTTTATTGAGATGGAGATGAGGGCAGAGATCAACAACCAGCTGCTACGACCTGATCGTTGGCAGATGAGAGCTTGTTATCTGCGTCCAGCTCCACGGGTCTTCTGCAAGATTATCCAGCATAATCTGATCCCACAGAGTGGGCATTATGATAGGGTTTCTCAGCTGACCCAGTTCCTGATATACAGTATCTACACCAGACAGCCGGTCTGCCTTCCTTACATCATCATGCGGACCATGATTAGTGCTACATTGTCCGGTCATAGGAGTAATCTACCCTATGGATGCATATTACAGTGCTACTGACCCGTCTGCGGGTTGACTTAGTGGATGAGAAGATTCAGGAGAAAACCTTCTCGTCACCTCTAGATTGGGAGGCTATCTGCAAGATGGGGCTACGAAATGCTCAGGTTAGTGATGATGAGAGGAACGCGATGGTGCGCCCTCACACTCGTATCGAGATGGCTGATGTCGAGGCTGCTGCTGCCGCTGCTAGAGCCCATGTGGATCTTGTCGATGATGACGACCGCATGTATATGGATGTTGACGCGATACCACTGCCTTCACCTATGCATGCGGCTGGTGTTGGTACTTCTTCTGCGGCGGATCCTGTACCTGAGGCTGGTCCTTCGCATGCGGCTGGTCCTTCACTCCCACCTTCTGACATGATGGAGATGCTGCAGGAGATCAGGGAGGCTCAGCGCAGATCTGATCTGAGGATGGAGGAGTTGCTAGACGCTCAGCGTGTGAGAGTGGATGAGCTGTTAGCTGCCCAGCGCATATCAGACACACGGATGGGAGAGCTTATAGAGGTACAGCGTGAGACTGATCGGAGGCTAGCCGATCTCACTGCTAGTCTACAGACGACCCAGACTCAGATAGCCTGGTTGACTAGAGTCTATGCTGAGGACTATGACCGAGATCGTGAGGCCCCGCCTCCTCCTTCGCCTCTAGCTTCTTGATTGTACTTTATTTTCTTGTACTACAGAGTAACTGTCCGGGTTGTGGACTGTACTCTGCTTTAGTTATGTATATACGTTTTGTTTCCCTCACTCATTGTATGTTACTTGTTTCCCTTTTTAATAGATGCATTATTCTCTTTTTAAATTTGGTCTCAATCATCACTAGTGCTTACAGTGTGTTAATATTACTGTTTTTACTTTTATCCTATCTCAGTTCACAATTGTCTCGAATGTATGTTAGTTCAGCAGACAAGGCCTGAGATGCTCTAATACCAAGTTGTCACACCCCAATTCTGCACTATTCAGAATGATGTGATGAATCGTTAATAAACCAACGGTTCAACCAAGATCTCAAATAGGCTATCCCCGCATTATCTAAACTTACACACATCCGTAATCATAATCAGAGTAAATACACAATAGCGGAAGTCTTATAATAAGAAGAACTGAGAATCTATGTGATATTAAAATTTAAATAACAATTTATTCTGTTTCAACTAAGACATAAATATTTAAATATCAAATACATGTCTTAATAAATCCAAATAAAGAAACCTATAAAATATCTAATCAAATACACACGAGTTGCACTCGCAAGAGGAGTCGTGTGTATCCATTTCAGCTTCAGCTTCCATCGCCGCTACGTTCCCGTACGCAGACGCATTCATATAATCTTCAACGGTATAACCTGCATCATCAACTAAAAATATTCGACGTCGAGGGGTGAGCACACATCACGGCTCAGTGAGTAGCCAAAACAATGCAACAGTACATATGCATGCAAATCAATTTATATCTTTGGTCCGGTTTAAAGTTTGCAGTATGCAATAGAAAGGTTTAGGTAGTCAAAGGTCACGTTTATTGACCCCGCCTCTATACACAAGTGTGTGACGTCACCCGAAGATCACGTTTATCGTCGACTTACATGCACCCAATCATGAACATTATATAACAAAGGTTACGTTTATTGCTATATAGTGCCATACCAACACGTAAGCCCCTGCTGGTGAGGGCTGCAAACTGGGCTCGCAACTAACCAATCCTAATGCCAAAAGTGTATCCAAGGCCTCACCCCAGCATCCCTCAGAATGTCCATAGAGATAGAGCTAAGGCCCCCCGGTAGAGTCAGAGACTACAAGGACCGAAACCACCTCCCCTGATACTCTACGACATAATAGTTCTGCTAAAGTAATGGCGATACGACGATGCCAATGCACAAGACTTGAGTTAGAGATAGAGCTAAAGTGCTGAGACCCACCAAAGGTTAACGTTTCTTGACATTCTCATCACACCTCCCCTGATACTCGCTCGCATCAAGTACCTCAACCACACACATACAAGCACATGCCTATTCCTATCATCATCATCATCATTATGTTATAAACAATAAAGTAACTATGCATGAACAAGTAATAGAAATATTGGATGGCATGCTGTATGCACATTACAAACATATTCGCATAGAATCAAGCATGGCATAGGACTCAAGAAATAGAAAACAGTTTTCGTTATTAACCAATTTAGTTTGGAGTTCTGGTTCCTCACCTTAGCTTGCTATAAGATGCTTTTCCAAGCTTTAGAATCACCTTTACAGTGTTATTACATTGCTAGAAGACCTAACAAAGTCGATAGAATTTAATTAGAATTAATTCCAGATTTAAAAACTATTCTGTTAACTGAGGGTCGGAGGTAGGGTCGGAGTCCTGATCGACCCTGGGTGCGACCGTCCCCAAATTCTGAACTTCCCAAACACTGAGGGTCGATGGTCAGGAACACCTAGGGTCGGATGGTCATCGACCCTCGGTGCGACCCTCTGTGCACTTTGGTCCAATTCCCTCTCTTTAATCCATTATTCCTATTTGGGGTCCTATGGCTTGCTTCTACATTCCATTAAACATTCATTCCATGGTCTGGAATCACGAATCAACCACCTAGATAGCTTTCATGCATTCTTCAATGGTTTTCCATGAAAACCTAACCATAGCTTAGTGGTTTGGGTCTCTCCGAGATCACACTCTCTCCAATAACTATCCTAAGGTCTGTAAAAACTCATGAAATTAGTATCCATACCTGAGAAGATTATTTTTTTTCTGAAATTCTTCTCCTTTTTGCTAAGTTCTCTTCCTTGCCATTTTTCTTCCTCTTTTCCTTCTCCTCTCTTTCTCTCAATTCAATTAGGGTTGTAAAAGGAGTGAAAGTGGCTTAGGGACGTCCTTTAAATAGAGTAGGAATATCCTAAAATAAGTCCCTTTGAGATTAGGAAAGAATCCTAATCGAGAATTAAAAAATTTCCTAATTTTATTTTCTTACGGCAACCGAGGGTCGATGGGAGGGTCGATGATCCCGTCGACCCTAGGGTTCTAAGCTGTCCGACCCTCCCTTCAAAATTGAGGGTCTGACTTTCTGTTTTGGGAGGTCCGACCCTGCTTAGCTGGGTATGCGACCCTCCCTTCAAATTAAGTGTTTTTGGGTCGATTTGATACCTGGGATCTCGATCTCCTTCACGCCCTTGGTCCATTTGACTCGACCATGACGGGAAACCTGGTTCAAGGTGGTAAGACCGGGTTAGATTGACCCGGGTCTTACAATGCTAGTGTTCGTTTGTGTATAGACTACCGAGAATTGAACAAGCTCACGATTAAGAATCGCTATCCACTGCCTCAGATCGATGACTTGTTTAAATAGTTGCAAGGAGCAAAGGTATTTTCTGAGATTGATCTTCGGTCAAGATATCATCAGCTGAAGAATTTGGACAGTGATATTCCGAAGATAGTTTTTAAAACTGGGAATGAGCATTATGAGTTCCTGGGTATATCATTGGGATTAACCAATGCACCAGCATATGTTATGGAGCTTATGAACCGGGTGTTTCGTGATATGTTGGACACGTCGGTCATAGTTTCAAGGATATATATTGGTTTATTTCAAAGACGAAGAAATTCCTAGAACGAATTTTAGATCAGCTTTACAATAGCTAAGAAGGGAGAAGCTTTATGCCAGGTCCAAGAAATAAGAGACTTGATTAAACAAAGTGATCTTCTTGAATCACATAACATCATCAAAAGGGATCAAAGTGGACCCTAGTAAGATAGAAGTAATCGTATGGTGAGAAACGCCTAAAGAACATTGTAGAGATAAGAAGTTTCTTGGGTTTAGCTGGTTATTATAGAAAATTCATAGAGGACTACTCTAGAATCGCAATACCTCTTACCAAGCTAACCAGGAAAGGAGAGAAGTTTATTTGGACTGACAAGTGTATAGAATGTTTCCAGACTCTAAAAGTAAGGCTGATATCAGCTCCCATCTTGATCGTTCCGGCACCAGGGGAACCTTTTACTCCACATACCGATGCTTTCGGATTGGGTCTAGGATGCGGGTAGATGCAAGGAGAACAAGTGATTGTCTATGCTTTAAGACAACTGAAGGAGCATGAAAAGAATAGCAGCGGTGCTACATTCTGTCAAGATATGGAGACATTATTTATATGGAGAGAAATTTCAGATTAAATTAGATCATAAGAGTTTCACTCATCTTTTCAATTAGAAGGAGTTAAACATGAGACAGAGAAGATGGCTAGAATTACTGAAAGAATATGATTGCGATATCCAGTATCATCCAGGAAAAGCTAATGTAGTTGCTGACGCACTAAGCGGGAAAGTGATGACAAAATCCCAAGAAGAAGCTAGTACAAATGCTGTAGTGTGTGTGTCACAGGAAGAGTATTTAATTATGATAAAGAGCAGTTCATGATTGATATTCCGAATGAATCAACTGACCAAGAGTTTATTCATCTATTCTCAAACATGTTTGCTACATTGAAGATTGTACTTGACTATTAGATGAAGTGAAAGCAGCTATTAAATCACACCCTTATCTGAGAACGATGCAAGAAGACCTTGAAAAAGGTAGGACCAACCCTAACTTCACCTTAGACCTTGAAAAGGTGTTAAGAAATAAAGGAAGAGTATGTGTTCCTGAAAGTGAAGACTTGGATATTAGACAAAGACTCATGAAGGAAGCCCACACCACTGCGTATTTGGTACACTCTGGAAGCACGAAGATGTACCATGATTTAAAGAAACTCTATTGGTGGAGAGGAATGAAAGCAGATGTAGCTAAATTTGTGTCTTAATGCCTGAATTGTCAGCAGGTAAAGGCTGAAAGGCAATGACCTACAGGATTGTTGTAGCCACTGCCAGAACCGGTATGGAAATGGGACTGTATCACTATGGACTTCGTCACCGGGTTACCATTGACTCCCCGAGTAGTTGATGTGGTCTGGGTGATTGTGGATCGTTTGACTAAGATAGCTCGTTTCATAGCTATACGACCTCAGTATACCCTAAAGAGGTTAGCTAAGCTATATGTAGATAATATTGTCAGATTACATGGTGTACCTAAAAGCATTGTGTCCGACAAAAACCCATGTTTTACCTCAAGGTTCTGGGAAGGATTATAGAAGGCTATGAGAACTACATTGAAGTTTAGCACTACATTTCACCCTCAGACTGACGGAGAGTTGGAGCGTACTATTAAGATTCTAGAAGACATGCTCCGAGCTTGTGTTATTGATTTCAAATGATCATGGGATGAGAAGCTACCATTGATCGAATTCGCCTATAACAACAGCTATTAGGCTACTATACAGATGTCACCCTATGAAGCACTGTATGGTAGGAAGTGTCGAACTCCTTTATTTTGGAACGAGGTCGGAGAGCGAAGAATTGTGGGCCCTGAATTTGTGGAAGAAACTTACAAAGTAGTCGACATAATCAGGGAAAGAGTTAGAACAGCTCAGAATCGTTAGAAACAGTATGTAGATAATCGACGTCGAGACCTTGAGTTCGTCGTAGGTGATAAGGTATTCCTAAAAATATCACCTATGCGAGACTTAAAATGGTTCAGACAGAAAGGAAAGCTAAGTCCGAGGTACGTCGGGCCATATGAGATTCTAGCTAAACGTGGGAAGGTGGCGTATCAATTAGCACTACCCCCATCATCCATGTCAAGCGTGCACGATGTATTTCATATCTCATTACTGAAGAAGTACATCTGAGATCCAACACACGTCGTAACAACAGATCCACTAGGTCTAACTGATGATTGGCCATTCGAAGTAGCACCAATCGAAATTACCAGTCGGAAGGTTCAACTTCTATGCAACCTTGACATTTACTATGTGAAAGTTACTTGGACAAGCCAAAAGGTGGAAGAGATCACATGGGAAGAAGAGAATGCTATGCGAAAGCAATATCCTCACCTTTTCGACAAGGTATGTGCAAATTTCGAGTACAAAATTTATATAAGAGGGGGGGGGGGAGTTGTAAGACCTGTATCATACTAACCCGGTCTTACCACCTTATATCAGATCTAGCATTGGGTAGACCTCATACAATAACTGTCCTAGTTCTACCGTATCTTTTGTTTCATTTCTTCTGGAACAATCACAAACACTTAACAAAGGTGAAAAGACAAGCAAAGACAAGCGCAGCAGGGGAGGGGCGTCCTTCTAAACCGGGGACACATTAAGCCCAAGACGGCAAACAAGTTTGGGTAGGGCAACTCAAGGTCCGGTGGAATGATGAGAACAGCAGACACCGGCGGTTACTCAATCTTCCTATCATGGTCGGACCAACCGGACCAAGTGCGTGAAGAAACCAAAAGGCTAGGTATGTAATTCGAACCATAAATCATCTAATTGAGATGTGTGGTCGCATACTTAAATAGGTGTGGTCGACCACACCTCAGAATAATGAGACCACTGAAGTTTGGGACGTATGGTTGACGGATCCTGCGACCCCACGTGCTACCACAAGATGGTATAATTGACTCTCCGAAATTATGAAACCTGCCTAATCTAAAGGGGGTTCTTTTCTAATCAAAGTAGGACTCTATATGGAGGGTTTTTCTCTATATATAGGACGTCCCTTAGCATCTTTCATTCTTTTAGAACTCAAACTGAAAGAAAGAGAAAGAGAGGAGGAGGAAGAGAAAGAGAATTGAAGAGGAAGACTAAGAGAAGGAATTTCAGAGAGAGCTCTGATTCTTCAGCAAGTTTAAGGTATGAAAACATCCCTTACATTAGTTGAATACCTAAAATAGATCATGGAGGAAGTATTGATTCAAAGTAGGATCTCAACCATGAGACCCATAGTTGGAAACTCAAAGGAAATCCATGAAGAGTAGGTTGGATAGATAATTGTGAAAAATATAAAATTTAGGCCATAGATCAATCATAGGAAGGACCCTAGTGATAGTTCAAGGAATCAAATCATGAAGGGGTTAGACTGAGAATAAAGTCGACCAAACATTCGTGTGGCCGCAGTTATGGTCGACCACACGAGGCATATGTGTCGACCAGACGCCCTCAGGAAGTTTCCAGGGAGGGTGTGGTCGCATGTGTGTGGTCGTGTGATATGCGACCACACGTATCGACCACACACCCTGAGGTTGCAGAAACTGAGACCACAGGTGCAGCCACACCTACGACCACTCAGCTTCTGGAGGTTTGATTGATTCTAGATGGGACATTTAAACATTGTAATTAATGAATATGAACTCTAACTTAGAATCCATAAATTTATTAGGTTTTCAAGTGGTCCAAAAGTGATTTACAAAGTTTAGAAGAGGAACAACCAATGATCAAAGGTGAGGGAACAAGACCTAAACTAAATAGATAATAATAAACTGTTTACTTTGTTCAGTCCAATGCCATGATTGATTCTATGTTTGTATGCTTGTAATGTGCATCTCACATGTCATCCAATATTCCTGCTACTACTGTTCATGCATATTTAATTCTGTTTATTTTATAAGAAGATGATGATGATGATGCTAGGAATAGGCATGTGAATGTATGTGTGTGGTTGGTGTGTTGCATGCGAGCGGAGCATCAGGGGGAGGACGTGGCATGGTGGTCTTTGACCTCGTCACCAGGCTCTAGCTCTATCTCTACTCAATTCTTGCCCACTAACATCGTCATATCGCCATTACCTTAGCAGAACTATTACGTCGTAGGGCATCAGGGGAGGTGGTCTCGGATTGTGTGGACTCTGACTTTATCAGGGGGTCTTAGCTCTATCTCTATGGATGTATTGAGGGATGTTGGGGTGAGGCTTTGGATACATTGTATGGCATTAAAATTGGTTAGTTGCGAGCCTAGTTTGCAAGCCCTCGCCAGCAGGGCTTACGTGTTGGTATGGGTAGGGCATCAGGAGAAGTGTTGGCGGTGTTTGATCCGACCACTTTAGCTCTATCTCTTTGCCATGGTGGGTGCATGTAGGACAAAAATGGTGTTTGATCAATTGGGCGGATTCACATACTCGTGTATACAGGTGCGGTGGCCACCAAACCTTTCTATAGCACATTACAAACTTAAAAACCAGACTAAAGATATCAATTGAATGGATGTATATGTTTGTTGCATTGTTTTGTTCACTCACTGAGCTCAAGTTGGAGAGCTGACCCTCACACACATAATTCTTTTTTAGTTTCTGATGTTGCAAGTGTTACGGTTGAAGATTATATGAATACGCTAACGTGTGGACATGCAGCGGCTATGGATGTGTAAGCTGTGGAAGACGAATTTGGCTCGTCAAGCTAGTGTTTCAACTATGTTTATGCTTAGTGGTTAACTTTCGTATTGTGATACTTGTAATCAGTATTAATTTTGTTTTGGTTACTTGAGGATAACCAGTTAAATATTTAATTATCACTGTAGACTCTCAGTTCACTAGTATTAAAGACTTCTACTATCGTTTGTTTACTTTGATTTTTCTTGTGGAATGTATATGGTTTAATCGAATGGGCACAACCTATACAAGATCCTGGTTGAACCGTTGGTTTATGGACGGTATCACACCATTCAGGTTGGTTCAGAATTGGGGTGTGATAGCTCGCAACAACGTGTCCATACATCGACGCATTCATATATTCTTCAACAGTAGGGCCTGCATCAGGAACTAAAAATATTCGATGTCAAAAGGGTGAGCACACATCACGGCTTTGTAAGCAAACAAAACAATGCAACAAACATATGCATGCATTCAATTCATATCTTTGGTATGGTTTTTAAGTTTGCAATGTGCTATAGAAAGGTTTGGTAGCCGCCGCACCTCTATACACGAGTGTGTGAATCCTCCCAATGAATCAAGCATCATTGCCGTCCCACATGCACCCACCATAGAATAGAGATAGAGCCAAAGTGTCTGGATCAAACACTGTCAACAATTCCTCTGATGCCCTACCCATACCAACACGTAAGCCCCTGCTGGCGAGGGCTTGTAAACAGGACTCATAACTAACCAATCCTAATGCCATACAGTGTATCCAAGGCCTCACCCCAACATCCCTTAATACGTTCATAGAGATAGAGCTAAGGCCCCCTGTCAGAGTTAGAGACCACATGCTCCGAGACTACCTCCCCTGATGCCCTATGACTTCATAGTTCTACTAAGGTAATGGCGATACGACGATGTTAGTGGGCAAGACTTGAGTAGAGATAGAGCTAGAGTCTGGTGACGAGGTCGAATACCACCATGCCACGTCCTCCCCCTGATGCTCCACTCATATCCAATACACCAACCACACACATACATTCACATGCCTATTCCTAGCATCATCATCATCATCATCTTATAAAATAAATGAAATTAAATATGCATTAACAGTAATGGCAGGAATATTGGATGACATGTGAAATGCACATTACAAGCATACAAGCATAGAATCAATCACGGCATTGGACTCTACAAAGTAAACAATTTATTATTATCCATTTAGTTTAGGTCTTGTTCCCTCACCTTTGATCGTTGGTTGTTCCTCTTCCAAGCTTTATAAATCACTTTTGGACCACTTGAAAACCTAATAAATTTATGGATTCTAAGTTAAAGTTCATATTCATTAATTACAGTGTTGAAATGTCCCATTTGGATTCAATTAGACCTCTAAAAACTGAGTGGTCGCAGGTGTGGCTGCACTTATGGTCTCAGTTTTTGCGACCACGGGGTGTGTGGTCGATACGTGTGGTCGCATATCATGCGACCACACACATGCGACCACACCCTCCCTGGAAACTTCCCAAGGGCATCTGGTCGACACATGTGCCTCGTGTGGTCGACCATAGCTGCGACCACATGAGTCTTTGATCGACTTTCATTCTCAGTCTAGCCCCTTCATGATTTGATTCCTTGAACTATCACTAGGGTCCTTCCTATGATTGATCTATGGCCTTAATTTCATATTTTTTACAATTATCTACTCTAACCTACTCTTCATGGATTTTCTTTTGAGTTTCCATCTATGGGTCTCATGGTTGAGATCCTATTTTGAATCAATACTTCTTCCATGATCTATTCTAGGCATTCAACTAATGTAGGGGATGTTTTCATACCTTAAACTTGCTGAATAATCAGAGCTCTCTTTGAAATTCCTTCTCTTAGTCTTCTTTTCAATTCTCCTTCTCTTCCTCCTCCTTTTTTTCGCTCTCTTTCAGTTTGAGTTCTAAAATAATGAAAGTGGCAAAGGGACATCTTATATATAGAGGAAAACCCTCCATATAGAGTCCTACTTTGATTAGGAAAGAACCCCCTTCAGATTAGGAAGGTTTACTAATTTCGAAGTCAATTATACCATCGTATGGTCGCACGTGGGGTCGCAGGATCCGTCCACCACACGTCCCAAATCTGAGACCACACATCCCGGACTCTAGTGGCCTCATTATTCTGAGATGTGGTCGACCATAAATGTTTAGGTATGTGACCATACGTCTCAATTAAATGATTAGCCAGGTATTACTATAGTCTCATGCTGGTTGGTCCATTCGATTCTGGTTGGTTCAGAATCGGGTTTGTACGATACGGTTCATCACACCTTTTCGACTTGGAAGGTATGTGCAAATTTCGAGGACAAAATTTATATAAGAGGGGGGAGTTGTAAGACCCATATCGTACTTACCCGCTCTTACCACCTTGTATCAGGTCTTCCTATCATGGTTGGACCAAGCGGACCAGGTGCGTGAACAAACCACAAGGCTAGGTATGTAATTCGAACCATATATCATTTAATTGAGACATGTGGCCCCATGCCTAAACAGGTGTGGTCGACCACACCACTGAATAATGAGACCATTGGAGTCTGGGATGTGTGGCGGTAGATTTGGGACGTGTGGTCGACGGATCCTGCGACCCCACGTGCTACCACACGATGGTATAATTGACTCCAAAATTAGAAAACCTTCTTAATTTGAAGGTGGTTCATTCCTAATCAAAGTAGGACTTTATATGGATGGTTTTTCTCTATATATAGGACATCCCTTAGCTACTTTCATTCTTTTAGAACTCAAACTAAAAGAGAGAGAAAGAGAGGAGGAGGAAGAGAAGGAGAATTGAAGAGGAAGACTAAGAGAAGGAATTTCAGAGAGAGCTCTGATTCTTCAGCAAGTTTAAGGTATGAAAACATCCTTTACATTAGTTGAATACCTAGAATAGATCATGGAGGAAGTATTGATTCAAAGTAGGATCTCTTCCATGAGACCTATAGATGAAAACTTAAAGGAAATCCATGAAGAGTAGGTTGGAGTAGATAATTGTGAAAAATATAAAATTTAGGCCATAGATCAATCATAGGAAGGACCCTAGTGATAGTTCAAGGAATCAAATCATGAAGGGGTTAGACTGAGAATGAATGTCGACCAAACACTCGTATGATCACAGCTATGGTCGATCACATGAGGCACATGTGTCTAGCAGATGCCCTTGGAAAGTTTCCAGGGAGGGTGTGGTTGCATGTTTTTGGTCGCATGATATGCGACCACACATATCGACCACACACACTATGGTTGCAGAAACTGAGACCACAGGTGCAGCCACACCTATAACCACTCAGCTTCTGGAGGTCTGATTGATTCCAGATGGGCCATTTAAATACTGTAATTAATGAATATGAACTCTAACTTAGAATCCATAAATTTATTAGGTTTTCAAGTGGTCCAAAAGTGATTTACAAAGCTTAAAAGAGGAACAACCAATGATCAAAGGTGAGAGAACAAGACCTAAACTAATTGGTTAATAACAAACTGTTTATTTTTATTGAGTCGAATGCCACGATTGGTTCTATGCTTGTATACTTATAATGTGCATCTCACATGTCATCCAATATTCTTGATATTTCTGTTCATGCATATTTAATTCTGTTTATTTTATAAGATGAAGATGATGATGATGCTAGGAATATGCTTGTGAATGTATGTGTGTGGTTTGTGTGTTGGATATGGGTGGAGCATCAGGGGGAGGACGTAGCATGGTGGTATTTGACCTTGTCACCAGACTCTAGCTCTATCTCTACTCAAGTCTTGCCCACTAACATCGTCGTAGGGCATCAAGGGAGGTGGTCTCAGACCGTGTGGTCTCTGACTTCTCTGGGGGGCCTTAGCTCTATTTCTATGGACGTATTGAGGGATGCTGGGGTGAGGCCTTGGATGCACTATATGGCATTAGGATTGGTTAGTTGCGAGCTTAGTTTGCAAGCCCTCGCCAGCAGGGGCTTACATGTTGGTATGGGTAGGACATCAGGGGAAGTGTTAGCGGTGTTTAATCTAGAGACTTTAGCTCTATCTCTATTCCATGGTGGGTGCATGTGGGACGACAATGGTGTTTGATCCATTGGGTGGATTCACACACTCGTGTATAGAGGTGTGGCGGCCACCAAACCTTTATATATCACATTGCAAACTTAAAAACCAGACCAAAGATATGAATTGAATGCATGCATATATTTGTTGTATTGTTTTGTTTGCTCACTGAGCCATGATGTGTGCTCACCCTTTCGACGTCGAATATTTTTTGTTTTTGATGCAGGTCCTACTATTGAAGAATATATGAATGGACCAACGTATGGACACATTGCTGCGATGGATGTAAAAGCTGAAGAAGATGCGCATGATCTGTCGTGCGAATACAACTCATGTGTTTTTTTATTAGCTTAGTTTTTTAGTTATTGGAACATGTGATAGATTATTTACTTTATTTTATGTCTTGAGGAGTAATAGAGATAATTAGATACTTAGTTATGCTATCACTGTCAGATACTTAGTTCATTACTATTAAAGACTTCCGCTATCATTTATTTACTCTGTTTTGCTTGTGGAATGTATCTGGTTTAATCGAATAGGCACGGCCTATACGAGATCCTGGTTGAACTGTTGGTCTATGGATGGTTTATCACACCATTCTGGTTGGTTTAGAATTGGGGTATGACAACCAATCAAACACCTATCAATGATTTGTTTTGATTTTCATCTATTGTAATGTGTTACACATGAATCCTAACTTAAATCTATATAATTTCTAGGTTACTAAATTGATTCAAAGAGAATTACAAGGCTTGGAAGGAGATTGAATATTGTTAAAAGGTGAGGGAATAAGACCTAAATTAATTGGTTAATAACAAGCTATCTTTACTTTATTGTGTCTGATGCCATGAATGATTCTATGCTTCTATGCTTGTGATGTGCATCTCACATGTCATCTAATATTATTGCTATTCCTATTCATACATATTTACTTTATTATTACTACCATGTTGATTGATGCTGATAGGAATAAGCATGTGTTCGTGAGTGTGGTTGGTGTGCTGTGTGGGGAAGGGTGTTTGATCCCTAAACCATGCTTCACATTGACATCGTCGTATCACCATTACCTTAGTAGAACTATTACTTCGTAGGGAATCAAAACAGGTGGTCTCGGACTATGTGGTCTTTGACTCTGTCGGGGGGCCTTAGCTCTATCTCTATGGACGTATTGAGGGATGCTTGGGTGAGGCCTTGGATAGACTGTTTGGTATTATGATTGATTAGTTGCGAGCCCAGTTTGCAAGCCCTCGCCAATAGGGGCTTACGTGTTGGTATAGGTAGGGCATCAGGGGAAGTGTTGGCGGTGTTTGATCCGGACACTTTAGCTCTATCTCTATTCCATGGTGGGTGCATGTGGGACGGCAATGGTGTTTGATCCATTGGGAGGATTCACACACTCGTGTATAGAGGTGCAGATGCCACCAAACATTTCTATCGCAAATTGCAAACTTAAAACCAGACCAAAGATATGAATTGAATGCATGCATATGTTTGTTGCATTGTTTTGTTTGCTCACTGAGCCGTGATGTGTGCTCACCCTTTCGACGTCGAATATTTTTAGTTGATGATGCAGGTCCTACAGTTGAAGAATATATGAATGCATCGATGTATGGACACGTTGCTGCGACAAACGTAGAAGCTGAAGAAGATGCGCATGATTTATCATGCGAGTGCAACCAATGTGTTTTTGCTTAAGTTTATTTATAATTTGAACATCGGATATGTAATTGATTATTTATTTTTATGTCTTGTGGTTTGGAGATAATTAGATTAAATACTTATTTATCACTGTTAGGCTCTCAGTTCATTATCTATAAGACTTTCGCTTATTTGTTTATTACCTCTGATTATTAATGTGGAATGTATGTGTGATTTGATATGGTGGGTACGACCTATGCGAGATCTTGGGTGAACCATTGGTTTATTGGCGGTGCATCACACCATTCTGGTTAGACCAGAATTAGGGTGTGACATGGCCTCTCCAAGTATCTTTAACATAGTACATGTCACGATTGCGTAGACGTTGACCCTTCCGGCTGGTAATTTCAAATGGTACTACTTCGAACGTCAAATCTTCAATTAGACCTGGTGGATCCGCTGTTAGGACATGTGTTGGATCTCAGATGTACTTCTTCAGTAACGAGATATGAAATACATCATGCACATTTGACATAGATAAGGGTGGTGCTAACTGATACACTAGAATTTCATATGGCCCGATGTACCTCATACTTAACTTTCCTTTCTGTTCGAACCGTTTTAAGCCTTGCATAGGTGATATTTTCTGGAATACTCTATCACCCACGACGAACTCAAGGTCTCAGGGTCAATTATTTGCATACTGTTTCTAACGATTCTGAGCTGTTTTAAATCATTCCCTGATTATGTCGACTACTTTGCAAGTTTCTTCCACAAATTCAGGGCCTATAATTCTTCGCTCTCCGACTTCGTTCCAAAACAAAGGAGTTCGACACTTCCTATCATACAGTGCTTCATAGGTGACATCTATATGGTAGCTTGGCAGAAAAATCAATCAACGATAACTTTTCAACTCAAGCTCCTTTAAAATCAACGAATACCTCCTAGGATCTATATAGTCCGCTCCGACTGTCCATCAGTTTGAGGGTGAAATGCGGTAGTAAACTTTAACTTTGTACCCATCGCTTTCTGTAGTCCCTCCCAAAACTTTGAGGTAAAATGTGAGCTTCTATCCGACACCATGCTCTCAGGCATAGCATTCAATCAGATAATATTATCCACATACAACTTATGTCACACCCTAATTCTGGATTAACCAATTGTGTGATGAACCGTCATGAGAATCAATGGTTCAAATCAGGATCTCGTATAGGCTATGTGAACCATGTTAAACCAAAACACATTCCACAATAATAATCAGAGTAAATAAATAAATAGCAGAAGTCTTATTAATAATGAACTGAGAGTCTACAGTGATAATTAAATATTTAACAAATTATCTTCAAGTAACCAAAACATAATTAATACTGATTACAAGTATCACAATACGAAAGTTAACAACTAAGCGTAAACATAGTGGAAACACTAGCTTGAAGAGCCATATTCGTCCTCCACAGCTTGCACATCCATAGCCGCTACATGTCCACACATTGGGGTATCCATGTAGTCTTGAACAGTAACACCTGCAACATCAGAAACTAAAAAGAATTACCCGCGCGAGGGTCAGCTCTTCAACTTAAGCTGAGTGAGTAAACAAAACAATGCAACAAACATATGCAAGCATTCAATTCATATCTTTGGTCTGATTTATAAGTTTATAATGTGCTATAGAAAGATTTGGTGGCCGTCATACCTCTATACACGAGTGTGTGAATCCTCCCAATGGATCATACACCATTGTCGTCTCACATGTGTCACACCCCAATTCTGGTCTAACCAGAATGGTATGATGAACTGCCAATAAACCAATGGTTCACCCAAGATCTCGCATAGGTCGTACCCACCATATCAAACCACACACAGATTTCACATTAATAATCAGAGGTAATAAACAAATAAGCGGAAGTCTTACAGATAATGAACTGAGAGTCTAACAGTGATAAATAAGTATTTTATCCAATTATCTCCAAACCACAAGACATAAAAATAAATAATCAATTACATATCTGATGTTCAAATTATAAATAAACTTAAGTAAAAATACATTGGTTGCACTCGCATGATAAATCTTGCGCATCTTCTTCAGCTTCTACGTTCGTTGCAGCAACGTGTCCATACGTCGGCGCATTCATATATTATTCAACTGTAGGACTTGCATCATCAACTAAAAATATTTGACGTCGAAAGGGTGAGCACACATCATGGCTCAGTGAGCAAATAAAACAATGCACAAACATATGCATGCATTCAATTCATATCTTTGGTCTGGTTTTTAAGTTTGCAATGTGCTATAGAAAGGTTTGGTGGCCGTCGCACCTCTATACATGAGTGTGTGAAGCCAACCAATGGATCAAACACCATTGTTGTCCTACATGCACCCACCATGGAATAGATATAGAACTAAAGTGCCCGGATCAAACACCGCCAACACTTCCCCTGATGCCCTACCCAAAACAATACGTAAGCCCCTATTGGCGAGGGCTTGTAAACTGGGGTTGCAACTAACCAATCCTAATGCCCAACAGTGTATCCAAGGCCTCACCCTAGCATCCCTCAATATGTCCATAGAGATAGAGCTAAGGTCCCCCAATAGAGTCAGAGACTACACGGTCCGAGACCACCTCCCCTGATGCCCTACGACGTAATAATTCTGCTAAGGTAATGGCGATACGACGATGTTAGTGGGCAAGACTTGAGTAGAGATAGAGCTAGAGTCTGGTGACAAGGTCGAAGACCACCATGCCACGTCCTCCCCCTGATGCTCCACTCGCATCCAACACACCGACCAACCACACACATACATTCACATGCCTATTCCTAGCATCATCATCTTCATCATGTTATAAATAAATAGAATTAAATATGCATGAATTGTAATGACAGAAATATTGGTTGACATATGAGATGCACAATACAAGCATACACGCATAGAATCAATCATGGCATTGGACTTAATAAAAATAAACAGTTTGTTATTATCCAATTAGTTTAGGTCTTGTTTCCTCACTTGTTAACAATACACAATGTCCTTCCAAGCCTTGAAATTCTCTTTGAATTGATTTAACAACCTAAAAGTTATATGAATTTAAGTTAGGGTTCAAATGTGACATGTTACAGTAGTCAAAAATTGAAACAGAGAACTGATAGGTGTCTGATTAGTCTTATGATCTCATGCTGTATCGACCTTACTGTCTACGATCGATACCCTACGGTCGCATATGGTGCGACCATAGCTGCGACCATATGATTTTTAAAATCTTCCCGAATGCCTATGGTCAATCCTCTGGTCATACTGGTCATGCTATGGTCGACCGTAATTGTGACCTTGAGATTTCTGGTCACAGTCTACATGAAATTTGAGTTCTTCTAGGGTCAATTGTTTTGTTATTTAATAGGGTTTATTCTAAGGTCATCCTATGACCATCATTACTAATTTCTTATCAACCCTAATCATCAAATTCACTCCTCATGGTTCTCCTTGGGATTTTCTCAAGGCAATCACATAGATCATAATAGATTGATATTTCCTATCTTTCATAGATGTCTTATTCCATAGAGTTTACATCTCCAGAGATTCGTTTCATACCTTTGCCTATGATAGAGAGCCAATCTCTTCTCAGCAAATTCTTCTCCTTAGTTTTTTCTTCTTCTCCTTCTCTCACTTCTCTTCCTTCTCTTTCTCTAGGGTTTACTATGTTCTAAAAGAGTGAAAAAGGGCTGAGGGACATACTTTTTATAGAGGTAAACTCTCTATATAGTGTCCTATTTCAATTAGGAAAGCAATCCCTTAGTTTAGAAAGTTTTCAAAACTCGGAGTCTGATCTGGGGTCTCACAGTCGATCATACGGTCGCATAAACCGTCGACCATAGGGTCGAAATCATCGACCATGGGGTTCTGGATTTGAGATTTTTGGTTCCCTTCCTTATGGTCGACCATACCTACCCAGGCATGCGACGTTAGGTATGTTTTTAGTGTTTTTAACTCGATTCTCATACCTGGTTTGTGATCTATATTCACACACTCGGCCCACTTGGTCCAAGAATGATGGAAAGACCTGGCACGACACGGTTAGACCAAGCTAGTGGGGTCCGGGTCTTATAACTTCCCCCCTCTTATATAAATTTTGTTCTCGAAATTTGCACATACCTTCCGAGTCGAATAGGTGAGGATATTGCTTCCGTATAGTGTTCTCTTCTTCCCATGTAACTTCTTCTATATTTTGGCTTCTCCAAGTAACCTTAATGTAGTAAATGTCATGGTTGTGAAGACGTTGCACCTTCTGACTAGTGATCTGAAAAGGTACTACTTCGAACGTCAAATCTTCAGTCATATTAGGTGGATCCATTGTTAACACATGTGTTGTATCTTTGACGTACTTCTTCAGTAATGAGATATGAAATACATCATACACACTTGACATGGATGGTGGTAGTGCTAACTGATATGCAATTTTTTTAACGTATATCTAGAACTTCATAAGGTCTAATATATCTGGGACACAGTTTTCCCTTCTGTCCAAACTTTTTCAAACCACGCATAAGAGATATTTTCAGAAATACCTTATCATCTATGGTGAATTCAAGATCTCTGCGTCGATTATCTGCATATTGCTTCTGACAGTTCTGAGCTATTCAGACTCTTTCCTTAATAATGTTGATTACTCGATAAGTCTCTTCAACAAACTCTGGTCCATTCTCCAACTTCATTTCAAAACAAAGAGTTCGACATTTTCTACCATACAGTGCTTCATAGGGTGACATCTGTATATTCGCTTGATAGCTATTGTTATAAGAGAACTCAATCATTGGTAATTCTCATCCCATGATCCTTTGAAATCAACGACACAAGCTCAGAGCATGTCTTCTAAAATCTGAATGGTATGTTCTGACTATCCGTCTATCTGAGGATGGAATATAGTATTAAACTTCAATGTTGTACCTATAGCCTTCTGTAATCCTTCCCAGAACTTTGAGGTAAAGCGTGGGTCTCTGTCGGACACAATGCTTTCAGGTACACCATGTAATTTGATAATATTATCTATTTAAAGCTTAGCTAACCTCTCTAGGGTATACTGAGGTCGTATAGCTATGAAATGAGCTGTCTTGGTTAAACGATCCACAATCACCCAGACCGCGTCAACTACTCGGGGAGTCAATGGTAACCCGATGACGAAGTCCATAGTGATGCAGTCCCATTTTCATGCTGGTTCTAGCAGTGGCTGCAATAATCTTGTAGGTCTTTGCCTTTTAGCCTTTACTTGCTGACAATTCAAGTATTGAGACACAAATTTAGCTACATCCGCTTTCATTCCTCTCCACTAATATAGTTTCCTCAGATTATGATACATCTTCGTACTTCCAAGATGTACCGAATAAGCGGTGGTGTGAGCTTCCTTCATTAGTCTGTGTCTGTTATCCAAGTCTTCATTTTTAGGAACACATACCCTTCCTTTGTATCTTAGTATCTTTTCAATGTCTAAGGTGAACTCAGGAGTAATCCTACCTTTTTCGAGGTCTTCTTGCACCGTTCTCAGAGAAGGGTCTGATTTAATAGCGACTTTCACTTCGTCTAATAGATCAGGTACAATCTTCAATGTAGCAAACATGTTTGAGAATAGATGAATAAACCATTGGTCAGTTGATTCATTCAGAATATCATTTATGAACTGCTCTTTATCGTAATTAAATACTCTCCCTGTAACACACGCCACAACATTTGCACTAACTTCTTCTTGGGATTCTGTCATTGCTTTCCTGCTTAGTGCATCAACAACTACATTAACTTTTCCTGGATGATACTGGATATTGCAATCATAATCCTTCAATAATTCCAACCATCTTCTTTGTCTCATGTTCAACTCTTTCTGATTAAAAAGATGAGTGTTACTCTTATGATCTGATTTAATATGAAATTTCTCCCCATACAAATAATGTCTCCATATCTTAACAACATGTACTACTACTGCTAATTCCAAGTCATGAGTGGGATAGTTCTTCTCATGTGTCTTCAGTTGTCTTGAGGCATTTGCAATTACTTGTTCTCCTTGCATAAGTATACATCCTAAACCTAACCCAGACGCATCAGTGTACAAGGTAAATGGTTGTCCTGGGATCAGAATAGTCAAGATGGGAGCTGATATCAATCTAGCCTTCAATGTTTGAAAACACTCTTCACATTTATCGGTCCAAACAAACTTTTCCCCTTTCTTTGTCAGACTGGTGAGAGGTACGACGATTCTAGAGTAATCTTCCACGAATCATCGATAGTAACCAGCTAAACCTAAGAAACTTCTAATTTTTGCAACATTCTTAGGTGCTTCCCATTTCACAATGACTTCAATCTTGCTAGGATCCACTTTAATTCCTTCAGCGGATACAACATGGCCCAAGAAAGTGACTTCATTTAGCCAGAACTCACACTTTGTAAATTTTGCGTAAAGCTTCTCTTTTCTTAGTCATTGCAGAGCGGCTCTTAGATTTGTGACATGAGTTTCTTTGTCCTTGGAGTAAACTAGTATGTCATCAATAAATACAATGACTGACGTATCCAACATATCATGGAATACCTGATTCATGAGTTCCATAAAAGTTATAGGTGCATTAGTCAATCCAAAAGACATAACTAAAAATTCATAATGTCCATATCTGGTTCTGAATGCTGTCTTTGAAATATCACCTTCCTTAATCTTCAACTGATGGTATCCTGACTAAAGATCAATTTTAGAGAACACTTTGGCACCTTGCAACTGATCGAACAAGTCATCGATTCGAGGCAATGGGTACCAATTCTTGATTGTAAGCTTATTCAATTCTTGATAATCTATACACAGTCGAACACTACCGTTTTTCTTTTTCACAAATAATACTGGCACTCCTCATAGTGATATGCTGGGTCTGATATAACCCTTGTCCAGTAATTCCTATAATTATACCTTTAGTTTAGTAGGATCCATTCGATTGGGTGCTTTCGATTCTGGGGGGCCCCGAGTATAAGATCTATAACGAACTCTGTTGCTCGGTCGGGTGGTAGTCCTGATAGTTCCTCAGAAAATACATCCAGAAATTCACACACAACTTTAATATCCTCCATTCGTACTGCGTCCTTGGTGAGGTCGACCAGGATACTAGATACCCAATTCCTCCTTTCTCGAGGTATTTTCTAGCCTTCGATGCAGAGAGAATGAGTTTTCGTTTATGATGAAGTTTGGTTCCCGTAAAACTAAACTCTGCTCCTTCCTTGTCTTTAAATCTCAATTTCTTTTCTGCACATATTAGGTTTGTAGAGTGTTGAGCTAACCAATCCATTCCAAGATAACATCAAAATCTGCCATCTCGAATTGAATTAAGGTTGCATCCAAAATCTTCTTGTCGATAAGAACTGAACATGGTCCATAACCTTTGTCTAGTTCCATTTCTAATCCCATAGGTGATCGTACAAACAGTTTGTAGTCTAAAGTTTTGAGGGATAGATTTAACTTCTTTCCAAATGACACAGATATAAAAGAATGAGTAGCTCCATAGTCAAAGAGTACTCTGGCGGGTAAACCATTAATAGGTACGATACATGTGACCACATCAGGCGATGCGGTAGCATCCTCAGATGTAACTGCATGATCCTTTCCTTATTGTAGCTGCTTCCTTGGCTTAGGACACTCTCTTGAATAATGTCCTACTTGATCTTAATTAAAGCATTTGATTCCAGCATTACTTTGCTTCTGTTGAGGTTGTGCTGTCAGAGTAGTCTTAGCTGTAGCATTGAAGCCTTGAGTACGGAAGGGATTAAATGCCTTTGAGTTCCCTCCGTTGTATGAGTTTTCATTGGGCCTTTTAATACCTCTGTTCTGAGAAAAATAACTTTTCCTCTGGCTCGATTCCAATACTCGAGCAATCTGTACAGCTTCATTATAAATCTTCTTTTTCAGTCCCAATACATGCTCACGGATGCTTACCCTAAGTCCCATGATGAACCTTCGGGTTTTGGTATTTTCCTCCTACATGCTAGAGGGAGCAAAGATAAACAGTTCTTCATAACGCTGTTGTTATGCGTCTACAATCATTTGTCCCTGATATGGACTCAGAAACTCCTTTTCCATTTGATCTCTGGAACTCCTGGGAAAATACTTCTGGAAGAAAGCTTCTTTATAGATAGCCCAGGTCAGTTGGGCGTGCTTTGTCAACAGATAACTCCGAGTAGATTTCCACCAATGGTGTGCATCACCTTTCAGCATAAAAGTGGCACATAATACCTTCTCTTCTTCATTTATAATCATCATCATGAAGTTTCTTTCCATCTCATTGATCCATTGAGGTGGCCATAACGGATCTAATGGCTTGTCTGTAAATTCCTTTGGCTTCAACTTCAGGAAATGCTCGATCATTCTAGAGTGATCAAGCTGATACTGTGCATATGCTCCATACATAGGTGGCTGGTACTGATAATTACCTTGGATATACCCGCCTTGCGGTGCTTCAGGGTTTTGCACTTGGCCTTGTACTGCTGGTGTTTGCGGTGCTTGGGGTACAATGTAGCTACCACCAGGTGCAGTACTAGCTTGTCCTGCAGGTAGAGGTGTTATGTTTGCAGCTGGGAAAGCAATTCCCATAGCAGCTTACATGTTGGCTTGCACTTGCTGTATTTGCTACATTTGTTGTGCTAAATTCATCACCGTAGTAGCCAAATCTGTAGGTGGTGCAGGTGAGTTGGTTGGGTTGGCTTGGGTGTGCACATTCTGAGGTGCAACATTTTGAGTTCTAATATTTCTTTCCTGTCCATGCTGAACCTCATTGTCATTAGTCTCCATAGGTGGTGGAGATGGGTTTGCATCTTGTCTCCTTCTAATTAATCTGTGTCCAACCATTTAAACTCTTGGTTGAATGGTACTTGGAAAGGCTATACATGTGAGACAAGATATGATGGTAGTATTGGGTTAGTCTCATAATGGAAGGCGAGAGAAAAACAAAATCAATAGGCAAAAGTTCAAGCAGAATCAAAATACAGACAATAGTCATTCATACGGTCGATGGCCTACGGTCGCATGTTATGTGACCATAGGTTCGACCTTCAAAATCCTGGCAACTTACCGAGACCCTATGATTGATCATACGGTCGATCATACGGTTGATGGTCTTGGTCGAATTGTGCGACCGTATGATTCAAAATCAGGTTTTTAAACCTGTTTTTCAAAATTTTTCCCACTCATTCTCCTTCTTCCTCCTACGGTCTCTACTCATTTCGCCACCAGTGAGTTGCTATAGTGTCGACCATACAAACTTGATGCTTTTTCCATCGATTAACATCCGTCACTCCATTCCTTGAGGTATGTTCTCTACTTTTCTCCATTTTTAAGCTTTCATACCTAGGGTTTTTTGCTATTTGTAGGGTTTTCTTCTAATTAATATTTTTTTTGATCGTAAAAATTTAATTTTTATTGGGGGCTTTTGCTATTGACCACCCAATGGATGAAAACCCTTAAGAAAATTTGAGTTTCATCGGCTAGTTTAGTAGAAACTTAAAAATTCTCATTTTTGACCTAAATTTTGGGGTTTTTCCCAATTATCAAAATTTCTTCAAATTCGACCTACCTAGTTTAAATTTCCGATTGTATGAGCCTTACAGGTTGGTTTGGGACCTATGTAAGTCCTCCTGCCTAAATGTTTCGGTGAAAAGTGAGGCTTTTTCCATTTTACGTCGTTATGCTGTCAAATTTTCAAATTTATCTAACTTATTTTCTTATTTACTTCTCTTGCAGTTATCATGGTTCACACTAAGGTTCCTCGAGTTCATGATCCATGACATTTAGGTTCGTTGAAGCAGAGGTACGATATCCTTGGTTTGGCCAGAAGAAAGTTGAAGGGGGTCGGTTTGTGAACCTAGCCCATTTAGCCCTGTTTGATGTGGAAAGGGAAATTGGTGATATGGGTTGGCTTTAAGTGATCTTGTATGAGGCTTACACTCTCCCGGACTTGGTCAAACAGTTCTACTCTCACCTACAGGTAGAGGGTGACTTGGAAGATGTTGACAGGGATAGAGAGCTTCGGATCACCAGTTGGGTGAAAGGGGTTCCGATCTCTTTCAACTGTCAAGAGTTGGCTGATCTCCTAAGCATTTCCAACGATGGTCAGTTGGTTTACTGTGCACCCAGGGAGCCACAGTTTCTATCTACACAGGTGCGTGCAGAAAAGATAATCAGATTCTTCGGGATGACCACTGGGAGATGAAAGCAGTCAACCTGCATCCCCACAGGTCTACTGTAAGATTATCTAGCATAATCTTATTCCCCAGGGTAGACACTATGAGATGATCTCACAGCTGACTCAGTACCTGCTGTACTGTATCTGTACTAGGCAGCCTGTCTACTTCCCATATATTATTCTTTGGACTATGCATAGAGCTACTGTAAGACCCGTATCGAACTAACCGGTCTCACCACCTTGTACTAGGTCTACCTATCATGGTCGAGCCAAATGGACCAAGTGCGTGAAGAAAATAGCAAGACCAGGTATTAAACTGACCCAAAAATAGTAAAATAGGGGGTAGGGTTGCATACCCAAACAGGCAGGGTCGATCCCACCTCATCAGGAACTCAGACCCCTGATTTTTAGACCTAGGGTCGGATAACTGAGACCCTAGGGTTGATGGGATCTCCAACCCCCTCATCGACCCTAGGATCACCGATAGAAACCGTAAATAGGAAACTTTCCAAATTTCAAGGGGATTCTTTCCTAATCTCAATGGGACTTATTTTGGGAGGTTTTCCTCTATAAATTGGACGCCCCTTAGCCTCTTTCACTCCTTTTGAAACCCTAATTAAAAGAGAAGAGAAGGAGAAGAGAAGGAAAGTTGGAGAAGAAGACTAAAGAGAGGAAATTCAGAGAAACCTCTAATTCTCAGCAAATCTAAGGTATGGATATGCTTTCCATGAATTGTTTAAGACCTTAGAAGAGTTCATGAAGAGGGTATGATCTAGGAGAAACCCAAATCATCCATCCATGGAAAGATTTTAATGAAATCCATAGAGAAAATCATGGTAGACAAAGTAATGAGATAACCTGGAGTTTTGAGCCATAGAACAATCATATAATGAACTATATAAGTAAGCCGAAGGACCCAAACATGAAAGAATAGACTGTAGAATGAAAATGTCGACTCAAACCACGTGCGGTCGCACGTTGGGTCGATTGGGAATCGACCCTACCAGACCACAGGATCGACCCCTAGCTTTCGGGAAGTCCAGGGAAGCTGCGGTCGCACCTAGGGTCGATGGACCATCTGACCCTGGCATCGACCCTATACCCTGGGGTCGCAGAAAATTGCTACCCTACCTGCGACCCATCCTGCGACCCTAGCTTAACAGCAAGCCTAAAATTGTCAGAATGAATTCTAATTAAAATCTATCGACTTGTTAGGTCTTCCTATTGATATAAAGGTGATTCTTAGAGCTTGAAAGAGGATTTACACTCAAACAATGGTGAGGGAACAAGACCTAAACTAATTGGCTAATAATAAACTATTTTTATTTCTTGAGTCCAATACCATGATTGATTCAATGCGTGTATGCTTGTAATGTGCATTCAACATGTCATCCAATATTCATGCTATTAATGTTCATGCATATTTAATTCTATTTATTTATAACATGATGATGATGATGATGATGCTAGGAATAGGCATGTGAATGTATGTGTGTGGTTAGTGTGCTTGATGCGAGTGGAGCAACAGGGGGAGGACGTGATATTGTGGTGTGTCCTGGTCACCAGACTCTAGCTCTATCTCTACTTAAGTCTTGTCCACTGACATCGTCGTATCGCCATTACCTTAGCAGAACTATTACGTCGTAGGGTATCAGGGGAGGTCGTCTCGGACCGTGTAGTCTTTGACTCTGCCGGGGGGCCTTAGCTCTATCTCTATGGACGTATTGAGGGATGATGGGGTGAGGCTTTGGGTACACTGTTTGACATTAAAATTGGTTAGTTGTGAGCCCAGTTTCCAAGCCCTCACCAGCAGGGGCTTACGTGTTGGTATGGGTAGAGTATCAGGGGAAGTGTGATGTGGTGTGGTCCTAAGCACTTTAGCTCTATCTCTATTCCATGGTGGGTGCATGTGGGACGAAAATAAACGTTATCTTTGGGCGGCTTTACACACTCGTGTATAGAGGTGAGGCGGCCACCGAACCTTTCTATAGCACATTGCAAACTTATATACCAGACCATAGATATGAATTGAATGCATGTAGTTGTTTGTTGCATTGTTTTGTTTGCTCACTAAGCCGTGATGTGTGCTCACCCTTTTCGAATTCGAATATTTTTAGTTGATGATGCAGGTACCACTGTGGAAGATTATATCAATGCTTCGGTGTACGGGCACATGGCTGCCATGGAGGTTGAAGATATAGTGGAGACGCATGACTCATCATGCGAGTGCAACTCATGTGTTTTTTATTAGATTTCTATTTGAACTATTAAGAAAATATAATTTGATATTTTATTTATTTATGTCTCAGTTGATACAATATAATTTGATATTTTATTTATGATTATCATAGTAAATCCTCAGTTCATTTAATATTAAGACTTCCGCTATTGTGTATTTATTCTGATTATGGTTGTGGATGTGTACGGATTAATTAAAAGGACATAGTCTATTAGAGATCCTGGTTGAACCGTTGGTTTATTAGCGATTCATCACACCGTTCTGAATAGTGCAGAATTGGGGTGTGACAGCTACATTGCCTGACTCGAGAGATAACTTGCCCTATGGGCAGCTGATCTCTACCTTGCTCGCTCTTCTATAGGTGGACCTAGTGGATGAGAGGATCCTTGAGGACAAGTTCTCAGCTGACCTTGATTGGGAGGCCATCAGTAGAATGGGCATGAGAGAGATACAGGTCAATGATGATGAGAGGAATGATATGAGACGTCCTCTCACTCAAGTAGCGGCAGTAGATGCAGAGGCAACCGCAGAGGTAGCAACAGAGGCACACGAGGGTGATGATGAGGAGGATGATGATTAGATGTACATGGATGTGGATGCCATACCTCCTCCATCGCCATAGAATTCTACTGGAGCTGGCCCTTCTAGGGCTTCTCATTCAGCTAGCCCTTCATGCCCACCACCAGATGACATGATGGGACTGTTACGTGAGATTAGGGAGGTTCAATGCGTGATTGATTGGAGAGTAGGAGAGCTTCTAGATGCCCAGCGCTCTACAGACCAACAGATAGTAGATCTGACAGCTAGTCTCTAAGCAACTCAGACTCAGGTGGCCTGGCTCACGAGAGTATATGCTGAGGACTATGATAGAGATCGTGAGGCACCTCCTCCTCCAGCACCTCCAGCTCCATGATATCATTTATATCTTTTTCCCTTTTATACTACAGAGTAACTGTCCGGATTGTGGATTGTACTCTGCTTTGGATATATATTTGTCTTATTCCCATTTGGATATATATATATATATATATATATAATTGGTTTCACCTTTACATATGGTCATTATTCTGTTTCTTAGTTTATGTCTCATGCAACACAGGTGCTTATGGTGTGTTCTTATTACAGCTTTTAAATTTTATCCTAACTCAGTTCATGACTCATGTGGAAGTAGTTAGGTCAATGGGTAGTCCTGAGATGCTCTGATACCGAGTTGTCATACCCCAATTTTGGTCTAACCAGAATGGTGTGATGAACTTTCAATAAACCAATGGTTCACTTAGGATCTCGTATAGGTCGTACCCACCATATCAAACCAAACACACATTCCACATTAATAATCAAAGGTAATAAACAAATAAGCGGAAGTCTTACAGATAATGAACTGAGAGTCTAACAGTGATAAATAAGTATTTAATCCAATTATCTTCAAACCACAAGACATAAAAATAAATAATCAATTACATATCTGATGTTTAAATTATAACTAAACTTAAACAAAAAACATATTGGTTGCACTCTCATGATAAATCATGCACATCTTCTTTAGCTTTTACGTCCATCGCAGCAACGTGTCCATACGTCGGCACATTTATATATTCTTCAACAGTAGGACCTGCATCATCAACTAAAAATATTCGACATCGAAAGGGTGAGCACACATCACGCTCAGTGAGCAAACAAAACAATGCAACAAACATATGCATGCATTCAATTTATATCTTTGGTCTGATTTTTAAGTTTGCAATATGCTATAGAAAGGTTTGCTAGCTGCCGCATCTCTATACACGAGGGTGTGAATCAGCCCAATGGATCAAACACCTTTGCCGTCCCACATGCACCCACCACGGATTAGAGATAGAGCCAAAGTGTCTGGATCAAACACCGCCAACACTTCCCCTGATGTCCTACCCATACCAACACGTAAGCCCCTATTAGAGAGGGCTTGCAAACTGGGCTCGTAACTAACCCATCCTAATGCCAAACAGTGTATCCAAGGCCTCATCCCAACATCCCTTAATACATCCATAGAGATAGAGCTAAGGTGCCCTGGCAGAGTTAGAGACCACATGGTCCGAGACCACCTCCCTTGATGCCCTATGACGTAATAGTTCTGCTAAGGTAATGGCGATACGACGATGTTACTGGGAAAGACTTGAGTAGAGATAGAGCAAGAGTTTAGTGACGAGGTCGAAGACCACCATGCCATGTCCTCCCCCTGATGCTCCACTCACATCCAACACACCAACCATACACATACATTCACATGCCTATTCCTAGCATCATCATCATCATCATGTTATAAATAAATGGAATTAAATATTCATAAATAGTAATAGCAGAAATATTGGATAACATGTGAGATGCACATTACAAGCATACACGCATAGAATCAATCATGGCATTGGACTTAATAAAAATAAACAGTTTGTTATTATCCAATTAGTTTAGGTCTTGTTTCTCACCTGTTAGCAATACTCGATGTCCTTCCAAGCCTTGAAATTCTCTTTGAATTGATTTAACAACCTAAAAGTTATATGAATTTAAGTTAGGGTTCATATGTAACATATAACAGTAGTAAAAAATTGAAACAGAGTACTGATAGGTGTTTGATTAGTCCTATGGTCTCATGCTGTATCGACCTTACTGTCTACAGTCGATACCCTACGGTTGTATATGGTGCGACAGTAGCTGTGACCATATGATTTTTGAAATCTTCCCGAATGCCTATGGTCGATCCTCTTGTCATACTGGTCATGCTATGGTCGACCGTAGCTGCAACCTTGAGATTTCTGGTCACAGTCTACATGAAATTTGAGTTCTTCCTGGGTCAATTCTTCTATTCTTCAATGGGGTTTATTCTAAGGTCATCCTATGGCCATCATTTGTAATTTCTTATCAACCCTAATCATCAAATTCACTCCTCATGGTTCTCCTTGGGATTTTCTCATGGAAATCACATAGATCATAATAGGTTGATATTGCCTATCTTTCATAGAAGTCTTATTCCTTAGAATTTACATCTCCAGAGATTCGTTTCATACCTTTTTGCATGTGATAGAGAGCCAATCCCTTCTCAGCAAATTCTTCTCCTTAGCTTTTTCTTCTTCTCCTTCTCTTCCTTCTCTTTCTTCTCTTTCTCTAGGGTTTATTAATATTCTAAAAAAGTAAAAAAGGGCTGAGGGACATCCTTTATATAGAGGAAAACTCTCCATATAGAGTCCTCTTTCAATTAGGAAAGTAATCCCTTAGTTTAAGAAAATTTCCAAAACTCGAAGTCTGATCTGGGGTCTCACGGTCAATCATATGGTCGCATAAACCATCGACCGTAGGGTCAAAATCATCAATCGTGGGGTTCTGGATTTGAGATTTTTGGTTCCCTTCCTTATGGTCGACCATACCTACCCAGGCATGCGGCCTTAGGTATGTTTTTAATGTTTTTAACTCGATTTTCATACCTGGTTTTTGATTTATCTTCACACGCTCGGTCCACTTGGTCCAAGAAAGATGGGAAAACCTGGCATGACATGGTTAGACCAAGTTAGTGGAGTGTGGGTCTTACAACATGCACCCACTATGGAATAGAGATAGAGCTAAAGTGTCCGGATTAAACACTTCTAATACTTCCCCCGATGCCCTACCCAAACCAATACGTAAGCTCCTATTGGCGAGGGCTTGCAAACTGGACTCGTGACTAACCAATCCTGATGCCAAACAGTGTATCCAAGGCCTTACCCCAGCATCCCTCAATACGTCCATAGAGATAGTGCTAAGGCCCCCCGACAGAGTCAGAGACCACACGGTCCGAGACCACCTCCCCTGATGCCCTACGACATAATAGTTCTGCTAAGATAATGGCGATACGACGATGTTAGTGGGCAAGACTTGAGTAGAGATAGAGCTAGAGTCTGGTGACAAGGTCAAAGACCACCATGCCACGTCCTACCCCTGATGCTTCACTCGCATCCAACACACCAACCACACACATACATTCACATGCCTATTCCTAGCATCATCATCATCATCATGTTATAAATAAACAAAATTAATATGCATGAATAGTAATAGTAGGAATATTAGATGACATGTAAGATGCACATTACAAACATACAAGCATAGAATGAATCATGGCATTGGACTTATTAAATAAAACAGCTTGTTATTAGCCAATTAGTTTAGGTCTTGTTCCCTCACCTTTGATCGATGTTTGTTCCTCTGCCAAGCTTTGGAAGTCACTTTGAATCTATTAGGAACCTAGACAATTAATGTATTTAAGTTAGGGTTCAAGTTTACCAAGTTACAGTAGTCAAAAACTTTGTTTTGTCTCAAAATATACTTGCTGTTATCGTATGGTCGCACTTGTGGTCGAACCTGTGGTAGCAATATATGAGACCACACGCTGTGTGGTCGAACCCTGTGGTCGCATTTTATGTGACCACATCATGCGACCATACCTTTCCTGGAAACTTCTTGAATAGTTGTGGTCGACCCTCTGGTCACCCTGTGGTCGACCACAGGCTAAGACCACATGATGTTTGGTCAATTTTTCATCTCAATCTGAATTCTTCTTGAGTCGATTCCTTGGCTCATCACTTAGGTTCATCCTATGGTTATCCTATGACCATTATGTACAATTTCCCATTATCAATTATTCCTAACCTATTTTCTCATGGTTTTTCTTAGAAATTCCATAACCAAAATCATTACATTAGATTTAACACATAAATCTTGAAAAGAACCTATTCTATCTGATCTACTCCATAGAGTCAAGTCCATACCTTAAGCTTGCTGTAGAGAGATAGAACTTTTCTCTACAAAACCTTCCTCTCCAAGCTTCTTCTCCAAATCTCCTTCTTTCCCTTCTCTTCCTTTCTCTTTCTCTCTTAAGTTTAGGGTTTCAATTTGAGTTCTAAAAGAGTGAGAGAGGCTAAGGAACGTCCCTTATATAGAGAAAAACCTCCATATAGAGTCCCACTTTAATTAGGAAAGAGTCCCCCCTCAAATTAGGAAAGTTTCCTAAATACGGAGTCTGTTCTGTATCGTGTGGTCAGACGTGGGGTCGCAGAATCTGTCAACCAAAAATATGTGACCACATGTCGTGTGGTCTCATGTGTGGTCGACCACACCCCTCAAAACTTCTACCACACGACCAAAATTTTTTGGTTTTTAGTTTTTGACTGGTTGCTTTCATAAGATCTTAAACAGTCAACCACACCAACTAAATTTGATTCGTTGCTTACATTATCTTGTGGTTTCTTCATTCAATTAGTTCACTTGAGATGATTATGATGGGAAGACCGATTATGACATGAGAATGTAAGGATAGATTGGGTTCGTGGTGTGCGGGTCTTACAACTCCACCACCCTGAAAAGAAATTTCGTCCTCAGAATTTATACGTACGGATCTCACAACTCCCCCAACCTCAAAAGAAATTTCGTCCATGAAATTTAGAGGTACCTTTCTAGTTGAATAGGTGGGAATACTGTTTCCGCATTGCATCTTCCTTTTCCCACGTAATCTTCTCTATGTCTTGTCTTTGCCAGGTTACCTTCATATAATGATTACCCCAACTTTGGAGATATTGTACCTTCCAACCAGTGAACTAGGCTGGTACCACTTCCATAGTTGAATCTTCTATCTAATCCAATGGATCTGTGGTCAATATCTTTGATATGGATCCTGAACGTACTTCTTCAATAGAGACACGTGAAATATGTCATGCATACTAGACATGGACAGCGGTAACGCTAGTTGATATGCAATTTTTCTACGTCTCTCCAAAATTATATAAGGTCCAAAACATATATAGAATACAACTTTCCCTTCTTACTGAACCACTTCAAACTACGGATAAGTGACATCAACAAGAACACTTTGTCACTTACGGCAAACTCGAGGTCTTGGTGTTTCTTCTGACAACTTTGAACTATGTTGGCCCTTTTCTTTGATCTTGTCTGCCCCTCGACAGGTTTCTTCGATAGACTCAGGTCTTATAATTCTTTATTCTCCGACTTTGTTCCAAACCAAGGAATTCGACATTTCTACCGTACCATGCTTCATAGGTGACATCTACATGGTAGCTTGGTAGCAAATTCAATCCACGGTAACTTCTCAACTCAAGGTCTTTGTAATCAATTTCACAAGCTCGGGGTATATCTCTTAGGATCTATATAGTTCACTCCGATTGTCCGTCGGTTTAAGATAAAATGCAGTACTAAACTTCAACTTCATCCCCATTATTTGTAGATCCTCCCAAAACTTTGAGATAAAGCATGAGCCTCTGACCGACACTATGCTCTCAGGCATACCGTTCAATCTAGCAATATTATCCAGATATAGCATAGTTGGACGCTCTAAAGCACACTGAGGTCGTATAGCAATGGAATGAGCTATCTTTATAAGACAATCAACAATCACCCAAACTGCGTCAACCAATCTAGGAGTCAGTGGCAAATCGGTGACATAGTTCATTGTAATGCAGTTTCACTTCCAGACTGGCTCCGATAGTGGTTATAGTAAGCCATGTTTGTCTTTATCTTTCAGCCTTTACTTGCGGATAATTCAATCACTGAAACATGCATCTAGCCACAACTACTTCCATTCTCTTCCACCAAAATAATCTCTTCATGTTTTGGTATATTTTGTACTTCTAGGATGTACCCAATACATAATAGAATGGGCTTTTAGCATTATCTTGTATTTATGATCAGCGTTTTTCACTTTCAGGTATGCATAATCATCCTCTATATCCTCTATAGAGTAAAATGGTCTAACTTACTTCGGATGCAAAAAAGGTCATGAGATACAGAGGATGATTATGCATACCTAAAAGTAAAAAATGCTGATCATAGATACAAAATAATGCTAAAAGCGCATTTTATTCCGTATTGGGTACATCCTAGAAGTACAAAATATACCAAAACATGAAGAGATTATTTTGGTAGAAGGGAATGGAAGTAGTTGTGGATAGATGCATGTTTTAGTGACTGATTTATCAACAAGTAAAGGCTGAAAGAAAAAGACCAACATGGCTTACTACAACCACTATTGGAGCCAGTCTGGAAGTGAAACTGCATTGCAATGAATTATGTCACCGATTTGCCAGTGACTCTTAGATCGGTTGACGTAGTTTGGGTGATTGTTGATCGCCTTATGAAGATAGCTCATTTCATTGCTATATGACCTCTATAAGACCCACTCCATGAACCTGATCTAAACCTTTCATTCATATCGTAACAGGTCTTCCAATCATCACCGGGCTAGACAGGACGAGCGGATGACAACTAGGTATGAAAACGGACCATAATTAGGAATGATATTTTCATACCGATCGATGGTACCGGTCGACCGGTATGGCCAGCACAGCAGACCACTTAGATCCAGAAAAGGATCTCTGTGGGTCTTACTTTCTAAATTTCGAGCCGAAATACTTTCCTAATGTTAGGAGGCTTCTTAAACTCAACCCTAGCCTATATAAGGACTTCTAAACCTCCTAAAATCCCTTTCATTGATCTTCACAAACCCTAGAGAGGAGAAAGAGATTGAAGAAGGAGAAGAAGCTAGGAAGGAGAGGGAAGAGCCACCATTGCCGTTGGACGAAGAACACATTACCACGAACCAACGGTAAGTGCTTAAACCTTCCTCTACTTTAATCGCTCTAAGATGGTTAGTCATGTTTGGATCAATACCATGCAAAGCAAGGTATTGATCTAAACCATATTTTTGCCGTCAAACCCTAATCTAGTCGGTAAACCCTAGATTTAAGTTCTAGGTTGAAAATCATCGAAACTAGAACTTGAATGGAGTTGGAAACAACTCCAACTCAGTGCTCAAACCTAGAATGTGTAGGAGAAACCCTAGAATCAATAGGTGGTGGCCGACGGAAGGCGAGAATCTGATGTATGGTCTTCTAGAGACATACCAGTCGACCATGCCGGTCGCACCCTGTGCGATCGGTACTTACGACCGATATCTCTTGGAGGCTGGTCTGTGGGGACCGATCAACCATACCGGTCACACCTTTCCCCATAGTGCCATGGCCGGTACCTGCAACCGGTACCCGTGATCGGTTTGCTCTGTGAGAAGTGTTTTGACCTTGTTGGTTTTTCGACCAACGTAAACCCTAAGAAAAACTATTTTAACTCAACCCTAACATCGTGTAGGACCTTGTGATAGCAAGTTTGGATTCTGTGATGTGGAGCAAGCTATCAAACAAGCGTCAGGTAAGAGAATCGGACCTAAACCCTAATAATTAATAATAGTAAAACGTTGTTAATAACTATGATTTTGTGGACTGATGTTTCTGCATACTCACATGTCATCCTTTACTTTCAGTTATTATTATTGTCCATGTATACTCGTTATGCTAGGATGTGACTGTTAGGCATGTGATTGTTCTCGTTGGTGTGTGGAATGGAAAGGGCTGAGGGTCTGGGATCATTCCTCACACTAGCACCTTTTTGTATCGTTCTGTCTTAGCATGCTTGGTGCGGGTAGGGTATCAGGGGGAGGAAGTGGCACTGTGGTCTCCGGCCTGGCCACTAGACTTTAGCTCTATCTCTATGCCATAGGGAGCTGTTCTGGGACAGGGCCTACTGTGATGACATATAGGATTGGTTAGTTGTGAGCCTAGTTTGCAAGCCCTCACCAATAGAGGCTTACGTGTTGGTATGGGTAGGGTATTAGGGGAAGTATTGGCGATGTTTGATCCAGACACTATCTCTATCCCTATTCCATGGTGGGTGCATGTGGGACGACAATGGTGTTTGATCCCTTGGGCGGCTTCACACACTCGTGTATAGAGGTGCGATGGCCGCCAATCCTTTGTATAGCATATTGCAAACTTAAAACCAGACCATTATGTGAATGTTACTCATGCATATGTTTGTTGCATTGTTTAATTGTCTTACTGAGCTAAGTTGTGAGCTCACCCTTGTAACATGTTTTTAGATGTTGATGCAAGTTATACTGTGGAGGGCTACATGGATGCTCTGACGTATGGAGGTGTTGCTACTTTAGAAGTGCAAGCAGGGGAGGACGAGCATGACGTTTCATGCGAGTGCCCTTTCTACGTGTACCTCTAGGATGTTGGTTTTGTTTCTTTATTTATTTTCAGTCGGAATTATAATTCGGATGTAAGGATATTTATTTATGTTTTGGTATTTTGAATAACTGGATAATTTATTTATCAATAGAAGTACTCAGTTCATTTAATTTAAGACTTCTGCTGTATTTTATTATATTCTGATTATGGTTTTGTGCAATGGTTTGTATGAGTGGACACGGTCTTATTGAAATCCTGGTGTGAACCGTTGGTTCAGTGACGGTTCACTCACACTTTTGGTTCAGCCAGAATTGGATTGTGACAACTTGGTATCAGAGCTCTTAGGCTCTGTCCAACAAACCATACATGCACTTGACTGAGTCAATGAATTGAGATAGAAAAAATTAAAAGTCTTAATAAAAATACACCATAAGCACCTGTTTGATGCCTGAGATTAAATACGAAAGAGCATAATATACTATACTAAAAGTGGAATTAATAAATGACATGCTCTAGTGAGGAAACCATAGTGACAAGCAGAATGATCATAAATTTCCATAACAAGTAAGAAAAAAATTGTATAATCATAAAATATTCAAAGGGTGAAGAGTTATGGTGCTACAAGGTACAGTCCACAAGCCGGACAGTTACCCTATTATAATAAAAATCGTGCTGTGAGAGAGAGAAAATAAAATATCCGTCATGGGGATGGGAGCATAGGAGGAATAGGGTCAGTGTTATAGTCACGCTCATAAAAAACCCTGAGCTAGTGTACCTGCTCCTGCATGACTCTGAGGCTGTGAGAAAGGCGCCCAAGGTCACGGCTCATCTCACGCTGGGCATCCCGAATCTCCGTAAACATACCCATCACGGTATCTGGAGGAGGCTGGGATGGGCCCGCTATAAGTGTGGGCTGTGGTTCTAGTGCTAGAACGTCCTCCATCTGATCATCATCATCTTTACCATCATCCCCTGTCTCTTCTGCATGAGCCCCGTTGGCTGCTGCTGCTGCTACTCTCGCTGCTGCTAACATCCTGAGCGGATGAGGGCGAGCCTCTAACTCCTCATCACTGATGGGTAGATTGTACATCCTCATCCGGACAATGGCATCCTAGTCAATGTCTGAGGTCATAGTGTCCTCGACCGAAATCTCACCCCTCATGTCCACCCGTAAGCGCCGCAGAAGAGTAGTGATAACCCGGCCATAAGGAAGGTTACTGATCTGATCAGGCAGAGTAGCCTGACGCATGGTCCTGATAATAATATAAGGGAGACAGACCCGCTCCCTAGTGCAGACGCAATAAGTTAAGTATTGGGTGAGCTGAGACAACTCACTGTAGTGGCCGCTCTGAGGTACAATATCATGCTGTATGATGCGGCAATATACCCGAGGAACAGGTCTAAAGCTAGCAGCTTTCATGGGCGCTCCTGGGTAACGATCTGCTCTGAAACCTCCTGGTGCAGATCATCAGTAAGAAAGCCCTTCATCTTGGGGGCGTAGTACATCAAGTCACCATCATTTGGTATCCCCTGGTGAGTGTCAAAGGATATGGGAACGCCTTTGACAAAGCTGGTGATGCAGAGGTCCCTGCCACGGCTGAAGTCGTTAACATTTCCCTCGACCTCCAGGTTGGTGTAGAAATGTTTGACTAGGTTGGGGCGGGTGGTCACAGTGTAAGTAATGATGGGTAACCACCCAAGATCACCGAAGGCTGCTTTAACATCCAAACGTTGTAGCTGATCCAAGTTTACACATCGCCCTGACTCGATGTTCTTCTCTTCAAACCAGGGAAAATAGGCTTGCGCCATCGCAGAACAAAACCACCGCTCATCGAACTACGGAACCGGCAGATGCGGAAGGTTCATGCCAGGACCGAATGCATGTTTACCAGTGCCATGGCATTGAGAAATTTTGAACTACAAAACAAAAACAAATAATGAGAAATTGGTTAGAATTTATGAAATTTCGGCAGCATAACGATAGTAATTGAAGCAAAAGCCTCGAACTCACCCAAAATCTAGGGAGGAGGACTTACATAACCATCTAAGACCATATGGAAACCAAGCATCCATCAAACAAACAAGAAATTTAGAAATTACAAGAAAAAAAATCGATTTTTACCAAAACCTAGGTTAAAAACCTAAAAATTTGATTTTTAAGAAAAACTATTCGGTGGAACCTCAAATAGATTGAGAGCTTTTGCTCATAGAGGTCCCTAAAATCTTTTTAAGCCGAAGAAAAAGAGTTCCTATGGATAGAATCTTCTAAACCAAGAAAAATCTGGTTTTTGGGCCAGAAACCATGAAGAAACGATGTAAAAAGGAAGAATGGAAGGAAGAAACTTACTTGGAGATGATGTTCAAATTCTTGATCAGAAGGAAATCGCTTCTAAGATCACCGGTCAGACTGTAACAACTCACCAAGCCAGAGAGGAATCACCATCGGAGAGAAAGGAAAGAAGAAAAGTGAGAAAAATCTCACTTTTTTCCGATTTTAAAGGCATTCTGGGCATATCGGTCGATGGTTTGCCCTATACCGGTTGATCGGTACCTCTCGATCAAGATAGTGGTGCTGACCGGTCGATCATACCAGTCGCACCACACTCTACAGTGTCGCGACCGGTAAATCGCGACCGGACAAAAAAAATGATGAATGAATGATGAGGAAATTTTTAAAATTTTGGATTAAAGCTTTCCTTATGAGTTTCACCTTGCACTTGTTAAAGACTAACACTATTATGACTATTCGATTGTACCTCATGTGTTATATCTTCTTCTCAGATCCAAGCAGGAAAAACTAATCTGAGATGGCAGGTAGGAACGGTCGTAGAGGCTCGCGAAAGCGTCACCACTCCAGGGTGTGCCAAGACGAGGACAATGTGGAAACATGAACTATTGATGAGCAAAATCTGAACCCAGAAGGTGGAGAAGGGCAGAGTCCCAGAGCACCAATAAATTTTCCAGGACCTCCTCACACTAACTCTGAGACTATTGTGACGAATCTAGTTTATCAGATGGAAGCTCAGTAGAAGGTGTTCTTGAATGAGATGCTGAAGATGTTCAGGCCACCGGGATATATTCCTACAGAAGGTACGCCTAAGTTTGGGGGAAATAACACCACACTGCCAATGGACGGTAGTACATGGCCGATGGGCCAAGGACAAAATCTACAACCACCACACCAATTTCCAACGCCGTCTGCCTATCAAGGGAAAAGATCTATCTGTACCCACCACCATGATATGGAACGAATGCACAGGGGCCGAATGACCTAGGTCGAGCGGTGGATAGGTTTTTAAAGTTGAAACCCCCTACTTTCATAGGGAAATCAGGAAAACCACTATGGCCTGCACAGTGGGTTGCTGAGATGGAAAAGAACTTCCGTCTAATGACTTGCATGGAGGACGAGAATGTATTATTTGCTACGTACATGCTCAAGGAAGATGCTAATGCTTGGTAGAATTCTACCCAGACATATTTGGAGACAAAGCATACCCAGATCACTTGGGAAATATTCAAGAGAGCTTTCTTTGATAAGTACTTTCCGAAGAGCTTTCGAGATCAAATGGAGAAGAAATTCTTAAATCTGCAACAATCCCAGTCGACTGTTGATGCGTACTAGCAGAGGTATGAAGAGCTATTTTTCTTCGCTCCAACAAGCATGCAAGAGGAGGAAATCAAAACCGCAGGTTCACCATGGGATTGCAAGGAAGTACCCGAGAGCACGTCTTGGGTTTGGAGAAGAAAGCGTATAACGAGGCTGTGCAGATTGCTAGGGTAATTCAATCGAGCCAAAGAGATAGCTTCTTTGCTCAAAACAGGGGACTGAAGAGGCCTGCTACTGATACTTTGGGTGGAGGGAACACTAGACCATTCTGCCCATACAGGGCTCAGTCTGCTGTGGTGCCAGCAAGGAACTACTGCACCACCACCGTCACAGTTAGCTGGACAAAACCCAAATATAAAATGTTTCAACTGTCAACAATTGGGTCATTATGCAAAGACCTGTACTCTACCTAAGAAGCAACTGCCACAGCAAGGAAAGATATTCACAGTCAGCACTGAGGAGGCAGCGGCATCACCTGATGTGGTTACTGGTATGATTCCGTCCCTTACTATTTTGTTTACTGTTTTGTTGTGTGTGAGCATGTAGAACTAAGGGATAATTAAATTTCAAGAACTGTAAATATAACTGGTGTACCCGCTAGAGTACTCTTTGACTCTGGGGCCACGCACTCCTTTGTTTCTATGTCTTTTGGGAAGTGAATGCAATTACTAGTCAAGTATTTAACCCCAAGCTTGATAGTTCGCTCTCAGTTGGGAGTAGAAGTGGCATTGAATGAATGCTATGGGTCATGTACAGTTAGTATTGAGCACTGAAACCTAAAAGCAAATCTGGTTCAACTTGAGATGGCAGACTTTGACGTCATCTTGGGAATGGATTGGCTAGGCCATCATTCAGCTAGCTTATTATGTGGCGAAAGAAAACTTGTGTTTAAAGATGAGAAGGGAAAAGAGTTTTGCTTCACTGGAACCAAGTTACTTAGGAAGCGGAAGCTGATCCTTTCTACCCTAAAAGCTAAGAGATGCTTAGAGAAGGGAGGAGTGGGGTACATAGTATCTATGGTCGACATCACTGCAGAGGTGCCAAATAGAAGATCTATATGTGGTATGAGAGTTTCCAGATGTGTTCCCAGAAGATCTACCAGGTCTACCTCCAGACAGGGCTATAGAGTTCGTGATAGACCTCATGTCACGGTCCGCACCGGTGTCTAAGGCACCGTACAGGATGGCCTCTACAGAATTAAAGGAATTGAAGATCCAATTACAAGAACTACTAGATAAGGGTTTCATACGACCAAGCATATCACCATGGGGAGCACTTGTATTGTTCGTAAAGAAGAAAGATGGTAGTGTACGACTATGTATCGACTACCAAGAGTTGAACAAGTTAACTATCAAGAATCGATACCCTTTGCCTAGGATCGATGATTTGTTCGACCAGTTGCAGGGTGCAAAGGTTTTCTCGAAGATTGATCTTAGATCAGGGTACCACCAATTAAAGATCAAGGTAGGAGATATTCCAAAGACTACTTTCAGGACAAGGTATGGGCATTATGAGTTCCTGGTAATGTCGATCGGATTGACTAAAGCTCTAGCGTCGTTCATGGAACTTATGAACCGAGTGTTTTGTGACATGTTGGACACTTCGATCATCGTATTCATCGATGACATCTTGGTCTACTCAAAGGACAAGGAGACTCATGCAACACATTTGAGAGCAACCTTACAACGGTTAAGAAGGGAGAAGCTTTACGCCAAGTTCAAAAAGTTTGAATTTTGGTTGAAGGAAGTGGCCTTCTTGGGTCACATAGTATCTGCAGACAGTATCAAGGTAGATTCAAGTAAGAACGTAGCTATAGTAGGATGGGATGCACCAAAATCAGTTGCGAAGATTCGTAGTTTCCTTGGATTGGCTGGTTACTATAGAAGATTCGTGGAAGATTACTCAAGGATCGCCATTTCACTTACCAGACTAACCAAGAAAGGAGAAAAGTTTATATGGACAAATGAGTGTGAGAAGTGCTTTCAGACTTTGAAGTCAAGACTAGTCTTTGCACCTATCTTGACCATCCCAGCACTAGGCTTTCCATTTACCTTATATACAGATGCCTCAGGGTTGGGTCTTGGATGTGTATTGATGCAAGGAGAACAGGTAATTGCTTATGCATCAAGACAGTTGAAAGAGCATGAGAAGAACTATCCTACGCATGATCTGGAGTTAAAAGCGGTCATTCATGTGATCAAGATTTGGAGGCACTACCTTTATGGTGAAAAGTTTCAGATTAAGTCGGATCACAAGAGTTTAACTTACCTTTTTACTCAAAAGGACCTAAATATGAGATAGATAGAGGAGATGGCTGGAGCTATTGAAAGATTATGATTGTGACATCCAATACCATTCTGGTAAGGCAAACGTTGTGGCTGATGCCTTAAGCAGAAAGTGGGCATTGAAACCTGAGGCAGGACCTAGTACGAACGCTACACTCTATGGTGCAGCCTCGGGCTCAATAGAGAATGATAAAGAGCATATATTAGAGATTGCAAGAGATCCAGTGGAACATGGCTTAATTCATAAGTTTACATTAATGTTTGCAGCCTTGAAGATCTCATCGGATTTAATAGATGAGGTCAAAGTAGCAATCCTACAGGATCCACACCTCAAGACTGTGCAAGAAGATTTAGAGAAGGGTAAAAGCAACCCTGACTTTACTTTGGATTCAGACATGGTACTCAGGTATCATAGACGATTATGTATACCTGAGAATGAGAACTTAAATATCAGAGATAGAGTTATGACAGAAGCTCATTACACCCCATATTCGGTACATCTAGGAAGCACCAAGATGTACCATGATTTAAGAAGACTATATTGGTGGAGGGGTATGAAAGTGGATGTAGATCGATTCATGTTCTAATGTCTGAATTGCCAGCAAGTTAAAGTAGAAAGGCAGAGACCCACAGGTTTGCTACAACCACTACCAGAGCCAGTGTGGAAGTAGGATTGTATCACAATGGATTTCGTCACTGGCCTACCCTTGACACCAAGGTCAGTGGATGTAGTATGGGTTATAGTCGATCAACTTACCAAGATAGCTCGATTCATCGCTGTCAGACCTCAGTATACCATGGAGAAGCTGGCCAAGCTATATGTGGATAATATAGTCAGATTTCATGGCGTCCCAGAGATTATAGTATCTGATAGAGATCTCCATTTTACATCAAAGTTATAGGAAGGATTACAAAAAGCTATGGGAACCAAGTTGAAGTTTAGCACAACTTTTCATCTTCAGACAGACGAACAGTCAGAAAGAGCTATTTAAATCTTAGAGGATATGCTCTGAGCATGTGCCCTAGATTTCAAAGGGGCTTGGGACGAGAAGCTATCGCTCATTGAGTTTGATTATAACAATAGTTACCAGGCTACGATCCAAATGGCTCCATACGGGGCACTCTATGGGAAGAAATATCGTACACCTCTGTTATGGACTGAGGTGGGAGAGAGAAGGATTGTAGGACCGGAGTTCGTCGAAGAAATTTATCGAGTGATTGATCAAATTAAGGAAAGAGTGAAGACAGCTCAAGTTCGAAAAAAGCACTATGCAGATAACCGACGTCGAGATCTGGAGTTTGCAGTAGATGATAAAGTGTTCTTGAAGATATCACCTGTGCGCGGTCTGAAACGGTTTGGTAAGAAGGGGAAGCTATGCCCCAGGTATATGGGACCATACGAGATTTTGACTAGACGTGGCAATGTGGCATATCAATTGGCTTTACCACCATCCATGTCAAGCGTTCATGATGTATTCTATGTTTCGTTATTGAAGAGGTATGTCAGGGATCCATCGCACATCTTGACAGCAGACCCACCAGACTTGATAGAGGACTTGACATTTGAAGTAGTACCTGTGATGCTCACAAGCCGAAAGGTACAACATCTCCGAAGCAAGGATATCCATTATGTAAAAGTGCATTGGAAAAGCCAAGATGTAGAAGAAATCATTTGGGAGGAAGAGAACGCGATGCAAAAGGAATACCCTAACCTTTTTGACGACCAAGGTACGTTCAATTTCGAGGCCGAAATTTATTTTAAGGGTGGGGGAGTTGTGAAACCTACATGCAAATTTTGGGGACGAAATTTCTTTTAAGGGTGGGGGAGTTGTAAGACCCGCACTCCATGAACCCGATCTAAACCTTCATTCATGTCGTAACAGGTCTTCCAATCATCATCGGGCCAGACTGGACGAGCAGATGACAACTAGGTATAAAAATGGACCAGAATTAGGAAAGATATTTTCATACTGGTCGATGGTACTGGTCGATCGGTATGGCCTGCGGAGCAGACCACTTAGATCCGGAAACGGATCTCTGCGGGTCCCACTTTCTAAATTTTGAACTAAAAGACTTTCCTAATGTTAAGAGGCTTCCTAAACTCAACCCTAGCCTATATAAGGACTTCTAAATCTCCTAAAATTTCTTTCATTGATCCTTACAAACCCTAGAGAGGAGAAAGAGATTGAAGAAGGAGAATAAGCTAGGCAGGAGAGGGAAGAGCCGCCATTGCCGTTGGACGAAGAACACATTACCACGAACCAACGGTAAGTGCTTAAACCTTCCTCTACTTTAATCGTTCTAGGATGATTAGTCATGTTTGGATCAATATCATGCAAAGCGAGGTATTGATCTAAACCATATTTTTGCCGTCAAACCCTAATCTAGTCGGTAAACCCTAGATTCAAGTTCTAGGTTGAAAATCATCAAAACTAGGACTTGAATGGAGTTGAAAACAACTCTAACTCAGTGCTCAGACCTAGAATGTGTAGGAGAAACCCTAGAATCAATAGGAGGTAATCGACGGAAGGCGAGAACCAGATGTATGGTCTTTCGGAGACAAACTGGTCGACCATATCGGTCGCACCCTATGCGACCGGTATCTCCCAGAGGCTGGTCTGTGGGATCGGTCGACCATACCAGTTGCACCTTTCCCCACAGTGCCGAGGCCGGTACATGTGACCGGTACCCGCGATCGGTCTGTGAGAAGTGTTTTGACCTTGTTGGTTTTTTGACTAACGTAAACCCTAAGAAAAACTATTCTAACTCAACCCTAACATCGTGTTGGACCTTGTGATAGTAAGTTTAGATTTTGTGACGTAGAGTAAGCTATCAAACAAGCATCTGGTAAGGGAATCGGACCTAAACGCTAATAATTATTAACAGTAAAACGTTGTTAATAACTATGATTCTGTGGACTGATGTTTGTGCATACTCATATGTCATCCTTTACTTTCAGCTATTATTATTGTTCATGCATACTCGTTTTGCTAGGATGTGACTGTTAGGCATGTGATTATTTTTATTGGTGTGTGGAATGGGAAGGGCCGAGGGTCTGGGATCATTCCTCACACTAGCACCTTTTCGTATCGTTCTATCTTAGCATGCTTGTTGTGGGTAGGGTATCAGGGGAGGAAGTGGCACTGTGGTCTCCGGCCTGACCACTAGACTCTAGCTCAATCTATATGCTGTAGGGAGCTGTTCTGGGATAGGGCCTACTGTGATGACATATAGGATTGGTTAGTTGCGAGCCTAGTTTGTAAGCCCTCGTCAATAGGGGCTTAGGTGTTGGTATGGGTAGGGTATCAGGGGAAGTGTTGGCGGTGTTTGATCCGGATGCTTTAGCTCTATCCCTATTCCATGGTGGGTGCATGTGGGACTACAGTGGTGTTTGATCCATTGGGCAGCTTCACACACTCGTGTATAGAGGTGCGGTGGCCCCCAATCCTTTCTATAGCACATTGCAAACTTAAAATTAAACCATGATGTGAATGTTACTCATGCATATGTTTGTTGCATTGTCTGATTGTCTTACTGAGCTAAGTTGTGAGCTCACCCTTGTATATATACATGTTTTTAGATGTTGATGCAGGTTATACTGTGGAGGACTATATGGATGCTCCGACATATGGAGGTGTTGCTGCTTTATAAGTGCAAGCAGGGGAGGACGAACATGATGTTTCATGCGAGTGCCCTTTCTGCGTGTTCCTTTAGGATGTTGGTTTTGTTTCTTTATTTATTTTCAGTAGAATTTATAATTGGGATGTAAGGATAATTATTTATGTTTTGATATTTTAAATAACTGGATTATTTATTTATCAATAGAAGTATTTAGTTTATTTAATTTAAGACTTTTGCTGTATTTTATTATAGAAAAAATTTCATCTACACCCCATCAAAGATTGTTAACATCATCTACACCCACAAGTTTGCAAAAACATCACTTAGGTCCCAAAACTTTGGCTGTGGTAATCAAAGAAGTCCACTCCGTCAGTTAATTCCCGTTAGATGCTGACGTCAATTGAAATAAAATTTTCCATGGACAATGCTGCCCTTAGAGTAAAGATAAAATACCATTTTACCCTTCTTCTTCTTCTTCTTCCTTTCCTCTTCTTCTTTCCTCTTCTGCTCTTCTCCATAGTCAGATTCATATGGCAGAAGCTGGTAATGGTTGTGGATGAAAGCATATTAATAAATAATTTTTAATTTTATTTTTGTTCTTCATCGATTGAAATATATACAGAAAGAGAGAGAGAGAGAGAGAGAGAGAGAGACGAATACGCTCTATTTAAATTTACAGTTGAACCTTCAATCATGGAAATTTGTGTTCCTTTTGAGGAAGAAAAATGGTAGCAATTATGAGAATCACTCGAATTCGTGGGGCCTGTTCCACCCAGCTAGCAATTTTTTTGGTAGTTCTTTGATTATTAACGAGGGTTGAAAGCAGAAAAACCGGAGCCCTAGAGACGCAGAGAGAGCAAGAGAATGAGGGAAGATGAGGTTCCCCTGTTAGAAGAGGGAAGCGAAGGATCTGTGATTCAAAGGATATGGGTGGAATCGAAGAAGATATGGCAGATCGCAGGTCCTGCTATTTTCAGTCGTGTAGCCTTGTACGCCATGACTCTAATAATTCAAGCATTTGCAGGACATTTGGGAAATCTCAACCTAGTTGCAATCTCCATTACTTCCACTATCATCATCTCCATCAGTTTTGGATTTTTGGTACTGTTCCTTTTTTTATTTCCCATTTTCCTTCAATAGATTGCTCCTCTGATCCATCTCGATCTATGGCTTCTAAATTTGATAAAATGAAGGATTTGTTTAGTTGGGTATGGCAAGCGCGTTGGGGAAGAATTCCTCTTCATCATGTCACAAATTCTTGCTGGATTCGATATTGATACTGTAATGGGTTCTGCAGTTGCCGACGCGGTATTGTGGAAACGATGGAGTGCAAGCATATCCAGATTTTGTCTCAACCTCACATTACCGAAAAAATCTTCACGTTTCCGGAGAAGAAGGCTGTTTGGAATAAATCTTTTAAGTTATTTAAAATTAAAAAGATAAAATATAAAAATAAAGGGTAAAACTGTATTTCAATAATTTTATTGATTTCCGTCAGTTAAGTGGACCTAGGTGATGTTTCTGCATTCTTATGGGTGTAGATGATGTTAACAATCTTTGATGGGGTGTAGATGAAATTTTTTCTTTATTATATTCTGATTATGGTTATGTGCAATGGTTTGTATGAGTGGACACGATCTTATTGAGATCCTAGTGTGAACCGTTGGTTCAGTGATGGTTCACTCACACTTCTGGTTCAGTCAAAATTGGGGTGTGACAACTTCGGTGTGCTTTGGAGTGGCTAACTAAGCTATATGTGGATAATATTGCCAGATTGAATGATATGCCTAAAAGCATAGTGTCGTTCAGAGGCTCGTGCTTTATCTCGAAGTTTTTGGAGGATCTACCGAAAGAGATGGGAACAAACGAAGGTTTAGTACCGTATTCTACCCTTAAACTGGCAGATAGTCGAAGCAGACTATATGATCCTAGCAAGTGTTCTCCGAGCTTGTGAATTTGATTTCAACGAGCTTGAGTTGAGAAGTTACCATGGATTGAATTTGCTACCAAGCTACTATGTATATCTCACTTATAAAGCATGGTATGGTAGAAATGTCGAATTCCTTTGTTTTTGGAACGAAGCCGGAGAATAAGGAATTGTAAGACCTGAGTCTGTTGAAGAAACCTGTCGAATGGCAAACAAGATCAAAGAAAAGGGCCAAGATAGCTCAAAGTTGTCAAAAGAGACACCAAGACCTTGAGTTGCCGTAAGTGACAAAGTGTTCTTGATGATGTCACTTATGCGTGGTTTGAAGTGGTTCAGTAAGAAGGGAAAGTTGTGTCCTATATATGTTTTGGACCTTATAAAATTTTGGAGAGACATAGAAAAGTTGCATATCAACTAGCGTTACCGCTGTCCATTTCTAGTGTGCATGATATATTTCGCATGTGTCTATTGAAGAAGTACATTGGGGATCCATATCAAAGGTATTGACCACGGATCCACTGAATTAAATAGAAGATTTAACTATTGAAGTGGTACCAGCCTAGTTCACTGGTTAGAAGGTACAAATCTCCAAAGCTGGGATAATTATTATATGAAGGTAACCTGGCGAAGATAAGACGTGGAGAAGATTAAATGGGAAAAAGAAGATGCAATGCGGAAACAATATTCCCATCTATTCAACTCTAAAGGTACATCTAAATTTTGAGGACAAAATTTCTTTTGAGGGTGGGGGAGTTGTGAGATCCGTACATACAAATTTTGAGGATGAAATTTCTTTTAAGGGTGGTGGAATTGTAAGACCCGCACGCCACGAACCCGGTCTAACCTTACGTTCTCGTGTCATGACCAGTCTTCCCATCATAATTGGCTAAAGTGAACCAATTATCTGAAGAAACTACAAGATGAGGTAAGTCACAAGTCAAATTTAGTTGTTGTGGTTGATTGGTTAAGTTTGTATGGAAGTAAACAGTCAAAAGCTAAAAGCCAGTGAATTTTAGACCTATGGTGGCATGTTTGGGGGCTACGGTCGCACCTATGGTCGACCGTAGTGAGACCATGTAACCTATGGTCGCATGTCTTGGTGGTATGATCGATGGTTTATGCGACCGTATAATCGATCGTAGGAACCCAGAATCGACTCCGTATTTAGGAAACTTTCCTAATTTGAGGAGGACTCTTTCCTAATTGAAAGAGGACTCTATATGGAGGTTTTGACTCTATATAAAGGACGTTCCTTAGCCTCTCTCACTCTTTTAGAACCCAAATTGAAATGCTAAACCTAAGAGAGAAAGAGAGAGAGGAAGAGAAGGAGAAGGAGACTTGGAGAAGAAGAGAAGGAGAGGAAGGAGAGGAAAGCTTTGGGAAAAGGTTTGCAGAGAAGAGTTCTATCTTTCTACAACAAGCTTAAGGTATGGAATTGACTCTATAAGATAGATTAGATAGGATAGGTTCCTTTCCATCAAGTTGATGTGTTGAATCTAATGTAACGATTTCGGTTTTGAAATTTCGAAGCAAAACCATAGAATAGGTTAGGGTTAATGGATGAGGGATAAACTAAGAATATTGGCCTTAGAATGATATTAGGGAGGACCCCATTGATGATACAGGAGGAAGAACTCATGTGAGAAGTAAAAATCAACCAAACTACGTATGGTCGCAGCTATGGTCGACCATAGGATGAGAAAGTATCGACCACAGCCATTTGGGAAGAATTCAAGAAACATACGATCATAGCTATGGTTACATGTAATGTGACCATAGGGTATGGATCGTAGGTCCTACGGTGGCATATATTGCTACCATAGCATCGACCATAGCATCGACCAAAAGAAAATAGCAAGTATATTTTAAGACCAAACAAGGTTTTTGACTACTGTAACTTGGTAAACTTGAACCCTAACTTACATACATTAATTGTTTAGGTTCCTAATAGATTCAAAGTGACTTCCAAAGCTTAGGAGAGGAACAAGGAGAGGAATAAACATCGATCAAATGTGAGGGAACAAAACCTAAACTAATTGGATAATAACAAACTATTTATTTTTATTGAATCCAATGCCATGATTGATTCTATGCTTGTATGCTTGTAATGTGCATCTCACATGTCATCCAATATTCCTGCTATTACTGTTCATGCATAATTAATTCTGTTTATTTATAACATGATGATGATGAAGATGCTAAGAATAGGTATGTGAATGTATGTGTGTGGTTAGTGTGTTGGATGCGAGTGGAGCATCAGGAGGAGGACGTGGCATGGTGGTTTTTGACCTCGTCACCAGACTCTAGCTCTATCTCTACTCAAGTCTGGCCCACTGACATCATTGTATCGCCATTACCTTAGCATGACTATTACATCATAGGGCATCAGGGGAGGTGGTCTCAGACCGTGTGGTCTCTGACTTTGTCGGGGGGCCTTAACTCTATCTCTATTGACGTATTGAGGGATCCTGAGGTGAGGCCTTGGATACACTGTTTGGCATTAGGATTAGTTAGTTGCGAGTCCAGTTTGTAAGCCCTCGCCAATAGGGGCTTACATGTTGGTATGGGTAGGGCATCAGGGAAAGTGTTAGCGGTGTTTGATCCGGACACTTTAGCTCTATCTCTATTCCATGGTGGGTGCATGTGGGACGACAATGGTGTTTGATCCATTGGATGGATTCACACACTCGTGTATAGAAGTGCGACGGCCACCAAACCTTTCTATAGCACATTGCAAACTTATAAACTAGACCAAAGATATAAATTGAATGCATGCATATGTTTGTTGCATTATTTTGTTTACTCACTGAGCTCAAGTTGGGGAGCTGACCCTCACGCATGCAATTCTTTTTAGTTTCTAATGTTGCAGGTATTGCGGTTAAAGATTATGTCGATACGCCAACATATGAACAGGAGGCGGCTATGGATGTACAAGTTGTGGAGGACTATTATGATTCGTTAAGTGAGCGTTTCAATTATGGATATGCTTAGTGTTTAACTTTCGTATTTGGATATTTCTAATATGTATTAAATTATGTTTTAGTTACTTGGAGATAACTGGAATATTAATTATTTATCATGATTAGAGCTCAGTTCATTATTAATAAGACTTTTGCTATTTACTTTATTTACTCTGATTATTAATGTGGAATGTGTTTTGATTTAACATGGTTGGCATAGCCTATACGAGATCCTGGTTGAACCGTTGGTTTATTGATGGTTCATCACACCATTCTGGTTAGTCCAGAATTGGGGTCTAACAATCTGAGCACCTTATCTGAATCCAAAGTAAGTCAGGGTTAGGTTTTTCCTTTCTCTAAATCTTCTTACGCTGCTCTTAGATATAGATCTAACAAAGTTACTACCTTTACTTCGTCTATCAAATCAGAGACGATCTTTAACTCTACAAACGTAAGCAAGGAATTATTGCTCCATAAATCATCCATAAGTTATCGCTCAATTGGATCATCACGAGTTTTTATTATATATTACTCTTCTTTTAAATCTAAATATGTTGTTGCGGAACACAAGACAGCGTTTGTACTAGGTCCTCCTTTTGGCTTCATTATTCCCCTTTTTGGTCAAAGCTTCAGCTACCACATTAGCCTTGCCTAGATGACACTGAATATCACCGTTTTAATCCTTCTGGTATTCCAACCATCTTCTCTGCCTCATGTTAAACTCCTTCTAGGTGAAGAGATAAACCAAATTTTGTAACCTGATTTAATCAGAAATTCTTCTTCGTATAGATAATGTCTCCAAGTCTTGATTGCATAATTCATCACCAGTAACTCTAAGTCATGAGTAAGGCAACTCTTTTGATGCTCCTTTAGTTATCTTGAAGCATATGCAATCGCTTGTTTACCTTACATTAACCCGCATCCTAGACCTAATCTGGAAGCATCAGTATGTAGGGTAAAAGGTTTCCCTGGTGCCAGGATGATCAAGATGGGAGCTGATATCAACCTTGTGTTTAGAGTCTGAAAGCATTCTTCACACTTGTCAGTCCAAATAAACTTCTCATCTTTCCTGGTCAGCTTGGTAAGAGGTATTGCAATCTTAGAGTGGTCCTCCACGAATCGTCTATAATAACTAGCTAATCCAAGGAACTTCTAATCTATGCAATGTTCTTAGGCACTTCACACCCCACAATAGCTTCTATCTAGTTGGGGTTCACCTTTATTCCTTCTGATGACACTATGTGAACCAAGAAGTTTACTTAGTTTAACCAAATCTCACACTTCATGAACATGGCATAAGACTTCTCCATTCTCAGCCGTTGTTAGGCTACTCTAAGGTCTGTTACAAAACTTTCTTCGTCTTTAGAATAAACCAATATATAGTTTATGAAAACTATAACCGATGTGTCCAACATGTCATGAAACACCCGGTTCATCAGCTCCATAAAAGATGTAAAGGCATTGGTTAAACCAAAAATACATGACCAAGAACTCATAATGTTCGTACCTAGTTCCAAAAGCTGTCTTTGAAATATTGCTGTCCAAATTCTTCAGTTGATGATATCTTGACTGAAAGTCAATCTTAGAAAATACCTTTGCACATTGCAACTGATCGAACAAGTTATCAATCTGTGGCAATGGATATCAATTCTTTATGGTGAGCTTGTTCAATTCCAGGTAGTCTGTACATAGCCAAACACTATCGTCCTTCTTCTTAACGAATTGCATTGGCGCTCCCCCATGATGCAATACTTAGTCGATTAGAACCTTCGTTTAATAACTCCCGTAGTTGTGTCTCAATTCCTTCAACTCTGTAGGAGCTGTTTTTTAGGGTGCCTTTGACATAGGTGTCATTCCTGGTAACAAGTCGATAACGAATTTGGTCACACGATCAAGTGGCAACCCAGGTAAGTCTCCTAGAAGCACATCAGGGAATTTACACATCACATCAAAATCTTCCTTCTGTAGTGCTTCTTTAGTAACATCTATCACAGATACCATATATCCAACTCCTTTCTTTTCAAAGCATCTCTTCCCTTTAGTGCATAGAGGCTAACCTTTTGCTTCCTAGGCGGCATGCTTCTTATAAAACTAAATTATGTGTTGTCTTTGTCCTTGAATGACAACCTTTTCTATGCACATAACCACTTGTAGAGTGTTGAGGCAATCAGTCTGTCCCTAAGATGACATCAAAGTCTCCCATCTCAAGTCGAATTAGGTTGCATCCAAATTCTGCCCATCCATATGATTCGACATTGTTCATAACACTCATCCAATACAACATCTAGTCCAAAAGGCTTGAACTAGCAAAATCTGGTTTAAAGGTCTTAAGAGCACATTCAGCTCCTCATCTCTTGTGGTTGTTCAAAGACTATCGTTAATAATCTCATATCCCAAAAAGCTCATTAGCTTACACCAATAATCTTATATTACACTCGTTAGCTTACATCTTTTTTATCACTACTGCTTTATACTGATCTCTCTTTCATATATCTTGAAAAGCATCTTTTGATTGTTTACTCATTACATATCCCAAGTCTACCTATAAGCATTAGTATATATGCTTATATTCTTATTAATTCCACCAAACTCTCTTGATTTTACTCAATCCTCTTGTTCAACAATGGGAACAACTCAATAGTAATTGTACTAAATCGAGTACTAACAATACCACCATTTTCAATTTTATCGTTGTATCTACTTTTAGATATGCTTTTAGAAATCTTTTGCCTTGTCAAAATTTCATTTCGATATAGCCATCTTTAACTCAGTTCGAGTGCTATCTACTCCTTACTGGCTACTCTTGGTAATTCTCACTTCTTGCTTATGCCATCTTTTACAGATCATGACTCAAATCCATATATCCAACAATCTTAAAGTAGATTATCCATTATTTCATATGAGTTTTCTTGGCTATAGAGATTTATCTGAATCCAATCATTTTCCATAATTTTCCTTATTAATCAAGCCTCTTATCAACGGAGGTCAGAAAATGTAAGAATCAGAATGTTTATCCAAAAGTGATTCATTTCTTTCTTTCGAATACAATATGATGACAAACACTTGTTTTATCTAGTGAACTTAGATTTAAAGGATCAGGAGTAAATCTATGGTAATCCAACCAGCATCGAAAGGTCGTTAGGTTGCACGGTGGTCATAATACATGGAAATAGAGGTTCTATAACTCTTAACCTCAAGGTTACAAGTTCTATTGAGTATATAATTGTCATTGGTCAAGGCACTATAAGAGAAATCTAGAGAAAGTTTTGGTACATCAATAAACCAGGTATAAAATAAAAAAGATGTACGTTCAAAATGATTAAACCTTTAACTGATATGTCAGTTCATGTCTCTATTCATGTTGTCGATCATGAGAGTAGCATAGATTGGTATAATCAGGACTAATTCTAAAGAAATAATATTTATAACCCCAATTGACAGGTTGAATCGAGAAGGTATCCTATCAAGGCACTTTAATTTAAAATCAGGTATGTGCATCCTCTATAATCATAAGGGTAAGTCAATGATGCACCACATCCTATATACACTTGTCTAGACATATGGCCACAATAGATTGGATCCATTACTAAAAACATACGAGCTTCATCTTTAGAAAACACTCTTCAATCCTTGTTGGATCATTCTGCCATGATGCAGCTATCCCACACATCGATAGCTGATAAGGGTAACCACCTTGATACACTGCTTGTTGTGCACCAAGCTTTTGTACTGGGGTATGAGTTATTGGGACCTACTATATGGTAGACACTGTATTATGGCTAACAGGTGCTGGAGATACAGTGTTGCTACCAATAGGCACTGTACTTGGTCTGACCTGGAGGTGTTGGTGTAGCATTGGCAACTTGGGAAGTGATTCCCATGGTAACTTACATAATCGGTATCATCTGTTATTGCTTTTGCATTTTATCGGACCAAGTTCATTACAATCATAGCCAAGGTGCTTGGTAGTCCAAATAGATTGGCTGGAGTGGCCTAGTTACTTATCTTTTTGATTTGCTCCAGTTTGATTATCATTATTTAACATCTGCTCAGATGGGTTCTACTTTACAACCTTTCGACCCAGATAGTGGTGGGGTCAGGTTACAACCTCTTCTTAATGCTCAGCGGGTGATGGATCAGTGTGTAATGGATCTCACTCTGAGTCTCCACGTCACCTAGGTGTATAGTTTTATCTTCTTTTATAGTTACTCTTATTTTAGCGTATGGCCATTGTTTTCCTATCTCTATTGGATTTGATTTGAGATCTTGCCCTTTACCTCTATAGGGATTTAGACGTTACTAGCTATTTTCCTTCTTTCCTTATCATACATTGAGTTCCACATCTTGTGAGTACCAACTTGGTATTCTAATTTTTCTGCTTTACAGATGCTTCTTTCTTGTTACTGTATTATATCCTTTGTATACTCAGGCAACTATTCGACTTGTAGACCATAGCATATGTTATTTATTTATCAGGATACATTTAGATTCTCTTTTTCGTCTGTCTATATACACATATGGTTCCACTTTTAATATGTACATTATTGTCTTATTTAAGTTCTGTCTCAACCACCATAGGTGCTTATGGTGTATTTGTATTAAAGCTTTTAATTTATCCTAGCTCAGTTCATGGACTCTTGTAGAAGTATTCAAGTTTGATGGACAAGGCCTGAGAGCTCTGATACCAAGTTATCACACCCCAATTCTAGACTAACCATTGGTGTGATGAACCGTCATGAAAACCAATGATTCAAATCAAGATCTCGTATAGGTTATGCCAACCATGTTAAACCAAAACACATTCTACAGTAATAATTAGAAATATTTGAATAAATAACAGAAGTCTTATCAATAATGAATTGAGGTCTACATGATAAATAATTAAATCATCCAATTATCTCTAATTAACCAAAACATAATTAATATATATTACAAGTATCAAAATACGAAAGTTAAACACTAAGCGTAACCATGGTGGAAACACTCGCTTGACGAGTTTTATTCGTCCTCAACAGCTTGCATATCTATAGCCGCCACTTGTCCATACGTTGATGCATCGACATAATCTTCTACAGTAAGACCTGCAATATCAAAAACTAAAAAGAATTGCATGCGCGAGGGTCAGCTCTCCAACTTGAGCTCAATGAATAAATAAAACAATACAACAAACATATGCATGCATTCAATTCATATCTTTGGTCTGGTTTTTAAGTTTGCAATGTGCTATAGAAAGGTTTGGAGGCCCCCACACCTCTACATACGAGTGTGTGAATCCTCCCAATGGATCAAACACCATTGCTGTCCCACATGCCCCCAACATGGAATAGAGATAGAGCTAAAGTGTCCAGATCACACACCGCCAACACTTCCCCTGATGCCCTACCCATACCAACACATAAACTCCCCTGCTGATGAGGGATTGCAAACTAGGTTCGCAACTAACCAATCCTAATGTAATCCAGTGTATCCAAGGCCTCACCCCAGCATCCCACAATACGTCCATAGAGATGGAGCTAATGTCACACCCTAATTCTAGACTAACCAATGGTGTGATGAACCATCATGAGAACCAACGGTTCAAACCAGGATCTCGTATAGGCTATGTCAACCATGTTAAACCAAATCACATTCCACAATAATAATTAGAGTAAATAAATAAATAGCAAAAGTTTTATTAATAATGAACTGGGAGTATACAGTGATAATTAAATATTTAACAAGTTATCTTCAAGTAATTAAAACATAATTAATACTGCTTACAAGTATTACAATACGAAGTTAACCAGTAAGCGCAAACATAGTGGAAACACTAGCTTGACGAGCCATATTCGTCCTCCACAGCTTGCACATCCATAGCCGCTGCATGTCCACACATTGGCGTATCCATGTAGTCTTGAACAGTAACACCTGCAATATCAGAAACTAAAAAGAATTATACACGTGAGGGTCAACTCTCCAACTTGAGCTCAGTGAGTAAACAAAACAATGCAACAAACATATGCATGCATTCAATGCATATCTTTGGTCTGGTTTATAAGTTTGCAATGTGCTATAGAAAGGTTTAGTGGCCGCCGCACCTCTATACATGACTATGTGAATCTGCCCAATGGATCAAACACCATTGCCATCCCACATGCACCCACCATGGAATAGAGATGGAGCTAAAGTGTCCGGATCAAACACCGTCAACATTTCCCCTGATGCCCTACCCATACCAACACGTAAGCCCCTACTGGCAAAGGCTTGCAAACTGGGCTCACAACTAACCAATCCTAATGCCAAATAGGGTATCCCAGCATCCCTGAATACATCCATAGAGATACAGCTAAGGCCCCTCGGTAGAGTTAGAGACCACATGGTCCGAAACCACCTCCCCTGATGCCCTATGACGTAATAGTTCTACTAAGGTAATGGTGATACGACGATGTTAGTGGGTAAGAGTTGAGTAGAGATAGAGCTAAAGTCTGGTGACAAGGTCAAAGATCACCATGCCACATCCTCCCCTTGATGCTCCACTCGCATCCAACACACCAACCACACACATACATTCACATGCCTATTCCTAGCATCATCATCATTATCATCATGTTATAAACAAAAAAAATTAATATGCATGAACAGTAATAGCAGGAATATTGGATGACATGTGAGATGCACAATACAAACATTTAAGCATAAAATCAATCATGGCATTGGACTTAATAAATAAAATAGCTTGTTATTAGCCAATTAGTTTAGGTCTTGTTCCCTCACCTTTGATCGATGTTTGTTCCTCTCCCAAGCTTTGGAAGTCATTTTGAATCTATTAGGAACCTAAACAATTAATGTATTTAAGTTAGGATTCAAGTTTACCAAGTTACAGTAGTCAAAAACCTTGTTTAGTCTCAAAATATACTTGTTGTCATCATGTGGTCGCATGTGTAGATCCTGTGGTCGCAATATATGAGACCACACACTGTGTGGTCGAACCCTGTGGTCGTATTTTATGTGACCACACTATCACACCGCAATTCTGGACTAACCAAAATGGTGTGATGAACCGTTACTAAACGAACGGTTCAACCAGGATCTCGTATAGGCTATGCCAATCATGTTAAACCAAAACACATTCCACACTAATCAGAGATAATAAATTAAATAGCAGAAATCTTATTAATAATGAACTGAGGTCTAATCATGATAAATAATTAATATTTTAGTTATCTCCAAGTAATCAAAACATAATTTAATACATATTATAAATATCCAAATACGAAAGTTAAACACTATGCACATCCATAGTTGAAACATTAGCTTGACGAATCATAATAGTCCTCCACAGCTTGCTCATCCATAGCCGCCACATGTTAATATATTGGCGTGTCGACATAATCTTTAACCAAAATACCTGTAACATCAGAAACTAAAAGAATTACGCGCACGAGGGTCAGCTCTCCAACTTGAGCTCAGTGAGAAAACAAAACAATGCAATAAACATATGTATGCATTCAATTCATATCTTTGGTCTGGTTTTAAGTTTGCAATATGCTATAGAAAGGATTGGAGGCCCCCGCACCTCTATACATGAGTGTGTGAATCCTCCCAATGGATCAAACACCATTGATGTCCCACATGCACCCACCATGGAATAGAGATAAAGCTAAAGTGTCCGGATCAAACACCGCATAACACTTCCCCTGATGCCCTACCCATACCAATACGTAAGCCCCTGCTGGCGAGGGCTTGCAAACTAGGCTCGCAACTAACCAATCATAAATGTCATCTAGTGTATCCAAGGCCTCACCACAGCATCCCTCAATATGTTCATAGAGATAGAGCTAAAGCCCCTCGGTAGAGTCAGAGACTACACAGTCCGTGACCACCTCTCCTGATGCCCTACGACGTAATAGTTCTGCTAAGGTAATGGAGATACGACAATTTCAGTGGACAAGACTTGAGTAGAGATAGAGCTAGAGTCTAGTGACCAGGATGAACCACAATGTCATGTCCTCCCCCTGATGCTCTACTCGCATTAAGCACACTAACCACACACATACAATCACATGTCTATCCCTAGCATCATCATCATCATATTGTAAATAGACAGAAATAAATATGCACGAGAAAATATAACAGTAATATTTGGATGACATGTGAGATGCACATTACAAGCAAGCAATCATAGAATCATTCATGGTATTGGACACAATGAAATAAAACAGCTTGTTAATATCCAATTAGTTTAGGTCTTGTTCTCTCACCTTTGATTGATATTTGTTCCTCTTTCAAGCTTTGAAAGTCACTTTGAATCTATTATGAACCTAAATAATTAATATATTTAAGTTAGGGTTCAAGTTTATCAAATTACAGTAGTCAAAAACCTTGTTTAGTCTCAAAATATGCTTGCTGTTATCATGTGGTCGGATGTGTGGTCAAACCTGTGGTCGCAATATATGAGACCACACACTGTGTGGTCGGACCTTGTGGTCGCATTTTGTGTGACCACACCATGAGACCACACCTTTCCTGGGAACTTCCCGAATAGCTGTGGTCGATGGTCGATCCTCTGGTCACCCTGTGGTCGACCACATACTGCGACCACATGATGTTTGGTTAGTTTTCATCTTTAATCTGAATTCTTCTTGACTCGATTCCTTGGCTCATCACTTGGGATCATCCTATGGTTATCATATGGCCATTATTTATAGTTTTTCATTAACCATTATCCCTAATCCATCCATCATTGTTATCCTTGAGATTTACTCAAAGGATAACATTGATCATATTGGTTTGACATCCCCAATCCACAATAGAAACCTTATTCAATAGAATCTACATCTACAGAGATAAGTTTCATACCTCACTTGTTGTAGGGAGCTAGAACCTTCTCTTGTAAAACCTTTCTCTCAGCCTTCTTCCCCAAATCTCCTTCTTCTCCTTCTCTTACTCTCTCTCTTTTCCTCTTAGGTTTAGAGTTTCAATTTGGGTTCTAAAAGAGTAAGAGAAACTGAGGAACGTCCCTTATATAGAGAGAAACCTCCATATAGAGTCATAAATTAATTAGGAAGGAGTCCCCCCTCAAATTAGGAAAGTTTCCTAAACACGGAGTCAGTTTAGCATTGTGTGGTCGCACGTGGGGTCGCAGAATCCGTCGACCACACGTCAAAAATATGCGACCACACATTGTCTGGTCTAATGTGTGGTCTCATGTTTGGTCGACCACACATATCGACCACACCCCTCAAAACTACTACCACATGACCAAAATTTTTTGGTTTAAAGTTTTTAACTGGTTGCTTCCACACGATCTAAAACAGTCAACCATACCAACTAAATTTGACTCATTGCTTACCTTATCTTGTGGTTTCTTCATACAATTGGTTCACTTGAGCCGATTATGATGGGAAGACCAGTCACGACACAAGAATGTAAGGTTAGACCGGGTTCGTGGCGTACGGGTCTTACAACTCCACCACCCTTAAAAAAAAATTTGTCCTCGAAATTTGCACATACGGATCTCACAACTCCCCCATCCTTAAAAGAAGATTCTTGTAAGACCCGCACTCTGAAAACCTGGTCTAAACCTTGGTTTTGTGTCGTGCCAGGTCTTCCAATCATCACCGAGCCAGACGGGGCAAGCGGATAACAAACAGGTACAAAATCGGACCGAAGTCGACCAATTATACCTGATTTTAGGTATACCGGTCGATGGTACCGGTCTTGGTACCGATCGACCGGTATGGCCTGCACAGCTATGTGCGGGAATTTGGAAATTGGTCTCTGCGGGTCCCGCTTTCCTGATTTTGATTCCTAGAAGTTTCCTAATCCTAGTAGGGTTACTAAACCCTATTTCTAGCCCATAAATACACCCTTAACCCTCCTCAAATCCTTTCCATTGTCTCTCGCAAACCCTAGAGAAGAGAAAGAGGTGGAAAAGGAGAAGGAGCTAGGAGGAAGAAGAAGGAGCCGTCATTACCGTTCGACGAAGCTCACGCTACGCCTGTCAACGGTAAGTGTTTGAATCCCTCTTCTTACCCTATGTTAGTTGTGTGGGTGGATCAATACCATGCAAAGTAGGTATTGATCTAAAACCCTAAGTTGGCCAATAAACCCTAAGTTGCCGTCAAACCCTAGATTCGAGTTTCGAGATGATATTCATCGAAACGAGACTTGAATGAGTTGGGGATAACTCTAACTCAAAGCCTAGACTTAGAATGGATAGGAGAAACCCTGAAAATCCATGGAGGGTGATCGTCGGCAGTCGAAAAACCCATGTATGGTCTTCCGGAGACATACCGGTCGACTATACCGGTTGCACATAGTGCGACCGGTATGTTGCGACCGCTACCTCTCGGGAGGTTGTCTATGGGGGACCGGCTGACCATACCGGTCGCCAGTCTTTCCCACAGAGCTGCGACCGGTACATGCCACCGGTCAGCTCTGTGAGGGTATTTTGTAACCATGTTGATTTCCGACCAACATGAAACCCTAAACAATATATTCTAATGAAACCCTAATAATATTGTAGGACTTTGTGACTTATCGTTTGGATCTTGCGACGTGGAGCAAGTTATCGAACGAGCGTCAAGTAAGGGTGACCTAAACCTAATAATTAATGGACAGTAAATCGTTGTTAATCATTGAATATCTATGATGTGATGTTTGTGCATATTCACATGCCATCCTTTACTTTCAGTTATTATTACTGTTTATGTATTGATAGGATGTGATTGTTAGGCATGTGATTGTTTTCATTAGTGCGTAGAGTGGGGCATGGGCCTGGGATCGCTCTTCACATTAGCACCTTTTGTAGTATTCTGTCTTAACATGCTTGGTACGGGTGGGGTATCAGGGGAAGGTCGTGGTACGGTGGTCTCCGATATTGATGTTGTCCCAGCCATTGTTGTGTGGTACTGTGGATTCCGAGTCGACGCTGGCTTGTCCACGATGCTTTAGCTCTATCTCTATGCCGTAGGGAGTTATGTTGGGATATGGTCTACCTGCGTTATGTTTCTATCTTAGTGTGTTAGTTGCGGATAGGGTATCAGGGGAGGTGTGGGAATGCCTTAGCTCTATCTCTATGCCGTAGATAGCTGTGCTGGGATAGAGCATACATTGATGACATATAGGATTGGTTAGTTGCGAGCCCAGTTTGCGAGCCCTGGCCAGTAGGGGCTTAGGTACTGGTATGGATAGAGTATCAGGGGAGGTACGGGGGTATCTTAGCTCTATCTCTATTCCATGATGGGTGCATGTGGGCCAATGGGGGTGTGATCCATGAGGTGCCACACACTCGTGTATAGAGGTGCGGGGGCCACCAAACCATTCTATAGCACATTGCAAACTTAAAACCAGTCCACAGCATAAAATTGATTGTTACTCATGCATAATCTTGTGAAACTGTCTGATTGTCTTACTGAGCTGTGTTGTGAGCTCACCCTTGTATATATACATGTTTTTAGATGTTGATGCAGGTTACACTGTGGACGACTATGTGAATGCTCCGGCGTACGGTGGTGTGGCTGCTCTGGATGTACAAGCAGGGGAGGATGAGCATGATGCTTCATGCGAGTGCCCTTTCTGTGTGTACTTGTGATGGATTTTTATTTAGTTGTTCCTGTTATTTTTGTTTGGTATTAAGAGATGTAAAAGATATTATAGTTTATGTTTGGATTTGAATAATTGGATATTTTATTTAAGTTATCAATAGATACTCAGTTCATTCTATTTAAAGTCTTCCGTTGTAATATTTATATTCTGATTGTTGGTTATGTGTAATGGTTTGTATGAATGGACACGGCCTATTCGAGATCCTGGTGTGAACCGTTGGTTCAATGACGGTTCACTCACACCATTCTGGTTGGATCAGAATTGGGGTGTGACAATTCTTCCTCAAAATTTAGATGTACCTTCTGAGTTGAATAGGTGGGAATACTATTTTTGCATTGCATCTTCCTCTTCCCATACAATCTTCTTCCCATCTTGGCTTTGCCAAGTTATCTTCATATAATAATTATCCCAGTTTTGGAGATGTTGTACCTTCCAACCAGTGAACTAGGCTGGTACCACTTCAATAGTTAAATCTTCTATCTAATCCAGTGGATCAGTGGTCAATACCTTTGATATGGATCTCCAATGTACTTCTTCAATAGAGACACGTGAAATACGTCATGCACACTAGACATGGACGGCGGTAACCCTAGTTGATATGCAACTTTTCTACGTCTCTCCAAAATTTTTATAAGGTCCAAAACATATATAGGATACAACTTTCCCTTCTTGTTGAATCATTTTAAACCATGCATAAGTGATATCTCCAAAAACACTTTGTCACTTATGGTGAACTTGAGGTCTTAACATCTCGTCTGCCACTCGATAGGTTTCTTCAATAGACTCAGGTCTTATAATTCCTTATTCTCCGATTTCATTCCTAAACAAAGGAATTCGGTATTTCTACCGTACCATGCTTCATAGGTGACATCTACATAATAGCTTGGTAGCAAATTCAATCCACATACAGCTTAGTTAGCCTCTCCAAAGCATATAGAGGTCGTATAGCAATGGAATGAGCTATCTTCATAAGGCGATTAACAATCACCCAAACTGCGTCAACCGATCTAAGAGTCAGTGGCAAATCGGTGACATAGTTCATTGTAATGCAGTTTCACTTCCAGAGTGGCTTCAATAGTGGTTGTAGTAAGCCATGTTGGTCTTTGTCTTTCAGCCTTTACTTGTTGATAATTCAATTACTAAAACATACATCTAGCCACAACTACTTCCATTCCCTTCCACCAAAATAATCTCTTAATGTTTTGGCATATTTTGTACTTTTAGGATGTACCCAATATGGAATAGAATGGGCTTTTAGCATTATCTTTTATCTATGATCAGCGTTTTTCACTTCAGGTATGCATAATCATCCTTTGTATCTCAGGACCTTTTTGCATCCGAAAGTAAGTCAGGGTTAGTTTTTTTTTTTTTTTAAATCTTCTTACACCACTCTTAGATATAGATCTAACAAAATTACTACCTTTACTTTGTCTATCAAATCAGAGACGATCTTTAACCTACAAACGTAAGCGAGGAACTATTGCTCCATAAGTTTATCCATAAGTTTCACTCAATTGGATCATCACAAGTTTCTATTATATGTTACTCTTCTTCCAATCTGAATTTATTGTTGTGAAACATAAGGCAGCATTTATACTGGGTCCTTCCTCAGACTTTATAATTCCCTTTTTGCTTAAGGCCTCAACTACTACATTAGCCTTGCTCGAGTGACAGTGAATATCGCAGTTTTAATCCTTCAAGTGTTCTAACCATCTTCTCTGTCTCATGTTCAACTCTTTTTGGTAAAGAGATAAATAAAACTCTTGTGTTCTCATTTAATCTAAAATTCTTCTCCATATAGATAATGTCTCCAAGTCTTGATTTCATAATTCATCACTGGTAATTCCAAGTCATGAGTAGGGTAACTCTTCTCATGCTCCTTCAGTTTTCTTGAAGCATATGCAATCGCTTATTTAACTTGCATCAACTAGCATCCTAGATCCAATCTAAAAGCTTCGATGTATAGGATAAAAGGTTCCCTTGGTACATGAACGATCAAGATGGGAGCTGATATCAACCTTGTTTTTAGAGTTTAGAAACATTCTTCACACTTATCAGTCCAAATAAACTCCTCTTCCTTCCTGGTTAGCTTGGTAAGAGGTATTGCGATCCTAGAGTAGTCCTTTATGAATCGTCTGTAATAACTAGTTGAACCCAAGAACTTCTGATCTCTGCAATGTTCTTAGGCGCTTTTCACCTTACTATTACTTCTATCTTAATAGGGTCCACCTTTGTTACTTTTGATGGTACTATGTGACCTAAGAAGATCACTTAGTTTAACCAGATCTTACACTTCTTGGACATAGTATAAAGCTTCTCCTTTCTCAACTGTTGTGAGACAGCTCTAAAATTCATTATAGGACTTTCTTCGTCTTTGGAAAAAACCAATATATAGTCTACAAAACTATGACTGACGTGTCCTATACATCATAGAATACCCGGTTCATAAGTTCTATAAAATATGTAAGGGCATTGGTTAATCCAATAACATAACCAGGGACTCATAATGCTCATTCCCAGTTTTAAAAAATATCTTCGAAATATCGCTGTCCAAATTCTTCAGCTGAAGAAATCTTGACCGAAGATCAATCTTAGAAAATACCTTTGCTCCTTGCAACTGTTTAAACAAGTCATCGATTTGAGGTAGTGGATATCGATTCTTGATCTTGAGCTTGTTCAATTCTCTATATTTTATACACAGATGAACACTACCATCCTTCTTCTTTATGGGCCACACCAGTGCTTCCCAGGTGGTAAACTGGATTGGATTAAACCTTAGTCTAATAACTCTTGTAGTTCAGTCTTTAGTTCCTTCAATTTTATAAGAGCTATTCTATAGGGTGCTATAAGCATCCCATTTTTGCTACCCTCAGCATAAGTGAACCCATATGGTAGGTTTCTGGCTTTTAACCCAAAGGTTTGTGATTCTCTAATGAACCCCATAGCAGGGTCATAGGATATTACCTACTTGGATGTATAAGTTGTAAAATTATCTTCAAAATGAGACAGGAATCATCAAATTCTGACATCAAACAAGGAAGATATCACAGTTTGAAAGTGCAAGGGTATTTACGTAATTATCGTATGATGCATGCATTATCATTTAAACTTCAAATCATCATTTCTTGGTCACCTGATATCGGAATCAGATGATTCAAAGGCTAATATTACTTATTTTCAGTCCTCTTCAAAGTGGACGTGAAAAATCCCAAGCAAAGGTCATCGGTGGGCCCCATGCAAGCTTTCATGCAAAATTATCAATAGAACTTCAAAGCTTCATATCTTTGCCGTTCTACGTCGGATTCAGATGATTCCAAGGCCATTATTCTTCATTTGTGATGTTCTACAAAGTGGAAGTGAAAAATCTCAGGGTAGAAGTCTCCGAAAGGTCCCATGCAAAATTACACATGGAAATGGTCATTTAATCTTTGAAAATTCATATTTTGGTCACCCCATATCCAAATCAGGTGATTTCAGTTTCATTATGTTCCATTTTTAGTATTCTACAAAGTGAATGTAAAAGATTTCCGATAGAGGTCTCCGAAGGATCCCATGTAGAATGGTTAGTCAAATTATCGATAATTGGCCTGCTTAAACTTTAGAAATTCATAAGTTGACCATTTTATTTTTGAAATGAGGTGATTCAAGTTTCAATATTCCTCATTTTTAGTGTTCTATAAAGTGAACATAGAAAATTTAGAATAGAGGCTATCGAAAAATTTCATGTGGAATGATGGCAGAAATAAACTATGAAATGATAGAAAAAAGTCAAATTTGGTCCAAACTAGTTCAACCCAACTTAGTCTAACTCAGTCCGACCCAGTTCAGACCAATCCAGACCAAGTCACGTCAGCCCATATGCATGCATTTCTTTTACATATATATATTTATATAATGTATGATATATTATTATATATAATATATATATATATATATATATATATATATATATATATATATATATATATATATATATATATATTATAGGAGCAAAAAAAGGAAAAAACGTGAGAAGAGAAGGGTTTCTAAAAGAAGCCGTGGGAAAGAGAGAGGGAGAAGGAAAAAAGGAAAGAGAGAGGGAGAAGAAAAAAAGGAAAGAAGAAAAGGGTTTCTAGAAAAATGTGAAAAGAGAGAGGGAGAAGAAGAAAAGGAAGGAAGAGAGAAGAAGAAAAAAAAGGAAAGAAAAGGAAAAAAGGAAAAAAAGAAAGAAAAAAAAGAAAAAAACCTAAAAAACATGAAAAGAGAAAGGGAGAAGAAGAAAAGGAAAGAAGAGAGAAGGAAAGAAAAGGAAAAAAAGGAAAAAAAGAAAAAAAAAAGAAAAAAAAACATTTTCTAGAAGAGAAAACGTGAAAAGAGAGAGGGAGAAGAAGAAAAAGGAAGGAAGAGAGAAGGAAAGAAAAAAAGAAAAAAAACATTTTCTAGAAGAGAAAATGTGAAAAGATAGAGGGAAAAGAAAAAAAGGAAAGAGAGAGGGAGAAAAAAAAGGAAAGAAGAGAAGAAGGAAAGAAGAAGAAAAGGAAGAAAGAGAGAGGAAGAAAAAGGTTTTCTAAGAGAAGAAAGAGGAGGCCATGAGTTAGAGAGAAGAGGGAAAAAAGAGAAGAGGAGAGAGAAAAAAACGTGAGAGAGGGAGAAAGAAAGTAGAAGAAGAAGAGAAAAGAAAGAAAAGAGAAGAAGGAAAGAGAGAAAGATAAGAGAGAAAGGAGCATAGAAGAGGAGAATGAGGATTCAACATCAAAAATTTTGATACGATCTCCAAAAATCCTACATCGAAGGTTTTGCTCCATTTGAGCACAAGGTTGGTACCCTAAAACGAATTTAGGGGTCTTTAGAATGCATGAATGTTGATTTTGCTTGAAAAAAACTAATTTTTATTAAATCTCGATCAGGAATATTCTATTGCATGCATGTTGATGTTAAGATGCTCATGTCTAGCATTTTTTATGTATGATGATTTGTTTGAACTATTCAATGATGAAGCTTTGAATGTTATATGATGATGTTTGATGTTTTTAACAAATTTTTCAAAGTGGATTTCTAATATGAAATTTCATGATTTAGGATCCAAATTTAGGATGTGCATCTCATGTGGTTTTTCATAGATTTTGAAGCCCAAATTTTTATGAGATTCTCTCTGATATGTTACAAGACTCCCCTAGAAATTTAGTCCCATTTGGAATTGAGAAAGTCTACCAAATTTTTTTTTTCTTTGGCATTGCTGTCCTACTCGGATATAATGCAATCTCTTATCAAAAAGTCTCTAGAAAAGGGTGTTATGGACATAATTAAAAAAGTAACTTCATATGAATTTTTTAGATATGGAAGTCTTCTAAAAACAGGCATTGGTTTAGGGTTTTTTTGATTTTTTATTGAATTGATATTGATTTTTAAGTGCATAGTGCTCTGATTTTGAATCTGTTAGAATATACTAATTTGCATGATTGAAAATGATCTTTTTTCACAAAGAGAATGTTTTGTTTTCACTTATTTTTCTTGATGAAATTTTAGATATGTTAGTTATCTACATGGACATATGTCTGGATTTAATTTTCATTAAGTATGAGATTTTATACAGAATTTATGGTGCAACTGGTCAAAAATCTAGAATAGACTTGACCAGTACACATATCCGGTCTTGTGACATTCATTTGACCTATTTTTACTCTCTGTTGGGATTCAACCCTTTCTGATAAAATATAGTATGTCAAGTCATCTTTCTGTGAAAAAACATAGAACTTGATTTGAGTTACAGAATACTTACTTATGGTCATTTTGGTGTAATGTGACAAAATCTAAAAGCAGTTCATAGTTTGTCCAATATTTGAAACTTTGTGTCACAATTTTGAAATTTTTTAGTCATTAATCATTCCAAATGTCTTCATTAAAGTTACAATATTTTCAAAGAATTTATTAAACATATGTTTTTGATAATTTTGGATTTTTCAGAAATGTTTCATTGATGTCTCATTCACTGTAACATGCAATTGATTGCTTGAGTGAATTCTATCATATTTGATTGCATACTTGCTATATTTAGAGTATCTATATGCCATATTTGGATAAATGGCTATATTTAGAGCATTCATATGCTTTGTTTGGATTGTGCACATAACATGTTTGCCATATTCCATGTGTTGCTATATTTGGTAGAATAAATGATTTTTATCCGATTTAGCAAAATCTTGATAATTATCATTTTTAAGTCTTACTATGCTTAGAAAATAGCATATAAGATCTTACCTTTATTTGGATAATTCATGCCATATTTTGCATTATATGTTAGGTACTTACCATATTGATATATAGATGCATACATTAATTTCTTACCATGTTAGGTCTTACCATGCTTAAAAAATTACATATAAGATCTTACCTTTTTGGATAATTCATGCCATATTTTACATTTTATGTTTGGTACTTGCCATTTTGATATATAGATGCATATATTGATTTCTTGCCATATTAGGTCTTGCTATGCTTAGATTAGCATATTTGATCTTGCCATATAGGTTCTTGCCTTATTTGTAATACATGTCATATTAGGAGATTTTTAACAATCTTGCTATATGTGTATTTCTTGCCATAAATGTATTATATGTCATGCTTAGATAGAATATTTATTTTTGATAATAATTTAATTTATGCAACTTCCTAGTTGAACTGCCATGTATGCACACTTCTAGAAGAGAATCTAGGCGTAGGGACGTGCATTTAGGCACCCACATTCTTGGGAAGGACATAATAAGAAATAATAAAAATCTTAACAAAGAAAGAGAATGCTTTGCCAAACCTTCCAAAATTAGAGCTTAGGATGAAAAGGGTAGCTCAGGACGATTTTTGCCTCTCAGTAAATCCTAAACCTAGAACAGGTTCTAAATCTTAAACCTAGAATAGGTTCTCAATCCTAAACCTATAATAGGTTCTAAACCCTAAACCTATAATAGGTTCTCAATCTTTAACCTATAACAGGTTATCCCATCAGCCCGAACTACGCAGATTCTGAGTTCTAGGTCAAACCCTAGGATACATAGGCAATTTGGGATAATCCCAAATTCGGATCCACACCTTAATCCACTCAGACTATCCATAGATCCACTAGGATATCCATCTAAATTTTGACTCAAATAGGGTTATCCATATTTTGACCCAAATAGGGTTATCCACATTCTAACCCAGAGAGGGTTATCCATATTTTGACCCAATTAGGATTATCCACATTCAAACCTAGAAAGGGTTATCCATTCTTAGATCTACTAGGACTATCTATCAATTCGTATGGACTATCCAAATACCAACCCATAGGGTTTCTCATCTTTTCAAGCATAAATTTCAACTTGAACAATGAACTTAATCATGCACAAGCATAAATCATAGCCATAAACTTTAATCACACCTGAACTATGATGGTGAACCTGATTTTCAGAATAATTCTGTGATACGTAGGCAATCTGATGGATATAGATTCGATTAAATGATATCAAACCACTTGGTTTGGTTCGGTTTAATAGATAGAGTCTAGTATAGGAAAGGTATAGGAGATCGATTTCGATCGGACGGTTTGGGTGCCTAACCCCTTCCCATAATCGTAACCTAACGCTTACCCAATCTCTGATGGACGAGAAATCCAATCTAAGGGTCATGAGTCATTCGAAGTCTTACCTTAGGATAAAATTTCACATTTCTAAGGTCCTATACCTTAATCTAGGTGGCGACTTCCAAAAAAAACAATTCATCTTTGTCCTCACAGTGGCGACTCCACTGGGGATATAAACGTCATACTCCTAAATGAAAACTTTCCTTGTGTGAATTGGATCCTAGCTCTTAGGATACTATATTTATGCTTGTATAATATTGTTTTGGGGGGAATGGGTTCAGTCACACATTCGTGCGAGTAGCCGAACCGGGTCCCATGCATATGGGGCAGCCCACTAGGAAACACACAACCTTGGCCTATACTTTGTGAGATCACAATCGGCGAGCAACCTCCAACGAGCATTTTTTGGGTCCGCCTGGGAATGCGTTATGCTACTCCATGTCGCTTGATTCTTGCAACATAGTATATAAAGGGATTGGGAGCCCATTATTCATCGTGCATTCGGTGATAGGTTACCCTGTCCTTGTCAAGGTGGCCTTTTCTGTATTAACCCATATTGTAGCCCAATGTTTGTTATTTTTTGTTCATCCCTGAACCAACCCAGTAAAATCTGCTTAACCATGACATCCATGTCTGAGACATCGAATTTCTGTCCATTTTTGTCCTCGATTGGTCAACATGTTAGAATCTACACGATGAGCATCTTGAACTCTCACCCATTGGGAGTATGAGGTATGTATACACCTGTTCTACATCATAGTAGACAGTCACTATACACCCTCCATTAAGTAAGATCGATGTGTATAACCTCTCATTGTTAACACGTCGATTTCAAAAAATGAGCAGAAAATCCCTATCAAGACATAGATGTCATGGTCAAGAAGAAATTTACTAGTTTGTTCCTCCATGAACCACTTTTGCTAACCATCCCTAATAAGGACAATGGATTAATATATCCATTTCAATTTCATTGAATTCGGTAACCCAAGTGGCCAGACCTTGGTACCACTGATTATTCATTTTTAAAATCACGAGGTCCCAAGACCGAACACATGGCTTAACCGAATTCAACTAAATTAACTCGGATAATGTTTACCCAATCGCCCTTATGAGGGAGCTAACTTTGTTTGGTTAAGTCATCTTTGATTGTGCATGTGACTTCTTCCATTCCTCTAGATGTCTAGAATCTTGATATTCCTCCATTGGGTTTCAATGCCTTTGGAAAAGAGAATCAAACTGCAACCATATCCACCTTTTTAAGGTGAGAGGCCCCTACAACTAGGGAATTGTCTTGATCTCTCACCTTGAGATCCATCCATGTTATCTTTCTAAATGAATCAATGGAAGCCATAAATCTATATCTTGATTGAACATCAAATTTTGTAAGAAAGGAGGAAACCAGATTTGAGAACACAATTAGTAACTCAGTCAATCTCGTCCAATAGAGCATTCAGTTTAGGCAGCGACAAGCACCTATACCTGAAAAAGTTTACAATACTCCCGTATAGTTAGTCCTTGGGCTTACTCAAACATCATATTCAATTCATCTCAAAATCAATGTGAGATTTAGTCCCTAGGCAAATCCAATCACCGTTCTTAATGCATCTCGGAATTAAAGAAAGATTCAGCCCCTAGGAAAATCCAATCACTGTTATCAATTCATCTCAGAATTGAGGAGAGATTTAGTCCCTAGGCAAATCAAATCACCATTCTCCATTCACCTCTGAATTAAGGAGAATTTCAATCCCTTGGCAAATCCAATCACCGTTCTCGATTCACCTCTGACTTAAGAAGATATTTAATCCCTAGGTAAGTCCAATCACCCTTCCTGATTCACCTTTGAATTAAGGAAAGATTCAGCCCCTAGGCAGGTCCAATCATCATTTCGGTTCATCTAGAATTAAGGAAAGATTCAGCCCCTAGGTAGATTCAATCACATCCAGTTCATCTCAGAAGCAAAAAAAATATTTAGCCCCTAGACAGGTCCAATCATCATTTCGGTTCATCCAGAAATAAGGAAAGATTCAGCCCCAAGGCAGATTCAATCACATCCAGTTCATCTCAGAATCAAAAAATATTCAGCCCCTAGGCAGGTCTAATCATCATTTCAATTCATCTAGAATTAAGGAAAGATTCAGCCCCTAAGAAGATTCAATCACATCCAGTTCATCTCAGAATCAAAGAAATATTCAGCCCCAGATTCAACCACCATTTTCGGTTCATGTCAGAACTAAGAAAAGTTCCATTCATCTGAATTCAATTAGCCACAAGGCTTATCCAACCATCAACTTTGGTTAAGGTTCTGATTCGGGTCGGAACTAGGAAAAGTTCCATTCATCTGAATTCAATTAGCCGCTAGGCTTATCCAACCATCAACTTTGGTTAGGGTTCTGATTCATGTTGGAACTTGGAAAAGTTCCATTCATCTGAATTCAATTAGCCACTAGGCTTATCCAACCATCAACTTTGGTTAGGATTTTAATTCATGTCGAAACTAGGAAAAGTTCCATTCATCTGAATTCAATTAGTCACTAGGCATATCCAACCATCAACTTTGGTTAGGGTTCTGATTCATGTTGGAACTAAGAAGAGTTCCATTGGCCAACCATCAACTTTGGTTAGAGTTCTGATTCATATTGAAACTAAGAAGAGTTCCATTCATTTGAATTCATTTAGCCACTAGGCCTGTCGAACCAGCAATTTTGGTTCAGGTTCTGATTCATGTTGGAATTAAAAGAGTTCTATTCATCTGAATTCATTTAACCACTAGGCCTGTCCAACCAGCAATTTTGGTTCAGGTTCTGATTCATGTTGGAATTAAAAGAGTCCCATTCATCTAAATTCATTTAGCCACTAGGCTTATCCAACCATCAACTGTGGTTCAAGTTTTGATTCATGTTGGAACTAAGAAAAGTTCCATTCATTTGAATTTAATTAGCCCCTAGGCTTGTCCAACCACGAACTCCAGTTTAGTTTTTGATTCATGTTGGAACTAAGAAAGGTTTCATTCATATGAACTCAATGTGAGCATGAGTTAGCCTCTAGGCCTGTTCAACCATTACCTTTGGTCCATGTTCCATTTCATGAAGGAATCGAAGAGAATTTCAGTCATTTTAACTCAATCAATCCATTATCTCTAGCAATTAGAGTCCAATCCATGATTGTCATCCTTGGCCTCTATCAATCGGAACCCAACTCAAGCAATCTTTGCCTCTAGCAATTAGAGCCCAGTCCATGACTGTCAATCTTGATCTCTATCAATCAGAGACCAATTCAAAGTCAATCTTGATCTCTATCAATTAGAGACCAGTTTAAAGTCAACCTTGTCTCTATTAATTGGAGATCAATTCAAAATCCACCTCTGGCTCTATCAATTAGAGCCCTATGTCTATCATAGCCCAGTGCTTCAAGTTAGGATCGCTTGTTAGGAATGGTGAATAAGAAGCATTCCCCATTGCTTGTCGGGAAGATCAGTTCCAGATTCTGGAGCCATCAGAAACCATGAACCTTCAGCTATAATAGTGCTATTCCATCATGGGCATTTCTGCCCCATTGGCCAAGGAAATGCTAGAATCTAGAGAGTTGCCCTCATATTTCTCATTATTCAAAGAGAATGAATGGATTTTTTTCAAATAGTAGGTTAAACCAAAGAAGAGATCCAACATACCCTAGACTAGGATAAAAACCAGAATCACGGCTAGGGAATGGTCCAACGATAAAACCCTTAACCTATAAACTGGGGCATGAACCAGATTGACCTTGGGCCTGAATTGAGTGGTTCAATGAGGAAAGCCCTTGAGCCCTAAGTTGGGCATGAATCAAATTGACCTTGGACCCAAATTGAGTATGGTTCAATGAGGAAAAGCCCTTGAGCCCTAAGTTGGGCATGAACCAGATTGAACTTGGACCCAAATTGAGTATGGTCCAATGAGGAAAGCCATTGAGCCCTAAGTTGGTCATGAACCAGATTGACCTTGGACCCAAATTGAGTATGGTCTAATGAGGAAAGCCATTATACCCTAAACTGGGGCATGAACCAAATTGACCTTGGACCCAAATTGAGAGTGGTCTAATGAAGAAATCCATTGAACCCCCTAAGCTGAGGCATAAACTAGTCTAATCTTGGACTCAAAATAGTGTAGTGCATTGGTGATACCCCTTGCTCCCCAAGATGGGGCACAAGCTGGAATGATTTTGAGCTCAACTAGAAGCGGTCCATTGATGAATCCATTGAACCCCAAACTGGGGCATGAACCAGAGTAACCTTGAGCTTAAAAAGTAATAGTTCGGTTATGAATGGATCCCAAACTGAAAAAAAAAAGAAAAAAAGAAAAAGGGTAAGAATTGTATGGAACACTGAAAGGTAGGCATCTTGCACCTATTGATGGAAGGGCATGATGAGTCCTACTGTTAGAGCTCTGAAGGAAGATTTATTTCCACAACAACTGAAGGTGGTCGTCGAAGGCGTTATGCCCAACTGGAGCCGCTTGGACGAACTAGTTGTTTCAACTTTCTATTATCGGTATTCGATAAGTCATCCATGTCTGGGTCCAAGATTGATATGCTTGTTGACAAGTCCAGTCCAATCTGCCCTGTAAGTAAAAGAAAATCACCCCATTTGAGATTTCAAACTCTGTGCTTTGTCTCTTTCATACATTTCCTCCCAGTTTTATACATCCTCCTATTCTACATGTGCAGTCAATTCTGACTCTGAAGATGATTGAAACGATGAGCCATCCCTTGAACTTCTATGCCACCTGGCCTCTTAAGAAAGAAAGGTCTAACCCGTCTGGGAAAGATTAAATGATCAATCGGGAGACACAAGAGTACTCTTAAGAAACATGTGTTGGAAAAGTTACCATTTGTTCTACCTGTGAAAAGATTCCAAGGAAAGTTTTAGATAGTAACAGATCATATCAGCAGGTTAGCCAATCAATACAAATGAGTGGAGGACAGATGTGCCACCAAAAAGATGGAAATACTAAAGTTCTTACAAAGTACATCATCTGCAAGCAAGAGATACATGATGAATGATCAATCTCAAAATCAAAGAATGAGGTCATAAGAATACCAAAAAAAAAAAAAAAAAAAAAAAAAAAAAGAAATTCAAGCCTATGTTTTATCTACATCAATAATGGGAGGTAGTCACACCAGACAGAAGGTGATGATTAACTTCCAGAGGATAGCATACAGATTCACCATTCAGATAAAATCGGATCTAGATGAGCAGTCAAATGTTCATAAAGTTTACAGATGATCAGAGTACTAACTGGGGCAAAGATGCTCTATCTGATTAGAAATGTTTGGAAGAAGAAGATTCAAATCCAATATTGAAAGTCATGATTCAACTTTGCGATCAAGCGAAACACTGCATTATGTGGCCTCCACATTCAGAAAAAAAATAGTAAGATGTTGAATGGCATTTGAGTTCGACAGTAAGCCAATTGTCCCTCTCACTTCAAGAGGATGGTAGTTCAAATTAAAGCCTGATACCAAGTTCGATCGTTCGTCGAGATCTACAACACATTGGACTGGACTTTTGATTTTGTCCAATTACATCCCGCCTTTACAGGAGACAATCTCATCACTTCTTCATCATCAGAGAAAGATTTCTCATCGGCATTAGACTCTCTCTCCCATCCATCAATCCGACGGCCTTCCAAGGAGTCTCTATCACAAGCCCTTCTTTTGATTATCAGTTTTATGGCATTGTATCTTGTGATCATGTCATCATTTTATGTATAAATTTATGAATCAGGCTGGAACTCTCATATGTCGATCATTACATCCGACGGCTTCCCAAGGTTCCTATAAACCCTTCATTTCTTAAGCCAATAAAATGGGATCTTCTCAGGAAGATAAATCCATTCTACATAAACAACCAAACACTCTCCCAATGGTAGACCCATGTGGACAGTTTCACATCAGTTCTCCCGGACCTTCAACATCAATGCTTGTCAACAAACTTAAAAGTTTCAGGCCCAGATATGATCGAGACTGATTCAGCATCTCGATGTAGTTTGTTGAGACACGTGTTCCATCTGAACTTCTCCAAGAAAGGAAAACATAATTCAGCACCATTTTTAATTTTGGTGTGGGACTGCATTTTCCTAAGGTCGCTTTTAGTGATGATTCAAATAGCTGCCCGCCTATCAATGCGTGTAGGTGTCAACTTAAAAAGTGGGGCAAGGCTATCCATTTGTCATGAAAGTCATGCCGTTTGGACTTCCCCTAAGGGTTTCAGACCATTGGATAGGACCATAATTTTGGCAATATCTTCACCATATTAGGACTCTTTATTTAACCCAAGATGGGGATTGCAAAAAAAAAAAAAAAAAAAAAAAAAAAAAAAAAAAAACCTCAACAAAGAAAAAGCAGCCCAAGAAACCTCAATGAGCAATCCATAATACCTCAATGGGGATAGGCAACCTGATGCAACCCTAAAGATTGCCCTCATTGGCCCTTCATAGAAAAATTCAGTGGTTCATGTGGACAAGTGTCATACCCAGTCTACCCTCCATAAGCAAAGGAACCCCTCTTGCTCTCCAGTGAATCATACTCAGAGGAGTTGAACAAACCATCATCTGTTGGGCTCCATAGCATTGCCTTTCAACAAAATTTTATCTTCAAATCCTTTTGTCAAGGACTAGTTATGGATGTAGCCAAATTCATCAAATCATCGGTTCCCTCATTTTCAAGATTCAATAAGGGTTTATCTAAGAAGTCACTTTCTGCAATCAATCTGTCAATCTTCCCTTGACCTTGGAAGCATGGTCAAATTTTGGATGCAATCCAAATTTAACCTAGTTTCAACTTAGTTAGATTGCCCGTTTCCTTTTCTCTTGCCCCTAGCACACTATAGTAGCGGTCTGTCACAACATGCAGACACTGGGGCATAGATATACCCTATGTAGAGGAATTGAACTTGATCATGAGCCTTACATCTAGGATCCATTATCTAGTCTGAAGTCACTCTAGTCAATAGAAGTAGGCCCGTCCAAGTTGGTTTTTGCCAATTTCTCAGTTCTCCCAATCCTGTTGATGAAGAAAATCCAATGTGGTCGCTCACCTGTTAGGATTTAGTCATCAAATTCTCTGAAGGAACACTTCAAATCCTTTGCTCCTCGTGCCTACTTTGGGGCCATGGTTCATTCATCTTTCAAAATTGGCACAACAATGTTGCAAAGCCCTGAGCTTTTCATGAGCCTAGATCAAGGGCCAAACCCATGTCACATTTCATCGCCACTTGGATGTTCTACCAAATTTGGTCTACCATAGTGCACAGTCAAAGAACATAGTTGACCAGATGTCCCTCGATAGTTTAACACCAGGGTCAATCAATAAAATCACTTTGGATAGAGACTGTCAAGCTCCCCTCATTCTTATCCAAAATCCTTGCTAGAGTTTCTTTCAATCCAAAATCCAACAACACCAATGATGGCTAAAGAAAATCATCACTTTCAAATTACATGGAACCCTTCCAAGGGACCAACCAAGTCATCACTAACATGCTAAAATTGAGTTAAACTTGTAGTACCAGGTCATAAATGGCAAAATTCAAATCTAAGTATCATGCCAGGAAAGTCCATGACACCATTTCCATTGATTCCATGTTTTATGCCTTCACCAACAAAGCAGGGGCAAAAACCTTGGAAAACTGCCAAGGAATTCACCATCATTTCAAAGATGTCGAGCACTTTATAGGTTCAAAGTCAAGAGACTTCCAAGATGGGTAAGATTTTAACCCTAAAGGTTCAAAGTCATCAAAGACTTCATCTATGGGTCACTTTTGAGCATCCTAAAGGTTCATAGCAATAAAGCTACTTAAGAGGATATTCTAGTTTCTATTCCCGAGGGTTCATAGCCATAGAGCTTCCAAGAAGGATATTCTAATTTTCAATCCCGAAGGTCTAAAGCTAATAGGAACTTCAAAGATGAATCATTCAGTATCACCCTATAAGTGACCTTCTGAGTTCTTGCTCATTTCAGAATCAATAGCAAATTCCTTACCCTAAAAGTGACCTTTTGAGTTCTTTCTCATTTCATAATCAAATGCAGAGCCTAAGCTCATCCAAAGATCAAATCAATCTCAGCCTATAAGTGAATCAATTGCAGAGCCCTAGCTCATCCAAAGTTCAAATCAATCTCAGCCTATTAGTGAATCAAATGTAAAGCCCAAGCTCATCCAAAGATCAAATCAATCTCAGCCTATAAGTGAATCAAATGCAAAGCCCTAGCTCATCCAAAGTTCAAATCAATCTCAGCCTATTAGTGAATCAAATGTAGAGCCCAAGCTCATCCAAAGATCAAATCAATCTCAGCCTATAAGTGAATCAAATGTAGAGGCCAAGCTCATCCAAAGATCAAATCAATCTCAGCCCATTAGTGAATAAAATGCAGAGCCCTAGCTCATCTAAAGTTCAAAACAATCTCAGCCTATTAGTAAATCAAATGTAGAGCCCTATCTCATCCAACGATAAAGTCAACCCAGCCTATAAGTGAATCAAATGCAGAGCCCTAGCTTATTCAGAAAATCAATCTCAGAATCTTAATCAAAAGAGCCTCAGTTCAATCAAAGAAAAGACAACAAGTCCTCTATCCAAACAAATCAAGCCGAGCTTAAGCTCGTGCAGCCAGCCTTGTATTCACAGCCTAGCTCCATACAAGAAGAGGTTCCAAGCCTACAAACCAGCCTTGTATTCACAGCCTAGCTTCGTACAAGAAGAGGTTTATCAGTCTACAAATGGATCAAGCCGGGTTCAAGCCCGCATGTACCTTGCAACATGAGTCCCACCTCAGTAAGAAGAGGTTCTCAACCTACAAATGAGTCTTGTATTCACAACCTAGCTTCATACAAGAAGAGGTTTATCAGCTTACAAATGGGTCAAGTCGGGTTCAAGCCCGCACATACCTTGCATCATGAGTCCCACCTCAGCAAGAAGAGGTTCCCAGCCTACAAATGAACCTTGTATTCATAGCCTAGCTTCATACAAGAAGAACAATCATCAATTTTCTAAGAAGAGCAAACCTTCTTGCCAGTCGAACTATGTTCTGGGCTTGATTTCTAGGACACCCTTAGAATACGTCGGCAGTTTAAGACAAATTACCCTAAGTGCAGCCCAATAAGCAATCTCACTCATATAAAAAATGTGGTTCTTTTATCTTTAGCTTTCAATTGGTAACAATCTTGGCTAAAGAGGGGCATCTATAAGCACCCCATTTTTGCTACCCTCAGCATAAGTGAACCCATATGGTAGGTTTTCGGCTTTTAACCCAAAGGTTTGTGATTCTCTAATGAACCTCACAGAAGGGTCATACGATATTACCTATTTGGATGTATAAGTCATGAAATTATCTTCAAAATGAGACCAGAATCATCAAATTCTGACATCAAACAAGGAAGATATCACAGTTTGAAAGTGCAAGGGCATTTACGTAATTATCGTATGATGCATGCATTATCATTTAAACTTCAAATCATCATATCTTGGTCACTTGATATCAGAATCAGATGATTGAAAGGCCAATATTCCTTATTTTTAGTCCTCTTCAAAGTTCGCCAAGAGCCAAAGTGAGCCCTTACACTCCCGTGACACTGACTATCTTCCTTCTTCGGTTGTATTCCATCCCGAGACACACGATCATTTTGGAAACGCCCGGGGGGAGGATAGAAGGGAGTTACCCATCTAATAACATCGGGGAAGTTGGCTATTCTCGCCTCGACTTGGCGACTTCTTGCTTATAGTCGCGAAGACGTACGGACTTTAGCATCAATGGGGAGCCCAGAATCATCCATCATCCTTCAGCCAAATCTTTCAATTAGAGCCCCACAGGGGTTCCACCTATCGAACCAGAGAGCAGTGTTCGATCCAGACCTCCGGGCCAGCAGTGAACGAAGTGTGAAAGTAGAGAGAGAAGCGAATAAAAAACCCTCCACCGGCCAAGCCAAACTCCAGCTAAGCTAATAGTCAACTTGGCTCTTGTTTGTGGCCTTCCCTCTCTCCGGGGTAGCTAGATCAGTCGCAATAGTCCTTCTTAGTAAACTACAGCCTCGTTGTTAATTGACTATTGACTCGCCCTCACACCACAAGCTCGATAACTAGTGCGGGAATGCTGGCTTGTATAACAGCCCTTCCAGTCTCGGAATAGGCTGGGGTAGCATAAGTGATCAAGGGGTGGTAACTCATATCACGGGAGGAAACTTTGCGCAGAGTTCCATTACTATCAATGGGTGGCTTCGTGATTTTTTATGGGCACAGGCATCCCAGGTAATTCAGTCTTATGGTTCTTCATTATCTGCATATGGCCTTTGGACGTGAAAAATCCCAGGCAAAGGTTACTGGTGGGCCCCATGCAAGCTTTCATGCAAAATTATCGATAAAACTTCAAAGCTTCAAATCTTTGTCGTTTTACATCGGATTCAGATGATTCCAAGGTCATTATTCTTCATTTGTGATGTTCTACAAAGTGGACGTGAAAAATCCCAGATCCCATACACAAGGTTGGTACCCTAAAATGAATTTCGGGGTCTTTAGAATGCTTGAATGTTGATTTTGCTTGAAAAAGGCTTATTTTTATTAAATCTCGATCAGGAATGCTCGATTGCATGCATGTTGATGTTAGGATGCTCATGTTTAGCATTTTTTATGTATGATGATTTGTGTAAACTATTCAATGATGAAGCTTTGAATGCTATATGATGATGTTTGATGTTTTTGACAAATTTTACAAAGTAGATTTCTAATCTGAAATTTCTAGATTTAGGATCCAAATTTAGGACGTGCATCTCATGTGGTTTTTCTTAGATTTTGAAGCCTAAATTTCTAAGGTATTCTCTCTGATATGTTAGAAGACTCCCCTAGAAATGTTGTTCCATTTGGATTTAGGAAAGTCTATCAAAAAAATTATTCTTTGGCATTGCTGTCCTACTCGGATATAATGTAATCCCTTATCAGAAAGTCTCTAGAAAAGGGTCTTATGGCCATAATAAAAAAAATAACTTCATATGAATTTTTTAGATATGGAAGTCTTCTAAAAACTGTCACTCGATTTTTTTGATTTTTTGTTCAATTGATAATGATTTGTAAGTGCATAGTGCTCTGATTTTGAATCTGTTAGAATATACTGATTTACATGATTGAAAAGGATCTTTTTTCACAAAGAGAATGTTCTATTTCACTTATTTTTCTTGATAAAATTTTATATATGTTAGTTATCTACATGGACATATGTCTGGCTTTATTTTTCATTAAGTATGGGATTTTATACGGAATTTATGGTGCAACTAGTCAAAAATCTAGAACAGACTTGACCAGTGCACATATCCGGTCTTGTGGCATTCATTTGACCTTTTTTTTACTCTCTGTTGGGATTTGACCTTTCAGATGAAATATAGCATGTCAAGTCATCTTTCTGTGAAAAAAATAAGAACTTGATTTGAGGTACAGAAGACCTACCTATGGTCATTTTTGTGTAATGTGACAGAATCTGAAAGCAGTTATAGTTTGTCCAATATTTGAAACTTTGTGTCACAATTTTGTACTTTTTTTGTCATTAATCATTCCAAATGTCTTCATTAAAGTTACAATATTTTCAAACAACTTATTGAACATATGTTTTTGATAATTTTGGATTTTTCAGAAATGTTTCATGATGTCTCATTCACTGTAACATTTAATTGATTGCTTGAGTGAATTCTACCATATTTGATTGCATATTTGCTATATTTAGAGTATCTACATGCCATATTTGGGTAAATGGCTATATTTAGAGCATTCATATACTTTGTATAGATTGTGCACATACCATGTTTGCTATATTCCATGTGTTGCTATATTTGGTAGAATAAATGATTTTTACCATATTTAGTAAAATCTTGATAATTACCAATTTTAAGTCTTACTATGCTTAGAAAATAGCATATAAGATCTTACCTTTATTTGCATAATTCATGTCATATTTTACATTCTATGTTTGGTACTTATCATATTGATATATAGATGCATACAATAATTTTTTACCATGTTAGGTCTTACCATGCTTAGAAAATAGCATATAAGATCTTACCTTTTTGGATAATTCTCGCCATATTTTGCATTCTATGTTTGATACTTGCCATTTTGATATATAGATGCATATATTGATTTCTTACCATATTAGGTCTTACTATGCTTAGATTAGCATATTAGATCTTGCCATATAGGTTCTTGCCTTATTTGCAATACATGCCATATTAGGAGATTTTTAACAATCTTGCTATATGTGTATATTTTGCCATAAATGTATTATATGCCATGCTTAGATAGAATATTTATTTTTGGCAATAATTTAATTTATGCAACATCCTAGTTGAACTGCCATGTATGCATACTTCTAGAAGACAATCTAGGCATGGGGACGTGCATTTAGGCACCCACATTCTTGGGAAGGACATGATGGGAAATAATAAAAATCTTAACAAAGAAAGAGAATGCTTTGCCAAACCTTCCAAAATTAGAGCTTAGGATGAAAAGGGTAGCTCAGGACGATTTCTGTCCCTGAGTAAACCCTAAACCTAGAACAGGTTCTAAATCCTAAACCTAGAATAGGTTCTCAATCCTGAACCTAGGATAGGTTCTAAACCCTAAACCTATAATAGGTTCTTAATCTTAAACCTAGAACAGGTTATCCTATCAGCCCGAACTGCATGGATTCGGATTCCTAGGTCAAACCCTAGGATACGTAGGCCATTTGGGATAATCTCAAATTTAGATCCACACCTTAGTCCACTCAGACTATCCATAGATCCACTAGGATATCCATCTACATTTTGACCCAAATAGGGTTATCCACATTCAGACCCAGAAAGGGTTTTCCATTCTTAGATCCACTAGGACTATCTATCAGTTCATATGGACTATCCAGATACTAACCCATAGGGTTTCTCATCCTTTCAAGCATAAACTTCAACTTAAATAATGAACTTAATCATGCACAAGCATAAATCATAGCCATAAACTTTAATCACACCTGAACTACGATGGTGAACCTGATTTTTGGAATAATTCAGTGATATGTAGGCAATCTGATGGATACAGATTCGTTTCAATGATATCAAACCACTTGGTTGGTTCGGTTTAATAGATAGAGTCTAGCATTGAAAAGGTATAGGAGACTGATTTTGATCTGGCGGTTTGGGTGCCTAACCCCTTCCCATAACCGTAACCTGACGCCTACCCAATCTCTAATGGACCAAAAATCCAATCTAAGGGTCATGAGGCAATCAATGTTTTACCTTAGGGTGAGATTTCACATTTCTAAGGTCCTAGACCTTAATCTAGGTGGCGACTACCAAAAAGAGAATACGATCTTTGTCCTCACAGGTGCCTTTAATATAAGTGTCGTCTCTGATAACAAGTTAATAACGAACTCGGTCGTACGATCAGGTGACTACCCAAGTAAGTCTCCTGAAAACATATCAGGGAATTTATGCATCACATCAATATCTTCCTTTTATGGTGCTTCTTTGGTAACGTATACCACAGATATCATATATCTAACTCCTTTCTCTTTAAAGCATCTCTTTGCCTTTAGCATAGAGAGGATCAGCTTTCACTTCGTAGGCAGTGCTTCCAATAAAACTAAATTATGTGCCATCTTTGCTCTTGAATGAGAACCTCTTCTATGCACATCATAGCTTTGTAGAGTCTTGAGACAACCAGTCAATTCCCAAGATGACGTCAAAATATGCCATCTCAAGTCGAATTAGGTTGCATCTAAATTCTGTCCATCTATATGATTCAAACAATGTTCATAACACTCATCTAATGCAACATTTAGTCCAAAAGGGCTTGAACTAGTAAAATCTAATTTAAAGGTCTTAAGAGCTTGTCTAGTTCCTTCATCTCTTAGTTTTTCAAAGACTATCGTTAATAATCTCGTATATTGAAAAACTCATTAGCTTATATTTCTTTTATCATTACTATTCTACCCTGATCTCTCTTTCATATACCTCAAAAAATATCTTGTAATTGTTATTTCATATCCCAAGTCTACCTATAAGCATTAGGGTATATGCTTATAAATTCATTAATTCAGCCAAACTCTTTTGGTATTTTCTTAATCATCTCACTCGACATTGGGCATAACTTAGTATTACTTGTACTAATCTGAATACTATCAATGCTACGATTTTTTACTTTATCCTTATATCCACTCTTAGATTTGCCTTTAGAAATCTTCTGCCTTGTCAAAATTCATACCGATATAGCCATCTTTAACTCTACTTAAGTGCTATTTATTTCTTTACTGGCTACTCTTGATAGTTCTCACTTCTTACTCATGCACTCTTTTATAGACCATGACTCAAATTCATCCATTCAGCAATCTCAAAACAGATTCTCCTTACTTCATCTGAGGTTTTCTTGGTTATAAAATCTAATCTGAATTCAATCGTCTTCCTCCAATAATTTCGTTATTAACTAAACATCTTATCAATGGATGTCGAGAAATGTAAGAATTAGATTGTTTATCCAAAAGTAATTCATTTCCTTCTTTCAATTCAGTATGATAATGAATACTTGTTTTATCTAATGAACTTAGGTTTAAAGGATCAGGAGTAAATCTATGGTAATCGAACCAAATAAAAAATGAATTAGACCCAGGGTTGTTGGTTGCAGGTGGTCTGAATAACATGGAAATAGAGGTTATACAGCTCTTGGCCTCACGGTTACAAGTTCTATCGAGTATATAATGCCATTGGTTAAGGCACTATGGGAATAAATCTGGAGAAAGTTTTGGTACATAAATAAATCAGGTATAAAATCGAAAGATGTACATTCAGAATGATTAATCCTTTAACTGATCATTCAGTTCCTATCTCCATTCATGTTGTTGATCATGAGAGTAGCTTAGATTGGTATAATCAGGACTAATTTTAAGGAAATAATATCTATAACTCCAATTGACAGATTGAATCAAGAAGGTATCCTGTCAAGACACGAAAATTTAAAATCAGGTATGTGCATCCTCTATAATCATAAGAGTAAGTCAATGATGCACCGCATCCTATATAAACCTATCTAGTTATATGGCCACAATAGATTTGATCCCTTGCCAAAAATGTCAGAGGCTTCATCTTCAAAAAATATTCTTCAATCCTTGTCAGATAATTCTGCCATGATGCAGCTATCCAGTACCATAGTGGCTGATAAGGGTAACTACCTTGATACACTGGTTATTGTACACCAAGCTTCTCCATTGAGGGGTGCGTCACTAGGACCTGCTGTATAGTAGGCACTGTGTTATGGGTAACATGTGCTAGAGGTATAATGTTGATACCAATTGGTACTGTACATGGTCTGTCCTAGAGGTATTGGTATAGCATTGGAAACTTGGGTAGTGATTCACATAGCAACTTGCATAGTCGGTCTCATCTATTGTTGCTCTTGTATTTTATCGGGCCAAGTTTATTACAACCGTGGCTAAGGCACTTGGTAGTCCAGGTAGATTGGCTGGAGTGGCCTAGTTGTTTATTTTTTTGATTTGCTACAGTCTGATTATCATTATTTGGTATCTACTCAGATGAGTTCTCATTACTTGTTATTGACCCAGATAGTGGTGGGGTCAAATTGCAACCTCTTCTAAATGCTCAGGGGCAATGGATTAGCGTGTGGTGGATCTCACTCTGAGTCTCCACGTCACCCAGGAGTATAGCTTTATCTTCTTTTATAGTTACTCTCATTTTTGGTGTATCGCCATTATTCTCCTATCTCTATTGGATTTAGTCCGAGATCTTTCCCTTTACCTCTACAGGGATTTAGGCATTACTAGTCTTTTTTTTTCTTCCTCTGTCATACATCGAGTTTCACATCTTGTGATTACCAACTCGGTATTCTAATTTTTTGCTTTATAGATGCTCCCTTCTTGCAACTGTACTATATCCTTTGTATACTTAGACAACTGCCCGACTTATAGATCGTACCCTATATTATTTGTTTATCAGGATACATTTAGATTTTATTTTTATGTCTGTATATATATATGGTTCCACCTTTTATATGTAAATTATTGTCTTGTTTAAGTTCTGTCTCAACCAACACAGGTGCTTATGGTGTGTTTGTATTAAAGCTTTTAAGTTTATCTTAACTCAGTTCATAGACACAATCATGAATGTATTCAGGTTTGATGGGCAAGGCCTGAGAGCTCTGATACCAAGTTGTCACACCCCAATTCTGGACTAACCAGAATGGTGTGATGAACTGTCAATAAACCAACGGTTCAACCAGGATCTCGTATAGGCTATGCCAATCATGTCAAACGAAAACACATTCCACATTAATCAAAGATAATAAAGTAAATAGCAGAAGACTTATTAATAATTAACTGAGGTATAATCATGATAAATAATTAATATTCTAGTTATCTCCAAGTAACCAAAACATAATTTAATACATATTACAAATATCTAAATACAAAAGTTAAACACTAAGCGCATCCATAGTGGAAACATTCTCTTGATGAATCATAATAGCCCTCCACAGCTTGCTCATCCATAGCCGTCACATGTTCATATGCTGGCGTGTCGACATAATCTTCAACCGTAATACTAGCAACATCAGAAACTAAAAGAATTGCACGCACGAGGGTCAGCTCTCTAACTTGAGCTCAGTGAGAAAACAGAATAATGCAAAAAACATATGCATGCATTCAATTCATATCTTTGGTCTAGTTTTAAGTTTGCAATGTGCTATAGAAAGGATTGGAGGCCCCCGCACCCCTATACACGAGTGTGTGAATCCGCCCAATGGATCAAACACCATTGCCATCCCACATGCACCCACCATGGAATAGAAATAGAGCTAAAGTGTCTGGACTAAACACCGCATAACACTTCCCCTGATGACCTACCCATACCAACACGTAAGCCCGTGCTGGCGAGGGTTCACAAACTGGGCTCCCAACTAACCAATCCTAAATGTCATCTAGTGTATCCAAGGCCTCACCCCAGCATCCCTTAATACGTCCGTAGAGATAGAGCTAAGGCCCCCTGGCAGAGTCAGAGACTACACGGTCCAAGACCACCTCCCCTGATGCCCTACAATGTAATAGTTCTGCTAAGGTAATGGCGATACGACGATGTCAATGGACAAGACTTGAGTAGAGATAGAGCTAGAGTCTGGTGACCAGGATGAACCACAATGTCACGTCCTCCCCCTGATGCTCCACTTGCTTCAAGCACATTAACCACACACATACAATCACATGTCTATGTCTATCCCTAGTATCATCATCAACATATTGTAAATAGAGAGAAATAAATATGTATGAGCAAAATATAATAATAATATTAGATGACATGTGAGATGCACATTACAAGCAAGCAATCATAGAATCATTCATGGTATTAGACACAATGAAATAAAATAGCTTGTTAATATCCAATTAGTTTAGGTCTTGTTCCCTCACCTTTGATTGATATTTGTTCCTCTTCCAAGCTTTGGAAGTCACTTTAAATCTATTAGGAAACTAAACAATTAATATATTTAAGTTAGGGTTCAAGTTTATCAAATTATAGTAGTTAAAAATCTTATTTAGTCTCAAAATATGCTTGTTGTCATTGTGAAGTCGGATGTGTGGTCGAACCTATGGTCACAATATATGAGACCACACACTGTGTGGTCGGACCCTGTGGTCGCATTTTGTGTGACCACACCATGCAACCACACCTTTCCTGGGAACTTCCCGAATAGTTGTGGTCGATCCTCTAGTCACCCTGTGGTCGACCACAGGCTTCGACCACATGATGTTTGGTTAGTTTTCATCTTTAATTCGAATTGTTCTTGAGTCGATTCCTTGGCTCATCACTTGGGATCATCCTATGGTTATCATTTGGCCATTATTTATAGTTTTTCATTAACCATTATCCCTAATCCATCCCTCATGGTTATCTTTGAGATTTATTCAAAGGATCACATTGATCATATTGGTTTGACATCCCCAATCCACAATAGAAACCTTATTCAATAGAATCTACATCTATAGAGATAAGTTCCATACCACACTTGTTGTAGGGAGCTAGAACCTTCTCTTGTATAACCTTTCTCTCAGCCTTCTTCTCCAAATCTCCTTCTTCTCCTTTTCTTCCTCACTCTCTTTTCCTCTTAGGTTTAGAGTTTCAATTTGGGTTCTAAAAGAGTAAGAGAGACTAAGGAACGTCCCTTATATAGAGGGAAACCTCCATATAGAGTCCTACTTCAATTAGGAAGGAGCCCCCCCCTCAAATTAGGAAAATTTCCTAAACACAGAGTCAGTTCAGCATCATGTGATTGCACGTGGGGTCGTAGAATCCATCGACCACACGTCAAAACTATGCGACCACACGTTGTGTGGTCTCATGTGTGGTCAACTACATGTATCGACCACACCCCTCAAAACTGCTACCACACGACCAAAATTTTTTGGTTTTAAGTTTTTTACTGGTTTCTTCCACACGATCTTAAACAGTTAACCACACCAACTAAATTTGACTCGTTGCTTATCTTATCTTGTGATTTCTTCATACAATTGGTTCACTTGAGCCGATTATGATGGGAAGACCGGTCACGACACGAGAATGTAAGATTAGACTGGGTTCGTGGCGTACGGGTCTTACAACTACACCATGCGACCACACCTTTCCTGGGAACTTTAAGAATTGCTGTGGTGTGGTCGACCCTCTGGTCACCCTGTAGTCAACCATAGGCTGCGACTACATGATGTTTGGTCAATTTTTTATCTTAATCCGAATTCTTCTTGAGTCGATTCCTTGGCTCATCACTTTGGTACATCCTATGGTTATCCTATGGCCATTATGTACAGTTTCCCATTATCTATTATTCCTAGCCTATTTTCTCATGGTTTTTCTTAGAAATTCCATAATCAAAATCATTACATTAGATTTAATACATCAATCTTGAAAAGAACATATTTTATTTGATCTACTCCATAGAGTCAAGTCCATACCTTAAGCTTGCTGTAGAGAGATAAAACTTTTCTCTACAAAACCTTCCTCTCAAAGCTTCTTCTCCAAATCTCCTTCTTCCCCTTCTCTTCCTTTCTCTTTCTCTCTGAGGTTTAAGGTTTCAATTTGAGTTCTAAAAGAGTGAGAGAGGCTAAGGAATGTCCCTTATACAGAGGGAAACTTCCATATAGAGTCCCACATTAATTAGGAAAGAGTCCCCCCCTCAAATTATGAAAGTTTCCTAAACACGGAGTCTGTTCAGTATCGTGTGGTCACACGTGGGGTCGCAGAATCCGTCGACCACACGTCCAAAACATGCGACCACAAGCCATGTGGTCTCATGTGTAGTCGACCACACCCCCCACAACTGCTACCACTCGACCAAAATTTTCTGGTTTTTAGTTTTTGACTTGTTGCTTCCATACGATCTTAAACAGTCAACCACACCAAATAAATTTGACTCATTGCTTACCTTATCTTGTTGTTTCTTCATACAATTGGTTCACTTGAGCCGATTATGATGGAAAGATCGGTCACAACACGAGAATGTAAGGTTAGATTGGGTTTGTGGCGTGCAGGTCTTACAACTCCACCACCCTTAAAAAAAATTTCGTCCTCAAAATTTACACGTACGGATCTCACATGTAAGACCCGCACTCCATGAACCCGATCTAAACCTTTAATTCATGTCGTAACAGGTCTTCCAATCATCACCGGATCAGACGGGGCAAGCAGATGACAATCAGGTACAAAAATGGACCTTAAACAGAGGTAAATTTTATACCGGTCTCATGGTATCGGTTGACCGGTATGTCTGCACAGGAAGATTAATTAGATCCAAAAACAGATCTCTACGGGTCCCGTTTTCCAAATCATGAGCCTAGGGACTTCCCTAAGGTAGGGAAACTTCCTAAACTCCAACCTAGTCTATTTAAGGACCCTTAAACCTACTTAGAACTCTTTGATTGTTTCTCACAAACCCTAGAGAAGAGAAAGGGATCGATGAAGGAGAAGGAGCTAAGAAAGGTGAGAGAGGAGCCACCGTTGGACGAAAAACACCATAGTTGCGAACCAACGGTAAGTGCTTGAACTTCTCTCTAAGTTAAGCATTATGGATGATTAATCATGAATTGATCAATACCATGCAAGGTGAGGTATTGATTTAAAACCCTTAAATTGCCGTCAAACCCCAATACAGTCGATAAACCCTAGATTTGCATTCTAGGCTAAGGATCATTGAAACTAAGACTTGAATGGAACATGAAACAACTTTAACTCGTTGCTTAGACCTAGAATGTATAGTCTAGAACCAATAATGGGTGACCGACGGAAGGCGAACACCAAGATTGGTGGTCTTCCAGAGGCATACCGGTCACACCATATGCGACTGGTACTGCGACCGGTACCTCTTGGGAGCTGGTCTGTGGGGGACCGGTCGACTATACCGGTTGCACCTTTCTCCACAGTGCAGCGATCGGTACCTATGACCGGTATGCACTGTGAGGGGTATATTTTGATCTAATTGGTTTTTCAACCAATGTAAACCCTAAGAAACTAATTCTAATTCAACCCCAACATCATGTAGGACCTTGTGATAGTGAGTTTGGATTCTATGATGAGGAGCAAGCTATCAATCAAGCATCAGGTAAGTGAATCGGGCCTAAACCCTAATAACTTAATAACAGTAAAATATTGTTAACAATTATGATTTTGTGGAATGGTGTTTGTGCATACTCACATGTCATTTTTACTTTCAGTTATTATATTGATCATGCATACTCGCTATGCTAGGTTGTGTGTTAGGCATGTGATTGTTTTCGTTGGTGTGTGGAATGGGAAGGGCCTGGGATCTTGGATCATTCCTCACACTGGCACCTTTTCGTAACATTTCTGTCTTAGCATGCTTGGTGTGGATAGGGCATCAAGGGGAGGAAGTGGCACTGTGGTCTCCGGCCTGGCCACTAGACTCGAGCCCTATCTCTATGCCATAAGGATCTATGCTAGGATAGGGCCTACTGTGATGACATATTGGTAAGTTGCGAGCCCAGTTTGCAAGCCCTCGCCAATAGGGGCTTACGTGTTGGTATGGGTAGGGCATCAGGGGAAGTGTTGGCGGTGTGTAATGGGGACACTTTAGCTCTATCTCTATTCCATGGTGGGTGCATGTGGGACGACAGTGGTGTTTGATCCATTGGACGGATTCACACACTCGTGTATAGAGGTGTGGTGGCTGCCAATCCTTTCTATAGCACATTGCAAACTTAAAACCACATAATGTGAATGTTACTCATGCATGTTGTTTGTTGCATTGTCTGATTTTCTTACTGAGCTAAGTTGTGAGCTAACCCTTGTATATATACATGTATTTTGATGTTGATGTAGGTTACATTTTCGAGGACTACATAGATGTTCCAATGTATGGAGGTGCTGCTGCCTTTGAAGTGCAAGCAGGGGAGGACGAGCATGACGCTTCATGCGAGTGCCCTTTCTGAATGTACCTCTAGGATATGGATGATTTGATTATTTTATTTCAGTTGGATTTTATAAATATGTAAAGCTATTTATTTATGTTTTGATATTTTGAATAATTGGATAATTTATTTATTTATCAATAGAAGTACTCAGTTCACTATTATTAAGACTTCCGCTGTATTTAATCGTATTCTGATTATAGTTAGGTGCAATGGTTTGTGTTAGTGGACACGGTCTTATTGAGATCTTGGTGTGAACCATTGGTTTAGAGGTTATTCACTCACACTTCTAGTTCAGTCGAAATTGGGGTGTGACAACTTGGTATCAAAGCTCTTAGGCTCTATCCAACAGACCATATATGCACTTAATTGAGTCATGGAACTGAGATAGGAAAAATTAAAAGACTTAATAAAATCACACCTTAAGCACTTGTTTGATGCCTGAGACTAAATACTAAAGAGCATAATATACTATATTAAAAAGTAAGAACCTAATAAATAGACATGCTCTAGTTAGAAAACCAAAAATGAAGAAGCAAGAATGATCATAAACTTTCATAACAAGTAGGAAGAAAAAATTGTATCAAAGAGTAAAGCATGAAACATCCAAAGAGTGAAGAGTTAATTATACCACAGGGTACAGTCCATAAGCCGAACAGTTACCTTGTTATAATAAAACTATACTAATAGGAGAGAGAGAAAAATAAAGTGATCCATCATGGGGTTGGGGGCATCAGAGGAATAGGATCAGCGATGTCATAGTCCTGCTCATATGCGACTCAGAGCCAGTATACCTGCTCATGTGTGACTCTGAGGCTACGAGAGAGGTGCCCTAGGTCACGGTTCATCTCGCATTGGGCATCCCAAATCTCCATAAACATACCCATCATGGTATCGAGAGGAGGCTAGGATGGTCCTACTGTAGGTATGGGCTGCGGTTCTAGTGCAGGAATATCCTCCATCTATTCATCATCATCACCCCCTACCTCTTTTGCATAAGCTGCATGGGCTGCTGCTGCTGCTACTGCTGCTGCCGCTACTACTACCCTCCTAAGCAGATGAGGATGAGCCTCTAACTCCTCATCACTGATTGGCAGGCTGTACATCCTCATCCAAACAATGGCATCCTAGTCAATGTCTTATGTCATGGTGTCCTCAACCGCAATCTTATCCCTCATATCTACTCGAAGGCACTGCAGGAGTGTAGTGATAAGCCGGCCATAAGGAAGGTTGCTTATCTGGTCGGGCATGGAAGCCCAACGCATAGTCCTGATGATAATATAAGGGAGACAGACCCGCTCCCTAGTGCAGACACAATAAGTCAGGTACAGGGTGAGCTGAGACAACTCACTGTAGTGGCTGCTCTGAGGGACAATATTATGCTGGATAATGTGACAATAGACTCGAGGGAGAGGTCTCAAACTAGCAGCTTTCATGGGCGTCCTTGGGTTAAGGATCTGCTCTAAAACCTCCTGGCGCAGATCATTAGTAAGGAAGCCTTTCATCTTGGGAGCGTAGTAAAACAAATCACCATCATTAGGAATCCCCAAGAGATCAGTGAGCTGGTGAGTATTGAATGATATGAGGACACTCTTGACAAAGCTGGTAAGGCAGAGGTCCCTACCGTGGCTAAAATCGTTAACATCCCCCTTGACCTCCAGGTTAGCATAGAAGTGTTTACCAGATTGGGTCGGGTAGTCTCTGTGTTGGTGATAACTAGTAACCACCCAAGTGCACCAAAGGCTGCTTCAACATCGAATCGCTGTAGTTGCTCTAGGTTTACGCAGCATCCAGATTCTATGTTTTTCTCTTCGAACCATGGGAAACGGGCTTCTGCCGCCACCAAATGGAATCACCACTCATCAAACTGTAGAACCGGCGGGTGTGGACGGTTCATGCCCGAAGCCTATGCGTACTTACCAGCACCTCGACGCCAAGACATTGTTTAACTATAAAACAAAATAAAACAATGAGAATTAGTCAAAATTTTTTGAAATTTTGGCAGCATAACGACAGTATTTGAAGAAAAGGCCTCGAACTCACCCAAAAGGGAGGAGGACTTACGTAACCATTTAGCAACATATAGAAACCAAACAATCATCAAACAAGCAAGAAATTCAACAATTACAAGAAAAATCAATTTTTGACCAAAACCTAGGTAAAAAATCCAGAATTTTTTTTTTATTTTGAGTAAACCATATGGTGGAACCTCAAATAAATTGAGGGCTCTTGTTCATAGGAGTCCCAAAACTAGTTCTAAGCTAAAGAAAAAGAGTTTCTACGGTTAGAATCTTTTAAATCTAGGAAAACCTAGTTTTTGGGCAAGAAACAATGAAGAAACGATGTAAAAGAGAAAGAGGAAGGATGGCAGCGTACGACTATGTATCGACTATCGGGAGTTAAACAAGTTAACCATCAAGAATCGATACCCTTTGCCTAGGATCGATGATCTGTTCGATCAATTGCAGTGTGCAAAGGTTTTCTCGAAGATTGATCTTAGATCAGGGTATCACCAACTAAAGATCAAGGCAGGAGATATTCTGAAGACTGCTTTTAGGATGAGGCATGGACATTATGAGTTCCTTGTAATATCGTTCAGATTGACCAACGCCCCAGCGTCGTTCATGGAACTGATGAACCGAGTGTTTCATGACATGTTGGACACTTCGGTCATTGTATTCATTGACGACATCTTGGTCTACTCAAAGGACAGGGAAACTCATGCAACACACTTGAGAGCAAACCTACAACGGCTGAGAAGGGAGAAGCTTTATGCCAAGTTCAAGAAGTGTGAATTTTTGCTGAAGGAAGTGGCCTTCTTGGGTCACGTAGTATCTGCAGACGGTATCAATGTAGATCCAAGCAAGATCACAGCTATAGTAGGATGGGATGCACCGAAATTAGTTGTAGAGATTCGTAGTTTCCATGGATTGGCTGGTTACTATAGAAGATTCATGGAAGACTACTCAAGAATCACCGTTCTACTCACTCGACTAACCAAGAAAGGAGAAAAGTTCATATGGACAGATGAGTGTGAGGAGTGCTTTTAGACTCTGAAGTCAAGACTAGTCTCTGCACCTATCTTGACCATCCTAGCACTAGGCTTGCCATTCACTTTATATACGAATGCCTTAGGGTTGGGTCTTGAATGTGTGTTGATGCAAGGAGAATAGGTGATTGCCTACACATCATGACAGTTGAAAGAGCATGAGAAGAACTATCCTACGCAAGATCTGGAGTTAGCAGCGGTTATTCACACAATCAAGACTTGGAAGTACTACCTTTATGGTGAAAAGTTTCAGATCAAGTCGGATCATAAGAGTTTGACTTACCTTTTTACTCAAAAGGACCTAAATATGAGACAGAGGAGATGACTGAAGCTATTAAAAGATTACGATTGTGACATCCAGTACCATTCGGGTAAGGCAAACGTCGTAGCTGATGCCTTAAGTAGAAAGTGGGCATTGAAACCTGAGGCAAGACCTAGTACAAATGCTGCATTGTGTGCTGCAACCTCAAGCTCAATAGAGAATTAAGAAGAATATATATTAGAGACTGTAGAAGATCCAGTAGAACAGGGCTTGATTCATAAGTTCACATTGATGTTCACAGCCTTGAAGATCTCACCAAATCTAAGAGATGAGGTAAAAGTAGCAATCCTACAGGATCCACATCTCAAGACTGTGCAAGCAGATCTAGAGAAAGGTAAAAGCAACCCTGACTTTACCTTGGATTCAGATAAGGTACTTAGGTATCATGGACGATTATGTTTACATGAGAGTGAGAACTCAAATATCAGAGACACAATAATGACAGAATCTCATTACACCCCATATTCGGTACATCCAGGAAGCACCAAGATGTACCATGATTTAAGAAGATTATATTTGTGGAGGGGTATGAAAGCGGATGTAGCTCGATTTGTATTCCAATGTCTAAATTGCCAGCAAGTTAAAGTAGAAAGGCAGAGACCTGTAGGTTTTCTACAACCACTATCGGAGCTAGCATGGAAGTGGGATTGTATCACAATGGATTTCGTCACTGGCCTACCTTTGACACCAAGGTCAATGGATGCCGTGTGGATTATAGTCGATCAAATTACCAAGACAGCTCGCTTCATTGCTGTCAAACCTCAGTACACCATGGACAAGCTAGTCAAGCTATATGTGGATAATATAGTCAGACTTCACAGTGTCCCAGAGAGTATAGTATTTGACAGAGATCCCCGCTTTACATCCAAGTTCTGGGAAAGATTACAGAAAGCCATGTGAACCAAGTTGAAGTTTAGCACAACTTTTCATCCTCAGACAGACGGGTAGTCAGAAAGAACTATTCAAATCTTGGAGGAAATGCTCCAAGAGTGTGCCCTAGACTTCAAAGGAGCTTGGGATGAGAAGCTATCGCTCATCGAGTTTGCTTATAACAATAGTTACCAGGCTACGATCCAAATGGCTCCATATGAGGCACTCTATAGGAAGAAATATTGTACACCTCTATTATGGAATGAGGTGGGAGAGAGAAGGATTGTAGGACCGGAGTTCGTAGAAGAAACTTGTCGAGCAATTGATCAAATTAAGAAAAGAGTGAAGACAGTTCAAGTTTAAAAAAAGCACTACGCAGATAATCGACTTCGAGATCTGGAGTTTGCAGTGGGTGACAAGATGTTCTTGAAGATATCACCTGTGCGAGATTTGAAAAGGTTCGGTAAGAAGGGAAAGCTATGCCCCAGGTATGTGGGACCATACAAGATTTTGACCAGACGTGGTAATGTGGCATATCAACTGGCTCTACCACCATCCATGTCAAGCGTTCATGATGTGTTTCATGTTTCTATATTGAAGAAGTATGTCAGGGATCCATCGCACATCTTGACAGAAGATCCACCAGACTTGACAGAGGACTTGACATTTGAAGTACTACTTGTGATGCTCACAAGCCCAAAGGTAGAACATCTCCGAAGCAAGGATATCCATTACGTCAAAGTGCATTGGAAAAGCCAAGATGTAGAAGAAATCACTTGGGAAGAGGAGAATGCGATGTGAAAGGAATACCTTAACCTTTTCGATGAACAAGGTACGTGCAAATTTCGAGGCCAAAATTTATTTTAAGGGTGGGGGAGTTGTAAGACCTACATGCAAATTTTGGGGATGAAATTTCTTTTAAGGGTGGGGGACCCGCACTCCATGAATTCGATCTAAACCTTTAATTCATGTCGTAATAGGTCTTCCAATCATCACTGGACCAGACGGGGCAAGGAGATGACAATCATGTACAAAAATGGACCTTAAATAGAGGTAAATTTTATACCGGTCTTATGGAACTGGTCTATGGTACCGGTTGACCGGTATGTCTACGCGGGCAGACTAGTTAGATCTGAAAATAGACCTCTACGGGTTTCGCTTGTCAAATCTCGAGCCTAGGTACTTCCCTAACATAGTAAAACTTCCTAAACCCCAACCTAGTCTATTTAAGGACCCTTAAACCTCCTTAGATCTCTTTGATTATTTCTCAAAAACCCTAGAAAGGAGAAAGAGATCGAAGAAGGAGAAAGAGCTAAGAAAGGTGGGAGAGGAGCCGCCGTTGGACGAAGAACACCATAGTTGCGAACCAACTGTAAGTGCTTTAACTTCTCTCTAAGTTAAGCATTATAGATGATTAATCATGAATTGATCAATACCATGCAAGGCGAGGTATTGATCTAAAACCCTTAAGTTGTCGTTGAACCCTAATACAGTCGATAAACCCTAGATTCGCATTCTAGGCTAAGGATCATTGAAACTAGGACTTGAATGGAATATGAAACAACTTTAACTCGTTGCTCAGGCCTAGAATGCATAGGAGAAGCCCTAGAATCAATAATGGGTGACCAACGGAAGGAGAACACCTAGATTGGTGGTCTTCCATAGGCATATCGGTCGACCATACCTGTCGCACCATATGCAACTGGTACTGCGACTGGTACCTCTTGGGAGCGGGTCTATGGGGGACCGGTCGACCATATCGGTCACACCTTTCCCCACAGTGCAGCAACCGATACCTACGACTGATATGCACTGTGAGGGGTATATTTTGATCCAGTTGGTTTTTGACCAACATAAACCCTAAGAAACTAATTCTAATTCAACCCTAACATCGTATAGGACCTTGTGAGAGCGAGTTTGGATTATGTGACGTGGAACAAGCTAACAATCAAGCATTAGGTAAGGGAATCAGGCCTAAACCTTAATAATTTAATAACAGTAAAACGTTGTTAACAACTATGATTTTGTAGAATGGTGTTTGTGCATACTCACATGTCATCTTTACTTTAAGTTATTATATTGTTTGTGCATACTCGCTATGCTAGATTGTGTGTTAGGCATGTGATTGTTTTCGTTGGAGTATGGGTTTTACAACTCCCCCCCCCCTCTTATATAAATTTCGTCCTCAAAATTTGTACATACCTTCTGAGTCGAATAGGTGAGGATATTGCTTCCGCATAGCGTTCTCTTCTTCCCATGTAATTTCTTCCATATTTTGGCTTCTCCAAGTAACTTTAACGTAATAAATGTCGTGGTTGCGAAGACGTTGCACCTTCCGGCTAGTGATCTCAAAAGGTCCCACCTCGAACGTCAAATCTTCAGTCAAATCCGATGGATCCGCTGTTAACACGTGTGTTGGATCTCTTACGTATTTCTTCAATTGTGAGACATGGAATACATCATGTACACCAGATATTGATGGTGGTAGTGCTAACTGATAAGCTACCTTTCCATGTCTAGCTAGAACTTCATAAGGTCCAATATATATGGGGCACAGCTTTCCCTTTTCTCCGAACCTTTTCAAACCACGCATAGGAGATATTTTTAGAAAAACCTTATCACTTATGGTGAATTCGAGATCTCTACATCGATTATCTACATATTGCTTCTGACGGTTCTGAGCTATTCGAACTCTTTTCTTGATAATTTCAACCACTCGATAAATCTCTTCAACAAACTCCGGTCCAATAATACTCCGTTCTCCAACTTCGTTCCAAAATAAAAGAGTTCAATATTTCCTACCATACAGTGCTTCATCGGGCGACATCTGTATTGTAGTTTGATAGCTGTTGTTATAAGTGAATTCAATCAATGGTAATTTCTCATCCCATGATCCTTTGAAATCAATTACGCAAGCTCGGAGCATATCTTCTAAAATCTGAAGGTACGTTCTGACTGTCCATCGGTCTGAGGATGGAATGCAGTACTAAACTTCAACGTTGTACCCATAGCCTTCTATAATCCTTTCCAAAACTTTAAAGTAAAACGTGGGTCTCTGTCGGACACAATGCTTTCAGGTACACCATGTAATCTGACAATATTATCTACATAAAGCTTAGCTAACCTCTGTAGGGTATACTGAGGTCGTATAGCTATGAAACGAGCTGTCTTGGTCAACGATCCACAATTACCCAGACGGCATCAACCACTCAGGGAGTCAATGATAACCCAGTGACGAAGTCCATAGTGATGCAGTCCCATTTCCATACTGCATTTGGCAGTGGCTACAATAATCCTGCAAGTCTTTGCCTTTCAGCCTTTACCTGCTGACAATTCAAGCATTGAGACACAAATTTAACTACATCCGCTTTCATTCCTCTCCACCAATATAGTTTCTTCAGATCATGATACATCTTTGTACTTTCAGGATGTACCAAATAAGCGGTGCTGTGGGCTTCCTTCATTAGCCTGTGTCTAATATCTGAGTCTTTACTTTCAGGGACACATACTCTCCCTTTGTATCGTAGTACCCTTTCAAGGTCCAAAGTGAAGTCAGGAGTAGTCCTCCCTTTTTCAAGGTCTTCTTTCACTATTCTCAGATAAGGGTCTGATTTAATAGCTGCTTTTACTTCGTCTAATAGATCAGGTACAATCTTCAATGTAGCAAACATGTTTGAGAATAGATGAATAAACCCTTGGTCAGTTGATTCATTCAGAATATCAATCATGAATTGCTCGTTATCGTAATTAAATACTCTTCCTGTGACACATACTATAGCATTTGCACTAGCTTCTTCTTGGGATTTTGTCATAGCTTTCCTGCTTAATGCGTCAGCAACTACATTAGCTTTTCCTGGATGATACTGGATATCACAATCATAATCCTTCAGTAATTCTAGCCATCTTCTCTATCTCATGACTTCTTCTGATTAAAAAGATGAGTGAGACTCTTATGATCTGATTTTATCTAAAATTTCTCTCCATACAAATAATGTCTCCATATCTTGATAGCATTACCACCGTTGCTAATTCCAAGTCATGAGTGGGATAGTTCTTCTCATGTGTCTTCAGTTGTCTTAAGGCATACACAATTACTTGTTCTCCTTGCATAAGCACACATCCCAAACCTAACCCAGATGCATTGGTGTACAAGGTAAATGGTTGTCCTGTGATCGAAATAGTCAAGATAGGAGTTGATATCAATCTAGCCATTAATGTTTGGAAACACTCTTCACATTTATCAGTCCAAATAAACTTTTCTCCTTTCTTTGTTAAACTGGTGAGAGTTACGATGATTCTAGAGTAATCTTATACGAATTGTCAATAATAACCAGCTAAACCTAAGAAACTTCTAATTTCGGCAACATTCTTAGGTGCTACCCATTTTACAATGGCTTCAATCTTGCTGGGATCCACATTAATTCCTTTTGCGGATACAACATGGCCTAAGAAAGTGACTTCATTCAGCCAGAATTCACACTTTGTAAATTTAGCGTAAAGTTTCTCTTTTCTTAGTCGCTGCAAAGCGGCTTTTAGATTTGTGATATGAGTTTCTTTGTCCTTGGAGTAGACTAGTATGTCATCAATAAATACAATAACTGGTGTATCAAACATATCATGGAATACCCGATTCATGAGTTTTATAAAAGTTACGGGTGCATTACTCAATCCAATAGACATAACTAAAAATTCATAATGTCCATATCCGGTTCTGAATGTTGTCTTTGAAATATCACCTTCCTTAATCTTCAACTGATGGTATCCTGACCGAAGACTAATTTTGGAGAACACTTTGGCACCTTGCAACTGATCGAACAAGTCATCGATTCAAGGCAATGGGTACCGATTCTTGATTGTAAGCTTATTCAATTCTCGATAATTTATACACAGTCGAACGCTACTGTCACACCCCAATTCTACACTATTCAGAATGGTGTGATGAACCATCAATAAACCAACGGTTCAACTAGGATCTCGAATAGGCAGTGTCCGTTTGCTTAAACCATATACATCCACACAATAATCAGAGTAAATAAACAATAGCGGAAGTCTTTAATATTAAATAAACTGAGAGTCTAAGGATGATAATATAAATAAATTATCCAATTATCTTTCATTGACTAAGACATAAAGTAAAGTAATTTAATCAATTACATTGTCTGTATAATTAAACCAAAAACTAATCGAAAACGCATGAGTTGCACTCGCATGACGAATCATGCGACTCCATCATAACTTCTGCATCCATCGCCGCTGCATGTCCATATATCGGAGTATTCATATAATCTTCCACGGTAGTACCTGCATCATCAACTAAAAATATTCGACGTTGAAAGGGTGAGCACACATTACGGCTCAGTGAGCAAACAAAACAATGCAACAAACATATGCATGCATTCAATTCATATCTTTGGTCTGGTTCATAAGTTAAAAATGTGTAATAAAAAGGATAGGCGGCCGTCGCACCTCTATACACGAATGTGTAGAACCACCGCCCATTGGATAAAATACCATTGTCGCCCCCACATCCCCCACCATGGAATAGGGATAGAGCTAAAGTACTTAGGACCGCACCGCATCACACTCCCCTGATGCCCTACCCATACTAACACGTAAGCCCCTGCTAGCGAGGGCATGCAAACTGGGCTCGCAACTAACCAATCCTAATGTCAAACAGTATATCCAAGGCCTCACCCCAGCATCCCTCAATACGTCCATAGAAATAGAGCTAAGGCCCCCCGACAAAGTTAGAGACTACACGGTCCGAGACCACCTCCCCTAATGCCCTACGATGTAATAGTTCTGCTAAAGTAATGGCGATACGACGATGTTAGTAGACAAGACTTGAGTAGAGATAGAGCTATAGTCTAGTGACTAGGATGAACTATAGTGTCACGTCCTCCCCCTGATCCCTCACTCGCATCAAGTACACTAACCACACACATACATTCACATGCCTATTCCTAGCATCATCATCATCACCATGTTATAAATAAACGGAATTAAATATGCATGAACAGTAATAACAGGAATAGTGGATGACAGGTGATATGCACATTACAATCATACAAACATAGAATCATTCATGGTGTTGGACTCAATAAACAAAAATAGTTTATTATTAGCCAATTAGATTAGGTCTTGTTCCCTCACCTTTGATTGCTAGTATATCCTCGTTCAAGATTTATAATTCACTTTTAAACCACTGGAAAGACCTAACAAGTCAATAGATTTTAATTAAAATTAATTCCAATATGTTTAAACTAACTGAAACTATAGGGTCGCTGGTGGGGTAGCACCTAGGGTAGCAGTTTCTGCGACCATAGGGGTAGGGTCGCAGGGTAGGATAGCACCTAGGGTAGCAGTTTCTGCGACCCCAGGGTGTAGGGTCGCAGGTGGGGTCAGATACCATTCGACCCCTACATGTGACTACACCCTCCCTGGGACTTCCTGAGGGCATGTGGTAGATCATGTGGTCTCGTAGTGTCGGATATCATTCGACCCTACGTGCGACCACACGTGTTCTGTGTCGACCTTTCAATTTAAAGTCCATTCCTTCATGTTTGAATCCTTTGGCTTACTATCATGGTCCATCCTATGATTGTTCTATGGCTCATAACTACAATTGATACACCATTCATTGTGCATAATGATCTCTTCCATGAAATCTCTTGGAATTTGTCCATGGATGGATGATTTGGGTTTCTCATAATCCTATGTTCTTCATAAACTATTCTAGGCTCCCAATTCATGTAGGGATTTAGGTTCATACCTTGGATTTGCTGAGATTCAGAGGTTTCTCTGAACTTCTTTTTCCTTGGTCTTCTTCTTCCTTGGTCTTCTTCTTTAAGTTTCCTTCTCTTCCTTCACTTCTCTTTCTCTCACTTTCAATTAGGGTTCTAAAGGAGTGAAAGAGGCTAAGGGACATCCTATTTATAGAGGAAAATCCTCCATAATAAGTCCCAATGAGTTTAGGAAAGACCCCCTTTGAATTAGGAAGGTTTCCTAATTTTTGGATTATGTCTGTTTTCGTAGGGTCGCATGTAGGGTCGCAGAATCCGTCGACCCTACGTTTTTTTAGTCATGTGACCCCACGACCAAAAGTCATGGGTTGGACTCCTTTGTGGTAGGGTCGAACATACCTATTTAGGCATGCGATCACACACTCATTTTTGACTGTTTTTGAGTTAAACTTCATACCTGGTCTTGTGGTTTCTTCACGCACTTGGTCCCCTTGGTTCAACCATGATAGGTAAACCTGGTACAAGGTGGTAAGACCAGTTAGTGCAATACGGGTCTTACAACTCCTCCCTCTTATTAAAAATTTCATCCTCGAAATTTGCACATACCTTCCTAGTCGAAAAGATGAGGATATTGTATCTGCATAGCATTCTCTTCTTCCCATGCGATCTCTTTTATATCTCGGCTCCTCCAGGTGACCTTAACATAATATATGTCACGGTTTCATAGTCATTGAACCTTTCGGCTTGTGATTTCAATTGGTGCTACTTCGAATGTCAACTCATCAGTTAGATCTGGTGGATCCACTGTCAAAACATGTGTTGGATCTCTGACGTACTTCTTTAATAATGAGATATGAAATACGTCATGCACACTTGACATAGATGGTGGTAGTGCTAACTGGTAAGCTACTTTTCCACGTTTAGCTAGAATCTCATATGGCCTGACATATCTCGGACTTAGCTTCCCTTTCTGTCCGAATCATTTTAAACCTCGCATAGGTGATACTTTCAAGAATACCTTATCACCTACGACAAATTCAAGGTCTCGATGTTGAGTATCTGCATACTGTTTCTGACGATTCTGAGCTATTCTAACTCTTTCCTTGATAATGTTGACTACTCGACAAGTCTCATCAACAAACTCTGGTCCAACGATGCTCCGTTCTCCAACTTCATTCCAAAACAAAGGAGTTTGACACTTCCTACCATATAGTGATTCATAGGGTGTCATCTGTATAGTAGCCTGATAGCTGTTGTTATATGCGAACTCCATAAATGGTAGTTTTTCATCCCATGATCCTTAAAAATCAATTACACAGGCTCAAAGCATGTCTTCCAAAATCTGAATGGTACGCTTTGACTGTCCATCTGTCTGAGGATGGAATGCAGTACTGAATTTCAAAGTTGTACCCATAGCCTTTTGCAATCCTTTCCAAAACATTGAAGTAAAACGTGGGTCTCTATCGGACACGATGCTTTCAGGTACACCATGTAATCTGACAATGTTATCCACAGATAGCTTGGCTAACCTCTCCAGGGTATACTGTGGTCGTATAGCGATAAAGCGAGCTGTCTTAGTCAGATGATCTACAATCACCCAGACCACGTCAACTACTCGAGGAGTCAATGGTAACCCGGTAACGAAGTCCATAGTGATGCAGTCCCATTTCCATGCTGGTTCTGGCAGTGGCTGCAACAATCCTGCCGGTCTTTGTCGTTCAACCTTGACCCTCTGACAATTTAGGCATTGAGACACAAATTTAGCTACATTTGCTTTCATTCCTCTCGACCAATATAATTTCTTCAAATCATGATACATCTTTGTACTTCGAAGATGTACCGAATAAGCGGTGGTGTGAGCTTCCTTCATTAGTCTGTGTCTAATGTCCAAGTTTTACGTTTCAGGAACACATATTCTTCCTTTGTACTTCAGTATATTTTCATCGTCCAAAGTGAACTCAGGAATAGTCCAACCTTTTTCAATGTCTTCTTGTACCGTTCTCAGATAAGGGTCTGATTTAATAGCGGCTTTGACTTCATCAATTATATCAGGTACAATCTTCAATGTCGCAAACATATTTAAAAATAGAGGAATAAACCCTTAGTTGGTTGATTCACCCAATGCACCTATCACGAACTTCTCATTATCGTAATTGAATACTTTTCCTGTAACACACATTGCTGTAGTTGGTTAACCTCTCCTTGAGATTTTATAATTGCTTTTCTGCTTAGCGCATCAGCAACTACATTAGCCTTTCCTAGATGATACTGGATATCACAATCATAATCCTTTAATAATTCCAGCCGTCTTCTTTGTCTTATGTTCAACTCCTTCTGATTAAAAAGATAAGTGAGACTCTTATGATCTGATTTAATTTGAAATTTCTCTCCATACAAATAATGTCTCCATATCTTGACAGCATGTACTACTGCTGCTAATTCCAAGTCATGAGCAGGATAATTCTTCTCATGTGTTTTCAGTTGTCTTGAAGAATACGCAACTACTTGTTCTCCTTGCATAAGTACACATCCTAAACCCAATCCAGACGCATCGGTGTACAAGGTAAATGGTTGTCCTGGAATAGGAATAGTCAAGATGGGAGCAGATATCAATCTAACCTTCAATGTTTGGAAACTTTTCTCACATTTATCAGTCCAAACAAACTTTACTCCTTTCTTAGTCAAACTGGCGAGAGGTACGACAATTCTGGAATAGTCTTCCATGAATCGTCGATAATACCCAGCTAGACCTAGGAAACTTTTAATTTCTGCAACACTCTTAGGTGCTTCCCACTTCACAATGGCTTCAATCTTGCTAGGATCCACTTTAATTCCCTCAGCGGATACAACATCGCCTAAGAAAGTGACCTCATTTAACCAAAACTCACACTTTGTAAATTTGGTGTAAAGCTTCTCTTTCCTTAGTCGCTGCAGAGCGGCTCTTAGATTCATGACATGAGTTTCCTTGTCCTTGGAGTAGACCAATATATCATCAATAAACACAATGATCGACGTATCCAACATATCATGGAATACCCGATTCATGAGTTCCATAAAAGTTGCGGGTGTGTTAGTCAATCCAAAATACATGACTAAAAATTCATAATGTCCGTATTTTGTTCTAAATGCTGTCTTTTGAATATCAACGTCCTTAATCTTCAACTGATGGTATACTGACCGAAGATCGATCTTAGAGAACACCTTGGCACCTTGCAACTGATCAAATAAGTCATCGATCCAAGGCAATGGGTACCGATTCTTGATTGTCAGCTTATTCAATTCCCGGTAGTCTATACACAGTCAAACGCTACCATCCTTCTTCTTTACAAACAATACTGGCGCTCCCCATGGTGATATGTTAGGTCTGATATAACCTTTGTCTAATAATTCCTGTAACTGTACCTTTAATTCCTTCAGTTCAGTAGGAGCCATTCGATATGGTGCTTTAGATATTGGTGCGGCTCCGGGTATCAGATCTATAACGAACTCTGTCGCTCGGTCAGGTGGTAGTTTTGGTAGTTCCTCAGGAAATACATCTGGAAAGTCACGTACAACATCAATATCCTCTATTCGTGGTGCTTCCTTGGTGAGGTTGACCACGGATACTAGATACCCAACTCCTCCTTTCTCGAGGCATTTTCTAGCCTTCAATGCAGAGAGGATGAGTTTCCGTTTACAAGGAAGTTTGGTTCCCGCAAAACTAAACTCTGCTCCTTCGTTGTCTTTAAATGTCAACTTCTTTTCTACACACAATAGGTTTGTAGAATGCCGAGCTAACCAATCCATACCCAAGATAACATCAAAGTCTACCATCTCAAGTTGAATCAAGGTTGCATCCAAAGTCTTCTCGCCGATAAGAACTGGACATGGTCCATAACCTTTTTCTAATTCCACTTCTAATCCCATAGGTGATCGTACAAGTAATTTGTAGTCTAAAGATCTGAGGGGTAGATTTAGCTTCTTCCCAAATGACACAGATATAAAAGAATGAGTAGCTCCAGAATCAAAGAGTACTCTAGCAGGTATGCCATTAATAGGTACGATACCTGTGATTTTTTTTAATTTAGTCTACATGCTCACACAATGTAACACAAAATGAAAGGTTCAGGTCATACCTGTGACCACATCAGGTGATGCGACAGCATCCTCAGATATAACAGCATAAACCTTTCCTTGCTGTAGCTGCTTTCTGGGCTTAGGACACTCCCTTGAATAATGTTCTATTTGATTGCAGTTAAGGCATTTAATCCTTCATTATTTTGCTTTTATTGCGGTTGAGCTGCTGGAGTAGTCTTGGATACAACATTAAAGCCTTGAGTACAGAAGGGTTTGAAGGTCCTTGTATTCCCTCTGTTGTATGAATTTCCATTTGGCCTTTTTATACCCCTATTTTGAGCGAAATAGCTCTCTTTCTGGCTCGACTCTATCACTCGAGCAATCTATACTGCTTCATTATAGAATTTCTTCTCCAGTCCCAGAACATGCTCACGAATGCTTCCCCTAAGTCCCATGACGAACCTTCGGGTCTTAGTATTTTCCTCTTGCATGCTAGCGGTGCAAAGAAAAATAGCTCTTCATAACGCTGTTGGTATGCATCCACAGTCATTTGCCCCTGATATAAACTCAAGAACTCTCCCTCTATAGCATCTCTGAAACTTCTGGGGAAGTACTTCTCAAAGAATGCCTCTTTTTAGATAGCCTAGGTCAATTGGGCATGCTTGGTTAACAGATAAGTCCGAGTAGACTTCCACCAGTGGTGTGCATCGCCTTTCAGCATGAATGTTGCACATAGTACTTTCTCCTCCTCATTAACCGTCATCATCATGAAATTTCTTTCTATTTCATCGATCCAGTGTGCTGGCCATAAAGGATCTGCTGGTTTACCATTGTATTCTTTAGGCTTCATCTTCAGAAAATGCTCGATCAATCGAGAGTGGTCCAACTGATACTGAGCATAGTCCCCATACATAGGTGGTTGATACTGGTAACTGCCTTGAGCTACCTTAGGATTCTGCACTGGAGCCTGCATAACTGGCGTTTGAGGTGTGTGGGGTCCCATGTTGCTTCCCCCTAGTACTGTGCTAGCTTCTCCGACTGGCATAGGTGTCGTATGTGCAGCTGGAAAAACCATTCCTATAGCAGCTTGCATAGCACCTACTGTATTTGCTGCAGCTGTTGTACCAGGTTCATTACCGCTATAGCCAAATCTGTAGGTGGGGCTAGCAAGTTTGTAGGATTTTCCTGGCCACTAGCTACTGGTGCCGCATTCTGGTTTTCTTGTACATCAGGAATTTCATGGCTGTTCTCCCCTACAGGTGGTGGTGGTGGAATTGGGTTATGGCCTCGTCTGGTCACTCTTCGCCCAGCCATTTCCTGTTCTAGTGGTGGTAGTGTCTGAAAACAATCATAGAACATGTGAGGCAGTCAATATAAGTTGTTCCCAAGTCAAACTCCAACTAATCAATATAAAATTTCAATTTTTCAAGTCATTTAGTGAAAATACAGAATTTTCCATCGTAGGGTCGATGGTAGGGTCGCTCCTTATGCGACCCTAGGGTATGCGACCCCAAAAACCCTGTTAGCTCATCGAGAGCCTAGGGTCGATCGTAGGGTCGGTATATGTCTGACCCCAGGTCCGACCCATGGTTTCTGTCAGATCACCGAGAGCCTAGGGTCGATGGTAGGGTTGGTCGTAGGGTCGTACATTTTGTCGAATTTTGTGACCCTACAATCCAAAATTAGGTTTTTAAACCTGATTTTGGATTCATTTCCTATTCTTTCTCTTTTCTTCCAACTCAACTCGCTTCCCCTGAGTTGCTACAGTATCGATCCCTAGTGTTTGGTTATCATTTCTTCCGTTCGCGACTTTCAATCCATCCCTTCAGGTATGCTCTCTACTGTTTCTCATTTTTAAGCTTTCAAAACTAGGTTTTTATCCATTTACATTGTTTTCTTCAAATTAAAAATTTTCTAATCGTAAAAATTTAATTTTTATTAGGGGATTTTGCTATTGGTCACCCAACGGATGAAAGCCCTCAAAAATATTTGAGTTTCATCGGTTGGTTATCGAGAAACTTGAAATTTTCCATTTTTTTACCTAATTTTTGAGATTTTTCCAAATTGTTGAAATATCTTCAAGTTCGATCTTTCTAGATTAAATTTCCAATTGTATGAGCTTTGTAGGATGGTTTGGAACCTATGTAAGTCCTCCTGCCCAGTTGTTTGGGTGAAAAGTGAGGCTTTTGGCCATGCCGTTGTAATGCCGAAATTTTAAGTTTTCCACCTTATCTAATGTCTTGTTTGTTATTTTGTGTCTTGGCAGATAGTATGGCTTGTACCAAGGTTACTAGGGCTCATGATCCCATTCGTTTCTACTCCAATGAGGGAGAAGCTCGGTATGCTTGCTATGAGCATAAGAAAGTAGAAGGGGGTCACTGTGTAAACTTGGCTAGTCTAGCCTTGTTAAACGTAGAGGGTGCCTTTGGTGACATGGGCTGGCTTCCTGTGATCACCTATGAGGCTTGTACCTATCCTGCTTTGGTGAAGCAGTTCTATTGCAACCTCCAGGTAGTGGGGGATCGGAATGATACAGAGAGGGGTAGGGAGCTCAGGATCACTAGCTATGTAAAGGGGGTGGAAGTTTCATTTAACTGCCAATAGTTGGCTGATCTCCTGGGCATATCAAATGACGGCCCTTTAGTGTACTGTGCTCCTAAGGAACCCTAGTTCCTATCCTTGGAGATGTGTGCTGAGATTGATAGTCAGCTCCTTAGAGGTGATCGCTGGGAGATGAAAGCGATCAACTTACGACCAGAGCCTCGGGTGTACTGCAAGATCATCCAGCACAACCTGATCCCCCAGAGTAGCCACTATGATAGGATTTCTTAGTTGACCCAGTATGTTTTGTACTGCATTTGCACTAGGCAGCCTGTCTGCCTACCTTATATCATCATCAGGACTATGATCCATGCTACGCTACCTGGTCAGTTAGGCAACCTGCCCTACGTACGTCTGATCACTACTCTGCTCACACGACTACACATAGATTTATTGGATGAGAGGATTCATGAGGATACCTTCTCTTCTGACCTTGATTGGGAGGCCATCTGTAGGATGGGTATGCGAGATGCTCAAGTCAGTGATGATGAGAGGAATGCTCTGGTGCATCCTCGTACTCGGGTACAGATAGTAGACGCTGAGGCGGTAGCAGCAGCAACAGTAGCAGCGGTCCATGGGGGTGATGCTGAGGACGATGATCATATGTATATGGATGTAGGAGCCATACCTCCTCCTTCACCATTACATTCTACTAGAGCTGGTCCATTTCAGGCTCCTTCACACACTGCTGGTCCGTCACACCCACCATCTGAAGATATGATGGGGCTACTGTGTGAGATTAGATAGGCTCAACGCGTGACTGATATGAGAGTAGGCGAGCTTTTAGATGCTCAGCGTGCCACTGATGGGAGAGTAGGAGAGCTTCTAGATGCTCAGAGTGCGTCTTATCAGCGGATGGCCGAGTTGACAGCTAGTCTCTAGACGACCCAGACTCAGGTAGCCTGGTTGACTAGAGTGTATGCTGAGGGCTACGATAGAGATCGCGAGACACCTCCTCCTCCAACACCTCTAGCTCCATGATGTACTTTTTCTTTTCCTTGTACTACAGAGTAACTGTCTGGATTGTGGACCGTACTCTGATTTGGATATATATATATATATATATATCCATTGCTTTTTACTCGAGTGTATGTGAAACTTGTTTCTCCTTTTATATATGCATTATTCTTTTTCTTAATTTTGTCTCAAACAACACAGGTGCTTATGGTGTGTTATTATTATAGCTTTTTAAATTTTATCCTAACTCAGTTCACGAACTTTTGTGGAAGTATACTGGTTTAATAGACAGGGCCTGAGAGCTCTGATACCAAGTTGTCACACCCCAATTCCACACTATTCAGAATGGTGTGATGAACCGTCAATAAACCAACGGTTCAACCAGGATCTTGAATAGACTGTGTCCATTTGCTTAACCATATACATCCACACAATAATCAGAGTAAATAAATAATAATGGATGTCTTTAATATTAAATGAATGATAATATAAATAAATTATCCAATTATCTTTCATTGACTAAGACATAAAGCAAAGTAATTTAATCAATTACATCGTCTATATATTTAAACAAAAAACTAATCGAAAACGCATGAGTTGCACTCGCATGACGAATCATGCGACTCCATCACAACTTCTGCATCCATCGCTACCGTATGTCCATATATCGGAGCATTCATATAATCTTCTACGGTAGTACCTGCATCATCAACAAAAAATATTCGATGTCGAAAGGGTGAGCACACATTACGGCTCAGTGAGCAAACAAAACAACGCAACAAACATATGCATGCATTCAGTTCATATCTTTGGTCTGGTTCATAAGTTTGCAATGTGCAATAGAAAGGATAGGTGGCCGTCGCACCTCTATACACAAATGTGTGGAACCGCCCAACGGATCAAACACCATTGCCGCCCCCACATGCACCCACCATGGAATAGGAATATAGATAAAGTGCTTAGGACCGCACCGCATCACACTTCCCCTGATGCCCAACCCATACCAACACATAAGCCCCTGCTGGCGAGGGCTTGCAAACTGGGCTCGCAACTAACCAATCCTAATAATAAACAGTGTATCCAAGGCCTCACCCCAGCATCCCTCAATACGTCCATAGAGATAGAGCTAAGGCCCCCTGACAGAGTCAGAGACTACACGGTCTGAGACCACCTCCCCTGATGCCCTACGACGTAATAGTTCTGCTAAAGTAATGGCGATATGACGATGTTAGTGGACAAGACTTGAGTAGAGATAGAGCTAGAGTCTGGTGACCAGGATGAACCACAGTGTCACATCCTCCCCCTGATGCCCCACTCGTATCAAGTACACTAACCACACACATACATTCACATGCCTATTCCTAGCATCATCATCATCATCACGTTATAAATAAATGGAATTAAATATGCATGAACAGTAATAACAGGAATAGTGGATGACATGTGATATACACATTACAATCATACAAACATAGAATCATTCATGGTGTTGGATTCAATAAATAAAAATAGTTCATTATTATCCAATTAGTTTAGGACTTGTTCCCTCACCTTTGATTGCTAGTAGATGTAAGACCCGTACTCCATAAAGCCGATCTAAACCTTGATTACATGTCGTAACAGGTCTTTCGATAATCATCGGGCCAGGCGGGACGAGCGGATGACAATCAGGTACAAAATCGGACCAAACAGACCAACTTAAGTATGAAATTTATTCATACCGGTCGATGGTACCGGTCTATGGTACCGGTCGACCGGTATGGTCTACGCAGTAGACTACCAAGATCCAGAGTAGGATCTCTACGGGTCTCACTTTCCTAATTCTGAATCCTAGGACTTTCCTAATCCTAAGAGGCTTCCTAAACCTAATTCCTAGCCTATTTAAACCCCTCTAAACTTCCTAGAATCCCTTCTATTGATCCTCACAAACCCTAGAGAGGAGAAGGAGATTGGAGAAGGAGAAGGAGCTAGGAAGAAGAAGGAAGACCGCCGTTGCCGTTCGACGACGCACACCTTACGCCAGTCAATGGTAAGTGGTTAAACCCTCTCTCTCACATTATCTCTAGGATGGTTGGGTTGCTTGGATCAATACCATGCAAAGCAAGTATTGACCTAAACCCTACATTGCTGTCAAACCCTAATTTAGTCGTTAAATCCTAGATTCGAGTTCTAGGATGAATACCATCAAAACTAGACTTCAATGGAGTTGGAAACAACTCTAACTCAAAGCTCAGACTTAGAATGAGTAGGAAAAACCCTAGAATCAATAGAGAGTGATCGACGGCAGTCGAGAAACCGGATGTATGGTCTTCCGGAGACATATCGGTCGCACCTCATGCAATCGGTACCTCTCGGGAGTGGCCTATGGGGACCGGCTGACCATATCGATCGCTGGTTTTCCCACAGTGCTGCGACCGGTACATGCAACCGGTCAGCTCTGTGAGTGTAATTTTTGTAACATCATTGGTTTTCGACCAATGTAAACCCTAAGAAACTATTCTAATTGAACCCTAATATTGTATAGGACGTTGTGATAACACGTTTGGATCTTGCGACGTGGAGCAAGCTATCAAAGGAGCGTCAGGTAAGGGAATCAGACCTAAACCCTAATAATTAATGGACAGTAAACTGTTGTTAATAACAATGAACGTGTGGATTGGTGTTTGTGCATATTGCATGTCATCCTTTACTTTCAGCTATTATTATTGTTCATGCATACTCGTTATGCTAGGATGTGATTGCTAAGCATGTGATTGTTTTCGTTGGTGTGTGGAATAGGAAGGGCCTAGGGTCTGGGATCATTCCTCACACTAGCACCTTTTTGTAGTATTCTATCTTAGCATGCTTGGTGCAGGTAGGGAATCAGGGGGAGGTCGTGGCACTGTGGTCTCCGACTTGGCCACCACGCTCTAGCTCTATCTCTATGCCATAGGGAGTTATGTTGGGATAGAGTCTACTTGCGTATTGTTCTGTCTTAGTATGCTTGGTGCGGGTAGGGCATCAGGGGGAGGTCGTGGCACTGTGGTCTCCGGCCTAGCCACCACACTCTAGCTCTATCTCTGTGCCTTAGGGAGCTGTATTGGGATAGAGCCTACAGTGATGACATATAGGATTGGTTAGTTGTGAGCCTAGTTTGCAAGCCCTAGCTAGTAGGGGCTTATGTATTGGTATGGGTAGAGCATCAGGGAAGGTAGTGGATGCCTTAGCTCTATCTCTATTCCATGATGGGTGCATGTGGGTCGGTAGCGGTGTGATCTATTGTGCGATGCTACACACTCGTGTATAGAGGTGCGGTGGCCGCCAACCCTTTCTATAGCACATTGCAAACTTAAACCAGACCACAGCATAAAATGATTGTTACTCATGCATATAATATTGATACACTGTCTGATTGTCTTACTGAGCTAAGTTGTGAGCTCACCTTTTGTATATAAACTGTTTTTAGATGTTGATGCAGGTTACACGGTGGACGACTATATGAACGCTCCGGCGTATGGAGGTGTTGCTGCTCTGGACGTACAGGTAGGAGAGGACGAGCATGACGCTTCATGCGAGCGCCCTTTCTGCGTGTACCTTTGTTTCTATTTTATTTGTTTCAGTTATTTTTAAAGTGATGTAAAGATATTTAATTACGTTTGAAATTTAGATAATTGAATACTTATTTAAATTTATCAATAGAATACTCAGTTCATTTATTTAAAGACTTCCGCTGTATTTATTATATTCTGATTGTGGTTATGTGCGATGGTTTGTATGAGTGGACTCGGTCTTATTGAGATCCTGGTGTGAACCGTTGGTTCATTGATGGTTCACTCACACCATTCTGGTTGGTTCAGAATTGGGATGTGATAACTTGGTATCAGAGCTCTCAGGCTCTGTCCAACAGACCATATTGCACTAAACTAAGTCGATGAACTGAGATAGGAAAAATTAAAAGCTTTAATAAGAACACACCTTAAGCATTGTTTGATACTTGAGACTATATAAGACAGAGCATAACATATTCTACTAAACATGAAATTAATAAATGCACATGCTCTAGATAGGCAAAAACCATAAATTACTATTAAAACATTCAAGAGTGATAAGTTAAAAGTGCTACAGGGTACGGTCCACAAGCCGGACAGTTACCCTGTTATATAAACTGTAAGGAGAGAGAAAAATAAGAGGACTATCATGGGGTAGGGGTCCTAAGAGGAATAGGGTCGGAAATATCATAATCCCGCTCGTAAGCGACCCTAAGCTAGTGCACCTGATCCTGAGTGACTTGGAGGTTGCGAGCCAAGTGCCCTAAGTCACGACTCATCTCACGCTGAGCATCCCTGATCTCCATGAACATACCCATCACGGTGTCGGGAGGAAGCTGAGATGGTCCCGCTGCATATGTGGGCTGTGGTGCTGGTGCTGGAACATTCTCCATACGATCATCGCCACCCTCGTCATCACCCGCTGCCTATGCTGCATGAGCAGCATTGGCTGCTGCTGCTACTGTCGCGGCTGCTACCCTCCTAAGTGGACGAGGGCGAGCCTCCAAATCCTCATCGCTGATCGACAGATTATCCATCTGCATCCGTAGGATGGCATCCCAGTCGATGTCAGAGGTCATAGTGTCCTCCACAGTGATCTCACCCATCATGTTCACTCGTAGTCACTGTAGAAGAGTGGCGATGAGCCAGCCATAAGGAAGGTTACTGGTCTGACCAGATAGTGTAGACTGATGCATGGTTCTGATGATGATATAGGGAAGGCAAACCCGCTCCCCAGTGCAAACGCAGTAAGTCAGGTACTGAGTGAGCTGAGATAACTCACTATAATGGCCGCTCTGGGGCACAATGTTATGCTAGATGATGCGGCTATAAACTCGAGGCAAGGGCTTCAAACTAGCAGCCTTCTTGGGCGCCCCAGGGTTGAGAAGTGGCTTTGAGATCTCCTGGCGCAGATCGTCAGTGAGAAAGCCCTTCATCTTAGGGGCACAGTAGACTAAGTCCCCATCGTTGGGAATCCCCAGAAGATCAGCAAGCTGGTGAGTTTCGAAGGAAATGGGGACACCCTTGACGTAACTAGTGATGCGGAGCGCTCGACATTGATTGAAGTCGTTGACATCCCCATCTATTTCTAGGTTGGCATAAAATTGTTTGACGAGGTTGGGACGGGTAGTCTTCGTGTATGTGATGACCGGCAACCAACCAAGCCTGCCAAAAGCGGCTTCCACATCGAACCGCTGCAACTGCTCCAAATTGGCACACCGCCCTGACTCGATATTCTTTCCTTCGAACCAAGGGAAGCGGGCTTGTGCCGCCTCAGAACGAAACCACTGCTCATCGAGCTGTGGTATAGGTGGGTGGGGAAGGTGCATGCCTAGACCATAGGAGTGCTTGCCAGCACCTCTGGGTGGAGCCATTATAGTTGCAAAACAAGGAAAAACAAGGAGAAATGGTTAAAATTGTCAAAATTTCGGCAGCATAATGACAGCAAATTAAGAAAAAACCTCGAACTCACCCAAAACTTGGGGAGGAGGACTTACGTAACCCCCAAACACTTCATGGAATCCAACCATTCACCAATTGAACAAGAATTTGAGAAATTTCAGCAAAAAAAATCAATTTTTCCCAAAACCTAGGTTAAAAATCAAAAAATTTGATTTTTTTGAAAAACCTTTCGGTAGAACCTCAAATTAGTTGAGGGATTTTTCTCATAGAGGTACTTAAACCCATTTCAAGCCGAAGGAAAAGAGTTCCTACGGTTAGAAATTCTTAAACAAAGAAAAACCTAGTTTTGGGTATAAAACCATGAAAAAACGATATGAAAATAATGAGTGGAAGGAGAGAACTTACTTGGAGGCGATGTTCTAAGTCTTGATCGGAAGAAAATGACTTCTAGGATCACCGGTCGGAGTGTAGCAACTCAGGAGCCAGAGAGAAATCGCCACCGGAGAGAAAGAAGAAGGGGAAAAGTGAGAAAAACTCACTTTTTCGCGATTTTAAGGTATTTTGGGCATACCGGTCGACGGTTTTGCCCATACCGGTCAACCGGTACCCCCTGGTATAGTCGACCGCTATCTCTCGGTCAGATGGAGAATTCTGACCGGTCGACTATACCGGTCGCACCATACTATACAGTGTAGCGACTGGTATATTGCGACCGGTCAGCTATATGTGACCCGGAAAATTTTGGAAAATTTTTTTAAAAATTCAATTTTGAGTTTCCATTTCAACTATTCGCTTTGCAATTGTTAAAGACTAATACTATTATGATTATTCGACTGTACCTTATGTGTTATGTCTTTGTCTCAGATCCAAACAGACTAATCTAAGATGGTAGGCGGAAATGGTCGTAGAGGCTCACGAAAGCGTCACCACTCCAAGGTGCGCCAAACTGAGGAAAATGTGGAAAATGGATATGTTGAAGAGCAAAACCAGAATCCGAAGAGTAGAGAAGGGCAGGTTCCCAGGGCACCCTCAAATTTACCAGGCCCTCCTTACACAAACTTCGAGACAATTGTTACGAATCTGGTTTATCAAATGGAAGCTCAGCAGAAGACGTTCCCGGATGAGATGCTGAAGATGTTCAGGCCACCAGGATATATCCCCAAAGAGGTCACACCTGAACATAGGGGAAATAATACTACACTGCCAATGGATGGTAGCTCTGGGCCGATGGGCCAAGGACAGCATGTACAACCACCACACCAATTTCCATCGTCGTCTGCCTATCACGGGGTCTACCCGTACCCACCACCATGGTATGGAAACAATGCACAGGGGTAGCACGATCTGAGTCAAGCAGTGGATAGATTCTTAAAACTGAAACCCCCTACATTCACAGGGAAGCCAGGGAAACCACTGTGGCCTGTACAGTGGGTTGCAGAGATGGAGAAGAATTTTTGTCTAATGACATGTTCTGAGGATGAGAAGGTACTGTTCGCTACACACATGCTAAAAGAGGATGCAAACGCTTGGTGGAATTCTACACGGGCATATTTGGAGACAAAGCACACTCAAATTGATTGGGCAGTGTTCAAGGGAGCCTTCTTCGATAAATATTTTCCGAAGAGCTTTAAAGATCAGATGGAGAAAGAATTCCTCAACCTACAGTAGTCTCAGTCGACTGTGGATGCTTACCAGCAAAGGTATGAGGAGCTATTTTTCTTTGCACCGGCAAGCATGCAAGAAGAAGAAACCAAGACCCGTAGGTTCACCACGGGACTGCGTGGAAGCATTAGAGAGAATATCTTGGGTATGGAGAAAAAGGTATATAATGAGGCTGTACAGGTTGCTAGAGTGATTGAATCAAGTCAAAAGGACAGTTTCTATGCTCAGAACAGGGGACTAAAGAGACCAGCTATTAAGACTTCAGGTGGCGGTAATAATAGACCATTCCTCCCATACAGGGTTCAGTCTACCATGGTGCTTGTAAGAAACACTACTGCACCACCACCGCCACAGTTCGCTGGGCAAAACCCGAACATTAAATATTTCAACTGTCAGCAACTGGGTTATATTGCAAAGAACTGCACTCTACCTAGGAAACAACCTCCACAGCAAGGAAAGGTATTTGCAGTCACCACTGAAGAGGCAGCCGCATCACCTGATGTGGTCACTGGTATGATTCTATCCCTTCCTATTTAGCTTACTATTTTATTGTGTGTGAGCATGTAGAACTAAGGGATAATTAAATTTCAGGAACTATAAATATAGCTTGTATACTTGCCAGAGTACTCTTTGACTTTGGGGCCACGCACTCCTTTGTTTCTATTTCTTTCGAGAAGCGAATGGAATTACCTATCAAGCATTTAAACCCAAGCTTGATAGTTCGCTCCCCACTAGGAGTCAAAGTGGCGTTGAACAAATATGTTGGACCATGTACAGTTAGCATTGACGGCCGAGATCTAGAAGCTAATCTGGTTCAACTCGAGATGGCAGACTTGACATCATCTTGGGAATGGATTGGTTAGGCCAGCATTCTGCCAGCTTATTATGTGGTGAAAAGAAGCTTGTGCATATGGACGAGAAAGGAAAAGAGTTTAGCTTCACTGGGACCAAGTTACCCAGGAAGCGGAAGCTGATCCTATCAGCCCTAAAAGCTAAGAGATGCTTAGAGAAGGGAGGAGTGGGGTACCTAGTGTCTGTGGTCGACATCACTGCTGAGGTGCCAAGGATGGAAGATCTAGATGTGGTACGAGAGTTTCCAGATGTGTTTCCAGAAGATCTCCCAGGTCTACCTCCAGAGAGGGCTATAGAGTTCGTGATAGACCTAATGCCAGGGTCGGCACTAGTGTCTAAAGCACCGTACAGGATGGCCCCTATAGAATTAAAGGAGTTGAAGACCCAATTACAAGAATTGCTAGATAAGGGTTTCATACGACCAACCATATCACCATGGGGAGCACCTGTACTATTCGTCAAGAAGAAGGACGGTAGTGTACGGCTATGTATCGATTACCGAGAGCTGAACAAGTTAACCATCAAGAATCGATATCCTTTGCCTAGGATCGATGATCTATTCGATCAGTTACAAGGTGCAAAGGTTTTCTCGAAGATTGATCTCAGATCAGGGTATCACCAATTGAAGATCAAGGCCGAAGATATTCCAAGACTGCTTTCAGGACAAGGTATGGGCAGTATGAGTTTCTAGTTATGTCGTTCGGGTTGACCAATGCCCCAGTGTCGTTCATGGAACTGATGAACTGAGTGTTTCATGACATGTTGGACACTTCGGTCATCGTATTCATCGATGACATATTGGTCTACTCAAAGGACAGGGAGGCTCACACAACACATTTGAGAGCAGCCCTACAACGGCTGAGAAGGGAAAAGCTTTATGCCAAGTTTAAGAAGTGTGAATTTTGGCTGAAGGAGGTGGCTTTCTTGGGCCACATAGTATCTGAAGATGGTATCAAGGTAGATCCAAGTAAGATAGCTACTATAGTAGGATGGGAAGCACCAAAATCAGTTGCGGAGATTCATAGTTTCCTTGGATTGGCTGGTTACTATAGATGATTCGTGGAAGACTACTCAAGGATCGCCGTTCCACTTACCAGACTAACCAAGAAGGGAGAGAAATTTATATGGTCAGATGAGTGCGAGAAATGCTTTCAGACTTTGAAGTCAAGACTAGTCTCTGCACCTATCTTGACCATCCCAGCACCAAGCTTACCGTTTACCTTATATACGGATGCTTCAGGATTGGGTCTTGGATGTGTATTGATGCAAGGAGAACAGGTGATTGCCTACGCATCAAAACAATTGAAAGAGCATGAGAAGAATTATCCTACACATGATTTGGAGTTAGCAGCGGTAATACATGCAATCAAGACTTGGAGACACTACCTTTACGGTGAGAAGTTTCAGATTAAGTCAGATCGTAAGAGCTTAACATATCTTTTCACTCAAAAGGACCTGAATATGAGACAGAGGAGATAGCTGGAGTTATTAAAAAATTATGATTGTGACATTCAGTACCATCCGGGTAAGGCTAATGTAGTGGCTGATGCCTTAAGCAGAAAGTGGGCATTGAAACCTGAGGCAGGACCAATTTCAAATGTTGCATTATGTGCTGCAGTCTCGAGCTCAACAGAGAATGATGAAGAGTATATAATAGAGACTGCAAGAGATCCAGTGGAACAGGGCTTAATTCATAAGTTCACATTGATGTTCGCAGCCTTGATGATCTGATCGGATCTCATAGATGAGGTCAAAGTAGCAATCCTATAGGATCCACACCTCAAGACTGTACAAGAAGATCTAGAGAAGGGTAACAACAATCCTGACTTTACCTTGGATTCAGACAAGGTACTCAGGTATCGTGGATGATTATGTATACCTGAGTGAGAAATTAAATATCAGAAATCGAGTTATGACAGAAACTCATTATACTCCATACTCGGTACATCCAGGAAGCACCAAAATGTACCATGATTTAAGAAGATTATATTGGTGGAGGGGTATGAAAGCAGATATAGCTCGTTTCATATTCCAATGTCTGAATTGTCAGCAAGTTAAAGCGGAAAGGCAGAGACCCGCAGGTTTACTACAACCATTACCGGAACCTGCATGGAAGTGGGATTGTATCACAATGGATTTCGTCACTGGCTTACCTTTGACACCAAGGTCGGTAGATGCAGTTTGGGTTATAGTCGATCGACTTACCAAGATGGCTAGATTCATTGCGGTCAGACCTCAGTATACCATGGAGAAGCTGGCCAAGCTATATGTAGATAATATAGTCAGACTTCAAGGCATCCCAGAGAGTATAGTATCTGACAGAGATCCCCGTTTTACATCAAAGTTCTGGAAAGGATTACAGAAAGCTATGGGAACAAAGTTGAAGTTTAGTACAGTTTTTCACCCTCAGATGGACGGGCAATCAGAACGAACTATTCAAATTTTAGAAGATATGCTCTAAGCTTGTGCCCTAGATTTCAAAGGAGGTTGGGACGAGAAGCTATCGCTCATCGAGTTTGCTTATAATAATAGCTACCAGGCTACAATTCAGATGGCTCCATATGAGGCACTCTATGGGAAGAAATGTCGTACACCTCTATTATGGAATGAGGTGGGAGAAAGAAGAATTATGGGACCGGAGTTTGTCGAAGAAACTTGTCGAGTGATTGATCAGATCAAGGAAAGAGTGAAGACAGCTCAAGTTCAACAGAAACACTATGCGGATAATCGACGTCAAGATCTGGAGTTTGCAATGGGTGATAAGGTATTCTTAAAGATATCACCGGTGTGAGGTCTGAAATGGTTTGGTAAGAAGGGGAAGGTATGCCCCAGGTATGTGGGATCATACGAGATATTGACTAGACGTGGTAATATGGCATATCAACTGGCTCTACCACCATCTATGTCAAGCGTTCATGATGTGTTCCATGTATCATTATTGAAGAAGTATGTCAGGGATCCATCGCACATCTTGACAGCAAACCCCCCAGACTTGACAGAGGACTTAACATTTGAAGTGGTACCTGTGATGCTCTCAAGCCGAAAGGTACCGCAACTTTGAACCAAGGATATCCATTATGTGAAGGTGCATTGGAAAAGCCAAGATGTCGAAGAAATTACTTGGGAGGAGGAGAGCGCGATGAGAAAGGAGTACCCTAACCATTTCGACGATCAAGGTACGTTCAAATTTCAAAGCCAAAATTTCTTTTAAGGGTGGGGGAGTTGTGAGACCTACATGTAAATTTCGGGGACAAAATTTCTTTTAAGGGTGGGGGAGTTGTAAGACTTGCACTCCATAAACCCGATCCAAACCTTGATTTCAAGTCGTAACAGGTCTTTCGACCATCACCGGGCCAGGCGAGACGAGCGGATGACAATCAGTTACGAAATCAAACCAAACAAACCAACTTAAGTATGAAATTTATTCATACCGGTCGATGGTACCGGTCTATGGTATCGGTCGACCGGTATGGTCTACGCAGCAGACTACCAAGATCTAGAATTGGATCTCTGCGGGTCTCACTTTCCTAATTCTGAATCCTAGGACTTTCCTAATCCTAAGAGGCTTCCTAAACCTAATTCCTAGCCTATTTTAACCCCTCTAAACTTCCTTGAATCCCTTCCATTGATCCTCACAAACCCTAGAGAGGAGAAGGAGATTGGAGAAGGAGAAGGAGCTAGGAAGAAGAAGGAAGAGTCGCCGTTGCCGTTCGACGACGCACACCTTACGCCAGTCGAAGGTAAGTGGTTAAACCCTCTCTCTCACATTATGACTCTAGGATGGTTGGGTTGCTTGGATCAATACCATACAAAGCAGGTATTGACCTAAACCCTACTTTGCCGTCAAACCCTAATTTAGTCGTTAAACCCTAGATTCGAGTTCTAGGATGATTACCCTCAAAACTAGACTTGAATGGAGTTGGAAACAACTCTAACTCAAAGCTCAGACATAGAATGAGTAGGAAAAACCCTAGAATCAATAGAAAGTAATCGACGGCAGTCGAGAAACCGGATGTATGGTCTTCCGGAAACATACTGGTCGCACCTCATGCGACCGGTACCTCTAGGGAGTAGCCTGTGGGGACCGGCTGACCATACCGGTCACAGGTTTTCCCACAGTGCTGCGACCGGTACATGCAATCGGTCAGCTCTGTGAGTGTAATTTTTGTAACATCGTTGGTTTTCGACCAATGTAAACCCTAAGAAACTATTCTAATTGAACCCTAATATTGTATAGGACTTTGTGATAGCACGTTTGGATCTTGCGATGTGGAGCAAGCTATCGAACGAGCGTCAGGTAAGAGAATCGAACCTAAACCTTAATAATTAATGGACAGTAAACTGTTGTTAATAACAATGAATGTGTGGATTGGTGTTTGTGCATATTGCATGTCATCCTTTACTTTCAGCTATTATTATTGTTCATGCATACTCGCTATGCTAGGATGTGATTGTTAGGCATGTGATTGTTTTCGTTGGTGTGTGGAATGGGAAGGGCCTGGGGTCTGGGATCAATCCTCACACTAGCACCTTTTTGTAGTATTCTATCTTAGCATGCTTGGTGCGGGTAGGGCATCAGGGGGAGGTCGTGGCACTGTGGTCTTCGGCCTGGCCACCACGCTCTAGCTTTATCTCTATGCCCTAGGGAGTTATGTTGGGATAGAGTCTACTTGCGTATTGTTCTGTCTTAGTATGCTTGGTGCCGGTAGGGCATCAGGGGGGGTCATGGATGCCTTAGCTCTATCTCTATTCCATGATGGGTGCATGTGGGTCGGTAGTGGTGTGATCTACTGTGCGATGCTACACACTCGTGTATAGAGGTGCGGTGGCCACCAACCCTTTCTATAGCACATTGCAAACTTAAACCAGATCACAGCATAAAATGATTGTTACTCATGCATATAATATTGATACACTGTCTGATTGTCTTACTGAGCTAAGTTGTGAGCTCATCCTTTGTATATACACTGTTTTTAGATGTTGGTGCAGGTTACACGGTGGACGACTATATGAACGCTCCGGCGTATGGAGGTATTGCTACTCTAGACGTATAGGTAGGAGTGGACGAGCATGACGCTTCATGCGAGTGCCCTTTCTGGATGTACCTTTGATTTTATTTTATTTGTTTCAGTTATTTTTAAAGTGATGTAAAGATATTTAATTACATTTAGAATTTGGATAATTGAATACTTATTTAAATTTGTCAATAGAATACTCAGTTCATTTATTTAAAGACTTCCGTTGTATTTATTATATTTTGATTGTGGTTATCTGCGATGGTTTGTATGAGTGGACACGGTCTTATTGAGATCCTGGTGTGAACCGTTGGTTCAGTGACGGTTCTCTCACACCATTTTGGTTGGTTCAGAATTGGGGTGTGACACTAGATCCTCATTTTAGATTTATAATTCACTTTTAAACCACTGGAAAGACCTAACAAGTCGATAGATTTTAACTAAAATTAATTTTAATATGTTTAAAATAACTAAAATTGTAGGGTCGCAGGTGGGGTAGCACCTAGGGTAGCAGTTTCTGCAACCACAGGGGTAGGGTCGCAGGGTAGGGTCAGCACCTAGGGTAGGAGGTTCTACGACCCCAGGGTGTAGGGTTGCAGGTGGGGTCGGATACCATTCGACCCTACGTGCGACCACACCCTCCCTAGGACATCCTGAGGGCATGTGGTTGATCATGTGGTCTTGTAGGGTAGGATATCATTCGACCCTATGTGCGACCACACGTGTTCTGTGTCGACCTTTCATTCTAAAGTCCATTCCTTCATGTTTGAATCCTTTGGCTTACTATCATGGTCCATCCTATGATTGTTCTATGGCTCATAACTACAATTTATGCACCATTCATTGTCCATAACGACCTTTTCCATGGAATCTCTTGGAATTTGTCTATGGATGGATGATTTGGGTTTCTCCTAATCCTATGTTCTTCATAAACTATTCTAGGCTCCCAATTCATGTAGGGATTTAGGTTCATACCTTGGATTTACTGAGATTCAGAGGTTTTTCTGAACTTCTTCTTCCTTAGTCTTCTTCTTCAAGTTTCCTTCTCTTCCTTCTCTTCTCTTTCTCTCACATTCAATTAGGGTTCTAAAGGAGTGAAAGAGGCTAAGGGACATCCTATTTATAGAGGAAAACCCTCCATAATAAGTCCCAATGAGTTTAGGAAAGACCCCCTTTGAATTAGGAAGGTTTTTTAATTTTTGGATTTTGTCTGTTATCGTAGGGTCGCATGTAAAGTCGCAGAATCCATCGTCCCTACATTTTTTTAGTCATGCGACCCCACGACCAAAAAGTCATGGATTAGAGTCCTTTGTGGTGGGATCGAGCATACCTGTTTACGCATGTGAGCACACACTCATTTTTTACTATTTTTGAGTTAGACTTCATACCTGGTCTTGTGGTTCCTTCACGCACTTGGCCCCCTTCGCTCGACCATGATAGGTAGACTTGGTACAAGGTGGTAAGATCGGTTAGTTCGATACGGGTCTTACAGCTACCGTCCTTCTTTTTCACAAATAATACTGGCACTCCCCATGGTGACATGCTGGGTCTAATATAGCCCTTGTCTAGTAATTTCTGTAATTATACCTTCAGTTCCTTCAGTTCAGTAGGAGCCATTCGATAAGGTGCTTTCGATACTTGTGTGGCTCTGAGTATAAGGTCTATAACGAACTTTGTCACTCTGTCAGGTGGTAGTCCTGGTAGTTTCTCAGAAATACATCCAAAAATTCACACACAACTTCAAAATCCTCCATTCGTGGTGCTTCCTTGCTGAGGTCGACCACGGATACTAGATACCCAATTCCTCCTTTCTCGAGGCATTTTCTAGCCTTTAATGCAAAGAGAATGAGTTTTTGTTTAAAGGGAGGTTTGGTTCCCGTAAAACTAAACTCTGCTCATTCCTTGTCTTTAAATGTTAGTTTTTTTTTTGCACATAATAGGTTTGCAAAGTGCCGAGCTAACCAATCTATTACCAAGAAAACATCAAAGTTTGCCATCTCGGTTTGAATTAAGGTTGCATCCAAAATCTTCTCGTCAATAAGAACTGGACATGGTCCATAACCTTTGTCTAGTTCCACTTCTAATCCCATAGGTGATCGTACAAGCAGTTTGCAATCTAAAGGTCTGAGGGGTAGATTTAACTTCTTTCCATACGACATAGATATAAAAGAATGAGTAGCTCCAGAGTCAAAGAGTACTCTGGCGGGTAAGCCATTAATAGGTACGATACCTGTGAAGTTCTTCTTATATTAAACTATATGCTCACACAAGGTTGTACAAACGAAATGTTCAGGTCATAATGACCACATCAAGCGATGCGGCAGCATCCTCAGAAGTAACTACATAAACATTTCCTTGCTACAGCTGCTTCCTTGGCATAGGACACTTACTTGATCGTAATTAAAGCATTTGATTCCATCATTACTTTGCTTCTATTGAGGTTGGACTATCGGAGTAGTCTTGGCTACAGCATTGAAGCCTTGAGTACGGAAGGGTTTAAATGTCTTTGAGTTCCCTCCGTTGTAAGAGTTTCCATTGGGCCTCTTTATACCTCTGTTCTGAGAAAAATAACTTTCCCTTTGGCTCGATTCCAGTGTTCGAGCAATCTATACAGCTTCATTATAAATCTTCTTTTCCAGTCTCAATACATGCTCACGAATGCTTCCCCTAAGTCCCATAACGAACCTTTGGGTTTTGGTATTTTCCTCCTGCATGCTAGAGGGAGCAAAGAAAAATAATTCTTCATAACGCTGTTGATATACGTCTACAGTCATCTGTCCCTGATACAGACTCAGGAACTCCTTTTCCATTTGATCTCTGAAACTCCTGGGAAAATACTTCTCGAAGAAAGCTTCTTTATAAATAACCCATGTCAGTTGGGCTTGCTTTGTTAATAGATAACTTCTAGTTGATTTTTACCAGTGGTGTGCGTCACCTTTCAACATAAACGTGGCACATAATACCTTTTCTTCTTCATTTATAGTTATATTCCTAAAGTTTCTTTCCATCTCATCCAGTGAGCTGGTCATAACATAACTGATGGCTTGCCCATGAATTCCTTCGGCTTCAACTTCAGGAAACGCTCGATCAATCTAGAGTGATCAAGCTGATACTATGCATATGCCCCATACATAGGCGGTTGGTACTGATAATTACCTTGGTTATACCCGCCTTGTGGTGCTTCAGGGTTTTGCACTTGGCCTTATTCTACTGGTGTTTGCGGTGCTTAAGGTACAGTGTTGCTACCACCAGGTGCAGTAGTAACTTGTCCTGTAAGTAAAGATGTTGTGTTTGCAACTGGAAAAGCAATTCCAATATCAGCGTCTATGTTGGCTTGCATTTGTTGTATATGCTGCATTTGCTATGCCAAATTCATCACCACAGTAGCCAAATCCGTAGGTGGTGTAGGTAAGTTGGTTGGGTTGGCTTGGGTGTGCACATTCTGAGGCACAACCATATTAAGTTCCAATATTTCCTTCCTGTCCTTCCTGACATTCATTGTCATTGGTCTCCATAGGTGGTGGAGATGGGTTGATATTTTGTCTCCTTCTACTTACTCTACGGCCAACCATTTCCTGTTTTCGACTATGGTAGTGTCTGAAAATCAAGGAAACATATGAGGAAAGCATAATATACAATGATCTCATGTTAATTTTCAAATAAATAAGGCAAAATATCAATTTTAAAGTCATTCTGTCAAAACAGGGCATTTTCATCATGGGGTCGTACTATATGCGACCACAGGGTTGCGACTACACAAACCCTGTCAGCTTACTGAGAGCCTGTGGTCGATCGTTGGGTCGATTGTGGGGTCACATTTTTGGTCGAATTCTGCGACCACACGACACCAAATCAGGTTTTTAAATTCTGATTTCAAGCCATTTCTTATTTTCACTTTTGTCTTCTACTATTCTCAACTCAACTCGCCAGTTGCTACAGTGTCAGCCGTATGAATTTGGTGATTCTTTCATCGGTCTATGACCAACATTCCATTCCTCTAGGTATGTTCCCTACTTTTTCTCTTTTTTATGCTTTCATACCTAGGTTTTGCTCCATTTATAGGGTTTTCTCAAATTAATATTTTTCTGACCATAAAAATTTGATTTTTATTGGGGGTTATTACTATTGGCTGCCCAATGAATGAAAGCCCTCAAGAAAATTCGAGGTTAGTTTAATAGAGACTTGAAAATTCCCATTTTTGACCTAAATTTTGGGGTCTTTCCCAATTGTCAAAATTTCTTCCAATTCGACCCAGCTAGTTTAAATTTCTGATTGTATGAACCTTACAGGATGGGGTGGGACCTATGTAAGTCCTCCTGCCCAAATGTTTGAGTGAAAAGTGAGGCTTTTGGCCAATCACGCCGTCATAATGTCAAAATTTTAAATTTTTACTATATTTGATATGTTGCTTGTTGGTCTATGCCCTTGCAGATAACATGGCTAGCACTAAAGTCCCTAGAGTTCACGATCCCCGTCGCTTCACGTCCATTTAAACAGAGGCACAATATCCCTGGTACCAGCGCAAGAAGGTGAAAGGGGGTCGTTGTGTCAACTTGGCCAGCCTAGCTCTATTTGTTGTGGAGGGAGCATTTAGTGATATGGTTTGGCTCGCTATGACTCTGTATGAGGGTTGCACCTGCCTTGAGTTGGTGAAACAGTTTTACTGTAATTTACAGGTAGAGGGTAACCCAGAGGATATAAATAGGGGCAGAGAGCTCAGGATCACCAGTTTTGTTAAAGAGGTAGAGGTCTCATTTAACTTCCAGAAGTTGGCTGATATCCTGGGTATCTCCAATGACGGTCCCTTAGTATACTACGCACCCAAGGAACCCCAATTCCATATCAATGTGAATGCACATAGAAATAGATAACCAGATTCTTTGGAACGATCGATGGCAGATGAAAGCAATTAACCTACGTCCAGCCCCGAGTGTATTGCAAGATCATTCAGCACAGTCTGATTCCCCAAAGCGGACACTATGATAAGGTTTCACAGTTGACCCAATACCTTCTGTACTGCATCTACACTAGGCAGCCTATCTGCTTTCCTTATATCATTATCAAGACCATGCACCATGCCACGATGCCTGGTCTGGTGGGTAACCTACCCTATGGACGTTTGATCACCACTATACTCACTCGCCTGTAGGTAGACTTGGTCGATGAAAGGATTAACGAGGACACTTTTTTGACTGACCTTGATTGGGAGGCCATCTGTAGGATGGGGATGCTAGATGTGCAGGTCAGTGACGAGGAGAGAAACCCTATGAGACGTCCCCTCACTCGGGTAGCGGTAGCAGATGCAGAGGCAGCAGCAGCAGCAGCAGAGGCAGGAGTAGAGGCACACGAGAGTAATGACGAGCAGGATGATGATCGGATGTACATAGATGTGGATGCCATACCTCCTCCATCACCACAACATTCCACTGGAGCTGGTCCTTTTTGGGCTCCTTCTCACTCAGCTGGTCCTTTGCGCCCACCACCAGATCACATGATGGGACTGCTACATGAGATTCGGGAGGCTCAGCGTACCACAGATTAGAGGGTAGCAGATCTGGCGGCTAGTCTCTAGGCGGCCCAGACTCAGGTAGCCTGACTTACGAGAGTATATGCTGAGGACTATGACCGAGATCGTGAAGCACCTCCTCCTCCAGCACCCGCAGCTTCATGATGCCATTTATTTCTTTTTATTACAGAGTAACTGACCGGGTTGTGGATCGTACTCTGATTCGGATGTATCTTTTCTATATATAACATTAGTTTTCCATTTACATATGTTCATTATTCTCTTTCTTAGTTTATGTCTCATACAACACAGGTGCTTATGGTGTGTTTTTATTATAGCTTTTAATTTATCCTAACTCGGTTCACGATCCCTGTGGTAGTATTTTGGTTTAATAGAGCAGAGCCTGAGAGCTCTGATACCAAGTTGTTACACCTCAATTCTGAACCAACTAGAATGGTGTGAAGAACCGTCCATAGACCAACGGATCAACCAGGATCTCGTATAGGCCGTGCCCATTCGATTAAACCAGATATATCCCACAAGCAAATTCAGAGTAAATAAACGATAGTTTGGAAGTCTTTAATACTAATGAACTAAGAATCTGACGGTGATAGCATAATTAAGTATCCAATTATCTCCAATGTACCTTAAGAGATAAAGTAAAGTAAAATAATCAATTAGATGTCCCAATAGTTAAACAACTAAGCTAATCAAAAACAGATGAGTTGCACTCGCACGACAAATCATGCGCATCTTTTTCAGCTTCTACGTCCATCGCAGTAATGTGTCCATACGTCGACGCATTCATATAATCTTCAACAGTAGGATCTACATCAAGAACTAAAAATATTCGACGTTGAAAGGGTGAGCACACATCACGGCTTAATGAGCAAACAAAACAATGCAACAAACATATGCATGCATTCAATTCATATCTTTGGTCCGGTTTATAAGTTCACAATATGCTATAGAAAGGTTTGGTGGTTGCCGCACACACGAGTGTGTGAATTCACCCAATGGATCAAACACCATTGCCATCCCACATGTACCCACCATGGAATAGAGATAGAGCTAAAGTGTCCAGATCAAACACCGCCAATACTTCCCCTGATGCCCTACCCATACCAACACTAAGCCCCTATTGGCGAGGGCTTGCAAACTGGGCTCGCAACTAACCAATCCTAATGCCAAACAGTGTATCCAAGGCCTCACCCCAACATCCCTCAATACGTCCATAGAGATAGAGCTAAGGCCCCCTGGCAAAGTCAGAGACCACACGGTCCGAGATCACCTCCCCTGATGCCCTATGACATAATAGTTCTACTAAGGTAATGACGATACGACGATGTTATTGGGCAAGACATGAGTAGAGATAGAGCTAGAGTTTGGTGACGAGGTCGAAGACCACCATGCCACGTCCTCACCTTGATACTCCACTCGCATCCAACACACCAACCACACACATACATTCACATACCTATTCCTAGCATCATCATCATCATCATCATGTTATAAATAAACAGAATTAAATATGCATGAATAGTAATAGAATTAATATTGGATGACATGTGAGATGCACATTACAAGCATACAAGCATAGAATTAATCATGGCATAGGACTCAATAAAAATAAAATAGTTTTTTATTATCTAATTAGTTTAGGTCTTGTTCCCTTACCTGTTAGCAATACTTGATCTCCTTCCAAGCCTTGAAATTCTCTTTGAATTGATTTAACAACCTAAAAGTTATATGAATTTAAGTTAAGGTTCATATGTAACATGTTACAGTAGTCAAAAATCGAAACAAAGCATTGATAGGTGTCTGATTGGTCCTATGGTCTCATACTGTATTGACCTTGCTGCCCATGATCGATACCCTACGATCACATATGGTGCGACCGTAGCTGTGACCATATGGTATCTGTATCTTTCCAAATACTTATGGTCGATCCTCTGGTTATGCTGGTCATGCTATGGTTGACCATAGCTGCGACGACCTTGAGATTTGTAGTCATAGACTACATGCAATTCAAGTTCTTCCAAGGTCAAATCCTCTACTCTTCAATTGGATTTATTCTAAGGTCAACATATAGCCATCATTAGTAGTTTCTTATCAACCCTAATCATCAAACTCACTCCTCATGGTTCTCCTTGGGATTTTCTCAAGGAAATCACATGGATCATAATAGGTTGATATTGCCTATTTTCCATAGAAGTCTTATTCCATAGAGTTTACATCTCCAGGGATTAGGTTCATACCTTTGCCTGTGATAGAGAGCCAATCTCTTCTCAGCAAATTCCTCTCCTTCGCCTTTTCTTTTTCTCCTTCTCTTCCCTTCTCTTTTTCTAGGGTTTACTAATGTTCTAAAAGAGTGAAAAAAGGGCTGGGGGACGTCTTTTATATAGAGAAAAACACTCCATATAGAGTTCTTTTTCAATTAGGAAAGAAATCCCTTAGTTTAGGATAGTTTCCAAAACTCGGAGTTTGATATGGGGTCTCACGGTCGATGGCTACGGTCGCAGAACCCGTTGACTGTAGGATCAAAATCATCGACCGTAGGGTCATTGTTCAGCCACCATTGTTTCTTTCCATATGGTTGACCGTACCTACCCAGGTATGCGACCATATGTATATAGTTTTGGGTGTTGAGTCAATTTTTATACCTGGTTTGTGATCTATCTTCACACGCTCGGTCCACTTGGTCCATGAATGATGGGAAGACCCGACACGATACGATTAAACCAAGTTAGTAGAGTACAAGTCTTACGTAATCACTTGTAGAGTGTTGAGACAACCAGTCTATTCCCAAGATGACGTTAAAGTCTGCCATCTCAAGTCGATTTAGGTTGCATTCAAATTTTATCCATCCATATGATTCAGACAATGTTCATAACACTTACCCACTACAACATCTAGTACAAAAGAGCTTGAACTAGCGAAATCTGGTATAAAGGTCTTAAGATCTTGTCTAGTTCCTTCATCTCTTATGATTTTTCAAAGACTATCGTTAAAAATTTCATATTGTACTCAGTAGCTTACGTCTCTTTTATCACTGATATTCTACCTTGATCTCTCTTTCGTATATCTCAAAAAGCATCTTCTGACTATTTACTCATTACATATCCCAAGTCTATCTATAAGCATTAGGGTATATGCTTATATTCTTATTAATTCTAGTAAATTTACTTTTGGTCTTTACTTAGTCCTCTTATTCATTATTAAAAATAACTCAATAGTAACTATACTAATCCAAGTACTATCAATGCCATGATTTTTTACTTCATGCTTTTAGAAATCTTCTGCCTTGTCAAAATTCATACCGATATAGCCATCTTTAATTCTGTCGTGCTTTATCTACTCCTTTATTGCCTACTCTTGGAAATTATTACTTCTTGCTCATGCACTCCTTTACAGACCATGACTCAAATCCATCCATTCAGCAATCTCATAACAGATTTTCCTTACTTCATCTGAGGTTTTCTTGATTATAGAATCTAATCTGAATTCAATGGTCTTCCTCCAATAATTTCGTTATTAACTAAGTATCTCTATCAACAGATGTCAAGGAATATAGGAATCAGAATGTTTATCCAAATATAATTCATTTCCTTCTTTCAAATTCAGTATGATGAAGAACACTTGTTTTATCTAGTAATCCTAGGTTTAAAGGATCAGGAGTAAATCTATGGTAATCCAACAGACATCCAAAGGTCGTTAGGTTATATGGTGGTCCAAATACATGGAAGTAGAGATTTTACATCTCTTAGCCTCATGGTTACAGGTTCTATCGAGTATATAATGTTGTTGGTCAAGGCACTACAAGAGTAAATCTGGAGAAGTTTTGGTACATCAATAAATCAGGTATAAAATCAAAAAGATGTACATTCGAAATGATTAAACCTTTAAATGTTCATTCGGTTCATATCTCTATTCATGGTGTCGATCATGGGAGTAGCTTAGATTGGTATAATCAGGACAAATTCTAAAAAAATAACATCTATAACTCCAATTGACAAGTTGAATCGAGAAGGTATTCTGTCAAGGTATGAGAACTAGAATCAGGTATGTGCATCCTCTATAATCATAAGAGTAAGTCAATAATGTACCGCATCCTATATAAAACTATTTAGTTTTTTGGCCACAATAGATTTGATCCTTTGCTGAAACATTTGAGGCTTCATCTTTAGAAAATATTCCTCAACCCTTGTCGGATCATTCTGCCATGATGCAGCTATCTCGTACATCGGTGGCTGATAAGGGTAACCACCTTGATACACTACTTGTTGTACACCAAGCTTCTATACTCAGGTGTGCATTAATGGGACCTATGGTATGGTAGGCACTGTGTTAGGGCTAACATGTGCTGGGGGTACAGTATTACTATCAATCGGTACCGTACTTGGTTTGACTCGAAGATGTTGGTGTAGCATTGGTAACTTGGATGGTGATTTCCATGGCAACTCACATAGCCGGTATCATTTGTTGTTTTTGTATTTTTTCAGGCCAAGTTTATTACAACCATAGCCAAGGCGCTTGGTAGTCCAGGTAGATTGGCTGGAGTGACCTGGTTGTTTACCTCCTTTGATTTGCTCTAATCTGATTATCATTATTTAGCATCTGCTCAGATGAGTTTTCACTACCCATTCTCGACCCAGATAGTAGTGGGGTGAAATTGCAAGCTCTTCTTAATGCTCAGTGGGCAATGAATTAGTGTGTGGTGGATCTCACTTTGAGTATCATGTCACCCAAGAGAATAGCTTTATCTTCTTTTATAGTTACTCTCATTTTTTGTATATAGCCATTGTTCTTCTATCTCTGTTGGATTTAGCCCGAGATCTTTCCCCTTACCTCTACAGGGATTTAGGCGTTACTAGCCATTTTTCTTCTGCTTTATAGATGCTCCACTCTTGCTACTGTACTATATCCTTTGTATACTTAGACAACTGCCCGACTTATAGATCATACCCTATATTATTTGTTTATCAGGATACATTTAGATTTTCTTTTTCTGTCTGTGTATACATATGGTTCAACCTTTTATATGTATATTATTGTCTTGTTTAAATTCGGTCTCAACCAACACAGGTGCTTATGGTGTGTTTGTATTAAAGCTTTTAAGTTTAACCTAACTCAATTCATAAACACAATTGTGAATGTATTCGGGTTTGATTAATAAAGCCTGAGAGCTCTGATACCAAGTTTTCACGCCCCAATTTTGGATTAACCAATGGTGTGATGAACCATTATGAGAACCAACGGTTCAAACCAGGATCTCGTATAGGCTATGCCAACCATATTAAACCAAAACACATTCTACAATAATAATCAAAGTAAATAAATAAATAGCAGAAGTCATATTAATAATGAACTGAGAATCTACAGTGATAATTAAATATTTAACAAGTTATCTTCAAGTAACCAAAACATAATTAATACTGATTACAAGTATCACAATACAAAAGTTAACCAGTAAGCGTAAACATAGTGGAAACACTAGTTTGACGAGCCATATTCGTCCTCCATAGCTTGCACATCCATAGCTGCTGCAAGTCCACATGTTGGCGTATCCATGTAGTCTTCAACAGTAACACCTGCAACATTAGAAACTAAAAAGAATTGCACGTGTGAGGGTCAACTCTCTAACTTGAGCTCAGTGAGTAAACAAAACAATGCAACAAACATATGCATGCATTCAATTCATATCTTTGGTCTGATTTTTAAGTTTGCAATGTGCTATAGAAAGGTTTGGTGGTAGCCGCACCTCTATACATGAGTGTATGAATTCACCCAATGGATTAAACATCATTGTTATCCCACATGCACCCACCATGAAATAGAGATAGAGCTAAAGTGTCTAAATCAAACACTGCCAACACTTCCCCTGATGCCCTACCCATACCAACATGTAAGCCCCTACTGGAGAGGGCCTACAAACTAGGCTTGCAACTAACCAATCCTAATGCCAAATAGTGTATCCAAAGCCTTACCCCAACATCCCTCAATACATCCATAGAGATAGAGCTAAGGCCCCCGACAGAGTCAGAGACCACACTGTTCGAGACCACCTCCCCTGATGCCCTGTGACATAATAGTTCTGCTAAGGTAATGGTGATACGACGATGTTAGTGGGAAAGACTTGAGTAGAGAAAGAGCTAGAGTCTGGTGACGAGGTTAAAGACCACCATGCCATGTCCTGTCACACCCCAATTCTGTACTATTCAGAATGGTGTGATGAGCCGCTAATAAACCAACGGTTCAACCAAGATCTCTAATAGGCTGTGTCCTTGTAAACTAAACCATACACATCCACAACCATAATCAGAATAAATACACAATAGTGAAAGTCTTAATATTAAATGAACTGAGGAATCTAATTGTGATAATCATAAATAAAATATCAAATTATGTTGTATCAACCGAGACATAAGTAAATAAAATATCAAATTACATTTCCATAATAGTTCAAGTAAAAATCTAATCGAAAACGCATGAGTTGCACTCGCATGAGGAGTCATGCGTCTCCACTATGTCTTCAGCCTCCATCGCAGCAATGTGCCCATATACAGAAGCATTCATATAATCTTCCACAGTGGTACCTGCATTATCAACTAGAAATATTCGACGTCGAAAGGGTGAACACACATCACGGCTCAGTAGGCAAACAAAACAATGCAACAAACATATGCATGCATTCAATTCATATCTGTGGTCTGGTATATAAGTTTGCAATGTGCAATAGAAAGGTTCGGTGGCTGCCTCACCTCTATACACGAGTATGTGAAGCTTCCCAAAGGTTAACGTTTATTGTCGTCCCACATGCACTGTCACACCCCAATTCTGCACTATTCAGAATGGTGTGATGAACCGTCAACAAACCAACGGTTCAACCAGGATCTCGAGTAGGCTATATCCGTTTTATCTAAACCTCATACATCCACATTCATAATCAGAGTAAATACACAATAGCGAAAGTCTTATAATAAAATGAACTAAGAAATCTAAATATGATAATCATATTAAAATATCCAATTATGCTGTTTCAACAGAGACATAAATAAAATATCAATTACATGTCTTACTAAATCCAAATAATTAAAATAAAATCTAATCGAATACCCGTGAGTTGCACTCGTAAGAGGAGTCATGCGTATCCACCGTCTTCGACGGTAGTACCTGCATCATCAACTAAAAATATTCAACATCGAGAGGGTGAGCACACATCATGGCTCAGTGAGCAAACAAAATAATGCAACAATACATATGCATGCATTCAATTCATATCTGTGGTCTGGTTTAAAGTTTGCAATATGCTATAGAAAGGGTTGGAGGTCAAAGGTTAACGTTTATTGATCCCTCCTTTATACACAGGGCGTGGAAGCCCGCCCAAAGGTTAACGTTTATTGTCTTCCCCATCCACCCTACCATGAACATTGTACAACAAAGGTTAACGTTTATTGCTGTACAGTGCCATACCAACACGTAAGCCCCTGCTGGCGAGGGCTTGCAAACTGGGCTCGCAACTAACCAACCCTAATGCCAAACAGTGTATCCAAGGTCTCACCTCAGCATCCCTCAGAACGCCCATAGAGATAGAGCTAAGGCCCCCCAGTAGAGTCAGAGACTACAAGGACTGAGACCACCTCCCCTGATACTCTACGACGTAATAGTTCTGCTAAAGTAATGGCGATACGACGATACTAATGTACAAGACTTGAGTTAGAGATAGAGCTAGAGTGCTAAGGCCCGGCCTATGACACTCCCCCTGATACTCGCTCGCATCAAGTACACCAACCACACACATACATTCACATGCCTATTCCTATCATCATGGTCATTATCATGTTATAAACAATAAAGTAAATAGGCATGAACAATAAATAGAAATATTGGATGACATGTTGAATGCACATTACAAGCATGTTCGCATAGAATCAAGCATAGCATTGGACTCAAGAAATAAAAATGGTTTGTTATTAACCAATTAGTTTAGGTCTTGTTTCCTCACCTTAGCTTGCTAGTAGATCCTCTTTCAAGCTTTAAGAATCACCTTTATATTGATATTATATTGCTAGAAGACCTAACAAAGTTGATAGAATTTAGTTAGATTTTATTCCAATTTTTCCAACTCGCTGTTAACTGGGGGTAGCAGGACGGGTCGATGCTAGGGTAGCAGTATACTGCGACCCCCTATAGTAGGGTCGATGCCAGGGTCGATGGGTCCATCGACCCTAGGTGCGACCCCCCGTGGGTTTGGTCGATAATTTACCTTTTGGTCCATTCTCTCTTGTTTGAATCCTATGGCTTCCTTCCATAGTCCATTCTATACACTTCCTATGGTTTAGAACTACTCTTTACATATCATATGGTTTAGTTGATCTCCTCCATGGTTTCCATTGAAACTTAATCATGGATTGATGGTTTGGGGTTTCTCCTACATCATACTTTTCTCATTAACTATTCTAAGTCTAACAAAATACATAGAATTAGTATTCTTACCTGAGAAGAGTACTCCTTCTCTGAAACTCTTCTCCTTTTTCCTTCTTCTCTACTTTCCTTCTCTTCTTCTTCTCTTCCTTCTCTTCTCTTTCTCTCAATTCAATTAGGGTTCTAAAAGGAGTAAAAGAGGCTTAGGGACGTCCTTTATATAGAGTAGAAACTCCTAAAATAAGCCCCTTTGATATTAGGAAAGAGCCCAACCGAAATTAGGAAAGTTTCCAAATTTCTGTTTTTGGCAGCAACTGGGGGTCGATGAGGGGGTCGATGATCCCGTCGACCCCTGGTTTTAAAATGTCCGACTCCCGGTTAAAAACTAAGGGTCTGACTTTTTGTACTGGGGGGGTCCGACCCACCTCACTGGGTGTGCGACCCTCGCCCCTTTTTGAGTGTTTTTGGGTCTGTTTAATACCTGGGATAATGATCTCCTTCACGCACTTGGTCCATTTGGCTCGACCATGATGGGTAGACCTGGTTCAAGGTGGTAAGACCGGGTTAGATTGACACGGGTCTTACATGCACCCACTATGGAATAGAGATAGAGCTAAAGTGCTTAAGACCACACCACATCACACTTCCCCTGATACTCTACTCATACCAACACGTAAGCCCCTGCTGGCGAGGGCTTACAAACTGGGCTCGCAACTAACCAATCCTAATGTCAAACAGTGTACCCAAGGCCTCACCTCAGCATCCCTCAATAGGTCCATAGAGATAGAGCTAAGGCCCCCCGGCAGAGTCGAAGACTACACGGTTCGAGACCACCTCCCCTGATACCCTACGACGTAATAGTTCTGCTAAGGTAATGGCGATACGACGATGTCAGTGGACAAGACTTGAGTAGAGATAGAGCTAGAGTCTAGTGACCAAGCTGAACCATAATGTCACGTCCTCCCCCTGATGCTCCACTCGCATCAAGCACACTAATCACACACATACATTCACATGTCTATTCCTAGCATCATCATCATCGTCATGTTATAAGTAAAATAGAATTAAATATGCATGAACATTAATAGCAGGAATATTGGATGACACGTTGAATGCACATTACAAGCATACACGCATAAAATCAGTCATGGCATTGGACTCAAGAAAATAAAAATAGTTTATTATTAGCCAATTAGTTTAGTCTTGTTCCCTCACCTTTGCTTGAGTGTAGATCCTCTTTCAAGCTTTAAGAATCACTTTTATATCAATAGGAGAACCTAACAAGTCGATATATTTTAATTAGAATTAATTTCGACAATTTTAGGCTTGCTGTTAAGCGAGGGTCGCAGGATGGGTCAAGTAGGGTAGTAGTTTACTACGACCCCCAGGGTTAGGGTCGATGCTAGGGTTGGATGTTCCATCGACCCTGGGTGCGACCATCGCATCCCTGGACTTCCTGAATGCTGGGGGTCGATCCTGTGGTCTGGTAGGGTCGATTCCCAATCGACCCCACGTGCGACCCCCCGTGGTTTGAGTCGAGAATTTCATCCTACAGTCTATTCTTTCATGTTTGGGTCCTATGGCTTACTTCCACAATACATTCTATGCTTGTTTTATGGCTTAAAACTCTAGGTTTCTTCCTTACTTTGTCTACCATGATTTCCTCCATGGATTTCATTGAAATCCTCCCATGGATGGATGATTTGGGTTTCTCCTAGACCATACCCTCTTCATGAACTATTCTAAGGTCTTAAATCATTAATGGAACATACCCATACCTTAGGTTTGCTGAGATTCAGAGGTTTCTCTAAATTCTTCTCTTTAGTCTTCTTCTCCAACTTTCCTTCTCTTCTCCTTCTCTTTTCTTTATCTCACTATCAATTAAGGTTTCAAAAGGAGTGAAAGAGGCTTAGGGACGTCCTATTTATAGAGGAGAACCTCCCAAAATAAGTCCCATTGAGAGTAGGAAAGAATCCCCTTGAAATTTTAAAAGTTTCCTATTTACGGTTTCTGTCGGCAATGAGGGGGTTGATGAGGGGGTCGGAGATCCCGTCGACCCTTAGGTCTAAATTATCCGACCCTTGGTCAAAATTTCAGGGGTCTGACTCCCTAATGAGGGGGGTCCGACCCTGCCTATCTGGGTATGCGACCCTGCCCCCTATTTTACTATTTTTGGGTCAGTTTAATACCTGGTCTCGCTACTTCCTTCACGCACTTGATTGGTAGACCTGGTACAAAGTGGTAAGACCAGATAGTTTGATACGGGTCTTACACGTCTTCCCCCTGATGCTCCACTCGCATCCAACACACCAACCACACACATACATTCACATGCCTATTCTTAGCATCATCATCATCATCATGTTATAAATAAACAGAATTAATATGCATGAATAATAATAGTAGGAATATTAGATGACATGTGAGATGCACATTACAAATATACAAGTTTAGAATCAATCATGGCATTAGACTCAATAAATAAAACAGCTTGTTATTAGCCAATTAGTTTAGGTCTTGTTCCCTTACCTTTGTTCGATGTTCGTTCCTCTCCCAAGCTTTGGAAGTCACTTTGAATCTATTAGGAACCAAAACAATTAATGTATTTAAGTTAGGGTTCAAGTTTATCAAATTACAGTAGTCAAAAACCTTGTTTTGTCTCAAAATATATTTGCTGCTATCATATGGTCGCACGTGTGGTCGAACCTGTGGTCGCAATATATGAGACCACACACTGTATGGTCGAACCCTGTGGTCACATTCCATGATACCACACCTTTCCTGGGAACTTCCCAAATAGCTGTGGTCGACCCTCTGGTCATCCTGTGGTCGACCACAGGCTACGAACACATGATGTTTGGTCAATTTTTCATCTCAATCCGAATTCTTCTTGAGTCGATTCCTCGGCTCATCACTTAAGTTCATCCCATGATTAGCCTATGGCCATTATGTATAGTTTCCCATTATCAATTATTCCTAACCTATTTTCTCATGGTTTTTCTTAGAAATTCCATAACCGAAATCATTACATTAGATTTTACACATCAATCTTGAAAAGAATCTATTCTATCTGATCTACTCTACAGACTCAAGTCCATACCTTAAGCTTGTTGTAGAGAGATAGAACTTTTCTCTATAAAACCTTTCTCTCCAAGCTTTTTCTCCAAATCTCCTTCTTCTCTTTCTCTCTTAGGTTTAGGGTTTCAATTTGTGTTCTAAAAGAGTGAGAGAGGCTAAGGAACATCCCTTATATAGAGAAAAACCTCCATATAGAGTCCCACTTTAATTAAGAAAGAGTCCCCCCTCAAATTAGGAAAGTTTCCTAAATACGGAGTCTATTCAGTATCGAGTGATCGCACATGGGGTCTGAGAATCCGTCGACACATGTCCAAAATATGCGACCGCACGTCGTGTGGTCTCATATGTGGTTGACCATACCCCTCAAAACTGTTATCACGAAACAAAAATGTTTTGGTTTTTAGTTTTTGACTGGTTGCTTCCACACGAACAGTCAACCACACCAACTAAATTTGCTTCGTTGCTTATCTTATCTTGTGGTTTCTTCATACAATTGGTTCAGTTGAGCCGATTATGATGGAAAGACTGATCACGATATGAGAATGTAAGGTTAGACTAGGTTTGTGGCGTGCGGGTCTTACAGCTAAGTCCCCTCGACAGAGTCGAAAACTACACGATCCGGAACCACCTCCCCTGATGCCCTACGACTTAATAGTTCTGCTAAGGTAATGGCGATACGACGATGTCAGTGGGCAAGACTTGAGTAGAGATAGAGCTAGAGTCTGGTGTTCCGGATGAACCACAATGTCAAGTCCCCCCTGAAGCTCCACTCGCATCCAACACACTAACCACACACACACACAATCACATGCTTATACTTAGCATCATCATCATCATGTTATAAATAGACAAAAGTAAATACGCATGGACAGTAATAACAGTAATATTGGATGACATGTGAGCTATACATTACAAGCATACAAGCATAGAATCAATCATTGCATTGGATTCAATAAAATAAAATAGCTTATTATTAGTCAATTAGTTTAGGTCTTGTTCCCTCACCTTTGATCGATGTTTGTTCCTCTCTCAAGCTTTGGAAGTCACTTTGAATCTATTATGAACCTAAACAATTAATGTATGTAAGTTAGGGTTCAAGTTTACCAAGTTACAGTTGTCAAAAACATTGTTTGGTCTCAAAATATGCTTGCTATTATCGTGTGGTCGGACCTGTTGTCGGAATATATGCGACCACACACTCTATGGTCGGACCCTGTAGTTGCATGTTATGTGACCACACCCTGCGACCACACCTTTCCTGCAAACTTCCAGAATAGTTGTGGTCGATCCTCTAGTCACCCTGTGGTCGATCACAGGCTGCGACCACATGATGTTTGGTTGATTTTACTTCTCATATGAGTTCTCCCACATGGCTCATCAATGGGATTTACCCTAAGATCATTTTATGGCCTCTAATAATAGTTTTTCCCTCATCCATTATCCCTAACCTATTTTCTATGGTTTTCCATGGAAAACCTATAACCGAATCATTGTATTAGGTTTCACACATCAACTTGAAAAGAACTTATTCTATCTAATCTATCCTAAAGAGTCAAGTCCATACCTTAAGCTTGTTGTAGAGATGGAATTATTCTTTGTAAAACCTTCCTTAAGCTTTCCTCTCCTTCTCTTCTTCTTCTTCTCTTCTTCTCTTCCTCTCTCTCTTTTCCTCTTAGGTTTAGAGTTTTAATTTGGGTTCTAGAAGACTAAGAGAGACTAAGGAACATCCCTTATATAGAGAAAAACCTCCATATTGAGTCCCACTTTAATTAAGAAAGAGATCCCTTAAGTTTTGAAAAGTTTCCAAAACTCGGAGTTGGTTCAGCATCATGTGGTCACACGTGGGGTGGCAAAATCCATCGACCACAAGTCTCAAAACTGCGACCACATGTCTCAGACTCGAGTGGTCTCAATATTCTGAGGTGTGGTCAACCACACCTATTTAGGTATGGGACCACACGTCTCAATTAGATGATTTTTTTGTTCGAATTACATACCTAGCCTTATGGTTTCTTCACACACTTGGTCTGCTTGGTCCAACCATGATAGGAAGACCTAATACAAGGTGGTAAGATCGGATTAGTAAGGTACGAGTCTTACAATAAATAATGGCCATAGGATAACCTTAGGATGAACCTAAGTGAAGAGCCGAGGAATTGACTCAAGTAGAACTCAGATTGAAAGTAAATTGTGACCAGAAATCACATGGTCGCAGCTACAGTCAACTATAGGATGACCAGAGTATCGACCACAGCCATTGGGAAAGAATTTAGAAAATGTATGGTCGCAGGTGTGGTTGCATATAGTGCGACCGTAGGGTATCGACAGTACAAGGTAAAGTCGACATCAGCATGAGACCATGGGACCAATCAGATACCTATCAATGATATGTTTTGATTTTCGACTACTGCAACGTGTTACACATGAATCCTAACTTAAATCTATATAATTTCTAGGTTACTAAATTGATTCAAAGAGAATTACAAGGCTTGGAAAGAGAGCAAATATTATTAAAAGGTGAGGAAAAAAAACCTAAACTAATTGGTTAATAACAAGCTACCTTTACTTTATTGTGTCCACTGCCATGAATGATTCTATGCTTATATGCTTGTGGTGTGCATCTCATATGTCATCCAATATTATTGCTATTCTTGTTCATGCATATGTACTTTATTGTTACTACCATGTTGATTGATGATGATAGGGATAGGCATGTGTTTGTGAGTGTGGTTGGTGTGCTGTGTGGGGAAGGGTGATTGATCCCTAAACCATACTTCACATTGACATCGTCGTATCACCATTACTTTAGCTGAACTATTACGTCGTAGGGCATCAGGGGAGGTAGTCTCGGACCGTCTGGTATTTGACTTTGTCGGGGGGCCTTAGCTCTATCTCTATGGAAGTATTAAGGGATGCTGGGGTGAGGCCTTGGATACATTGGATGGCATTAGGATTGGTTAGTTGCGAGCCCAGTTTGCAAGCCCTCGCCAATAGGGGTTTACATGTTGGTATGAGTAGGGCATCAGAGGAAGTGTTGGCGGTGTGTGATCTAGACACTTTAGCTCTATCTTTATTTATGGTGGGCGCATGTAGGATGGCAATGGTGTTTGATCCATTGGGTGGATTCACATACTAGTGTATAGAGGTGCAGTGGCCACCAAACCTTTCTATAGCATATTACAAACTTAAAGACCAAACCAGAGATATTGAATTGAATGCATGCATATGTTTACGCATTGTTTTGTTTGCTTACTGAGCCGTGATGTGTGCTTATCCTTTCGACGTCAAATATTTTTAGTTGATGATGCAGGTCCTACTGTAGAAGACTACGTGAATGTGCCGTCGTATGGACACATGGCAACTATGGACATAGAAGTTGTGGAAGATGTGCATGATCCTTCATGCGAGTGCAATCAATGTGTATTTGAGTAGTTTAGTTATGTTTGAGTATTGAAACATGTAACGGATTAATTACTTTATGTCTTGAGTTATTTAGAGATAATTAGATTAAATATTTATTATATCACTATTAGACCTCAGTTTATTAATTATAAAAATTTCTGCTTACTTGTTTATTTTCTCTGATTATTATCGTGGAATGTGTGTGGTTTGATATGGTGGGTACGACCTATATGAGATCCTAGTTGAATTATTGATTTTCATGACGGTTCATCACACCACTGGTTAGTCTAGAATTAGGGTGTGACAAAACGGGTCTTTCCCCGGGTCAACTCGAGTATAGTCTTAACTCACTGAGTTAACCCTTTTAGGGTCAATGCCGTCAGAATTGTTTTCTTTTTTTATTCTTCCCCCTCGAGTAAGATCCACTCACGGCTACTGTTGGAGAGTGGTTGTATGTCCAACCGCTGGCGGCGATGATTTTTATATCTCTATCACCATCTCGCTCTCTTCTTTCCAATGGTATATGATTCAATATCTTTTGCTGGTCGAAAAAATTTGTCGATGGGAAACTCCGACATATTCGATCTAAAATTAAAAAAAAAACTTTCTTTTTCTAATCCAATCAATCATGATAGGTCTTTACAATCAATCCCCATTGATCTTAGGTCCATATAGTTGGCTCTGATACCAACTATTAGATATTTATATGTTTAGGGTTTCTACAAAACCCATACCAATTCATACATGAATCATAGAACACAGTGGAGAAATCATTAAGTATGAATCATAAAAACATACTTGTTTAAAGTGATCGATTCCAGTACGCTCTAAGCTTTAATCAAAATTCCTCGATTACAGTCTTCTATAGCCTCCAGAGAATATCTCCAATCTCTTGCCAATGGGTGCAGAGAGAATGCTTCACTAACTATGGCTGTGAGGATTTTAACCCATTATTTATATATTACTATTGTAACCCTAATACCCTTCCCACAATAGAATTAAGGTTACCAAACCTATCTCATACCGTGTGACGAATCAAATCAAATCAGTTCTACCATGCTAATTAGACTCCCACTAAATAATTAGTTTATGTTATTAATTAAGCCCACATAAATCTAACATTCTCCTCTTTCCTCTCTCGTTACCCTTGCCTGTCTTCCCTTTCTGTCATCCTCGTCTCCACTTCCGATGAAGACTCCTCTCCCTTTGTCTCCCTCGATGCTATGCACAATTCTTCTCTCTTTTTTATCAACTCCTCCTAGCGGTTGCCTCCAATTGCCTCCATCTCTGCCACCTCAAATTCTTTGTTGGCCCTACTCCCGTCTATGCTACTTTCTCTCTCTTCTTCCTGGAAGCATCTCTCCTCCCTTAGCCTCTCCTCTCTCCATCTTCTCTCTTTTTCTGACTTACCTTCTTCCCCTCCCTGAAGGACCTTTCCATCTTCGATTGCAGTAGCGTTGACTCCTCCAATGAAAACGAATCGAAATTTAAATTGCCCTTAAAAGGGAAATGGGGAACAAATCGATAGTTTAGAACTTTAGGGTTTTCCCTTTACATTTTGTTTTTTAATTTTCTATTCTTTAATAATCCTCAACGTATTATACACATTTAATACACGATATGTGTATTAAACATATACAATACGGTTCTTTATTTTCAACCATATGTTATGCGACTCCTTGCGTATATTTGTTAAAATATGGAAAAAGATGGTATAAAATACAATATGCATATAAGATGCATATTATACACGTATTTGCTAACTAAACCTATCACCTAAGCTGTTTAACAAAGGAGACAAAAAAACAGACAATAGACCCAAAAAAAGAAGACAAAAAAAATAATAGGTCTACTCTAACCGTAGTTTATGCACCCCAACTAAATTTATTTTTGTAAAGGATTACATGAGTTTGTTGTTGGGTTCCTTATTTGTAGGATAAGTTTTAGGCGAACGTTGTTTGATCCCACAAGCTTCAGCTTCTGTTCCATGAATATTGCATATTCTTCTCCATGCGATATTCTCTATTGTTGCAACTAGATTTTGATTTTGAATATTTGAATTTGAATCTTTGTTTCTATGGAAAAAAAAATTTGAATCTTTGTTATCCCTTGACGGTTCTTATTATTCATTGCAGCCTTGATAATTAAGCCTATTTAGGCCCTAAGGAGCTGGGTGACCTAATCTGATCCAAAAGTTGAGCCCTGGTTCAATTAAACTAGAAAACTTGTTCAAATCAAGAATCACAAGACCATAATAGACCCTGGCTTAATTTCATGCTATAATAAGAGCCTTCCTTCTTATTGAAGACACACATGTTCATATACGGCTATCACCAATGGGGTTTATCACCCGTTACACATTATATATCTCATCATCCACAAACCATATAATATAACAATGCACAAACACAAGCATACACTACGAGACGTAGGAATACGTGGTTCAACAAATTGTTTGCCTACATCCACAGTAAAAATGGTCACTGGGTGTTGTCATCCCAAACCAGATTGGACTTTAGCTCCCCTGTAGTTCTTGCGAGAAGGAAGAATGGACACCGTAGTGATGGTAGGGTGGGGGGCACCCTTTGGCCACTCCGATGCCTAAGTCAGTCTGAGGGACAAACAGTATGGGATAGACAAGAAAGTCTATCCCTTTGAATTAAGGAGATTCGAGTAGCTAGCTTGCTTTGAGCTCGAATGCTAGAAATGTCTCTGTCTTTACCTGAATGTGCTTCCTCTATTTATAGGTTGGGAGTGACCTGGATCTGGGAGCTGGACATGTCCTCTGTCATGGCAGAATGCCCTCCTTAGAGCATGATTTACTCCCATTGATTTGGAGATCAGGCGATATTCTATTGAGATATCCAGACTGTAGGATTTCTCTTTCAGGATTCCGTTGACTTCCTCTTGACGGATATCTAAGAAGAGTTCAACCTTTGTACTCATTAAAATGGGTCCCATTCATACGTTATTATACAGCTATCATGTTGCGCGTGGACTTGTATGGCGGTGTTTGTTTTTGGGGAGCTGCTGAGGTCACTATACCACAGAGACCATCGAGCCCCCATAATGCCAAGGTGTCGAGGCCTCCATGTTGGTGTGATGTTGGTGCTTCAACTCTGGTGAGGGCAACATGTCTTCCGTGAGGCTCCGATGCCTTCATGGCAGTGAGGCTCCGAGGAGTGTATGAGTGAAATTTTGAAGCCTTTTGTGATAGCGAGGCCCCGAGGTTCTTTATTATTCTCATTAATGATTCTGGTTCATCAGGAACCACTTCTTTGTCAATCTTCTAAGGCTAGTGATGCCAGTGGGGCCATTCGGGTTTTAATATACATGTATCAAGACCCAATTAGGAGAGGGATATCCTCCCATAACAGATTCCCTTGCCCTTACCTACTTCTTGAAAGTGGGGAGGGAAACATGTCTTTTCCCTCAACTTTTGAGGCCTTCGAGGCTATTTCACAAGGAACTGGAACAGTTGTCTTTTAAGCAGGATTTTTCAAAAATTGAGCAGTCAGTCCCTTCACCTGCCTTATTTTTCGTCGATCGTTCTATCACGTCATAAACGTATCCATCGAGTAGCGATTGGAGTGAAGCCACGTGTACTCTTGCTTTTCTGACGTGACGGTTATAGCCATTTTCGTAGGTTACTAGCCCATTATGACCTACGTTCGGATTTTTATCCGAACATATGGTCCTTAAATATTGTTCATCTTCTCTTCTTCCTTCTTTTTGTCTCTTCCTTGATCTTCTCTAGTTTTTCTTGCTATTCTTTCTCCGTTTTTCTCCTCACAACACTCCATCAATACTCATCACACACAAGTATGGGTAGGTTTAAGAAACTAAGCCTGAAGAGGAAGCTCAAGGCTTGGACACCGCCAGGCAATATGGTCAGGTTTCCACTTCTGTCGCCATTTCTCTTGTTATTTATGAGGAAGGAACAGGTTGGAAGAATGAGGTCCGAAGGGCTAGGGCTATTTATGCTGCCCAGATACAGGCAGCGAACCCTGGCCCCCCACAGTCTTCTAGGGTTCCCTATGGTACTAACTATGTTGCCAGTAAGATACCCAATCGAATGACTCAGGGTCGCCTATATGCCCTTAAGGAACTTTATAAGGTCCTTGAAAACATCGCCTTCATGTTACCAGAGCCTGAGGATCGGATGTGTTCTCCTCACAACGACGCCATTATGGTGTATGAGGAAATGTTCCAGTTAGGGTTTCGATTTCCTCCTCCCTACTTTTAATTTGAGTTATTGGACAGCTATGGGGTGATGCCCTCGCAGATTACCCCCAATGGGTGGCACGAGATTACCATCTTCTTGGCTCACTCAAGCATAAGTGGTTTGCCTGCCGAGGTCTCTTTTTTCAAGAAGTTCATCCCCCTGGTCTCTGGAATACCTACTGCTGGGGATGGCTGGTATTACTTCCAGCATCGGGGTGACACATCTAATACCTCAGCCAAAGACGTCATCACCTTGCACCACAACTGGAAGTATAACTTTTTTTTTTCTTGGACTCCCTTGCCTCGCATCATCTGGTCTAAGGTCGTCTTGTTTTATGATGTGAATTAAATATGTATGTAACCGCAAGTACACGGTATCGTGCAGTAACGGGTTATCTCTGGGAGGAATCGCTATTATCCTAACTCAAATAAGGCAAAGCGTACCAAAGGGATTTGATTGAACTAACACCCTAATCACTTCAAATAAAAATTAATCAAGCAATAATAACCAATCATAACGGTACGAAAATTTATGAAACCACTAACCATAAAGTAACACAGATCTATTGCAAGAAAGGAACGAAATTAAAAGTAAAAGAATATAAGAAAAACTTATCTCGATAGAAGATTTCTCTGTCGTTGCTCGTCGTCTTGTTGTCACTCCAAGGCGATGTGCAAACGATTACAAAGGGAGCCTTCTCCCCTAAATTAAATCAGTAATGGATTACAACCTATATTTATCTACCCTACTACAGAGTTCTAAATCTGAAATTAAAACTTAAAAAAATAAATAAATAAAAATAAAATTAAGCAAGAAGAACACAACTTGAAAAGAAAAAAACTAAGAATCTCAAACTCTCTAATAAATTCTCAAAACTAAAAAAAAAAACTCATAATAGAATTCTTGGATGATTTTCTATTGCTGAGCATCACATATATATACAAGATAGTAAAGATCACAATCAATCTTTACAATTGAATTACAAGAGATTTTGTGGAGATAATTTTGGTAACCGAATTCCAATCTTGTAAGTTCATTGTATATGGACGATTCTTGAGTAGAAAAAATCTTGCACCAACTCATCATTTCTTTAGCATCATTATCTCTTTTTGAAAACTTCTATAATCGATTGGAGCTTTCCATTCTTCCATGCCATGCCAATCTTGTAAATTTGATTCCAAATAACTAAGGAATATTTTTTCAAGAGAATGGAATCTTTCACATGAGATTGGGCTACTCTTTGACTTGGTCCAAGGCTGATCTTATACACAAAATTCGTGGCTCTCCTCATAAAATTCATCTTATGCCCGGCTACTGAGTTGACTTGGTGAGTTAACTGGATAGGATCACCAAAAATTCATAAAATGATATTTTTAAACTCAAATTTCTTCATTCTTTCACCTACACCCAACAAACATAAAATCAACATTAAATACCCGAGAAGCATCATAAATAGAATAAGAGATGTATATTTTATGCCCTAAATTCACACATAAAATGTGTTCATCAGATTCCCCCACACTTGAGCTTTGCTAGTCTCGAGCAAAGAAAAATATAAAAATAAAATAAAATCTTAACTCACTTTCGTAGGAATCACGATTACACTTAGCACGTGCAACAAACCTTTAAACCCCTAGGTTACCTCTAGTAGACGAGTTGTGTCTCGTGAGTATTTTCAGAGAATAAACACACAAAATTCATATAAAAATTTTAAACTTTAATTTTGGTATTAAGGAAAGAGAGCACACACATATCTTATTAGTCAAGACACTCAACTTGGGATCAAGAAAACATAGAAACCCCCACACTTGAACATTGCTACCTCATATGATTCAAACACTAAGGTTGCATCTCAATTAGGAAACCTTGTTATATCTTCCAAACATATCTCTCCTTAGGGTGAACCCTTTGTAACATACTGGTAACCAAGACCTAAGAATAGCTTTCAACACTTGTATTTTTTTTTTCTTTCTTTCTTCCTCTTTAAGCTACTCCACTACAATTGGCTTGAGAAGTGCAGGTGGTTATGCATTCCCATGTTACTATGTAGCTTCGCTTTTGGCATATATCTTTAAAGACATTGATGCTAAAGAGTACTTTTTTTTTTTAAACAAGAGTTCTATCCAAAGAATTTCAATCAAGACACCTCGCTTCTTGAGGCGGAATGTCCTGTATAGTTCCAAGAACAAAAAAAACTCTTATATTATTATTTTCTTATTATGATTTTTTTTATAGTACATGGAGGTCTCAGCTTTATTCAAAGGTTGAAATTACCAACTATAATCATAAAATATTCATCCCTTCAGGAGAGGTAAGATGTATTTTCTAACTTAATTCCCATCTCAAAATACAGCCTAAGTACTATCCTCACATAGGGTTTCATTACTTCGTATGTCATAGTTTCCTAGGTCTCTTTCTCCTTCCTCTTTTGTGTCAAAACCATAGAAATAGTGATTTGACTTTCCCAAAAAATAAAGTTAAAAAGTTAAAATTTACAATAAAAGCTCAAAATTCATTTTTTTTTTTAATGAAATCTCAACCCTTCCCCCATACTTAAATCATGCATTGTCCTCAATGTATATAGAAAAATAAAAGACAAGGACAAGGGGAAGAAAAAAATCCCTGAATCAAGGATCAGTGTAAAAAGGCTCATGGAGATCCATGACCTCTTCAGTGGAGTCATGTGGAAGCTCCAAAAATGGCTTCAAACCCTGGCCATTCACTTTGCTGGTTGCACCTGTACCTGGATTTAAAATCTCAATTGCACCCGATGAGAAAACATTTTGAACAATATAAGGGCCCCCCCAATGAGATCTAAGTTTACCAGGAAAAATATGCAAACGATAATTATAAAGCAAAACCTTGTCGCCAGGGGTGAAAGACTTCCGAAGGATATGTCTGTCATGATAAGCCTTGGTCTTGTCTTTATAGATGCAGGCACTGTCGTAGGCATCATTTCTCAATTCATCCAACTCAAAGAGCTGGAGTCCTCTATGAGTGCTAGCATCTGACAAATCAAAATTTAATTTCTTAATTGCCCAAAATGCTCGATGTTCCAATTCGACTGGTAGATGGAAGGCTTTTTCGTACACCAGACGGTAAGGGGATTGACCAAGAATGGTCTTGAAAGCAGTTCTATAAGCCCACAAAGCATCTATGAGGCGAATGGACCAATCCTTACGAGTAGGATTGACAGTTTTTCCATAATTTGCTTGATTTGTCGATTGGATACTTCAACCTGTCCACTAGTCTGAGGGTGGTAAGGGGTTACCAATTTATGGGTAATACCATATTTTCGAACAAAGACCTCAAATGGTTTGTTACAGAAGTGTTTCCCCCTATCGCTAATGATAGCTCGAGGGGTACCAAATCGGGAGAATATATTCTCCTTTAAATATTTAATGACTACCTTGTGGTCATTGGTCTTAGTAGCAACAACTTCTATCCATTTGGACACGTAGTCCACAGCTAACAAGATATACTCATTTCCAAAAGACTATGGGAACGAACCCATAAAATCAATGCCCCTGTAAGCACCCCATTTTTGCCATCCCAACTAAACAAAGTCCTGCTGGTGTGTGGACAACAAAAGGAAGAAAGGTGATCGAAAGTTTGGATTCTTGACTGTGAATTTGAGGAAGTTTTCAATGGGTCTGTGAATTTGAGGAAGTTTTCAATGGGTCCACAAGAACGTCATGGGTTATCATTTTGCATGGATGCGTAGGTCATAGAATTATCTTGGAACGAGACCAAAATTGCTCAATTTCGATATCAAATGAGGAAGATATGGCCATTTTAGTCAGATGATATATATGAGGGAGGTTTATGAAATTATTATAAATAATCCTAGGGGCCTTTATGCAAATTATCCTAAGTTGGATTGTTTGAATTTCAAATCATCATATCTTGATCATCCGACATCGGATTCAGATGATTCCAAGACCATTATTCTTCATTCATGATGTTCTACAAAGTGGACGTAAAAAATCCCGGGTAGAAGTCACCAGTGGGTCCCATGCAAGCTTGCATGCAAAATTATCGTCAAAACTTCAAAGCTGCATATCTTTTCCATTCTACATCGGATTCAGGTGATTCCAGTTCCTATATTCCTCATTTTTAATGTTCTACAAAATGAACGCAAAAAATTTGGAATAGAGGCCATCGGAAAATTATATTATTATATATAAGAGATAAAATCTAAAAGATCTTGGAGAAGAAAAAGGAAAGAGGAGAGAGAGGAGACGTGAAAGAGAAGGAGGCTTTACGGTTGAGATGAAATCTAAAAGATCTTGGAGAAGAAAAAGGAAAGAGGAGAGAGAGGAGACGTGAAAGAGAAGGAGGCTTTAGGATTGAGATGAAATCTAAAAGATCTTGGAGAAGAAAAGGAAAGAGGAGAGAGAGAGACGTGAAAGAGAAGGAGGCTTTAGGGTTGAGATGAAATCTAAAAGATCTTGGAGAAGAAAAAGGAAAGAGGAGAGAGGGAGACGTGAAAGAGAAGGGGTTTTCTAGAAGAAGAATGAGAAAAAGGAAAGAAAGGAAGAAGAAAAAACGTGAGAGAGGAAGAAAAGAAAGGAAAGAAGAAAAAATGGAGAGAAAAAAAGATTTTCTAGAAAAAAGAAGAAAAGGAAAGAAGGATCTTCTAGAAAATGAGTGAAAAATTATAAATAGGAGAGAGGAGGGATCCTTTTCCATACAAGAGAGAGAGGGAAACGTGGGTGAGAGAGAGAAAGGTGAGTGAGAGAGAGAAAACGTGAGAGAGGAAGAAAGAAAGAGAGAAAAAGAGAAAAGAGAAAAGAAAGAGAAGAAGAAAAGAGAGAAAGAGAAAGAGAGAAAGAAGCGGAAGAAAGGAGAAGGAGGATTCACATTCAAAGGGGGGTTGATACAACCTACAATCACCCTTCATCAATGGTTTCACTCAATTTGAGCCCAAGGTTAGTACTCTAAACAAATTTAGAGGTCGTTATAATGCCCGAATGCCAATTTTGCTTGAAAAAGGCTAATTTTCATGAAATCTCAATCATGAATGCTCTATTACATGCTTGTTAATGTTAGGATGCCTATGTCTAACATTTTTCATGAATGATAATTTGTCTAAGCTATTCAATGATGAATTTTTGATTGATATACAATGATGTTTGATGTTTTTTGTAAATTTCATAAAGTGATTTTCTGATCTGAAAATTCCAGATTTAGGGTTCAAACTTAGGACGTACATCATATGTATTTTTTCTAAGCTTTTGAAGCCCAAAATTTTATGGGAGTCTCTCTGATATGATAGAAGACTACCCTAAAAATTTCGTTCCATTTGGAATTGGGAAAATATATCAAACAATTTGTCTTTGACATTGCTATTTTTCTCGGATGTAATGCAATCCTCCATCGGAAAGTCTCTAGACAAAGGCCTTATGGCCATAATCAGAAAATCCACTTAACATGAACTTTTTAGACATGAAAGTATTCTAAAAAATGGCACTGGTTTCATATTTTTTCCATTTTTCGTTGAATTGATATCAATTTTTAAGTGCATAGTGCTTTGATTTCAGATCTATCATGATGTGCTGATTTGCATGATTGAAAAGAGTCATTTTTCTCAAAGAAAATATACTGTTTTAACTTGTTTTTCTTAATGAAATTTTAGATCAGACAGTTATCTACATAGATATATGTCTGTATTTAATTTTCATTAAGAATAGAATTTTATTTGGAATTTATGGTGCAACTGGTCAAAAATATGGAACAGACCTGACCAGTGTATTTGCCTGTACTTGGGGAATATTTTCGACCTGCCTATGGTCTCTTTTAGGATTAGCTTCCTTGAGACAAAATGTTGGCCTCTGAGTCTTCTTTCCAGGGATATCTTGTAAGAATTTTTTTGAGTAAGTACAGTGCCCTATGTGCCCATTTTGGTCCAGCCTGACAAAGCTGTCATCTTGCTACGTGTTCCATCATGTTTTGATTGATTCTCATATGCTTTGGTTGTTTCTCACATGCCATATTTGATGCTATGCTATGTTCGGATGCTCGTATGCATACACTACTATAATTGGAATGGTCATACTGCCATAATTGAAATAATCACATTGCCATGATTGGAATGCTACACATGCTTATTGTCATATTTGTCTACTACGCTTGCTCACATATTACTGCCATGTTTGGGTGCACACTTACCATGTTTGTATTGATTCACATGCTCACTTGCCATTTTTGACTGATGTGTTGCTAAATTTGAATATATTTCCAACATGCTATATTCGGATGCTTACACTGCTATATTTAAGCTCACATTGCTTTGTTAGATTGTTTACATTGTACAACAACTAGGGCAAGATACACCCTAAGATGGAAAGAATTGAACAATTAGGGTAGTAAAACCCTAAAAATGGAAAGAATAATTAGGGCAAAATAAACCCTAGAATAAAGAGAATAATTAGGGTATGAAACCCTAAAAAAATGAAAATCACAATGAAAAGGGATAGGAAATCCTAGAAATCTAAAAATGGAAACAATAAAAATGGTAGGAATTTAGGTCTCATCCCTAAATCCTATTGACAAAAATAGAAAGAATTTGGTACACATCCCAAATAAAAATGGTAGGAATTTAGGTCTCATCCCTAGATCCTATTAACAAAAATGGAAACAATAAAATGGTAGGAATTTAGGTCTCATCCCTAGATCCTATTGACAAAAATGGAAGGATTTTGGTACACATTCCAAATCCGACTCACAAATTTCGAACTACGTCGTACCTGATTTCTAGGGCAAACCCTAGAATACGTAGGCAATTTGGGAATCCCAAATACGGTACAAAGCCACCCATCAACCATACATCCAGCATAAACTTCAACTTGAACAACAAAGAATCTAATTGAAGCAAATGCATAAATCACTTCCATAATCTTTAATCACACAACCCATGTTCGAACTACGTTTTTGGACTTGATTTTCAGGATTGGAATACGTAGGCAGTTTGAGATGTCTTACACATCTCAGATTCAGTCCAAGACCGAACCATCTTTGGTTCGGTTCACTGTATAATATTGTACATTACATTTGCTTGTTTATTTGCTTTAAAACATGATTGGCTGAACCCTAGGTTAGAATAACTTAGCAACTTGGTTTAGGACATCCCCCATTGAACCCTAGTCATCCAGTTGACCAAGCACAGTCAAAATTAGAATTTAAGGAAAGTTTAGGAGGCCGATATTGATCGGGCGGTTTGGGTGCCTAACACCTTCCCATAACCGTACCCTGAATACTTACCCGATCTCTTGCAGACCAAAGAACCGATACATTGGGTCACGAGTCAATAGAAGTCTTACCTTAGGGTGAGGCTACATTTTTAGAGGTCCTAGACCTTAATCTAGGTGGCGACTCCAACAGAACAAATCGATCTTTATCGATACAGGTTACACATTTCCATCCCGAGGAGGATCATCATCGATTTTCCATTGTCCTCACAGCCCCAAACATCAAAAACTTCAACCACCAGAATTGGGTTTAGTGGCATCATATTACGTTTGGTAATGGGGCCTAAAGACTGACAAGAAGGGCATGCCTTACAATAATTAAATGCGTCCTTAAAAAAACTAGGCCAGTAGAATCCATACTATAAAACCTTGGCCACAGTTTTATTTGGCCCAAAATGGCCACCACACGCCTGATCATGACAATAAGACAGCACAGATATATTCATGGTCAGGTACACATCTCCTGATAATCTGATCAGGGCAAGTCTTGAACAGATATGGATCATCCCAAAAATAGTACTTGACTTGGGAAGGGAATCTATACCTATCCTGGGCGGACCAATGGGAAGGGGTCGCACCCGTTACCAAGTAATTTACAATATCAGCGAATCAAGGCTCACTAGATACTGCAAACAACTGCTCATCTGGGAAAGACTCGTTGACTGGTGAATCGACAGTCAAAAAATTAGGCAGTCGGAATAAGTGGTCAGCAACTAGATTTTCTATTCCTGGTTTATCCCTAATCTCTAAGTCAAACCCCTGTAAAAGCAAAACCCATCTAATGAGACGAGCTTTGGCATCCTTTTTCTGCAAGAGATGCTTGAGAGCGGCATGATCCGTATACACAATGACATGGGATCCTATCAAGTAGGCACAAAATTTCTCTAAAGCGAATACAACAACTAAGAATTCCTTTTCAGTGGTGGTATAATTAAGTTGTGCATCGTTTAAAGTCCTACTTGCATAACAAATTACATGGGGTAACTTATTGATCCATTGCCCAAGGACCGCTCCTAATGCAAAATCAGAAGCATCACACATAAGCTCAAAGGGCTCTGTCCATATGGGTGCCTGAATAATGGGGGCAGTGGTCAAAATCTTTTTGAGTTGATTAAAACTCTCAAGATAGGCATCATTAAAATCAAAGAGCTGGTCTTTAGCAAGCAAAGAGGTGAGAGGACGAGAAATTTGACTAAATTTTTTAATGAACCTCGGATAGAAACCGGCATGCCCTAGAAAGGAGCGAATGTCCTTAACTGATTTGGGAATAGGTAGCTTTTCAATCAATTCTACTTTGGCTCTGTCAACCATGATCCCATCTTTGGAAATGATGTGACCCAACACTATGCCCTGTTTTACCATAAAGTGGCACTTTTCCCAATTTAAAACTAAATCTTTCTTTGTACACCTAACAAGAACTAAGGAAAGATTATGTAGGCAATCAGAAAACGTAGACCCATGCACAGAAAAATCATCCATGAATACTTCTAAATATTGTTCTACCATATCTGAGAAGATGCTCATCATGCACCTTTGAAAAGTAGCAGGGGCATTGCATAGCCCAAAAGGCATGTGCCGGTAAGCATAGGTTCCATAGGGGCATGTGAAAGTGGGCTTGTGTTGGTCATCTAAGGTAATGGGGAATTGATTGTAACCGGAGTGTCCATCTAAGAAGCAATAGTATTCATGTCCGGCCAACCTCTCTAACATTTAGTCAATGAAAGGCAAAGGGAAGTGATCCTTCCACGTTGTCGTATTCAGCTTTCTGTAGTCTATGCAGACTCTCCATCCTATTTAGATACGGGTTGGAATCAATTCATTGTCAGCATTAGCAACTACAGTGACTCCTGACTTCTTTGGTACCACATGTACCGGACTTACCTACTCACTGTCAGATATGGGATATATGATCCCATGAGCTAAGCACTTTAGAATCTCTTTCTTAATGACTTCCTTCATCACAGGATTTGCCCGTCTTTGAGGTTCCCTTGAGGGGTTGGTATCTTCCATAAGGTGTGTATGATGCTGAACAATAGACGGACTAATACCTTTGATGTCAGCCACAGTCCAACCTAAGGCTTCCTTGTGATTTTGTAAGAGTTTGACTAACTCTTCTTCCTGATTAGAAGTCAAATCAGATGCAATAATAACAGGAAGAGTCTGGTCAGGTCCTAGGAAGGCATACTTCAGAGTTGATGGTAACTCCTTTAATTTTAAGCTAGGTGGTTCAACCATTGAGGGCTTGAGATTGGAAGTGGATAGAGGTCCTAAGGTTCCACAGGTGTGTGGATACTCCATGCCTCTGATGAGAAAGTATCAGCTACTCTTCCCAACGCTTCCATACACTGCAAGAATTCCGAGTCAAAGTCAATGTCAAAAGTGGTCTCTACATGGTCAAGGAATTCTTGGAGCATATATACCTCCTCATTCAGTTGCTTACCCAGCCTAAATAATTTAAATCAACAGTTTGGTTACCAAATGACAGTTTCATGAGACCGTTCCTGCAATTTATCAGTGCATCGCTTGTAGCCAGAAACGGTCTCCCCAAAATGATAGGGATTTGATCCCTATTGGAGACAGGATGTATTTCTAAAACAATAAAATTCACAGGAATAATAATGTAAGACCCGTACTCTGAAAACCCGGTCTAACCTTGGTTTTGTGTCGTGACAGATCTTCCGATCATCACCGAGCCAGACGGGGCAAGCGGATAACAAACAGGTGCAAAATCGGATCGAAGTCGACCAATTATACCTGATTTTAGGTATACCGGTCGATGGTACCAGATGATGGTACCGGTCGACCGGTATGGCCTGCACAGCTATGTGCGGGAATTTGGAAAATAGTCTCTGCGGGTCCCGCTTTCATGATTTTGAATCCTAGAAGTTTCCTAATCCTAGTAGGGTTACTAAACCCTATTTCTAGCCTATAAATACACCCTTAAACCCCTCAAATCCTTTCCATTGTCTCTCACAAACCCTAGAGAAGAGAAAGAGCTTGGAAAGGAGAAGGAGGTGCCGTCGTTACCGTTCGACGAAGCTCACGCTACGCCTGTCAACGGTAAGTGTTTGAATCCATCTTCTTACCCTATGTTAGTTGTGTGGGTGGATCAATACCATGCAAAGTAGGTATTGATCTAAAACCCTAAATTGGCCAATAAACCCTAAGTTGCCGTCAAACCCTAGATTCGAGTTTCGAGATGATATTCGTCGAAACGTGACTTGAATGAGTTGGGGATAACTCTAACTCAAAGCCTAGACTTAGAATGGATAGGAGAAACCCTGAAAATCCATGGAGGATGATCGACGGCAGTCGAAGAACCCATGTATGGTCTTCCGGAGACATATCGGTCGACTATACCGGTAGCACATAGTGCGACCGGTATGTTGCGACCGCTACCTCTCGGGAGGTTATCTGTGGGGGACCGGCTGACCATACCGGTCGCCAGTCTTTCCCACAGAGCTGCGACCGGTACATGCCACCGGTCGGCTCTGTGAGGGTATTTTGTGATCTCTGTTGGTTTCCGACCAACATGAAACCCTAAATAATATATTCTAATGAAACCCTAATATTATGTAGGACGCCGTGACTTGTCGTTTGGATCTTGCGACGTGGAGCAAGTGTCGAACGAGCGTCAGGTAAGGGAATCTGACCTAAACCTAATAATTAATGGATAGTAAATCATTGTTAATCATTGAATATCTATGATGTGATGTTTGTGCATATTCACATGTCATCCTTTACTTTCAGCTATTATTATTATTCATGCATTCATAGGATGTGATTGTTAGGCATGGGCCTGGGATCGCTCTTCACACTAACACTTTTTGTAATATTCTGTCTAAACATGCTTGGTACGGGTGGGGTATCAGGGGAAGATCGTGGTACGGTGGTCTCCGATATTGATGTTGTCCCGGCCATCGTTGGGTGGTACTGAGGATTCGAGTCGACGCTTGGCTTGTCCACGATGCTTTAGCTCTATCTCTATGCCGTAGGGAGTTATGTTGGGATAGGGTCTACCTGCGTATTGTTTCTATCCTAGTGGGTTAGTTGCGGATAGGGTATCGGGGGAGGTGAGGTTTGGTGGTCTCCGACCCGCCCTCGCGCTCTAGCTCTATCTCTATGCCGTAGATGGCTGTCTTTGGGATAGAGCATACATTGTTGACATATAGGATTGGTTAGTTGCGAGCCCGGTTTGTGAGCCCCGGCCGGTAGGGGCTTAGGTACTTGGTATGGGTAGAGTATCGGGGAGGTGCGGGTATACCTTAGCTCTATCTCTATTCCATGATGGGTGCATGTGGGTTGGTGGTAGTGTGATTCTTGTGCGACGCCACACACTCGTGTATAGAGGTGCGGGGGCCACCAAACCTTTCTATAGCACATTGCAAACTTAAAACCAGACCACAAAGATAAAATTGGTTGTTACTCATGCATAATCTTGTGAAACTGTCTCGATTGCCTTACTCGAGCTGTGTTGTGTGCTCACCCTTTTGTACGCTACATTGTTTTTAGATGTTGATGCAGGTTACACTGTGGATGACTATGTGAACGCTCCGGCGTATGGAGGTGTGGCTGCTCTAGATGTGCAAGCAGGAGAGGACGAGCATGATGCTTCATGCGAGTGCCCTTTCTGCGTGTACTTGTGATTTGTTTTGTTTATTTACTTCAGTTATTTTGATTGGATTAAAGGGATGTAATGATATTATTTTTATGTGTTGATTTTGAATAATGGGATATTTATTTAAATTATCATTAGACACTCAGTTCATTCTATTTAAAGTCTTCCGTTTGTATGTTTATATTCTGATTGTTGTTATGTGTAATTGGTTTGTATCGGTGGACACGGCCTATTCGAGATCCTGGTGTGAACCGTTGGTTCAATGACGGTTCACTCACACCGTTCTGGTTGGATCAGAATTGGGGTGTGACAACTTGGTATCAGAGCTCTCGGGCTCTGTTCCAACAAACCATGCTGCACATAACGGGGTCGATGAACTGAGTTAGGAAAATTTTAAAAATCTTAATACAAACGCACCCTAAGCATTGTTTGATACCTGAGACGGATTAAGAAAGAGAATAACGTACTATTCTAAATATGAAACTTAATTGTGCACATATACTAGTTACGAAAAACCATGAAATTTTCATTAAAAAGAAAAGTGTATCAAATGTGATAGTGCTACAGGGTACAGTCCACAAACCGGAAAGTTACCCCGTTATATAAACCGTCATATGAAAAGAAAAGTAAATGGGAAATCATGGGGTAGGAGGCTCGGGAGGAATGGGGTCAGCTATATCATAGTCCCGCTCGTATGCGACCCTAAGCCAATGCACCCGGTCCCGAGTCACTCGTAGACCACGAGCCGGGCGTCCCAACTCCCGACCCATCGCTCGGCCGAGACTCCGAGGATGACCCTCCGGGTGTCCCCGATCTCAATAAACATACTTAACACCGAGTCGGGAGGGGCTCGAGATGGCCCAGCTGTGGGAACGGATGGTGGTGGTACAGGTGGAGGTTGTGGGGCGGGCACCGGCCCCAACTACATCATCATCATCATCTCCCATCTCCGCCGCATAGGCCGCATTGGCCGCGGCTGCTGCTGCGGCTGCTTGCTACTCTCCCAAGTGGACGAGGGCGAGCCTCCAACTCGTCATCACTAACGGGCAGATCAACCATCCGCATCCTCGTATCGCATCCCGGTCGATGTCGGAGGTCATGGAGTCCCCGACGGCTACCTCTCCTCTCGAAACTCACGCCCGGACGGGCAAGAAGGAAAGTGACGAGACGGCCATAGGGAAGGTTGCTGGCCCGATCGGCCACGGCCACTCGATGCATAGTCCGGATGATGAGGTATGGAAGTAAGATCCGCTCTCCGGTGCGGGCGCTTAATAGGTGACGTCTTGGGTGAGCTGGGACAACTCATTGTAGTGACCGCTCTGTGGCACTATATCGTCTTTGGATGATGCGGCTGTAGACCCGGGGTATAGGTCTCAAGCTAGCTGCCTTCATAGGAGCCCCGGGTTGAGGATCCGATGCGCTATCTCCCGGCGCAAATCTTGATCAAGTAACCTTTCACCTTGGGGGCGCAGTACACCAAATCTCCATCATTGGGAACCCCAAGTAGACCAGCCAACCGGTGGGTGTTGAAGGAAATATGTACACCCCGGACGTAGGCGGTGATGCGTAGATCCCTACACTGGGTTCGGGTCTTCGACATCCCCTTCGAGTTCCAAATTTGCATAAAAGTGCTTGACCGGATTAGGGCGTGTGGTCTCGTGTAGGAAATAACCGGCAACCAACCTAGAGCGCCAAAAGCCGTCTCTACATTGAACCGGTGCAATTGTTCCACGTTGACCCGACGCCCGGATACAATACTCTTATCATGAAACTAGGAAAACCGAGCTTGAGCTTCCAAGGAGCGAAACCATAGCTTATCTAGCTGAGGAACTGGCGGAGAGGGAACCCGAGAACTAGAACCATGGGAGCGCTTCCCGAGAGCACGTCTAGGAGCCATTTAAAATCTGTAAAACAAAAGAAAACAAGATAAAAAGTTAGAAAATTTTGAAATTTCGGCAGCATAACGGCTATAAATTGGGAAAAAGCTTCGAACTCACCCAAAACATGGGGAGGAGGACTTACGTAACCCCCACACTCTTCAATAAACCAATCACAAGCAATTATAACAAGAAATTGCAAGAAATTCCAAGAATTAAGAAAAATTTGAAAAAATTTGAAATTTCATGAAAACCTAGGTCAAAAGATGAAAAATTCGATTTTTATGAAAATCGTTCGGTGGAACCCCAAATTAGTTGAGGGCTTTTGCTCTTGGGGGTCCCTAAACCCTTTCTAAGCTGAAGGAAAAGAATTCCTACGGTTAAAACATCTCGAACAAAGAAAAACCTAAAATTTTACATATAGACGATATGGAAAATTCCTAAAAACATGAGAGAGAGAGAGAGAAGAGACCTACCTGGAGACGATATGCTAGGTCTTGAATGGAAGGAATCGGCTTCAAATAGCACCGGTCGGACTGTAGCAACTCGGAACCCAGAGGAGAATCGCCACCGGAGAGAAAGAAGAAAAGAAAAGTGAGAAAAATCTCACTTTTTCGCGATTTTAAGTCAATTCTGGGCATACCGGTCGACGATTTTGCCTACACCTATCGACCGGTATCAACCCAGTGTGTGCGACCGCTATGTCTCGGCCAGAAAAAATTTCTGACCGATCGACTATACCGGTCGCAACACCGTATCTGAGTGTCGACCGGTATCTCATAGACATGCGACCGCTATGTCTCGGCCAGAATTTTAATTCTGACCGGTCGACTATACCGGCCGCAGCATATTTCCTCAGGTGTACGACCGGTATGTTGTGACCGGTACGCCCCAAAAGAGCCAGAAAATTTAATTAAAAATTCCCAAAATTATGTAAATCGAAATGTTACTTCTCGACTATATTTTTTTACCTGCAGTATTCAAGACTAACACTACTATTATTGATGTTCTCACGTGTTATGTCTTCTCCTCAGATCCAATAAAATAGTCCGAGATGGCGGGTGGAAACGGTCGAAGGGGTCGAAAGCATCATCGGGCCGAAAGCGCCTAGAAGAAGAGCAAGCTGAGCAAGACCAGGTTAGAGAAACCAGTCTGAAGTGGAGGAGGAACGAGGCTCCGAAGTACCGACAAATTTACCCGGCCCACCTCACGGGAATTCGAGACCATAGTTACAAACTTGGTCTATCGGATGCAAGCTCAACGAAGGAATTTCCGAGCGAGGTACTAAAGATGCTCGGTCGGCAGGTTCCGTTCCCGCGGTAATACGCCCGAGTCGGGAGGAGTTAACACTACCCAACGGGTGCGGAGTATCCCAAGGCCGAGGGCCCAAGCACGAGAATGTACCACCACCGCATCGGTTTCCGTTGCCTTCTGCGTATCCAGGGCGTATCCGTATCCACCACCATGGTACGGAGCGGATACAAGGGACAACGACGATCTTAGCGGTCCGTGGACAGGTTCTTGAAGTTGAAACCGTCATCGTTCACCGGCACGACAGGGAAACCATTGTGGCCAGCACGGTGGGTTTCCGAAATGAAAAAGAACTTCCGATTGATGACGTGCACCGAGGAGGAGAAGGTACTGTTTGCCACTCACATGCTGAGAGAGGGACGCAATGCTTGGTGGAATTCCACACGGGCATATTTGGAGAACCAATACACTTTAGTTGGATGGGGAAGTGTTTAAAGCGGCTTTCTTAGACAAATATTTCCCAAAGAGCTTCGGAGATCAAATGGAGAGAGAGTTTCTCAACCCGCAGCGAGGCTCGGGCCGATTGTAGATGCACATCGCCAGAGGTACGAAGAGCTGTTCTTCTTCGCACCGGTCGGGATGCGGGAAGAGGAGACAAAGATACGTAGGTTCACCATGGGACTACGTGGAAGCATCGAGAGCACCTTTTGGGTCTGGACAAGAAGACCTACAACGAGGCGGTGCGGGTTGCGAGGGTGATAGAGTCCGGTCGGAGGGACAGCTTCTTCGCTCGGAACGGGGGAGTGAAGAGATCTCACCGGAGAGAGCTCGGGTAGCGGTAATACTAGACCATTCCGCCCATACGGGGCGGGTCGCTCAGCACTGCGAGAAACAACCTGGCACCACCTGTGCCACAATTAGCCGGACCCAACCCGAATATTAAGTGTTATAACTATCAAGAATCGGGACATGTTGCAAGGAACTGCACGCTGCCTAAGAAGCAAGCTCCCGAAAAGCCGGAGTTTATGCGATCCACTGCCGAAGAGGCAGCCGCATCACCCGATGTGGTAACCGGTATGACTTTATCCCTTACTATTTGGTTTATTCTTTCGGTTGCATGAGCATATAAAACTAAGGGGCAATATATTCCGGGAATTGTAAATGTAGTTGGTTTACCCACCGAGTATTATTTGACTCTGGGGCCACGCACTCCTTTGTTTCTGTTTCTTTTGGGAAGCGAATGGAGTTACCAATCAAGCAATTGAACCCAAGCTTGATAGTTCTCTCTCCACTAGGAGTCGAAGTGGCTTTGACCAAGTATTATGGATCATGTATTATAAGTATCGAGGGCCGAGACTTAGAAGCAAGCCTAGTAATACTTGAGATGGCAGATTTTGATGTCATTTTAGGAATGGATTGGCTAGGCCATCATTCGGCCGTCCTTTTATGTGGTGAAAGGAAGCTTGTGCTTACTGACAAAGAGGGAAGGGAATACGGTTTATTTGGAATTAAGCTATCTAGGAAGCGGAAGTTGATCCTCTCTCGCCATAAAGACTAAGAGATGCTTGGAGAAAGGGGGAGTGGGTTATCTCGTATCCGTAGTCGACCTCACAGCAGAGTCACTCAAGATGGAGGATATAGAGGTGGTTCGGGAGTTTCCGGATGTATTTCCGGAAGATCTTCCGGGCTTACCACCGAGACAGGGCTACAGAATTTGTGATAGACCTTATACCAGGTTCGGCTCCGGTGTCTAAAGCACCATACAGGATGGCTCCGACCGAGTTAAAGGAGTTGAAGACCCAATTACAAGAATTTTTGGATAAGGGCTTCATACGACCTAGTATATCGCCTTGGGGAGCACCTGTGTTGTTCGTCAAGAAGAAAGATGGAAGTGTACGACTATGTATTGACTACCGTGAGCTAAACAAGTTGACGATCAAGAATCGGTATCCTTTGCCTAGGATCGATGATCCGTTCGATCAGCCGCAAGGTGCAAAGGTTTTCTCGAAGATCGATCTCCGATCGGGTATCACCAATTGAAGATCAAGGCCGGAGATATTCGAAGACTGCTTTCGGGGCGAGGTATGGGCATTATGAGTTTCTGTTTATGTCTTTCGGGTTGACCAATGCTCCAGCGTCGTTTATGGAACTGATGAACCGAGTGTTCCATGACATGTTGGACACTTCGGTCATCGTATTCATCGACGACATATTGATTTACTCTAAGGACATGGAGACTCATACAGCGCATTTGAGAGCAGCCCTACAACGGCTGAGGGATGTGAGGCTTTATGCAAAATTCAAGAAGTGCGAGTTTTGGCTGAAGGAAGTGGCTTTCTTGGGCCATGTTGTATCTGGAGACGGTATCAAGGTTGATCCAAGCAAGATAGCTGCTATAGTAGGATGGGAAGCACCAAAATCTGTTGCGAGAGATTCGTAGTTTCCTTGGGTTGGCTGGTTATTATAGAAGATTCGTGGAAGATTACTCCAGGATCGCGGTTCCACTCACCGATTGACCAAGAAGGGAGAGAAATTTATATGGACAGATGAGTGTGAGAAGTGCTTCCAGATTTTGAAGTCAAGACTTGTCTCTGCACCTATCCCGACCATCCCCGAACCAAGCGTACCGTTTACTCTATATACGGATGCTTCGGGGTTGGGTATTGGGTGTGTTCGATGCAAGGAGAACAGGTGATCACTTACGCATCAAGACGGTTAAAAGAGCATGAGAAGAACTATCCTACGCATGACTTGGAGCTAGCAGCGGTTATTCACGCAATCAAGACTTGGAGACACTATTTGTACGGTGAGAAGTTTCGGATCAAGTCGGATCACAAAAGCTTAACGTATCTCTTCACTCAGAAGGATCTGAATATGAGATAGAGAAGATGGCTGGAATTGTTAAAAGATTATGATTGCGACATCCAGTACCATCTAGGTAAAGCAAATGTGGTGGCTAACGCCTTAAGCAGAAAGTGGGCATCGAAACCTGAGGCAGGACCGAGTACAAACGCTGCATTGTGTGCTATAGCCTCGAGTTCGATGGAAATTGATGAAGAACATATTATCGAAACTGCAGAAGATCCAGTCGAGCAAGGCTTGATTCATAAGTTCACTATGATGTTCGCCGCCAGAAGATCTCACCGAGTCTAATTGATGAAGTCAAGGTAGCAATCCCTACGGGATCCATATCTCAAGACAGGCGGGAAGACTTAGAGAAGGGTACGTGTAATCCTAACTTTACCTTGGAATCGGACAAAGTACTCAAGTATCACGGACGGTTATGTATACCGAGAGCGAAGACTGCGATATCGGAGGCCGAGTTATGACCGAAGCTCATTACACTCCATATTCGGTACATCCAGGAAGTACCAAGATATACCATGATCTAAGAAGACTATATTGGTGGAGGGGTATGAAAGCAGATATAGCTCATTTTGTGTTCCAATGGCTGAATTGTCAACAAGTTAAAGCGGAAAGACAAAGACCCGTAGGTTTACTACAGCCGTTACGGAACCTGCATGGAAGTGGGATTGTATCACTATGGATTTCGTCACTGGCTTACCTTTGACACCAAGGTCGGTGGATGCAGTTTGGGTTATAGTAGATCGGCTCACCAAGACAGCTCGATTTATTGCGGTCAGACCTCAGTATACCATGGAGAAGTTGGCCAAGTTATATGTTGATAATATAGTCGGACTTCATGGCGTCCCGAGAAAGTATAGTGTCCGACGAGAGACCCCCGTTTTACATCAAAGTTCCGGGAAGGATTACGAAAAGCTATGGGAACAAAGTTGAAGTTCGGGACAGCTTTCCATCCTCGGACGGGACGGACGATCGAAACGAACCATTCAAATTTTGGAAGATATGCTTCGAGCTTGTGCATTAGATTTCAAAGGAGCTTGGGATGAGAAACTATCACTTATCGAGTTTGCTTACAACAACGATTATCGGGCTACAATTCGGATGGCCCCATATGAAGCTCTCTATGGGAGAAAATGTCATACACCTCCGTTATGGAATGAAGTGGGGGAAAGAAGAATTGTAGGACCGGAGTTTGTTGAAGAAACTTGCCGAGTAATTGATCGGATCAAAGAGAGAGTAAAGACAGCTCGGGTTCGACGAAGCACTATGCAGATAATCGACGTCGAGATCTGGAGTTTGCAGTGGGTGACAAAGCGTTCTTGAAGGTGTCACCGGTGCGAGGTCTGAAACGGTTTAGTAAGAAGGGGAAGCTATGCCCCAGGTATATGGGACCATATGAGATATTGAATCGACGTGGTAATGTAGCATATCAATTGGCTCTACCACCATCTATGTCTAGCGTTCATAATGTGTTCCATGTATCATTCTCGAAGAAGTATGTCGAGATCCATCGCATATCTTGAGCGCTGATCCTCCAGACTTGACTGAAGACTTAACTTTTGAAGTGGTGCCTATAATGCTCTCGAGCCGAAAAGTTCAGCAACTTCGAACCAAGGATATCCACTATGTGAAGGTGCATTGGAGAAGCCAAAATGTGGAGGAAATTACTTGGGAAGAAGAGAGCGCAATGAAGAAGGAGTACCCAAACCTTTTTGACGATCAAGGTGCGTTTAAATTTTGAGGCCGAAATTTCTTTTAAGGGTGGGGGAGTTGTAGTACCTACATGCAAATTTCGGGATGAAATTTCTTTTAAGGGTGGTGGAGTTGTAAGACCCGCACTCTGAAACCCGGTCTAACCTTGGTTTTGTGTCGTGACAGATCTTCCGATCATCACCGAGCCAGACGGGGCAAGCGGTTAACAAACAGGTACAAAATCAGACCGAAGTCGACCAATTATACCTGATTTTAATTATACCTGTCGATGGTACCGGATGATGGTACCGGTCGACCGGTATGGCCTGCACAGCTATGTGCGGGAATTTGGAAATTAATCTCTGCGGGTCCCGCTTTCCTGATTTCGAATCCTAGAAGTTTCCTAATCCTAGTAGGGTTACTAAACCCTATTTCTAGCCTATAAATACACCCTTAAACCCCTCAAATCCTTTCCATTGTCTCTTACAAACCCTAGAGAAGAGAAAGAGCTTGAAAAGGAGAAGGAGCTAGGAAGAAGAAGGAGGTGCCGTCATTACCGTTCGACGAAGCTCACGCTACGCCTGTCAACGGTAAGTGTTTGAATCCATCTTCTTACCCTATGTTAGTTGTGTGGGTGGATCAATACCATGCAAAGTAGGTATTGATCTAAAACCCTAAATTGGCCAATAAACCCTAAGTTGCCGTCAAACCCTAAATTCAAGTTTCGAGATGATATTCGTCGAAACGTGACTTGAATGAGTTGGGGATAACTCTAACTCAAAGCCTAGACTTAGAATGGATAGGAGAAACCCCCGAAAATCCATGGAGGATGATCGACGGCGATCGAAGAACCCATGTATGGTCTTCCGGAGACATACCGGTCGACTATACCGGTTGCACATAGTGTGACCGGTATGTTGCGACCGCTACCTCTCGGGAGGTTATTCGTGGGGGACCGGCTGACCATACCGGTCGCCAGTCTTTCCCACGAGGCTGCGACCGTACATGCCACCGGTCAGCTACGTGAGGGTATTTTGTGATCTCTGTTGGTTTCCGACCAACATGAAACCCTAAATAATATATTCTAATGAAACCCTAATATTATGTAGGACGATGTGACTTGTCGTTTGGATCTTGCGACGTGGAGCAAGTAATCGAACGAGCTCGCGTAAGGGAATCTGACCTAAACCTAATAATTAATGGACAAGAAATCGTTGTTAATCATTGAATATCTATGATGTGATGTTTGTGCATATTCACATGCCATCCTTTACTTTCAGCTATTATTATTGTTCATGCATTCATAGGATGTGATTGTTAGGCATGTGGTTGTTTTCGTTGGTGTGTGGAGTGGGGCATGGGCCTGGATCGCTCTTCACACTAACACTTTTTGTAGTATTCTGTCTTAACATGCTTGGTATGGGTGGGGTATCGGGGGAAGATCGTGGTACGGTGGTCTCCGATATTGATGTTGTCCCGGCCATCGTTGGGTGGTACTTGAGGATTCCGAGTCGACGCCGACTTGTCCACGATGCTTTAGCTCTATCTCTATGCCGTAGGGAGTTATGTTGGGATAGGGTCTACCGCGTATTGTTTCTATCCTAGTGGGTTAGTTGCGGATAGGGTATCGGGGGGAGGTGAGGTTTGGTGGTCTCCGACCCGCCCGCACGCTCTAGCTCTATCTCTATGCCGTAGACGGCTGTGCTTGGGATAGAGCATACATTGTTGACATATAGGATTGGTTAGTTGCGAGCCCGGTTTGCGAGCCCCGGAGCCGGGGGCTTAGGTACTGGTATGGGTAGAGTATCAGGGGAGGTGCGGGTATACCTTAGCTCTATCTCTATTCCATGATGGGTGCATGTGGGTTGGTGGTAGTGTGATTACTGTGCGACGCCACACACTCGTGTATAGAGGTGCGGGGGCCACCAAACCTTTCTATAGCACATTGCAAACTTAAAACCAGACCACAAAGATAAAATTGGTTGTTACTCATGCATAATCTTGTGAAACTGTCGATTGCCTTCTTGAGCCGTGGTTGTGTGCTCACCCTTTTGTACGTACATTGTTTTTAGATGTTGATGCAGGTTACACTGTGGATGACTATGTGAACGCTCCGGCGTATGGAGGTGTGGCTGCTCTAGATGTGCAAGCAGGAGAGGACGAGCATGACGCTTCATGCGAGTGCCCTTTCTGCGTGTACCTGTGATTTGTTTTGTTTATTTACTTCAGTTATTTTGATTGGATTAAAGGGATGTAATGATATTATTTTTATGTGTTGATTTTGAATAATGGGATATTTATTTAAATTATTATTAGACACTCAGTTCATTCTATTTAAAGCCTTCCGCTGTATGTTTATATTCTGATTGTGGTTATGTGTAATTGGTTTGTATGGGTGGACACGGCCTATTCGAGATCCTGGTGTGAACCGTTGGTTCAATGACGGTTCACTCACACCGTTCTGGTTGGATCAGAATTGGGGTGTGACAAATAAATTCTCCTACCTTTAACATAACATCCTCTACCATTCCTTTAGGAGTTTTTACAGAGCGATCAGCTAATTGAAGTGAGATGGACGTTGGTTTCAATTTTCCCAATCCTAATTATTGGTAAACATGATAAGGTAGAAGATTCACACTTGCACCTAAGTCTAGCAGAGCATGATCAATAAAAGTGTTGCCTATGATGCAAGAGTTGGTAGGACAGCCAGGGTCCTTGTATTTGGCTGCCATAGGATGGTTCAGAAGGGAACTTAAATGTGCAGCCAATAATACCTTTTTACGAATTTGACTAATCATCTTTTGTGTGCATAAGTCTTTAAGGACTTTTGCATAAATAGGAATTTGGTCAATTGCATCCAAAAGTGGGATATTCAATTCTACCTGTTTGAAGACCTCTAAAATTTTATCAACTAAAGCAGTCTTCTTTTGGTTTACCAACCTATTAGGGAATGGGGCTGGTGGAGTAAAAACTATGTCCGGGACAGTCTCTTTGGGTCTTTCAGGTCCATCAGACAAACTTGAAGAAAGAGGCTCAGTAACTGCCTCAAATTGGGGAACATTAACGGGAACAACTATGGATTTGTTCTTTGGTGCTTCATCCCGTAGGTACTCTTGGCCACTCCGTAATGCATGGACTGCATTGCATTTTTTGGAGGACCCTGATTGACTCTCTATGCCATTCACTTGAGGGTTTGACCTATTTGACTGTGGGTGATGGCGTAGGTTGGTCTCTGGTTGGCTAGGCAGAATACTCTTGTTCTTTTCACACATTAGGGTAACCAATTGGGTAAGTGTCCTCTCCATACTGGTATGCCCTGCCATTAGAGCTGCCACATTCTTCTCCAACTCACTGAGTCTGGCCGGCTCACCAGTGTTAGAAAACCCAAGGGGTTGCTGAAAATTACCTTGGGGAACAAAATTGGGTCTAGGGGGAGCATATGGCCTGGTGTGACTGGGAGGACTTTGATTTGGAAATTGGGATGGGTCCACACGGTTCCCTTGGTTCCAAGAAAAATTTGGGTGATTTCTCCATCCAGGATTGTAGGTGTTACTATACGGATTGTAAAGTGCACTTACATTAGCATTCTGAGAATTTCCCTGTGAAGGGCATTCCTCTACTGTATGTCCAGGAGTTTGACATCAGTTGCACATTAGGACTTGCTTTTGGATAGGGTCTTTAGGAACTAAAGCTTCTATCCTTTTGATAAAGCTATCTAAGTGTACCTCCATAGCTACTATGCCATCGACAAAGTAACCTTTACCTTTTTGGGTGAGATCTGTCTCCTGCATAGACTCCCACTCTCTTATTTTTTCAGTGAGATCCGCCAAAAAGTTCCAAGCATCGTTAGCATCCTCATAGGAAGTAAATCCTTGAGGACACATAGACTCAAGCATTTTCGTGGTAGGAAAGTCTATCCCCTCGTAAATAATTTGACAAAGCTGCCATATTTCAATACCATGGTGAGGGTACTCTTGGAGCAGACCTTGGAACCTTTCCATGAGTCTTGAAAAAAACTCATTTGACTCTTGCTTGAACCGCATTATATCCCCACGAAGTTTATTTGTCTTGTGAAGAGGAAAAATCTTTTTAAGGAATAACACAGTAAATTTTTCCCAGGATGTAATAGAATTTGTGGGAAGACCATAAAGCCATTTTTTAGCTCCATCCTTGAGTGAAAAAGTGATGCACCTTAATTTGACAGCATCATCACTGAGCTGTTGCATTTTAATGAGGGCACACACCTCCTCATACTCACAGAGGAACAAGTATGCATCCTCTGAAGATAACCCATGAAAATGAGGAAGCATGGTAATGAATTGAGTTTTTAATTCATAGTTGTTGCCTGTGGTAGCCAGCAATTGAATACATGAAGGTTGTGCTGCCCTAGCAGGGTAAAATCTATCCTTAAGTGTCATCTTTGGTTCAGCCATTGTAAATGATGGGACTGTTTCTAGACGATTGCTAGAATCACGAGTCCATACACTCATCCACAAAACTGTTTCAAAAAATTTTTTTTTCTTTTTCCTCTAAATTCGATGCGAAAAGCTGGATTTTTCGAATCGAGGTCAATGCAAACCTCCTGACGATCAATGGCTTAGAGACCGGTCATATCCACAATTACCTTGAGAAACAACACCGTTACCGCTGAAGCTATTGGTCGTTATTCCTCTTGATAATTCGATAGCCATCATCCCTTAACACCATATCATGGTCAGGATTGGACCGTCGATTGTATTGTTCCAACCTAACGGATCGGAGGTGTAAAGAAAGGCATAAAAACCAATGTAAACTTTTTGCATTTTCCTTTTCCTTTTTTTTTTAAATCACTTAGAATTCAATGAAATATTTTTTTTTTTTTTGCATTTTTTTTAAATCACTTTGAACTATTTAAAATAGGAAAAATAACGGCTTGCTTCCCCGGCAACGGTGCCAAAAAATTGATGTAAATTAAATTTGTATGTAACCGCAAGTGCACGGTATCGTGCAGTAATGGATCGATCTCAGGGAGGAATCGTTATTATCCTAACTCAAATAAGGCAAAGCGTACCAAAGGAATTTGATTGAATTAACACCCTAATCACTTCAAATAAAAATTAATCAAGCAATAATAACCAATCATAACGGTACGAAAATTTACGAAACCACTAACCATAAAGTAACACAGATATATTGCAAGAAAGGAACGAAATTAAAAGTAAAAGAATATAAGAATAACTTATCTCGATAGAAGATTTCTCTGTCGTTGCTCGTCGTCTTGTTGTCACTCCAAGGCAATGTGCAAACGATTACAAAGGGAGCCTTCTCCCCTAAATTAAATTAGTAATAGGGTACAACCTATATTTATCTACCCTACTACAGAGTTCTAAATCTGAAATTAAAACTTAAAAAAATAAATAAATAAAAATAAACTTAAGAAAGAATGACACAACATGAAAAGAAAAAAATTAAGAATCTCAAACTCTCTCATAAATTCTCAAAACTAAAAAAAAAAAACTCATAATAGAATTCTTGGATGATTTTCTATTGTTGAGCATCACATATATATACAAGAGAGTAAAGATCACAATCAATCTTTACAATTGAATTACAAGAGATTTTGTGGAGATAATTTTGGTAACCGAATTCCAATCATATAGGTTCATTGTATATGGACGATTCTTGAGTAGAAAAAATCTTGCACCAACTCATCATATCTTTAGCATCATTATCTCTTTTTGATAACTTCCATAATCGATTGGAGCTTTCCATTCTTCCATGCCATGCCAATCTTGTAAATTTGATTCCAAATAACTAGGGAATATTTTCTCAAGAGAATGGAATCTTTCACATGAGATTGGGCTACTCTTTGACTTGGTCCAAGGCTGATCTTATACAAAAAATTTGTGGCTCTCCTCATAAATTCATCTTATGCTTGGCTACTGAGTTGACTGGGTGAGTTAACTGGACAGGATCACCAAAAATTTATAAAATGATATTTTTAAGCTTAAATTTCTTCATTCTTTCACCTACACCCAACAAACATAAAATCAACATTAAATACCCGATAAGCATCATAAATAGAATAAGAGACGTATATTTTATGCCCTAAATTCACACATAAAATGTGTTCATCATTTTACACTGTCCCCTTGATTGGCCAAGACTTGATCGAGTTTGTCGAGGTAATCTGCTCCATTCCTCCCCTGATTGTAGAGCAGCTGACTGACCTCTCATTCCTCCAGAATATTGGGCTAGGTAAGCCCCATTTTTACAACTAACTCCATTTTTCTATATTATTTGACACTTGACATTCATTTTTTTGATTGACCATGGGCATTAGATTGGAAGATCTTGCTGCGATCCTGATGGTCGAGAGCCCTTCAAGGGAGACCGATGTCCTCAAGGCCCAAACTTCCACGGGTCTTCGAGAAGAGGCTACCGAGGTCATCGATCCTGTTAAGGTAGATGAGGATTCTTCCCCCTTGTGGTTTTTTCTCCAGTGCAGGACGTCAACATAGCTGAGGGTGGTGTCGAGGCATAGGAGGTAGAACCAGAAGAGGGCACGGAGCTTCGTACTCATGAAAAGAGGAAGCGCCGCCTCTTGTTTTTCTTTAATAACTTGTTCTTGATTTTACATCTTTTGTTTAGCAGTTGGCCATGCGAGGGATCATTCTGGCAAATTCACTCATCCCGAGAACATAGAGGATGATTTGACACCTTTTGTGTCGAAGGTCAACTTATCTACCAGTCAGTCGGCCATATGAGCTCCCACCATAGCAGAAGAGCTCATACGCAGCATGAGGCTCCCAGTCGCTGAGTTTAACTATGGCAAAGTGTCACTCAGTAAGGCCTTCGGGTGCAAACTAGGCCATTATGTCGAGGTAATTAGTCTCATTATTGCTTTCTGCCCCTAGTTGATTTTCGTGTCTTGACTTACTCCCTGGTTACAGACTAGCCATTTCTTGCTACGAGCTTGTGACACTATGGCTGACCTCAAGGAAAAATTGAATTTAGCTACCCAACAGATTTCTAACGAGGAGAACCACAGGGACGAGGCCTACTCCCTAGCCAAGGAATATCAAGAGGAGACACTGAGGTCTTAGGGTCGAGAAAGGGACCTCGAGGAGGAGGTTAAGAAGTTGAAGGCAGGCCTCAGGGAGGCTGAAAACAAGAAGACCAAACTTCGGCAGGAGAGGGATGATGCTGAGGATAGAGCCAAGGAAGATCGAAAGTCATACGATGGTCTAAAGGAGACTCGTGTATGCCTCGAGGAGGAAGTTCAGACAGCCAAAGCCACTGTTGAAGCCACAGATAAAATTGTTAAAGACGAACGTGCTACTCACAATGCTGCACTGGCTAGGCTTGAAACTGCTTCTGAGGTCCTGATACAGGAGGCGACGAAGAAGGCCTTGGAGGACTTTAAATCTAGGGCAGAGTATAAAAAGACTGTTATAGAGTCTTTACTGAAGTTAGTTATGCCGATGCTGACCTAGACCTGTGACTTTGTATGGGCCACATATCCCTATTTTGACCTCTCGCAAGTTAGTGCTTTCAAGAAGCTTCTTGGAGCCACTGCTTCTCCGAGGGCCTCCCCACTCTTGTCACTCCCTTCTTCTTCCAATCAGCCTGTCTCTCAGCCTTTGGAGGTAACTGCCGAAAATTAACCTACTTCCGTCCCTCGTGAGTCTACCCCTCAACCTGGCCGAGTTGAAGAAACCTCTCTGACAGAAGTTCCAGTTCTTCCCTTAGAGCAAGTTCCCCCTACGACCGAGCCATGAAGAAGAAAATTGAAGTTTGGAAAGATCATTTTTTTTTAATGTATAAATTTTTCCTTTCAATAAACAAGCTTTTTCTTCACTCTTGTGATTTTTTCTCTCTGAGATTGACATCTGAAGTTAGAATATACTATCCTTACTTAGGATAATTATCCACCCTCCAAGCTTCGAGGCCCTTGGGGCAGCCGAGGGTATCGAAGATAGTCTCTTCCAATCGAGGTTCACGTTGACAGAGTCGACCCTCCGTGCTTTGGCGCCTCGAATTGGTGCTAAAGCCAATACTTATCCTTCCCTAGGATAATTATCCACCCTCTGAGCTTCGAGGCCTTTGGGGCAGCCGTGGGTGTCGAAGATAGTCTCTTCCAATCGAGGTTCGAGTCAACAAGTGGACCCTCCGTGCTTCGGCAACTCAAACTAGTGCTGAAGCCAATACTTATCCTTACTTAGGATAATTATCCACCCTCCGAGCTTCTAGGCCCTTGGGGCAGCTGAGGGTGTCGAAGATAGTCTCTTCCAATCGAGGTTTGCGTTGGCAGAATCGACCCTTTGTGCTTTGGCGCCTCGAACTAGTGTTGAAGCCAATACTTATCCTTACTTAGGATAATTATCCACACTCCGAGCTTCGAGGCCCTTGGGGTAGGCAAGGGTATCGAAGATAGTCTCTTCCAATCAAGGTTCACGTCGACAGAGATGACCTTCCATGCTTCAACTCCCCGAACTGGTGCTGAAGCCAATACTTACCTATACTTAGGATAATTATTCACCCTTTGAGCTTCGAGGCCCTTGGGGCAGCCGAGGGTGTCGAAGATATTTTCTCTACGCTAAGTACACTATATTTCTTGTAATCAAGCATCTTTATTGATTTTTACTTACTTTACAACACTTTACGAATAAAACTTTCATAAAAAATTCGACACATTCCACGTCCTTGGGTGGTATGCCCCTATTCTCGTTGTCTTTATCACTTTATATGGTCCTTCCCAATTTGGAGTCAACTTTCCTTGTCTAGTTGGTTCTGAAGCCGAGGCCTTCCTCAGAACTAGGTCACCTACTTGGAACAGCTTCTCCTTCACTTTCTTGTTGTAGTGATTGGCTATCCGAACATGATATGTAACATTCTTTAGGTGGGCCACTTCCCTTACTTCTTCTAGGATGTCGAGGCCTATCAACAAATTTTCTCTATTTGTTTCTTTATCGAAGTTTGCTGTTTGGAAGGACTTATGGACGACCTCGACGGGTATTACCGCTTCTGCCCCATGGCTAAGCAAGATAGGTGTTTCTCCTATGGGTTTTCTGCTAGTTGTCTTGTACAACCAAACAATGCTTGGGACTTTTCCACCCATCTTTTTCCTTCCCCTATCAATCTGTCCTTTAATCCGCTTAGGATTTCTTGGTTGATCACTTCTTCTTGTGCGATCCTCTTCTTTAGACCATCCATTTGATTTTGGATGGTGTACCAAGGTAAAGTGTTGGGTGATCCTGTATTGTTTACAGAAGCCTCAAAATTTGTTCAAATTGAACTGCTTTCCATTGTTGATAACCACCACCTGCGGTATTTCATATCAGTAAACCATAGAGTGTTTGAGGAATTCCATTACCTTTGAGGCTATTAACTTGGGCATCTACTCCACTTCTATCCATTTGGTGAAGTAGTCGATGGCCACAATCAGGAACTTATTCTGCTTCAGTCCCATAGGGAACGGCCCTAGGATATCCATTCCCCATATAGCAAAGGGAATCAAACTCGCTATGGGCTGTAGTAGTGCAACTGGCTGATGCTAGATTTTGGTGTGCCTCTAACATTGTATGCACTTCTTCACGTACTCCTCGCACTGTTTCACTATGCTAGGGAATATGTCCAATTAGCTTTTGTGTCAGAGTTCATCCTACTTGATGACTGCCGCAAAATCCTTCGTGGACGTCTTCGATTGCTCCTCGAATCTCGGAGGGTCGTAGGCATCTTAGCAGGGTTAGGGAGAAGGCTTTCTTGTACAGTACATCCTCGTATATGACGTACCACGTTGACCTGCTCTGTATTTTCCTTGCCTCCTTGCAGTCATCCGAGAGTATACCATTTTTCAAGAAGTGTTGGATCGGATCCATACAGCAGGGCTCGTTTATGACCATGTTGACCTTGGCTTCAGGTGCGATGCTTGGTTTGTCAAGCTGGCTTAAATATATTAAGTTATTAGTCACCACCAAATTGTTACCCAACAGTTTAGACAGTTCATCCTCTTTAGAGTTGCCTTCCCGGTCAATGCTACAGATTTCGAAGCCTTGGAATTTTGTCCTTAGTTCTCTAACTTTTCCGAGGTAGGCTTACATTTTTGCCACCTTCACCTCGTATTCTCCCTTTACTTGTTTAACCACAACTTGTGAGTCATTGTGGCCGGAGATGTGTGTGACCATAAGACACCTCGCCAACTGGAGTCCTGCGATCAACGCCTCATACTCAGCTTCGTTGTTGTTGACAAGGAAACCAAATTTAATCGTGCTTCTGATTTTAAAACCCTACGGACTGATTAACACCACTCCTGCTCTAGCTTGATTCTCGTTGCTTGCCCCGTCTACATAGTGTCCAAGGTGGTGAATTTGGTTTTGGAACAGGGGTCGGAGGCCATATTTAGATGGCCTTGTTGGAGCACCAGTGTGCTTTCGATCAAGAAGTCAGCTAAGGCTTGGGCCTTAATCGTTGTCCTCGGTTTGTAGTAGAGGTCAAACTCGCCAAGCTCCACTGCCCAGTTGATCATCCTCCCTGACATGTCATTCCTTGCGAGGATCTTCTTCAGAGGCTTTATTGTGAAAACCTCAATAGTATGAGCTTGGAAGTAGGGTCGCAACTTCCTTGTAGTGGTTACCAGCGCCAAAGCATGTTTTTTTATGGCCTGGTATCGGGTCTCAACCTCCAGTAACATTTTACTTACGTAGTATATTGGCCGCTGTATCTTTTCGACCTATTTGACTTACACGGTGCTAACTGCTACTGAGGAGATAGCTAAGTAGAGCTAGAGCTCGTCCCTGTTTCAGGTTTAACAAGCACTGGTAGGGTTGACAGGTATTTTCTTAACTCCTTGAACGCTTTTTGGCATTCTAGAGTCCACTCAAATTTTTTATTACCTTTGAGTATCTGAAAGAATAGCATGCATCGATCTACTGATCTTGACATGAATCGTCCGAGGACGACAATCCTCCCTGTCAGTTCTTGCACTTGCTTTATATTCTTGGGCGGCTTCATGTCTTGCAGGGCCTATATCTTTGCGGGGTTAGCTTTTATCCCTTGTTGGGATACCATGAATCCGAGGAATTTTCCCGAGTGTACCCCAAAAAGAGCATTTGATTGGGTTTAGCTTCATGTTGTGCCTTCGTAGAACATCGAAGGCCCCGCGGAGGTCATCAATATGTGTTCTTGCTTTGAGACTTTTTATTAAAAATCATCGACATACACCTCCATGTTTTTCTCTATCAGATCTTTGAATATTTTGTTTACCAGACGCTGGTAGGTGGCTCCTACATTTTTTAGGCCGAAGGGCATGACTTTGTAGCAATACGTCCCTCGGCTCGTGATGAAGCGCGTGGTTTCTTTGTCTTCCTTACTCATAGGGATTTGGTTATATCCTGAGTAACCATCCATGAAGGAAAGTAATTCATGTCCTGAAGTAGCATCTATTAATTAATCTATCTAAGGCAAGGGGTAGCAATCTTTAGGACATGTTTTATTGAGGTTGGTAAATCAATACAAATCCTCGACCTATCCCTTGATTTAGGCACCATTACAACATTAGAAAAGCACTCTGGGTATTTAACTTCCTAAACCCAGCCAAGAGGAGTTTTTCAATCTCCTTGTTTATTATTTTCTGTCGATCTGGTGCAAAGTTTCTCTTTTTCTGCCTCACAGGGCAATGTTGGGGGTCGACTGCTAAATGGTGTTCCATAAGGTTTCTATCGACGCCAGACATGTCTACTGCTAACCAGGGAAATACATCACCATTTTTCTTAATGAAGGAGATGAGCTCATCTCGCATCTCCCCTTGCAAGGTGACTCCGATCTGGAAGGTACGATCAGGTTGGTCCTCTAATATCGAAACATGTATCAGCCCTTTCGTAGGGGTTCCTCGGTGAAGAGTATTTTTTCAAGATCTGGATTGTCTCTAAGATCTTCTAGGATGATAGACTGGACCAAGGCCTTTCCTTTCTCTTTTGGTTGTTTCTTTCTCTTTTATAAGGAGTGAGGCCCTTGGTATTCGTCCAGTTCTAAGTCATAGCATTGCCGCGAGATTCTTTGGTCACCCTGACATTCTCCAGTCCCATGGTCAGTGGGGAATTTGATCACTTGATAATATGTAGACAGGAAGCATCGGAGGAGATGTACAGACAGCCGTCCGAAGACCACATTATAACTGGCTCGGAGGTCGACTACTAGGAATTCTACATTGATAACCTTCCGAGCTGGTTTCTTCTTGATCATGAAGGGTAGGCGTATCCCTCCCTTCACGGAGAATGAATCTCCAATGAATCATGTTAGGGTGTGGACGGTCGGTCCTAGCATCTCATCATTAAAATTCATCCTCTAGAATGTATGGTAGTACGGAATATCAGTCGCACTCCCTGTGTCTACCATTATTCGATTAACATCAAAATCTGAGATGACCCCTGTGATCACTAGAGCATCTTCATGTGGCGATATGACGTTTATCAGGTCGTCATCACTGAAAGTCATTAAATCCCCTACTCTTGACTTTTTTGGATAAACTTAATGTCATTCAGTTCCCTGGCATAATCTTTAGCCGACCTTGTCAAGGTATTACCCGCTGCGGATCCGCAATTGATCACATATGATTTGGGTATGACCAATTGCCCTTTTTGGACTGGTCTGGCGAGGTCCTACACAGTAACGTGCTCGGGGAGTCCTATCTCAACCCATGGGAGGTTCATTTGGTATCGTTTCTCCCAAAACTCCAATAGTTCATTTGCTTTCGGTCCCCCTCGCCCGTAGGCAAGTTCTTGGGGCATGTTTTCATCATAGCACTGGATCTAGAGGCCCTTTTCGATGTCTCCTTCAATTATGGTTGAGGACTTTATTTGTCCTCTATCTTGCTTTCTTGCTTTTTTTGACTGTATCGAGGCAGCTTTGATCATGTACATAGCCCCTATAGTGGGTTGTACTAGGGATGGGGTACTTCCTGCCCCACCATCTTCCCTGTCATCATCATCTTTTTGCCCTTTGCTTTTCCCAGACTCTGTCTAGCAGTCGTCAGGGACCTCTGAGGCTGCCCCAGGTAGTGGTAGTCTTTTTCTGTTCACATACTTTTTGAGCTTGCCATTTCGGATCAACTCCTTGATGGCATCCCGTAGGTGTCGGCACTGGTTAGTTGTATGCCCATGCTCATTGTGGAAGGTGCAGAATAGCCTCGAATTTCTATTCCAAGACTCAGTATTCATCTTGCCTAACTTTCAGAATGTGGTTTGGGATTTTTCCAACATGAATATTTTCGTTGGGCTCTTCCAGAGGGGTTGATAATCCTCGTATGGCTGGAGGCTTGGGCCTTCTGCCTCAGTGGTTTTCTCCTTCTTTTTCTTTTTGGAGGGCTCCCCCTTAAAGTTTGGATCCCTCGATTTTTCTCCTTGCTTCTTTTCTAAGGCAGGGAGTAGAGGCTTCTCTGTTGCCTTGTCCTACTTAGTGGCTAGGTTGGCCATGGCATACTTCTCACATCTCGCCTGCAATTCTACTAGTGTTAGGGCTGGCTTCTTGGCCAGGGAAAAGATGAGGTTTTGATCTCTGATTCCACCTTCGAGGGTGGTCTTGTGGACTGAGTCTTTGAGGCCCCGAACCTATAGGGCCTCGAGGTTGAACCTGTCGAGGTAAGCTCTAAGGCTCTCGCCTACCTCTTGGACACAGTCCCTCAAGTTGTATGATGTTTTTCTCGGACTCCGTCGGCTTTGGAAGTGATTTAGGAAGCTAGAGGCAAGTTCTTCAAAGGAGTTTATCCTCCTCGTGGTAGGCTGTTGTACCAGAGTCGTCTTGCTCCTTTGAGAGTTTCAGGGAACACACGGCAGACAATATCCTTTTGGTAAGCATGTACTGCCATCTATGCCACATAGGAGTCGAGGTGGTGCTCTGGGTCGATGGTTCAATCATAGGCCTCGACGGTAGGCATCGTAAAACCTCGTGGGAGGCGAGTCCTCATGATGTGCTCAAACAGAGCACTCTCCATAGAGTATACATGTCGAGGGGGGTTCGGTCGACTTTCCTCAATTCTTTGTAAATGAGCCCTTAAGTCTTGAAGCTCTTCTTCCACATTCCCCTAGATCTAGCTAGGTTAAGCCTTGGTCGCCGCCCTTTGCCTTGGCCGCATCCGGTCTTGCCTAGACATCTTCTCGAGGTAGTTGCGGCCCTAAACGTTATAAGACAAGAACTCCACTCGTACTCCTATGAACACTTGCGGCCAAGGTGCTGGAGGAAGACACTTGGCTTACAGCTTGTGATCTTTCGGGTATGCCTTCTGTAGTTCTCCTAGATCGATGGCTTATCGATCCTTGAGCCTGGGGTAGGTGTGCCCCTTGGGCATCTCTCTAGGTAGCTCCTTTTGGTAGAGGAACCTCCCTGAAGTTGTCCGGCTCCCTTCGCACTTGATGCTTGGGAGGGCCTTCATTCCTTTCTCGGGGCCTAACGCCATGGATAGGCTAGACGTTTGCCACTGCTGGCTGATCTAGTAGCTGTTTGGTTAGGAGATCTGGTTGGCAGAAAATGTTATTGAATTATTCCCTCATCACGTACTAAGGAAAATCTACAGGAGAAACTTCTGGCTCAGGGCCAAGGTTGTCGACCACTGGGTTACGGGCCTCATTTGTTCCTGGGACACTCTCTACAGTATGTACGCCCCGAGGGGGGTTTGCCCTTGAAGGAATGTTCCTCCACATTTCTGTTGATGGATGGTTGGTTGTTCATTCTTTTTTGGGATCTAGTTTCAATCTGTGACATTCACTTGGCCAGATACGCAAGCTTCTGCACCTAGTTCCCACAGACGATGCCAAACTGTTGTCGTCTCAAATCGGATTGGTCTTTAGCTAGCCTGTAGTTCCTGCAAGAAGGAAGAATGGACACCATAGTGATGGTCAAGTGGGGACACCCTTTGTCCACTCCATTGCTTAAGTCAATCTAAGGGACAAATAGTATGGGATAGATAAGAAAGATTGTCCCATTAAATTAAGGAGATTCAGGTAGCTAGCTTGCTCTGACCTCGAATGCTAGAAAATGTCTCTGTCTTTAGCTAAATGTGCTTCCTCTATTTATAGGTTGGGAGTGACCTGGATCTGGGAGCTGGACATGTCTTCTGTCATGGAGGAATGCCCTCCTTAGAGCGTGATTTACGCCCATTGATTTGGAGATCAAGCGATCTTCTGTTGAGATATCCAGACTGTCCTCTTGATGGATATCTAGGAAGAGTTTGACCTCTGTACTCATTAAAATGGGTCCCACTCATACGTTATTACACGGCTATCATGTTGCGCTTGGACTTGTACGACGGGCTTGCTTTTGGGGAGCTGCCGAGGTCACTATACCAGAGAGACCATCGAGGCCCCCACAATGCCTAGGTGTCGAGGCCTCCATGTTGGTGTGATGTTGGTGCTTCTACTCTGGCGAGACTCCGAGGTCCTTGCTTCCGTAAGGCTCCGAGGCCTTCGTAGCAGTGAGGCTCCGGGGAGCGTATGAGTAAAATTTCAAGGCCTTTTGTGATAGCAAGACCACAAAGTTCTTTATTATTCTCATTGGTGGTTCCAGTTCATGAGGAACCGCTTCTTTGTCGACCTTCTAAGGCTGGTAGTGCAAGCAGGGCCATTTGGGTTTTAATATACATGTGTCGAGACCCGATTGGGAGAAGGGACCCGATTAGGAGAAGGGTATCCTCCCATAACACTGGGCTACAACCCAAATGTGACCTTCACGTATAATGCATAATCTTCTATTTAGACAATTACAACTGTGAAGGAGCACCCATCAATAGTTTATTTAGCTCTAACTGTCGAGTTTGGATCACCTGCATGTACATGTACTCTTCATGGGATTCCATCATTGTCGATGTAGTGTAGAATCCACCTCTAGAGTGTGGGACCCACTGGATATGAACGGTGATGAAATCCCAGGGAGGATACAAGTACAAACAAGTGAACTATTCTCTTAGGGTATAAACATCAAACCTTAACCAAATATAATGAAATAAATAAATGGGGATTTTCCGGGTAACAGCTTGAGAAGCCTCTGGTTTGATGACAACAATCGAGAACCTTTTCCTCCTTCCTTACTTTCTCTTCCTTTTTCTTCCTTTTCTACCTTTCTTACTGGACCAACCTACTATATGCTTGCATTTAAACTTCAGAAAGTTCTTGTCCACCATTAGTGGAGTAATCAATGAGTGATACATGTCTTCTTGGGTGTGGGAGCAAGGAACTCTCTTTTTCTTTCTGTCCTCTTCTAAGGTTTCTTCTTTTTGCTAAGGACTTAACCACAAAATGGCCAAAGTGTCCCTTTTATAGGTTAATAGCCAAAGATGCCAATTGGAGGGATAAGAAAGGATCAAATCCACCACTGGTTCGACCACCAAACTTGCTGAACCGCTAGTCGTTGCGATGGATGGTTGAATACACTTCTCTAAGTTGACGATTGGTTGGTCAACGTTGATAGAATATTTGCATCATTGGCCAGGGATGATGAGGGTCGAGTGCACTTTGTCAATGCGTTCGACACTAGGTTAACGCCTCTGTTAGTTAAAACTCGTTTTAAATGCATATCGTACTCAATCGTTTAGTACGCGTATTTTTCGTATTAACCTCAAAAATATTTTTAAATGTCATCTATTCCCATTGATTTAGGTATATAATTCTTTAATTTATGGGAGTATTGTAAGACCCATATCGAACTAATCGATCTTACCACCTTGTATCAGGTCTTCCTATCATGGTCGAGCCAAGTGGATCAAGTACGTGAAGAAACCACAAGACCAGGTATGAAATCAACCCAAAAACAATCAATTATGAGTGTGTGGTCGCATACCTAAACAGGTGTGACCGACCACACCTCAAAATAGTGCAACCACATGAATTTTGGTAGTGTGGTCGCACATTTCAGAGGGTGTGGTCGACGGGTTCTGCGACCTCACCTCCGACCACACGGAACCCAGACAGAACCGAATTTAGGAAACCTTCCTAATTCAAAGGGGGTTCTTTCCTAAACTCAGTAGGGCTTATTATGGAGGGTTTTCCTCTATAAATAGGACGTCCCTTAGCCTCTTTCACCCTTTTAGAACTCAAACTGAAAGTGGGAGAAAGAGAAGAGAAGAAAGAGAATGAGAATTGAAGAGGAAGACTAAGGAGGAAGAAAATTCAGAGAAAACTCTGAGTCTTCAACAAGTTTAAGGTATGAAAACATTCCCCATGTTAAATTGAGAGCCTAGAATAATTCATGAAAGAGATAGGATTTAGGTGAAACCCAAATCATCAATCCATGGATAAATTCCAAGAGAATCTATGGGAAGAAATTATGTGGACAATGGATTGAGTATAAAATACTAGTTTTGAGCCATAGAACAATCATAGGAAGGACCATGATGATAAGCCAAGGGATCCAAACATGAAGGAATGGAGTTGAGAGTGAAAGGTCGATCATCACACATATGGTCGCATGTGTGGTTGCATGATGTGCGATCACACGAGACACACATGTTTGACCACATGCCCTCGGGAAGTTCCAGGGAGGGTGTGGTCGCACGTGTGGTCGCACGTGTGGTCGCAAGATATGCGACCACACCCTGCGACTACACACCCTCTGGTCGTAGAAACTAAGACCACAGGTGCTGCCACACCTGCGACCCCTCAGTTTATGTTGGTCTAAATTGTTGGAAATAAATTCTAATTTAAAATCTATAAATTTGTTAGGTTTCCAAGTGGTTTAAAAGTGATTTACCAAGCTTGAACGATGATCTACTATCGACCAAAGGTGAGGGAACAAGACCTAAATTAATTGACTAATAATAAACTATTTTTATTTATTGAGTCCAATACCATGAATTATTCTATGTTTGTATGATTGTTATGTGCATTTCACATGTCATCCAATATTCCCATTATTACTACTCATGCATATTTAATTCTGTTTATTTATAACATGATGTGATGATGATGCTAGGAATAGGCATGTGAATGTATGTATTTGGTTAGTGTACTTGATGCGAGTGGGGCATCAGGGAGAAGACATGACACTGTGGTTCATCCTGGTCACCAGACTCTAGCTCTATCTCTACTCAAGTCTTGTCCACTGACATCATCGTATCGCCATTACCTTAGCAGAACTATTACGTCGTAAGGCATCAGGGGAGGTGGTCTCAGACCGTGTAGTCTCTATCTCTACCGGGGGGCCTTAGCTTTATCTTTATGGACGTATTGAGGGATGCTGGGGTGAGGCCTTGGATACACTGTTTGACATTAGGATTGGTTAGTTGCGAGCCCAGTTTGCAAGCCCTCGCCAATAGGGGCTTACGTGTTGGTATGGGTAGGGCATCAGGGGAAATGTCATGCGGTGTTTGATCCGGGCACTTTAGCTCTATCTCTATTCCATGATGGGTGCATGTGGGACGGCAATGGTGTTTAATCCATTGGGCGGCTTCACACACTCATGTATAGTGATGCGGCGGTCACCTATCCTTTTTATTGCACATTGCAAACTTATGAACCAGACCAAAGATATGAATTGAATGCATGCATATGTCTGTTGCATTGTTTTATTTGCTCACTGAGCCATGATGTGTGCTCACCCTTTCGACATCGAATATTTTTAGTTGATGATGCAGGTCCTACCGTAGAAGATTATATGAATGCTCAAATGTACGGGCATGTTGCGGCGATAGATGCAGAAGCTATGATGGAGTCGCATGATTCGTCGTGCGAGTGCAACTCATGCGTCTTTGATTAGATTATTTGTTGGATTATTTAGAAGATGTAATTAATTAATTTATTTTATTTTATGTCTTAGTTTTTGGAGATAATTGGATACTTTATTTATGTTATCACTGTTAGATACTCAGTTCATTAATATTAAAGACTTCCGCTATTGTTTACTTACTCTGATTATGGCTGTGGATGTATATGGTTTAAGCAAAGGGACACGGTCTATTCGAGATCCTGGTTAAACCGTTGGATCATAGACGATTCATCACACCATTGTAGTTGGTTCAGAATTGGGGTGTGACAAGTATATTGCCCTTTTTTTAACCATACCATATTATATCTGATCCATTTAAAACCTGTACCATCCATTTTAGTTTTTTTGCCGTTCTCGGAATGTTTGATTGTTTTCTTGATCGTACCGTTCTTGTTTTGCTTTGTTTAAAACCCAATCCATTCCATTTTATTTTTTTCCATTCTTATTTTAACTGACTATGATTGACGCTGTTGTGGACTATCAAATCCACTATCAAGCCACCAAATGCATGAGTTGCCTCACCCGATAGACTCGAACATGCCTACTGAAAATTGTCTGAGCTCTATCCTCATCTTCATCTTCATCTGCTGTTCATCACTTACAGTTTGCCACATGGTTGACTGTCACTGCCCAAATGCTGCTTAATCAAGCTGCTATCTGTTTATCCATGCATCATACTAAACTAACCACATCACACTGCTAAACATTGCACTGAATAGTGTGTTGATAACAATGACAACACTATATGCTGGTGTGATCAACACTTCCTTTTCATGCTAGGAATCTGCATCACCTTCTCTAGGCGGACTCTAATTTTTCAAGAATTTTAATTTTCTTAGGAGTAGCAATTGTTTTGCTATGAGCGTGGGGGTGTCAGAATTTTTCCCTCTTTCAGGTTTAGCCCTTTGTTGTGATTTGTCTTTTGTATCCTTCTTCCCTCCATACCCCCCCAAAAAAAAAAAAAACACACTTTTGTAATATATATTTTCTTTTTTCTGTTGCTTATCAGGTTTTTTTTTTATATATAGAATTTTTAAAAAAAAGAAAGAATTGTTATGTTGTTATGTGCATCGGATAGTACTTATAGCATCACCTTAACCAGCCCCACCTCCACATCCATGGTATAAACTAGAAAAGCCAGAAATCCTAATTTTTCGAATAAGGTATGTGACCAGGAACTAGTTTTATCTAATATGATGATACTGATGGTAGATCTAACATGAATGGACAATAGAACTGGTATGTAAAGTAACATAAATGATTTGGATGAGTGGCTTATTAGACAACGTTTTGGATATGAAGAAATAAAGAAGTTCCATAGACGGGACAGATTAGTAGGGCTCCAAAACTCATATTGGAATCAATGTAATCGGATGATGCGACTTTGATTTAATCAACTCCTATTTTATTTGGATTCAAATCCTCTCATGCCCCTCATTCCGACATGAGGAAATCCAGTGATTGTCATCCACTGTGTGCGTATATCAATACATTGGTATGTGCGCACAATAAACTACAGCTACTGAATTTTCTCATGCCGGCATAAAGGGCATGAGAGGATTTCTATCCATTTTATGTGTACTGAGTCTTACTGATTTAAGCTGATTCTGTGCATATCTAGCCAGTTCCGGCTGTCTCCAGCTGACTTGTGGATGATTTGTTATCGGAATTGATGGAGATTGACCTCATACCTGATTCCCTCATATCCAATAAAAAATAATAATTGATTATCGACTTTTTAAACATTGTAGATTCGTGATATAGGAGAAATCTGAAATTTATGAACCAATACCCAGAAAACTGAAGTCGAGCACTCTATGGGTCGATATTTCAATTGAGCATGGAAAATCAAATTTATCCAATGTTGTAAGAATTGGCATAAAACCAAGGATGGAAATAATGGATGCGTTTGGTAATGTTCTCATCTGTTCTTGTTCTGAACCGGAAGATGGTCTTTTTCTGTTTATATTCTGAACTAATGTTCTTTGGCTGTTCTTTTGGCTCTAAACCTGTTTGGCAAACATGTTCCAGAACTAGTTTAAGAACATTTTTCTGACCAGTTTGCTGTTTGGTAACATTTGTTCTAGAACTTTTTTTTTCAAATAAATCAAATATTATAGAATTACCACCAAACCAATATCTTGCCAAATTAATTTATATTAATGGCATTTAATTATTAATTGTACCTATGGGTGGATGGGGATAAATTGATCAATTAAACAATAAAATTTTCCACCAAAAAAAAATCCATGGAACCACAGTCACAAACCCTTTTCTTTTTTCTTTTCTTTTTTTGTTGTAGTTATCATTTAGGTTTATAACAAAAGAATTTAGAACACAAGAAAATCAATGAATCTTGATGAATTTGAACCACCGTCTCCTGGGGAATCCCCAAGTGCTCTACCAGTTTGAGCTAAAGACTCACATACACAATTTCATTATATTTTAATCTCTATAACTACTTTTTTTGCACCAAAATTAATTAACCTTATTTTAAGTACATATGTGTATTATGTGACTAATCAATTTTATATTATAAACAATTTCTGAATAAACTTGGTTTCATACTACAATGGTTCTCAATTTATAATGTTGGATCTATATGTGAAAATAATCTCTGATCTCAAATGGAGAAGATGAATTCAAATACAATCATAGCAAATGAAAATGGTGCGGATGATCTTGTTTGTCATCTTAATGAAACTACCAATGAGAGTTCTCATCAAAATGATCCTCTTCTTTCAAGTTTCAGAGCTGGAAACTCAAGCTTCTCAAATATGAGTATGTAGTATGATAACTATATCTCTGCGTAAGTTTAGTTTTATTTGATGCTAGAAATAGTAGGTTGAGACCTGATGTGTCACTGCAACGACTGCATTTATCTGATATTATAGGATCTGAAAGGGGGTCTACAATAAAGGTTAAAGAAAGAGTGTCGACCAGCTAAGGCATGAGCCTGTAGAAGAAAATGAAACCTTGCTATGAAAAAAAAAACTAATTGAACAAAATATGCATAGTGAAACTTATTATGGATGATGAAATTGCAAATTTCTCAATATTTTGATGAAATTTGAACCTAAGTTCAGAGTGATAGCCAAGTAATATTCAGAAGCAACATTTTCTAATATCCAGGCTTCCATTATCCACAAGAGTAGAGTTGAGGATTATGTTGGGCATAAAATTCCATCTCCTGAAGTAAAGCATAGTGATGATGACCCAACCATGCTATTGAATAAAGGAAATGGTACATGCAGCAGTTTAGTGTGATCATGACACAACATGTTTTCTATTACTGTCTGCTACTAAATTAAGCTCAAATTCAGCCCGGATAAACAAGCAATGATGTGCAGAGGAGACAGAATGAATATTGCAAGTTCCCATTGAAACAATGTACTATAGCTCTATTACCAATTGATGGGGTTCAAAATCACCAAAGCGTCGTCAAGGTTCAGAGATCCCTTAAGATCTAGGGATCACAAAGAAGGAAAATTACAGATGACCCAAAATCAAGAACTCAAATATGGCCAATTAGTTGGTTGAAGGTACTAATTAAAAGGGAGCATAACATATCAAAAATTACAGATGACCCAAGGGCCAGATTCTAAGATATAACAAAGTCATGGCTGATTAAGGAAACTCAACATGAGAATTGCAGAACCGGAATTCAATCTCAGTAAATTAAGCAGTAATTTAATCAATGAGGTTGGATTTTGAAACTGAGGATATTTTTCAAATGTAACCAGCAAACAGAAATCAAGAATAGAATTGCAGAACCAGAATTTGATCTCAGTAAAAATTAACTAGTAATTAAATCAATGAGGTTGGATTTTAAAACTGAGGATAATTTTCAAATGTAACCAGCAAATAGAAATCTGAAATTAGACTCTCAGAATCTAGAACAACACGTCAAAATTCCAGGGATCGAAGAATTAAACTATCAATAGGTCTCTTCTAGATCGATGTAGAACAAAAATTTGAAACCAGAATTCAACTAGAACCTATTACTGATATTCAGGAGAAAAAACCAAAAGCAAAATAAAATAGTTTAACTACAATCAAATTCTATGTAAAACAAAATTTTAAAACCAGAATTGGACTAGAACCTACTATTGATGATATTCAAGACAAAAAACCAGAAGCAAGATAGGATAGTTTAACTATTATCAGAATAGAAGATATTAAATTGACGTATAAAAACCAGAACTAAGATGAGCAGGAACTACAAAGTTCATATCTGGAATTTGAAAATGAAAATAAAAAGAACAAAATAAAGTAAATACTGACGTTTTCAGTCAATATTTGATAAAGAATTAAGCATAGCAATAAGATCAGGAATCCACTTGATTACCTTCTAGTGAGTACAACCAAATAGATGCGAATCCCACAGAATCAGCAAAGCATTAATTTCTTAAATCATAGAACCATCTACACATTAGTTTTAGATCCAAATCTACCAACCATAGGTACCGATTCAGATAGAAATCCCCTGGTACCGAGTGTGAGAGAATAAGAGAGGAAGAGGGTAAGGGAAAGGTGACCTACTTGAAACAAAGAACAAGCAAGTTGTAGAGATGGAGACAAAATCGTAGTAGATTTACCTGCTCGAACAAGGAGTAGTTTCTATGAAAATGTTTAAAAAAAATTCACACAAGAAAAATGGAGATGGCGGAGAAGTAAAGACAAGAGAGAGAGAGAGAGAGAGAGAGAGAGAGAATGAGACATGGAGAGAGATGAGGGGAAAATACCTGCTGTGCTTGCAGAGAACGTACAAGGAGGATATGCTTCTTTGGGCAGGCAAGTAGGTAGAAAGGGTGTCCTCGGATTTTATCGGGCACAAGTTAGTTTTTTGTTCTTTTCAAAATTGTTCCAGAACGTAAAAATATGGTAAACCATGTTCTGAAATTTTCGTTCTTAGATGTTCTTTTCATTCGGTTCGTTCTGTGAGAACAGAAGAACAAACTAGATTTGCCAAACAGTTTTTGGCTGTTCTTGGCAGTTCTGAACAATTTTTTTGTTCTACCAGAACGAAAGAATAGAAGAACTGTTCTTTGGGAGAGTTACCAAATACAGCCAATAAAGTAAAAGTCTTATTCTTTGTCAATCCAAACTCATAACATAAATACTATAATCCAACAAATACACAAATACAAAGGAGTAAGTCTTAGACCACAAGTTGGAATGTAAAAACATCTTGTCAAATCAGGAGTTAAAAGTTTAAAAACACTGGCATCCAGGATTGTGGGAGTCATCCATTGGATCATCAATATCATCAAAGAGGACACTAGCCACAATAGGGGCATCTAGGTAGTATGCCACCGTGTAATCTGTATTTTTTTTTTTTAATTGAAAATTTCATTGAATCAAAAACTAAGAACAAGCCATGGCATCTTTAATAATTAAGGAAAGAAGCCAAGGAGAGGAATCCAACCAAACCACCTTTCCCGAACAGGTGATAGCCTTCTTGGATAGGGTATGAGCAACAACATTTTCTGCCCTAGGAACATAGGCAAAAACACAACTAGAAACTTTAAAATTAACACAGCGATATCCTCCAAAACCAACTGAGAGTCTAAATCATTAGAAAAAGAAGAAAGTTGAAGAGCAGAAATAATATCCAAACTATCAGATTCGATGATGAGGACTCCCACTTCTTCTCAGCAACATGAAACATTGCCTCTCTTATAGCAAGAGCCTCACCACATTTAACCATCTTAAAAGCTGAAGGAATGGAAACCACATCCACTAGATCTCCCGAATAATTTCCACACATGAACCCAAGACCACCACCATCCTCCATAAGGCTGGCGTCTGTATTAGTCTTAACCATTACAAAAGGAGGAGCCTTCCATTTGTCTTGAACCTTGGTCCTGCACAAAAGAGAATAGTATGAATTTGGACGATGATTTTGAGATGATAAAAATTTCTCAAAAGCTTTATTAGCCTTGGCAAAACCTCCATAGGGGACCAATCCTTTTGATTAAAAATTATATCATTCCTGGCCTTCCAGATAAACCAGCAAATAAAAGAAGCCAACCCAAAACAATAAGTTGAATCCAGGTTTGACTTGAAGGCCAAAGAGCTCCATCTAGGAATCCAAGTAGGAATGGAAAGCGATTATTCTTCAGGAATCACCGTGGAGAGAGGAGGGCCAAACCATACGACTCTAGAAAGGGGTAGGTAAGAATGATATGATCAATACTCTCTGATTTAAAACCACACCTTTTACATGAGGAAGCCAAACTAATACTTCTTCCTGAGAGGTCTTCACCAGAACCGAGAGCATGATTACATGCTCTCCAGAGAAAAGCTTTAATTTTTGACAAAGTGTTACAATGCCATATCTTTTTCCAAACCTCCTTGGGAATGAGCTTCCACTATGGAATATAGGATGAAGAAGGAAGAAGATTTTCTGCTTCATCATAAAGATTAGAGATAAAATGGTAACCTAATTCCACCGTCAGTATACCATTCTTGGCACCTCCCCTAACAAGTCTATCCTCAAGATGATAAAGACTAAGTTAGATCTTTAGGCTGCGTTTGGTAACGTTCTCGTTTGTTCTTGTTCTGAACCGGAAGAGATGGTCTTTTTCTGTTCTGTTTTGAAATAATGTTCTTTGACTGTTCTTTTGGCCATAAAACTGTTTGGCAAATATGTTCCAGAACTAGTTTGAAAACATTGTTCTAACTTGTTTGTTGTTTGGTAAAATTTGTTCTAGAACACTTTTTTTTATAGGATTCAAATATTACAGAATTACCATTAAACCGATATCTTACCAAATTAATTAATATTAATGTCATTTAATTATAAATTGTACCTATGTGTTGATGGAGATAAGTTGATCAATTAAACAAGAAAAATTTTCAAAAAATAAAAATAAAATTCCATGCATCTAGAGCCGCAAACTTTTTTATTTTTTATTTTTTATTTGTAGTTATCATTTGGGTTCATGCCAAAAGAATTTAGAACACAAATAATTCACAACTGGAATTTGAAACAAAAAATAAAAAGAACAAAATAAAGTCAATACTGACGTTTTCAGTCGATATTTGATAAAGAATTAAGCACAGGAATAATAATCAGGAGTCCACTTGATTATCTTTTGGTGAGTACAGCCAAATAGATGTGAATTTCACAGAACCAGCAAAGCATTAATTTCTTAAATCACAGAACCATCTACACATTAGTTTCAGATCCAAATCTGTAAACCCGATGTACTGATTCAGATAGAAATCCCCTGGTACCGTGTGAGAGAGGAAGAGGGAAAGGAGAGGTGACTATCCCTAAAACAAAGAACAAGCAAGTTGCAGAGATGGAGACGAAACAGTAGTAGATGGAGGAGAAGTAAAAACGAGAGAGAGAGAGAGAGAGAGAGAGAGAGAGAGAGAGAGAGACATGGAGAGAGATGATGAGAAAATAACTGTTGTGCTTGTAGAGAACGAACAAGGAGGATGTGCTTCTTCGTGTATGGAAGTAGGTAGAAAGGGTGTCAGGTTTTATCGGGCACAACTTAGTTTTTTGTTCTTTTCAAAATTGTTCTAGAACGTAAAAACATGGTAAACCATGTTCTGAAATTTTCGTTCTTAGATGTTCTTTTCATCCGGTTCGTTCTGTGAGAACAGAAGAACAAACCAGATTTGCCAAACAATTTTTAGCTGTTATTGGCTGTTCTGAACATTTTTTCTGTTCTATCAGAACGGAAGAACAGAAGAACTGTTTTTTGGGAGAGTTACCTTGAGGATATTAGAAATATCCTCAAGGTGGAAGAACAAATCAAGAAAGTCTCTTTTATCTCCAAACCCGATTTTGGTGGTCTATAAGCTCGGAAGCATAGGTAAGAGGGATTCAAATCGTCTCATCCCTGAGATTCGGGAGGCGTGGCGGCGACCCCACTGGATGGTCGCCATGTGGGGGTCGGATGAATCCGACCTCTCCGTTCGAGCCGACACTCTCTTGTCGGCTCGGCTTGTCGACTCGAACGGAGGGGTCGGATTCATCCGACCTCCACATGGCGACCATCCAGTGGGGTCGCCGCCACATCTCCCAAATCTCAGGGATGAGACGATTTGGATCCAGGTAAGAGGGCATTCCCTATAATTAGGGTACTTTAATTGGAAATTCTTGGATGAAGGAATCCAATTATCCTCGCAAATTCTAATATGGGACCCATCCCTGACTTACCAAATCAGGCCAGCTAACAAAATCTTCCTTCCTTCCAAAATACTCCTCCAAGCCCATGAGGGTCAATTCCCTAAATTAGCATTTAGGAAACCGAATTAGGGTAATATATTGCTTTGTAAATGAAACTCCACTTAGCATCTAGAAATTTCCAAAGCCTCCATGCTAATTTGGTCAATAGGGCAAGATTTTGCCTAAAAGGATCCCTAATTCCTAACCCTCTTTTTCTCCTTTGACCGACACAACCTACTCCAGGACATCCAATGAATGCCTTTTTTATCATATCCCTTGCTCCAAAAGAATTGCCCAGCCTCTTTTTTAATCTTATCATGATAAGATTTAGGAAGTTTAAAATGGGAGCCTACAAAGTTAGAAATGGAAAGAGCAACAGCTTTTAAAAGAATCTCCTTACCAGCATGAGAGAGGAGAGAAGCCTTCCACCTCTTCATCTTGTTTGTAACACGCTCCAAAGTGCTTTGAAAGGCTTTGCTTTTAGATATGCCAAATTCAGATGGAAGCCCAAGGTACTTTGAAGGACCATCTCCATAGGGGATTTTGAGAATCCTGGAGAACCACCTTTAATTCTACTGGGGGTGTTTGGACTAAAAGTGATCAAAGATTTCTTGAAGTTGATTCTTTTACCTGAGGCAGAGCAATACAAATCCAAACAATTCTGAAGAGATGAGATCAGCCGAAGACTAGCCTTAGAGAACATTACACAATCATAAGCGGAAAAAAGATGTGTGAATACCCTCTGGATTGAATACCCTAGAAAGAACCATTGATAATAGCCTTATCCATAATAAAAGACAAAGCTTAACCATAAAGGATAAACAAGACAGGGGAGAGAGGATCACACTTGCCGAATACATCTGGAAAAAACAAAACTGCCCTTCTCAATCCCATTAATCAATAAAGTATAAGTCACTGAACTCAAAAGAGTCAAAACCAAGTTGGTCCACTGTGGGCTAAATCCAAGCTTGAATAAGATTGCTTTGATGAAATTCCACTCAAGGGGATCATAAGCCTTCTACATATCCACCTTCAGAGCCAAAAACCAATCTTTTACTTTCTTCTTCTTCTTAATGAAATTAAAGGCTTCATGAGCAACCAGAATATTATATGATATGCTCCTATTAGGAATAAGGGAAAATTGCAAAGAGGAAATAATATCATCCAGGAAGAGTTTAAGTCTATTGGCCATAATTTTGGTAATGATTGTAAGGATAAAATTTGTAATGGTTGAAATATAATAAAAAAAATGAAAATGGAGTCGCCACCTAGATAAGGTCTAGGACCTATATATAATTTCTCAAATGAGAAATACTAATGACTCACATAATGGATTAAGGCTTATTAGAGAAACAATGGGTAAGTGTCATGTTACAATTTAGAAAGGTGTTAGGCACCCAAATTGCCTAATCCGAAGATTAGTGTAAGAACCGTGTTCTGAAAATCTGGTCTAACCCATGATTTTATATGGTGACAGGTCTTCCAATCATAATCGGACCGGAAGGCGAAGCCAGGTGACGAACCACATAATTTCAGGTACGAGAAACTCTGTAAAACTATAAGTTTACATACCGGTCTGACTATACCGGTCTGACTGAGTTAGACCGGTATGTGCGACCGGTATGTAAGGGTGTCAACGGGCGGTCCAGGCCGGTTTCGGTCCGGACTGAATCGGTGTCGGGTTTTATAAGCCCAGCCCAAAACATGTCCATTAAGAGTTCGGGCTGGGTTGGGGTGCACTGGACACAATAACTATCGGGCTGGTCCGGTGTCGGTTTGTTATCGGGTTGGACATATTGAGGTGATTTCGGACTAGTTCGGTCCGGACCGAGCTTATCAAGCTTATCGGGCCTATTTTATATGTAAGATATATAGCCTATTTATTATTTCTATCTATAAAATTAGCATCATTCCTTCTATATGCATGTAATTCAGTAAATTGTAACAATTAACACAAGCTTATCGGGCCTATTTTATATGTAAGATATATAGCCTATTTATTATTTCTATCTATAAAATTAGCATCATTCCTTCTATATGCATGTAATTCAGTAAATTGTAACAATTAACATACTTTTTTCAACTGTAGATTATATAATCTTTCCGATCAAGAAGTGAACTATAACAGTGTAATATAATCCATCAAATTTAAAACCATTAAAATTAAGAAACTGGGCCCGGATGGACCTTACCGGTGTTTGGGTTAGGTATTATTGGTTCGGGCTAGTTCGGGCTTCTTAACGGGCTGGTCCGGTCTGGTTTTGGTTTGGATTGAAACGGTGTCGGGCTTTACAAGCCGAGACCGAAACCTGTCCATTAAGGTTCGGTCCGGGTTGGGTTTGGGTTATATCGGGCTGGCTCGGTCCATGCTACCGGGCCGGGCCCATTTTTGACACCCTTACCGATATGTGTATTTTTGGCTGGAGACGGACTCCAGCAGGTCCCACACTTCGAATCGGAATTTTGGAAGGTTCTAACCATGGGAAACCTTCCTAGAACAGTCTTCCACTATTAATAGACCCCTTAAACCTCCTTTGATCCTTCTCAAAACCCTAGCCGTCTGGAAGGGATCTGAGAAGGAGCAAGGAGGGAGGAGACCACTCAAGAAGAGGATTTTCGTTGGAGGAGCACACCATTAACCAAAAAACACCACCGGTAAGTGCTCAATCCTCTTAGTATGATAGGATTTCGGATCGAAGCCGTGAAGCGATGCAGCGATCCAAAATCCTAGGACTTTCATGAAAGCCTAGTTTTCTCGTTTAGATCTAATCTGGTATGATATGGCGTTCTAGTCGAAACCTAGAAGGCCAATAGAGTATTTGGACCTTAGAGTGGGTTAGGAGAAACCCTAGAAACCAAGTCGATGATCGACAAGGAAGGGAGATCCGGGATCGGGTTCTCGGATCCAAACCACGGAACATACTGGTTGGACACAAGGTCCTGCGGTATGGTACCACAGGCACATACCGATCTCACTGAGAGTGAGACCGATATGTACCGTGATCGGTATATACCGGTTGCACATACCGGTCTCAATCTACTGAGACCGGTATACTGAGACCGGTATGCCTTTCGAGCCTTGTTTGCTTGACCAAACATGGTTCTGACCAGCTGTGACCTTAATAAATGAATTCTAACTTTAATAAATGAAAGGTATGACTATGTAGGACTTGTAGACAGCGTGAGTAGATCCTGTGACGCTGTACGAAATTGTTATCACGTGACAGGTAAGGGACAAGACCCCAAACCCTAAATAACTAATTAACAGTAAACCTTTGTGACTAAATTGTATTTGAATTTATTGCTTGATGTTTGTACATTTCACATGCCATGTAGTTGTTTCTTTTGCTAGTATCCATTCATGCATTTCATATGCTAGGTTGTTGGATGTTAGGCATGTGTATGTTTTTAGTTAGTGTGTGGAATGTGAAGGGGAGCGGAGCCCTGGATATATCCACAACTAACACATTTTTCGTATCGCCATCTACCTTAGCAGACTTGGTGCGAATAGGGTATCAGGGGGAGGACGTGGGATTGTGGTTCACCCTGCCCGCCAGACTCGAGCCCTATCTCTATGTCGTAGCGAGTCATGCTAGAGTAAGGCCATAGATACTGTATTGACATATAGGACTGGTTAGAAATGGAACCCACTTGCAAGCCCTTGCCAGTAAGGGTTTAGGTATTGGTACAGTGTAGGGTATCAGGGGGAGGACGTGGGATTGTGGTTCATCCTGTCCGCCAGACTCGAGTCCTATCTCTATGCCGGAGTGAGTGATATGGGGCAACAACAGTAGTATGGTAGGTGTCTGACTGTTGGGTGTACTCACACTCTCGTGCATGGAGGTGCGGTGGCCGCCAAACCTTACCATAGTATTTTACAAGTTATACTGACCCAAATTGTAATGTTATCTCATGCATTTTGTGTGTTGCATTGGTCTTGTACTTACTGAGCTAAGTTGTGAGCTTATCCGAATATATTCTTTTTTTTTTCAGATCTTAATGCAGGGTATACTGTAGAAGACTTTATGACTGCCCCAGCTTACAATACGGTGGCTGCCCTGGATACATAGACAGTAGAGGACGAGCATGATGCATCATGCGAGTGCTCATTCTGTGTTTTCCTTCAGTGATGGTTTATTTTCTTTTAATACAATGTAATAATTATTATTTAATTTTTTGTGAATGATGGAATAATTTGAGTATTTATTTAATTACCACATAGAACTCAGTTCATTTATCTTTTATTCCACTGCTATGTATTATTCTCTGATTAAGTTAGACTGCTTGGGAATGATTGGTTGACACGTTCTATTCAGATCCTGGTGTGAACCGTGGTTTAGAGCCGGTTCACTCACACTTCTGGTTCAGTCAAAATTGGGGTGTGACAACTTGGTATCAGAGCACTTAGGCTCTGTCCAGCTAACCATTCTGCATCTAACTGTGTCCAATGAACTGAGATAGAAAATTAAAAACTTTAATAAAAACACACCATAAGCTTGTTTGATGCCTGAGACTTAAAAGAAGATGCATAATATACTATTAATGAAAGAGAAATTTTAAGCACTGAAGTTTTTAAAGAAAAACCAATTAACTCTTTAACAATGTGAACATAATAAATACAAAGTGTACGATAGAGTGCAGTCCACAAGTTGGACAGTTACTCTGTTAACAAAATGAACCATGCATAAATAAAAATGAAACTAGATCAGACTATGGTGGAGTTGAGGACCAGGGTGGATATCAGGGCGCATATCAGGCTGCATATCATGGTGGATATCAAGGAGTGAACCAGAGTGGTTACTCATATCAGCCGCATTGGTATGGACAAGCACTACATGGACAGGTCCCATATGGACAGAGTAGTCTTTCCAGAGCAGTGGATGGATTCTTAAAGCTCGCCACCAACCTTTACAGGAAAGCCAAGGAAAACACTATGGCTAGCACAGTGGATAGCCGAGATGGAAAAGAATTTTCATTTACTGGAGTGTTCTGATGAGAAAAAGGTGTTATACGCTACCCACATGCTGAAGGAAGAAGCCAATGGATGGTGGAACTCAACCAGAACGTATCTGGAAACAAAGCACCAGATAATCACTTGGCCCATATTCAAGGAGGCCTTCTTTGAAAAATACTTTCCCAGGTGTTTCTGCGATCAGATGGAGAGGGAGTTCCTTAATTTGCAGTAGTCTCAAATGACTGTAGAGGCATACCAACAGAGGTATGATGAGTTATTTTTCTTCACTCCAACCAATATGCAGGACGAAGAAACTAAGACCCGTCGTTTCACCATGGGTCTTCGGGGTGTCATAAGAGAACATGTGTTGGGGCGAGGGCTAAAGATCTATAATGAAGCTGTACAGGTGGCTCGAGTCATCGAAGCGAGCCAGAGAGATAGCTTCTTTACACAGAATAGGGGTCTGAAGAGGCCTAACCTTGAAGTTTAAGGCGGAAGAAGCAACATACCATACCGTCCATTCAGGCCACCAGCTAGTACTATGCCACCCAGACGTGTTCTTGCAGGAACACAGCATGCAATGGGGTAGAACCCTAATGTGAAGTGTTTTAATTGCCAACAGGTGGGTCATTATGCCAGAACTTGTCCACTACCAAGAAGGGAACAGCAGCAAGGCAAAGTTTATGCCATTACTACAGAAGAGGCAACCGCATCACCAGATGTGGTTACAGGTATGATTCTATATTCATTCCTTAACTACCGCATTGTTATCTGAGCATTTAAAACTAAAGAAAAAATTTAAAAATCTCAGGTACAGTAAATATAGCAGGGGTACCCACCAGAGTCCTGTTTGACTCAGGGGCCACCCATTCCTTTGTGTCAGAATCATTCAGAAAAGGACTAGATCAACCCATCAAGACTTTGGAACCAAGTCTGTTAGTTCGGTCCCCCATGGGAATGGAGGTGGTATTAGAAGAATATTATGGGCCTTGCCTAGTGCATATTGAAGGACGAGAGTTGGAAGCCAATCAAGTCCAGCTGGAGATGTTAGATTTCGATGTCATTCTGCGAATGGGCTGGTTATCTAAAAATTTAACAAACCTGTTATGTGCTGAGAAGAAGTTGGTGTTCAAGGACAGTGAAAGGAAGGAGTTCAACTTTAAAGGGGCTAAGTTGCCTAGGAAGAGAAAGCTTATACTCTCAGCCCTAAAAGCAAGGAAGTGCTTAGAGAAAGGAGGAGTAGGATACCTCGTATCAGTTGTGGATGTGACCGCTGACTTGCCAAAAATGGAGGATATCGAAGTAGTACGGGAATTTCCTGATGTGTTTCCAGAAGACCTACCTGGATTACCACCAGAGAGGGCTACTGAGTTTGTGATAGACCTCCTACCAGGGGTAGCACCTGTGTCCAAGGCACCCTACAGGATGGCTCTCACAGAGTTGAAGGAACTGAAAACCCAGCTACAAGAATTATTAGACAAGGGCTTCATAAGGCCGAGTATCTCACCTTGGCGAGCACCGGTGTTATTTGTCAAGAAGAAGGATGGTAGCGTACGTCTTTGTATGGACTATAGAGAATTGAACAAGCTCACCATCAAGAACAGGTACCCGCTACCTAGAATAGATGACTTATTTGATCAATTGTGAGGTTCAAGTGTATTCTCAAAGATTAATCTGAGGTCAGGGTATCACCAATACAAGATCAAGGAGGCCGACATTCCCAAGACAGCTTTCAAGACAAGATATGGACACTATGAGTTTCTTGTGATGTACTTTAGGTTAACCAATGCACCTGCATCATTTATGGAGCTAATGAACTGAGTATTCCACGACATGTTGGATACGTCAGTTATCGTATTCATAGATGATATCTTAGTGTACTCCAAGGATAAGGAGGCACATGCAATGCATTTAAGAGCAGCATTACAACGACTAAGAAGAGAGAAGCTCTATGCAAAATATAAGAAATGTAAATTTTGGTTAGATGAAGTGGCCTTCCTAGGTCACGTGGTGTCTGCTGAAGGAATTAAGGTAGATCTCAGTAAAATTTCAGCCATAGTAGGATGGGAGGCACCGAAGACAGTTGCTGAAATATGTAGCTTCCTGGGCTTAGCTGGATACTATAGAAGGTTTGTGGAGGATTATTCTAAGATTGTCGTTCCACTGACCAGGTTAACCAAGAAGGGAGAGAAATTCGTATGGACCGAAGAATGTGAGAGATGCTTTCAGACACTGAAATCAAGACTGGTCTCAGCTCCTATATTGACAATCCCTGCTCCAGGCCTTCCATTCACACTATACACAGATGCTTCAGGTTTGAGACTGGGTTATGTGCTGATGCAAGGAGAACAGGTGATAGCCTATGCCTCAAAGACAGCTGAAGGAGCATAAGAAGAACTACCCTACACATGACCTTGAGTTGGCGGTGGTTATTCATGCTATCAAGACTTGGAAGCATTACCTGTATGGTGAGAAATTCCAGATTAAGTCTGAACACAAAATTTTGACGTATCTTTTTACCCAAAAAGACCTGAACATGAGGCAGAGAAGGTGGTTAGAATTACTTAAGGACTACGACTGTGACATTCAGTATCATCCTGGTAAAGCTAATATTGTAGCTGATGCTCTGAGTAGGAAATGGGCATCAAATCCCGAAGCAGGGCCAAGTACAAATGCAGCATTGTGTGTTGTCGTTTCTGGCTCATCAAAGAATGAAGAATAGCTCTTAATAAAGTCAGCAGATGATCCTATTGAGCAAGGGTTGATACACAAGTTTACCCTTATGTTTGCAGCACTGAAGATTTTGCCTGACCTGAAGGAAGAAATAAAAGCAGCAGTCCTACAGGACCCATACCTCAGGACAATTCTAGAAGATTTGGAAAAGGGTCGAGCCAACCCTGATTTCACCTTGGATGCAGACAAGGTACTCAGATATCGTGGACGTTTATGCATACCTGAGAATGAAGATCTGGAAATCAGAAATCAAATCATGTTGGAAGCTCACTCCACCCCATATTCAGTACATCTTGGTAGCACTAAAATGTACCATGACCTGAAAAGGATGTACTGGTGGAGGGGTATGAAGTCAGATGTGGCCAGATATGTATTTCAATGTTTAAATTGCCAGCAAGTCAAAGCAGAAAGACAGAGGCCCACAAGTTTATTGCAATCATTACCTGAGCCAACATGGAAATGGGATTGCAATACCATGGATTTCGTCACTGGTCTACCTATGACTCCGAGGTCAGTGAATGTTGTTTGGGTAGTTGTAGATCGCCTTACCAAAACTGCAAGATTTATCCCTATCAAACCGTAATACACCATGGACAAGTTGGCAAAATTATATGTGGACAATATAGTCAGACTTCACGGTGTCCCAGAGAGCATAGTATCTGATAGAGATCCACGCTTCACATCGAAGTTCTGGGAGGGACTACAGAAGGCCATGGGAACGAAACTAAAGTTCAGTACAGCCTTCCACCCTCAAACGGATGGTCAGTCAGAGAGAACCATCCAGATCCTAGAAGATATGCTTCGTGCATGTGCTATCGACTTCAAGGGGGCTTGGGATGAGAAGCTTTCACTCATCGAGTTTACCTACAACAATAGCTACCAGGCTACGATCCAAGCCCCATACGAGGCCTTGTATGGTAAGAAATGTCGGACACCATTGTTATGGGATGAGATTGGAGAAAGACGGATCGTAGGACCAAAATTTGTGGAGGAAACTTGCAAAGCAGTGGATCAGATCAAGAATCGAGTAAAGACAGCTCAAGTGTGTCAAAAGCACTATGCTGATAACAGGCGCCGAGACCTCGAATTCACTATTGGTGATAAAGTGTTCTTGAAGGTGTCACCAGTAAGAGGCCTAAAGCGGTTCGAAAAGAAAGGAAAACTATGTCCTAGATATGTGGGACCATATGAGATTATGTCCCGATGCAGCAAAGTGGCATATCAACTTGCATTGCCACCAGCGATGTCTAGTGTCCACAACGTCTTCTACGTATCCTTACTGAAGAAGCACGTGAGAAACCCTTTTCATATTCTTGTTGCAGACCCCCCAGATTTGATAGAAGACTTAACCTTCGAGGTGGTACCAATTAAACTAATCAGTCAAAAGATACAACAGCTTCGAAGGCGAGCTATACACTACGTCAAGGTAGTTTGGAAGAGCCAGGAAGTAGAAGAAATTACCTGGGAGGAGGAGGATGTCATGCGACAAGAATACCCTCATCTCTTCGACTCTGAAGGTACATACAATTTCGGGGATGAAATATCTTTTAAGGGTGGGGGAATTGTGAGACCTACATGTAAATTTCGGAGACGAAATTTCTTTTAAGGGTGGTAGAGTTGTAAGAACCGTGTTTTGAAAACCCGGTCTAACCCATGGTTTTATATGGTGACAGATCTTCCAATCATAACCGGACCGGAAGGCAAAGCCGGGTGATGAACCACATAATTTCAGGTATGAGAAACTGTGTAAAATTATAAGTTTACATACCGGTCTGACTCTACCGTCAGTCAGACCGGTATGTGCGACCGGTATGTGTATTTTTTGCTGCAGACGGACTCCAGTGGGTCCCATACTCCGAATCAGAATTTTAGAAGGTTCTAACCGTGGGAAACCTTCCTAGAACGGTCTCCCACTATTAATAGACCCCTTAAACCTCCTTTGATCCTTCTCAAAACCCTAGCCGTCTGGAAGAGATCTGAGAAGGAGCAAAGATGGAGGAGACCGCTCAAGAAGAGGATTTCCATTGGAGGAGCACACCGCCAACCGACAAACACCGCCGATAAGTGCTCAATCCTCTTAGTATGATAGGATTTTGGATCGGAGCCGTGAAGCAACGCAGCGAACCAAAATCCTAGGATTTTCATGAAAGCCTAGTTTTCTCATTTAGATTTAATCTGGTATGATATGGCGTTCTAGTCGAAACCTAGAAGGCCAATAGAGTATTTGGACCTTAAAGTGGGTTAGGAGAAACCCTAGAAACAAATTCGATGACCGACGAGGAAGGGAGATCCGAGATCGGGTTCTTAGATCCAAACCGCAGAACATACCGGTTGGACACAAGGTCTTGCGGTATGGTACCGTAGGCACATACCGGTCTCACTGAGAGTGAGACCGGTATGTACCGCGATCGGTATATACCGGTTGCACATACCGGTCTCACTCTACTGAGACCACTGAGACCGGTATACTGAGACCGGTATGCCTTCCGAGCCTTGTTTGCTTGACCAAACATGGTTCTGACCAGCTTTGACCTTAATAAATGAATTCTAACTTTAATAAATGAATTCTAACTTATAGGTATGACTATGTAGGACTTGTAGACAGCGTGAGTAGATCCTATGACGCTGTATGAAATTGTTATCACGTGACTGGTAAGGGACAAGACCCCAAACCCTAAATAACTAATTAACAGTAAACCTTTGTGACTAAATTGTATTTGAATTTATTGCTTGATGTCTGTGCATTTCACATGCCATGTAGTTGTTTCTTTTGCTAGTATCCATTCATGCATTTCATATGCTAGGTTGTTGGATGTTAGGCATGTGTATGTTTTTAGTTGGTGTATGGAATATGAAGGGGAGTGGAGCCCTGGATATATCCACAACTAACACCTTTTTCGTATCGCCATCTACCTTAGCAGACTTGGTGCGAATAGGGTATCAGGGGGAGGACGTGGGATTGTGGTTCACCCTGCCCGCCAGACTCAAGCCCTATCTCTATGTCGTAGTGAGTCGTGTTGGGGTAAGGCCATAGATACTGTATTAACATGTAGGACTGGTTAGAAACGGAACCCACTTGCAAGCCCTTCCCAGTAGGGGTTTAGGTATTGGTACGGTGTAGGGTATCAAGGGGAGGACATGGGATTGTGGTTCATCCTGCCCGCCAGACTCGAGCCCTATCTCTATACCGGAGTGAGTGATGTGGGGCAACAGCAGTAGTGTGGTAGGTGCCTGACTGTTGGGTGTGCTCACACTCTCGTGCATGGAGGTGCAGTGGCCGCCAAACCTTACCATTGCATTTTGTAAGTTATACCTGACCCAAATTGTAATGTTATCTCATGCATTTTTTGTGTTGCATTGGTCTTGTACTTACAGAGCTAAGTTGTGAGCTCGTCCGATTATATTCTATTTCTTTTTTAGATCTTGATGCAGGGTATACTTTGGAAGACTTTATAACTGCCCCAGCTTACAGTACGGTGGCTGCCCTAGATACACTGACAGTAGAGGACGAGCATGATGCATCATGCGAGTGCTCATTCTATGTTTTCCTTCAGTGATGGTTTATTTTCTTTTAATACAATGTAATAATTATTATTTAATTTTTTGTGAATGATGAAATAATTTGAGTATTTATTTAATTACCACATAGAACTCAGTTCATTTATCTTTTATTCCGCTGCTATGTATTATTCTCTGATTAAGTTAGACTGCTTGGGAATGATTGGTTGACACGGTCTATTGAGATCCTGGTGTGAATCGTGGTTTAGAGTCGATTTACTCACACTTCTGGTTCAATCGAAATTAGGGTGTGACAATTAGTCTCCATATACTATCATTTTCTATCCTAATTTAAATTACAGGCAATGGCTAAACAAATTTTAATAGGTACCAGACCTAGGTTGTAAATATATTTCCATCTAGGAGCAAGCCATACAATTATGAATATAATAGAAAGAAGAATTAAAAGGTGACATAGATCAGAAAGTAAAATGATTGGATGATGGACCAATCAGCCAATCTCGAGTAATGAGTGCACAACTCTCAATACATTGACAGGTAAAAATCACTTTCAACTATTAAAGCATAGTCCAAGGTTTGAATGAAATGATTTGAAATTAATTCTAAAAATGATATTCAAATGACATAAAGAATGAAAAATAAATTAAAGTAAACTAATTTAGGACTGAACTCGAATGATAAGCACTCAAGCTACCTACGCATCTCAGGATAAGCCCAAGAATAAAGCCCAACATAGTTCAACAGCTTGGGTTGGTGAATGATAGATTCCTATAGCCACTAGTCAAGCTAATAGGTCATCTAGGTTTAGGATATTGAATAGATTCCTACAGTCACTAGTCAAACTGGTAGGCCATCTATGTAAAGTAATTGAATAAACTTCTACAACCACTAATCAAGCTGGTAGACCGTCTATGTACAAATAATGGTTGAAAGGGACTTCCATGCGATGATGGAATGCTTCCCAGGATTGAAAGGGACTTCTATGCAATGATGGAATGCTTGCTCAATTTTGAAAGAGATTTTCATGCGATGATGAAATGTTTGCCCAAGATTGAAAGGGAATTCCATGCGATGATGAAATGCTTGCCCAAAGTTCCATGCGAAGATGGAGAATTGAAATGGAATTTGAAATTGAAATTAGATGTAAAATTGAAGTTGAAATTGAAATTGAAATTAAATTAAATTTGAAATTGAAATTGAATTTGGAATTTAAAATGAAATTGAAATTGAAATTAAATTGGAGTTGAAATTAAAATTGAAATTGAAATTGAATTGAATTTGACTTTGAAATTGAATTTAAAATGTGTTTGATGATTGGAGAAATAAAATTTGAAAGCACAATTAGAAACAAGTGTGCAAAATGTAAGACACATTATGACGTAAATTAGTTATTATTGTAACCCTCATTGTAATTGGACTGAGCTTGGGTGATGGATATCCAGGCAGCCTACGTATCTCGGGGTGAGGTCCGAGAATCATGTCCATATGTAGTTCGGAATGAACTACGCATAAGGAAATATGAAAATGATATCTACTTGTCAACATATGAGAGTGTGCTCTCGACATTGGAAGATAGGCATCTGAGCTTCGCTTTATTTTACATACACTTACACATTCACATTCATTCACGCATCACAAGAGAGTGAGTCCACATTGTACGTAAATATTATAAAAAATTATACAAATTTTTATGGGATACATAAGTAGGGATTGGGAATCAAAACTATTAATACATTTTTCTTTCGCATTTACGGGATACATTGAAGGGGGTAAGGACTGTCCTAGTCTATCCCGTCCGTTACTACACTAGGGATGGCAAGTGCCGCGTGCATATCCTATTACCCACCCACCTCGAATAATCATGGGCGCACGATGGCCAAACCCATATACCACACATAAAGTAAAAACATAGAATTAGGGCGTTACCTGCCTGTGAGTAGAGGTGGATGCCAGGGGAGAAGAAGTGATCCTGTGTGCTTTTAACGCCGTATGAAATATTGAAAATGCTCATGTCTCGACTATAATAATTTATATAATAAGAAAGTAATGGACATTGACATCCCATCAGGTAAATTTTGTGATAAATTCAACCTATAGCATACTAGATGAAGATTTCACATGAGATAAAATCGAATCAAAGAAAAAAAACCAAACATGGCTGGAAATTAGCCCCTGAGCAAAGCAAGATTAACTATATTAAAATCCAATTACAAATCCAAATTAATGGGATTGATTTAATCATGCTCTGTAAACCAAATTAGGGTGGAGAATCCAATTTATATACAAACCTATATACATAAAACTAGGAAGACCATTCCAAAAAAAAAATATTTATTATTATTTTTATCAACAATGCATTAAAATGGTGTCATTTGATAAATTTGAACCCGATGCGATTCAATGATGGAAATTAATCCAATTAATATTATGAGGACGTGAAACTAAATTATTGGAACTAAAATTTGAGAACTAGTTTCCTAAAATAGAGTTAATAAACTCAAGAACCGGGTTATCGGATAAAATTTCATAAAACAATTGAATTATTGAATTTCATGAATAAAAATCCAAATCAAGGAATCATAACAAAATCTGCCACTGGATTTCTAAATGAAGTTGTCCATTTAAATAGAAACAAAAAAATATACTCACAAGCCAAGCCCGCTTAAAATAAATGGAAAAAATCATTGGAATTTCATTAAAAAAAAAAATCAGAGATTAAATTCACCAATAAAGAAATGTAACTCCACAATCGAAAATAAATTGTTGGAACCAAAGATCAGAATTTCAAGATCCATATCATTCAAAAAAATAAAAAAAATCAGGAACTAGCAATCTCAGAACTAATTATATAATTCAAAATCATGAAGAAAATACATCAATGAAACTAGGAATTTCAGGATCAAGTTATTGAGTTTCAGAGTTTCAAACAACCTACTAAAAACTTGAAATCGAAATTAGATCACTGAAATTTAAGTACTGTGAAATCATATTGCCATACAGAGAACTTGAAATTAAGTCACCGACCAAGGAACTTGAAGATCAGGCACAAGAAATAGAAATCATATTACCACTCAAAGAAAACACAACAAATTAGTTACTGAAAATTCAATAATCATATCACCGAACCAGAAATCGAGATATCAATGTTGATACAAACACATTGTTGAGATTTAAAGATCAAATCTCATCAAAGAATATAGAAATACCTGATCTCAAATTCACAATGGAACAAATTTGAACTTCAGATTTTTTTCTCAAGAAATTCATATCAAATTTCAAGAATTGACTAACAAGAACCATGGATTCAATTTCTAGAAAAAAATTCTTATCAAATTCTAAAATAAGAATCACAAACAAAAATAAACAACAAAAAATAGATCAAGAAAAATAGAGATCGACAGATGAATTTACCCATTTGGAGCTAAACACAGGAATCAAACCACCGTTGGAAGATCAAGAATAGATTCGCCACTTGAGAGATCCATCGAATCGTGCCGGAGAGAAAACAATTGAACAGCGGAAGATTGTTCGAATCGTTGAAAAAATACGAAAAACCTAGATCTAAAACCAGGTTTCGAGATACCGAAACAAGACTTAAGTTTCAGCAAATCTGTTGGAGTCCCGCTGCTGTAACATGCTGCCGTCGTCGTCACCGTCTCACCAAGCCACAGTCATCGCCGCCGCTACTCCTTCTTCTTCCCTCTCTCTGTATTCGACTCTCTCTTCCTCACCCTCTCTGTTCTCGACTTTTCCTCTCTTCTTCCCTCTCTCTCTACTCCTATTCTAATCACCAATTAAAAAATGAATTCTCTCTTTGCCTCTCTTTTTATACCCCACCTTTTATATTTGACCATAATACATCTTTGGATTAATCGAAATATCTCAACATTTGATCCATCCTGGATCTAGAATTTCATTTTTAGAACCTCATGGATTCCACACTTAATTTAGGTAAATTGATTTATTCATTTATTATAATCATTATTTTTTATTTTTTATTTGTTTTTACTTTGTTTATTTTAAGCTTTAAAGTAGGAAAATCAATTAACCTATTTTTTTTCAATCTAAATAATTTTAATTTAATAAAAAATTTATTTTATGTTTTTTTTTTTATCTTGAGCTAAAAAAATAATTTAATTTTGCTCAACAAAATTGAAACGTCTACGACCCCACATAAATTTATAGGTCTGAAATCATCAACTGTACAAGGATCGGATTGAAATCATCCCTCGCCTGAATTTGTGTGAGAGACACGACTACCTTATCCAGATGTACGACATGTGGAGGAGATTAAATCGGATGGTGACAAAATTTGTTGGTGCATAAAATGATAACCAAACTGAGTTGCACTTTATCAAATGGCTTTTTTTTAATCTGAAAAGAATGAAGTCGACTGCAATCCTCCATTCTCCTCCATGGCCACTCCCTGATCCAAACCCTAACTTAAACCCTTATTCGAATTTCTTCACTGTTCCTCCAGACGAACTCGCCACAATCTCTAATCAATCTCAGAATACAAGAGAACCTTCTTCCGCTCTGCAACAACAAAGAACTGAAGCTGAAGAGCACGTCGAAGATATAGATGATGATTAAATTTTTCTTCCGATTTTCATTTAGCTTCTCCCTCTTATTCTTTTGTTGAAAAGCCCAGCAAAGATGAAGATTTAGAATCCTCATCCAAATCCGATATTCCTTATCCCATCGATCTCCCTCGAGCACCTCATCTGAATTCTTGAAGTTCGTCTAATTTCATATCTGACGGTATCTTGTTCCAGATCTGAAGTTTGTTTGTCTGATTTTTGAAATTTCCATTTCTTCCTCTTATAGTATCCTTTTTGCAAGTTTTGTTTACTTTGATTTCTTCAAATCTCTCTGAAACATTCACTTAGGGTTTCATATCTGAATTTGTTTCTTGAATTCTCTGTTTGGAGATTCTTGTCTGCAATTCTTCTCTCAAACACTTAAAGTTTCTGCAAAATTTTTTTATCTATGGTCTTATGATTTCTGCTATACTTCTTGAATTTTTTTTGAACATCAGTTCCTTTCTCCTCCACCACTCTCTTTCTTAATTTTCTTCTCTCCCCTAAAACAAAATCCCCCCAAGCTCAGTCTCCTTTCCCCTCCGCCACTCTCTCAACTTTTTTCTCTCCCCTGAAACAAAATCCCCCCAATAAAAATGGATTAGAGAACTCTTGCATATTCAAAATGGTTGGTGAATGGAAGACTGCAGTCGACTTCCTTCTTTTTCAATTGAAAAAAAAAACCATTTGATAAGCTGCAACTCTATGCACCAATGAATTTCATCACCGTCCTATTTAGTCTCCATCACTTGTCACGCATTGGGACAAGGCAACCCTGTCTCCCTCATAAACCCAGGCAGAAGACAATTTAAATCCACAAGGATCAGATTTCTTTGGAATTAAACAGATATAATAGATCCTATTAAGATCCTTGGTTGGATAACAGTTGGCAAAGAAATCTTGAACAAAATTTATGATGTCATTCTTAGTAGCCTCCCAGTATTTTTGAAAAAAAATTAAGGAAGGCCATCAGGTCCAGGAGATTTATGAAGGGACAGAATTAACAGCATTTTTAATCTCCTCTTGGTTGGAAATACTACATAAATGATCATTAATTTGGGCCGATATTTTAGGCTGGATAGATGAGAGTAAGGAGTCTAGATCGTGATCATTTATGCCATCTGAAGAAAAAGCCTTTTGGAAGTGATTAAAAAAAGGAACCTAAGATCTCACGGTCATCAATGACCCAATTGCCCAAATTATTCTTAATCTGAAGGATACAATTCGAATTTCTCCTTTGCATTGTAGTGGCATGAAAAAAGGAGGTGTTGCAATCACCACAAGACAACCAATCGATCCTAGATTTTTGCCTCCAAAATATCTTCTCCCTATTCAACTCTTCCTCCAGCTGCCTTATCATTTCAAATTCCTCATATTGAGAAAATTCTGCTAGAGACCTGCCTTGAATAATGATCAGTTTTCTTTGAAGGTGAGAAATCTTTGAGTGAATATTCCCAAAAATATCTCTATTCCACTTTTGAAAGGCAATCTTGCTATTGATACACTTTTGGTGCAGAATCTTTCCCGGAATATCAGCCATCGGTTTATTCCAGACCTGGTCAACAACTCTAGAGCAATTCGGATGGCAGGTCCACATGATTTCAAAACAAAAGGGTCTTCTACCAATAACAACCCCTCCCTTAATATCCAATAAAATTGGATTGTGATCCGATCCAATAGCAGGCTTGATAAAAACGGCAGCATTACAGAATCTAGAAAGCCAGCTTGGATTAGAGAATGCTCTATCCAACTTAATACGAATGTTGTCCTTCCCAACCCTTTTATTATTCCAGGTAAAGGGGGCCGTGAACCATGAGCTTTAATCTCCATTAGATTGCAATTATCTAAGAAATTCTTGAAGCCCTTTCATCCAATTAGAATTTCCTCCAGCTTTTTCTTTCCATGACAGGTAAGAGTTGAAATCACCTATGCAAATCCATTCCCCACTTCTATTTTGAGAGAGGTTAAAAATTTGATCCCATAAAAACTGTATGTTTGTCTTGATCAAATCACCATAGATACAGGAAAAAAAGACTCTATCTCTCCCACTGCTGCAGCATCATTGGAAAAATCACCGTCACTCACAGTCCTCCTACAACTCCAGTTGCACTTGGAATCCGAGCCTCTCTCTCACCTTTGCACCTCCAATGCAGACCTTGAGATCTAACTCATCATCCCAGCCCTATGCAACTTCAATTGGATATGGAACCCAAGTCTCTCACCTCTGCACCTCCAATGCAAACCTAGAGATCTGACTCCTTTTCCCAGCCCGCTAGTATTCCTTTATCCTACGATGCAGCATCCACTAGCCATGATGCACACTGCGCCAGGATTCAGATTCAATCCCGCCATTAGATTCAACACCCGATCCGACTATGTCCACGAACAACTACCATCACCCCCATCAATTTGATCAAGGTCTCCTAGTCGTCGTTGACTATCCACTCAACTACCACCAAGACCCATGCGTGATATCGCCTAGTGTAGTTGCTCCACCACCATTCGAGGCTACTAGATTCCCTTACAGATTCGTTGTCATACCGAGCTAACCATATTGGATAACCCCATAGGTCTGCATCATTGAATCTACCTCAATCATTCTCAGAAATAGCAACTTTGGATACTGAAGTCCCCCAATCCACTTACTATCTCTTTCCTTTTTTTATTCTTTTTTTTTAATCACTTTCAACCATGGAATCCAAAGTAACCGTGGAAACAAAAAAAATAAAAAAAAACTAAAAAAACCACCCAAAAGTGTAATGATGACGTTTTACACTTTTGGTTTTTTTTTTTCCCTACCGAACCCATCTTCCAATCACCATCGTCCTGCTTGGGACAATTCCATAACAGTGGTGAAGCTCTGCTCTTTTGGTAAAAAAAAATCTCCACCCCGCCGTAAACACCACAGATGATTCCCACTGCACATTCACCATGGCATCACCACCAGTTCTCTACGATGACTCCAGGTTTAGATAACCCATCTCCTGAACCTGCTCATCACCGGAACCAACAATCATCATTAGATCTATTCTACCAGATCTGTACACAGCTTCGACGCCTTCTAAGTCACCCACATGTGATGTCGCCTTTGCCGATGGTCCTCCTCTCTCCACAAAACCAGTATAGCCGAACAAAGGGTCATCCACCATGCCCTCCAGATGAGATCTAAGATCTCCATAAGATCTCCACTTGCAAGTGGATACCACTGCATGCGATAACAAATCGCATCCTACTGCTAACGAGAGATTTCTACCAGACTGAACCTCTCTCACCGACGGTCCATCTACTTGGATTATCAGATCCATCGATGGCTGTCTTCCCCGGAGATCCTCTCATGAGCCACTATGTAGATCCCAGAGTCTGAATGCTATCTTACAAAACCACTCCATTGAACAACACTTCCACCTCTGCCAGAAAATAGAGCCTGAGCCTCTGTACACAACATCAGAGAAAGACTCTCCCGCTGCCAAACCAGGGTCAAAGCAATCTATTTCTAATGCCACAGACACCGAACCCAGCCCATCATGTTGTGAGATTCGAGGAATTTCCACCATGAGAAACCCTGGTTCCATTACCGAAACCCTAACATGGTTTTTTTTCTTCTTCTTCTTCTTCATATTGCGTACCTTCCTTCTTAGATCAGTGATTGATCTACTGAACCTTAGCTCTGATACCACTTGTTAAGATTGAAGTCACGTAAACAAGAAGAAAACACAAAGAATGAACGTGGTTCAGCACCCCATCGTGGGATGCCTACGTCCACCAGAGAAAAGAGAAATTCTTCTATTCCCAAGAAACTTCTACAGCTCTCTATCTAACAGGCTTATTTCATCTGTCAATCTTACAACATTCCAGCTTTCCACTGTCAGAGTGTTCTCTTCTAAGAGTCCTTAGAGCCTTCCTAGGTTTTCTTACACAGAGACAATATATAGACAAACCTAAAAACCCTAATCCCACACAATTATAAGTTTATCTTTGTACATGTAATAGACTAAACCCTAATACAAGTACAACTCTATTAATTGTGTGGACCCCACAGAATACAAGACACTAACCCAATAGATGAAAGGGTGGGTATTGGAGTAGGGAGAAAAGTTTGATCAAATAACATTTTGCCTGGATGGTGAGTCAACCTGATGAGGAGACGCAGGATTATTTAAATCCAACTTATGATGGGGTTGTTCAATAGGGCTACTAATATGACCTTGGGAAATAGAAAAGGATGAAAACTGGGGAATTAAATTAAGAAGCTCTCTAGCCAGCTTTGGATTCCTTTTAAAATATTCTAACAAAGCCGAATGTTGATTAGGAGTTAAAGAGTGTTGATGGATAGATGGGGAGGTTGAATGGTCATTGTAGTTCATTGGGAAAGCATTAATGGGAGTAATGATAGAACTATGGCTTCAGTCAAGACTGTTAGAAATCCTCTCCTTAGAAAGAGTGATGAGCATAGGTTGGCTATGAACAACCAACTCTTGAGAATAATTACTGTCTGTGATGATAGGCTCATTGTCCCCATGCAAACCACATGAACAGTGCACGGCTTGCAAAGCGTTCTTTGATATCCCTGACCCTTGGTTGTCCAATATGATCTGCTGTGACTGTTGATCTTCCAAGTTTGCAGTAACTTCATGTTTCTCTGATCCCTTTGCCATGGTCGAAGCTTCATTAGCTTGCTCATTCATTGTGTTACATGCAAAATATTGAGTGTTTTCAATAAAACGCTTAATTGGAACAACTCCACTGATATGAGTTTTGAGTTTGCTCTTAGGAGGAGAAGGGCATGAAATTTCAATATGACATCCATGTTGAATACAATGAGACCTACAAGCTTCAAAAAACAAATCACACCCATCCTGCTCATGACCAGTACGACCACAGAAATAACAGAAGTTGGGCAATCTTTCATATTTCACCTGAACAATATCATCTTGGTTATGTCTTCTCTTGATAGTAAGAGACGATCTCAGAGGCTAAGAAACAGACAAAGTGATGCGACCTCGTAGAAAGACAATTTGCTTCCCAGCTATGGTTCCATCAACCAACATAGCTTCAAATGGGGAACCAACCTTTGAAACAAGTTTAGGAACCATAGAATCCGATATTAACTCAATAGGGATTCCATGGAGCTAAACCCAGATATTAAATTTATCAAAAGACCAATGTTTGGAGTTATTCCAATGTTCTAAAATAATCAAGTTACCAGTGACAAACCAAGGAGAGTCCGTTAAGACCCTTAATAGATCAAACTCATTATTAAACCTGAAAAACATAGACATCGGTAGAGAAGAACATCACCTTAATTCCATACTTTAGATTCCAGGCAGCAGGCAAAGCTTTAGTGACAACTTGTTTCCGATATTGCTTCCCCACAATTATTTTTCCCGCAAGAGTAAGATGTGGAAGAAAGCATGTGGACTGATCTTCTTCCTCGTCCACGATGAAAAAATCCTTCTCTTAAAAGACTGAGTCTTGGCATTTTAGTATAGTAGCAGTACCAGATGGATCAACCATGGGGCTACGGCAGTTGCCTTGAGTTAAAGTTTGATTAATATTCATTGAAGAAGACAAGATAATAAACCAGTAACCTTAGAAATATGAGGGATGGACTAAACATAGATGGAAGAAAGAAAGAAAAATAGTCACGAATGAAGTGGAGAGGGAGAAAGCTACCGTGTAACCTATATCATAATCTGAAAATACACATTTGGGGTAGGCTCCATTGAGCTCAATAAGAGAGAAGGAAACATACAAGCATGCAATAATAAATGCAAAAGCAGCTTTATAAGTTTGGTACAATAACACAAGATCTCCGATAGAGAAACCACCATAGTATCTTGCGCAAAAAACTCCCCACACATAGGATAGGGGCTAACAACACTACCCCGGCCTAGCTGTGGTAGCTTCTCGCTAGAAGAGACCATCACTATTGTAAGACCCCTATGTCATGAACCCAGTCTAACCTTACATTCTCGTGTCGTGACCGGTCTTCCCATCATGATCGACTCAAGTGGACCAAGTGCGTGAAGAAACCACAAGGCTAGGTATGAAATTTGACCCAAAATCACTTAATTAGGAGTGTGTGGTCGCATACCTAAATAGGTGTGGTCGACCACACCTCAGACTAATGTGACCATAGAAGTCTGGGACGTGTGGTCGCAGTTTTCGACTATGTGGTCGATGGGTTCTACAACCCCACATGCGACCACACGAAGTCAAACAGACTCCGTGATTAGGAAACCTTCTTAATCCGAAGAGGGTTTTTTCCTAATATAAGTGGGACTCTATATGGAGGGTTTTCCTCTACATATAGGACGTCCCTTAGCCTCTTTCATCCTTTTAGAACTCAAACTGAAAGGGAGAGAAAGAGAAGAGAAGGAAGAGAAGAAGAATTGAAGAGGAGGACTATGATAAGGAAATTTAGAGAGAACTCTAAATCTTCAACAAGTTTAAGGTATGAAACCATCCCCTACATCAGTTAAATACCTATAATAGATCATGGAGGAGATGGTGATTCAAAGTGAGACCCAATCATCAAACCATGGACAAATTCTAAGAGATCCATGGAGGGAATCTATTAGGATGATGGATTGTGTAAACTATAAACTTTAAGCCATAGAACAATCATAGGAAGGATCATGATGATAAGCCAAGGAATCAAAACATGAAGGAATTGAGTTGGGAGTGAAAAATTTGACCATCACATGTGTGGTCGCTTGTGTGGTCGCATGATATGCGACCATACGAGGCACATATGATCGACCACACACCCTTGGGAAAGTTCCAGGGAGGGTGTGGTCGCATGATGATCGCATGATATGCGACCACACCTATCGACTACACGCCCTCGAGAAAATTCCAGGGAGGGTGTGGTCGCATGTATGGTCGCATGATATGCGACCACACATAGCGACCACACACCCTCGGGGAAGTTTCAGGGAGGGTGTGGTCGCATGTATGGTCGCATGATATGCGACCACACATAGCGACCACACGCCCACAGAGAAGTATCAGGGAGGGTGTGGTCGCATGTATGGTCGCATGATATGCGACCACACCTAACGACCACACACCCTGTGGTCGCAGAAACTGAGACCACAGGTGCAGCCATACCTGCGACCACTCAGTTTCTGAAAGTTTAAATTGCTGGAAACAAACTCTAATTTAAAATCTATAAATTTATCAGGTTTTCAAGTGGTCTAAAAGTGATTTACAAAGCTTGAAGAGGAACAACCATCGACCAAAGGTGAGTGAAAAAGACCTAAATTAATTGGCTAATAATAAACTATTTTACTTATTGAGTCTAATGCCGTGAATGATTCTATGGTTGTATGTTTGTAATGTGTATTTCACATGTCATTTAATATTCCTGCTATTACTGCTCATGCATATTTAATTTTATTTATTTATAACATGATGATGATGATGATGCTAGGAATAGGCATGTGAATGTAAGTGTGTGGTTAGTGTGCTTGATGCGAGTGGAGCATCAGGGGGAGGACGTGACATTGTGGTTCATCCTGGTCACTAGACTCTAGCTCTATCTCTGCTCAAGTCTTGTCCACTAACATCATCGTATCGCCATTACCTTAGCAGAACTATTACATCGTAGGGCATCAGGGGAGGTGGTCTCGAACCGTGTAGTCTCTGACTCTGTCGGAGGGCCTTAGCCCTATCTCTATGGATGTATTGAGGGATGCTGGGGTGAGGCCTTGGATACACTGTTTGGCATTAGGATTGGTTAGTTGCGAGCCCAGTTTGCAAACCCTCGCCAATAGGGGCTTACGTGTTGGTATGGATAGGGCATCAGGGGAAGTGTTATGCAGTGTTTGATCTGGCTACTTTAGCTCTATCTCTATTCCATGACGGGTGCATGTGGGACGACAATGGTGTTTGATCCATTGGGCGGCTTCACACAATCGTGTATAGAGGTGTGGCGGCCACCAATCCTTTCTATAGCACATTGTAAACTTATAAACCAAACCAAAGATATGAATTGAATGCATGCATATGTTTGTTGCATTGTTTTGTTTTCTCACTGAGCTCAAGTTGGAGAGCTGACCCTCACGCACGCAATTCTTTTTAGTTTCTGATGTTGCAGGTATTACGGTTGAAGATTATATCGACACGCCAACATATGAATAGGTGGCGGCTATGGATGAGCAAGCTGCGGAGGACTATTATGATTTTTTATGCAAGCGTTTCAACTATGGATACGCTTAGTGTTTAACTTTCGTATTTAGATATTTGTAATATGTATTAAATTATGTTTTGGTTACTTAAAGATAACTAGAATATTAATTATTTATCATGATTAGACCTCAGTTCATTATTAATAAGACTTCTTCTATTTATTTTATTATCTCTGATTAATGTGGAATGTATTTTGATTTAACATGGTTGGCATAGCCTATATGAGATCTTGGTTGAACCGTTGGTTTATTGACGGTTCATCATACCATTCTAGTTAGTCCAGAATTGGGGTGTGACAACTACCTCCCGGCTAGCCCTATATGGCAACTCCTTTTGGGGAGAATACCACAACCCTAGCCTCACCATGGGTGATAGCCCCCTCCCCCCAATCGTAGGCTCCATTTTGGAATCTCAATCCAAGGCCCCATCCCATTACTGATTACAACGGTCCCTGGGGGGAGGCCTTTGGCTTCGACATCATCCCATATCCATCATAGCGGTACTTAGGGGAAGGTCATAATCCATGTTTGGCTTGCCTGCCCCACACTAGAAGTAGCCTAATTGTGAAGGGGAGTATTGCGCCCATGATCATACTTGTTTTATATGAACCTAACCCAATACCTAAACCCTATTGACAAGGGTCACTGTCATGGATCATGTTCGCCTAACCAATTTCATCTTACATGTTATCCAATTATAAAAGGAGCCATACCCCAATAAAGAGATTGCCACCGATCTCTCCCGGCTGACTTCTCCCGCTAAGATTCTAGCAACTCAAAATAGTGCCCACTTGGCTGGCAATGTCCGACGGTCCTAGACCTTGTCCCGTGCTCTAAACAGGCTAAACAAATATCATGCTATATCACAACAATCATTAAATAATAATGCATATGCATGAGTAGTTAAAACAATTATAGGATGTCATGTTATCAATCAAACAACAATTATGTATAATCCATATGCAGCAATTAATAAAAACACTCATAAATTAAATCCAACCAACCTCGTCTTAGTGGTGAGTTGATGTCACACTCTACAGTGACAAATTCCTTTCTCATGAGATCCGGATCCACATCCTCTCCCACCTGAGATTTGGCAGGAGAGTTGGAGGCCCAGATGGATGGCAAACACCAGGCTCTCAGGTGAATCCGAGCCCTTCATCCTAGCCGACACCCCTGTCAGCTCAGCTTGTCAGCTTGGGTGTCGACTTGGATTGTAAGACCCGTATCGAACTAACCAATCTTACCACCTTGTACCAGGTCTACCTATCATGGTCGAGCCAAATGGACCAAGTACGTAAAGGAAATAGCGAGGACAGGTATTAAACTGACCCAAAAACAGTCAAAATGAGGGTGGGGTCGCATACCCAGACCAGCAGGGTCGACCCCCCCTCACATAGAAGTCAGACCCCTGATTTTTCACTGGGGGTCGGACAACTTAGGAACTGAGGGTCGACGGGATCTCCGACCCCCTCATCAACCCCATGTTTGCCCACAGAAACCGCAAATAGGAAACTTTCCAAATTTCAATGGGATTCCTTCCTAATCTCAATGGGACTTATTTTTGGAGATTCTACTCTATAAAAAGGACGTCCCTAAGTCTCTTTCACTCCTTTTGAAACCCTAATTGAGAGTGAGAGAAAGAGAAGAGAAGAAGAAGAGATGGAAAGTTGGAGAAGAAGACCTAATTGAAGAATTCAAAGAAATCTCTGAATCTCAGCAAACCTAAGGTATGGGTAAGCTTTCTATTTGATAATCTAAGACCTTAGAATAGTTTATGAAGAGAGTATGGTCTAGGAGAAACCCAAATCATACACCCATGGGAAGATTTCGATAAAATCCATGGAGAAATCATGGTAGACAAGGTAAGGAAGAAACCTAGTGTTCTAAGCCATAGAACAAGCCTATAATGGATTGTGGAAGTAAGCCCTAGGACCCAAACGTGAAAGAATATACGGTAGAATGAAAATATCGACTCAACCCATGGGGGTCGCACATGGGGTCGATTGGGAATCGACCTTACCAGACTACAGGATCGACCCCCATTATTCGGGAAGTCCAAAATAAGGGTGGTCGCACCCAGGGTCGATGGAACATTCGACCCTGGCATCGACCCTACCCTGGGGGTCGATATAGACTGCTACCCTACCTGCGACCCACCCTGCGACTGTGCTTAAAAACAAGCCTAATGATGCCGGAATGACTTCTAACCAAAATCCATCGACTTGTTAGATTTCCTATTGATATAAAAGTGGTTTTAAAGTTTGAAAGAGGATCAACACTCAAGCAAAGGTGAGGGAACAAAACCTAAACTAATTGGCTAATAATAAACTATTTTTATTTCTTGAGTCCAATGCCATGACTGATTCTATGCGTGTATGCTTGTATGTGCATTCAATATGTCATCCAATATTCCTGCTATTACTATTCATGCATATTTAATTCTGTTTATTTATAACATGATGATGATGATGATGCTAGGAATAGGCATGTGAATGTATATGTGTGGTTAGTGTATATGGTGCGGGTAGGGGATGGTATCAACCGGTATAGCCATACTATTTTCATGGGGTGTATACTGTGCCATGGTTCTACTCAAGTCATGTCCACTGACATCGTCGTATCGCCATTACCTTAGCAGAACTATTACGTCGTAGGGTATCAGGGGAGGTGGTCTCGGACCTTGTAGTCCTCGACTCGGCCGGGGGGCCTTAGCTCTATCTCTATGGATGTATTGAGGGATGCTGGGGTGAGGCCTTGGATACACTGTTTGACATTAAGATTGGTTAGTTGCAAGCCCAGTTTGTAAGCCCTCGCCAGCAGGGGCTTATGTGTTGGTATGGGCAACCGGTACAGCCATGCCATTTTCATGGGGTGTATATTGTCCATGGTGGGTGCATGTGGGACGACAGTGCCGATACTCATTGGGTGGATTCACACACTCGTGTATAGAGGTGAGGCGGCCACCGAACCTTTCTATAGCACATTGCAAACTTATAAATCAGACCACAAATATGAATTGAATGCATGCATATGTTTGTTGCACTGTTTTGTTTGCTTACTGAGCCGTGATGTGTGCTCACCCTTTCGACGTCGAATATTTTTAGTTGATGATGCAGGTACCACGGTGGAAGACTATATAAATACTTCTGTGTACGGGCACGTCGCTGCGATGGAAGCTAAAGACTTCGTGGAAATGCATGACTCTTCATGCGAGTGTAACGCATGCGTTTTCGATTAGATTTTATTTGAATTATTAAAGAAATGTAATTTGATATTTTATTTACTTATGTCTCAGTTAATACAACATAACTTGATATTTTATTATTGATTATCACATTTAGATTCCTCAGTTCATTTATTATTAAGACTTCCGCTATTGTGTATTTATTCTGATTATGGTTGTGGATGTGTATGGTTTTATTTTCAATGGACACACCCTATTAGAGATCCTGGTTGAACCGTTGGTTTATTAGCAGTTCATCACACCTTTCTGAATGGTGCAGAATTGGGGTGTGACAACTTGGTATCAGAACTCTCAGGCCCTGTCTGTGAAACCAGTATACTTCCACAAAAGTTTGTGAACTGAGATAGGATATAAATTTAAAAGATGTAAAATAATAACACACCATAAGCATCTGTGTTGTTTGAGACAAAATTAAAAGAGAATAATGCATCTATTAAATGAGAAACAAATTTATATACAACCAAAAGAAGAACAAACGTATATATACATGACTAAAGCAGAGTACAATCCACAACCCAGACAATTACTCTGAAATACAAAAGAAAGGTAAACGAAAATACATCAAGAAACTGGAGGTAATGGGGGAGGCGGTGCCTCGCAGTTTCTATCATAGTCCTCAGTGTAGACTCTAGTCAATCAGGCTATCTGAGTCTGGGTCGTCTGGAGACTAGCTGTGAGATCAGCGACCCGCTGGTCAGTCACGCGCTGAGCATCCCTAAGCTCTCCCACCCGCTGATCAGACAAGCGCTGAGCCTCTAGAAGCTCTCCCATCCTCAAATCAGACATGCGCTGAGCCTCTCGTATCTCATGCAATATCCCTGTCATGTCATCAGAGGGAGCATATGAAGGACCAGCTGCATGCGAAGGACCAGCTGAAGAAGACGGACCAGCTCCTGTAGCATGAGTAGGTGATGGAGGAGGTATGTCATCCACATCCATGTATAGACGATCATTATCATCCCCATGAACCCCTTCTCAACGGCTGCTGCTGCTGCCTCAGCGTCAGCCATCTCCACTCGAGTACGTGGATGCACTAGAGCGTTCCTCTCCTCGTCGCTGACCTGGGCATCCCGCATCCCCATCTTGTAGATGGCCTCCCAATCCAAAGGTGACGAGAAGGATTTCTCCTGAATCCTCTCATCCACCATGTCAACACCCAGGCGGGTAAGCAGCATAGATACCATGCGTCCATATGGCAGGTTGCCAGTATGACTGGGCAACGTAGCACTGATCATCGTCTGCATGATGATGTAAGGAAGGCAGACGGGCTACCTAGTGCATATACAGTACAACAGATACTGGGTCAACTGGGAGACACTCTCGTAATGCCCACTCTAAGGTATCAGGTTGTGCTGGATAATCTTGCAGTACACCCGAGGCTCTGGACGAAGATAGATTGTTTTCATCTCCCAACGATCCTCTCTGATGATCTGAAGGTCAATCTCAGCTCTCATCTCCAATGAAAATAACTGGGGCTCTCCTGGAGCATAGAACACCAAGGGGCCATCATATGAAATGCCCAACAAGTCGGCTAGCTGCCGATAATCGAATGAAATCTCGACCCCCTTGACGTAGCTGGTGATCCGAAGCTCTCTACCCCTCTCTGTATTGTTGTAATCTCCCACCACCTGGAGATTACAATAGAACTGTCTCACCAGATCCGGCAGAGTGCAGGCATCATAGGTGATCACAGGAAGCCAATCCATGTCACCAAAAGCCCTCTCCACGTCGAACAATGCCAAGCTAGCCAAGTCTACCCGGTGACCTCCCTCTACCTTCTTATGAGAATAACGGGCATACTGTGTCTCCACCTCATTAGAACGGAAGCGGACTGGGTCATGAACCCAGGGTACTTTGGTACGAGCCATAGTATCTGCAAAAACAAAGAAAAATAAATATTGGGTTAGTAAAGATGAAAAACCAAAAATTTCGACAGTATAACGACATAAATTGATCAAAAGCCTCACTTTTCACCCATACACGTGGGCAGGAAGACTTATAAAGGTTTTAAACAATCCCGCAAGACTCATACAGTTGAAAATTTCATTCAAAGAGATCGAATTTGAAGAAATTTTAAGAAATTCAAAAATCTCGACAAATTAAAGAAAAAATGGGAAAATTCAAGTTTCTCGATAACGAACCGACGAAACTCAAATATTTTTGAGGGCTTTCGTTCCTTGAGTCACCAACAACAAAAGCCCCTAATAAAAATTGAATTTTTAAGGTTGAAAAAGTTTAATTTGAAGAAAACGAGTTAAATGGGCAAAAACCTAGCTAAGAAAACCTAAAACCATGAAAATGTAGAGAACATACCTGTAGACAAGGTGTGGACGTCAAAATAGGAAGCAAATAGCACCAAAGAGTCCGAGTTGGCACTGTAGAAACTCAGAGGGACGAGTCGAGTTGGAAAGGAGGAGGAAGAATGAGAAATGGATTCAAAATCGAAAATAAAAACCTGATTTTTGGTCTGAGGGTCGGAGAATTCGACCAAGACATCCGACCCCCCCTCCGACCCCCTCATCGACCCTCGGCTCTCGGTAACCTGACAGAGAACTAGGGGTCGAACCCTGGGTCGGACATCCTCCGACCCCCTCATCGACCCTCGACTCTCGGGAAGAATCAGTGATTCCTCAGGGTCGCAGACTGAGGGTCAGACATCTATCGAACCCCACCATTGACCCTGTAGTGAAAATACAGCATTTTCGATAGAATGATCTAAAAATTTTGAAAATTTCATTTGTTAGTGGTTTTAAAATATGAGAATGAAGTATATAATGATTGTCTCACGTGTTCTATGATTTTCAGGCATTCCCACTACCAGATTAGATAATGGCTGGACGCAAAGTGACTAGACAAAGTCGTAATTCTATCCCACCACCACCACCTGTGGGGGAAGATAGCCAGACACACCCAGAAACACAGGGGAATACGAACATGGCACCATCCATAATTAATGTTTAGATAAATCCTACAAATCTGCCAGCTCCACCTACAGACCTGGCTACAGTAGTAATGAATTTGGCCCAACAGCTGTCGTAAATACATCAGGCACAAGCTACTATGCAAGCTCCCATAGGCATGACAGCTGCACAGACACCACCAATGTCAGCAGGACAGGAAAGCACGGTACCAGTGGGAAGTAACACAGTACCCCACACACCTCAAACTCCCATCATGCAGGCTCAAGTGTAGAATCCTGAGGTAGCTCAAGGTGGATATCAATACCAACCACCTATGTATGGTGCATATGTCCCGCAACATCTAGACCACTCCAGACTGGTGGAGCATTTTCTGAAAATGAAACCCAAAGAATTTAATGGCAAGCCAGCAGATCCTTTATGGTCGGCACACTGGGTTGACGAAATGGAAAGAAATTTTATGATGATGACAGTAAATGAAGAAGAGAAAGTATTGTGTGCCACCTTTATGCTGAAAGGAGATGCACACCATTGGTGGAGGCCTACCAGGACATATTTATTAACAAAGCATGCCCAACTGACTTGGGATATTTATAGGGAGGCATTCTTTGAGAAGTACTTTCCTAGGAGTTTCAGAGATTCCATGGAGAAGGAGTTCCTGAGTTTATATCAGGGACAGATGACTGTCGATGCATACCAATAGCGTTATGAGGAGCTATTTTTCTTCGCATCAGTCAGTATGCAGGTAGAAGACACCAAGACCCAAAGGTTCGTCATGGGACTTAGGGGAAGTATCCGCGAGCATGTTCTGGGACTTGAAAAGAAAATCTATAATGAAGCGGCACAAATTGCTCGAGTGATAGAGTCGAGCCAGAAAGAGAGCTACTTTACTCAAAATAGGGGAATCAAAAGGCCTAATGGAAATTCTTACAACGGAGGGAACACCAAGGTATTCAAACCCTTCCGTACTCAAGGTTTTAATGCTGTAGCCAAGACTACCCCCGCAGCTCCACAGCAACAAAAGCAAGTCATTGAAGGAGTAAGATGTTTTAACTGCAATCAAGTAGGGCATATTGCAAGGGAGTGTACTAAGCCCAAGAAGCAACTACAACAAGGCAGAGTTTACGGGGTTACATCCGAGGATGCTGCCGCATCTCCTGATGTGGTCACAGGTATGACCTGAATCTTATCATTTTGTGTTACATTATGTGAGCATGTAGACTAAACCAAAACAAATCACAGGTATCGTACCTATTAATGGCATTCCCGCCGGAGTACTCTTTGATTTAGGAGCTACTCATTCCTTTATATCTGTGTCATTTGGAAAGAAGCTAAATTTACCCCTTAAATCCTTAGACTACAAACTACTTGTACGATCACCTATGGGATTAGAAGTGGAGTTAGAAAAAGGTTATGGACCATGTCCAGTTCTTATTGATGAAAAGACTTTGGATGCAACCTTGATCCAACTTGAGATGGCAGACTTTGACGTCATCTTGGGAATGGACTGGTTAGCTTGGCATTCTACAAATCTATTGTGTGCCGAAAAGAAGCTGACATTTAAAGACAAAGAAGGAGCAGAGTTCAATTTTCCGGGAACCAAACTTCCCCGTAAATGAAAGCTCATACTCTCTGCATTAAAGGCTAGGAAGTGCCTGGAGAAAGGAGCAGTTGGGTATTTAGTATCTGTGGTCAATCTTACCAAAAAAGCACCACGAATGGAGGATATTGATGTCGTGCGTCACTATCCAGATGTATTTCCTGAAGAATTACCAGGACTACCACCCGACGGTGCTACAGAGTTTGTTATAGATCTGATACCTGGAGCCGCACCAATATCTAAAGCACCTTATCAAATGGCTCCTACTGAATTGAAGGAATTAAAAGTACAACTACAAGAACTACTGGACAAGGGTTACATCCGACCTAGTATATCACCATGGGGAGCGCCAGTATTATTCATGAAGAAGAAGGATGGTAGCATTCGATTGTGTATAGACTACCGAGAACTGAATAAACTGACAATCAAGAATCGATATTGTCACACCCCAATTCTGCACCATTCAGAACGGTGTGATGAACCGCTAATAAACCAACGGTTCAACCAGGATCTCTAATAGGCTGTCTCCATTAAAAATAAAATCATACACATCCACAACCATAATCAGAATAAATACACAATACTAGAAGTCTTATAGTAAATGAACTGAGAAATCTAACTGTGATAACCATAATAAAAATATCAAGTTATTGTTGTATCAATTGAGACATAAATAAATAAAATATCAATTACATTCCTTTAGTAATTCAAATGAAAATCTAATCGAATATGCATGAGTTGCACTCGCATGAGGAGTCAAGCGTATCGACTAAGTCATCGGCTTCCATTGCAGTAACACGCGCATACACCGAAGCACTCATATAATCTTCGACCGTAGTACCTGCATCATCAACTAAAAATATTCGACGTCGAGAGGGTGAGCACACATCATGGCTCAGTGAGCAAACAAAACAATGCAACAAACATATGCATGCATTCAATTCATATCTTTGGTCTAGTAAATAAGTTTGCAATGTGCTATAGAAAGGATAGGTGGCCGTCGCACCTCTATACACGAGTGTGTGAAGCTGCCCAAAGGTAACGTTTATTGTCGTCCCACATGCACCCTACCATGGAATAGAGATAAAGCTAAAGTGTTGAAGCCTGACCTATGACACTTCCCTTGATACTCAACCCATACCAACATGTAAGCCCTTGTTGGCGAGGGCTTGCAAACTGGGCTCGCAACTAACCAATCCTAATGCCAATCAGAGTATCCAAGGCTTCACCCCAGCATCCCTCAATACGTCCATAGAGATAGGGCTAAGGCCCCCTGGTAGAGTCAGAGACTACACGGTCCGAGGCCACCTCCCCTTATACCCTACGACGTAATAGTTCTGCTAAGGTAATGGCGATACGACGATGTTAGTGGACAAAACTTGAGTTAGAGATAGAGCTAGAGTGCTGAGGCCCGACCTATGACACCCCCCTGATACTCGCCCGCATCAAGCACACCAACCACACACATACATTCACATGCCTATTCCTATCATCATCATCATCATCATGTTATAAACAATAATTTAAATATGCATGAACAGTAATAATAGAAATATTGGATGACATGTTGAATGCACATAACAAGGATACACGCATGGAATCAATCATGGCATTGGACTCAAGAATAAAATAGTTTATTATTAACCAATTAGTTTAGGTCTTATTCCCTCACCTTTGCTTTATCGTAGATCCTCTCTCAAGCTTTAAGAATCAACTAAATATCACTATTATATCACTAGAAGACCTAATCAAGTCGATAAAATTTAATTAGAATTAATTTTGATTTTAAAAAGCTTACTGTTAACTGGGGGTCGATGCCAGGGTCAGAGGTTCCATCGACCCTGGGTGCTACCACCCAGATTCTGGACTTCTCGAACACTGGGGGTCGATTGTTAGGGTCTGGTAGGGTCGATTGGCCATCGACCCCCCATGCGACCCCCTGTGGGTTCAGTCAAATTTTCATCCTACAGTCCAATCCTTCATGTTTGGGGTCCTATGGCTTGCTTCTACAATCCATTCTACACATGTTCTATGGTCTAGAACCGTAGTTCATTCACCTGTATGGTTTTTATGATCTCCCCCATGGTTTTGCATGAAAACCTAATCATAGATGGATGATTTGGGTTTCTCCTAGATCATTCCCTCTTCACTATCTATTCTAAGGTCTATAGAATTACATGGAGATAGTATCCATACCAGAGAATTATGCTGGTTTCTCTGAAGCCTTCTCTTTGATCTTCTTCTCTACCTTCCTTCTCTTTTCTTTATATTCTCCTTCTCTTCTCTTTCTCTCAATCCAATTAGGGTTCTAAAAAGAGTGAAAGAGGCTTAGGGACGTCCTATTTATAGAGTAGAAACTCCCAAAATAAGTCCCATTGAGATTAGGAAAGAATCCCATTGAAATTTAGAAAGTTTCTAATTCACGGTTTCTGTCGATAGACTGGGGGTCGATGAGGGGGTCGGAGATCCCGTCGACCCCTACTTCTAAAATGTCTGACCCCTGGTTAAAAACTCAGGGTCTGACTTTTATAATGGGGGGGTCCGACCCTGCCTTGCTGGGTATGCGATCCTCCCCCTTATTTTAGTATTTTTGGGTCAGTTTAATACCTGGGATCACGATCTCCCTCACGCACTTGATCCATTTGGCTCGACCATGATGGGTAGACTTGGTTCAAGGTGGTAAGACCGGGTTAGTTTTATATGGGTCTTACCACTCCCCCCTACTTATAAAAATTTCGTCCTCGAAATTGTACATACCTTCCGAGTCGAACAGATGAGGGTATTGCTTTTGCATAGCTTTCTCTTCTTCCCATGTAATTTCTTCCATATCTCTACTTCTCCAGGTGACCTTAACATAATAGATATCACGGTTGCGTGGTCGTTGAACCTTCCGACTAGTGATTTCAGTTGGTGCTACTTTAAATGTCAAATCTTCAGTCAAATCAGGTAAGTCTATTGTCAAAACGTGCATTGGATCCTTGACATACTTCTTCAATAAGGAAATATGAAATACGTCATGCACACTTGACATAGATGGTGGTAGTGCTAACTCGTACATCACTTTTCCACGCTTAGCTAGAATCTCATATGGCCGGACATATCTTGGACTTAATTTTCCTTTCTGTCCAAACCGTTTCAATCCTCGCATAGGCGATACTTTTAAGAATACTTTATCACCCACGATGAATTTAAGGTCTCGGCGTCGGGTATCTGCATATTGCTTCTGAAGATTCTGAGTTGTTCTCACTCTTTCCATGATAATATCGACCACTCAACAAGTCTCTTCAATAAATTCCAGTCCAACAATACTACGTTCCCCAACTTCATTCCAAAACAAAGGAGTTGACACTTTTTGTCACACCCCAATTCTGCACTGTTCAGAATGGTGTGATGAACCGCTAAATAACCAATGGTTCAACCAGGATCTCTAATAGGCCATCCCCACGTTATCCAAACTTACACGCGTCCACAATCATAATCAGAGTAAATACACAATAGCGGAAATCTTATAAATAAATGAACTGAGAACTAAGATGATATTAATAATTTAATAGAAAATTATTCTGTATCAACCGAGACATAAGTAAATATCAATACAAGTCTTTAATAAATCCAAATAAAGAAACCTATAAAAATATCTAATCAAATACATACGAGTTGCACTCGCAAGAGGAGTCGTGTGTATCATCTTCAGCTCTAGCGTCCATTGCTGCTATATTCCCATACGCAGACACGTTCATATAATCTTCGACTGTGTAACCTGCATCATCAACTAAAAATATTCGACGTCGAGGGGTGAGCACACAACACGGCTCAATGAGTAGCCAAAATAATGCAACAATACATATGCATGCAAAAAGTTAATTTATATCTTTGGTCTGGTTTATAGTTTGCAATGCGCAATAGAAAGGTTGGGTGGTCAAAGATTAATGTTTATTGACACCGCCTCTATACACAGGGTGTGGAAGCCCGCCCAAAGGTTAACGTTTATCGTCGTCCCCATCCACCCTACCATAACATTTTACAACAAAGGTTAACATTTATTGCTATATAATGCTATACTAACACGTAAGCCCCTGTTAGCGAGGGCTTGCAAACTGGGCTCGCTACTAACCAATCCTAATGCCAAACAAGTGTATCCAAGGCCTCACCCCAAAGATCCCTCGGAATGCCCATAGAGATAGAGCTATGGCCCCCCGATAGAGTCGAGACTACAAGGACCGATACCACCTCCCCCGATACTCTACGACATAATAGTTCCGCTAAGGTAATGGCGATACGATGATGTCAATGCACAAGACTTGAGTTAGAGATAGAGCTAAAGTGCCGAGAGACCCGCCAAAGGTTAACGTTTATTGACGTTCTCATCACACCTCCCCGATACTCGCTCGCATCAAGCACATCAACCATACACATACAAGCACATGCCTATTCCTATCATCATCATCATCATCATGTTATAAACAATAAAGTAAATATGCATGAACAAGTAATAAAAATATTGGATGGCATGTTGTATGCACATTACAACATATTCGCATAGAATCAAACATAGCATAGGACTCAAGAAATTGAAAACAGTTTATTATTAACCAATTTAGTTTGGAGTTAAGGTTCCTCACCTTGGCTTGCTAAAAGATATTTTTCCAAGCTTTAGAATCACCGTTATAACGTTATACATTGCTAGCAAACCTAACAAAGTCGATAGAATTTAATTAGAATTAATTCTGAATTTAAAACCATTCTGTCAACTGAGGGTCGATGCAAGGGTCGATGGGTCTATCGACCCTCCCCTCATTCCCGAACTTCCCGAATGCTGAGGGTTGATGGTCGAAACACCTAGGGTCGGATGGTCTATCGACCCTCGGTGCGACCCCTCGATGCACTCGGGTCTAATTTCCACTTTTAAATCCACTCTTCATGTTTGGGGTCCTATGGCTTGCTTCCTACATTCATTCAACAGTCATTCCATGGTCTAGAACCATGTATAATCCATCTAAATAGTTTTCATGCATCATTCTATGGTTTTCCATGAAAACCTAACCATGAATGGATGGTTTGGGTTTCTCCGAAATCCTACACTCAACCATATCTAACCTAAGGTCTGTAGAAACTCATGGAATTAGTATCCATACCTGAGAAGATTAATCTTTCTCTGTAACTCTTCTCCTTTTTGCTAAGTTTTCCTCCTTGTCTCCTTTCTTCCTCTTTTCCTTCTTCTCTCTTTCTCTCAATTCAATTAGGGTTGTGAAAGGAGTAAAAGTGGCTTAGGGACGTCCTTTAAATAGAGTAGGAATGTCCTATAATAGTCCCATTGAGATTTGGAAAGAATCCCAATCGAAAATTAAGAAATTTCCTAATTTCTATATTGTCAGAAACCGAGGGTCGATGATCCCGTCGACCCTAGGGTCTTAAGTTGTCCGACCCTCCCTTCAAATATGAGGGTTTGACATTCTGTTTTGGGAGGTCCGACCCTACTTGGCTGGGTATGCGACCCTCCCCTAAAATTAAGTGTTTTTGGGTCGATTTTATACCTGGGATCTCGATCTCCATCACGCCCTTGGTCCACTTGACTCGACCATGATGGGTAAACCTGATTCAAGGTGGTAAGACCGGGTTAGATTGACACGGGCCTTACACTTTTGGCCATACAGTGCTTCATAGGGTGACATCTGTATAGTAGCCTGATAGCTATTGTTATAGCGAACTCAATCAGTGGTAACTTTTCATCCTATGATCCTTTAAAATCAATTACACATGCTCGAAGCATATCTTCTAGAATCTGAATTGTACGCTCTGACTGTCCATCTATCTGTGGATGGAATGCAGTACTAAACTTTAATGTTGTACCCATAGCCTTTTGCAATACTTCCCAAAACTTTGAAGTAAATCGTGGATCTCTATCGGACATAATGCTTTCAGGTACACCGTGTAATCGCACAATGTTATCCACATACAACTTAGCTAACCTCTCCAGTGTCTACTGAGGTCGTATAGGTATAAAGCGAGCTGTTTTAGTCAGGCGGTCTACAATCACCCAAACTGCGTCAACTACTCGAGAAGTCAATGGTAATCCTGTGATGAAGTCCATAGTGATGCAGTCCCATTTCCATGTTGGTTCCGATAACGGCTGTAATAGTCCTGCCGGTCTTTATCGTTCAGCCTTTACTTTCTGACAATTTAGGCATTGAGACACGAACTTAGCTACATCTGCTTTCATTCCTCTCCACCAATATAATTTATTTAGATCATGATACATTTTTGTACTTCCAGGATGTATCGAATAGATGGTGGTATGGGCTTCTTTCATTAATCGGTGTTTAATGTCCAAGCTTTCTATTTTGGGTACACATATTCTTTCTTTATACTTCAGTACCTTTTCTTCGTCCAAGGTGAACTCAGGGTTAGTCCTATCTTTTTCGATGTCCTCTTGTACCGTTCTTAGGTAAGGGTCTGATTTGATAGCTGTCTTTACTTCATCAACTATATCCGGTATAAACTTCAATGTGGCGAACATATTTGAAAACCGATGAATAAATCCTTAGTTGGCTTATCCATCTGGTGCATCTATCACAAACTGCTCATTACCATGCTTGAATACCTTTTCGATAGTACACATTGCGGCAGTTGTGCTAACCTCTCCCTGAGATTTTATCATTGCCTTTCTACTCAACGCATCGGCTATAACATTAGATTTCCCCGGATGATACTGGATATCACAATCATAGTCTTTCAATAGTTCCAGTCATCTTCTTTGTCTCATATTCAGCTCCTTCTGATTAAATAGATAAGTAAGACTTTTATGGTCTGATTTATTCTGAAACTTCTCCCCGTACAGATAATGTCTCTATATTTTGACAGCATGTACTACTGCCGCTAGTTCCAAATCATGGGTGGCATAGTTCTTCTTGTGTGTCTTCAGTTGTCTTAAGGCATAAGCAATTACTTGTTCTCCTTGCATAAGTACACATCCTAATCCTAGTCCTGACGCATCGGTGTACAAGATAAATGGTTGTCCTGGAATCGGGATGGTCAAGATTGGAGCTGATATCAATCTAGCCTTCAAGGTTTGGAAACTCTTCTGGTATTTATCCGTCCAAACATACTTCTCGCCCTTCTTAGTCAAACTGGTAAGAGGTACGGCAATTCGGGAATAGTTTTCCACAAATCGTCGATAATACCCAGCTAGACCCAAGAAACTTTTAATTTCTGTAATGCTCTTCGGTGCTTCCCACTTTACAATAGCCTCGATTTTGCTGGGATCCACTTTAATTCCAAAACAAAGGAGTTCGACACTTTTGGCCATACAATGCTTCATAGGGTGACATCTATATAGTAGCCTGATAGCTATTGTTATAAGCGAACTCAATCAGTGGTAACTTTTCATCCTATGATCCTTTAAAATCAATTACACATGCTCGAAGCATATCTTCTAGAATCTAAATTGTACGCTCTGACTGTCCATCTATCTGTGGATGGAATGCAGTACTAAACTTTAATGTTGTACCCATAGCCTTTTGCAATCCTTCCCAAAACTTTGAAGTAAATCGTGGATCTCTATCGGACACAATGCTTTCAGGTACACTGTGTAATCGCACAATGTTATCCACATACAACTTAGCTAACCTCTCCAGTGTATACTGAGGTCGTATAGGTATAAAGCGAGCTGTTTTAGTCAGGCGGTCTACAATCACCCAAACTGCGTCAACTACTCGAGAAGTCAATGGTAATCCTGTGATGAAGTCCGTAGTGATGCAGTCCCATTTCCATGTTGGTTCCAATAACGGTTGTAATAGTCTTGCCGGTCTTTGTCATTCAGCCTTTACTTTCTGACAATTTAGGCATTGAGACACGAACTTAGCTACATCTGCTTTCATTCCTCTCCACCAATATAATTTCTTTAGATCATGATACATTTTTGTACTTCCAGGATGTATCGAATAGATGGTGGTATGGGCTTCTTTCATTAATCGGTGTTTAATGTCCAAGCTTTCTGTTTTGGGTACACATATTCTTCCTTTATACTTCAGTACCTTTTCTTCGTCCAAGGTGAACTCAGGGTTAGTCCTATCTTTTTCGATGTCCTCTTGTACCGTTTTTAAGTAATGGTCTGATTTGATAGCTGTCTTTACTTCATCAACTATATCCGGTATAATCTTCAATGCGGCGAACATATTTGAAAACCGATGAATAAATCCTTAGTTGGCTGATCCATCTAGTGCATCTATCACAAACTGCTCATTACCGTGCTTGAATACCTTTCCGGTAGTACACATTGCAGCAGTTGTGCTAACCTCTCCCTGAGATTTTATCATTGCCTTTCTACTCAATGCATCGGCTATAACATTAGCTTTCCCCGGATGATACTGGATATCACAATCATAGTCTTTCAATAGTTCCAGCCATCTTCTTTGTCTCATATTCAGCTCCTTCTGATTAAATAGATAAGTAAGACTTTTATGGTCTGATTTATTCTGAAACTTCTCCCCGTACAGATAATGTCTCTATATTTTGACAGCATGTACTACTGCCGCTAGTTCCAAATCATGGGTGGCATAGTTCTTCTTGTGTGTCTTCAGTTGTCTTAAGGCATAAGCAATTACTTGTTCTCCTTGCATAAGTACACATCCTAATCCTAGTCCTGACACATCGGTGTACAAGATAAATGGTTGTCCTGGAATCGGGATGGTCAAGATTGGAGCTGATATCAATCTAGCCTTCAAGGTTTGGAAACTCTTCTGGCATTTATCCATCCAAACATACTTCTCGCCCTTCTTAGTCAAACTGGTAAGAGGTACGGTAATTCGGGAATAGTCTTCCACAAATCGTCGATAATACCCAGCTAGACCCAAGAAACTTCTAATTTCTGTAATGCTCTTCGGTGCTTCCCACTTTACAATAGCCTCGATTTTGCTGGGATCCACTTTAATTCCTTCAGCGGATACTACATGGCCTAGAAATGCGACTTCATTTAGCCAAAACTCACACTTTGAAAATTTGGCGTAGAGCTTCTCCTTCCATAGTCGCTGTAGAGCGGCATTTAGATTCTTAATATGAGTTTCCTCGTCTTTGGAGTAGACCAATATATCATCAATGAATACAATAACCGAAGTATCCAACATGTCGTGGAAAACCCGGTTCATAAGTTCCATAAAGGTTGCTGGTGCATTTGTCAATCCAAAAGACATAACCAAGAATTCATAATGTCCATATCTGGTCCTGAATGCTGTCTTGGGAATATCACCGTCCTTAATCTTCAGCTGATGGTAGTCTGACCGAAGATCAATCTTGGAGAACACTTTGGCACCTTGCAACTGATCCAATAGGTCATCAATCTGAGGCAATGGATACCAATTCTTGATTGTCAGTTTATTCAGTTCTCGGTAGTCCATACACAAGGGAACGCTACCGTCCTTCTTCTTCATGAATAATACTGGTGCTCCCCATGGTGATATACCAGGGCGAATGTAACCCTTGTCCAGTAGTTATTGTAGTTGTACTTTCAATTCCTTCAGTTCGGTAGGAGCCATTCGATAAGGTGCTTTCGATACTGGTGCGGCTCCAAGTATAAGATCTATAACAAACTGTGTAGCTCGGTCGGGTGGTAATCCTGGTGGTTCTTCAGGAAATACGTCTGGAAAGTCACGCACGACATCAATATCTTCCATTCGTGGTGCTTCCTTGGTAAGGTCGACCATAGATACTAAATACCCGACTGCCCCTTTCTCAAGGCACTTCTTAGCCTTTAGCACAGAGAGTATGAGCTTTCGTTTACGGGGAAGTTTGGTTCCCAAAAAACTGAACTCTACTCCTTCCTTGTCTTTAAATGTCAGCTTCTTTTCGGCACACAATAGGTTTGCAGAATGTCGAACTAACCAGTCCATTCCCCAGATGACGTCAAAGTCTACCATCTCAAGTTGGATCAAGGTTGCATCCAAGGTCTTTTCATCAATAAGAACTAGACATGGTCCATAATCTTTTTCTAACTCCACTTCTAATCCCATAGGTGATCGTACAAGTAATTTGCAGTCTAAGGATTTAAGGGGTAGATTTAACTTCTTTCCAAATGTCACAGATATAAAGGAATGAGTAGCTCCTGAATCAAAGAGTACTCTGGCGGGAATGCCATTAATAGGTACAATACCTATGATTTGTTTTGTTTTAGTCTACATGCTCATACAATGTAATACAACTAACTAAAAATTTAAGTCAGACCTGTGACCACATCAGGTGATGCGGCAGCATCCTCATATGTAACCGCGTAAACTCGTCCTTGATGTAGCTGCTTCTTGGGCTTAGGACATTCCCTTGCCATATGCCCCACTTGGTTGCAGTTAAAACATTTTATCCCTTCAATAATTGGCTTTTGTTTCTGTTGAGCTACTGGAGTAGTCTTGGTTGCAGTGGTAAAGCCTTGAGCATGGAAGGGTTTGAATGTCTTGTTATTCCCTCTGTTATAAGAATTTCCAGCTGGCCTTTTTATACCTCTGTTTTGCATGAAATAACTCTCCTTCTGGCTCGATTCTATAACTCGAGCAATTTGTTCCACTTCATTATAGATTTTCTTTTCATGTCCCAGAACGTGCTCACGGATGCTTCCCCTAAGTCCCATGATGAACCTTCGGGTCTTTGTGTTTTCCTCTTGCATACTAGTGGGTGCAAAGAAGAACAGTTCTTCATAATGCTATTGATACGCATCCACGGTCATCTGCCCCTGTTATAAACTCAGGAACTCTCTTTCCATAGAATCTCTGAAACTTCTGGGAATGTACTTCTCAAAGAATGCATCTTTATAAATATCCCAAGTCAGTTGGGCGTGCTTTGTTAATAAATAAGCCCGGGTAGACCTCTACCAATGGTGTGCATCTCCTTTCAGCATAAAGGTGGCACACAACACTTTTTCTTCTTCATTTAGTGTCATCATCATAAAATTTCTTTCCATTTCATCAACGCAGTGTGCCGGCCATAAAGGGTCTTCTGGCTTGCCATTAAATTCTCTGGCCTTTAGTTTTAAAAAATGCTCCACCAGTCTAGAGTGGTCTAGTGGCTGCGGGACATACGCTCCATACATAGGTGGTTGGTAATGATATCCACCTTGAGCTATCTCAGGATTTTGTACTTGAGCCTGCATGATAGGAGTCTGAGGTGCGTGGGGTACTGTGTTACTTTCCCCTGGTGTTGTGTTTGCCTGTCCTGCTGGCATTGGAGGTGTCTGTGCAGCTGGAGGAGTTATGCCTATGGCAGCTTGTATAGTGGCTTGTGCCTGTTACATTTGCTATAGCTGTTGGGCCAAGTTCATTATGACTGTGGCCAAGTCTGTTGGTGGAGCTGGCAGATTTGTAGGATTTGTCTACCCATTTATGACAGACGGTGCCGTGTTCGTGTTCCCCTGTGTTTTCGGGTGTGTCTAGCTATTCTCCCCCACAGGTGGTGGTGGTGGAATAGAGTTACGGCTCTGTCTGGTTACTCTGCGTCCCGCCATTAATTAATCTGATAGTGGGATTGCCTGAAAATCATTGAACACGAGAGACAATCATTAAATACTTCATTCTCATATTTTAAAACACTAACAAATGCAAATTTCAAATTTTTCAGATCATTCTGTCGAAAATGCTGTATTTTTACTATAGGGTCGATGGTGGGGGTCGATGGGTGTCCGACCCTTAGTATGCGACCCTGGGAAATCACCCATTCTTCCCGAGAGCCGGGGGCCGATGGGGGGGGGGGGGTCGGAGGATGTCCGCCCCGATCCGTTGGTGGTTTGCACTCCTTGTTTCGTCGTCTACACCTCCGCTACAGGTATGTCTTCTACCTTTTCATGTTTTTAGGTTTCTTTACCTAGGTTTTTGCTCGTATATCTAGTATTTTTCAAATTAAACTTTTTTCAACCATAAAAATTTGATTTTTATTGGGGGCTTTTATTGTTGGTGACTCGAGGAACAAAAGCCCTCAAAAATATTTGAGTTTCATCGGTTGGTTATCGAGAAACTCGAAATTTACTCTTTTTGCCCTAATTTTGTCGAGATTTCGAATTTCTTGAAATTTCTTCCAATTCAATCTCATTAGTTGAAATTTCTGACTGTATGAGTCTCACAGGATAGTTTAAGATCTATGTAAGTCCTCCTGCCCATGTATATGGGTGAAAAGTGAGGCTTTTGACCAATTTACGTTGTTATTATGTCAAAATTTTGGGTTTTTCATCTCCACTAAGCCATTATTTGTTTTTCTTTCTTATTTGCAGATACCATGGCTCGTACCAAGGTACCTAGTGTTTGCGACCGTCTTCGCTTCCGTTCCACTGAAGTCGAGACTCAGTATGCCCGCTACGCTCGCAAGAAAGTAAAGGGAGGTCGCAAAGTGGACTTGGCTAGCTTGGCCTTGTTCAATGTGGAGGGGGCTTTTGGCGATATGGGGTGGCTCCCTGTCATCACCTATGACGCCTATACCTGTCCTAACCTGGTACGCCAGTTCTACTGTAATCTCCAGGTGGTGGGAGATTACAATGATGTTGAGAGAGGTGGTGAGCTTCGGATCACCAGCTATGTCAAGGGGGTTGATGTTTCATTCGATTATCGGCAGCTGGCCGACTTGTTGGGCATTTCCTATGATGGCCCCCTGGTATTCTGTGCCCCTGGAGAGCCCTAGTTCTTTTCTTTACAGATGAGGGCTGAGATCGATCGTCAGCTCATTAAACCTGATCGCTGGGAGATGAAAGCGAGTTATCTGTGTTCAGATCCACGGGTATGCTGCAAGATCATTCAGCATAACCTGATACCGCAGAGTGGTCATTACGAGAGGGTCTCCCAGTTGACCCAGTATCTGTTGTACTGCATATGCACTAGGCAACCCGTCTGCCTTCCCTATATCATCATGCGGACGATGATCAGTGCCACGTTGTCTAGTCACACTGGCAACCTTCCTTATGGACGCTTGATCACTACCTTGCTTACCCGCCTAGGGGTTGATTTGTTGGTTGAGAAGATTCAGGAGAAGTCCTTCTCATCGCCTCTAGATTGGGAGGCTATTTTCAAGATGGGCATGCGGGATGCCCAGGTCAGCGATGAGGAGAGGAACGCGATGGTGCGCCCTCGCACTCGAGTGGAGATGGCTGACGCTGAGGCAGCAGCAGCAGCCACTGGAGCAGGGGTTCATGGGGATGATGACGATCGGCTATACATGGATGTAGATGCCATACCTCCTCCATCACCTACTCATGCTACAGGAGCTGGTCCGTCTTCTTCAGCTGGTCCTTCGCATGCAGCTGGTCCTTCATATGCTCCCTCTGATGACATGATGGGGATATTGCATGAGATACGAGAGACTCAGCGTATGTCTGACTTGAGAATGGGAGAGCTTCTAGAGGCTCAGCGCTTGTCCGATCAGTGGGTGGGAGAGCATCTGGTTGCTCAGCGCGTGTCAGACCAGCGGGTGGGAGAGCTTCTAGCTGCTCAGCACATGACTGACCAGCAGATGGGAGAGCCTAGGGATGCTCAGCGTGTGAATGACCAGCGGGTGGCTGATCTCACAGCTAGTCTCCAGACGATCCATACTCAGATAGCTTGGTTGACTAGAGTCTACGCTCAGGACTATGATAGAGACCGTGAGGCACCGCCTCCCCCATCACCTCCAGCTTCTTGATGTATTTCTTTTATCTTTCCTTGTACTTCAGAGTAACTGTCCGGATTGTAGACTGTACTCTGCTTTAGTCATGTAGATATAAACATTTGTTCTTCCTTGGTTGTATATAAATTTGTTTCTCATTTAATAGATGCATTATTCTCTTTTAGTTTTTGTCTCAAACAACACAGATGCTTATGGTGTGTTATTATTACATCTTTTAAATTTTTATCCTATCTCAGTTCACGACCTTTTGTGGAAGTATACCGGTTTCACAGACAGGGCTTGAGATGCTCTGATACCAAGTTGTCACACCTCAATTCTGTACCATTCAGAACGGTGTGATGAACCGCTAATAAACCAAGGTTTCTAATAGGTTGTGTACATTAAAAATAAAATCATACACACCCACAACCATAATCAGAATAGTACATAATAGCGGAAGTCTTATAGTAAATGAACTGAGAACTCTAATTGTGATAATCATAAATAAAGTATCAATTTATGTTGTATCAACTAAGACATAAGTAATAAAACATCAATTACATTTCCTTAATGAATTCAAATGAAAAATCTAATCGAATACACATGAGTTGCACTCGCATGAGGAGTCATGCGTATCCACTAAGTCTTCGGCTTCCATTGCAGCAACACGCGAGTACACCGGAGCACTCATATAATCTTCGACAGTGGTACCTGCATCATCAACTAAAAATATTCGACGTCGAGAGGTTGAGCACACATCATGTCTCAGAGAGCAAACAAAACAATGCAATAAACATATGCATGCATTCAAATCATATCTTTGGTCTGGAAAATAAGTTTGCAATGCGCTATAGAACGGATAGGTGACCGCCGCACCTCTATAGACGAGTGTGTGAAGCCGTCCAAAGGTAACGTTTATTGTCATCCCACATGTACCCTACCATGGAATAGAGATAGAGCTAAAGTGCTGAGGCCCGCCCTGTGACACTTCCCCTGATACTCTACCCATGCCAATACATAAGCCCCTGCTGGCGAGGGCTTGCAAACTGGGCTCGCAACTAACCAATCCTAATGTCAATCAGTGTATCCAAGCCCTCACCCCAGCATCCCTCAATACGTCCATAGAGATAGGGCTAAGGCCCCCCGGCAGAGTGAGAGACTACACGGTCTGAGACCACCTCCCCTCATACCCTACGACATAATAGTTCTGCTAAGGTAATGGCGATACGACGATGTCAGTGGACAAGACTTGAGTTAGAGATAGAGCTAGAGTGTTGAGGCCCGGCCTATGACACCCCCTGTCACACCTCAATTTTGCACTATTCAGAATGGTGTGATGAACCGCTAACAAACAAATGGTTCAACCAGGATCTCGAGTAGGCTATATCCGTGTTATCTGAACTCCATACATCCACATAAATAATCAGAGTAAATATATAATAGCGGAAGTCTTATAGTAAAATGAACTGAGAATCTACTGTGATATTAATAATTAAATAGCAAATTATTCTGTATCAACTGAGACATAAGTAAATATCAAATACAAGTCTTTAATAAATCCAAATAAAGAAAACTAGAAAATATCTAATCGAATACACATGAGTTGCACTCGCAAGAGGAGTCATGTGTATCTACTTCAGCTTCAACCTCCATTGCTGCTACGTTCTCGTACACTGGAGTATTTACATAGTCTTCAACTGTGAAACCTTCATCATCAACTAAAATATTTGATGTCGAGGGGTGAGCACACATCACGGCTCAGTGAGTAGACAAAACAATGCAACAATACATATGCATGCAATCAATTCATATCTTTGGTCTGGTTTAAAGTTTGAAACACGCAATAGAAAAGTTTAGGTAGTCAAAGGTCGCGTTTATTGACCCCGCCTCTATACACAAGTGTGTGACGCTGCCCGAAGGTAATGTTTATTGTCGACTCACAAGCACCCAATCATGAACATTATATAACAAATGTTAACGTTTATTGCTATATAGTGCCATACCAACACGTAAGCCCCTGTTGGCGAGGGCTGTAAACTGGGCTCGCAACTAACCAATCTTAATGCCAAACTGTGTATCCAAGGCCTCTCCCCAGCATCCCTCAGAATGTCCATAGAGATAGAGCTAAGGCCCCTCGATAGAGTCAAAGACTACAAGGACCGAGACCACCTCCCCTGATACTCTATGACATAATAGTTCTGCTAAAGTAATGGCGATACAACAATGCTAATGCACAAGACTTGAGTTAGAGATAGAGCTAAAGTGCTGAGACCCGCCAAAGGTTAACGTTTATTGACGTCCTCATCACACCTCTCCTGATACTCGCTCGCATTAAGTACACTAACCACACACATACAATCACATGCCTATTCCTATCATCATCATCATCATCATGTTATAAACAATAAAATAAATATGCATGAACAAATAATAGAAATATTGGATGACATGTTGTATGCACATTACAAACATCTTCGCATAGAATCAAGCATGGCATTGGACTCAAGAAAATAGAAAACAATTTGTTATTAACCAATTAGTTTAGAGTTCTGTTTCCTTACCTTAGCTTGCTAATAGATACTCTTCCAAGCTTTAGAATCACCTTTTATACTGTTATTGTATTGCTAGAAGACCTAACAAAGTCGATAGAATTTAATTAGAATTAATTCTGAATTTAAAAACCATTCTATTAACTGAGGCTCGGAGGTAGGGTCGGAGTCATGATCGACCCTGGGTGCGACCCTCCCCAAACTCTGAACTTCCCGAACACTGAGGGTCGATAGTTAGGATCACCTAGGGTCGGATGGTCATTGACCCTCGGTGCGACCCTCGGTGTACTTTGGTCGATTTCCCTCTTTTAGTCCATTCTTCGTGCTTGGGATCCTATGGCTTGCTCCTACATTCCATTCTACATTCATTCCATAGTCTGAAACCATGAATCATCCACCTAAAATAGCTTTCATACATTCTCCTATGGTTTCCCATGAAAACCTAACCATAGGCTGATGGTTTGGGTTTCTCCGAGATCACTTTCTCATCAATATCTAACCTAAGGTCTGTAAAAACTCATGGAATTAGTATCCATACCTGAGAAGAATACTCCTTCTCTGCAACTCTTCTATTTTGGCTAAATTCTCTTCCTTGCTTCTCTTCTTCCTCTTTTCCTTCTCTTCTTTTTTCTCTCAATTCAATTAGGGTTGTGAAAGGGGTGAAAGAGGCTTAGGGACGTCCTTTAAGTAGAGTAGGAACATCCTAAAATAAGTCCCTTTGAGATTAGGAAATAATCCAAATAAAAAATTAGGAAATTTCCTAATTTCAGTTTCGAAGGAAACTGAGGGTCGATGGGAGGGTCGATGATCCCGTCCACCCTAGGTTTCCAATGAGTCCGACCCTCCCTTTAAAGCTGAGGGTCTGACTTTCTATTTTGGGGGGATCCGACCCTACTTGGCTGGGTATGCGACCCTCCCCTTAAATTAAGTGTTTTTGGGTCGATTTGATACCTGGGATCTCGATCTCCTTCACGCCCTTGGTCCATTTGACTCGACCATGATAGGTAAACCTGGTTCAAGGCGGTAAGACCGGGTTAGATTGACACGGGTCTTACAACTCCCCCCTACTTATAAAAATTTTGTCCTCAAAATTGTACGTACCTTCTGAATCAAATAAGTAAGGGTATTGCTTTCGCATAGCATTTTCTTCTTCCCATGTAATTTCTTTCATGTCTCTACTTTTCCATGTGACCTTAACATAATAGATATCTCGATTGCATAGACGTTGAATCTTTTGGCTGGTGATTTCTGTTGGTGTTACTTCAAATGTCAAATCATCAATCAAATCTGGTAAATCTACTGTCAACACGTGCGTTGGATCCTTGACATACTTCTTCAATAGGGAAATGTGAAATACGTCATGCACACTCAACATAGATGGTGGTAGTGCTAACTGATAAGCCACCTTACCACGCTTAGCTAGAATTTCATACGGCCCGACATATCTTGGACTTAGCTTCCCTTTCTGTCCGAAACTTTTCAATCCTCGCATAGGCGATACTTTCAAGAACACTTTATCACCCACGGCGAACTCCAGATCTCTGCATCGAGTATCTGCATATTGCTTCTAACGGTTTTGAGCTGTTCTTACTCTTTCCTTGATAATGTCGACCACTCGACAAGTCTCTTCAACAAATTTTGGCCCAACAATACTACGTTTTACAACTTCATTCCAAAACAAAGGAGTTCGACACTTCCTGCCATATAGTGCTTCATAAGGTGACATCTGTATAGTAGCTTGATAGCTATTATTATAAGCGAACTCGATCAATGGTAACTTTTCATCCCATGATCCTTTGAAATCAATTACACATGCTTGTAGCATATCTTCTAGAATCTGAATTGTACGCTCTGACCGGTCCATCCGTCCGTGGGTGGAATGCGTCTTGAACTTCAACGCTATACCCATAGCTTTTTGCAATCCTTCCCAAAACTTGGAAGTAAATCGTGGATCTCTATCGGACACAATGCTTTACGGAACACCATGTAACCGAACAATATTATCCACATACGGCTTTGCTAACCTTTCCGGTGTATACCGAGGTCGTATAGGTATGAAGCGAGCTATTTTAGTCGACGGTCCACAATCACCCAAACTGCGTCAACTACTCGAGAAGTCGGTGGTAGTCCCATGACGAAGTCCATAGTCATGCAGTCCCATTTCCATGCTGGTTCCGGTAATGGTCGTAACGGTCCGGGCGGGTCTTTGTCGTTCAGCTTTTACTTTCTGACAATTTAGGCATTGAGACACGAACTTGGCTACATCTGCTTTCATTCCTCTCCACCAATATAGTTTCTTTAGGTCATGATATATTTTTGTACTTCCAGGATGTATCGAATAGATGGTGGTATGGGCTTCTTTCATCTGTCGGTGTCTAATGTCCATACTTTCTCTTGTACACATATTCTTCCTTTGTATTTCAGTACTTTCTCTTCGTCCAAGGTGAACTCGGGATTAGTCCTACCTTTCTCGATATCTTCTTGTACTGTTCTCGAGATAAGTCTTTCCGGTTCAGGTTCTCGGGGGGGATTTGATAGCCCCCTTTGTGAGGCACTTCATCCAGTTACGGGGGATCAAACAAAAGGGTGATAATCTAGTCAATGACCAACCAGGAACATCTGTTTGAAAACTGACCATATGGTTATATCCTCCAAACCAACAAAATAAAACCCGAAACAAACCCTTGGTTGGCTGACTCATCCGTTGTGTCTATCATATATTTCTCATTGTCATGATTGAATACCATTCCGATAGTACACATTGCTGCAGTTGTGCTAACCTCTCCTTGCGATTTTATCATTTCCTTTCTGCTTAACGCATCCACTACTACGTTCACTTTTCCCAGATGATACTGGATATCACAATCATAGTCTTTCAATAGTTCCAGCCATCTTCTTTGTCTCATATTCAACTCCTTCTGATTAAATAAATAAGTAAGACTTTTATGGTCTGACTTAATCTGAAATTTCTCTCCGTATAGATAATGTCTTCATATCTTGACAGCATGTACTACTGTCGCTAACTCCAAATCATGGGTGGGGTAATTTTTCTCATGTATATTCAATTGTCTCGAGGCATAAGCAATTACTTGCTCTCCTTGCATAAGCACACATCCTAGTCCCAGTCCCGACGCATCAGTGTATAAAGTAAATGTCTATCCTAGAACGAAAATAGTCAAAATTGGAGCGGATATCATTCTGGTCTTCAATGTTTGGAAGCTCTTCTCACATTTATCCGTCCACACAAACTTTTCACCTTTCTTAGTTAAACTGGTGAGAGGTACAGTAATCTGGGAATAGTCTTCTACGAATCTCCAATAATAACCAGCGAGACCCAGAAAACTTTTAATTTCTGAAACGCTCTTTGGTGCTTCCCACTTTACAATAGCCTCGATCTTACTGAGGTCCACTTTGATTCCTTCAGCAGATACTACATGGCCTAAGAAGGCGACTTCACTTAGCCAAAACTCACACTTTGAAAATTTGGCATATAGCTTCTCTTTCCTTAAACGCTGTAGGGCGGCGTTTAGGTTCTTGCTATGAGTTTCTTCGTCCTTGGAGTATACCAATATATCATCAATAAATACTATAACCGACGTATCCAACATATCATGAAAAACTCGGTTCATTAGTTGCATAAAAGTTGCTGGTGCGTTTGTTAATCCAAAAGACATGACCAAAAACTCATAATGTCCATATCTGGTCCTGAAAGCTGTCTTCGGAATGTCACCCTCTTTAATCTTCAACTGATGATAGCTTGATCAAAGATCAATCTTAGAAAATACCTTTGCTCCTTGCAACTGATCGAACAAGTCATCGATCCGAGGTAGTGGATATCGATTCTTGATTGTCAGTTTATTCAACTCCCGATAGTCGATGCATAATCGAACGCTACCATCCTTCTTCTTCACGAATAACACCGGTGCTCCCCATGGTGATATACTGGGTCGAATATAACCCTTATCCAGTAGTTCCTGTAGTTGCACTTTCAGTTCCTTCAGTTCTGTAGGAGCCATTCTGTAAGGTGCTTTTGATACTGGTGCAGCTCCAGGTACAAGGTCTATCACAAACTCTGTGGCTCGGTCGGGTGGTAATCCTGGTAGTTCCTCTGGAAATACGTCGGGATAGTCCCGCACGACATCAATATCTTCCATTTATGGTGCTTCCTTGGTTAGGTCGACCACTGATACTAGATACCCGACTGCCCCCTTCTCAAGGCACTTCTTAGCCTTTAGTGCTGAGAGTATGAGCTTGCGTCTACGGGGAAGTTTGGTTCCCGAAAAACTAAATTCTGCTCCTTCTTTGTCTTTAAATGTTAGCTTCTTTTCGGCGCATAATAGGTTTGCAGAATGCCGAGCTAACCAGTCCATTCCCAAGATAACGTCAAAGTTTGCCATCTCAAGTTGTATCAAGGTTGCATCTAAGGTTTTCTCGCCAATGAGAACTGGACATGGTCCATAGCCCTTCTCTAATTCCACTTCTAACCCCATCGGTGACCGTACAAGTAATTTGTAGTCTAATGTTTTGATGGGTAAGTTTATCCTCTTTCCGAATGACACAGATATAAATGAATGAGTAGCTCCTGAATCAAAGAGTACTCTGGAGGGTACGCCATTTATAGGTATGATACCTGTGATTTATTTTACTTAGTCTACATGCTCCTACAATGTAATTACAACTTTAAAAAGTTTCAGTCATACCTGTGACCACATCGGGTGATGCGGCTGCATCCTCGGATGTAACAGCATATACCCGTCCCTGATGGAACTGCTTCTTAGGCTTAGGGCACTCCCTTGCCATATGTCCCGGTTGGTTGCAGTTAAAACACTTTGGGCCTTCAGAATTTGACTTTGGCTGATGTTGAGCTACTGGAGTAGTCCTGGGTGCAATAGTAAAGCCCTGAGCACGGAAGGGTTTAAATGTCTTGTTGTTCCCTACGTTGTAAGTATTTCCAGCTGGCCTTTTGATACCCCGGTTCTGTGTGAAATAACTCTCCTTCTGGCTCGATTCAATAACCCGATCTATTTGGACAGCTTCATTATAAATCTTCTTTTCTAAGCCCAGTACATGTTCTCTGATGCTTGCCCTGAGTCTCATGACAAACCTATGGGTTTTGGTGTCCTCTTCTTGCATACTAAGTGGTGCAAAGAAAAACAGCTCCTCATAACGCTGTTAATATGCATCCACTAACATCTATCCCTGATATAGACTCAGGAACTCCTTCTCCATAGAATCTCTGAAATTTCGTGGAAAATATTTCTCAAAGAAAGCTTCTTTATAAACAGCCCAAGTCAGTTGGGCGTGCTTAGTCAGTAAGTAAGCCCTAGCTGATTTCCACCAATGATGTGCGTCACCCTTTAGCATGAAGGTGACACATAATACTTTTTCTTCCTCTGTAATAGTCATCATGAGGAAATTTCTCTCCATCTCGTCTATCCAGTGTGCTGGCCATAATGGATCAGACAGTTTGTCGTTAAATTCCCTGGGCTTCATCTTCAAAAATCTCTCAACCAGTCGAGAGGGATCCATCTGATTTTGGGGATATGCCCCAAACATGGGTGGTGGATACTGATAATTGACCTGAGCTGCTTCCGGACCAGGTACTAGAATTTGTGCAGCAGGTTGTTGAGGTGTCTGAGGTGCTGGGTGGTTACCCATCGGTGCCGCACTGGCTTGTCCCGTCTGGATGGGTGTAGCATGAGCAGCCTGGAACATGATTCCCATTGCAACCTGCATTTAAGCCTGTGCGTGTTGCATCTGTTGCAACTGCTGAGCTAGGCTCAATAACTACGATTGCTAGTTCCGGTGGTGGAGGTGGCAAATTTATAGGATTTGCCTAATCTGGATTTCTTGAGACATGTACATTCTCCTGGCTAGTTTCCTCCACAGGTGGTGGTGGTGGAACTGCATTTCGGCTCTGTCTGGTTACTCTTCTTCCAGACATATTTTTATTCTGAGATGGGTGGTGCCTGAAAATCATCCAAAATAAGTGAGAAATCATTGATATTCCATGTAGGCACGTTAACCGATGTAAACTTTTAAATTTCAATTCATTTTATAAAAAAATACAGTCTTTTCTAAGCAGGGTCGATGGTGAGGGTCGATGGTATGTCCGACCCTTAGTATCCGATCCTGGGAATAACCTGTTCTTCCCGAGAAATGAGGGTCGATGTGAGGGTCGATGGGTGTCCAACCCTCAGTTCCGACCCTTAGTTTTCTATCAGATTCCCGAGAGCCGAGGGTCGATGGGAGGGTCGATCCGAGGGTCGATGGTTCTGGTCAAATTGTCCGACCCTCAGACCAAAAATCAGATTTTTAAGATCCGATTTTGAGTCATTTCTTATTATTTCCCTCCCGTTTCGACTCGTCTCTCCCCTCTGAGTTGCTACAGTGCCACTCCACTATTTTTGGTCGGTTTGAGTCCGGGTTTCGACGTCCACGTCATCCATACAGGTATGTTCTCCCATTTTCACCTGTTTCTAGGTTTTCTTTTCTAGGTTTTTACTCATTTAACTGGTATTCTTCAAATTAAACTTTTTCCAATCGTAAAAATTCGATTTTTATTGGGGGCTTTTGTTATTGGTGTCTCAAGGAACGAAAGCCCTCAAAATTTTTTGAGTTTCATCGGTTGGTTATTGAGAAACTTGGATTTTTGCTCGTTTGCCCTAATTTGTCGAAATTTTTCAATTTCTTCAAATTTCTTCAAATTGGTCTTCGTTAGTTCCAATTTCCTACTGTGTGAGTGTCGTAGGCTATGTTGGAACCTTCGTAAGTCCTCCTGCCTGCGTGTACGGGTGAAAAGTGAGGCTTTTGGCCAATTTATGTCGTTAAAATGTTAAATTTCAGATTTTTTTCCTATTAACTCTCGTCTCCCTTTTTCTTTCTTATCTGCAGATACCATGGCTCATACCAAGATACCTAGAGTTCGTGATCTGCTTCGCTTCCGCTCCAATGAAGCCGAGGCACAGTATGCCGACTATGCTCGTAAGAAAGTGGAGGGTGGTCGTATGGTGAACTTGGATGAGCTAGCCTTGTTCAACGTAGAGAGAGCATTTGGTGATATGGGGTGGCTCCCTGTCATCACTTACGACTCGTGCACATGTCCGGATTTGGTGCGTTAGTTCTATTGTAATCTCCAGGTGGTGGGGAATTATAATGACGTTGAGCGTGGTCAAGAGTTGCACATCACCAGCTATGTTAAAGGGGTACACATTTCATTTGACTATCAGCAACTGGCCGATCTGCTGGGCATTCCTTATGATGGCCCCATGGTGTACTGTGCGCCTGAGAGCCCCGATTTGTTTCCATGGTGATGAGGGCGAGATCGACAATCAGCCTACTACGACCTGATCGCCGGCAGATGAGAGCCTGTTACATGCGTCCAGCTCCACGGGTCTTCTGCAAGATTATCCAGCATAATCTGATTCCGCAGAGTGGGCACCATAAGAGGGTTTCTCAGCTGATCCAGTTTCTAAAATATAGTATCTACACCAGACAGCCAGTCTGCCTTCCCTACATCATCATGCAGACCATGATTAGTGCTATATTGTCCGATCATAGGGGTAATCTACCCTATGGACGCATGATTACTGTTCTTCTGACCCGCCTGGGGGTTGACTTGGTGGATGAGAAGATTCAGGAGAAGACCTTCTCGTCGCCTCTAGATTGGGAGGCTATCTGCAAGATGGGCATGCAGGATGCCCAAGTCAGTGATGAGGAGAGGAACGAGATGGTACGCCCTCACACTCGCATTGAGATGGCTGACGCTGAGGTCGCTGCTGCCGCTGCTAGAGCTCATGTGGATCCTGTCAATGATGACGACCGTATGTATATGGATGTCGACTCGATACCACCACCTTCACCTACGCATGCGGCTGGAGTTGGTACTTCTTCTGCGGCGGATCCTGTACCTGAGACTGGTCCTTCTCATGCGGCTGGTCCTTCACGCTCACCTTCTGATATGATGGAGATGTTGCAGGAGATCCGGGAGGCTCAACGCAGATCTGATCTGAGGATAGAGGAGTTGCTAGACGCTCAGCGTGTGAGAGTGGATGAGCTGCTAGCCGCCCAGCGCATATCAGACACACGGATGGGAGAGCTCGTGGAGGTTCAGCGTACGACTGATAGGAGAGTAGCCGATCTTGCGACTAGTCTACAGACGACCCAGACTCAGATAGCCTGGTTGACTAGAGTCTATGCCGAGGACTATGATAGAGACCGTGAGGCCCCGCCTCCTCCTTCACCTCCAGCTTCTTGATTGTACTTTATTTTCCTTGTACTACAGAGTAACTGTCTGGGTTGTGGACTGTACTCTGCTTTAATTATGTATAAACGTTTGTTTCTCTCTCATTGAATGTAAAATTATTTCCCCTTTAATAGATGCATTATTCTCTTTTTAAATTTGGTCTCAACCATCACTTGTGCTTACAGTGTGTTAATATTACTGTTTTTACTTTTATCCTATCTCAGTTCACAATTATCTCGAATGTATGTTAGTTCAGCGGACAAGGCCTGAGATGCTCTGATACCAAGTTGTCACACCCCAATTCCGTACTATTAAGAATGGTGTGATGAACAGCTAACAAACCAACGGTTCAACCAGGATCTCGAGTAGGCTATATCCGTGTTATCTGAACTCCATACATCCACATAAATAATCAGATTAAATATATAATAGCGAAAGTCTTATAGTAAAACGAACTGAGAATCTACTGTGATATTAATAATTAAATAGAAAATTATTCTGTATCAACTGAGACATAAGTAAATATCAAATACAAGTCTTTAATAAATCCAAATAAAGAAAATTAGAAAATATCTAATCGAATACACATGAGTTGCACTCGCAAGAGGAGTCATGTGTATCTACTTCAGCTTCAACCTCCATTGCTGCTACGTTCCCGTACACTGGAGCATTTACATAGTCTTCAACTGTGAAACCTGCATCATCAACTAAAATATTCGACGTCGAGGGGTGAGCACACATCACGGCTCAGTGAGTAGACAAAACAATGCAACAGTACATATGCATGCAATCAATTCATATCTTAGGTCTGGTTTAAAGTTTGCAATATGCAATAGAAAGGTTTAGGTAGTCAAAGGTCACGTTTATTGACCCTGCCTCTATACACAAGTGTGTGACGCCACCCGAAGGTAACTTTTATCGTCGACTCACAAGCACCCAATCATGAACATTATATAACAAAGGTTAACATTTATTGCTATATAGTGCCATACCAACACGTAAGCCCCTGTTGGCGAGGGCTGCAAACTGGGCTCGCAACTAACCAATCCTAATGCCAAACAGTGTATCCAAGGCCTCACCCCAGCATCCCTCAGAATGTCCATAGAGATAGAGCTAAGGCCCCCCAATAGAGTCAGAGACTACAAGGACCGAGACCACCTCCCCTGATACTCTATGACATAATAGTTCTGCTAAAGTAATGGCGATACGATGATGCTAATGCACAACACTTGAGTTAGAGATAGAGCTAAAGTGCTGAGACCCGCCAAAGGTTAACGTTTATTGACGTCCTCATCACACCTCCCCTGATACTCGCTCGCATCAAGTACACTAACCACACACATACAATCACATGCATATTCCTATCATCATCATCATCATCATGTTATAAACAATAAAATAAATATGCATGAACAAATAATAGAAATATTGGATGACATGTTGTATGCACATTACAAACATCTTCGCATAGAATCAAGCATGGCATTGGACTCAAGAAAATAGAAAATAGTTTGTTACTAACCAATTAGTTTAGAGTTCTGTTTCCTCACCTTAGCTTGCTAATAGATACTCTTCCAAGCTTTAGAATCACCTTTATATTGTTATTGTATTGCTAGAAGACCTAACAAAGTCGATAGAATTTAATTAAAATTAATTCTGAATTTAAAAACCATTCTGTTAACTGAGGGTCGGAGGTAGGGTCGGAGTCATGATCGACCCTGGGTGCGACCCTCCCCAAACTCTGAACTTCCCGAACACTGAGGGTCGATAGTTAGGATCACCTAGGGTCGGATGGTCATCGACCCTCGGTGTGACCCTCGGTGTACTTTGGTCGATTTCCCTCTTTTAGTCCATTCTTCGTGCTTGGGATCCTATGGCTTGCTCCTGCATTCCATTCTACATTCATTCCATGGTCTGAAATCATGAATCATCCACCTAAAATAGCTTTCATACATTCTCCTATGGTTTCCCATGAAAACCTAACCATGGGCTGATGGTTTGGGTTAATCCGAGATCACTTTCTCATCAATATATAACCTAAGGTCCGTAGAAACTTATGGAATTAGTATCCATACCTGAGAAGAATACTCCTTCTCTGCAACTCTTCTCTTTTGACTAAATTCTCTTCCTAGCTTCTCTTTTTCCTCTTTTCCTTCTCTTCTCTTTCTCTCAATTCAATTAGAGTTGTGAAAGGAGTGAAAGAGGCGTAGGGACGTCCTTTAAGTAGAGTAGGAACATCCTAAAATAAGTCCTTTTGAGATTAGGAAAGAATCCAAATCGAAAATTAGGAAATTTCCTAATTTCAGTTTCGGAGGCAACTGAGGGTCGATGGGAGGGTCGATGATCCCGTCGACCCTAGGTTTCTAATGAGTCCGACCCTCCCTTCAAAGCTGAGTGTCTAACTTTCTATTTTGGGGGATCCGACCCTACTTGGCTGGGTATGCGACCCTCCCCTTAAATTAATTGTTTTTGGGTCGATTTGATACCTGGGATCTCGATCTCCTTCACGCCCTTGGTCCATTTGACTCGACCATGATAGGTAAACCTGGTTCAAGGTGGTAAGACCGGGTTAGATTGACACAGGTCTTACACCCCTCCTAATACTCGCACGCATCAAGCACACCAACCACACACATACATTCACGTGCCTATTCCTATCTTCATCATCATCATCATGTTATAAATAATAATTTAAATATGCATGAACAGTAAAAATAGAAATATTGGATGACATGTTGAATGCACATAACAAGCATACACGCATAGAATCAATCATGGCATTGGACTCAAGAATAAAATAGTTTATTATTAACCAATTAGTTTAGGTCTTGTTCCCTCACATTTGCTTAATCGTAGATCCTCTCTTAAGCTTTAAGAATCAACTAAATATCACTATTATATCACTAGAAGACCTAATCAAGTCGATATAATTTAATTAGAATTAATTCTGATTTTAAAAAGTTTTCTGTTAACAGGGGGTCGATGCCAGGGTCGGAGGTTCCATCGACCCTGGGTGCTACCACCCAGATTCTGGACTTCTCGAACACTGGGAGTCGATTGTTAGGGTCTGGTAGGGTCAATTGGCCAACGACCCCCTGTGGGTTTAGTCAAATTTTCATCCTACAGTCCATTCCTTCGTGTTTGGGGTCCAATGGCTTGCTTCTATAATCCATTTCACACATGTTTTATGGTCTATAATCGTAGTTCATTCACCTGTATGGTTTTTATGATCTCCCCCATGGTTTTGCATGAAAACCTAACCATGGATGGATGATTTGGGTTTCTCCTAGATCATTCCCTCTTCACTATCTATTCTAAGGTCTGTAGAATTACATGGAGATAGTATCCATACCTGAGAATTAGGCTGGTTTCTCTGAAGCCTTCTCTTTGATCTTCTTCTCCACCTTCCTTATCTTTTCTTTCTCTTCTCCTTCTCTTCTCTTTCTCTCAATCCAATTAGGGTTCTAAAAAGAGTGAAAGAGGCTTAGGGATGTCCTATTTATAGAGTAGAAACTCCCAAAATAAGTCCCAATGAGATTAGGAAAGAATCCCATTGAAATTTGGAAAGTTCCTAATTCACGGTTTCTATCGGCAGATTGGGGGTTGATGAGGGGGTCGGAGATCCCGTCGACCCCTGGTTCTAAAATGTTCAACCCCCGGTTAAAAACTCAGGGTCTGACTTTTATAATGGGGGGGGGTCTGACCCTGCCTTGCTCGGTATGCGACCCTTCCCCTTATTTTAGTATTTTTGGGTCAATTTAATACCTGGGATCGCGATCTCCCTCACGCACTTGATCCATTTGGCTCGACCATGATGGGTAGGTGGATTGTAGGATATATTTTAACTTACGTAAGTCCTTATGCCCACTTGTATGGTGAGGAATGGGCTTCTATTTTAAATTTTTTCGGATTTTTATCCTATTAACTCCTTGTTTCCTTTCTCTTTCTTATTTTGCAGATACTATGGCCCATACCGAAGTTCCAAGATTGTGTGATCCACTTCGCTTTCGTTCGAATGAAGCTGAGGCACAGTATGCTGACTATGCCCATAAGAAAGTGGAAGGGGGTCGCATGGTGAACTTGGCTGAGCTAGCCTTGTTCAATGTGGAGGGAGCATTCGGTGATATGGGGTGGCTCCCTGTCATCACATACGACGCGTGCACATGTCCGGACTTGGTGCGCCGGTTCTATTGTAATCTCCGGTGGTGGGGGATTACAATGATGTCGAGCGTGGTCGGAGTTGCGCATCACTAGCTACGTCAAAGGGGTGCACATCTCCTTTGATTATCGGCAGCTGGCCGATCTGTTGGGCATTGCCTATGATGGCCCTATGGTGTACTTGTGCGCCGGGAGAGCCACGCTTGTTGAGATGGAGATGAGAGCCGAGATCGACAATCGGTTGCTCCATCCCGATAGATGGCGAGATGGGAGCTTGCTACTTGCATCCATCTCCACGAGTCTTCCGCAAGATTATCCAAGCATAATCTGATTCCGCAGAGTGGGCACTATGAGAGGGTGTCTCGGCCTGACCCAGTTCTTGATCTACAACATATGCACTCAACGGCCGGTCCGCCTTCCTTACATCATCATGCGGACGATGATCGGTGCCACATTGTCCGGTCATAGGGGTAATCTACCCTATGGACGAATGATTACAATGCTACTTGACCCGTTTGGGGGTGGATCTAGTAGGTGAGAAGATCCGAGGAGAAGACCTTCTCGTCGCCTCTAGATTGGGAGGCTATTTGCAAGATGGGGCTGCGAGATGCGAGAGGTTAGTGATGAGGAGAGGAACGCGATGGTGCGCCCTCACACTCGGGTTGAGTTGGCTGATGCTGAGGCTTGTGCTAGGGCTTGTGGGGATCCGGTCGACGATGATCGCTTATATATGGATGTCGATGCGATACCACCGCCATCACCTACGCATGCGGATCGGGCTGGTACTTCTGCTGCGGTGGCTTCGGTACCCGAGTCCAGTCCTTCTCATGATGCTGGTCCTTCACGCCCACCAGCTGATGGCGTGCTGAGTATGTTTCACGAGATTAGAGAGGCTCAGCGTGCATCGGATCTGAGGATAGGGGAGCTCCTAGACGCGCGATCGGAGGGTGGCTGATCTCACCTACTTGCCCGTGGCTGGTGCGGGCCACCCCGGGGACTATGACGAGATCGTGAGGCACCGCCTCCCCCGCCTCCCCCCGATTGCTTTCTCTTCTTGTAGAGCTCCAGGGTGGCTGATCTCACGGCCTAGTTTGCGGGCGACTCGGACCCGGGTGGCATGGTTGACTAGGGTCTATGCCGAGGACTATGACAGAGATCGTGAGGCACCGCCTCCTCCTTCGCCTCCGAGTAACTGTCCGGGTTGTGGACTGTACTCTGCTTTAGCGATGTATATACGTTTTGGTTCTCTTACTCATTGTATGTAACTGATTTTCCCTTTAATAGATGCATTATTCTCTTTTTAATTCGGTTTCAATCATTGTGTTTGTATTAAAGCTATTAATTTATCCTATCTCAGTTCACAATGGTCTTGAATGTGTGTCAGTGGGGCGGGCAAGGCCTGAGATGCTCTGATACCAAGTTGTCACACCCCAATTCCACACTGTTCAGAATGGTGTGATGAACCGCTAAAAAAACAACGGTTCAACCAGGATCTCTAATAGGCTATCCCCGCGCTATCCAAACTTTACACGCATCCACAATCATAATCAGAGTAATACACAATAGCGGAAAATTTATAAATAATATGAACTGAGAACTAAGATGATACCCATAAATAATAGCAAATTGTTCTGTGTTTAACTGAGACATAAATATTTAAATACCAAATACATGTCTTATAAATCCAATAAATAAACCTATAAAAATATCTAATCGAATACACACGAGTTGCACTTGCAAGAGGAGTCGTGTGTATCGTCTTCAGCTCCAACTTCCATAGCTGCCACATTTCCATACGCTGACGCGTTCATATAATCTTCGACTGTATAACCTGCATCATCAACTAAAAATATTCGACGTCGAGGGTTGAGCACACAACATGGCTCAGTGAGTAGCCAAAACAATGCAACAATACATATGCATGCAAAAATCAGTTTATATCTTTGGTCTTGGTTTATAGTTTGCAATGTGCAATAGAAAGGTTGGGTGGTCAAAGGTTAACGTTTATTGACACCGCCTCTATACACAGGGTGTGGAAGCCCGCCCGAAGGTTAACGTTTATCGTCATCCCCATCCACCCTACCATGACATTATACAACAAAGGTTAACGTTTATTGCTATATAATGCTATACCAACACGTAAGCCCCTGTTAGCGAGGGCTTGCAAACTGGGCTCGCTACTAACCAATCCTAATGCCAAACAGTGTATCCAAGGCCTCACCCCAGCATCCCTCAGAATGCCCATAGAGATAGAGCTAAGGCCCCCCGGTAGAGTCAGAGACTACAAGGACCGAGACCACCTCCCCTGATACTCTACGACATAATAGTTCCGCTAAGGTAATGGCGATACGACGATGTCAATGCACAAGACTTGAGTTAGAGATAGAGCTAAAGTGCCGAGACCCTTCCAAAGGTTAACGTTTATTGACGTTCTCATCACACCTCCCCGATACTCGCCGCATCAAGCACATCAACCACACACATACAATCACATGCCTATTCCTATCATCATCATCATCATCATGTTATAAACAATAAACTAAATATGCATGAACAAGTAATAGAAATATTGGATGGCATGCTGTATGCACATTACAAACTTATTCGCATAGAATCAAACATGGCATAGGACTCAAGAAATAGAAAACAGTTTATTATTAACCAATTTAGTTTGGGGTTAAGGTTCCTCACCTTAGCTTGCTAATAGATACTTTTCCAAGCTTTAAAATCACCTTTATAATGTTATTATATTGCTAGCAAACCTAACAAAGTCGATAGAATTTAATTAGAATTAATTCAGAATTTAAAAACCATTCTATCAACTGAGGGTCGATGCTAGGGTCGATGCTAGGGTCGATGGGTCTATCGACCCTCCCTCCATTCCCGAACTTCCCGAATGCCGAGGGTCGATGGTCGAAACACCTAGGGTCGGATGGTCTATCGACCCTCGGTGCGACCCTTGGTGCACTCCCGGTCCAATTTCCACTTTTAACCCATTCTTCGTGTTTGGGGTCCTATGGCTTGCTTCCTACATTCACTCAACATTCATTCCATGGTCTAGAACCATGTATAATCCATCTAGATAGCTTTCGTGCGTCCTCCTATGGTTTCCCATGAAAGCCTAACCATGGATGGATGGTTTGGGTTTCTTCGAAATCCTACACTCAACCATATCTAACCTAAGGTCTGTAGAAACTCATGGAATTAGTATCCATACCTGAGAAGATTACTTTTCTCTCGCAATTTCTTCTCCTTTTTGCTAAGCCTTCTTCCTAGCCTCTCTTCTTCCTCCTTTCCTTCTTCTCTCTTTCTCTCAATTCAATTAGGGTTGTGAAAGGAGTGAAAGTGGCTTAGGGACGTCCTTTAAATAGACTAGGAATGTCCTATAATAATCCCATTGAGATTTGGAAAGAATCCCAACCGAAAAATATCATGCCCTTGGTCCATTTGACTCGACCATGATGGGTAAACCTGGATCAAGGTGGTAAGATCGGGTTAAATTGACACGGGTCTTACAACTCCCCCCCAACTTATAAAAATCCGTCCGAACCTCTTCAATCCTCGCATAGGCGATACTTTCAAAAATACTTTTCGCCTACGGCGAACTCTAGATCTCTTCGTCGAGTATCCGCGCATTGCTTCCGACGGTTCTGAGCTACTCTTACTCTTTCCTTCATGATGTCGACCACTCGACAAATCTCTTCAACAAATTCTGGTCCAACAATACTACGTTCTCCAACTTCATTCCAAAACAAGGGAGTTCGACACTTCCCGCCATACAAGGCTTCATAAGGTGACATCCGTATAGTAGCCCGATAGCCGTTATTGTAAGCGAACTCGATCAATGGTAACTTTTCGTCCCATGATCCCTTGAAATCAATCACACATGCTCGTAGCATATCTTCTAAAATCTGAATTGTACGCTCCGACCGTCCGTCTCGTCTGCGGGTGGAATGCAAGTGCTGAACTTCAATGTTGTGCCCATGGCCTTTGCAGTCCTTCCCAAAATTTGGAAGTAAATCGTGGATCTCTATCGGACACAATGCTTTCTGGAACACCATGTAGCCGAACAATATTATCCACATACAGCTTTGCTAACCTTTCGAGTGTATATTGGGGTCAGTACGGTATGAAGCGAGCTGTTTTAGTCGACGGTCTACAATCACCCAAACTCGCGTCAACTACTCGAGGAGTCAGTGGTAGTCCCGTGACGAAGTCCATAGTGATGCAGTCCCATTTCCATGCTGGTTCCGGTAATGGTTGTAACGGTCCCGCGGGTCTTTGTCGTTCCGCCTTTACCTTCTGACAATTTAGGCATTGAGACACGAACTTGGCTACATCTGCCTTCATTCCCCTCCACCAATATAATTTCTTTAGATCATGATACATTTTTGTGCTTCCAGGATGTACCGAATAGATGGTGGTGTGGGCTTCCTTCATCAGTCGGTGTCTAATGTCCATATTTTCTGCTTCGGGTACACATATTCTTCCTTTGTATTTCAGTACCTTCTCGTCATCCAAGGTGAACTCGGGTTAGTCCTACCTTTCCCAATATCTTCTTGTACCGTTCTCGATAAGGATCTGCTTTGATAGCTGTCTTCACTTCATCCACTATATCCGGTATTATCTTCAATGCCGCGAACATATTTGAAAACCGATGAATGAACCCTTGGTTGGCTGATCCATCCGTTGTATCGATCACATACCGCTCGTTACCGTGATTGAATACCATCCCGTAGTACACATTGCTGCGCTTGTGCTAGCTTCTCCTTGAGATTTTATCATTGCTTTTCCGCTCAATGCATCCGCTACTACGCTCGCTTTTCCGGGATGATACCGGATATCACAATCATAGTCCTTCAATAGTTCCAGCCATCTTCTTTGTCTCATATTTAACTCCTTCCGATTAAATAGATACGTAAGGCTTTTATGGTCCGACTTAATCCGAAATTTCTCTCCGTATAGGTAGTGTCTCCATATCTTGACAACGATGTACTACCGCCGCTAACTCCAAATCGTGAGTGGGGTAATTCTTCTCATGTACCTTCAACTGTCTCGATGCATACGCAACTACTTGTTCTCCTTGCATAAGCACACATCCTAATCCCAATCCCGATGCATCGCTGTATAAGGTAAATGTCCGTCCCGGAACGGGAATGGTTAAAATTGGAGCGGATATCAATCTGGTCTTCGTGTTTGAAAGCTCTTTCACACTTATCCGTCCATACGAACTTTTCTCCTTTCTTGGTCAAACTGGTGAGAGGTACGGCAATCCGAGAATAGTCTTCTACGAATCTCCGATAATATCCAGCTAGACCCAGAAACTTCTAATTTCCGAGACGCCTTTGGTGCTTCCCACTTCACCATAGCTTCGATCTTACCGGGGTCCACTTTGATTCCTTCCGCGGATACTACATGGCCTAGAAAGGCGACTTCACTTAGCCAAAACTCACACTTTGAAAATTTGGCGTATAACTTCTCTTTCCTTAAACGCCGTAGGGCTGCGTTTAGGTTCTTGACATGGGTTTCCTTGTCCTTGGAGTATACCAATATGTCATCAATAAATACTATCACCGACGTGTCCAACATATCGTGGAAAACTCGGTTCATAAGTTCCATGAACGTTGCCGGTGCATTAGTTAGTCCGAAGGACATCACTAGGAACTCATAATGTCCGTATCTTGTCCCCGAAAGCTGTCTTCGGAATGTCACCTTCTTTAATCTTCGCTGATGATAGCCCGATCGAAGATCGATCTTTGAAAATACCTTCGCTCCCTTGTAACCGATCGAACAAGTCATCGATCCCGGGTAGTGGGTATCGATTCTTGATGGTCAGTTTATTCAACCCTCGATAGTCGATGCATAATCGAACACTACCATCCATCTTCTTTACGAACAACACCGGTGCTCCCCATGGAGATATACTGGGTCTAATATAACCCTTATCCAGCAGTTCTTGTAGTTGCACTTTTAATTCCTTCCGCCCGTAGGAGCCATTCTATAAGGTGCTTTTGATACCGGTGCGGCTCCGTGTATAAGGTCTATTACAAACTCCGTGGCTCGGTCGGGTGGTAATCCGGGTAATTCCTCCGAAATACATCAGGAAAATCCCGCACGACATCAATATCTTCCATTTGTGGCACGCCCTTGGTTAGGTCGACCACCGATACTAGATATCCGACCGCTCCTTTCTCAATGCACTTCTTAGCCTTTAATGCCGAGAGTATGAGCTTGCGCCTCCCGGGAAGTTTGGTTCCCGAGAAACCGAATTCTGCTCCTTCTTTTGTCTTTGAACGTTAGCTTCTTCTCGGCGCATAACAAATTTGCAGAGTGCCGAGCTAACCAGTCCATTCCTAAGATGACATCAAAGTCTCGCCATCTCAAGTTGTATTAAGGTTGCATCCAAGGTCCGCTCTCCAATGAGAACCGGACATGGTCCATAACCTTTCTCTAATTCCACTTCTAATCCCATCGGTGACCGTACAAGTAATTTGTAGTCTAATGTTTTGATGGGCAGATTGGTCTTCTTTCCAAACGACACGTATATAAATGAATGAGTAGCTCCCGAATCAAAGAGTACTGGCGGGTACGCCATTGATAGGTACGATACCCGTGGATCCGCTTTTACTTAGTCTACATACTCAATCGATCGTAATTATAATCTTAAAAGTTCCGGTCATACCCGTGACCACATCGGGCGATGCGGCTGCATCCTCCGATGTAACAACGATATACCCGTCCTTGATGTAACCGCTTCTTGGGTTTTGGACATTCTCTTGCCATGTGCCCCGGTTGGTTGCGCTTATAACACTTCGGGCTTCGAAATTTGGCTTTGGCCGTGGTTGAGCTGCTGCAAGTAGACTTTGGTGCGGTTGCAAAATTCTCGAGGACGGAAAGGTTTATACGTCCCGTTATTGCCTCCGTTATAAGAATTCCCAGCTGGCCTTTTTATGCCTTTGTTTTGAGTGAAATAACTCTCTTCTCGGCTCGATTCAATCACTCGAGCAATCCGAACAGCTTCATTGTATATGGTCTTTTCTAATCCCGAAACATGTTCCCCGATACTTCCTCTCGGTCCCGCGACGAATCTACGGGTTTTTGTATCTTCTTCTTGCATGCTAGCCGGTGCGAAGAAAAACAGCTCTTCATAGCGCTGTTGATATGAGTCTACGGACATCCGCCCCGGTACACAACTCGGAAATTCCTTCTCCATTGAATCTCCCAAGCTTCTTGGGAAATACTTCTCAAGAATGCTTCCTCATATATAGCCCATGTCAAGGGGGCGTGCTTGGTCAATAAGTATGTCTTTGTAGATTTCCACCAATGGTGTGCGTCGCCTTTGAGCATGAAGGTGGCGCATAACACTTTTTCTTCCTCGGTAATAGTCATCATAAGGAAGTTCCTTTCCATCTCGTCTATCCAAGGTGCTGGCCACAAAGGGATCGAACGGCTTGCCATTGAATTCTCTTGGCTTCATTTTCAAAAATCTCTCCACTAGCCGGGAGTGATCCAGCTTGATTTTGGTATGCCCCAAACATAGGGGGTGGATACCGATAGTTCCCTTGGGCTGCTTCCGGGACTTGCACGGGACTTGGTGCAGCCGGTTGTTGAGGTGTCCGTTGCGCTGGGTGGTTACCCACCGGTGCCGCACTAGCTTGCCCAATGTGCATGGTTGTAGCCCGAGTGGCTTGAAACATAACTCCCATCGCAACCTGCATTTGAGCTTGTGCATGTTGCATTTGTTGTAGCTGTTGAGCCAAGTTCATAACCACGGTTGTTAGCTCGCGGTGGTGGTGGTGGCAAATTTGTAGGGCTTGCCGGCCCGGGATTACCCCCGTGCATGGTTATTCTCTTGACTAGTCTCCTCCGCCGGTGGTGGTGGTGGGACCGTGTTTCGGGTCCGTCGGGTAACTCTACGGCCGGACATATTTACTTTTGAGATGGGTGGTGCCCGAAAATCATCAAAATCGGTGAGAAATCATTTATACTTCATGTAGGCACGCTAACCGATATAAAATTTGAATCCTCAATTCATTCCAAGGTAAAATTTCCCAACTTTTCCTGTTTTTAGGTTTTTATTTCGAGGTTTTTGCTCATTTAGCTCGTATTTTCCAAATTAAACTTTTTCCAACCGTAAAAATTCGATTTTTATTGGGGGCTTTTGTTATTGGGGTCTTGAGGAACGAAAGCCCTCAAAAAATTTTTGAGTTTCATCGGTTGGTTATCGAGAAACTTAAATTTTTCTCTTTTTGCCCTAATTTATCGAAATTTTTTATTTTTCTTGAATTTCTTCAAATTGGACATTGTCGGATAAATTTCCTACTGTAGGTGGATTGTAGGATATATTTTAACTTACGTAAGTCCTTATGCCCACTTGTATGGTGAGGAATGGGCTTCTATTTTAAATTTTTTTGGATTTTTATCCTATTAACTCCTTGTTTCCTTTCTCTTTCTTATTTTGCAGATACTATGGCCCGTACCAAAGTGCCAAGATTGCATGATCCACTTCGCTCGCTCGAATGAAGCCGAGGCACAAGATGCCGACTATGCCCGTAAGAAAGTGGAAGGGGGTCGCATGGGGAACTTGGCTGAGCTAGCCTTGTTCAATGTGGAGGGAGCATTCGGTGATATGGGGTGGCTCCCCGTCATCACATACGACGCGCGTGCACCTGTCCGGACTTGGTGCGCGCGCCCTATTGTAATCTCCGTGGTGGGGGATTACAATGATGTCGAGCGTGGTCGAGTTGCGCATCACTAGCTACGCCAAAGGGGTGCACATCTCCTTTGATTATCGGCGACTGGCCGATCTGTTGGGCATTGCCTATGATGGCCCTATGGTGTACCGTGCGCCGGAGAGCCACGCTTGTTGAGATGGAGATGAGAGCCGAGATCGACAATCGCTTGCTCCGGTCCCGATAGATGGCGGATGAGAGCTTGCTACTTGCGTCCATCTCCACGAGTCTTCCGCAAGATTATCCAAAGCATAATCTGATTCCGCAGAGTGGGCACTATGAGAGGGTGTCTCGACTGACCCGGCTTCTTGATCTACAACGATATGCACTCGACAACGGGTCTGCCTTCCTTACATCATCATGCGGACGATGATCAGTGCCACATTGTCCGGCCATAGGGGTAATCTACCCTATGGACGCATGATTACAAGTGCTACTGACCCGCTTGGGGGTGGATCTAGTAGATGAGAAGATCCAGGAGAAGACCTTCTCGTCGCCTAGATTGGGAGGCTATCTCGCAAGATGGGGCTACGAGATGCGGAGGTTAGTGATGAGGAGAGGAACGCGATGGTGCGCCCTCACACTCGGGTTGAGATGGTTGATGCCGAGGCTGCTGCTAGGGCTCGTGGGGATCCGGGTCGACGATGATCGCTTATATATGGATGTCGATGCGATACCACCGCCATCACCTACGCATGCGGATCGGGCTGGTACTTCGCGCGCGGCGGCTTCGTACCCGAGTCCAGCCCTTCTCATGATGCTGGTCCTTCACGCCCACCAGCCGATGACGTGGCCGAGTATGTTTCACGAGATTAGAGAGGCTCGGCGTGCATCGGATCCGAGGATAGGGGAGCTCCTAGACGCCGCCGCCGGACTGATCGAGGGTGGCTGATCTCACGGCCTAGTTTGCGCATCGACTCGGACCCGGTGGCATGGTTGACTAGGGTCTATGCCGAGGACTATGACAGAGATCGTGAGGCACCGCCTCCTCCTTCGCCTCCGGCCTCCCCGATTGTACTTTACTTTTTCTTGTACTACGTAGTAACCGTCCGGGTTGTGGACTCGTACTCGCTTTAGCGATGTATATACGTTTTGGTTCTCTTACTCATTGTATGTAACCGATTTTCCCTTTAATAGATGCATTATTCTCTTTTTAATTCGGTTTCAATCATCACTTGTGCTTACAAAGGTGTTTGTATTAAAGCTTTTAATTTATCCTATCTCGGTTCACAATGGTCTTGAATGTGTGTCGGCGCGGCGGGCAAGGCCCGAGATGCTCGATACCAAGTTGTCACACCCCAATTCCACACCTCTGTAATGGTGTGATGAACCGCTAAATAAACAACGGCTCAACCAGGATCTCTAATAGGCTATCCCCGCGCTATCCGAACTTTACACGCATCCACAATCATAATCGTAGTAATACACAATAGCGGAAAATTTATAAATAATATGAACCGAGAACTAAGATGATACCCATAAATAATAGCAAATTATTCTGTGATTAACCGAGACATAAATATTTAAATACCAAATACATGTCTTATAAATCCAATAAAAAAAACTATAAAAAATATCTAATCGAATACACACGAGTTGCACTCGCAAGAAGAGTCGTGTGTATCGTCTTCAGCTCCAACTTCCATAGCTGCCACATTTCCATACGCCGACGCTGCTCATATAATCTTCAACCGTATAAACCTGCATCATCAACTAAAAATATTCGACGCCGAGGGGTGAGCACACAACACGGCCCGAGTAGCCAAAACAATGCAACAATACATATGCATGCAAAAATCAATTTATATATTTGGTCTTGGTTTATAGTTTGCAATGTGCAATAGAAAGGTTGGGTGGTCAAAGGTTAACGCTTATTGACACCGCCTCTATACACAGGGTGTGGAAGCCCGCCCGAAGGTTAACGCTTATCGTCGTCCCCATCCACCCTACCATAACATTATACAACAAAGGTTAACGTTTATTGCTATATAATGCTATACCAACACGTAAGCCCCCGTTAGCGAGGGCTTGCAAACCGGGCTCGCTACTAACCAATCCTAATGCCAAACAATGTATCCAAGGCCTCACCCCAAAGATCCCCTCGAATGCCCATAGAGATAGAGCTAAGGCCCCCGTAGAGTCGAGACTACAAGGACCGAGACCACCTCCCCTGATACTCTACGACATAATAGTTCCGCTAAGGTAATGGCGATACGACGATGTCAATGCACAAGACTTGAGTTAGAGATAGAGCTAAAGTGCTGAGACCCGCCAAAGGTTAACGTTTATTGACGTTCTCATCACACCTCCCCGGCAAGTAATAGAAATATTGGATGGCATGTTGTATGCACATTACAAACATATTCGCATAGAATTAAACATGGCATAGGACTCAAGAAATAGAAAACAGTTTATTATTAACCAATTTAGTTTGGGGTTAAGGTTCCTCACCTTAGCTTGCTAATAGATACTTTTCCAAGCTTTAAAATCACCTTTATAATGTTATTATATTGCTAGCAAACCTAACAAAGTCGATAGAATTTAATTAGAATTAATTCAGAATTTAAAAACCATTCTGTCAACTGAGGGTCGATGCTAGGGTCGATGCTAGGGTCGATGGGTCTATCGACCCTCCCTCCATTCCTCGAACTTCCCGAATGCCGAGGGTCGATGGTCAGAAACACCTAGGGTCGGATGGTCTATCGACCCTCGGTGCGACCCTCGGTGCACTCTGGTCCAATTTCCACTTTTAACCCATTCTTCGTGTTTGGGGTCCTATGGCTTGCTTCCTACATTCACTCAACATTCATTCCATGGTCTAGAACCATGTATAATCCATCTAGATAGCTTTCGTGCATCCTCCTATGGTTTCCCATGAAAGCCTAACCATGGATGGATGGTTTGGGTTTCTCCGAAATCCTACACTCAACCATATCTAACCTAAGGTCTGTAGAAACTCATGGAATTAGTATCCATACCTGAGAAGATTACTTTTCTCTGCAATTTCTTCTCCTTTTTGCTAAGCCTTCTTCCTAGCCTCTCTTCTTCCTCCTTTCCTTCTTCTCTCTTTCTCTCAATTCAATTAGGGTTGTGAAAGGAGTGAAAGTGGCTTAGGGACGTCCTTTAAATAGACTAGGAATGTCCTATAATAATCCCATTGAGATTTGGAAAGAATCCCAACCGAAAATTAGGAAATTTCCTAATTTCGGTTTCGAAAACCGAGGGTCGATGGGAGGGTCGATGATCCCGTCGACCCTAGGGTCTTAAGCTGTCCGACCCTCCCTTAAAAACTGAGGGTCTGACTTTCTGTTTTGGGAGGTCCGACCCTGCTTAGCTGGGTGTGCGACCCTCCCCTAGAATTAAATGTTTTTGGGTCGATTTTATACCTGGGATCTCGATCTCCTTCATGCCCTTGGTCCATTTGACTCGACCATGATGGGTAAACCTGGTTCAAGGTGGTAAGACCGGGTTAAATTGACACGGGTCTTACCCCCCCCCCCCCCCCCCCCCCCCCCCCCCCCCCCCCCCTCTTTCCCCCCCCCCCTTTTCTTCCTCTCTTTTTTTTTTAATTTTAAAAAAATTCCCCCCCCCTCCCCCCTCCCCCCAAAAAAAATTTTTTAATACAAAAAAAACAAAACAACCCCACCCAAACAAAAAAAAAAAAAAAAAAACCAGAAGAAAAAAAAAAAAATCCCCTTTCCTTCTTCAAATTAAAAAAAAAAAAAACCCCTTGTTTTTTTTTTATTTTTTTTTTATTTTTTAAAAAAAAAAAAAAAAAATTTAATTATTTTTTTTTTTTTTCCAAAAAAATTTTTCATTTTTGTACTTCCAGGATGTATCGAATAGATGGTGGTCTGGGCTTCTTTCATTAATCGGTGTTTAATGTCCAAGCTTTCTGTTTTGGGTACACATATTCTTCCTTTGTACTTCAGTACATTTTCTTCATCTAAGTTGAACTCAGGGTTAGTCCTGTCACACCCCAATTCTACGCCATTCAGAACGGTGTGATGAACCGCTAATAAACCAATGGTTCAACCAGGATCCCGAATAGGCTATCCCACATAGGATAAACCAAAACACATTCCACATTAATCAGAGGTAATAAATTAAATAGCGAAAGTCTTACAGATAATGAACTGAGGTCTAATCATGATAAATAATTAATATTCCATTTATTTTCAAGTAACCAAAATATAATTTAATACATATTACAATATCCAAATACGGAAATTAAACACTAAGCGTATCCATAGTTGAAACACTCGCTTAATGAACCATATTCATCCTCCACAGCTTGCTCATCATAGCCACCACATGTTCATAAGTTGGCGTGTTGACAAAATCTTCAATCCTAATACCTGCAACATCAGAAACTAAAAGAATTGTGCGCACGAGGGTCAGCACTCCTTCTTGAGCTCAGTGAGAAAAACAAAACAATGCAACAAACATATGCATGCATTCACATGCCGCACCTCTATACACGAGTGTGTGGAAACGCCCAATGAAAATGGCACTGTCTCCCCACATGCACCCACCATGGACAATATACACCCCATGAAAACGGCATGGTTGTACCGGTTTCCCATACCAACACGTAAGTCCCTGCTGGCGAGGGCTTGCAAACTGGGCTCACAACTAACCAACCCTAATGTCAAACAATGTATCCAAGGCCTCACCCCAGCATCCCTCAATACATCCATAGAGATAGAGCTAGGGTCTGGTGACCAGGCTGAACCACAATGCCACATCCCCCCCCCTGATGCCCTATGACATATTAGTTTCGCTAAGGTAATGGCGATACGACGATGTTAGTGGACAAGACTTTAGTGGAGATAGAGCTAGAGTCTGGTGACCAGGCTGAACCATAATGTCACGTCCTCCCCCTGATGCTCCACTCGCATCAAGCACACTAACACTTGCTCAGTGGACATGACTTGAATAGACCATGGCACAATATACCCCGATGAAAACGGCATTGAAGTACCGATTGATACCATCCCTACCCGCACCATGTACACCAGCCAAACACAAACATTCACATGCCTATTCCTACCATCATCAACATCATCATGTTATAATCAATAAATTTAAATATGCATGAACAATAATAATAGAAATATTGGATGACATGTTGAATGCACCTTACAAGCATACACGTATATCACAATCATGGTATTGGACTCAAGAAATAAAAAAAATAATTTATATTAACCAATTAGTTTAGGTCTTGTTCCCTCACCTTTGCTTGATCGTAAGTCCTCGTTCAACCTTTAAGAATAACCTTTATATTGATATTATATTGCTGGAAGACCTAACAAAGTCGATAGAATTTAATTAGAATTAATTCTGATTTTAAAAACCATGCTGTTAACTGGGGGTCGATGCCAGGGTCGGACCTTCCATTGACCCTGGGTGCGACCACCCCTTTCTTGGGCTTCCCGAATGTAGGGGGTCGATGCTAGGATCGAATGTTCCATCGACCCTAGGTGCGACCCCCCATGGTTTGAGTCAAAAATATCAAATTTCATTCATTCTTTCATGTTTGGGGTCCTATGGCTTGCTTCTACAATCCATTCCACACATGTTCTATGGTTTAGAACTATTCTTTATTCACCTACATGGTTTCAATGATCTTCTCCATGCTTTCCATTGGAACCTAACCATGGATGGATGGTATTAGGGTTTCTCCTAACCTAACTTTATCATAATCTATTCTAAGCTTTCAATTCAGATGGGGATTAAGGTTCACACCTTCTGTAGTCTGAGTTTCCAAGATATCTCTGAACTTCTTCTTCTTCCTTAGCCTTTTCTTCAAGTTTTCGTTCTCTTCTTCTCTTCCTTCTCTTTTCTTTCTCTCAATCCAATTAGAGTTGTAAAAGGAGTGAAAGAGGCTTAGGGACGTCCTATTTATAGAGTAAAACCTCCCAAAATACGTCCCATTGAGTTTAGGAAAGGTTTCAATTGAAATTAGGAAAGTTTCCTAATTTTCGTGCTATTTTTCCAGATTACCGGGGGTCGATGGGGGGGTCGGACAATTCATAGACCCCCTGCGACCCTTGGTCATGGGTCGATGGGGGTTGATGGGGGTCGGACCTGCCCTCGTTAAAACCCGTGACCCTACCCTCATTTTGACTGTTTTTGAGTAAATTTTCATATTGGGTTTTGGTTTTTCTTCACACACTTGGTCCACTTGGCTTGACCATGATATGTAGACGGGTCCCGACACAAAATATAAGGTTAGGCCGGGTTTGTGGCGTGTGGATCTTACAAGTCCTACCTTTTTCGATGTCCTCTTGTACCGTTCTTAGGTAAGGGTCTGATTTGATAGCTGTCTTTACTTCATCAACTATATTTGGTATAATCTTCAATGCGGTGAACATATTAGAAAACCGATGAATAAACCCTTGGTTGGCTGATCCATCAGGTGCATCTATCACAAACTGCTCATTACAGTGCTTGAATACCTTTCCGATAGTACACATTGCGGCAGTTGTGCTAATCTCTCCCTAAGATTTTATCATTGCCTTTCTACTCAACGCATCGGCTACAACATTAGCTTTCCCCGGATGATACTAGATATCACAATCATAGTCTTTCAATAGTTCCAGCCATCTTCTTTGTCTCATATTCAGCTCCTTCGATTAAATAGATAAGTAAGACTTTTATGGTCGATTTAATCGAAACTTCTCCCGGGCTCCATATTTTGACAACATGTACTCCCCCGCTAGTTCCAAATCATGAGTGGGATAGTTCTTCTCATGTGTCTTCATGTCTTGAGGCATAAGCAATTACTTGTTCTCCTTGCATAAGTACACATCCTAATCCCAATCCTGACGCATCGGTGTACAAGATAAATGGTTGTCCTGGAATCGGGATGGTCATGATTGGAGCTAATATCAATATAGCCTTCAAGGTTTGGAAACTCTTCTCGTATTTATTCGTCCAAACAAACTTCTAGCCCTTCTTAGTCAAACTGGTAAGAGGTACGAAAATTCAGGAATAGTCTTCCACAAATCATCGATAATACCCAACTAGACCCAAGAAACTTCTAATTTCTGCAACGCTCTTCAGCGCTTCCCACTTTACAATAGCCTCGATCTTGCTGGGATCCACTTTAATTCCTTCAGCGGATACTACATGGCCTAGAAATGTGACTTTCTTGAGCCAAAACTCACACTTTAAAAATTTGGCGTAGAGCTTCTCCTTCCGTAGTCGCTGCAGAACGGCGTTTAGATTCTTAACATGAGTTTCCTAGTCTTTGGAGTAGACTAATACATCATCAATGAATACCATAACCGACGTATCCAACATGTCGTGGAAAACCCGATTCATAAGTTCCATAAAGGTTGCTGGTGCGTTTGTCAATCCAAAAGGCATAACCAAGAATTCATAATGTCCATATCTGGTCCTGAATGTTGTCTTAGGAATATCACCACCTTTAATCTTCAACTGATGGTAGCCTAACTGAAGATCGATCTTGAAGAACACTTTGGCACCTTACAACTAATCGAATAAGTCATCGATCTGAGGCAATGGATACCGATTCTTGATTGTCAGTTTATTCAGTTTTCAGTAGTCTATACACAATCGAACGCTACCGCCTTCTTCTTCACGAATAATACTGGAGCTCCCCATGGTGATATGCTAGGGCGAATGTAACCCTTGTCCAGCAGTTCTTGTAGTTGTACTTTTAATTCCTTCAGTTTGGTAGGAGCCATTCAATAAGGTGCTTTCGATACTGGTGCGGCTCCAGGTATAAGATCTATAACAAACTCTGTAGCTCGGTCGGGTGGTAATCCTGGTAGTTCTTCAGGAAATACGTCTAGAAAGTCATGCACGACGTCAATATCTTCAATTCGTGGTGCTTCCTTGGTAAGATCGACCACAGATACTAGATACCCGAATGCTCATTTCTCAAGGCACTTCTTTGCCTTTAGCGCAGAGAGTATGAGCTTTCGTTTACGGGAAAGTTTGGTTCCCAAAAAACTGAACTCTGCTCCTTCCTTGTCTTTAAATGTCAGCTTCTTTTCGGTACATAATAGGTTTGTAAAATGCTGAACCAACCAGTCCATTCCCAAGATGACGTCAAAGTTTGCCATCTCGAGTTGAATCAAGGTTGCATCTAAGGTTTTCTCATCAATGAGAACTGGACATGGCCCATAAATTTTTTCTAATTCCACTTCTAATCCCATCGGTGATCGTACAAGTAGTTTGTAATCTAATGTTCTGATGGGTAAATTCAGCTTCTTTCCAAATGACACAGATATAAAAGAATGAGTAGCTCCTGAGTCAAAGAGTACTCTGGCAGGAATGTCATTAATAGGTACGATACCTATGATTTGTTTTGATTTAGTCTACATGCTCATACAATGTAATACAACTAAGTAAAAAAAATTTAAGTCATACCTGTGACCACATCAGGTGATGCGGCAGCATCCTCAGATGTAACCGCGTAAACTCGTCCTTGATGTAGCTGTTTCTTGGGCTTAGGACATTCCCTTGCTATATGTCCCACTTGGTTGCAGTTAAAACATTTTATCCCTTCAGTAATTTACTTTTGTTGCTGTTGAGCTACGGGAGTAGTCTTGGTTGCAGCGGTAAAGCCTTGAGCACGAAAGGGTTTGAATGTCTTGTTATTCCCTCTGTTATAAGAATTTCCAGCTGGCCTTTTTATACCTTTGTTTTGCATGAAATAACTCTCCTTCTGGCTCGATTCTATAACTCGAGCAATTTGTGCCGCTTCATTATAGATTTTCTTTTCATGTCCCAGAACATGCTCACGGATGCTTCCCCTAAGTCTAGTGACGAACCTTCGGGTCTTGGTGTTTTCCTCTTGCATACTGGAGGGTGCAAAGAAGAACAACTCTTCATAACGCTGTTGATATGCATCCACGGTCATCTGCCCCTGATATAAACTCAGGAACTCTCTTTCCATAGAATCTTTAAAACTTCTCGGAAAGTACTTCTCAAAGAATCCCTCCTTATAAATATCCCAAGTCAGTTGGGCATGCTTTGTTAATAAATAAATCCTGGTAGACCTCCACCAATGGTGTGCATCTCCTTTCAATATAAAGGTGGCACATTATACTTTTTCTTCTTCATTTAGTGTCATCATCATAAAATTTCTTTCCATTTCGTCAACCCAGTGTGCCGGCCATAAAGGATCTGCTGGCTTGCCATTAAATTCTCTGGGCTTCCGTTTCAGAAAATGTTCCACCAGTCTGGAGTGGTCTAGTTGTAGCGGGACATACGCTCCATACATAGGTGGTTGGTATTGATATCCACCTTGAGCTATCTCAGGATTTTGTACTTGAGCCTGCATGATAGGAGTCTGAGGTGCGTGGGGTACGGTGTTACTCCCCCCTGGTGTTGTGCTTGTCTGTCTTGCTGGCATTGGAGGTGTCTGTGTAGCTGAAAGAGTTATGCCTATGGCAGCTTGTATAGTAGCTTGTGCCTGTTGCATTTGCTGCAGCTGTTGGGCCAAGTTCATTACGACTGTGGCCAAGTCTGTAGGTGGAGCTGGCAGATTTGTAGGATTTGTCTGCCCATTTATGACGGACGGTGTCGTGTTCATGTTCCCCTATGTTTCCGGGTGTGTCTGGCTATTCTTCCCCACAGGTGGTGGTGGTCGAATAGAGTTACGGCTCTGTCTAGTTACTCTGTGTCCCGCCATTAATTAATCTGATAGTGGGATTACCTGAAATCATTGAACACGAGAGACAATCATTAAATACTTCATTCTCATATTTTAAAACCACTAACAAATGCAAATTTCAAAATTTTCAGATCACTCTGTCAAAAATGCTGTATTTTCACTGTAGGGTCGATAGTGGGGGTCGATGGGTGTCCGACCCTCAGTATGCGACCCTGGGAAATCACCCATTCTTCCCAAGAGCCGGGGGTCGATGGGAGGGTCGGAGGATGTCCGACCCAGGGTGCGACCCCTGGTTCTCTGTCAGATTCCCGAGAGCCGAGGGTCGATGCGGGGGTCAATGGGTGGGTCGATTGTTTTAATCGAATTTTCCAACCCCCAGATTAAAAATCAGATTTTTAAGTTCCAATTCAAAGTCCATTTCCCATTCTTTCTTCTCCGCTTCGACTCGTCTCGTCCCTCTGAGTTTCTACAGTGACAACTCCGATCCGTTGGTGATTTGCACTCCTTGTTTCATCGTCTACACCTCCGCTACAGGTATGTCTTCTACATTTTCATGTTTTTAGGTTTCTTTACCTAGGTTTTTGCTCGTATATCTCGTATTTTTCAAATTAAACTTTTTCCAATTGTAAAAATTCAATTTTTATTGGGGGCTTTTGTTGTTGGTGACTCGAGGAACGAAAGCCCTCAAAAATATTTGAGTTTCATCGGTTGGTTATCGAGAAACTCGAAATTTACTCTTTTTGCCCTAATTTTGTCGAGATTTTGAATTTCTTGAAATTTCTTCCAATTCAATCTCATTAGTTGAAATTTCTGTCTGTATGAGTCTCACAGGATAGTTTAGGATCTATGTAAGTCCTCCTGCCCACGTGTATGGGTGAAAAGTGAGGCTTTGGACCAATTTACGTAGTAATAATATCAAAAATTTTGGATTTTTCATCTTTACTAACCCAATATCTGCTTCTCTTTGTTATTGGCAGATACTATGGCTCGTACCAAGGTACCTAGTGTTCACGACCGTCTTCGCTTTCGTTCCACTGAAGCCGAGACTCAGTATGCCCACTACGCTCACAAGGAAGTAGAGGGAGGCCGCAAAGTGGACTTGGCTAGCTTGGCCTTGTTCAATGTAGAGGGGGCCTTTGTGATATGGGATGGCTCCCTGTCATCACCTATGACTCCTGTACCAATCCTGACTTGATACGCCAGTTCTATTGTAATCTCCAAGTAGTGGGGGATTACAACGATGTTGAGAGAGGTGGTGAGCTTCGCATCACCAGCTATGTCAAGGGGGTTGATATTTCTTTCGACTATCGACAGCTAGCAGACTTGATGGGTATCTTCTATGGTGGCTCCTTCGTATTCTGTGCCCCTGGAGAGCCCCAGTTCTTTTCATTACAGATGAGGGCTGAGATAAACCGTTAGCTCATCAGACCTGATCGTCGGGAGATGAAAGCGAGTTATCTACGTTCAGATCACGGGTATACTGCAAGATCATTCGGCATAACCTGATACCGCAGAGTGGACATTACAAGAGGGTCTTCCAATTGACCCAGTATCTGTTGTACTGCATATGCACTAGGCAGCCCGTCTACCTTCCCTATATCATCATGCGAGCCCGCAACAGACCATTCTCGGGGCACAACAGGCGATTCGATATTAGCTGATGCAGATGAACTAGAAGGGCTTACGACAGTAGGCTCTTTGATGGAATAGTAGATGTCGGCATTTTCGCTCCTAAAGGAAACACTCTTGCCGCCACAAAAAGTAATTTCGGCAATTCATCAAGCTTAGGAAGCGGGTAATTCCTTCAAAGATCCAAGCGGGAGATTATCAAGAAGTACACGAGGAAGCAGTCCGTCCTCTCTTTAGGCTATTTGCCTTGTTAGGACGGCCGAAAGAGATCCCTCTTCGCGGATAAGGCCCATCTCTTAGGTCGGTGCCTCTCCTTCCTTCTTCCGGAAATGGTGTAGTAGCAGTAGCATAGCGGGGCGGTACCATAGGCTAACTTCTCTCCCGGTCAAAAGGACTGATTTGGCTTTCTTTCTTGGGTGAGCGGACTGAGTCACGAGCCGATTCAAGTCTCTTCCTTCGCTTGGCACGCTGGAAACTAATGCTTTTTCCCTTGCTGGCTTTCCACCATTAACACTTGTGTAGGAAATGATCAGTGTCACGTTGCCCAGTCACACTGGCAACCTTCCTTATGGACGCATGATCACTACATTGCTTACCCGCCTGGGGGTTGATTTGTTGGATGAGAAGATTCAGGAGAAATCCTTCTCATCGCCTCTAGATCGGGAGGCCATCTGCAAGATGGGCATGTGGGATGCCCAGGTCAGCAATGAGGAGAGGAACACAATGGTGCGCCCTCGCACTCGAGTGGAGATGGCTGACGCTGAGGCAGCAGCAGCAGCAGCCGCTGGAGCAGGGGTTAATGGGGATGATGACAATCGGCTATACATGGATGTGGATGCCATACCTCCTCCATCACCTACTCATGCTACTGGAGTTGGTCCGTCTTCTTTAGCTGGTCCTTCACATGCAGCTGGTCCTTTGTATGCTCCTTCTAATGACATGATGAGGATATTGCATGAGATACGAGAGGCTCAGCGTATGTCTAACTTGAGGATGGGAGAGCTTCTAGAGGCTCAGCACTTGTCCGATCAGCGGGTGGGAGAGCTTCTGGCTGCTCAGCGCATGACTGACCAACGGGTGGCTGATCTCACAACTAGTCTCCAGACAACCCAGACGCAGATAGCTTGGTTGACTAGAGTCTACGGTGAGGACTATGATAGAGACCGTGAGGCACCGCCTCCCCCTTCACCTCCAGCTTCTTGATGTATTTCTTTTATCCTTCTTTTTGTACTTCAGAGTAACTATCCAGACTGTGGACTGTACTCTGCTTTAGTCATATATATATATATATATAAATGTTTGTTCTTCCTTTGGATGTATATAAAAATTTGTTTCTCATTTAATAGATGCATTATTCTCTTTTAGTTTTGTCTCAAACAACACAGATGCTTATGGTATGTTATTATTACATCTTTTAAATTTTTATCCTATCTCAGTTCACGACCTTTTGTGGAAGTATACGGGTTTCACAGACAGGGCCTGAGATGCTCTGATACCAAGTTGTCACACTCCAATTCTGCACCATTCAGAACGGTGTGATGAACCTCTAATAAACCAACGGTTCAACCAGGATCTCTAATAGGCTGTGTCCATTAAAAATAAAATCATACACATCCACAACCATAATCAGAATAAATACACAATAGGGGAAGTCTTACAGTAATTGAGCTGAGAAATTTAACTGTGATAACCATAATAAAAATATCAAATTATTATTGTATCAACTGAGACACAAATAAATAAAATATCAATTACATTCCTTTAATAATTCAAATGAAAATTTAATCGAATATGCATGAGTTGCACTCGCATGAGGAGTCATGCGTATCCACTAAGTCATCGGCTTCTATTGTAGCAACACGCGCGTACACTGGAGCACTCATATAATCTTCAACCGTAATACTTCCATCATCAACTGAAAATATTTGACGTCGAGAGGGTGACCACACTTCATGGCTCAGTGAGCAAACAAAACAATGCAACAAACATATGCATGCATTCAATTCATATCTTTGGTCTGGTAAATAAGTTTGCAATGTGCTATAGAAAGGATAGGTGGCCGTCGCACCTCTATACACGAGTGTGTGAAGCCACCCAAAGGTAACATTTATTATCATCCCACATGCACCCTACCATGGAATAGAGATAAAGCTAAAGTGTTAAGGCCCGGCCTATGACACTTCCGCTGATACTCTACCCATACCAACACGTAAGCCCCTACTGGCGAGGGCTCACAAACTAGGATCACAACTAACCAATCCTAATGCCAATCAGTATATCCAAGGCCTCACCCCAGCATCCCTCAATACGTCCATAGAGATAGGGCTAAGGCCCCCCGGCAGAGTCAGAGACTACATGGTCCGAGACCACCTCCCCTCATACACTACGACGTAATAGTTCTGCTAAGGTAATGGTGATACGACGATGTTAGTGGACAAGACTTGAGTTAGAGATAGAGCTAGAGTGCTGACGCCCGGCCTATGACACCCCCCAAGATACTCGCTCGCACCAAGCACACCAACCACACACATACATCCACATGCCTATTCCTATCATCATCATCATCATCATGTTATAAATAATAATTTAAATATGCATGAACAGTAATAATAGAAATATTGAATGACATGTCGAATGCACATAACAAGCATACACACATAAAATCAATGATGGCATTGGACTCAAGAATAAAACACTTTATTATTAACCAATTAGTTTAGGTCGTGTTCCCTCACCTTTGCTTGATCGTAGATCCTCTTTCAAGCTTTAAGAATCACCTAAATATCAATATTATATCACTAGAGGACCTAATCAAGTCGATAGAATTTAATTAGAATTAATTTTAATTTTAAAAAGCATGTTGTTAACTGGGGGTCGATGCCAGGGTCGGAGGTTCCATCGACCCTGGGTGCTACCACCCAGATTCTAAACTTCTTGAACACTGGGAGTCGATTGTTAGGGTCTGGTAGGGTCAATTGGCCATCGACCCCCTGTGCGACCCCCTGTGGGTTTAGTCAAATTTTCATCCTACAGTCCATTCCTTCGTGTTTGGGGTCCAATGGCTTGCTTCTACAATCCATTTCACACATGTTCTATGGCTTAGAACCATAGTTTATTCACCTACATGGTTTTTATGATCTCCCCCATGGTTTTCCATGAAAACCTAACCATGGATGGATGATTTGGGTTTCTCTTAGATCATTCCCTCTTCACTATCTACTCTAAGGTCTTTAGAACTACATCGAGATAGTATCCATACCTGAGAATTAGGCTTATTTCTCTGAAGCCTTCTCTTTGATCTTCTTCTCCACTTTCCTTCTCTTCTCTTTCTCTTCTCCTTCTCTTCTCTTTCTCTCAATCCAATTAGGATTCTAAAAGGAGTGAAAGAGGCTTAGGGACGTCCTATTTATAGAGTAGAAACTCCCAAAATAAGTCCCATTGAGATTAAGAAAGAATCCCATTGAAATTTGAAAAGTTCCTAATTCACGGTTTTTGTCGGCAGACTGGGGGTCGATGAGGGGGTCGGAGATCCCGTTGACCCCTAGTTCTAAAATGTTTGACCCCCTGTTAAGAACTCAGGGTCTGACTTTTATACTGGGTGGTCCAACCCTGCCTTGCTGGGTATGCGACCTTCCCCCTTATTTTAGTGTTTTTGGGTCAGTTTAATACCTGGGATCGTGATCTCCCTCACGCACTTGATCCATTTGGCTCGCCCATTATGGGTAGACCTGGTTCAAGGTGGTAAGACCGGGTTAGCTCGATACGGGTCTTACAGGTATCCATTGCCTCGGATCGATGACTTGTTCGATCAGCTGCAAGGTGCCAAAGTGTTTTCCAAGATCGATCTTCGGTCAGGCTACCATCAGTTGAGGATTAAGGATGGTGATATCCCCAAGACAGCATTCGGGACCAGATATGGACATTATGAATTTTTGGTCATGTCTTTCTGATTGACGAACGCACTAGCAACCTTTATGGAACTTATGAATCGGGTATTTCACAATATGTTGGATACGTCGGTTATTGTATTCATCGATGATATATTGGTCTACCCCAAAGACGAGGAAACTCATATAAAGAATCTAAACGCCGCTCTGCAGCGATTACGGAAGGAGAAGCTCTACGCCAAATTTACAAAGTGTGAATTCTGGCTAAAGGAAGCTGCTTTTCTAGGCCATGTTGTATCCGCTGAAGAAATTAAAGTGGATCCTAGCAAGATCGAAGCTATTGTGAAGTGGGAAGCACCAAAGAGCATTGCAGAAATTTAAAGTTTCTTAGGTCTAGCTGGGTATTATCAATGATTTGTGGAAGACTATTCCTGAATTGTCGTAACTCTTACCAGTTTGACTAAGAAGGGCGAAAAGTTTGTGTAGACTGATAAATGCGAGAAGAGTTTCTAAACATTGAAGGCTAGATTGATATCAGCTCCAATCTTCACCATTCTGATTCCAGGACAGCCATTTATTTTGTAAACTGATGCTCAGGACTGAGATTATGATGTGTACTTATGCAAGGAGAACAAGTAATTGCTTATGCCTCAAGACAATTGAAGACACATGAGAAGAACTATCCTACTCATGATTTGGAATTAGTGGTAGTAGTACATGCTGTCAAAATATGGAGACATTACTTGTACGGACAGAAATTTTAGATTAAATCATATCATAAGAGTCTTACTTACTTCTTTAATCAGAAGGAGTTGAATATGAGACAAAGAAGATGACTGAAACTATTGAAAGACTATGATTGTGATATCCAATATCATCCGGGAAAGGCTAATGTGGTTGCGGACGCACTGAGTAGAAAGGCAATGATGAAATCTCAAGAAGAGGTTAGCACCACTGCTGCACTGTGTACTACCGGAAAAGTATTCAGTTATGGTAATGAACAATTTGTGATAGATGCACCAGGTGAATCAACCAACCAAGGATTTATCCATCGGTTTGCAAATATATTTGCCACATTGAAGATTGTACCCGATATACTTGATGAAGTGAAAACAGCGATTAAATCAGACCCTTATCTAAGAACGGTACAAGAAGACATCGAAAAAGGTAAGACTACTCTTGAGTTCTCCATAGATGATGAAAGAGTACTGAAGTACAAAGGAAGAATATGTGTACCCGAAACAGAAAGTTTAGACATTAGACACCGACTAATGAAGGAAGCCCATACCACCGCCTATTCGATACACCCTAAAAGTATAAAAATGTATCATGACCTAAAGAAATTATATTGGTAGAGGGGAATGAAAGCAGATATAGCCAAGTTCGTGTCTCAATGCCTAAATTGTCAGAAGGTTAAAGCTAAATGACAAAGACCAGCAGGACTGTTACAGTTGTTACCGGAACCAGCATGGAAATGGGATTGCATCACTATGGACTTCGTCACAGGGTTACCATTGACTCCCCGAGTAGTTGACGCAGTTTGGGTGATTGTAGACCGATTGACTAAAATGGCTCGATTTATAGCTATACGTCCTCAGTATACACTGGAAAGGTTAGCTAAGTTGTATGTGGACAACATTGTCAGATTACACGGTGTACCTGAAAGCATTGTGTCCGACAGAGATCTACGATTTACTTCAAAGTTTTGAGAAGGATTACAGAAGGCTATGGGTACAACATTGAAGTTCAGTACTGCATTCCATCCTCAGACAGACAGACAGTCAGAGCGCACCATTCAGATTCTAGAAGACATGCTCCGAGCTTGTGTAATTGATTTTAAAGGATCATGGGATGAAAAGTTACCACTGATTGAGTTCGCTTACAATAATAGCTATCAGGCTACTATACAGATGTCACCCTATGAAGCACTGTATGGTAGGAAGTGTCGAACTCCTTTGTTTTGGAATGAAGTTGGAGAACGTAGTATTGTTGGACCAGAATTTGTTAAAGAGACTTGTTGAGTAGTCAACATTATCAAGGAAAGAGTAAGAACGGCTCAGAATCGTCAGAAGCAATATGCAGACACTAGACACCGAGACCTTGAATTCACCGTTGGTGGTAATATATTCCTCAAAGTGTCACCTATGCGAGGTTTGAAATGATTCGGACAGAAAGGGAAATTAAGTCCGAGATATGTCAGACCATATGAGATTCTAGCTAAGCGTGGAAAAGTGGCTTATCATTTAGTACTACCACCATCTATGTCAAGTGTGCATGACGTATTTCATATCTTCTTATTGAAGAAGTATGTCAGAGACCCAACGCAAGTTTTGACAGTAGATCTACCTGATTTGACTGATGATTTGACATTTAAAGTAGCACCAACTGAAATCACCAGCCGAAAGGTGCAACGACTACGCAACCGTGACATTTATTATGTTAAGGTCACTTGGAGAAGCAAGGATATAGAATAAATCACATGGGAAGAAGAGAATACTATTCGAAAGAAATACCCTCATCTATTCGACTTGAAAGGTATGAACAATTTTGAAAAAAAAAAATTTATAAGTAGGGGGGAGTTGTAAGACCCGTATCGAATTAACCGGTCTTACCACCTTGTACCAGGTCTACCTATTATGGTCGAGCCAAATGGACCAAGTGCGTAAAGAAAATAGCGAAGACAGGTATTAAACTGACCCAAAAACAGTCAAAATGAGGGTAGGGTCGCATACCCAGACCAGCAGGGTCGACCCCCCTCACATAGAAGTCAGACCCCTGATTTTTCAAATGGGGGTCGGGACAACTTAGGAACTGAGGGTCGACGGGATCTCCGACCCCCTCATCGACCCCCTGTTTGCCGACAGAAATCGTAAATAGGAAACTTTCCAAATTTCAATGGGATTCCTTCCTAATCTCAATGGGACTTATTTTTGGAGATTCTACTCTATAAATAGGACGTCCCTAAGCCTCTTTCACTCCTTTTGAAATTCTAATTGAGAGTGAGAGAAAGAGAAGAGAATAAGAAGAGAAGGAAAGTTGGAGAAGAAAACCTAATTGAAGAATTCAGAGAAATCTCTGAATCTCAGCAAACCTAAGGTATGGGAAAACTTTCTATTTGATAATCTAAGACCTTAGAATAGTACATGAAGAGAGTATGGTCTAGGAGAAACCCAAATCATACACCAATGGGAAGATTTCGATGAAATCCATGGAGAAATCATGGTAGACAAGATAAGGAAGAAACCTAGTGTTCTAAGCCATAGAACAAGCCTAGAATGGATTGTGGAAGTAAGTCATAGGACCCAAACGTGAAAGAATGGACGGTAAAATGAAAATCTCAACTCAACCCACGGGGGGTCGCACGTGGGGTCGATTGGGAATCGACCCTACCAGACCACAGGATCGACCCCCAGTATTCGGGAAGTCCAAAATAGGGGTGGTCGCACCCAGGGTCGATGGAACATCCGACCCTGGCATCGACCCTACCCTGGGGGTCGATGTAGACTGCTACCCTACTTGCGACCCACCCTGCGACCCGTGCTTAAAAACAAGCCTAATGATGCCGTTAGGTTTCCTATTGATATAAAAGTGGTTTTAATGCTTGAAAGATGATCAACACTCAAGCAAAGGTGAGGGAACAAGACCTAAACTAATTGGTTAGTAATAAACTATTTTTATTTCTTGAGTCCAATGCCATGACTGATTCTATGCGTGTATGCGTATGTGCATTCAACATGTCATCCAATATTCCTGCTATTACTGTTCATGTATATTTAATTCTATTTATTTATAACATGATGAAGATGATGATGCTAGGGATAGGCATGTGAATGTATGTTTGTGGTTAGTGTATATGGTGCGGGTAGGGGATGGTATCAACTGGTACAGCCATGCCATTTTCATGGGGTGTATATTGTGCCATGGTTCTACTCAAGTCATATCCACTGACATCGTCGTATCGCCATTACCTTAGCAGAACTATTACGTCGTAGGGTATCAAGGGAGGTGGTCTCGGACCTTGTAGTCTTCGACTCTATCGGGGGGCCTTAGCTCTATCTCTATGGATGTATTGAGGGATGCTGGGGTGAGGCCTTGGATACACTGTTTGACATTAAGATTGGTTAGTTGCAAGCCCAGTTTGTAAGCCCTCGCCAGCAGGGGCTTATGTGTTGGTATGGGCAACCGGTACAGCCATGCCGTTTTCATGGGGTGTATATTGTCCATGGTGGGTGCATGTGGGACGACAATGCCGATACTCATTGGGTGGATTCACACACTCATGTATAGAGGTGAGGCGGCCATCGAACCTTTCTATAGCACATTGCAAACTTATAAACCATACCACATATATGAATTGAATGCATGCATATATTTGTTGCATTGTTTTGTTTGCTTACTGAGCCGTGATGTGTGCTCAACCTTTCGACGTCGAATATTTTTAGTTGATGATGCAGGTACCATGGTGGAAGACTATATAAATACTTTTGTGTACGGGCACGTCGCTGCGATGAAAGCTGAAGACTTCTTGGAAACGCATGACTCTTCATGCGAGTGCAACGCATGCGTTTTTTATTAGATTTTATTTGAATTATTAAGGAAATGTAATTTGATATTTTATTTACTTATGTCTAGGTTAATACATCATAACTTGATATTTTATTATTGATTATCACATTTAGATTCCTCAGTTCATTTATTATTAAGACTTCCGCTATTGTGTATTTATTCTGATTATGGTTGTGGATGTGTATGGTTTTATTTTCAACGGACACAGCCTATTAGTGTAAGACCCATATCAAACTAACCCGGTATTTCCACCTTGAACCAGGTTTACCCATCATGGACGAGACGAATGGACCAAGGGCGTGAAGGAGATCGTGATCCTAGGTATCAAATCGACCCAAAAATACTTAATTTAAAGGGAGGGTCGCATACCCAGCAAGGGAGGGTTGGACCCCCAAGACAGAAAGTCAGACCCCCTATTTTTACAGAGGGGGTCAGATAATTTAGGAAACCAGGGGTCAACGGGATCATCGACCCCCAGTTGCCGCCAGAAACTGAAATTAGGAAAGTTTCCAAATTTCGATTGGATTCCTTCCAAATCTCAATGGGACTTAGTTTAGGAGTTTCCACCCTATAAATAGGATGTCCCTAAGCCTCTTTCACTCCTTTTACAACCCTAATTGAATTAAGAGAAAGATAAGAGAAGGAAGAGAAGAAGAAGAGAAGCAAGGGAGAGAAGAAAAAGAAAAAAAAAGAAGAGTTGCAGAGAAGGAGTATTCTTCTCAGGTATGGATACTAATTCCATGAATTTCTACAGACCTTAGGTTAGATAAGGATGAGAGTGTGATCTCGGAGAAACTCAAACCATGAACCCATGGTTAGGTTTCCATGGAAAACCATGGGAGAATACATAAAAGCTATATAGGTGGATGATTCATGGTTCTAGACCATGGAATGTATGTTGAATGGACTGTAAGAGCTAGCCATAGGACCCCAAACACGAAGAATGGACTAAAAGGAGGAAAATTGACCAAAACCCATAGAGGGTCGCACAAGGGGTCGATGACCATCCGACCCTATGTGACCCTGAGTATCGACCCCCAGGGTTCTAGAAGTCCAGATTAGGGGGGTCGCACCAGGGGTCGATCATAACTCAGACCCTACCTCCGACCCCCAGTTAATAGAATGGTTTTAAAAATTAGAATAAATTGTAATTAAATTTTATCGACTTTGTTAGGTCTTCTAGCAATATAATAGCAATATAAAGGTGATTCCAAAGCTTGGAAGAGTTTCTATTAGCAAGCTAAGGTGAGGGAACAAGACCTAAACTAATTGGTTAATAATAAACTACTTTTATTTACTTGAGTCCAATGCCATACTTGATTCTATGCGAATATGCTTGTAATGTGCATTCAACATGTCATCCAATATTCCTGCTATTTTTGCTCATGCATATTTAATTTTGTTTATTTATAACATGGTGATGGTGATTGATGCTAGGAATAAGCATGTGGGTGTTTGTGTGTGGTTAGTGTGCTTGATGCGAGTAGGGCATCAGGGGAGGTGTTATGCGGTGTTTGATCCGGGCACTTTAGCTCTATCTCTAACTCAAGTCTTGTGCATTAGCATCGTTGTATCGCCATTACCTTAGCAGAACTATTGCGACGTAGGACATCAAGGAGGGTCTCGCTCCTTGAGTCCTATACTCTACCGAGGGGCCTTAGCTCTATCTCTATGGCTGCTCTGACGGATGCTGGGGTGAGGCCGTGGACACATTGGTTGACATTAGGATTGGTTAGTAGCGAGCCCCGTTTGCAGCCCTAGCCATCAGGGGTTACTTTGTTGGTATGGAGTTATGCATCGATAAATGTGACCTTCGTTGTACAATGTTCATTATGGGTGCTATGGGCGACGGTGAGAGTCATCGAGCGTATCCACACTCTCGTGCAAAGAGGTGCGGTGGCCACTTATCCTTTCTATAGCACAGTGCAAATGTAAAACCAGACCAAAGATATGAATTGATTGCATGCATATGTATTGTTGCATTGTTTTGTTTGCTCACTGAGCCGTTATGTGTGCTCACCCATCGACGTCAAATATTTTTAGTTGATGATGCAGGTACAACCGTTGAAGATTATATACATGCTCCAGAATACGGGAACGTTGCAGCGATGGTAGCTGAAGATGAAGTGGATACTCATGACATCTCTTGCGAGTGCAACTCATGTGTATTCGATTAGATTTTTAGTTTTATCTATTTGGATTTATTAAAGACATGTATTTGATATTTATTTATTTATGTCTTAGTTGATACAGAATAATTTGTTATTTAAATATTGATATCACAATAGATTCTCAGTTCAATTTATTATAAGACTTCCGCTATTGTGTATTTACTCTGATTATGATTATGGATGTATGGGGTTTAGATAACACGGATATAGCCTACTCAAGATCCTGGTTGAACCGTTGGTTTGTTAGCGATTCATCACACCATTCTGAATAGTACGGAATTGGGGTGTGACAATTTGGTATCAGAGCATCTCAAGCCTTGTCCGTTGAACTAGCATACATTCAAGACAATTGTGAACTGAGATAGGATAAAAGTAAAAACATTAATATTAACACACTATAAACACAAATGATGTTTGAGACCAAATTTGAAAAGAAAATAATGCATCTATTAAAGGGGGAACAATTTTAATACAATGTGAAAGAAACAAACGTATATACATAACTAAAACATGAGTACAGTCTACAACCCGGACAGTTACTCTGTAGTACAAGAAGAAGGAAAAGATACACTCATGAAGCCGGAGGTGAAGGAGGAGGCGGTGCCTCATGATCTCTGTCATAATCCTCAGTATAGACTATAGTCAACAAGGCTACCTGAGTCTGGGTCGTATGAAGACTAGCTGTGAGACCAGCCTATCGCTGATCAGTCACGCGCTGAGCACCCAAAAGCTCCTCCATACGCATATCTAACAGGCATTGAGCATCTATGAGCTCTCCCATCCGCGTGTCAGATATGTGTTGGGTTACTAGCTGTCACACCCCAATTCTGCACCAACCAGAATGGTGTGATGAACCGTCAATAAACCAACGGTTCAACCAGGATCTCACAATAGGCTATCCCACATATGATAAACCAAAACACATTCCACATTAATCAGAGGTAATAAAGTAAATGGCGAAAGTCTTACAGATAATGAACTGAGTACTAATCAGGATAAATAATTAATATTTTATTTCTCTCCAAGTAACCAAAACATAATTTAATACATATTACAATACCCAAATACGAAAACTAAACACTAAACGTATCCACCATTGAAACGCTCGCTTAACAAATCACATTCCTCCTCCACAGCTTGCTCATCATGGCATGTTGACATAATCTTCAATCATAATACCTACAGCATCAGAAACTAAAATATTTGTGCGCACGAGGGTCAGCTTTCCAACTTGAGCTCAGTGAGAAAACAAAACAATGCAACAATACATATGCATGCGATTCAATTCATATCTTTGGTCCAATTTTCTCTTTTTAGTCCATTCTTCGTGTTTGGGGTCCTATGACTTGCTCATACAGTCCATTCAACATTCATTCCACGGTCTAGAACCATGAGTCAACCACCTAATAGCTTTCATGTATTCTCCCTAGGTTTTCCATGAAAACCTAACCATAGATTAATGGTTTGGGTTTCTCCGAGATCATACTCTCATCATTATCTAACCTAAGGTCTGTAGAAACTCATGGAGTTAGTAACCATACCTGAGAAGATTACTCCTTCTCTGCAACTCTTCTCCTTTTGGCTAAATTCTCTTCCTTGCTTCTCTTCTTCTTCTTTTCCTTCTCTTCTCTTTCTCTCAATTTAATTAGGGTTGTAAAAGGAGTCAAAGAGGCTTAGGGACATCCTTTAAATAGAGTAGGAACATCCTAAATTAAGTCCCTTTGAGATTAGGAAAGAATCCAAATCGAAAATTAGGAAATTTCCTAATTTTAGTTTCGGCGACAACTGAGGGTCGATGGGAGGGTCGATGATCCCGTCGACCCTAGGTTCTTAAGATGTCCGACCCTCCCTTCAAAACTGAGGGTCTGACTTTCTGCTTTGGGGGGTCTGACCCTCCTTAGCTGGGTATGCGACCTTCCCCTTAAATTGAGTGTTTTAGGGTCGATTTGATACCTGGGATCTCGATCTCCTTCACGCCCTTGGTCCATTTGACTCGACCATGACGGGTAAACCTGGTTCAATGTGATAAGACCGGATTAGATTGACACGGGTCTTACAACTCCCCCCTACTTATAAAAATTTCATCCTCGAAATTGTACGTACCTTCTGAATCAAATAAGGGAGGGTATTGCTTTCGCATAGCATTTTCTTCTTCCAATGTAATTTCTTCCATGTCTCTACTTTTCCATGTGACCTTAACATAATAGATATCTCGGTTGCGTAGCCGTTGAACCTTTCGGCTGGTGATTTCAGTTGGTGTTACTTCAAATGTCAAATCATCAGTCAAATCCGGTAAATCTACTGTCAACACGTGCGTTGGATCCTTGACATACTTTTTCATAGGAAAATGTGAAATACGTCATGCACACTTGACATAGATGGTGGTAGTGCTAACTGATAAGCCACTTTCCCACGCTTAGCTAGAATTTCATACGGCCCGACATATCTTGGACTTAGTTTCCCTTTCTGTCTGAACCTTTTCAATCCTCGCTTAGGCGATACTTTCAAGAACACTTTATCACCTACGACGAACTCCAGATCTCTGCGTCGAGTATCTGCATATTGCTTCTGACGGTTCTGAGCTGTTCTCACTCTTTCCTTGATAATGTCGACCACTCGACAAGTCTCTTCAACAAATTCCGGTCCAATAATACTACGTTCTCCAACTTCATTCCAAAATAAAGGAGTTCGACACTTCCTACCATACAGTGCTTCATAGGGTGACATCTGTATAGTAGCCTGATAGCTATTGTTATAAGCGAACTCGATCAGTGGTAATCTTTCATCCCATGATCCTTTGAAGTCAATTACACATGCACGTAGCATATCTTCCAGAATCTGGATTGTACGCTCTAACTGTCCATCTGTCTGTGGGTAAAATGCAGTACTGAACTTCAATGTTGTACCCATAGCCTTTTGCAATTCCTCCCAAAACTTAGAAGTAAATCATGGATCTCTATCGAACACAATGCTCTCTGGTACACCGTGTAATCGAACAATATTATCCACATACAGCTTTTCTAACCTTTCCAGTGTATACTGAGGTCGTATCGGTATGAAGCGAGCTGTTTTAGTCAGACGGTCTACAATCACCCAAACTGCGTCAACTACTCAAGGAGTCAGTGGTAATCCCGTGACAAAGTCCATAGTGATGCAGTCCCATTTCCATGCTGGTTCCGGTAACGGCTGTAACAGTCTTGTGGGTCTTTGTCATTCAGCCTTTACTTTCTGACAATTTAGGCATTGAGACACGAACTTAGCTACATCTGCTTTCATTCCTCTCCACCAATATAGTTTCTTTAGATCATGATACATTTTTGTACTTCCAGGATGTATCGAATAGATGGTGGTATGGGCTTCTTTCATAAGTTAGTGTCTAATGTCCACACTTTCTGTTTCAGGTACACATATTCTTCCTTTATATTTCAGTACTTTCTCTTCGTCCAAGGTGAACTCAGGATTAGTCCTACCTTTCTCGATATCTTCTTGTACTGTTCTCAGATAAGGATCTGATTTAATAGCTGTCTTCACTTCATCCATTATATCCGGTATAATCTTCAAAGCAGTGAACATATTTGAAAATCGATGAATAAACCCTTGGTTGGATGATTCATCCGTTGCGTCTATCACATATTGCTCATTGTCGTGATTGAATACCATTCCGGTAGTGCACATTGCTGCGGTTGTACTAACCTCTCCTTGAGATTTTATCATTGCCTTTCTGCTCAACGCATCCGCTACTACATTAGCTTTCCCCGGATGATACTGGATATCACAATCATAGTCCTTCAATAGTTCCAGCCATCTTCTTTGTCTCATATTCAATTCTTTCTGATTAAATAAATAAGTAAGACTTTTATTATCCGACTTAATCTAAAATTTCTCTCTGTATAGGTAATCTCTCCATATCTTGACAGCATGTACTACTGCCGCTAACTCCAAATCATTAATGGGGTAATTTTTCTCATGTATCTTCAACTGTCTCGAGGCATAAGCAATTACTTGCTCTCCTTGCATAAGCACACATCCTAATCCCAGTCCTGACGCATCAGTGTATAAGGTAAATGTCTATCTTGGAATAAGAATAATCAAAATCGGGGCGGATATCAGTCTGGTTTTCAATGTCTGAAAACTATTCTCACATTTATCCATCCACACAAACTTTTCACCTTTCTTAGTCAGACTGGTGAGAGGTACAGCAATCCGAGAATAGTCTTCTACAAATCTTCGATAATAACCGGCGAGACCCAGAAAACTTTTAATTTCTGACACGCTCTTTGGTGCTTCCCACTTTACAATAGCCTCAATCTTAGTGGGATCCACTTTGATTCCTTCAGCGGATACTACATGGCCTAGGAAGGCGACTTCACTTAGCCAAAACTCACACTTTGAAAATTTGGCATACAGCTTCTCTATCCTTAAACGCTGTAGGGGCAGTGTTTAGGTTCTTGATATGGGTTTCCTTGTCCTTGGAATATACCAATATATCATCAATGAATACAATAACCGACGTATCCAACATATCGTGGAAAACTCGATTCATAAGTTCCATGAAAGTTGCCGGTGTGTTTGTTAATCCAAAAGACATGACCAAGAACTCATAATGTCCGTATCTGGTCCTGAAAGCTGTCTTAGGAATATCACCTTCTTTAATCTTCAACTGATGATAGCCTAACCGAAGATCGATCTTAGAAAATACCTTTTCTCCTTGCAACTGATCGAACAAGTCATTGATCCGAGGTAGTGGATATCGATTCTTGATGGTCAGTTTATTCAACTCTCGATAGTCGATGCATAATCGAATGCTACCGTCCTTCTTCTTCACGAATAATACCGGTGCTCCCCATGGTGATACACTGGGTCGAATATAACCCTTGTTCAGCAGTTCCTATAGTTGCACTTTCAGTTCCTTTAGTTCAGTAGGACCCATTCTATAAGGTGCTTTTGATACTGGTGCGGCTCCAGGTATAAGGTCTATCACAAACTCTATGGCTCGGTCGGGTGGTAATCCTGGTAGTTCCTCCAAAAATACATCGGGATAGTCCCGCACGACATCAATATCTTCCATTCGTGGTGCCTCCTTGGTTAGGTCGACCACTGATACTAGATACCCGACTGCCCCCTTCTCAAGGCACTTCTTAGCCTTCAGTGCTGAGAGTATAAGCTTGCATTTACGGGGAAGTTTGGTTCCCGAAAAACTGAATTCTGCTCCTTCTTTGTCTTTAAATATTAGCTTCTTTTCGGCGCATAATAGATTTGCAGAATGCCGAGCTAACCATTCCATTCCCAAGATGACGTCAAAGTCTGCCATCTCAAGTTGTATCAAGGTTGCATCTAAGGTTTTCTCGCCAATGAGAACTGAACATGGTCCATAACCTTTCTCTAATTCCACTTCTAACCCCATTGGTGATCATACAAGTAGTTTGTAGTCCAATGTTTTTATGGGTAAATTCATCTTCTTTCTGAATGACACAGATATAAAGGAATGAGTAGCTCCTGAATCAAAGAGTACTCTGACGGGTACGTCATTTATAGGTACGATACCTGTGATTTATTTTACTTAGTCTACATGCTCATACAATGTAATTACAACTTAAAAGGTTTTGGTCATACCTGTGACCACATCGGGTGATGCGGCAGCATCCTCGGATGTAACAGCATATACTCGTCCTTGATGTACTTGCTTCTTGGGCTTAGGACACTCCCTCATCATATGTCCCACTTGGTTGCAGTTGTAACATCTCAGACCTTCAGAATTTGGCTTCGGTTGCTGCTGAGTTGCTTGAGTGGTCTTGGGTGCAGCGGTGAAATTCTGAGTACGGAAAGGTTTGTATGTCTTGTTATTACCTCCGTTGTAAGAATTCCCAGCTGGCCTTTTCATGCCTTTGTTCTGTGTAAAGTAACTTTCCTTCTGGCTCGATTCGATAACTCGAGCGATTTGAACAGCTTCATTATATATCTTTTTCTCTAAACCCAGTACATATTCTCTGATGCTTCCCCTGAGTCCCGTGACAAACCTACGGGTTTTGGTGTCCTCTTCTTGCATACTGAGCGGTGCAAATAAAAACATCTCCTCATAACGCTGTTGATATGCATCCACTAACATCTGTCCCTGATATAAACTCAGGAACTCCTTCTCCATAGAATCTTTGAAGCTTCGTGGAAAATACTTCTCAAAGAAAGCTTCTTTATAAATAGCCCAAGTCAATAAGGCGCGCTTGGTCAAGAATAGGCCCGGGTAGATTTCCACCAATGATGTGCGTCACCCTTTAGCATGAAGGCGGCACATAGTACTTTCTCTTCTTCGGTGATAGTCATCATAAGAAAGTTTCTCTCCATTTCGTCGATCCAATGTGCTGGCCATAACAGATCCGACGGTTTACCGTTAAATTCCCTGGGCTTCATCTTCAAAAATCTCTCAACCAGTCGAGAGTGATCCATCTGATTTTGGGGGTATGCCCCAAACATAGGTTGTGTGTCACACCCCAATTCTGATCCAACCAGAATGGTGTGAGTGAACCGTCATTGAACCAACGGTTCACACCAGGATCTCAAATAGGCCGTGTCCACCCATACAAACCAATTACACATAACCACAATCGAATATAAATATACAAGGGAAGACTTTAAATAGAATGAACCGTATCTATTGATAATTTAAATAAATATCCCATTATTCAAATTCAAAGATAAAATATAATCTTTTACATCTCTTAATAACAAACAAAAATAACCGAAATAAATAAAACAAATCACGGTACACGCAGAAGGGCACTCGCATGAAGCATCATGCTCGTCCTCTCCCGCCTCGTACGTCCAACACCGCAGCACCACCATACGCCGGAGCGTTACGTAATCGTCCACGATATCCCGCATCAACATCTAAAAACAATGTATATACAAAGGGTGAGCACACAACACAGCTCGGAAGACAATCGACGCTTCACAAGATTATGCATGAGTAACAATCATTTTATGCGTGGTCCGGTTTTAAGTTTGCAATGTGCTATAGAAAGGTTTGGTGGCCCCCGCACCTCTATACACGAGTGTGTGGCGTCGCAGGAATCACTCTACCACCAACCCACATGCACCCATCATGGAATAGAGATAGAGCTAAGGTATACCCGCACCTCCCCCGATACTCTACCCATACCAAGTACCTAAGCCCCCGGCCGGGCCTCGCAACCGGGCTCGCAACCAACCAATCCTATATGTCAACAATGTATGCTCTATCCCGACAGCCGTCTACGGCATAGAGATAGAGCTAGAGCGTCAGGCCGGGCCTGAGACCTCCAAAACCTCACCTCCCCCCCGATACCCCTATCCGCAACTAACCCACTAGGATAGAAAACAATACGCGGTAGACCCTATCCCAACACAACTCCCTACGGCATAGAGATAGAGCTAAAGCAGAGCGATCCCAGGCCCATGCCCCACTCCACACACCAACGAAAACAATCACATGCCTAACAATCACATCCTATGAATGCATGAACAATAATAATAATTGAAAGTAAAGGATGGCATGTGAATATGCACAAACATCACAACATAGATATCCAATGATTAACAACGATTTACTGTCCATTAATTATTAGGTTTAGGTCAGATTCCCTTACCGCGCCGTTCGATCACTTGCTCCACGCCACAAGATCCAAACGATATGTCACAAAGTCCTACATAATATTAGGGTTCCATTAGAATATATTATTTAGGGTTTCATGTTGGTCGGAAACCAACATGGTTACAAAATACCCTCACGGAGCTGACCCGGTGGCATGTACCGGTCGCGGCCTCCGTAGGGAAAGACCGGCGACCGGTATGGTCGGCCGGTCCCCCACAAGCAACCTCCCGAGAGGTAGCGGTCGCAACATACCGGTCGCACCGTGTGCAATCGGTATAGTCGACCGTATGTCTCCGGAAGACCATACATGGGTTCTTCGACCGCCGTCATCATCCTCCATGGATTTTCAGGGTTTCTCATATCCATTCAAAGTCTAGGCTTTGAGTTAGAGTTATCCCTAACTCATTCAAGTCTCGTTTCGATAAATATCATCTCGAAACTCGAATCTAGGGTTTGACGGCAACTTAGGGTTTATTGGCCAATTTAGGGTTTTAGATCAATACCTACTTTGCATGGTATTGATCCACCCACACAACTATCATAGGGTAAGAAGATGGATCCAAACACTTACCGTTGATAGGTGTAGCGAGAGCTTCGTCAAACGATAATGGCGGTACCTCCTTCTTCTTCCTAGCTCCTTCTCCTTTCCAAGCTCTTTCTCTTCTTGGGTTTGTGAGAGACAATGGAAAGGATTTGAGGGGTTTAAGGGTGTATTTATAGGCTAGAAATAGGGTTTAGTAACCCTACTGGATTAGAAAACTTCTAGGATTCGAAATCGGGAAAGTGGGACCCGCAGCGACCAATTTCCAAATTCCCGCACATAGCCGGCGGGCCATACCCGGTCGACCGGTACCATCATCCGGTACCATCGACCGGTATACCTAAAATCAGGTATATTGGTCGACTTCGGTCCGATTTCGACTGCTTGTTATCCGCTTGCCCCGTCCGGCTCGGTGATGATCGGAAGACCTGCACGACACAAAACCAAGGTTTAGACCGGGTTTTCGAGTCGCGGGTCTTACATTGTGGATACCGATAATTAACCCGGGCTACTTCGGACCCGATCTTTGGAATCTGTGCAGCTGGTGGTTGAGGTGTTTGAGGTCTTTGGGTGGTTACCCACCGGTCTTTGCCTGGCTTGTCCGGGTCTGCATGGGTGTAGCACGAGCAGCTTGGAACATGATTCCCATTGCAACTTGCATTTGAGCCTGCACATGTTGCATCTGTTGTAGCTGTTGTGCCAAATTCATCACCACGGTTGCTAACTCAGGTGGTGGGTGGCAAATTTGTAACGTTTTTCTGATCAGGATTTCTTTGTACATATTCATTCTCCTGGCTAGTTTCCTCCACAGGTGGTGGTGGTGGAACTGCATTTTAGCTCTGTCTGGTCACTCTTCGTCCAGACATAATTTCTTCTGAGATTGATGATGCCTGAAAATCATCAAAAAAAATGAGAAAATCATTGATACTTCATGTAGGCACGTTAACTGATGTAAAATTTTAAATTTCAACTATTTTATAACAAATTTACTGTCTTTTCTATGCAGGGTCGATGGTTCTGGTCGAATTGTCCGACCCTCAGACCAAAAATCAGATTTTTAAGATCCGATTCTGGGTTTATTCTTGGTTATTTCCCTTCCATTTCGACTCGTCTCTCCCCTCTGAGTTGCTACAGTGCCACTTCACTATATTGGTCGGTTTGGATCCGGGTTTCATCATCCACATCATCCCTTCAGGTATGTTTTCTCATTTTTACTTGTTTTTAGGTTTCCATTCCTAGGTTTTTACACATTTAACTTGTATTTTTCAAATTAAACTTTTTCCAACCGTAAAAATTTGATTTTTATTGGGGGCTTTTGTTATTGGTGTCTCGAGGAACGAAAGCCCTCAAAAAATTTTGAGTTCCATCGGTTGATTATCGAGAAACTTGAATTTTTGCTCTTTTTGCCCTAATTTATCGAAATTTTTGATTTCTTAAAATTCCTTCAAATTGGACTTCATTAGTTTCAATTTCCTACTGTGTGAGTGTTGCAGGATATGTTGGAACCTACGTAAGTCCTCTTGCCCACGTGTACGGGTGGAAAGTGAGGTTTTTGGCCAACTTACGTCGTTAAAATATTAAATTTTAGATTTTTATCCTATTAACTCCTTATCTCCCTTTTTCTTTCTTATTTGCAGATACCATGGCTCGTACCAAGGTACCCAGAGTTCGTGATCCCCTTCGCTTCCGCTCCAATGAAACCGAGGCACAGTATGCTCACTATGCTCGTAAGAAAGTGGAGGGTGGTCGTATAGTGAACTTGGTTGAGCTAGCCTTGTTCAACGTAGAGAGAGCGTTCAGTGATATGGGGTGGCTCCCTGTCATTACTTACGACGCTTGCACCTGCCCGGATTTGGTGCGACAGTTTTATTGTAACCTCCAGGTGGTGGGGAATTACAATGATGTCGAGAGGGGTCAGGAGTTGCGCATCACCAGCTACGTCAAAGGGGTGAATATCTCATTTAACTATCGGCAACTGGCCGACCTACTGGGCATTCCTTATGATGGCCCCATGGCCTACTGTATGCCTAGACAGCCCCAGTTTGTTTCCATAGAGATGATGGCAGAGATCGACAATCAGCTGCTACGACCTGATCGCTGGCAGATGAGAGCTTGTTACATGCGTCCAGCTCCACGGGTCTTCTGTAAGATTATCCAGCATAATCTGATTCCACAGAGTGGACACTACGAGAGGGTTTCTCAGCTGACCCAGTTTCTGATATATAGTATCTGCACTAGACAGCCAGTCTGCCTTCCCTACATCATCATGCCGGACCATGATTAGTGCTACATTGTCCGGTCATAGGGGTAATCTACCCTATGGACGTATGATTACTGTTCTCTTGACCCGCCCCGGGGGGTTGACTTAGCGGATGAGAAGATTCAGGAGAAGACCTTCTCCTCGCCTCTAGATTGGGAGGCTATCTGTAAGATGGGTATGCGGGATGCCCAAGTTAGTGACGAGGAGAGGAACGAGATGGTACGCCCTCACACTCGCATCAAGATGGCTGACGCTGAGGCCGCTGCTGGCGCTGCTAGAGCTCATGTGGATCCTGTCAATGATGACGACCGTATGTATATGGATGTCGACTCGATACCACCGCCTTCACCTACACATGCGGCTGGAGTTGGTACTTCTTCTGCGGCGGATCCTGTACCTGAGACTGGTCCTTCTCATGCGGCTGGTCCTTCACGCCCACCTCCTGACCTGATGGAGATGTTGCAGGAGATCAGGGAGGCTCAGCGCAGATCTGATCTAAGGATGGAGGAGTTACTAGATGCTCAACGTGTGAGAGTGGATGAACTGTTAGCCGCCCAGCACATATTAGACACGCGGATGGGAGAGCTCATAGAGGTTCAGCGTGTGACTGACCGGAGGGTAGCCGATCTTACAGCTAGTCTACAAACGACCCAGACTCAGATAGCCTGGTTGACTAGAGTCTATGCTGAGGACTATGACAGAGATCGTGAGGCACCGCCTCCTCCTTCACCTCCAGCTTCTTGATTGTTTTTATTTTCCTTGTACTACAGAGTAACTGTCTGAGTTGTGGACTGTACTCTGCTTTAGTTATGTATATACGTTTTGTTTCTCTCTCATTGTATGTAAACTTGTTTTCCCTTTAATAGATGCATTATTCTCTTTTTAAATTTTGTCTCAACCATCACTTGTGCTTACAGTGTGTTACTATTACTGTTTTTACTTTTATCCTATCTCAGTTCATAATTTTCTTGAATGTATGCTAGTTTAGCGGACAAGGCCTGAGATGCTCTGATACCAAGTTGTCACACCCCAATTCTGCACCAACCAGAATGGTGTGATGAACCATCAATAAACCAACGGTTCAACCAGGATCTCACAATAGGCTATCCACATATGATAAACCAAAACACATTCCACATTAATCAGAGGTAATAAAGTAAATAGCAGAAGTCTTACAGATAATGTACAGAGTACTAATCAAGATAAATAATTAATATTCTATTTATTTCTAAGTAACCAAAACATAATTTAAAACATATTACAATACCCAAATACGAAAACTAAACACTAAACGTATCCACCGTTGAAACGCTCGCTTAACAAATCGCATTCCTCCTCCACAGCTTGCTCATCATGGCGTGTTGACATAATCTTCAATCATAATACCTGCAGCATCAGAAACTAAAAGATTTGTGTGCACGAGGGTCAGCTCTCCAACTTGAGCTCAGTGAGAAAACAAAACAATGCAACAATACATATGCATGCAATTCAATTCATATCTTTGGTCCAATTCCCTCTTTTTAGTCCATTCTTCATGTTTGGGGTCCTATGACTTGCTCATACAGTCCATTCAACATTCATTCCATGGTCTAGAACCATGAATCAACCACCTAATAGCTTTCATGTATTCTCCCTAGGTTTTCCATGAAAACCTAACCATAGATTAATGGTTTGGGTTTTTTACTCTCATCATTATCTAACCTAAGGTCTGTAGAAACTCATGGAGTTAGTATCCATACCTGAGAAGATTAATCCTTCTCTGCAACCCTTCTCCTTTTGGCTAAATTCTCTTCCTTGCTTCTCTTCTTCTTCTTTTTCTTCTCTTCTCTTTCTCTCAATTCAATTAGGGTTGTAAAAGGAGTGAAAGAGGCTTAGGGACGTCCTTTAAATAGAGTAGGAACATCCTAAATTAAGTCCCTTTGAGATTAGGAAAGAATCAAAATCGAAAATTAGGAAATTTCCTAATTTTAGTTTCGGCGACAACTAAGGGTCGATGGGAGGGTCGATGATCCCGTCGACCCTAGGTTCTTAAGATGTCCGACCCTCCCTTCAAAACTAAGGGTCTGACTTTCTGCTTTGGGGGGTCCGAACCTCCTTAGCTGGGTATGCGACCCTCCCCTTAAATTGAGTGTTTTAGGGTCGATTTGATACCTGGGATCTCGATCTCCTTCACGCCCTTGGTCCATTTGACTCGACCATGACGGGTAAACCTGGTTCAATGTGATAAGACCAGGTTAGATTGACACGGGTCTTACACTAGCAGCTCATCCACTCTCACACGCTGAGCGTCCAGCAACTCCTCCATCCTCAGATCAGATCTGTGCTGAGCCTCTCTGATCTCATGCAACATCTCCATCATATCAGAAGGTGGGTGTGAAGGACCAGCCGCATGAGAAGGACCAGTCTCAGGTGTAGGACCCGCCGCAGATGAAGTACCAGCTCCAGTCGCATGCGTGGGTGAAGGTGGTGGTATCGAGTCTACATCCATGCACATGCGGTCATCGTCATCGGCAGGATCAGCATGAACTCTAGCGGCGGCAGCAGCTGCCTCAGCGTCAGCAATCTCGATGCGAGTGTGAGGGCGCACCATCTCGTTCCTCTCCTCGTCACTGACTTGGGCATCCCGCATTCCCATCTTGCAGATAGCCTCCCAATATAGAGGCGATGAGAAGGTTTTCTCCTGAATCTTCTCATCCACTAAATCAACTCCCAGGCGGGTCAGCAACATAGTGATCATACATCCGTACGGGAGGTTGCCAGTATGGCTGCACAAAGTAGCAGTGATCATAGTCCGCATGATGATGTACGACAGGCAGACGAGCTGTCTAGTGCAGATACTGTATAGCAGATACTGGGTCAGCTGGGAAACCCTCTCGTAGTGACCACTCTGCGGGAGCAGGTTATGCTGGATAATCTTGCAAAAGACCCACGGAGCCGGGCGCATATAGCAAGCCCTCATCTGCCAGCGATCAGGTCGTAGCAACTGACTATCAATCTCAGCCCTCATCTCTGTGGAGACGAACTGGGGCTCTCCACGAGCACAGTAAACCATGGGGCCATCATAGGGAATGCCCAGTAGGTCGGCCAATTTCCGATAATCAAAAGAGATGTTCACCCCTTTGACGTAACTAGTGATACGCAGCTCTTGACCCCTCTCGACGTCATTGTAATTCCCCACCACCTGGAGATTACAATAAAATTGTCGCACTAAATCCGGGCATGTGCAAGCATCGTAGGTAATGATAGGGAGCCACCCCATATCACCAAAGGCTCTCTCCACGTTGAACAAGGCTAACTCAGCCAAGTTCACCATACGACCTCCCTCCACTTTCTTATGAACAAAGTGGGCATATTGTGCCTCGGCTTCATTGGAACGGAAGCGAAGAGGATCACAAACTCTGGGTACCTTGGTACGAGCCATGGTATCTGCAAATAAGAAAGAAAAACAGATAATATGTTAATAAGATAGAAAATCCAAAATTTTGACATTATAACGACGTAAGTTGGCCAAAAGCCTCACTTGTCACCCAGACACGTGGGCAGGAGGACTTACGAAGGTTCCAACATGTCCTACAATACTCAGACAGTAGGAAATTCTAGCTAATGAAGTCCAATTTGAAGAAATTGCGAGAAATCAAAAATTTCGACAAATTAGGGCAAAAAGAGCAAAAATCCATGTTTCTCGATAACCAACCGATGAAACTCAAAAAATTTTGAGGGCTTTCGTTCCTCGAGACACCAATAACAAAAGCCCCCAATAAAAATCGAATTTTTATGGTTGGAAAAAGTTTAATTTGAAAAATACAAGTTAAATGGACAAAAACCTAGAAATGGAAAACCTAAAAACAGGTAAAAATGAGAAATCATACCTGTAGGGTTGATGTGGACGTCGAAACACGGATCCAAACTGACCAAAATAGCGGAGTGGCACTGTAGCAACTCAGAGGTGGGAGACGAGTCGAAACGGGAGAGAAATGATGGGGAATGAACCCAGAATCAGATCTTAAAGGTCTGATTTTTGGTCTGGGGGTCGGATAATTCGACCAGGATCATCGACCACCGGATCGACCCCCACATCGACCCCCAGTTCTCGAGAACTTGGCAAGGAACTAGGGGTCGGACAGGGGGTCAGATACCCATCGACCCCCAGCTCTCGGGAAGAATAGGTCATTCCCAGGGTCGGATACTGAGGGTCGGACATACCATCGACCCCCACCATCGACCCTGCATAGAAAAGACAGTATTTTTCATAAAATGAGCTGAAAATTTGGAATTTTACATCGGTTAACGTGCCTACATGCAGTATAAATGAGTGACTCACATATTTTGATGATTTTCAGGCACCACCAATCTCAGAAGAAAACATGTCTGGACGTAGAGTAACCAGGCAGAGTCAAAATGCAGTTCCACCACCACCTGTGGAGGAAACTAGCTAGGAGAATATATATATGCACAGGGAAATCCATAGGTTGTACCCCCAGAAAATCCTACCCACTTGCCACCTCCACCATCGGAGTTAGCAACCGTGGTAATGAATCTAGCACAGCAGCTACAACAGATGCAACATGCACAGGCTCAAATGCAAGTTGCAATGGGGATTATGTTCCAGGCCACACATGCTACACCCATGCAGACTGGACAAGCCAGTGCAGCACCGGTGGGTAACCACCCAGCACCTCAAACACCTCAACCACCAGCTGCACAGATCCTAGTACCTGGTCCGGAAGCAGCTCAAGTTCAGTATCAGTATCCACAACCTATGTTTGGGGCATACCCCCAAAATCAGATGGATCACTCTCGACTAGTTGAGAGATTTCTAAAGATGAAGCCCAAGAAATTTAACGGTAAACAGTAGGATCCGTTATGGCCAGCACATTGGATCGACGAGATGGAGAGAAACTTTCTCATGATGACTATTACTGAAGAAGAAAAGGTGTTATGTGCCACCTTCATGCTGAAAGGCGATGCACATCATTAGTGGAAATCTACTAGGGCCTATCTATTGACCAAGCACGCCCTATTGACTTGGGCTATTTATAAAGAAGCTTTCTTTGAGAAGTATTTTCCCCGAAGCTTCAAGGATTCTATGGAGAAGGAGTTCCTGAGTTTATATCAGGGCCAGATATCCGTGGATGCGTATCAACAGCGCTATGAGGAGCTGTTTTTCTTTGCACCACTTAGTATGCAAGAGGAAGACACTAAGACCCGTACGTTTGTCACGGGACTTAGAGGAACCATCAGAGAGCACATACTAGGTTTAGAGAAGAAGATATATAATGAAGCTGTCCAAATCGCTCGAGTTATCAAATCGAGCCAGAAGGAAAGTTACTTTACACAAAACAGAGGCATAAAAAGACCAGCCGAAAATGCTTATAATGGAGGGAACAACAAAACATTTAAATCTTTCCGTGCCCAAGGCTTTACCGCTGCACCCAAGACCACTCAAGCAGCTCAGCAGCAACCAAAGCCAAATACTGAAAGTCCAAGATGTTATAACTGCAATCAAGTGGGACATATGATGAGAGAGTGTCCCAAACCCAGGAAGCAACAACATCAAGGAAGAGTTTATGTTGTTACGTCTGAGGAAGCTGCCGCACCACCCGATGTGGTCACAGGTATGACCTAAACCTTTAAGTTGTATTACAATGTGTAAGCATGTAGACTAAGTTTAAACAAATCACAGTATCGTACCTATAAATGGCATACCCGCCAGAGTACTCTATGATTCAGGAGCTACTCATTCCTTTATATCTGTGTCGTTTGGAAAGAAGCTGAACTTACCCATTAAAACATTGGACTACAAACTACTTGTACGGTCACCGATGGGTTTAGAAGTGGAATTAGAGAAAGGTTATGGGCCATGTCCAGTTCTCATTGGCGAGAAAACCTTAGATGCAACCTTGATCCAACTTGGGATGGCGGACTTTGATGTCATCTTGGGAATGGACTGGTTAGCTCAGCATTCTGCAAACCTATTATGTGCCAAAAAGAAGCTAACATTTAAAGACAAAGAAGGAGCAGAATTCAGTTTTGCGGGAACCAAACTGCCTCAGAACGCAAGCTCATACTCTCAGCACTAAAGGCTAAGAAGTGCCTTGAGAAGGGGGCAGTCAGGTATCTAGTATCAGTGGTTGACCTAACCAAGGAAGTACCACGAATGAAAGATATTGATGTCGTGCGGGACTATCTCGACGTATTTCCAGAGAAACTACCAGGATTACCACCCGACAGAGCCACCGAGTTTGTGATAGACCTTATACCTGGAGCTGCACCAGTATCAAAAGCACATTATAGAATGGCTCCTACTGAACTGAAGGAATTGAAAATGCAACTACATAAACTGCTGGACAAGGGTTATATTCGACCCAGTATATCACCATGGGGAGCACTGGTATTATTCGTAAAGAAGAAGGACGGTAGCGTTCGATTATGTATCGACTATCGGGAGCTGAACAAACTGACAATCAAGAATCGATATCCACTACCTCGAATCGATGACTTGTTCGATCAGTTGCAAGGAGCAAAAGTATTTTCTAAGATCGATCTTCGGTCAGGCTACCATTAGTTGAAGATTAAAGAGGGTGATATTCCTAAGACAGCTTTCAGGACCAGATATGGACATTATGAATTCTTGGTCATGTCTTTTGGATTAACAAACGCACCAGCAACTTTCATGGAACTTATGAACCGGATTTTTCACGACATGTTGGATACGTCGGTTATAGTATTTATTGATAATATATTGGTATATTCCAAGGACAAGAAAACCCACGTTAAGAATCTAAACGCCACTCTACAGCATTTAAGGAAAGAGAAGTTGTATGCAAAATTTTCAAAGTGTGAGTTTTGGCTAAGTGAAGTCGCCTTCCTAGGCCAGTGGTATCCGCTGAAGGAATCAAAGTGGACCCCAGCAAGATCGAGGCTATTGTAAAGTGGGAAGCACCAAAAAGCGTTGCAGAAATAAGAAGTTTTTTGGGTCTCGCTGGTTATTATCGGAGATTTGTAGAAGACTATTCTCGGATTGTCGTACCTCTCACCAGTTTGATTAAGAAAGGTGAAAAGTTCGTGTGGACGGATAAATGTGAAAAGAGTTTCAAGACATTGAAGACCAGGTTGATATCCGCTCCAATTTTGACTATTCCTGTTCCAGGACAGCCATTTACCCTATACACTGATGCGTCAGGACTAGGATTAGGATGCGTGCTTATGCAAGGGGAACAAGTAATTGCTTATGTCTCAAGACAGTTAAAGATACATGAGAAAAATTATCCCACTCATGATTTGGAGTTAGCGGCAGTAGTACATGCTGTCAAGATATGGAGACATTACCTATACGGAGAGAAGTTCCAGATTAAGTCGAACCATAAAAGTCTTATTTATTTATTTAATCAGAAGGAGTTGAATATGAGACAAAAAAGATGGTTGAAACTATTGAAAGACTATGATTGTGATATCCAGTATCATCCGAGGAAAGCTAATGTAGTAGCGGATGCATTGAGCAGAAGGGCGATGATAAAATCTCAAGGGGAGGTTAGTACAACTGCAGCTATATGTACTACCGGAATGGTATTCAATCATGGCAATGAGCAATATGTGATAGATACAACGGATGGATCAGCCAACCAAGGGTTTATTCATCGGTTTTTAGATATGTTCGCGGCATTGAAGATTATACCAGATATAATGGATGAAGTGAAGACAGCTATCAAATCAGATCCTTATCTGAGAACAGTACAAGAAGATATCAAAAAAGTTAGGACTAACCCTAAGTTCACCTTGGACGAAGAAAAAGTACCGAAATACAAAGGAAGAATATGTGTACCCGAAACAGAAAAGGTGGACATTAGACACCGACTGATGAAAGAAGCCCATACCACCATTTATTCGATACATCCTAGAAGCACAAAAATGTATCATGATCTAAAGAAACTATATTGGTAGAGAGGAATGAAAGCAGATGTAGCTAAGTTTGTGTCTCAATGCCTAAATTGCCAGAAAGTAAAGGCTGAACTGTAAGACCCGTGTCAAACTAACCCGGTCTTACCACCTTGAACCAGGTTTACCCATCATGGTCGAGTCAAATGGACCAAGGGCATGAAGGAGATCGAGATCCCAGGTATAAAATCGACCCAAAAATACTTAATTTTAGGGAAGGGTCGCACACCCAGCTAAGCGGGTCGGACCTCCCAAAACAGAAAGTCAGACCCTCAGTTTTGAAGGGAGGGTCGGACAGCTTAAGACCCTAGGGTCGACGGGATCATCGACCCTCGGTTTCTGACGAAACTGAAATTAGAAAATTTTCTTAATTTTTGGTTGGGATTCCTTCCAAATCTCAATGGGATTATTATAGGACATTCCTAGTCTATTTAAAGGACATCCCTAAGCCACATTCACTCCTTTCACAACCCTAATTGAATTGAGAGAAAGAGAGAAGAAGGAAAAGAGGAAGAAAGGAGGCTAGGAAGAAGGCTGAGCAAAAAGGAGAAGAAATTGCAGAGAAAAGTAATCTTCTCAGGTATGGATACTAATTCCATGAGTTTCTACAGACCTTAGGTTAGATATGGTTGAGTGTAGGATTTCGGAGAAACCCAAACCATCCATCCATGGTTAGGTTTTCATGGAAAATCATAGGAGGATGCACGAAAGCTATCTAGATGGATTATACATGGTTCTAGACCATGGAATGATTGTTGAATGAATGTAGGAAGCAAGCCATAGGACCCCAAACATGAAGAATGGGTAAAAAGTAGAAATTGGACCAGAGTGCACTAAGGGTCGCACCAAGGGTCGATAGACCATCCAACCCTAGGTGTTTCCGACCATCGACCCTCGGCACAGAATGGAGGGAGGGTCGATAGACCCATCAACCCTAGCATCGACCCTAGCATCGACCCTCAGTTGATAGAATGGTTTTTAAATTCTGAATTAATTCTAATTAAATTCTATCGACTTTGTTAGGTTTGCTAGCAATATAATAACATTATAAAGGTGATTCTAAAGCTTGGGAAAGTATCTTTTAGCAAGCTAAGGTGAGGAACCTTAACCCCAAACTAAATTGGTTAATAATAAACTGTTTTCTATTTCTTGAGTCCTATGCCATGTTTGATTCTATGCGAATATGTTTGTAATGTGCATACAAGATGCCATCCAATATTTCTATTACTTGTTCATGCATATTTACTTTATTGTTTATAACATGATGATGATGATGATGATAGGAATAGGCATGTGCTTGTATGTATGTGGTTGATGTGCTTGATGCGAGCGAGTATCAGGGAGGTGTGATGAGAACGTCAATAAACGTTAACCTTTGGCGGGTCTCAGACTTTAGCTCTATCTCTAACTCAAGTCTTGTGCATTGACATCGTCGTATCGCCATTACCTTAGCGGAACTATTATGTCGTAGAGTATCGGGAGGTGGTCTCGGTCCTTGTATTCTCCGACTCTACCGGGGGGCCTTAGCTCTATCTCTATGGATGTTCCGAGGGATCTTTGGGGTGAGGCCTTGGATACACTGTTTGGCATTAGGATTGGTTAGCAAGAGTCCGGTTTTGCAAGCCCTCGCTAACAGGGGCTTACGTGTTGGTATAGCATTATATAGCAATAAACGTTAACCTTTGTTGTATAATGTTATGGTAGGGTGGATGGGGACGACGATAAACGTTAACCTTCGGGCAAGCTTCCACACCCTGTGTATAGAGGCGGTGTCAATAAACGTTAACCTTTGACCACCCAACTTTTCTATTGCACATTGTAAACTATAAACCAAGACCAAAGATATGAATTGACTTTTTGCATGCATATGTAATGTTGCATTGTTTTGGCTACTCACTGAGCCGTGTTGTGTGCTCACCCCTCAACGTCGAATATTTTTAGTTGATGATGCAGGTTATACAGTTGAAGATTATATGAACGCCTCGGCGTACGGAACTATAGCAGCTATGGAAGTTGGAGCTGAAGACGATACACACGACTCCTTTTGTGAGTGCAACTCGTGTGTATTCGATTAGATATTTTTATAGGTTTCTTTGTTGGATTATAGACATGTATTTGATACATAATTATTTATGTCTCGGTTTGATACAGAATAATTTTCTATTAAATTATTAATATCATTTTAGTTCTCAGTTCATTTATTTATAAGATTTCCGTTAATGTGTATTTACTCTGATTATGATTGTGAATGCGTGTAAAGTTTGGATAATGCGGGGATAGCCTATTAGAGATCCTGGTTGAACCATTGGTTATTTAGCGGTTCATCACACCATTCTGAAATGTGCGGAATTGGGGTGTGACATGAACGACAAAGACCCATAGGACTGTTACAGCCGTTACTGGAACCAGCATGGAAATGGGACTGCATCACTATGGACTTCGTCACGAGATTACCACTGACTCCTCGAGTAGTTGACGCAGTTTGGGTGATTGTAGACCGTCTGTCTAAGACAGCTCGCTTCATACCGATACGACCTCAGTATACACTGGAAAGGTTAGCAAAGCTGTATGTGGATAATATTGTTCGGTTACACGATGTACCAGAGAGCATTGTATCCGATAGAGATCCCCGATTTACTTCCAAGTTTTGGGAAGGATTGCAAAAGGCTATGGGTACAACATTGAAGTTCAGTACTGCATTCCACCCACAGACAGATGGACAGTCAGACCGTACAATCCAGATTCTAGAAGATATGCTACGCGCATGTGTAATTGATTTCAAAGGATCATGGGATGAAAAGTTACCACTGATCGAGTTCGCTTATAACAATAGCTATCAAGCTACTATACAGATGTCACCATATGAAGCACTGTATGGCAGAAAGTGTTGAACTCCGTTGTTTTGGAATGAAGTTGGAAAACGTAGTATTGTTGGGCCGAAATTTGTTGAAGAGACTTGTCGAGTGGTAGACATTATCAAGGAAAGGGTAAAAATAGCTCAGAACCGTCACAAGCAATATGCAGATACTCGACACAGAGATCTTGAGTTCGCTGTAGGTGATAAAGTATTCTTGAAGGTATCGCCTATGCGAGGATTGAAACGATTCGGACAGAAAGGGAAACTCAGCCAAGATATGTCGGGCCATATGAGATTCTAGCTAAGCGTGGAAAAGTGGTTTATCAGTTAGCACTACCACCATCTATGTCAAGTGTGCATGACGTATTTTATATTTCCCTATTGAAGAAGTATGTCAAGGATTCAACGCACGTTTTGACAATAAATTTACCGGATTTGACTGATGATTTGACATTTAAAGTAACACCAACAGAAATCACCAGTCGAAAGGTTCAAAGACTACGCAACCGAGATATCTATTATGTTAAGGTCACTTGGAAAAGTAGAGACATGGAAGAAATTACTTTGGAGGAAGAGAATGCTATGCGAAAGCAATACCCTCACTTATTTGATTCAGAAGGTACATACAATTTCGGGGACAAAATTTTTATAAGTAGGGGGGAGTTGTAAGACCCGTATCAAAATAACCCGATCTTACCACCTTGAACCAGGTTTACCCATCATGGACGAGACAAATGGACCAAGGGCGTGAAGGAGATCGTGATCCCAGGTATCAAATCGACCCAAAAACACTTAATTTAAAGGGAGGGTCGCATACCCAGCAAGAAAGGGTCGGACCCCCAAGACAGAAAGTCAGACCCCTCTATTTTTACAAAGGGGGTCAGATAATTTAGGAAACCAGGGGTCGACGGGATCATCGACCCCCTCATCGACCCCCAGTTGCCGCCAGAAACTGAAATTAGAAAAGTTTCCAAATTTTGATTGGATTCCTTTCAAATTTCAATGGGACTTAGTTTAGGAGTTTCCACCCTATAAATAGGACGTCCCTATGCCTCTTTTACTTCTTTTACAACCCTAATTGAATTGAGAGAAAGGGTAGAGAAGGAAGAGAAGAAGAAGAAAAGCAAGGGAGAGAAGAAAAAGCAAAAAGGAGAAGAGTTGCAGAGAAGGAGTATTCTTCTCAAGTATGGATACTAATTTCATGAATTTCTACAGACCTTAGATTAGATAAGGATGAGAGTGTGATCTCGGAGAAACCCAAACCATCAACCCATGGTTAGGTTTCCATGGAAAACCATGGGAGAATACATAAAAGCTACATAGGTGGATGATTCATGGTTCTAGACCATGGAATGTATGTTGAATGGACTGTAGGAGCAAGTCATAGGACCCCAAACATGAAGAATGGACTAAAAGGAGGAAAATTGACCAAAACCCACAAGGGGTCGCACAGGGGGTCGATGACCATCCGACCCTATGTGACCCTGAGTATCGACCCCCAGGGTTCTGAAAGTCTAGATTAGGGGGGGTCGCACCAGGGGTCGGTCATAACTCAGACCCTACCTCCGACCCCTAGTTAACAGAATGGTTTTAAAATTAGAATAAATTGTAATTAAATTTTATCGACTTTGTTAGGTCTTCTAGCAATATAATAGCAATATAAAGATGATTTTAAAGCTTGAAAGAGTATCTATTAGTAAGCTAAGGTGAGGGAACAAGACCTAAACTAATTGGTTAATAATAAACTACTTTTATTTACTTGAGTCCAATGCCATGCTTGATTCTATGCGAATATGCTTGTAATGTGCATTCAACATGTCATCCAATATTCCTGCTATTTTTGCTCATGCATATTTAATTTTTTTTATTTATAACATGGTGATGGTGATTGATGCTAGGAATTGGCATGTGGGTGTTTGTGTGTGGTTAGTGTGCTTGATGTGAGTAGGGCATCAGGGGAGGTGTTATGCAATGTTTGATCCGGGCACTTTAGCTCTATCTCTAACTCAAGTCTTGTGCATTAGCATCGTCGTATCGCCATTACCTTAGCAGAACTATTGCGACATAGGGCATCAAGGAGGGTCTCGGTCCTTGAGTCCTATACTCTACCGAGGGGCCTTAGCTCTATCTCTACGGGTGCTCTGAGGGATGCTGGGGTGAGGCATTGGATACATTGGTTGACATTAGGATTGGTTAGTAGCAAGCCCCGTTTGCAACCCTAGCCATCAGGGGTTAATTTGTTGGTATGGAGTTGTGCATCGATAAACGTGACCTTCATTGTACAATGTTCATTATGGGTGTTATGGGCGACGGTGAGAGTCATCGGGCGTATCCACACTCTCGTTCATAGAGGTGCGGTGGCCACCTATCCTTTCTATAGCACAGTGCAAACGTAAAACCAGACCAAAGATATGAATTGATTGCATGCATATGTATTGTTGCATTGTTTTGTTTGCTCACTGAGCCGTGATGTGTTCTCACCCATCGACGTCGAATATTTTTAGTTGATGATGCAGGTACAACCTTTGAAGATTATATACATGCTCCAGAATACGGGAACGTTGCAGTGATGGTAGCTGAAGATGAAGTGGATACACATGACATCTCTTGCGAGTGCAACTCATGTGTATTCGATTAGATTTTTAGTTTTATCTATTTGGATTTATTAAAGACATGTATTTGATATTTATTTATTTATGTCTTAGTTGATACAGAATAATTTGTTATTTAAATATTGATATCACAATAGATTCTCAGTTCATTTTATTATAAGACTTCTGCTATTGTGTATTTACTCTAATTATGATTATGGATGTATGGGGTTTAGATAACACGGATATAGCCTACTCAAGATCCTGGTTGAACCGTTGGTTTGTTAGCGGTTCATCACACCATTCTGAATAGTGCGGAATTGAGGTGTGACAATTAGAGATCCTGGTTGAACCATTGGTTTATTAGCGGTTCATCACACCGTTCAGAATGGTGCAAAATTGGGGTGTGACATGGATGTAGGGCTAAGATTCACCCAAGAGCCAGGTGTTGATCATCCATCCGGGCCGCCAACTCTCCTGCCAAATCTCAGGCGGGAGAGGATTTCTATACCATGAGATCCCTCGCAGTTTTCCTAAGAGATTGATTTTGTGGCAGTCAATGTGTGATTATTAGCCTTAATGTTGTTGATTGACTTAAACCTCTTTCCTACAATTTTCCTAGGTTTTAGGGTTCGGAATAGGCTCAATGGTCTAGTTAGGAATGGTCGTACCCATTCTGGACATTCTATTCGAAAGCCATTTAAACATGCTGGCCTAAATGTGTGCCAGTTAGTCTGGCCTGCAGGTTCCAAAAGGTCCCCCACACACTGGGGTGATGATTGGGGCAATCCAGCCACATGAGCTGGCCAGTGTGTTCGGACGGATTGAGCTAGTGGGTTCCCCCATAATGGGCAATCTGAATCGTCTCCTATGCTTACAGGCATAGGAGACGCGGCAGAGACCGTTGGATGGCCGCCACCTGGATAGGTAGTCATCCTGCGGCCGTCCAATGGTCTTAATCAAAGATGTGAGTTAGGGTTTAGGGTGACACACTTAGAGATGATTCACAATTTCCAGAAATCTGAATCGTCTCTGCATCGTCTTCTTCCCTTTTCTTCTAATCTTCATCTTCTCTCATCTATAAATTTGTGATCTTTATTTGATATACTGTGGATGTCAACCATCAGCTATAGATTGCCTGAACTAGAAAGCTTCTTCATGATGCTTGGACATGGATCCCCACTGAGGACCTCAAGAGCTATAGTTATTAACCACTTAAAACAATAGCGACCACAAAAGAAACGATTTAAAACAGCTCGAAAAGCCCCTTGAAACAAAGTGGTCAGTATTTAGTATTAAAATATATGGGTTTCTTAATTAGAAAAAAAAATTCCCACAAACCCATTTCCCTATATATGGGAATCTGGCCATCAAACTTGTATTTAGTTTTTTACAGAATCAATCTTCAGACCATATATGACACTTGACCAGGATGTCCTCATCATCTCATCTGTTTTGTTGTGAGTTACTGATTTTCTCCTAATAATCTCTGGGTTTCTTGAATCCTCTTCTCTGGCTCTGATCGTTGATGGTTATTGAGTTAGTTTGGTCTCATCTTTTTTTCCTGGATCAACAAGCCAGCAAGCTTAGATTGAGATGATGCAAGGGGCGATTCGGATTTCTGGAATGAGGGTGAGAGAAGATGAAGATTAGAGAATGAGGGTGAGAGAATGTGTCTCTTTAATGATTAGAGAAGATTAAGCTTAGACGATGCAAGGTGCTGGGTCTTACTGTCGCCGGTGATTAGAGAATGAGGGTGAGAGAAGAGGAAGATGAGAAGAGAAGTGAAGAAGACAATGCAGAGACGATTCACAAGTTCCAGAATTGTGAATCGTCCAGTGTATCACCCTAAATCCTAACTCACATCTTTGATTAAGACCATTGGATGACCGCCGATCCACATGGCGGCCATCCAAAGGTCTCCGCCACGTCTCCTATGCCCGTATGCATAGGAGACGATTCGGATTGCATAATGGAAACCACTAGGGGGGGTTCAGGCCGGTATGTCTGGCTGGCTGGTCCCTGTATAGGAATCCCACTGTGATGATCTGGCTGTATTAGAATAGGCCACGTGTTAGGACTTTTATGTAAATTCAGTTTCTTGTATTTAATAGTCGGTATCTACATTGTATAAATATAGTTGAATGCGTAAATCAAATCACACACTTTAGTATCTTCCTGAAGTTTCTACATCTCTTAGATTTCATTTCCAGTCTGCTTTCTATCATCTGAGTGGTATCAGAGCGGGTCTGCTCCGTCTGAAATTTTTTTTTTCTCTCTGGTTCTTCGATCTGCCAAAGGGTCTCTGTTCATCGGTTCTTCATTCTCACCTTTTTCTATTCATTCGGTTGATCTGAAGTTGCGATTTGAAATTCTTGAGGTTCTTGAAAGTGATTTTTTTTCTATTCTTGCCATTTGAGGTTTCAATCTCCAGTTTCGATTGCAGTTTCGATCTATAGTTCCCATCTCCAGTTCTGATCTGAGGTTGGAATCTATTCATTAAGGTTCTTCTTTGCAGTGCCAATCTATTCTTTCTTCATTACGGTTCTGATCTGTAGTGCCGATCTGTTCTTTGTTCATTGCGGTTCTGATCTACAGTGCCGATGAAGTAAACTTTCTCAGTTCATCATTTGAAAAAATCTGTTCAGTTCTTTCACCATTCTTGGTTCTTCATTGTTTGTGTTCTGGTGTTCTCTATTTTGTTCAGAATTAGGAATTTATTTATCACCTAATTATTCATTCTCAATCATTTTTTTCTCTGTTCTTGCAACATTCGATTTAGGTTTTCAGATTTAACCTAAATCTTGATTTGCTTATATGGCTTCTCTTCCAACATCTGTTCTTTCTTCTCCGTCATTTCTGTACCCAGCTGATAATCCTGACCATGTTTTGGTCTCTCAACTGCTCAATGGAAATTCTTACTTAACTTGGAAATGTGCCATGCGCATAGATCTTGGTGCCAAGAACAAATACATGTTCGTCGACGGCACCTATCCTTGACGTGATTCAACAAAGGATTCTACCGGAGCTGCTGCCTGGGGCCAGTGTGACCTTATGGTCATGTCCTGGATCTATAGCAGCCTAAAGAAAGAGCTCCATGAAAGTGTGCTTTACGCCGACAATGCTCGCAAAGTGTGGCTTGATTTAGAGAGCAGATTCTCTCAAGGGAATGGTCCCAGGGTCTATGAATTGAAGAGAAGGATTGCTCTCTTTCGGCAGGACAGTCTCTCTGTTTTTGGCTATTACTCAGTGTTAGAATTTTTTTAATCCAAGTTAGGGTTTTTCCATGAACCCTAACGAATCCACCACACAGATAACTAGAATACAATGGGCAATAAAAGAGATGATAGAACACATACCATTTGCTGTAGATTGATTTCCGACCGTTTCCTGTACCTTGAATGCTTCGATTAGAGTCTTCTACAGCCTCGTTGGGATCTCCTTTTGCCTCTGTGCGTATGGGAGCAACAGAGAGATAAAACCAATGACTGTGGGGACCCTAATCATTGTATTTATAATACAATCCCTAACCCAGAACCATTCCCACAGTGGCCCGGGTTAGTAGTCTCTAACCAGTGACGAACCAGACCTGAACCGGTCAAACCAGTAATTGAACTCCCACTTAACAACTGGTTAGGTAATTGATCAAGCCCACACATCAGGAATCTAACAATCTCCCACTTGGGCTAGATTAATTACAAAACCACCGTCGAAAAGTGTGGCCATGGAATCCTATTACATAATAAACCGTCATCAAACTTTGATCCACTCATCAAGCCTACCAATGTCGAGCAACAGCGGAAAATACTCCAACATATCTGGTGTACTACCTTCTGTCAGCTACATACAAGGGTCTACTTAATGATATGAATCGCCTAGAGACATGTATACATGAAAATATTATTTCATGTGGGTCCAGATCGAATAACCTTCGATCTAATTGCCTTGATAAAACCTCAGAGGCAATAAACCTTTATATTGACCATAGCAAACCGCCACATACCCTTTTGGTCAATATTGTACTAATTGCCTTGATAAAACCTCAGAGACAATAAACCTTGATATTGACCGTAGCAAACCGCCACATACCCTTTTGGTCAATATCGTACTTTGGCACACCGCCGTGAACTATGGCTAAATACCGCCCCGTTCATTTGGCTTAATACCGCCTTGTTCATTTGGCTAAATACCGCCTTTGTCAATGACATGTCAATGAATATGCAACATAGCAATAAATGAATGCTGAAATAAAAATAACCATGGTAATAAATATCCATGCCAAAACTATAGGCAATGTAAATAAACATAATGAAATAAATCATTATCAATGTGGGAAGAGTCTCCCACTAACCAAGCACATTTAATGAATTAACCATTTCTATATTAAACATACAGTCCCTCGAAGACTCCCCTTGACAAAACCTTCGTCAGAGAATCTGCAATCAAGATGTTTAACGAATGTGCTCTACAATGATATAAATTCTTTGACCTTTTTCTCTCACCTAAAGAGATTTGAAATCCGATTTCTATTATGCTTTGAATTACTAGATTTCACATTATTATTTGAGAACAACACAGCTAAACCGCTGTCACAATACATCTCAATAGGCCAAAGTTAAACTTACAACCTTCCAGGTCTGAAAGATAACTCTTCAACCAGATATGCTACTTATTAGTTTCACATATAGTTATAAAATTTACCTTATCAAGAGGGTAATGCAAGGATGAACTTCTTTACATTTTTCCTCAAAGGATACATCTACAATCATAACAATAAATCTGAGATGGGATTCATGCCACCAATGCGATCACCAAACACTACATCACAATAGCCAAGAGTGTCATTACTGTCACAAATGAGTGGATAATCTTTGGTCCTCTGCAAGTACCACATGACCTTTATATTCCCGTTGTTTAGTGAGTTATACCAGTATCCAACTAAAAAATGTTTCAATACACTCTAAACAAAGGTTATGTGATAATAAATATAATCTTGAGCATACACCAAGCTCTGTACTTCAGATGCTCTCTTTGAACATCATTTCTTAAACATAACTCTGTCAATTTGTCTCATTTACTGATTTAAGCATTTGCAATTTAATTGTTATGCATGTACATTCAATCATTCAAGAACATGAATAATGTATACCCTTTGAGACAAAACCCAGAGTTTCATTTTTCCTGTCACAAGGAAACTCAATGTCAAGTACAAAGGTACTTACTCACACATTCTACATATCGAATTTATCAGACATTAAAAACTATGGTTTCAACAGTTAAACCATGTCACTGTTGGTCAGTGATTAACCATCAACATATATGACTAGGAAATGAATCCTCTCCCATTGACCTCTATATATATACATAATGATCAATGATAATCTCAACAAAGTTTTAAGAAGATACAACTCTGTCAAACTTCAGGTACCACTACCTGGATGCTTGCTTAATCCACATATTGACTTTATAAATCTACAAAATAGATTTTCTTTTTCCTTTTACCTCAAAACCTTCTAGGTAAAGCCTATAAACACCTTCTTTCAAATTTTCTTTGATCAAAATGATCTTTACATCTATCTGATGCAACTCCAAAATAAAATGCATAACTAAGACCTCAAAGATTTGAAGTCTATACTTTTCATTCTCTTTGTGTGATTCCACTTCGCTACAAGTTTTACTTTGTAGCAATCAGTGATTAACCATCAACATATATGACTAGGAAATGAATCCTCTCCTACTGACCTCTATATATATACATAATGATCAATGATAATCTCAACAAAGTTTTAAGAAGATACAACTCTGTCAAACTTCAGTACACCACTACCGATGCTTGCTTAATCCACATATTGACTTTATAACTCTACAAAATAGATTTTTTTTTCCTTTACCTCAAAACCTTCTAGGTAAAGCCTATAAACACCTTCTTTCAGATTTTCTTTGATCAAAACGATCTTTACATCTATCTGATGCAACTCCAAAATAAAATGCATAACTAAGACCTCAAAGATTTGAAGTTTATACTTTTCATTCTCTTTGTGTGATTCCACTTCGCTACAAGTTTTACTTTGTAGCAATCAATTCTCCCACTGGAATCATACATTTTCTTATATATCCATTTTAGCCTATAAGTACACCGCTCATGACAAGAGCATAAAATCCCAAATCTCATTGATGTTCATAAATAACGATACATCAATTGACTGGTAACCATCCAAAAACAATTTCATTATTGACAACTTGCTTAAAACTATTGGGATCTTTATCTTGTCAAATGCCATAATATCTATTTTTTAAGGTATAACTTGTGATGAAATCACAGATCTACATGGTCTATTATATCTCCTCATTGCCTTATCTAGCTCTGGTATTTTGGCTATGCATCAATCTGAATGAAGATAATTTCAATAATTATCTCATTACACTCTGATAATACTTTTGATACCTCAACTAATTGTTCCACAACAATTTCCATGTGATTTCATTAAACTTATGTTTCTTGGATGTGACTGCTAACCAACATCATCAATGAATCTTGTTGAATCCTTCAGACATGAGTGGATATCCCAAAAATGATAACTCAATCTCCTAAAATAATTACTCTCCCACGAGTGTTATGAAAATACGTTACTTTCACAGTTCCAATCAAGAAGATAACTTGAACTGAAACCAACTTACATGGCACCCTATTAATACTATAGGCTGCAGAATTGATCACTTTAAATGAGCTAATACACTCTCGAGTTCTCTTGATCACATCTATTTGTCACTCTTTTGTTATTGAGTCTCATCCACATGATGCTAAGTCATAAGTTTTAGCACTTGTAAACATTTGGCTAAAATCATTGGGAGTACATCAATATCACCCAATCTACCTTAACAATTTACATTCTCCTTCAGATCCAACAGTCTTTAATCCTTTAATAAAAATATTTTCCCCTTAAACATCCTTACAAGTAAACAAGTCATTAACTTTAGGGGTTTCCAGAATTCTATTCTTTACAACCTTTTTACAGTCTTTCATTAGATAAGAGTCCTAAATATCTATGCTAAGGATGGAATTAGGATATACTGTCTAACTTCTATAGCCAAGTAAACTACAGAGAGTAAATAAGGGTTTTTGCTACTCTTATAGGTTTGGATTACTTCTATTACTTAAGTCTCCAATCTCCATTACCTTCTTACTCGAAAGTTTCATGATCCTACTTTTCTTTCAGTTATAATCTTTTCCACATGTTTCTTCTGAGTTCCTGTAGCTCCATAAAATCATTTTTCTTGTCAGAAGTTTCTTACTATTCCTTGAAAATTTGTTTTTCTTTCTGTAAAACCCTACCTTTCACTTACTGCATTTGTTAGAGTATGGCTCACACGTCATAACATTGACATTCAATCCTTTCTCTTTGCTTTGAAATGTCTTTCTTAGTGTAAAGGAAATCAACTCATCTTCTGTCCACTGGGTTTATGGGTCACCAGGATCTAACTTTGCAGTTCAAGTGAGGAAGTGAAAGTCAAGTGAATCATCTATAATATTCCAATGAGTTACCTACAGAGATTCACATATCTCAGAGCTTATTAGTGATGGCTAATAGCTCTAACCTGTGTTTCCACACACCATTATTCCTCACACACCATTATCATCCTATACCATCAAAACTGGTACAGACAACCTTGAGAATACAACATCTCTCCACCCCATTTTAAAGATCAAAATTTCTTTGGATTTCACTCTGAACATCTATTTCCAATGTTCCTTATTTTAATTTTTCTTTTACCTGATCTTAGGGGTTGAATATTCCTAAAGATCAAAATAGAATCTCCGTTGAGTACTAGGTTAAACATTCCTAGACTAGCTTTCATTTTTTCATGCCAATTCATAGAACTGGCCCGCCATAACAGGCATCATGAGGTGTTTGATCATTATATGTTCTCTAATATGTGTGATATAATGCAAACATACACACAAGATAATTTAAACTTACAATATATATGCAAGTCCATTTTCTTTGAAGAGTCAACCGAAAACTACACCCTCATCCTTTGGGACAAGAGTGCACTGGTCCTCTTACTATCTGTGTAGAGTCAACCGAAACTACACTCTCATCCTTTGGGACAAGAGCGCACTGGTCCTCCTACTATCTGTGCATAACCTGCGAAGGGATAATGACTCTCGAAATTCCACCACCTTTGGGTGTATGAAACTCCTAAAGTCAAGATCCTTCATCCATGTGCATGAGTTTACATGATCTTTGACACCGCCACCTTTGGGTGGACAATGCCGCTCTTTGCTGCTTCCACAAAAGTAAAAAACTTGATAATGTCACATTTGAGTGAGCACTATCCTTCTTTGCTGTGTCTATAAATGCATAAGTTCTGGATTTAAGCATATCATGATAGAACTGAGCTTGCCACTTTGGTGGTCCCACCCAATCCTTACACAATATGTACAAATCATAATTTGAATAAACTGGGACAATGCCACCCTTGGGTGAACACTGCCATTCTTTAAAGCATTTACAAACATAGTCGCTTGAATTTGAACACATCATGACAAAACAAGGTATACCACTTTGGTGGAATCCACCAAGTTCTACCATGATATGAACAAATCCCAAATTGCAGCTCTAGTGGGATATATATAACCATGAATGTTTTTTAAAAATCAACTTTATAAGTCTAAACATTCAAATAAACATGCACTTTAGTTCAACAATCATTATGATACAAAAATATTGAGAAAACCCAGCAGAAACACTGCAAATCGAGCTCTAAAAGAGCATTAACTAGGAAAAATAATATTTCCAATATATCAAAATGTATCAATATCTATTCCAGATTGAAGAGCATTGAAAACCAAGTCCAACGGAACAAACCGGGGGTCAATCCGACCTTCCTAGCTCCCACAAATCCAGTTTAAAGTCGGATTGTGAATGCAGTCAAAAAACTGCAAGCCAAACAGGACCTTAGATTCTGGGCCGGTACGAACCGCAACCAGAACCGAGCCGACCGGCCTGACCGAAACGAACCGATTTTCGGGTCAACCAAATGTATATCCGGGTCAGTTTCCGGGTATTCGGGGTAAAATAACGGGTTCATGGGTCGGGTCATCGGGTCAACCGATTTGGGTTTCGGATCGTGGGACCGGATCACCCACTCGGGTTCCTGGTTGGCCCGGCCTTACGTGTCAGCCTGGGCTGGGTCTGACTGGCCGGGCTCTGGGTCTGGGCTTGGTCAGCCCTCGGCTGGTTCTAACTGGCCTGGGCTGGGCCAGGCCTGGGCTAGGTCTGATTGGCCGGGCTGGCTTGGCCTTGGCCTGGGCTGGGCCAGCCCTGGCTGAGTCTAGTCGGGGCTGGGGCGCTGGGCTGGGTAGACTCGGCCCGAGTCAACCCAGCGAAACCCGTTAGGGTTAGCGATCCGGCATCGAGTCGACCCGGCTATGACTCGGCGCCGTCAGAAACCGTTTTTTTTTTTTTTTTTTAAATACAACTGCCGGCGCGTGGATCTCACGCGCCTTTTCAGGCGGCGCGTGGGGGCATGTCCGGCCACCGGCGGCGACCATCTTAGTATCGGTAGACTCGTTTTTCCGAGTTCTACTATCTGGTATAATTTATTTTAAATTTTACCGGTCCGAAAAAGTTTTGAAAGGTTTTAAACTTTGACAGTTCGTCGAAAAAATTATGGAGAAAAACTCTCCCTTTTTCAATTCAATCAATTATACCATTCCTTAGCTACGATCCTAGCTCTGTGTGGGTGGCTCTGATACCAATTGTTAGAATTTTTTTAATCCAAGTTAGGGTTTTTCCATGAACCCTAACGAATCCACCACACAGATAACTAGAATACAATGGGCAATAAAAGAGATGATAGAACACATACCATTTGCTGTAGATTGATTTCCGACCGTTTCCTGTGCCTTGAATGCTTCGATTAGAGTCTTCCACAGCCTCATTGGGATCCCTTTTGCCTCTGTGCGTATGGGAGCAACAGAGAGATAAAACCAATGACTGTGGGGACCCTAATCATTGTATTTATAATACAATCCCTAACCCAGAACCATTCCCACAGTGGCCCGGGTTAGTAGTCTCTAACCAGTGACGAACCAGACCTGAACCGGTCAAACCAGTAATTGAACTCCCACTTAACAACTGGTTAGGTAATTGATCAAGCCCACACATCAGGAATCTAACACTCAGCACTTAAGGTTTCGTGGGACAAATTAGGTTCGTATGTTAAAATTCCTGAATGCACTTGTGGGTTTCTGCCTCTCTTTGTTGATCATATTCAGACAAAGAGGGTCTTCCACTTCCTGATGGGGTTGAATGAAGTTTATGCAACAATTCATACTCAAATTCTTATGATGGGGTTGAAAGATATAAAGGTCTCTTTTTATCTCAAGTTTCTACAGACAACACTACATTTTCTGCTACAGGCGGATTCTCTGCATCTCGTAAGTGACCTCTATGTAGTCATTGTAATCGACAGGGTCACACCTGAGCTACATGCTTTATCCTTCATGGTTTTCTTCCGGGATATTCTCACCGGCCTCTAAAGTTATCTCAAACATCGAAAGTTTCTCAGGCTGTCATCACTAAAAATGAGTCCACTATAGGTAATATTACACCAAGTGATCCTACTTCCACCACTGGTCCACTACTGGTTAGTCCCACTCCACTTCCACCATTGTCAATTGAACAGTACCTGCGGTTAGTTTCCTTTCTGAATGCATCCAATACAAGTGCAAACTTTGCAGGTATGAATGTTTGTTTATCTTCCTTACTTTCTTCTCCTCACTCCTGGATCATTGATTTAGGAGCAACTAATCATTTTTCATTTGTTCCACCTCAATCTTCTCATGCTTCCCCGTATCCACTTTCCCCTGTCATCTTACCTGATAGTTCCACATATCCGATACATCAGGTAGGTAGCTGCAAACTATCTTCAAAATTGAATCTAGATAATTTTTACATATCCCTAAATTCTCCTTCAATCTGTTATCAATTAGTAAAATTACCTCATGTATGAATTGTTCAATCAAATTCTTTCCCACCTTTTGTGTTTTTCAGGACTTAACAACGAAGACGGTGATTGGACTGGGCCGACTATGTGACGGATTACACTACTTTGAGTCTTCTGCCAATGCTTCATCTCCACCACCTTTGGTTGCTACTGCTGTCATTACATCTAAAACCTGGCATTATCGGTTAGGTCACCCATTTCTCCATTCTTTTCATCTTCCAAACATTGCTTCATATCATGATGTTTGTAATATTTGTCCTCTGGCCAAACATTCACATTCCCCTTTCCCTGTTAGTACTTCTAGATCTTGTATTGCATTTGAACTAATTCATGTTGATATATGGGACCCCTACTTCACAGCCTCAAACACAGGTTGTCACTACTTTCTATGTCTCTGTCTTGTAGATGATCACTCACGAACTACATGGGTATATCTAATGCGAAATAAATCTGAAACATATTTGTGTCTTATCATAATTTTTTACCATGCTTTCCACACAATTCTTGACTGTAATTAAATTTGTTAGGACAGACAATGGCCAAGAGTTTTTATCCAACTCTTTACAATTTTTATTTCGGAATCTAGGTATATTACATCAATTGACCTGTGTATACACCTCAACAGAATGGTGTTGTTGAAAGAAAATATTGACATTTTATTCAGGTAGCCAGGTCTCTTCGTTTTTAGTCTTCGTTACCTGTAAATGTCTAGGGTGACTGTATTTTAAGTGCATGTTACATTATCAACCAATTACCTTCACAGTTACTCTTTAGAAAATCTCCTTAAGAGATTCTGTTTCAAAAGCCACCTTTATATGATAATTTTCGAACCTTTGATGCATATGCTATTATATAAAATTTTCCCCTCACCGGCATAAGTTTTCTTCTAGATCTCTGCCCTGTATAGTTGTTGGATATCCCTCAAATCATCAAGGATATCGGTTATATAGTATTTCCACTAAATCATATATTACTGGCAGGGGTGTCATTTTTTATGAAGATATTTTTCCATACAACTCAATTTCTGAACCTATTTCATCTTCTCTTATTCTGCTACCTACTATGGATACTGTTATAACCGATGTAGATACACAAACTATTTCAGATTTAAATTTACCATCACCTTCCACTTCCATTTCACAATCTGATCCTACAAGCTCTACTTCTGCTTCCCATATTGCCCCACAATCTACTAATCCGGTTATAACAGTTCCACAGCGCTCTACAAGAACATGTCAACCATCTATTGAAAAACTTTGTATGTAACTCGATCACAGGCCCAATAGCTCCACTCACCTCTTCAATAGCTTTAGGTAATTCTTTATACCTTATTCAGGCCCATCTATCTTATTTCTCAAACCCGGTTTATGCAAATCTTTTTAACCACATTATGTTCCAGACTGAGCCCAAGTCATATAAACAGGCCCACAAGGATCCATTATGGGTATCAGCTATGTCTGATGAAATGCTAGCCTTAACAAATAATAATACCTGGACTTTGGAAAAGCTACCAGGTAAAAGACTTATTGGGTGTAAGTGTATTTTTAAAATTAACCGTCATGCTAATAAGACAATTGAGAGATACAAAGTTCGTTTGGTAGCTAAAGGCTTTACTCAATTAGAAGGCCTTGATTTTCATGAGATCTTTGCTCCGATGACTAATTAGTCATGGTTAGAAGTTTAATTGCCATAGCCACATATCTGAAATGGCCATTATACCAAATGGATGTTAAAAATTCATCTTTACATGGTGATTTGGATGGAGAGGTGTTTATGACTCTTCCTCCTGGGTATACTAATAATGGTGTCCCATTGGACCTGGATATGGGCTATGTAAATCACTTTATGGGCTTAAGCAAGCCCAAAGACAATGGAATAAAAAATTCGTTGATGCTCTATTGCAAAAGAAATTCAAACAATCTTCAGCAGATGTTTCACTATTTGTATACAGCAATGGCCTCCTATAGACAGCAGTTCTTACGTAGATGATATTATAATCAATGGTTCTGATGAAGCTCAGATCACATATACAAAAGCCCATCTTCAAAGTCATTTTCAGGTCAATGTCTTGGGCCACTTGACTTATTTTCTGGGCATCGAAGTTTTCTACATGTCTGATGGGCTATTATTATGTCAACAAAAATATGCACTTGACATCTTAACCGATTCAGGTTTACTTGGTAGCAAACCAAGTTTATTTCCAATGGAACAAAATCTTAAGTTGGAACGATTCGGGAGAACTTCTAAAGGATCCGGCTGCTTATTGGAGACTAATTGGCCGTCTTATTTACTTTAACTGTAACCCAGCCAAACTTATGTTTTTCAATTCACATTCTCAGTCAATTCATGCACAGCCCATGAGAACCGCATCTTGCAGTTGCCCATTATGTCCTATGATATATCAAAGGCACTCTCTCCCTTGGAATACATATGACACCTTCCACAAATCTCGTAATCACTGGATATTATGATTCTAATTGGGCAAAGCTGTCCATTTACTAGAAGGTCAACAACAGGTTATATTATATTTTTTAGTGATTGTCCTATTGATGGATTCATAATTGTATATATTTATTTTTTTTATATTTAGTCTATTTAACATATTATATGTCTTATGGTACTCATTTGTGATGATTCCTTATATATAAGACATTGGTGGAAAATATTGATAATTTATGTTTAAAATAAAAAAATTCTGATATTTTCAATAATGACTTTCTGAATTCATGCAGGTTTTTAATGTGGAAAGAATTCTAGAAATCAAACGTGATCTAAAAATCTGATCTGGAAAGCTGATTTGAATTCAAACCAGAGAAGGAATATTAATATTCATTTTGTAGGTAGAGTAATTTATTTTTGGTTGCGCTCGACACGCATCAAAATTTGACGCCGTTGCCGGAGACTAGTTTTAATTAGATTGTGATTGTTTTCATTCTATTTAATTTTTTTTTAGTTACTTGTGTTATTACCTTTGTGTGAAGTTCTTTTTTTTCAGGTATCTGTAGTTTTTCCAATATGTATTGTTTGCGCATGAAATTTCGGATGACTTAGGAGCACTACAAGAAGTTTATTTCGAAGAACATAAAAAATAAAAAAAAATAAATAAAAAATAAAAAAAAATTTCCAAGGCATTTCATGACAAGAGGATTGTTAGGAAGCAATTTATGGTTGGACAGAAAGTCTTGCTTTACAATTTGAGACTTAAATTGATGTCTGATAAGTTACGTTTTTGTTGGATTAGACCCTTTGAAGTTACTAATGTGTTTCCTTATGGTACAGTTGAAGTTTGAAACTAATAAGGTGTTTAAGGTTAATAGGCATAGACTCAAGACGTTCTATGAAGGCTTTCATGAGCATACTATGGACGAAGTGCAACTGGGGGATCCCGTTTATTTTGATTGAGAAGTGTTGAGTCGAACTGATGACGTTGAACACAAGCGCTGCTTGGGAGGAAACTCAAGAAATTAGATTTGTTTTTCTTATCACTTTTAATTACTTTCATTTACATCTTTCCATTACATTTTTATCTTCCATTGGGGACAATGTCAGATTTAAGTGTAGGGGGGAGGAATTAGGATTTCACTTCTTTTTATTAGTTTTGTTTTTAATTTTTGTATGATGTGTTATGGTTTTTTTTTTTTTTTTTTTTTTTTTTTTTTTGAGAGTTGGGTGCTTATTTTTTAAAGAGCAAAATTTTTTCAAAAGCTGAATTTTTTTTTTAATTTTCAACTCAATAGACTGGATGAATATGTATGCCATGGGTTGAAACTATTTAAATGTGAAAAATTATATGTATGAATTAGATGAAATAACTTATTAAATGAACTTTGAATAACATTGATAGTTGCATTTAGAGGTAAAACAAACAGGTTTAGTAGATGGAATCCAACCCAATGAGCTTTTGAGCCAAATTAGATTGCGACATCTATGTCAGTCTTTATTTTCTTTGAAGAGTGATATTCTATTATGTTTTTTTATCTCTAGAACTTTTTTTGAACCGTGTCAAGATTACATTGATATGTGTAAACATGAAGATGATAAAGGCAAATAGGATTTTACAACCACTTAGCTTAAATGGTCAATCTTATATATTTTTACCCTTAGTGGACCCACTTTGAGTTTTTAAACTTTATTTTTCATTGAACTCTAAACCATGAGCCTTGAATTGTTTGTTTTTCTCATGTTTTATCAATCTTTGAGCTAGTAGAACATTGAGAATTATATAATGGGTTTGAGAGAGATATGTATTGAATTAGTGTGGGGATGCTATTCTCAAAAGTGATGGTTGCATGTCAAGAAGTGGGATGTAATGGGAGTAAAGGGTCCTTGTTATATTTGAAATGTCATGTTCTAAAATAAAAAAAAGTTCAAGTAGCAAAGCATAGTTCTCAAATGAAAAGAAAAAGAATGAAAGAAAAAGAAATTGGAGTTTAGGATGTTTTGTTGAAGAGTTTTATTTATGAGTCTTTATCATTCTGATTGCTCAATTTTTTTTTTGTCTTAATGCTCTATCAGTTTCTTGGATTTTAACGTCAGTATATTTTTCTTGTCCGTACCCTGAACCCTAGCCACATTAATCTTGACAAGACCTTTTGATTCATGTATGTGTGTATTCTAAGTAATGGAGATTTTGATGAATAAGCAAGCCTATGGTAGTGTATCTTCATAAGAAGATCTTAAGTGAAACAGTTAAACCTTGAATTCTTGAGTGAGTAGAGAAAATCTCAAGAGAAAATCTACTAAACATTAGCATGTTCACTTTTGAATAAGACTGATATGTTAGATATTGTTCATATTTACTAAGTGACCTTTGACTATAACATATATTGTTATGTTGATCTCTTGAATTAGTTTCTGATTCATGGTACACATATTTTTTGAATGATGTGGGATGAAAGTGAAAAAAAAATTAGTATTTAGTTTGCTCGATGACGTGCAAGAGCTAAGTGTGGGGGAATTTGATGGATTCATAATTTTATATATTTATTTTTCTTATATTTAGTCTATTTAACATATTATATGTCTTATGGTATTCATTTGTGATGATTCTTTATATATAAGACATTGGTGGAAAATATTGGTAATTTATGTTTAAAATAAAAAAAATTCTGATATTTTCAATAATGACCTTCTGAATTTCATGCAGGTTTTTAATGTGGAAAGAATTCTAGAAATCAAACGTGATCTAAAAATTTGGAAAGCTGATTTGAATTCAAACCAGAGAAGGAAGATTACTATTTATTGTAGGTTGAGTAATTTATTTTTGGTTGCGTTCGACACGCATTAAAATTTGGCTTTTGATGCGTGTCGAGCGCAATCAAAAATAAATTACTCTACCTACAATGAATAATAATGATAAGTAAAGGTCGATCTACAGAGACTAGTTAATCAAATTGTTTACTTACCAAGAAAAATAGGGGTTTTTTTTTGTAATTTAATTGACAACAAAATTAAGTAACAAAAATTCAATGGAAGATGATGTCGATTCAAGGAAATTTACTCACGGTTGTAAATTGATCATTGACTTCATATATATTATTCTCTATTCAAATATTTAATAAAGGATTATTAAAAAGCCAGACAATCTTTATCTTTTCTAATTTCATTAATTTGAGCCCAGCACACAATTGAATTCTTATCAATAAATCAATTGGTATTAAGCAATCCTCATAAATTTACTGATAGCATTACACTTTTGGAGAGAGTTAAAGATGAACAACAATCTAACAATTGTCAGATTATTTAATTCATTCTATGTTTCCTTTAAGCAAGTAACAAAAACTTAGATCATAATTGTTCTACTCAATTGTTACTTTTTCTGAACAACATAATAATTACGGATTATGGATTCAAGTTAGCTATACACCACACAACTCAATCAATTAATAGGTCTCTTAATAAATTGAATCATACAGTCATTAACTTGAAAAACCAAGAAAAACAGATATTTGAATAGAAGAATAATTAAAATTAAGAATAAAGTCTCACAATTTTACTAACGATGGAATTTCCTTGAATTGAAGACATGATAGAAGAAAAAAAAACAAAAGAAATAAAACTATCTTTTAATAATTTTTTTTTTTTTTTTTTTTTATTATTTTTTTTTTTTTTAAAAAAGAGAAGAAAAAGAACAAAGATATGTCTCAATTACAACTTTTACATGGAAATAAAGATTAAATAAAATTATCTGCCTAGATTAGATAGATAATCATTCCATCATTAACCAAATGCCACATTTAGATTTGTCAATCTTTGTAATATTCTATAGAGGTATATATTCTCCTTAAGATTTCTGACAATCAATCAAATCTTTCCAATAGTAAACCTTCTATGGGTGGTAATCTTCCTTCTCTGGTTTTTTTTCAAATCAGTTTTTTAGACGTTATTGAAACTATTAGAATTTTTTTATTTTAAATATAAATTACCAATATTTTCCACCAATGTCTTATATATAAGGAATCATCACAAATGAGTATCATAAGATATATAATATGTTAAATAGACTAAATATAAGGAAAGTAAATATATAAAATTATGAATCCATCACCTATTTCAAGGAAGACAAAGATGCAACACATGTTTTCCAGATCATCTGCAGAAGTTGAATACCGTTCTTTGGCAACACTAGCCTGTGAAATAACTTGTTTGAAAACGTTGTTCTCTGATTTGAGCCTCCAACATTCATTTCATATATCAATATACTGTGATAATTAAGCTGTCCTACACATAACAGCTAATCCAATATTCCATGAGAGAACAAAACATTTAGAAGTGGACTACCACTTTTTAAGGGAGAAATTACAAAATTGGTTAATACAAACTCATCATATTTGGTCCAACTCACAAAGGGCAGATATCTTAACAAAGGCATTGGGCCATGGGCCACTATCTCACTTGATTAACAAGTTTGGATTACGAGTTCCTCCATCAACTTGTGGGGGATGTTAGGAATAGACCATGTGTTAGGACTTTTATGTAAATTCAGTTTCTTGTATTTAATAGTTGGTATGTACATTATATAAATATAGTAGAATACATTAATCAAATCACACACTTCAGTATCTTCTTGAAGTTTTTACGTCTTTTAGATTTCATTTCCAGTCTGCTTTCTATCGCCTGACAGGTTGCACGGGCTTTGTGGCCATTTTGGGCTGGCCTCCTTGTCCAGCCGGATGCTGATAGTGTGTTCGAATCCTCCATGTTTGATCTGTGGTTTCTAGGTTCCTTTCTTATGGAGTTCTAAGCCTATCCCCAAGGTTTTGGAACCATTGTGTGTATCTTTCTATGGTCCTGAACCATCATTGGATGGTTCCCAAATTATTTTATGAATGCTATCCATGTTTTCTGTCAAAACTGGACAGCATTCGTCTCCTTCGTTGTTTTGCCATTAATGGCTACTGGAGACTAGGTCTATGCAACAATAGAAGATGGAAACACCCTCTTGGTTTACATGGTTGAGGTCTGAAATTGGAAGGAATAGTAGAGGACTTGCTAGAGCGTCCTTTTGAGGTGCCTCAAGGTTTGTCCAAGCTTCGGAGGTCCACTAATGGTGGTTTGAATCTTCCAAAGTGTTTTCTTCTCAATGTTACAAAGCCCTCTCTCTCAAAAACATGGATGGGAAAGTGTTCATCTCTTTCCCAAGTCCTAGACTCTTATACTCTCATGAGGGAGTCTTACTTGGACTTGGGTCTCCCTCATGCAGTCCAAGTTCTAAAATTAAGAGATAAGGGACCCACCTAATGTCACATGGCAGCCTACTACTGTAGTGGGTGAAAGTCTTCCATCTGATTCTCTTCCATTTGCCACTTGGCACTCTTCTAATGGAGATGGTAACTCATAGAATCTTACCCTTAAAGAGAAGTCACATCTCCTTGTTCTTACGAGACTCCTATGTTGTCCTATTACTAGGTTCAATCTCCACCGTCCATGTGTAACTTGGAAGGCAAGTTTTGCCACTTGTCAAGTTACTGTGAGATCTTATTTTAGATTTTATCCTTACATTGGAATGGATCTTACTCCTTTTTAATTTACTTAAAGTTAATTGTTTTTAACATTAATGGATTTGACCACCTTATAGGCCATTGGGTTGGTCCACTTATTAATTTATTTAATTGTTTGGCTCACATTTTGGTCCATAATATGGGCCTAACTTAGGAATCCCAAAGCCCAAGCCAAGAGCTTGCTACTTAGCTAAATTTCCAAGCCCAAAGGTTTCAAGGCCCTACGGCTTCATTCTGGCCACTGATATCCAATCGGTTGCAAGGAGCTGACTAGATAGTGCAACTGGATTTGTGCAGCCGGTTTGTGGCGGATCCACATCCTCTCCTCCCAGATCTGGGAGGACGGGGACGCCCCTATCCGATGGCTGACACGTGGCTCTCAGGAGAATCCAAGTCACACGTCCGGGCCGACACCCCCTGTCGGCTCAGCTTGTCGGTTGGGTGTCGGCTTTGACATGGGGCTGGGATTCTCCCAAGAGCCACGTGTCGGCCATCGACGGGGGGCGTCCCCTGTCACACCCCAATTCCGCACTATTCAGAACGGTGTGATGAACGCTAATAAACCAACGGTTCAACCAGGATCTCGAATAGGCTGTATCCGTTTGCTTAAACCATACACATCCACAACAAGAAATCAGAATAAATATGCGATAACGGAAGTCTTTAATATTAAATGAACTGAGAGTCTAGCTAAACGTGGAAAAGTGACTTATCAGTTAGCACTACCACCATCTATGTCAAGTGTGTATGATATATTTCATATCTCATTATTAAAGAAGTACGTCAGAGATCCAACGCACGTTTTGACAGCGGATCTACCAGATCTAACTGATGATTTGACATTCGAAGTAGCACCAACTGAAATCACTAGCCGAAAGGTTCAACGTCTATGCAACCGTGACATATACTATGTTAAAGTCACCTGGAGGAGCCGAGATATAGAAGAGATTACATGGGAAGAAGAGAATGCTATGCGAAAGCAATATCCTCATCTTTTCGACTCAGAAGATATGTGTAAATTTCGAGGATGAAATTTCTAATAAGAGGGGAGAGTTGTAAGACCCGTATCGAACTAACCGATCTTACCACCTTGTACCAGGTCTACCTATCATGGTCGAGCCAAGTGGATCAAGTGCGTGAAGAAACCACAAGACCAATTATGAAGTCTAACCCAAAAATAGACAAATATGAGGGTAGGGTCGCATGTCTAAACAGGTATGATCGACCCCACCTCAAAAGAGTCCAACCCATGATTTTTTAATCATGGGGTTGCATGACTAGAAAAAACATAGGGTCGACGGATTCAGCGACCCTACATGCGACCCTACGATAACAAACAGAATCCAAAAATTAGGAAACCTTCCTGATTCAAAGGGGGTCTTTCCTAAACTCATTGGGAATTATTATGGAGGATTTTCCTCTATAAATAGGACATCCCTTAGCCTCTTTCACTCCTTTAGAACCCTAATTGAAAGTGAAAGAAAGAGAAAGAGAAGAAAACTTGAAGAAGAAGACTAAGGAAGATGAGGAAGTTTAGAGAAACCTCTGAATTAAGGTATGAACCTAATTCCCTACCTGAATAAGAGAGCCTAGAATAGTTATGAAGGACATAGGATTAGGAGAACCCCAAATCATCCATCCATGGACAAGTTCCAAGAGATTCCATGAAGGAAATCATTATGGATAATGAATGGTGTATAAATTATAGTTTTGAGCCATAGAACAATCATAGAATGGACCATGATAGTAAGCCAAATGATCCAAACATGAAGGGATGGACTTTAGAATGAAAGGTCGACTCAGAACACGTGTGGTCGCACGTAGGGTCGAATGATATCCGACCTTACGAGACCATATGATCGACCACATGCCCTCGGGAAGTCCCAGGGAGGGTGTAGTTGCACGTAGGGTCGAATGGTATCCGACCCCACCTGCGACCTACACCCTAGGGTCGCAGAAACTGCTACCCTAGGTGCTACCCTACCTGTTACCCTACAGTTTTAGTTAGTCTGAATTTAATGGAATTAATTCTAATTAAAATCTATCGACTTGTTAGGTCTTTCTAATGATTTAAAAGTGAATTATAAAGCTTGAACGAGGATCTACTAGCAATCAAAGGTGAGGGAACAAGACCTAAACTAATTCGCTGATAATAAACTATTTTTATTTATTGAGTCCAATACTATGAGTGATTCTATGCTTGTATGATTGTAATGTGCATATCACATGTCATCCACTATTCCTGTTATTACTGTTCATGCATATTTAATTTCGTTTATTATAACATGATGATGATGATGATGCTAGGAATAGGCATGTGAATGTATGTGTGTGGTTAGTGTACTTGATGCGAGTGGAGCATTAGGGGGAGGACATGACACTGTGGTTCATCCTGGTCACCAGACTCTAGCTCTATCTCTACTCAACTCTTGTCCACTAACATCGTCGTATCGCCATTACCTTAGCAGAACTATTACGTCGTAGGGCTTCAGGGGAGGTGGTCTCGGACCATGTAGTCTCTGACTCTGCCGGGGGGCCTTAGCTCTATCTCTATGGACGTATTGAGGGATGCTGGGGTGAGGCCTTGGATACACTGTTTGACATTAGGATTGGTTAGTTGTGAGCCCAATTTGCAAGCCCTCGCCAATAGGGACTTACGTGTTGGTATGGGTAAAGCATCAGGGGAAGTGTGATGCGGTGCGGTCCTAAGCACTTTAGCTCTATCTCTATTCCATGGTGGGTGCATGTGGGGGCACCAATGGTGTTTGATCCATTGGGCGGTTCCACACATTCGTGTATAGAGGTGCGGCGGCCACTTATCCTTTTTATTGCACATTGCAAACTTATGAACCAGACCAAAGTTATGAATTGAATGCATGCATATGTTTGTTGTATTGTTTTGTTTGCTCACTGAGCCGTGATGTGTGCTCACCCTTTTCGAATTCGAATATTTTTAGTTGATGATGCAGGTACGACAGTGGAAGATTATATAAATGCTCCAACATACGGGCATGCGGTGGCAATGGAGGCAGAAGTGATGATGGAGTCGCATGATTCATCATGCGAGTGCAACTCCTGTGTTTTTTATTAGATTTTGTTTAAGTTATACAGATAATGTAATTGATTTAATTATTTTAATTTATGTCTTAGTCCTTTTGGGATATAATTGGATAATTTATTTACTTTATCACAGCTAGACTCTCAATTCATTTAATATTAAAGGCTTCCGTTATCGCATATTTATTCTGATTTCTGGTTGTGGATGTGTATGGTTTAAGCAAACGGACACAGCCTATTCGAGATCCTGGTTGAACCGTTGGTTTATTAGCGGTTCATCACACCATTCTCAATAGTGCAGAATTGGGGTGTGACATCTCCATCCTCCCAAAACGACTGGGAAGAGAGGGAATCCGTTTGTGACATTTTGGATATTGCACTTTGTCCCTTTGGTCTAGCTTTCTATAAGGGCTTGAGCAAGCTTGTTTAGGCAAATTTTTAACATGTTTAAACCTTCACTCTGATATTTTAAAATGACTTACAGAGTTTGGAGCTTGAGGTTCTATGCTGGTTCGGTATCCATGGCGTTCACAGTAGAAAGACCTACTGTACCAAATCCAATTAGTACAGGATTTCAAATGCGGGTCTTACAACTCCACCCACCTTAAAGAAATTTTTTCCTCGAAATTTCACGTAAGTCATCGGAAAGTTGTAGATATTTCTCCTACATATCTTATTCCCTTTGCCAAGAAGGCTTGTCTTCAAAGTGATTATTCTAAAGTACCTTCATATAGGAGAGGGTATGATTCCAAAGTTCTTGAGTCATCCTATCCACTATAGTTATCACAGCCCATTCTGGAGAATAGGGTGTGATATCCGGGTCAACCCTTGTGGCACCTGAATACATCCAAGATCGCTATCACAATGATTGCAAAATAAATCTCACAGTTTACACATGCAATATCCACAATAATCAAGAAGCAATAATAATTTAGCAGAAGCATTAAATATTGACAGATGCATCTAATGAAAACATATCCCATACTATATATCAAATTATCCATTACAACCAATTGTACCATCTCAAAATACTACCATATTCATATACAAATACCAAAATCAAAAAGGAATAAATCTGTTACATTGTTTTGAATATATCAAGGAAGGGAGAAAGTAAGGGGAGGGCTACGTCATGCATAGACACAGTCGCTGCAGGTGCAGCCCTCGCTGTACTCTCCACCAATATCCTCAATACCAGCAATCACAGTAGCCAGAGAGGACTCCATAAACTCAGCAATAGAGAAATCACCTGCAAAAGGATCTGAAAAAAAGTGTCAACACGAGGATGAGCTCACATCCCAGTTCAGTGGGAAATCTTGTATCACATGCAATGCACATACAACATCCAATGATATGAAATGTAATTTATTTTATATTAGGTCTTAGGTTTATGTTTCTACATCCTAGGCGAAGATAAAAGCTGAATAAAGGACCCTAGGCCGCTAAATGACTACTATAGTAAATCCCCCCTTGGGGACAACCATCCTTATAGAGTTCGTCACCTCCCACCATTGACTCCACATACGCCAGTTATCATATACCCATACGTCACTGACTCCCCCTAGGGTCACCCAACCTTCGGGAGTGCAAAGCTATGCTAATATCTTTATCCCTACTGGAGGGGCATAGGAAATAGGGAGTGGCACCACCTATGTCTATTATGTTCATTAATTTCACTTTGACTATCCACCAACAGAAGCCCCCAGATCACCACTCTCATGGATCACCGTGCCCCCACTAGCATGTCGACATAACCATTGTGTTATCCACTAGTAGAGAACCCCAGCTCTACTCCCATGGATCACCATGCTCCTGCTAGAGCCTAGCATCAACAATGTGACTCGTGTATTGTGCTCCCACACGCCACACGTCCACCATATCCAAACAACCATACAAACATTCATAGTTATTATAATACAAATGCATGCTTATACATAACAATCATGGAAAGCATACAATTAAATAACATCCTAAGCATGTTATTAGTAAAATAAACATGTTATTAAAGATCCCCTATGTCTACGGACTAGACCCCTCACCTGATTGCACAAGAAGTGCAGCGATAGTCCGAAGCCAAACAGAAAGCTTCAGCAATCAACCTTGTTCAATACCTATTTAACATATAAGGATTCATTAATTTGGTTTCATAACTTTTAATCAACATGGACAAGCCTTACATACCCATACACAGGTCCCACTGACGGCTGGGAACCAAAAGGATGGTCTCTCTATTCTTACTAGGAAAACTAGTCAAAATAGACTGAACTGGTAGATAGAACCGATAGTGGGTTCCTCCGGTACAGTCAACCGATTAATACTTAGAGTATTTTCTAAGTAGGTATTTTCTAAGTATGCAAAATCGGAAGAATGAGTGGATGCTCGACCATCCGACTGGTCATCTGGTTTGTATATTGATATAAACCTTGGAATTCCAGTAGTTTTTTTGGAGGCTCTGTTGGGTGATCATTCATTCGGTACTGACTCCGCTTAATCGTTAAGCCTAAATGGAGCTCCGAACCAAGCGGATCCACTGAGAACCGGTCGAATGGTTAGGGATAATGCAGAGGATCGTGCTCCGAGACAAGACTCTGGTATGTTCATTGATTATAAGTCAAGGCATTTGCCTTGGCGGAGTCACTATTTCAGCCAAGAGGGCTAACGGTCATGTCCTTGGATCCAGTATGTGGCACCGGTTCAGACCCAAAAATCAAGTCATGAACCAAGCTTGGTATCCAAGCTTGGAAGACTTGTTCTCCACTTCCAAGCTTCCATTTTAGCTGGTGGGAAAACCATTCCCACCATTATTAGGTTAGCTTCCATTTTAGCTGGTGGGAAATCCATTCCCACCATTATTAGGTGCAATGGGAGTCATTTATCACTCCAATAACTCCCTTAATGAAGTTGGTGAACAAAACCTAGCTTTCTAGGTCACTAATGAAATCTCCATTAATGGAGCTTCAACCACTAAGCATTCTTCCATTTATTTCCCCAAAGGAATGAGGAAGGAAGAAAAACCTACCTTCAATAACTCCCTAAAGGAGTGGGTGAGTCCAAACCTAGGTTTTCCAGGTCATTAGTTGTCACACCCCAATTTCGACTGAACCAGAAGTGTGAGTGAACCGTCACTGAACCAACGGTTCACACCAGGATCTCAATAAGACCGTGTCCACTCATACAAGCCATTACACATAACTATAATCAGAATATAATTAAATACAGTAGAAGTCTTAAATTAAATGAACTAAGTACTCTATTGATAATTTAAATAAATTATCCAATTATTCCAAAACATAAATAATTATACTTACATCATTTATAAATCCAACTGAAAATAAATAAATAAACAAATCAAATATCCTAGAGGTACACGCAGAAAGGGCACTCGCATGAAGCGTCATGCTCATCCTCCCCTGCTTGCACTTCTAAAGCAACAACACCTCCATATACTGGATCATCCACATAGTCATCCACAGTATATCCTGCATCCATATCTAAAAACATGTATATATACAAGGGTAAGCTCACAACTTAGCTCAGTAAGACAATCAGACAATGCAACACATATCATGCATGAGTAACATTCACATTATGGTCTGGTTTTATATTTGTAATGTGCTATCGAAAGATTGACAGCCACCGCACCTCTATACACGAGTGTTTGAATCCCCCTAATAGATCAAACACCACTATCATCCCATATGCACCCACCATGGAATAGAGATAGAGCTAAAGTGTCCGGATCAAACACTGCCAACACTTCCCCTGATGCTCTACCCATACCAACAAGTAAGCCTCTATTGGCGAGGGTTTGCAAACTAGGCTCGCAACTAACCAATCCTATATGTCATCACAGTAGGCCCTATCCTAGCACAGGTCCCTACGGCATAGAGATAGAGCTAGAGTCTAGTGGCCAGACCAGAGACCACAGTGCCTGGCCAGACCCATGCCCTTTCCATTCTATACACGAACAAAAACAATCACATGCCTAACAATCACATCCTAGCATAGCGAGTATGCATGAACAACATAATAACTGAAAGTAAAGATGACATCCGAGTATGCACAAACACCATTCCACAGAATCATAGTTATTAACATTGTGTTACTGTTATTAAGTTATTAGGGTTTAGGACTGATTCCCTTACCTGACGCTTGATTGCTAATTTGCTCCGCGTCACAGAATCCAAACTCGCTATCACAAGGTCCTACATGATATTAGAGTTAAATTAGAATTAATTTCTTAGGGTTTACGTTGGTCGAAAAACCAACTGGATCAAAATATACCCCGCACAGTGCACACCGGTCACAGGTTCCGATCACTGCACTGTGGGAAAAGGTACGACTGGTATAGTCGACCGGTCCCCTACCAGACTAGCTCTCGAGAGGTACCGATCGCAGTACCAGTGGCATATGGTGCGACCGGTATGGTCTATCGGTATGCCTCCGGAAGACCACCAACTTGGTGTTCACCTTTTGTCGGTCACCCCCTATTGGTTCTAGGGTTTCTCCTATGGATTCTAGGCCTAAGCAACGAGTTAGAGTTGTTTCATGTCCCATTCAAGTCCTAGTTCCTATGATTCATTGCCTAGAATTTGAATCTAGTGTTTATCGACTGTATTAGGGTTTGACGGTAATTTATAGGTTTTAGATCAATACCTCGCCTTGCATGGTATTGATTAATTCATGATTAATCATCTATAATGCTTAACTTAAAGAGAAGTTCAAGAACTTACCGTTGGTTCGCAACTATGGTGATCTTCGTCCAACGGCAGCTCCTCTCTCACCTTTCTTAGCTCCTTCTCCTTCTTCGATCTCTTTCTTCTCTCTAGGGTTTGTGAGAAGCAATCAAAGAGTTCTAAGGAAGTTTAAGGGTCCTGAAATAGACTAGGATAGAGTTTAGGAATTTTTCCTACGTTAGGAAAGTCCCTAGGCTCAAGATTTAGAAAGCGGGACCTGTAGAGATCCATTTTCGGATCTAAGCAGTCTGCTCACGCAGACATATCAGTCAACCGGTACCATCTACCAGTACAATAGACCGATATGAAAAATATCATACTTTTAGGTCCATTTTCGTACCTGGTTGTCATCCCTCATCCCGTCTGGCTCGGTGATGATTGGAAGACCTGTTACGACATGAATTAAAGGTTTAGATCGGGTTCATGGAGTGCGGGTCTTACAACTCCCCCACCCTTAAAAGAAATTTCGTCCCCAAAATTTACATGTAGGTCTCACAACTCCCCCACCCTTAAAAGAAATTTTGACCTCAAAATTTGCACGTACCTTGTTTATCGAAAAGGTTAGGGTACTCCTTTCGCATTGCATTCTCCTCCTCCCAAGTGATTTCCTCTACATCTTAGTTTTTCCAATGCTTTTTTACATAATGGATATCTTTACTTCGGAGGTGTTGTACCTTTCGACTTGTGAGCATCACAGGTACCACCTCAAAGGTCAAATCCTCTGTCAAGTCTGATAGGTCTACTGTCAAGATGTGCGATGGATCCCTGACATATTTCTTCAATAAAAAAACATGAAACACATCATGAACGCTTGACATGGATGGTGGTAGAGCCAGTTGATATGCCACATTACCACGTCTGGTCAATATCTCGTATGGTCCCACATACCTGGGGCATAGCTTTCCCTTCTAACCAAACCGTTTTAGACCTCACACAGGTGATATCTTCAAGAACACCTTGTCGCCCACTACAAACTCCAGATCTCGACATCAGTTATCTGCGTAGTGCTTTTGTCGAACTTGAGCTGTCTTCACTCTTTCCTTAATTTGATCAATCGCTCGATAAGTTTCTTCTACGAACTCCGATCCTACAATCCTTCTCTCTTCCACCTCATTCCATAATAGAAGTGTACGACATTTCTTCCCATTGAGTGCCTCATATGGAGCCATCTGGATCGTAGCCTAGTAACTATTATTATAAGCAAACTCGATAAGTGATAGCTTCTCGTCCCAAGCTCCTTTGAAATCTAGGGCACACGCTCGGAGCATATCCTCTAAGATTTGAATAGTTCTATCTGACTGCCCATCTGTCTGAGGATGAAAAGTTGTACTAAACTTCAACTTGGTTCCCATGGCTTTCTGTAATCCTTTCCAGAACTTTGATATAAAACGGGGATCTATGTCAGATATTATACTCTCTGGAACATCATGAAGTCTGACTATATTATCCACATATAGCTTGGCTAGCTTGTCCATGGTATACTGAGGTCTGACAGCGATGAAGCAAGTTGTATTGGTAAGTCGATCGACTATAGCCCATACTGCATCCACTGACCTTGGTATCAAGGGTAGGCCAGTGATGAAATCCATTGTGATACAATCCCACTTCCATGCTGGCTCCGGTAGTGGTTGTGACAATCCAGCTGGTCGTTGTCTCTCTGCTTTCACTTGCTGATAATTTAGACATTGAAATACGAATCTAGCTACATCCGCTTTCATACCCCTCCACCAATATAATCTTCTTAAATCATGGTACATCTTCGTGCTTCTTGGATGTACCGAATATGGGGTATAATGAGCTTCTGTCATAATTCTATCTCTGATATTTGAGTTCTCACTCTCAGGTATACATAATCGTCCACGATACCTGAGTACCTTGTCTGAATCCAAGGTAAAGTCAGGGTTGCTTTTACCCTTCTCTAGATCTTCTTGCACAGTCTTGAGGTGTGGATCCTGTAGGATTACTACTTTTACCTCATCTATTAGATCCGATGAGATCTTCAAAGCTACGAATATCAATGTGAACTTATGAATTAAGTCCTATTCCACTGGATCTTCTGCAGTCTCTAATATATGATCTTCATCATTCTCTATTGAGCCCGAGGCTGCAGCACACAATGCAGCATTGGTACTGGGTCCTGCCTCAGGTTTCAATGCCCACTTTTTGCTTAAGGCATCAGCTACAACGTTTGCCTTACCCGGATGATACTGGATGTCACAATCATAATCTTTTAATAGCTCCAGCCAACTCATCTGTCTCATATTCAGGTCCTTCTGAGTAAAAAGGTAAGTTAAACTCTTGTGATCCGACTTAATCTGAAACTTTTCACCATAAAGGTAGTGCATCTAACTCTTGATTGCGTGAATGACCGCTACTAACTCTAGATCATGCGTAGGATAGTTCTTCTCATGCTCTTTCAATTGTCTTGATGCGTAGGCAATCACCTGTTCTCCTTGCATCAACACACATCCAAGACCCAACCCTGAGGCATCTGTATATAGGGTAAACGACAAGCCTGGTGCTGGGATTGTCACACCCCAATTCTGATCCAACCAGAACGGTGTGAGTGAACCGTCAACGAACCAACGGTTCACACCAGGATCTCGAATAGGCCGTGTCCACCCATACAAACCAATTACACATAACCACAATCAGAATATAAATATACAGCGGAAGACTTTAAATAGAATGAACCGAGTATCTATTGATAATTTAAATAAATATCCCATTATTCAAATTCAAAGATAAAATAATAATCTTTTACATCTCTTAATAACAAACAAAAATAACTGAAATGAATAAATAAAAACCCATCACAGGGGTTTGGTGGCCCCCCGCACCTCTATACACGAGTGTGTGGCGTCGCACGATAATCACACTACCACCAACCCACATGCACCCATCATGGAATAGAGATAGAGCTAAGGTATACCCGCACCTCCCCGATACCCTACCCATACCGGGACCTAAGCCCCTATCGGCCGGGGCCTCGCAAACCGGGCTCGCAACTAACCAATCCTATATGTCAACAATGTATGCTCTATCCCAAGACAGCCGTCTACGGCATAGAGATAGAGCTAGAGCGTGCGGGCCGGGTCGGAGACCACCAAACCTCACCTCCCCCGATACCCTATCCGCAACTAACCCACTAGGATAGAAACAATACGCAGGTAGACCCTATCCCAACACAACTCCCTACGGCATAGAGATAGAGCTAAAGCATCGTGGATAAGGCAGCGTCGACTCGGAATCCTCGGTACCACCCAACGATGGCCGGGACAACATCAATATCGGAGACCAACGTACCACGATCTTCCCCGATACCCCACCCGTACCAAGCATGCTAAGATAGAATACTACAAAAGGTGCCAGTGTGAAAAGCGATCCCAGGCCCATGACCCACTCCACACACCAACGAAAACAATCACATGCCTAACAATCACATCCTATGAATGCATGAACAATAATAATAACTGAAAGTAAAGGATGGCATGTGAATATGCACAAACATCACATCATAGATATTCAATGATTAACAACGATTTATTGTCCATTAATTATTAGGTTTAGGTCAGATTCCCTTACCCGACGCTCGTTCAATAACTTGCTCTACGTCGCAAGATCCAAACAATAAGTCACAGCGTCCTACATAATATTAGGGTTTCATTAGAATATATTATTTAAGGTTTCATGTTGGTCGGAAACCAACAGAGATCACAAACTACCCTCACAGAGCTGACCGGTGGCATGTACCGGTCGCAGCTTTGTGGGAAGGACTGGCGACCGGTATGGTCAGCCGGTCCCCCACGATAACCTCCCGAGAGGTAGCGGTCGCAACATACCGGTCGCACTATGTGCAACCGGTATAGTCGACCGGTATGTCTCCGGAAGACCATACATGGGTTCTTCGACCGCCGCTCGATCATCTTCCATGGATTTTCGGGGTTTCTCCTATCCATTCTAAGTCTAGGCTTTGAGTTAGAGTTATCCCCAACTCATTCAAGTCTCGTTTCGACGAATATCATCTCAAAACTCAAATCTAGGGTTTGACAAAGAACTTAGGGTTTATTGGCCAATTTAGGGTTTTAGATCAATACCTACTTTGCATGGTATTGATCCACCCACATAACTAACATAGGGTAAGAAGATGGATCCAAACACTTACCGTTGACGTGTAGCGAGAGCTTCGTCAAACGGTAATGGCGGCACCTCCTTCTTCTTCCTAGCTCCTTCTCCTTTCCAAGCTCTTTCTCTTCTCTAGGGTTTGTGAGAGACAATGGAAAGGATTTGAGGGGTTTAAGGGTGTATTTATAGGCTAGAAATAGGGTTTAGTAACCCTACTAGGATTAGGAAACTTCTAGGATTCGAAATCGGAAAGCGGGACCCGCAGAGACCAATTTCCAAATTCCCGCACATAGCTGTGCAGGCCATACCGGTCGACCGGTACCATCATCCGGTACCATCGACCGGTATACCTAAAATCAGGTATACTTGGTCGACTTCGGTCCGATTTCGTACCTATTCGTTATCCGCTTGCCCCGTCTGGCTCGGTGATGATCGGAAGACCTGTCACGACACAAAACCAAGGTTTAGACCGGGTTTGCGGGTCTTACAACTCCACCACCCTTAAAAGAAATTTCGTCCCGAAATTTACATGTAGGTACTACAACTCCCCCACCCTTAAAAGAAATTTCGGCCTCGAAATTTGAACGTACCTTGATCGTCAAAAGGTTAGGGTACTCCTTCCTCATCGCGCTCTCTTCTTCCCAAGTAATTTCCTCCACATTTTGGCTTCTCCAGTGCACCTTTACATAGTGGATATCCTTGGTTCGAAGTTGTTGAACTTTTCGGCTCGAGAGCATTACAGGCACCACTTCAAAAGTTAAGTCTTCGGTCAAGTCCGGAGGATCAGCGCTCAAGATATGCGATGGATCTCGACATACTTCTTCAGTAATGATACATGGAATACATTATGAACGCTGGACATAGATGGTGGTAGAGCCAATTGATATGCTACATTACCACGTCGACTCAATATCTCATATGGTCCCACATACCTGGGGCATAGCTTCCCCTTCTTACCAAACCGTTTCGGACCTCGCACCGGTGACACCTTCAAAAATACTTTGTCACCCACTGCAAACTCCGGATCTCGACGTCGATTATCCGCATAGTGCTTCGTCGAACTTGAGCTGTCTTTACTCTCTCTTTGATCCGATCAATCACTCGGCAAGTTTCTTCAACAAACTCCGGTCCTACAATTCTTCTTTCCCCCCACTTCATTCCATAACAGAGGTGTACGACATTTTCTCCCATAGAGAGCTTCATATGGGGCCATCCGAATTGTAGCCCGATAACTATTGTTGTAAGCAAACTCGATAAGTGATAGCTTCTCATCCCAAACTCCTTTGAAATCTAATGCACAAGCTCGAAGCATATCTTCCAAAATTTGAATGGTTCGTTCGACTGTCCGTCCGTCCGAGGATGGAAAGCCGTCTTGAACTTCAACTTTGTTCCCATAGCTTTCGTAATCCTTCCCGAATTTCGATGTAAAACGGGGATCTCCGTCGGATACTATACTCTCTAGAACGCCATGAAGTCCGACTATATTATCAACATATAACTTGGCCAGCTTCTCCATGGTATACCGAGGTCCGACCGCAATAAATCGAGCTGTCTTGGTGAGTCGATCTACTATAACCCAAACTGCATCCACGGACCTTGGTGTCAAAGGTAAGCCGTTGACGAAATCCATAGTGATACAATCCCACTTCCATGCGGGTTCCGTAACGGCTGTAGTAAACCTGCGGGTCTTTGTCTTTCCGCTTTAACTTGTTGACAATTCGGACATTGGAACACAAAACGAGCTATATCCGCTTTCATACCTCTCCACCAATATAGTCTTCTTAGATCATGGTACATCTTGGTACTTCCCGGATGTACCGAATATGGAGTGTAATGAGCTTCGAGTCATAACTCGGCCTCCGATATCGCAGTCTTCGCTCTCGGGTATACATAACCGTCCGCGATACTTGAGTACTTTGTCCGATTCCAAGGTAAAGTCGGGATTACACGTACCCTTCTCTAAGTCTTCCCGCACCGCTTTGAGATATGGATCCCGTAGGATTGCTACCTTGACTTCATCAATTAGACTCGGCGAGATCTTCGGTCGGCGCGAACATCATAGTGAACTTATGAATCAAGCCTTGCTCAATTGGATCTTCTCGCAGTTTCGATAATATGTTCTTCATCAATTTCCATCGAACTCGAGGCTGCAGCACACAATGCAGCATTTGTACTCGGTCCCGCCTCGGGTTTTGATGCCCACTTTCTACTTAAGGCGTCGGCCACCACATTTGCTTTACCCGGATGGTACTGGATGTCGCAATCATAATCTTTTAACAATTCCAGCCATCTTCTCTGTCTCATATTCAGATCCTTCCGAGTGAAGAGATACGTTAAGCTTTTGTGATCCGACTTGATCCGAAACTTCTCACCGTACAAATAGTGTCTCCAAGTCTTGATTGCATGAATAACCGCTGCTAGCTCCAAGTCATGCGTAGGATAGTTCTTCTCATGCTCTTTTAACTGTCTTGATGCGTAGCGATCACCTATTCTCCTTGCATCGGAACACACCCAATACCCAACCCCGAAGCATCCGTATATAGAGTAAACGGTACGCTTGGTTCGGGGATGGTCGGGATAGGTGCGAGACCAGTCTTGACTTCAAAGTCTGGAAGCACTTCTCACACTCATCTGTCCATATAAATTTTTCTCCCTTCTTGGTCAATCGGTGAGTGGAACCGCGATCCCGGGAGTAATCTTCCACGAATCTTCTATAATAACCAGCCAACCCAAGGAAACTACGAATCTCCGCAACAGATTTTGGTGCTTCCCATCCTACTATAGCAGCTATCTTGCTTGGATCAACCTTGATACCGTCTCCGGATACAACATGGCCCAAGAAAGCCACTTCCTTCAGCCAAAACTCGCACTTCTTGAATTTTGGCATAAAGCCTCACATCCCTCGGCCGTTGTAGGGCTGCTCTCAAATGCGTTGTATGAGTCTCCATGTCTTTAGAGTAAATCAATATGTCGTCGATGAATACGATGACCGAAGTGTCCAACATGTCATGGAACACTCGGTTCATCGGTTCCATAAACGATCTTTGGAGCGTTGGTCAACCCGAAAGACATAACCGGAAACTCATAATGCCCATACCTCGTCCTAAAAGCAGTCTTGAATATCTCCGGCCTTGATCTTCAATTGGTGATACCCCGATCGGAGATCGATCTTTGAGAAAACCTTTGCACCTGCAGCTGATCGAACGGATCATCGATCCTGGGCAAAGGATACCGATTCTTGATCGTCAACTTGTTCAGCTCACGATAGTCAATACATAGTCGTACACTTCCATCTTTCTTCTTGACGAACAACACAGGTGCTCCCCAAGGCGAAATACTAGGTCGTATGAAGCCCTTATCCAGCAATTCTTGTAATTGGGTCTTCAACTCCTTTAACTCGGTTGGGGCCATCCCGTATGGCGCTTTAGACACCGGCGCCGAACCCGGTATAAGATCTATCACAAATTCGTAGCCCCGTCCGGTGGTAAGCCCGGAAGATCTTCCGGAAATACATCCGGAAACTCCCGAACCACCTCTATATCCTCCATCTTGAGTGACTCTGCTGTGAGGTCGACTACGGATCCGAGATAACCCACTCCCCCTTTCTCCAAGCATCTCTTAGTCTTTAGGGCGGAGAGGATCAACTTTCGCTTCCTAGATAGCTTAATTCCAGTGAAACTATATTCCTTTCCCTCTTTGTCAGTAAGCATAAGCTTCCTTTCGCCACATAAAAGGACGGCCGAATGATGGCCTAGCCAATCCATCCCTAAAATGACATCAAAATCTGCCATCTCAAGTATTACTAGGCTTGCTTCTAGGTCTCGGCCCTCGATACTTACATTACATGGTCCATAATACTTGGTCAAAGCCACTTCGACTCCTAGTGGAGAGCGAACTATCAAGCTTGGGTTCAATTGCTTGATTGGTAACTCCATTCGCTTCCCAAAAGAAACAGAAACAAAGGAGTGCGTGGCCCCGAGTCAAATAATACTCGGCGGGTAAACCAACTACATTTACAATTCCCGGAATATATTGCCCCTTAGTTCTATATGCTCATGCAACCGAAAGAATAAACCAAATAGTAAGGGATAAAGTCGTACCAGTTACCACATCGGATGCGGCTGCCTCTTCGATGGTGATGCATAAACTCGGCTTGCCGGGGAGCTTGCTTCTTAGGTAGCGTGCAGTTCCTTGCAACATGTCCCGATTCTTGGACGGTTATAACACTTAATATTCGGGTTGGGTCCGGCTAATTGTGGCACAGTGGTGCCGGGTTGTTTCTCGCAGTGCTGTAGCGGTCTGCCCCTGTATGGGCGGAATGGTCTAGGATTACTGCCACCCGAGCTCTCTCCAAGAGGTCTCTTCACTCCCCTGTTTTGAGCGAAGAAGCTGTCCCTCCGACCGGGACTCTATCACCCTCGCAACCTGCACCGCCTCATTGTAGGTCTTCTTATCCAGACCTAAAAGATGCTCTCTAATGCTTCCACGTAGTCCCATGGTGAACCTACGTATCTTTGTCTCCTCTTCCCGCATACTTGACCGGTGCGAAGAAGAACAGCTCTTCGTACCTCTGTTGATAAGTATCTACAATCGACCGACCCTGCCGCAGGCGAGAAACTCTCTCTCCATTGAATCCCTAAGCTCTTTGGGAAGTATTTGTCGAAGAAAGCCGCTTTAAACACCTCCCAGTCAAATAATGTATATTGGTTCTCCAAATATGCCCGTGTGGAGTTCCACCAAGCATTCGCGTCCTCTCTCGGATGTGTGAGTGGCAAATAGAACCTTCTCCTCCTCAATACATGTCATCAATCGGAAGTTATTTTCCATTTCCGAAACCCACTGTGCTGGCCACAATGGTTTCCCTGTCCTGCCGGTGAACGATGACGGTTTCAACTTCAAGAACCTGTCCACCGACCTGCTAAGATCGTGTTGTCCCCTGGGTATCCGCTCCGTACCATGATGGTGGATACGGATATGCCCCCGGATACGCAGCGAAGGCGACGGAAAGCGATGCGGTGGTGGTACATTCTGTGCTTGGGCCCTTGGCCTTGGGCTACTCTGAACCCGTTGGTTAGTGTTAACCCCTCCCGACTCGGGCGTATTACCGGCCGGAACGAACCCCGCTGACCGAGCATCTTTAGTACCTCGCTCGAAATTCCTTCTTGTTGAGCTTGCATCCGATAGACCAAGTTTGTAACTATGGTCTCGGAATTCCGGTGGGGTGGTCCCGGTAATTACGCCGGTACTTCGGGGACCTGTTCCTCCTCCTCTTCGGGGCTGGTTTCTCTAACCTGGTCTTGCTCGGCTTGCTCTTCCTCTAGGCACTTTCGGCATGATGATGCTTTCTACCCCGTCGACCGTTTCCACCTCGCCATCTCGGACTATTTATTTGGATCCGAGAAGAAGACATAACACGTGAGAATCATCAATAATAGTAGTGTTAGTCTTGAATAATGCAGGAGAATAGTCGAGAAGTAACATTTCAATTTACACAATCTTGGAAAAAAAAAAATTTATTTTTTTTTATTTTTCTGGCTCTTTTGGGGCGTACCGGTCGCAACATACCGGTCGCACACCTGTAGAAATATGCTGCGGCCGGTATAGTCGACCGGTCAAAATTAAATTTCTGGCCGAGACATACCGGTCGCACACCTGGGTTGATACCGGTCGACCGGTATAGGCATAACCGTCGACCGGTATGCCCAAAATGGCTTTAAAATCGCGAAAAAGTGAGATTTTTCTCACTTTTCCTTTCTCTTTCTCTCCGGTGGCGATTCTTCTCTGGGTTCCAAGTTGCTACAGTTCGACCGGTGCTATTTGAGGCCGATTCCTTCCATTCAAGACCTAGCATATCGTCTCCAGGTAGGTCTCTACCCTCTCTCTCATATTTTTAGAAATTTTCCATATCGTCTTTATGTAGAAATTTAGGTTTTTCTTTGTTCGAGATGTTTTAACCGTAGGAATTCTTTTCCTTCGGCTTAGAAAGGGTTTAGGGACCCCCAAGAGCAAAAGCCCTCAACTAATTTGGGGTTCCACCGCAAGGTTTTGATAAAAATCGAATTTTTACTCTTTTTAACCTAGGTTTTTTCAAAAATTTCGAAATTTCTTGATTTTTCTCAAATTCTCGAAATTTCTTATTATGATTGCTTGTGATTGGATTATGGAAGAGTGTGGGGGTTACGTAAGTCCTCCTCCCCATGTTTTTGGGTGAGTTTGAGGCTTTTTCCCAATTTACTGTCGTTATGCTGCCGAAATTTCGAAAATTTCTAACTTTTATCTCATTTTCCTTTGTTTTGCAGACTCTAAATGGCTCCTAGGCGCACTCTCGGGAAGCGATCACATGGTTCTAGTTCTCGGGTTCCCTCTCCACCTATCCCTCAGCTAGATGAGCTATGGTTTCGCTCTTTGGAAGCTCAGGCTCGGTTTTCTTGGTTCGATGACAAGAGTATTGTATCCGGGCGCCGGGTCAATGTGGGACAATTGCACCGGTTCAATGTAGAGACGGCTTTTGGCGCTCTAGGTTGGCTGCCGGTTATCTCCTACACAGAGACTACACGCCCTAATCTGGTCAAGCACTTTTATGCAAATCTGGAACTCGAAGGGGATGTCGAAGACCCGAACCAATGTAGGGATCTGCGCATCACCAGTTACGTCCGGGGTGTACATATCTCCTTCAACACCCACCAGTTGGCTGATCTGCTTGGGGTTCCCAATGATGGAGATTTGGTGTACTGCGCCCCCAAGGCGAAAGGTTACTTAACTGAAGATTTGCGCCGAGAGATAGCGCATCAGATACTCAATCCTGGGGCTCCTATGAAGGCAGCTAGCTTGAGACCTATACCCCGGGTCTACAGCCGCATCATCCAGCACGATATAGTGCCACAGAGCGGTCACTACAATGAGTTGTCCCAGCTCACCCAGTATGTCACTTATTGCGTCTGCACCGGAGAGCGGATCTCACTTCCATACCTCATCATCCGGACTATGCATCGAGCGGCTGTGACCGATCGGGCCAGCAACCTTCCCTATGGCCATCTCGTCACTTTCCTTCTTCGCCGTCTGGGCGTGAGTTTCAGAGGAGAGACAGCCGTCGAGGACTCCATGACCTCTACTTGGGAGAGTAGCGGCGGCGAAGCAGAACAACGAGCCGCGGCCAATGCGGCCTATGCGGCAAGATGGGGGATGATGATGATGACGATGTAGTTGGGGAAGCACCGGTGCCCGCCCCACGCCTCCACCTGTACCACCACCATCCGTTCCCCACAGCTGGACCATCTCGACCCCCTCCCGACTCGGTGTTGAGTATGTTTATCGAGATCGGGGACACCCGAGGGTCATCCCCGGGGTCTCGGCCGAGCGATGGGTCGGGAGTTGGGACGCCCGGCTCGTGGTCTCTACGAGTGACTCAGGACCAGGTGCATTGGCTTAGGGTCGCATAGGAGCGGGACTATGATATAGCTGACCCCATTCCTCCCAGGCCTCCTTCCCCATGATTTCCATTTACTTTTCTTTTCATATGATTGTTTATATAACAGGGTAACTTTCTGGTTTGTGGACTGTACCCTGTAGCACTATTACATTTGATACACTTTTTCTATTTAATGAAAGTTCATGGTTTTTCCTAACTAGTGTATGTGCACATATTAAGTTTCATAATTAGAATAGTACATTATTCTCTTTCTTAGTCCGTCTCAGGTATCAAACAATGCTTAGGGTGTGTTTGTATTAAGATTTTTAAACTTTCCTAACTCGGTTCATCGACCCGGTTAAGTGCGGCATGGTTTGTTGGAACAGAGCCCGAGAGCTCGATACCAAGTTGTCACACCCCAATTCGATCCAACCGAACGGTGTGAGTGAACCGTCAACGAACCAACGGTTCACACCAGGATCTCGAATAGGCCGTGTCCACCCATACAAACCAATTACACATAACCACAATCGAATATAAATATACAGGGAAGACTAAAAATAAAATGAACCGAGTATCTATTGATAATTTAAATAAATATCCCATTATTCAAATTCAAAGATAAAATAATAATCTTTTACATCTCTTAATAACAAACAAAAATAACTGAAATGAATAAATAAAAACCCATCACAGGTACACGCAGAAAGGGCACTCGCATGAAGCGTCATGCTCGTCCTGTCCTACCTGTACATCCAACACCGCAGCACCACCATACGCCGGAGCGTTTACGTAATCGTCCACAGTATAACCTTGCATCCGAATCTAAAACAATGTATATACAAAGGGTGAGCACACAACACAGCAACGCAAGGCAATCGAGCAGTTTCACAAGATTATGCATGAGTAACAATCATTTTATGCTGTGGTCTGGTTTTAAGTTTGCAATGTGCTATAGAAAGGTTTGGTGGCCCCCGCACCTCTATACACAAGTGTGTGGCGTCGCACAGTAATCACACTACCACCAACCCACATGCACCCATCATGGAATAGAGATAGAGCTAAGGTATACCCGCACCTCCCCGATACCCTACCCATACCGGTACCTAAGCCCCTATCGGCCGGGGCTCGCAACCCGGGCTCGCAACCAATCCTATATGTCAACAATGTATGCTCTATCCCAAGACGGCCGTCTACGGCATAGAGATAGAGCTAGAGCGTGCAGGCCGGGTCGGAGACCACCAAACCTCACCTCCCCTGATACCCTATCCGCAACTACCACACTTGGATAGAAACAATACGCAAGTAGACCCTATCCCAACACAACTCCCTACGGCATAGAGATAGAGCTAAAGCATCGTGGACAAGGCAGCGTCGACTCGGAATCCCTCGGTACCACCCAACGATGGTCGGGACAACATCAATATCGGAGACCAATGTACCACGATCTTCCCCCGATACCCCACCCGTACCAAGCATGCTAAGATAGAATACTACAAAAGGTGCCGGTGTGAAGAGCGATCCCGGCCCATGCCCCACTCCACACACCAACGAAAAACAATCACATGCCTAACAATCACATCCTATGAATGCATGAACAATAATAATAACTGAAAGTAAAGGATGGCATGTGAATATGCACAAACATCACATCACAGATATTCAATGATTAACAACGATTTATTGTCCATTAATTATTAGGTTTAGGTCAGATTCCCTTACCTGACGCTCGTTCAATAACTTGCTCTACGTCGCAAGATCCAAACAATAAGTCACAGCGTCCTACATAATATTAGGGTTTCATTAGAATATATTATTTAAGGTTTCATGTTGGTCGGAAACCAACAGAGATCACAAACTACCCTCACAGAGCTGACCGGTGGCATGTACTGATCGCAGCTCTGTGGGAAGGACTGGCGACCGGTATGGTCAGCCGGTCCCCCACAGATAACCTCCCGAGAGGTAGCGGTCGCAACATACCGGTCGCACTATGTGCAACCGGTATAGTCGACCGGTATGTCTCCGGAAGACCATACATGGGTTCTTTGACTGCCGTCGATCATCTTCCATGGATTTTCAGGGTTTCTCCTATCCATTCTAAGTCTAGGCTTTGAGTTAGAGTTATCCCCAACTCATTCAAGTCTCGTTTCGATGAATATCATCTCGAAACTCAAATCTAGGGTTTGACAAAGAACTTAGGGTTTATTGGCCAATTTAGGGTTTTAGATCAATACCTACTTTGCATGGTATTGATCCACCCACATAACTAACATAGGGTAAGAAGATGGATCCAAACACTTACCGTTGATAGGTGTAGCGAGAGCTTCGTCAAACGGTAATGGCGGCACCTCCTTCTTCTTCCTAGCTCTTCTTTCTCTTCTCTAGGGTTTGTGAGAGACAATGGAAAGGATTTGAGGGGTTTAAGGGTGTATTTATAGGCTAGAAATAGGGTTTAGTAACCCTACTAGGATTAGGAAACTTCTAGGATTCGAAATCAGGAAAGCGGGGCCCGTAGAGACCGATTTCCAAATTCCCGCACATAGCTGTGCAGGCCATACCGGTCGACCGGTACCATCATCCGGTACCATCGACCGGTATACCTAAAATCAGGTATACTTGGTCGACTTTGGTCCGATTTCGTACCTGTTCGTTATCCGCTTGCCCCGTCTGGCTAGGTGATGATCGGAAGACCTGTCACGACACAAAACCAAGGTTTAGACCGGGTTTTCAGTGTGCGGGTCCTACAGGGATGGTCAAGATAGGTGCAGAGACTAGTCTTGACTTCAGAATCTGAAAGCACTTCTCACACTCATCTGTCCATATGAACTTTTTTCCTTTCTTGGTTAGTCTGGTAAGTGGAACGGCGATTCTTGAGTAGTCTTCCACGAATATTTTATAGTAACCAGCCAATCCAAGGAAACTACGAATCTCTACAATTGATTTTGGTGCATCCCATCCTACTATAGCTGCGATCTTGCTTGGATCTACCTTGATACCGTCTGCAGATACTACGTGACCCAAGAAGGCCACTTCCTTCAGCCAAAATTTGCATTTCTTGAACTTAGCATAAAACTTCTCCCTTCTTAGCCGTTGTAGGGCTGCTCTCAAGTATGTTGCATGAGCCTCCCTATCCTTTGAGTAGACCAAGATGTCGTCAATGAATAAGATGACGGAAGTGTCCAACATGTCATGAAACACTTGGTTCATCAGTTCCATGAATGACGTTGCAGCGTTAGTCAACCCGAACGACATTACCAGGAACTCATAATGCCCATACCTTATCCTGAAAGCAGTCTTTAGAATATCTCCTGCCTTGATCTTCAATTGGTGATACCCTGATCTAAGATCAATCTTTGAGAAAACCTTTGCACCCTACAACTGATCGAACAGATCATCGATCCTAGGCAAAGGGTATCAGTTCTTGATGGTTAACTTTTTCAACTCTCGATAGTCGATATATAGTCGTACGCTACCGTCCTTCTTCTTTACGAACAATACAGGTGCTCCCTAGGGGGATATGCTTGGTCATATGAAACCCTTATCTAGTAGTAAGGGTGTCAAAAATGGGCCCGGCCTGGTAGCACGGACCGAGCCGGCCTGATATAACCCGTACCTAGCCTGGATCGAACCTTAATGGACAGGTTTTGGTCTCGGCTTGTAAAGCCCAACACCGTTTCAGCCCAAACCGCCAGACCGGACCAGTCCGTTAAGAAGCCCGAACTAGCCCGAACCAATAATACCTAACCCGAACACCGTTAAGGTCCATCCGGGCCCAATTTCTTAATTTTAATGGTTTTAAATTTTGATGGATTATATTACACTGTTATAGTTCACTTCTTGATCCGAAAGATTATATGAATCTATAGTTGAAAAGAGTATGTTAATTATTACAATTTACTGAATTACATGCATATAGAAGGAATGATGCTAATTTTATAGATATAAATAATAAAATAGGTTATATATCTTATATATAAAATAGGCCCGATAAGTTTGATAAGCCCGGTCTGGACCGAACCAGCCCGAAATCACCTCAATAAACCCAGCCCGATAACAAACCGACACTGGACTAGCCCAATAGTTATTGTATCCAGTGCAGCCCAACCTAGCCCGAACTCTTAATGGAAATATTTTGGGATGGGCTTATAAAACCCAACACTGATTCAGCCCGGACCAAAACCGGCCCAGACCGGCCCGTTGACACCCTTATCTAGTAGTTCTTGTAACTGGGTCTTCAACTCTTTTAATTCTATAGGGGCCATCCTGTACAGTGCCTTAGACACTGACGCCGACCCTAGCATGAGGTCTATCACGAACTCTGTAGCCCTGTCTGGAGGTGGACCTAGTAGATCCTCTGGAAATACATCTGAAAACTCTCATACCACATCTAGATCTTCCATCTTTGGCACCTCTGCAGCGATGTCGACCACAGACACTAAGTACCCCACTCCTCCCTTCTCTAAGCATCTCTTAGCTTTTAGGGCAGAGAGGATCAGCTTCCACTTCCTAGGTAATTTGGTTCCAATGAAGCTAAACTCCTTTCCCTTATCATCCTTAAAAACAAGTTTCCTTTCGCCACATAATAAGCTAGCTGAATGATGGCCTAGCCAATCCATTCCCAAGATGACATCAAAGTCTGCCATCTTGAGTTGAATCTGATTTGCTTCTAGGTTTTGCCCCTCAATACTAACTGAACATGGCCCATAGCATTCATTCAACACCACTTCTACTCCCAACGGAGAGCGAACTATCAAGCTTGGGATTAAGGACTTGACAGGTAACTCCAATCGCTTCCCAAAAGACATAGAAACAAAGGAGTGTGTAGCCCCAGAGTCAAAGAATACTCTGGCGGGTACACTAGCTATATCTACTGTTCTTGGAGTTTAATTATCCCTTAGTTCTACATGCTCATACATAACAAATCAATAAGAAAAATAGTGAGAAACGGAATCGTACCAGTAACCACATCAGGTGATGCAGCTGCCCCCTCAGTGGTGACTGCAAATACCTTCCCTTGCTGTAGCGGTTGCTTTCTAGGTAGAGTACAGGTCTTTGCATAATGATCCAATTACTAGCAGTTGAAACAATTGACATTAGGGTTTTGACCAGCTACCTGTGATGGTGGTGGTGCAGTAGTATTCCTTGCTGACACCACAGTAGACTGAGCCATGTATGGGCGGAATGGTCTAGTGTTCCCTCCACCCAAAGTCTCAGTAGCAGGCCTCTTCAGTCCCTTGTTTTGAGCAAAGAATCTATCTCTTTGGCTTGATTCAATCACCCTAGCAATCTGCACAATCTCGTTATACACCTTCTTCTCCAAACCCAAGACGTGCTCCCGGATACTTCCTCGCAATCCCATAGTGAACCTATGGATTTTGGTTTCCTCCTCTTGCATGCTTGCTGGAGCAAAGAAAAATAGTTCTTCATACCTCTGTTGGTACGCATCAACAGTCAATTGGGTTTACTGCAGGTTGAGGAATTCCTTCTCCATCTGATCTCGAAAACTCTTAGGGAAGTACTTATCGAAGAAGGCTCCCTTGAATATTTCCCAAGTGATTTGGGTGTGCTTCGTCTCCAAGTATGGCCGGGTAGAATTTCACCAGGCATTAGCATCTTCCTTGAGCATGTGCGTTGCAAATAGCACCTTCTCATCCTCCGTGCAATTCATCATACGGAAGTTCTTCTCCATCTCAACAACCTACTGTGCAGGCACAATGGTTTTTCTAGTTTCCCTGTGAAGGTAGGGAGTTTCAACTTCAAAAACCTATCCACCGCTCTGCTTAGGTCATTCTACCCCTGTGCATTTGTTCCATACCATGGTGGTGGGTACGGATAGATCCCTTGATAGGCAGATGATGTTGAAAATTGGTGTGGTAGTTGTGGGTTCTGTTCTTGGCCCATCGGCCCAGTGCTACCATCCACGGGCAGTGTGGTATTATTTCCCCTAGACTCAGGAGTTCCCTCTTGTAGGGATATATCCGGTGGCCTGAACATCTTCAACATCTCGTTCAAGAACACCTTCTGCTGAGCTTCCATCTAGTAGACCAGATTCGTCACTATAGTCTCAGAGTTGGTGTAAGGAGGGCCTGGCAGATTGTTGGTGCTCTGTGACTCTGCCCTTCTCCACCATTTCTCATTGGTGTCCTATCCCCATCACCCCTCATTGGGGTTCCATCTTCTGGGTTCAGGTTTTGCTAACCAACGTTTCCTGCTTCCACATTGTCCTCGGTTTAACGCACCCTTGAGTGGTGACGTTTTCGTGAACCTCTGCGACCATTTTCGCCTGTCATCTTAGATTACTCTTTCCTGGTTGGATCTAAGAAGGTCATAACACATGAGGTACATTGGAATAGTCACATTTGTCATGATAGTGTTAGTCTTTAACAGTGTGAGGCGAAAATTGTCATGGAAACTCTAAATCAAAATTTAAAAAAAATTTCAAAATTTTCTGGGCTTAGAATACTTGTCCAGTCGCGGCACTGTATATTGTAGTGTGACCGGTATGTCCAGGCGGACAAACCTCTCGGACTTCCCGAGAGGTACCAGTCGATGCACCGATCACAGCCCTATAGGGTATGGCGCGACCGGTATGGTCGACCGATCAGGAATTTTCTCCTGACCGAGAGGTGCCGATCGATATACCCAGGGGGTACCGGTCGATCGGTATAGGTCAAAACCGTCGACCGGTATGCCCTAATAAGCTTTAAAAATCATGATTTGAGTCATTTCTCACTTTTCTTCTTTCCATTTTCTCCGGTGGCAATTCCTCTCTGACTTGGTGAGTTGCTACAGTCTGACCGGTGACTTTAGGAGCGATTTTCTTTCGATCAAGACCTTGAACATCATCTCTAAGTAAGGTTCTTCCTTCCTCTCTCCATTTTACATCGTTTCTTCATAGTTTCTTGCCCAAATACTATATTTTTCTTGGTTTAGAAGATTCTGACCATAAGAACTTTTTTCCTTTGGCTTAGAAATAGTTTTGGGACCTCTATGAACAAAAGCCCTCAACTTATTTGAGGTTCCACCGTATGGTTTTCTCAAAATCGAATTTTTTTTTGGATTTTTGACCCAGGTTTTGGTCAAAAATCGATTTTTTTTTCTTGTAATTGTTGAATTTCTTACTTGTTTGATGATTGTTTGGTCTCTATATGTTGCTAAATGGTTACGTAAGTCCTCCTTCCAACATTTTGGGTGAGTTCGAGGCCTTTGCTTGAAATACTGTCGTTATGCTGTCGAAATTTCAAAATTTTTTGACTAATTCTCATTGTTTTGTTTTGTTTTGTAATTAAACAATGTCTCGGCGTCGAGGTGTTGGTAAGTATGCATACGCTCTGGGCATGAACCATACACACCCGTCGATTTCACAGTTTAATGAGTTGTGGTTTTGTTCAATGGTGGCGCAAGCCCGTTTCCCATGGTTCAAAGAGAAAAACATAGAATCTAGATGCTGCGTAAACCTGGAGCAGCTACAGCAATTCGATGTTAAAGCAGCCTTTGGTGCACTTGGGTGGTTACCCGTTATCACCTACACAGTGACTACCCAACCCAACCTGGTCAAGCACTTTTATGCTAACCTGGAGGTCGAGGGGGATGTTAACGATTTCAGCCATGGTAGGGACCTCCGCCTCACCAGCTTTGTCAAAGGTGTCCCCATATCCTTCGACACTCACCAGCTCGCTGATCTCTTGGGGATTCCTAATGATGGTGATTTGGTTTATTGTGCTCCTAAAATGAAGGGATTCCTTACTGATGATCTGTGCCAGGAAGTTTCAAAGCAGATCCATAACCCAGGGGCGCCCATGAAAGCTGCCAGTTTGAGACCTGTTCCTCGAGTATATTGTCGCATTATCCAGCATGATATTGTTCCTCAAAGCGGCCACTACAGTGAGTTATGTCAGCTCACCCAATACCTGACTTATTGTGTCTGCACTAGGGAGCGGGTCTGTCTCCCTTATATTATCATCAGGACCATGCGTCAGGCTACCATGCCCGACCAGATAAGCAACCTTCCATATGGCCGGCTTATCACTACACTCCTGCAGTGCTTTCGAGTGGACATGAGGGATGAGATTGCGGTCGAGGACACCATGACATCAGACATTGACTGGGATGTCATTGTCCGGATGAGGATGGACAACCTACCGATCAGTGATGAGGAGTTAGAGGCTCATCCTCGTCCGCTTAGGAGGGTAGCAGCAGCAGCAGCAGCAGCCGATGCAACAGAAGAGGTAGGGGGTAATGATGATGAACAGATAGAGGACATTCTGGCATCGAAACCGCAGCCCATACCTGAAGCAGGACCATCCCAGCCTCCTCCCGATACCGTGATGGGTATGTTTATGGAGATTCGGGATACCCAGCATGAGATGAACCGTGACCTAGGGCGTCTCTCTCGCAGCCTCAGAGTCACGCAGGAGGAGGTACACTGGCTCAGGGTCGCATATGAGCGTGACTATGACATCGCTGACCCCATTCCTCCGATGCCCCTAACCCCATGATAGATCACCTTATATTTCTCTCCCTCACAGTACATTGACTTTTATAACAGGGTAACTGTCCGATTTGTGGACTGTACCCTGTAGCAAAATTAACTTTTTACTCTTGGAATGCATTATGCTTTATTCTTTGATACGATTTTTTCTTCTTACTTGTTATTGAAATTTATGATAATTCTCGCTTGTTATTATGGTCTCCTAACTAGAGCATGTCTTTTTATTAGGTTCTCACTTTTAATACAGTACATTATGCTCTTTAGTATTTAGTCTCAAGCATCAAACAAGTGTTTAAGGTGCATTTCTATTAAGGCTTTTAAATTCTTTCCTATCTCAGTTCATTGACTCACTCAAGTGCATGTATGGTCTGTTGGACAGAGCCTAAGTGCTCTGATACCAAGTTGTCACACCCTAATTTTGACTGAACCAGAAGTGTGAGTGAACCGTCACTGAACCAACGGTTCACACCAGGATCTCAATAAGATCGTGTTCACTCATACAAACCATTGTACATAACCATAATCAGAATATAACTAAATACAACGGAAGTCTTAAATTAAATGAACTGAGTACTCTATTGATAATTTAAATAAATTATCCAATTATTTAAAACACCAAAACATAAATAATTATCCTTACATCATTTATAAATCCAACTGAAAATAAATAAAATAAACAAATCAAATATCCTAAAGGTACACGTAGAAAGGGCACTCGCATGAAGCGTCATGCTCATCCTCCCCTGCTTGCACTTCTAAAGCAGCAACACCTCCAAATACTGGAGCATCCACATAGTCCTCCACAGTATGTCCTGCATCAACATCTAAAAACATGTATATATACAAGGGTGAGCTTACAACTTAGCTCAGTAAGATAATCAGACAATGCAACACATATCGTGCATGAGTAACATTCACATTATGGTCTGGTTTTAAGTTTGCAATGTGCTATAGAAAGGATTGGAGGCCACCGCACCTCTATACACGAGTGTGTGAATCCATCCAATGGATCAAACACCACTGTCGTCCCACATGCACCCACCATGGAATAGAGATAGAGCTAAAGTGTCCGGATCAAACACCGCCAACACTTCCCCTGATGCCCTATCCATACCAACACGTAAGCCCCTATTGGCGAGGGCTTGCAAACTAGGCTCGCAACTAACCAATCCAATGTGTCATCACAGTAGGTCCTATCCCAGCACAGCTCCCTATGGCATAGAGATAGGGCTAGAGTCTAGTGGCCAAGCCGGAGACCACAGTGCCACTTCCTCCCCCTGATACCCTACCCATACCAAGCATGCTAAGATAGAAGCGATACAAAAAGGTGCTAGTGTGAGGAATGATCCCAGACCCCAGGCCCTTCCAATTCCACACACCAACGAAAATAATCACATGCCTAACAATCACATTCTAGCATAGCGAGTATGCATGAATAATATAATAACTGAAAGTAAAGATGACATGCGAGTATGCACAAACACTATTCCATAGAATCATAGTTATTAACAACGTTTACTGTTATTAAGTTATTAGGGTTTAGGTCTGATTTCCTTACCTGACGCTTGATTGCTAACTTGCTCCGCGTCACAAAATCCAAACTCGCTATCACAAGGTCCTACACGATGTTAGGGTTAAATTATAATTAATTTCTTAGGGTTTACGTTGGTCGAAAAACCAACTCGATCAAAATATACCCCGCATAGTGCACACCGGTCGCAGGTACCTGTCGCTGCACTATGGGGAAAGGTGCGACCGGTATAGTCGACCGGTCCCCTATAGACCAGCTCCCGAGAGGTACCGATCGCAGTACTGGTGGCATATGGTGCGACCGGTATGGTCCACCAGTATGCCTCCAGAAGACCTCCAACTTGGTGTTTACCTTCCGTCGGTCACCCCCTATTGGTTTTAGGGTTTCTCCTATGCATTCTAGGTCTGAGCAATGAGTTAAAGTTGTTTCATGTCCCATTCAAGTCCTAGTTCCTATGATTCATTGCCTAGGATTCGAATCTAGTGTTTATCGACTGTATTAGGGTTTGACGGTAATTTAAGGGTTTTAGATCAATACATCGCCTTGTATGGTATTGATCAATTCATGATTAATCATCGATAATGTTTAACTTAGAGAGAAGTTCAAGCACTTACCGTTAGTTCGCAACTATGGTGTTCTTCGTCCAACGGCGGCTCCTCTCTCACCTTTCTTAGCTCCTTCTCCTTCTTCGATCTCTTTCTCCTCTCTAGGGTTTGTGAGAAGCAATCAAAGAGTTCTAAGGAGGTTTAAGGGTCCTTAAATAGACTAGGATAGAGTTTAGGAAATTTCCCTATGTTAGGAAAGTCCTTAGGCTCAAGATTTGAAAAGCGGGACCCATAGAGATCCATTTCCAGATCTAACCAGTCTGCCCACGCAGACATACCGGTCGACCGGTACCATCGATCGGTACGATAGATCGATATGAAAAATATCATACTTTTAGGTCCGTTTTCGTACCTGGTTGTCATCCGCTCGTCCCGTTTGGCCCGGTGATGATTGGAAGACCTGTTACGACATGAATTAAAGGGTTAGATCGGGTTCATGGAGTGCAGGTCTTACATTAATGGTGATCACCATTAATGGAGTTCAACCACTCGAGGCTCTATGCCTTAAATACCAAACAAGGAAGAAGAAGGTTCATTGGCTTACCTCCAAGGAAATTGGAGCCAGGGCTTGGAGTTTGTCACGCCCCAATTCTGTACTAACCAGTAGTGTGATAGACCATCATAAAAATCCAATGGTTTAACCAGGATCTCATAAAAAATGTGCCAACCATATTAAACCAAACACATTCACATGTCTATTCCTAACACCATCATGATGTTATAAATAATAGAAATAAATATGCATGAGCAGATATATAACAGCAATATTGGATGACATGTGAGATGCACATTACAAACATACAAGCATAAAATAATTCATGGCATTGGACATAATAAAAGAAACATAGTTTGTTAATATCCAGTTAGTTTAGGTCTTGTTCCATCACCTGTAAACGATGTGCAACCTTCTTCCAAGCCTTGGAAGTCACTTTGAACTACTTGAGAACCTAAGCAATGTATGGATTTAAGTTAAGGTTCATCTGTAACAAGTTACAGTAGTCGAAAATCAAAATAGAACCATTAATGGGTGACTGATCGGTCATGTGGTCTCATGTTTGGTGCGACCACATGCCGTAAGGTCGATCTCTGTGGTCGTACATCATGCGACCGCAACATGCGACCATACGATTCCTGACATCTTACCGAATAGCTATGGTCAACCCTGTAGTTGGGTATCATGCCACCATAGCATGCGACCATACGAAGTTTGGTCAATTCCTTCTTTCAATCTGAATTCATCATGAGTCGATTTCTCAAATCCTCAATAGGGTTCATCCTAAAGTCAATCTAAAGCCATCAATTCATGGTTTCACATATTCATTTACCCTAACCTACTCTCCATGAGTCTCCTTCGAAACTTGCTTATAAAATCTCATGGTTGAGATCTTACATTGATTCAACCTTTCAGTTTACAATGGAAAATCCTATTCTAAGCTTACAGAGTTTGAAAAGAAATCCCCTTTGATTTGGAAAGTTTTCAAATCACGGAGTCTGATCTGGCAACGTGCGATCGATATGTGTGGTCACAAAATCCATCGACTACACGACTTAAATATGTTGACCACACGACTATTTTGATTGGTTTCACTTTCCTTATGGTGTGGTCAACCATACCAGTTCAGGTAGTAAAGCACACACTCAAACTTCACTATTTTTTAGTCGATTTACTTACTTAGCCTTGTGGTTTCTTCACACAGTTGGTCCACTCAATCCAGATATGATGGGAAGACCTGACACGTCACGGTTAGACCAGGTTAGTGGTGTGCTGGTCTTACAGTTCCTTGGCTTTAAGCTTCCCCTCCACTTCTTCTTCTCTTTCACTCTCTCAATCATCCACGGTCCAAAAAGAGTGAAAGGAGGGCTTAGTCCCCCTTTTTATAGAAAGTTGAGGAGAGAGAAAGTGTTTAACTCGAGGTCAATCGACTGAACTCCACCAGGAGATCATTCCATCGGTGCATTCCATCGATTGGGCCAAATACATTCTATGGACCATCTCTTTAGCCCGAATGCTTTGGGATACGTGTCCCCTTTACTCAAGGTCTTCTAGGACATCTTATGCTACCAAATATACATAGTGAAAACTCACCTAAGGTTTGGATACCACCATGGGGTCGGCATCAGGTGCTCTATCAATCGATGTATTGAGTCTTAGCACAGAAGGGATCCGGTTAGTAAGGGATCCCGGGTGTGGGTCTCACAATAGTCAATGGGGCTACTTCGTAAGATAGGTCAATGTCAAGCTACAGAGGATTGGCCCTTAGGATGTGTGAAGGATAAATGATGTATTTCTTCAGCATTAATACATGAAACATGTCACGAATACCAAACAACACCGAGGGTAAAGTTAGTTGATATGCTATAGCCCCGCTTCTTCTAAGAATTCAGTAAGGCCCTACGTTCTTGGGGCTTAGGTTCCCTTTCTTTCAAATTTTTCTAATGCCTTTAAATGGTGATACTTTAAACAAGACCTTGTCGCCTACCTCAAATTTGAGGTCTTAATGCCTTGTATCTATGTAGCTTTTCTGTCTACTTTGACCGACCTTGATTCTTTTCTTGATCAAGTAGACCTTCTCATAAGTCTCTTGTATGATCTCAGGTCCTAAGATATTTCTCTTCCAACATCGTTCCAATATAATAGGGTATGACACTTCCTTCCATAAAGGGCCTTGTAAGGAGCCATGGCTATTGTCGCTTGATAACTGTTATTATAGGCGGACTCCAATAGTGATAAATTCTTGTCCCAATTACCTTTGAAATCCAAGGTACAGGCTCTAAGCATGTCTTCCAAAATCTGTATTGTCTTTTCAAACTGTCCACCCATCTATAGGTGAAAGGCTGTGTTGAATTTCAGTTGAATACCCATTGTGTTCTGTAATCCTTCGTCTAGAGCTTTCATGTAAATCCAGGGTCTTTATCTAACACATATCTAGATGGTATGTCATGTAATCGCACAATATATCCACACATAATCGTGCCAATCGATCCATTCATGGTGTATTTGTGGGCAAATAACAATAAAACAAGCTATCTTTATAAGGTTATCAATAATCACCCCAATCATGTCATGGACCGTAAAGTCAAAGGCAATCTGGTAACGAAATCCATAGTGATGTGATTCCATTTCTATTTTGGCATTGGTAATGGTTGTAATAGGCCAAATGGCCTCTGTTGATTAACCTTGACTTATTGGCAAGTAAGGCACTTGTATACAAATTAGGTTACATTGGCCTTCATTCCTCTCCATCGATTTCTTTCTTCAAATCATGATAAATCTTGGTGTTTCTATGATGCATATAATATGGCAAAGAGTGTTTTTTTCAAAATGGTCTCTTTGAGTTCTTTGGCTCTTTTTGGTATGCATACTGTAAGCACCCAATTTTTACCATCCTTTCTGCAAATACAAATCTCTCTTAAGATTGAAGAATGAGACTGAACATGAATGAACTATGTGGAATCAAACCCTAGAACCATCTCTATACTCCAGATATCCCTTAGGTTAGAAACATACCATATATAGATCCCCTATGACATTAGGTTAGAAAGTTTCTATAAATACCCCTCTTAATGGCCAAAACCTAGGTTAGGTTAAAAGTTTCCCTAAATATCCCTCCTAATACCCTAACCCTGGGTAAGGTTAGAAAGTTTTCATAAATACCCCTTCTAGTTCCCAAACCCCAAGTTAGGTCAAAAGCTTTTATAAATACTCTCGTGTCACTTGTCCCCCTAGAAGGTTGAAACTGTCTTATCTAGGCCATTCGGGGTCATCCCTGAGCTTAAAACCATCAATTACCACTTCAGGGGAATTTTGGACATTTTGGTAAAATTTTGTCAAACTTGACTAAAATTGGTCAAAATTAGTCAAAGTTAATCAAATCTAGTCAACTTGCCCATATATAGTCAATCCAAACCTTCCCTTGTGGTCCCGAGTCCATACTTTCCAATTTAGCCCATTTACACCTATTAGTGTCCCTAAGGTCAAACCTATCTTTTATGACTCATCCAAAGTCATTTTTTTATCACAAAGTCCATTTCTGGCCATTATGAGTTTCCCAACATCTCAAGTTAAAGTTTCGAAAGAATCGAAGAAGGTGTAAAAACTAACTTCGCAGGGGATCACCCATCCTGAGATTATCCCAGTCCGAGCACGCTTAACTAAACAATTATGGTCAAATTCGGCCCCTTCTAGAGCCTTTTAGGATCAAGTTTTTACACAACATCATGCACATGGCTAAATGTCATCCATCCAAGTCCATTGGACTAGTCAAACTCAGTTAGAAGTGGTCAAACAGGCCACCTAGTCAACCCAGTCAATTCTATCAAAACCCAATCAACTCAGTCAAAACCTAGTCAACCTAGTTAAACCTAGTCAAACCTAGTCAAACATAGTCAAGCTTAGTTAAACCCAGCCAACTCGGTTCATGCCTAGTTAATATATATCCAATCACCTAATGACCCTAGTGGCACATAGAGTCCCACATGGCACTAAAATAATCCCAATCACACCTCCATTGACGGTCCATGAAAATGGTGTAGAGAGAGGGTGAAGAAGAGAGAGAATGAAGAGAGAGGTGGAAGGCCCAACATGAGCCCAACTTTGAGCCCATGTCCTAGGCTAACCCTAACAGGTTTAGTTTAATCCTAATGGACCTATGTGGGAGGGCTAAATGTGATCCTCCCTCCCCCCTTATGGGTTAATTTGCAATTAAGTAAGTAAAATGGAAGATTCACATAAAAAGATAAAAAGGAAGGGTAAAAATGCAAATTAACGAAAATCAGAAAAAAAATATAATAATAATAAACTACGAGGGCCCCACCCCCATTCACGTGAAGAGGGGGAGACCCCCTTCACGTCAATGAGGGAGGGTCCCTTTCTTTCTTTTTTTTCTTTTTTTTTTTCTTTTTAAATGATGAAAAAAAAAAAGGAGAAAAATAAGGATAGGATGAGAGTTGGAGTTGGAATTGATAGAGTCAGTCTCTTGTTTGGCATCAAATGCATCGAATGCATGTAGTCTATAAAATTCTTTATCGGTAAGTTACTCATTTTTAACAAAATTATGAATACCACAACATGCAATAACAATATATCCCTAAAATTTAAGAAGGTAAAAAGGAATAGACCTCAAAATTCCAAAACGAGCTTTCAACACCCTAAATGTTTGTTCAATGACATTCCTTAAAAAGGAATGTCCAAGATTAAACAATTCCCTGGGGTTCTAGTTTCTTGTCCGACTCCCCTATAATCACACAGGTGATATATGTCTCCTTTGAATGATGTCATGTAGCTATGAAGAGTTGGGTATCAAGAATCTATGGCATATTACTTTTCTACTAAATGATAATGAAACAAAATAATATATACAATTAGAAAGGAATTAAAAAAAAAATTATCACCTACATTATACATGAGAACTAAATCTATGATGTACCTATTGGTGGATGGGGAAATCTCAGATTCTGTAACAAACGAGCCTCAGTAAATAAACCACAATTATTAGCACTGCACACGCAATTGACATAGACAAAAGTGAATTTCATGTCAAAAGAACAAATATACATCACATTCTGGGTGGTTGTTCCCTTCCTATTTCTATAAGGCACTTGTGTATATTGAGATACATAGGCATCAATATGTGAGCCATCAATGGCACCAATGCAACCCTAATATAATAATAACATACTTATAAACTAAAGACATTATTAGGAGTAACCAAAAAAAGAATTTGAATTGAATTTAATATTATCTTAAATTAGGGATAATATTTTGGATTATTTCTAATCTTTGGTGGGACCACATTGAAAGCTGGTGGTCAAATATTTTTCCATCCCAATTTCAAAAATTCCTCTAATACAATCCTAAAGAATATGTTAATGGTCTCATGTGAGTGTTGGTTCCTTTCTGCTAGTTTTCTATTACTGCATTTCCCTTGAAGTGCTTAGATGAATATGGCTATTTATTCATCAACTCTTATGTAACGACTATCTTATAACCAACCACGTTGTCTCATTAGGTTACATAATTTGATAAAAACATCATAAATCCTGTATGAATTCCCAACCATTATATCTCATCAACTCATTCAGCTCCAGTTAATTTATTATCTCTACAAGGCTCTCTATAGTTAATAGTCCTTGAAAATTATTACAACAATATCAATTTTAACACATCTCATTGTTGTTCTTCTTCGTTAATAAATGCATTCAAAATTTGTAAACTCTTTTGTCCATTTGACATGTTTACTGCACATATAAAAATAGAAATAACTAGCAACAGAAAGATATAAAAAGATCTAATAACAACTTGTTGCATCCATGAACAGTAACACAACTAAAATAACCCCATCATAAGTTTAAAACATCAAATCAAGCTAAAGTATCCATGAAAAAGTACCACATCATAACAATAAGACATCGCAACAAACTAATATAACATCCATCAATCAATCATCTCTATTAACCACATTTTCTTCTCTAGTGGGAAGGTAATCAACAACTCTCGTCACTCTGGTTATCCATCTTGTACTTGGCAACCTTCATATACCTAATGAAACAACGTGGTTGATTAAAAGATAGCCATAACATAAGAGTTGATAACAAATAACCATGTTCATGCAAGCACCTGAAGGCAGAGGTAGTAATAGAAAAATAGTCGAAAGGTTCCAACATTCAGGTGAAACCATTAGTAGATTCTTTAATATTGTATTGGATGCATTCTTGAAGTTGGGAAAAAAAAATATTGTTGCACCAAAGATTGGAATTAATTGAAAGCACTATCTATATTTCAAGGTAATTTTTCAAGGTAATTTTATTAATATCATTCCAAATTCTCTTTCTTTAACTGCGTAGTTCATATAGCTTACGAGTCTGCTTTTATTGTATTAGGATTGCATTGGAGTCATTGATGGCACACATTTTGATGTCTCTATACCTCAACCTTTGCAAGTGCCTTATAGAAATAGGAAGGAAACACTCTTATAGAATGTGATGTGTGTTTGTTCATTTGACATGAGGTTCACTTTTGCCTACGCTGATTGGGAAGAAGTGCCAATGATTGTCGCGCATTTCGCGAGACTCATCAATCAGAGAGTTTGAGAGTTCCCCATCTAGCAACAAGTACAACATATAACTAATCATGTGTAATGTATCTGATTACCTTTTTCTTAAATCACTTCTCTAACTGTATATATTATTTTGTTTCATTACAATGTCATAGGCAAGTACTAAACTGTAGATTCTGCATAGCTGACACTTCACTGCTACGTGACACCATTCAAAGGAGACAAATATCACATGTATAATAATAGGGAGCTGGACGAGATCCTAGAACCCCCAAGTAATTGTTTAATCGTAGACATTCCTTAAAGAGGAATGTCGCTGAAAGGGCATTTAGGGTGTTGAAGGCTCGATTTGGAATTTTTAAGTTTATGCCATCTTACCCTCTTAATTTTGGGGATATATTGTGATTGCATGTCTTCATAATTTTATTGAAGATGAGCAAATTTCCGACAAGGAATTTACTATACTAAATGCATACGATGCATTGGATCCCATTCAAGAGGCTAATCATGTTGATTTAGGAGACGATGATGTGTTTCTAGAAAACTGGTTCTCTGATTGGAATGGTTCATGAGATGAACGTACTTAGGAAAGAGATATACGTTGGTTTAGCAGTGATTTGATATGTAGCTACATATTGAATTATTTTAATGAACAGTTTGTCGTTGTTAAATGTTGTAAAATAATGTACTTTATATGAGAAACCACTTATTTGTTTATGTAAGAAGTTGTATTCTGGTGATGAAGACAACAGTAAATAGCCAAGACAATGTATTTGAAGCTGGGTCATATCACATTCAATATTGTCCTAAAGATAGAATTTGCCCCCAATAGTGCAACCGGGTTGTATCGCAAATATGGCTCCAAGATAAAGTACCTTCAGCTTCCCGCGTTAAACATGTACTGGTCTGATGCACCTCTTCGAGTTCTTCAGAGTGATGCTTGTGCCAAATGCAAAATAGATTACACAAAGTAATAAACCATAGCAGGGGAGAGACGGTATATGGTTATGTGTGTGTGTGTGTGTGTGTGTGTATGAGAGAGAGAGAGAGAGAGAGAGAGAGAGAGAGAGAGAGAGATGACGGTCTCAAAAGTGTAGAAGAGGACATGCCCTTTCAAGGCAACCTTTGATGCAGGTGTATCCATTCATTTCAATGGCTCAGATTGTCAGATCCAGATCGCACCCCTTACAAAGGGATCTGTCCCATTAAACAAATGCACCTCTACAATCTAGTGGCTTGGATTGACTGATCCTAATCCAAGCGTTGAGATCACATCTTTTACCAAAGGATTTGTCCCATTGAAGAGATGTGTCTTTATGATCTAACGACTTCAATTAACTGATCCTAATCCAAGCGTTGAGATCGAACCCCTTTGATAAGGATGTGTCCTTCACTAATGGATCCGGTCATATGGATTATACCGTATCCAACACAAACCAAAAGCAGCTTATCTAAAAAGATATATCTCAAGCCAACCCGCACCCGTGCCGCACAACACCATGGCTGTAAGGCCGGCCCGGCTCGGCTCGGCTCAGCTTGAGTGTGAAAAGCAACCCAGAATCAAGTTGAACACAAGGAGGAGGGATTCTTCCCTCTAAATAACCATATCCCTTATAATTCCCAAAAAAATATATAAAGTACCCTATAATCTCTTCCACTTCCCATGTGAGACTAAAGAGTGAGACATACCATGCTTAAAGCCTCTCAAGCCATATACCAAATAAAACAAAACAACACATCTTTGCTTATTTTTGAAACTTTATTTATTTAAAAAATAACGTATAAAGTACAACATTAAATTATGCACATTTTATTAATTATGCATTTCGTATACACATTGCAATTTATTTTTTACCTTTTAATTATTAGTATGTAATACAATTTTGTTCAAATGAATGCATGCATAATCAATGTGGTTACCTTAATTTGACATTTACAAAAATATGACTGACAATTTGCCTCTGATGTGCGTTTGTGGGATGAGGATCAAGGATGTTACTGCAGATTTCTCAAATAAATAAATAAATAATCTAAACCATCAAATTTTCACTTGTCTAGTAAAACAGGATCATCCACATGAATTTTTTAGGGTGGATGAGTATAAAGGGACTAAAGAGTTGACAATTTAACCCAGTCAGTTGTTGTACGTGATTGGAGAAATCCAACATCTGCATCATGAAATACATGTAGGCCATTCTTATACCCAATATATAGAGTCTTTGTATTTCTAACCATATGGGTCTTCTTTTTGACATGTTTTTTTTTTTCTTTTTTTACTAAAGATCAGCAATTTGTATTAATATTTAAAATAAAAATGAAAGATAAAACAAGTCATCAACTGGTACAACCCCACCTTCGGCATTGCCATCAGCAGGGCCCAGAAGAGACCAAAAAGGTTTCCAGAATTCCCACCTTGGGCATGCCATCAGTAGGAATCTGGGAAACATAGAAGTTTAATAATGAAATCTATATCTTGGAGGCTCAAAGACGTCCCACACTACTTCCTTACCTACTATTGAAGGACAAATAACCCAAGTATAGGATTCTTCTTTTTTTGCACTGAACTTTGCTAAGATATCTGCCGCTGTGTTTATTTCTCTGAACCAATGGATAAATCAATAATGAGAAGATAATATGAATTCTTGGACCTCAATCTACATCTGCAAACATTGCCATGGAATTGTTGCCTTTTGAAGAGCCGACACTACTGACTTCGAGTCACCTTCTATCCACAGATGCTTATAACCATTTTTTGCTGCAACCTTAAGACCATGTAAAAGAGCCACAAATTCTGCATGATAGTTAGAAGCTATTGTAAGACTTTATCATCTCTACACTAAAGATTAATGCGGAAAATAAATACCTCCAGTGTGACTTGTTCCAACCATTGAAAGTCCTGGACATGTAGGCAAAGGTAATCCTCTTGAACTTCTTGGCGAGTGCTTCAAAATATCCATGGTAGGGGAGGAACTTGGCATCTTGAATCTCCCACTTACCGATGGTCTGGCTTATGACCAGTGAAGAATCTCCAAACACATCTAGCTCTTCAATACCCATGTAAACTGCCGCTTGAAGTCCGGTAACACATGGCTCGTATTCTGTTATTCAAACAGTCGAACTTCAGCTTCACTGCAATGGGGATTGAGCACCAGGGGGGTGAGACCAGAACTGCCCCTACTCCGCAACCCTTCCTTCTGATTTGATGTAGAGTTAGACCTTTAGCGGAGCAGCCTTCCTTTCCACGATAGGAGTAAACATGGATACCTTAGGTAGTACGGGCTCAGGAGCGAAGGTTGGGTTCTTGGTGATGAATCTCGAAGGGTGATTCTGCAGGTTTAGACGATGAGTGAAGGAAAATAAAAACCTGCAGCGGGCCCATTTGCCCATTGGATTGTGTAGTCCATCCAACCGATGTACTCTTGATCTACTCTAATACGTCCTTCTGCACAAACAAAAGAGAAGAGAGAGGGGAAGGATTTCTCTGCACTAACTGTATTCTCAGACAGAGAACGTGATGGAGTTTCCAATTTCTATCAGTGTGCACAGGACCCTACCCATTAGTATTTATAGACCAACCGTCTCCTTCCATCAAGGATGGACGGTGATCTGGGTGCCACATGTCCCTCAGATCCGACGCTCATAACTCTCCTAATAGGGGATACCTAAAATGGATTAGTGGCATGTGGGTCACTTACTCACATTCTCCCACTTGGCCCATATTGCCACTTGGCAAGCCATTTTAGAGTTATAACCTGATGTATGGTCATACATTAACTTTCGGATCTTTCCTTATGGACTTGTTCTTTATGTTCATCATAAAACTCCCAACCCATGAATCATGGCGGTACATGTCCCAGTATTGAAGTACAATGAAAACACTCCCTTCCATGTATTACAATAGATTGTTTATTTTACGATAAACCTCAATTGTGACTACCCTACTTTATAGAATCAATTCAATAATTGATTCAAGGGTCAAACTTTATTGCCTAGAAAATTTTATAGGCATCTGTCATTACAAAACTTTATGTATACAACAAAATAAATGACAGAAAATAACTTTATTTCGAGTCGTCAAAACTTTATATTGCAATATCATAAATAAAACATTCAAAAAACTTAATGATTTACATAGTCCCTTATGATCCACGTGAACTACATACACCTTGGGCGGAAGCCCTTTAGTGAAAGGATCAACTATCATATCATTAGTATCAATATGTTCTATTTGAACGCAACGAACTCGAATGTCTTCTTTAACAACAAAATACTTTATCTCAATGTGTCGGTAGCGACTCATTGAGCATGTGTTGTTAGAGAGACATACTGCTGCAGTATTGTCACAGTAGACCCTTATAGGTCTTTCACTAAAACTTATGACCTCAAAACTGTGATAAACTACCTCAACCATAATGCCTGAGAAATTGCTTTATAGCACGCCACCACTTCCGCTTCAATAATAGAAGAAGCTGTCTTAGGTTGCTTTACGTTGTGCCAAAACACTATTCCTCTAACAAACAAAAATGAAGCCAGAAGTGTACTTCCTTGTATCTCCACATTTAGTAAAATCTGAATCTGAGTAACTTATTAGCTTCAAAACATCAACATGTCTATATATGAGCATGTGATCCTTGATGCCCTGTAGGTACCTCAGTACTTTCTTTGCTATTGTCCAATGTGGCAAACCAGGGTTCTTTCGAAACCTACCTAATACTCCCACTGAATATGAGATGCCAGGTACAGACCTAAACATACATCAAATTGCTTACTACTAATGCATAAGGGATATTTTGCATTGTCTGCTATTTCAGGTTGGTCTTCGGACATTGCTCCAGACTAAGTCTGTCACCTTTAACAAGAGGTGCTACACTTGATGAATATTGCTTCATCTTGAACCGTTCTAAAACTTTGTTAATATAACCCTTCTAGGACAGTCCTAAGCTCTTAAAAAACCTGTCCATGTGAATCTCTATGCCTAAGACATTGGAGGCTTCACCCATATCATTTATGTCAAAGTTTTGGGTCAAGAAATATTTAGTCTCATGTAGCATCCCTAGATCATTGCTAGCTATAAGAATGCCATCAACATATAACACTAGTATGGTGAAACTAGTTCCCTTGATCTTTATGTAAATGCATTGATCAGCTCGATTCTCCACAAAATCGTAAGAAGTAATCATGCTATCAAATTTCAAATACCACTATAGGGAAGCTTGTTTCAATCCATATATGGATCTCTTAAGCTTGCATACTAGATGATCACCTTTATCCGAAGTAAAAACCTTTAAGTTGATCCATGTATACCTCCTCAATCAGATCACCATTCAAAATGCCATCTTGACATCCATCTGGTGCAGCTCAAGATCATAGTGATCCACCAGTGCCATAATGATCCCCAAAGAATCTTTTCTAGACACGGACGAAAAGGTTTCTTTATAATCAATGTTAGCCTTCTGATTATAACCTTCTGTCACAAGTCGAACCTTGTATCTTTCAATATTGCTTTGTGGGTCCATTTAGTTTTGAAAACCCATTTACACCCTACAGTAGAGGTGTCCTTAGGCAATTCTACAAGTTCTCATACTAGATTCTTTGACATAGATTCCATTCCATCCTTCATGGCATTATGCCATAAAATGGTATCTATACAACCCATAGCCTGTGAAAATAATCGGATCATCTTTTATTCCAATATTAGTTTCATAGTTTTGGATATACACTTCATAAACTGAAGGGATTGCCAATTTTCTCTCTTTTGATGATCTCCTTAAGACTTGTGGTTCAGGATTGGTTTCTTGATTCTGGACCACAGGTTCAAACGACAACTGGTTCCTGATGTGGTGTATCCTAATGTGGTAGTTCATCACAAACATGTAGTGTTGTTCATGAACCGCAGGTACCACTGGTAAAGGGATAAATCCCTGACCACCAAATGTAGAAGGAATTGTCGATACATCTTGTTTTTTTTTTTTTTTTGGACTCAATGTTTCGACTCTGTATACTCCCACTGTTGTCATCATCCTCTAGAAACTTGGCAACTTTAAACTCTACAATGGTAAGACTATATGAGGGACAATAAAACTTATAACCCTTTGATCTTTCAGAATGGTCAATGAAATATCCACTAACTGTTCTAGGGTCCAACTTCTGAAGAAGTGGATTATAGACTCTTATTTTGGCTTGATAGCCCCATATGCGAGTATTGCTTCAAACTAGGTTTCCATCCATTCCACAACTCAAAAGGAGTTTTAGGAACCAACTTGGATGGTACCCTGTTCAAGATATATACCGCTATTTTAAGAGCTTCACTCCATAATTTCAGAAGTAGATTAGAGTTACTAATCATACTCCTGACCATATCTATAAGTGTACGGTTTCTTCTTTCAGCAATGCCATTTTGATCTGGAGATCCAGGCATGGTATATTGTGGTACAATACCTTGCTCTTGAAGATACCGTACAAAAGGGTCAGGTCTTTGACCATAATCTGTGGTTCTACCGTAGTATTCTCCACCTCTATCTGATATTACGATCTTAATCACTTTTCCAGTCTGTTTCTCTACTTCTGTCTTGAAGTTCTTAAAGGATTCTAATGTCTCATCTTTATGAACTAAAAGATAGAGATAGATGAATTTAGAATGGTCATCAATGAAGGAGATAAAGTATCTCTGACCATTCAGACAGGGAGTGGAAAATGGGCCACAGATATCTGTATGTATGATTTCTAGTAGTTCAGTTGACCTTCTAGCACCTTTCTTGTTTTTGTTAGTTTGCTTTCCCTTGACGCAGTCCACACATAACCCTAGATCAGTGAAATCAAGAGTCTCAAGGATTCCATCATTCACTAATCTTTTAATTATGTTACTAGATATGTGACATAATCTAAGATGCCACAACTGAGAGGATTTCTCATTCACATTCATTCTCTTTTGACCAATATTGTTTACTGAGAGTAAACTACTTTTATATGTTGGATCTAGATTTAGGAGAAATAAACCATCTATTAAAGAAGTTGTACCAATTATTACATTGTTTTTCAAAATCTTTAAAACTGTACCAGAAAAATTAAACACATAATCCAAAGGTGTCAATCTGGAAACAGAAACCAGGTTCTTTGAAAAAAAATGGAACATAAAAAGTATCTCCTAAATCCAACACAAAACCGGATTGCAGCATTAATCTGTAGACTCCAACAGCTTCCACTTGAGATTGCATCCGGTTTCATGGATGTGTCTCTCATTTTCCTTCGGAAGTCTTGTCTGCAGAAAACCTTGCATGGTATTGGCCACACGGATTGATGATCTAGAATCAATCCACCAGTTATTTGAATGAGAATCAACTAAGTTTGATTCATAACAAATCAAAATTCTCTGAGCTGAGATGTCCCTCATGCGCATGATGTAGTCACACACATCATCCTTACCATTGTAACTTAATGAGTCTGATTTTTCCATTAGAGTGCTTACTAACATCTTCTTTGAACTCACAAACTGAGCATCAATTGCCTTCATGTAGTGAATGACCTTCTTACATTCAGGAATTGATCCTTTAATGCTCTTGTCGATGACAAGCATTAGGCTCAAGTGGTTAGACCGCTCCCACTTATCATAATGAGCAATTTGGACTAGCGTACTGGAATCCGTAAGAGCAGCAGGCTCTTCTATACGGAGCGCCATATCCAAATCCATGCACTCTAAGGTTAAATAAATCTTCTATTTCCAATCTGAATAATTTTCCCTAGTAAGCATTGGGAGACAAATCTAGTTATAAACTGCAAACAACAATAAGGAAGTTTAGATTTATTAGCGTACAACTTTATACTGATATCAACCCACGTCAATAATCAGTAACACACTATAATTAATTATAATCTACCTGTGGGCTAAACTTATAATCAATTTTAGTATGTGAAACTTTACACTAAGTTGATTGACATCAAACTTAAGTGACAGACAGATGTATCCTACAAAATTACCTGTGGGCTAAGATTATAGTCTATATCTATCAAGGTCTGTATTAATAAGACTAGAATGCTACACTACAATTCAGAAGGTTGTTCCACACTTGTAGGCAGAAGAAGGCTCCCACTGTCTTGTAGTTTCACATTCTACCTTATTCCATCTTCTCACATAAGAAAAGAATATTTCCCTGTGGGGATGATATCCAGTCCCAATGCAAAAGATGCAATTTTCTGATGCCTACCACTAGAAGGGTATTTCAATCTTTTATGGCATCCTTAAATAGGCACTTATATGTGTTAAAATATAAAACTAATTATTTCCTTGATTTTAACACAAAACTTGATTATAAGGGCATATTTGTCATCTATGACATCCTGAGAAACACACTTATATGTGTTAAAATATAAACCTAATGGTTTTCTTGATTTTTAACACAACTTTATTATAAGGGCATTTTAATCATTTATGGCATCCTTTAAACAAACATTCATAAGTGTTAATATAAGCCTAATAATCTTAAAAGAGTTCCTAATGGCTTATTCTTTTATTTAACACTGACTTTTAATGGTGTTTGTTACTGTCACTAAAACAGTGACATAAACAACTTACTGTATTCATATAATTAGTGGCGTTTATTCTGTAATGTCACTAAACAGTAAGATAAATCATTCTGTTATGTATGTCTATATACAGTGGCGTTCTGTCTTTAAATGTCACTAAAACAGTAATACATTCTGTTATGTTTATTGATACAGTGACGTTCTGTCTGTAAATGTCACTACAAGAAAACTAGATTTTTAGCGACGTTCAGAATACACTGTCATAAAAATATATCACTGTTCTTTAACTTTTAGCGACGTTCAGAATAAACTGTCATAAAATGCAGTCACTTATACAGTGACGTTCATTTCATAACCATATTATGGTGATATATAATAAATATAGTCCAAAATTATTAAACGTCACCCTCTATATAACAGAATCACCCGGTTTAAAAACTTGGGTCAAAAGGGTTTGGGGTCACGGATTTGGTTCGGTTCAACCCATAACCGGGTTTTCTTTATTCGGTTCATATTATTGAACCGGGTTGAACCGAGACCACTAAAACCCTAATTTCATTAGATTTAACCAAAGATTCCCTCAAATTTACAAAAATTGCCATCCTTAAAAATTTTCTCTTCCTCTCTTATCAGACCACCGAACCTAGCAACGGCGGCGCCAGGGATGTGCCAGAATATCCGGCACTCCCAAACTAATCCGGTGAAGAACCGGTCACCGCCAGAACACCTCCAAATGGCCGGAGAGATAGAGAGAAAAGAGGGATTAAATCCCATGGCAACCAGCTTGCTGCGCATGTGGGGGCTGGTCTGCTGCTCCTTGCGCGGCGGGCTGGCCCTTGCGGGCTGGCCTCGACAGCCTGCTGGCTGCGCATGGCCACGGCAGGCTGGCCCTTGCGGGCTGGCCTGCTGCGCCTAGCGCTGCCGGCTGGCTGCTTGGTTGCCCCTTATGGCCGCGGCCAGCAGATCTGAAAATGGCTGGCTGCCGCAAGGAGCAGCGGCGGCTGGGCAGATTCTGCAATGCCCTGCTGCTCCTTGCGCGGCCGGCCAAACATATAATTTTTTTTTTATTCATTAAAACCGATTCTAAAATCAGATTGGTGGATGGGTGGCTGAAACCTGCTCTGATACCATAATGTAAGACTTTATCATCTCTACACTGAAGATTAATGCGGAAAATAAATTCATCCAGTGTGACTTGTTCCAATCATTGTCCGTCCAACCAATGTACTCTTGATCTATCAATCGGAGCACTTGACTAAGTGTCCCAATGGCAAGTAAAGATCAGAATCACCCCTCGGGGTATCTGACAAACGCAATCGAAGCACTTGACTAAGTGTCCCGACGGTAAAAATAGAAATCAGAATCACCCCTCAAGGTATCTGACAAACACAAAGACAAACACAATCAGAACACTCGACTAAGTGCACCGACGGTAAACAGAGATCAGAATCACCCCTCAAGGTATCTGACAAACAAAAAGACAAACACAATCGGAACACTCGACTAAGTGCGCCGACGGTAAACAGAGATCAGAATCACCCCTCAAGGTATCTGACAAACATATCGACTGTGGACAACAAAGCTTTGATAGCCACTTCAGGCTAGAACGTTCACTCACCACAGCACAAAAAAAACATTCTCAAGGAGTAAATCATCCAACATTTTGACATTGACAACTTTGAGGACAATGGATTTTCATATGATCCTCCACGAAATCAAAATTAGGCTCTCGCCTTGGTTACTTTTATCCATCCACGCCAATGGACGGAGTAAAATATGGAGTCGCCACCTAGATAAGGTCTAGGACCTATAAATGGTCTCTCACTTGGAGAGACACTATGACTCATGCTCAATGGATTGGCTTCTAGTCTTACCAGAGAAGGGTAAGTGTCAAGTTACGAGTTTGGAAGGTGTTAGGCACCCAACTCGCCCGGTCAATGGACCGGTCTCCTTCTGTCCTATCCTTTCTTACATTCTTGAAACTTATGTATGTTCAGGTCGTTCAATTTAGCCTAACCAGGCAAATGGAGAACCCTAGACCAAGTTTCTAAGTTGTTCTAACTTAGGGTGCCGCCACATAAACTTGAAAAGTAAAATACAAGTCAATAGATAATAAATGGACCAATGAACAAATGAATGGATAAAGAAAATGAAATAATCATGAATAAACAAATAATGAAATAAAAGAATGAATAACACAGAAAATACAACAGATAATGGATGACCGAGCTCGAGATCAAGCCGCCTATGTATCCCTGTGCGGCGGGAATCAGGCCAAACATAGTACGTGCGGGGGTGTGATTGTGGTTGTTCTTGTGGTTGTGGTTGTGAGTGAGGTTGTGAGTGAGGTGCTCCCTTGACAAAGGAAGCACGTGTGACCGTGCGCGAAGGGTGAACTACTCAGAGTTCTCCACTTCCCGCTGCCTACGTATCTCTTTAGAGAATCAGGTCAAATGTAGTTCCTAACAGTTAACGGGCTGTTGGACCCCACATGGCATTACTAGAGAGGTGCTCGGACCTCAGAGGTACTCGGACCTCAACTCCCCGCACTCGGCAAGGCAACACTTAAGAGGTACTCGGACCTTGACCCCTTGCACTCGGCAAGGCAAACTCAAGAGGTACTCGGACCTTAGAGGTACTCGGACCTCGACTTCCTTGCACTCGACAAGGCAAACTCAAGAGGTACTCGGACCTCGACTTCCTTGCACTCGACAAGGCATCACTCAAGAGGTACTCGGACCTCGACTTCCTTGCACTCGACAAGGCATCACTCAAGATTTGAAAATGGTCGGTCCGCACACCGATTCCCAAACATGGGAGATGATTGGCCTAAGGCCAAAGACAAAACTAGGTAATAGCTAGATTGGAGATCAACATGATCCCAACCGTCGCCTAACACATGAAGACAACACAATTTTTGTATTTTTCTTTGAGAAGGGGGAAAACAATTATGTGACGAACCCTAATGGTTGAGAGGGCTCATGGCCTAGGCAAGGCCCACTTCAGTCAGCGTGGGATTTGAGAAAGTCAGTGAGAATGGACTCACTGGAGTCACCCTAAAGTTTCACACCATTGGGGAAGGGGATCCCTAAACTGTCACACCCATAAAGTGGGAGGATGCATCACTTGAGGGTAGGGCATATGCATTAAACCAAGCATTCAAAACAATTCAAGCATGTTATATGAGAAAAAATTAGCTTATCTAAGCTAAGCATCAATGGGACTAACCAAGCATGGAATTGAAATATCCATCGAGTGAGATATGACAAAACAGCATCATGGACAACCATATGGCAAGCAATAAGCACATTACATCAAGCATGAATCCAAATATTTATCAAGTAAACCCTAGTATGGAACAGGTTAAACAGGTAGAATGGTCTCATCTTTAGGCAAAAGCATGACCTAGTAGGAGCCTTAAACCAAATTAGACCCATCCAATTTAAACCAAACCATGTTTGACATTAAGAGTGAACCATCAATCCATAAAAGTTGACTAACACAAATAAACCAAATTTAACCATGAGAAGCAACTAACTCAACCCAAACCAGATTTATGCCATTCAAAATGAGATTAGATTAAACATCCAAATTAGAAAAATTCAAGCACCATCTCAAATCAGATTCAAATATGGAATGGTCCAAACATGGACTGGTTAAGCCCTATAGCTAAACCATATTCATATCAATTGAACAAACTAGTTCTTGGCACAAAAATGGATCAGATTTAGGCACACATTAAAGCATAGCAAAATTCATCTCAGATTATTAATTTTTTCCACTATGCCACCAAAGCCTGTGAACAAAAATTAAGTTTTAAAGATTAAGTTCAATCAAATGGGGCTTTTCTAAGAACATTGAACTGACTTGATTTTCCATTCATTTAGAAATCATGCTTCCAATGTCATCAGGGGAAAGGATGAGACAAGAAAAACATCCTCAAACAATCACATCAGGCATTTTCCTAATCCGAAACATAATAGAAAACAAACAATAAGAGAATGGTTTATCCAAAACCTGCCCTAACCGAAATCATCATTACACATTCCAAAGTCAACCCACTTCTATCACCTTTCTGCCACAAGCATTCCAAGCCAGGTTATTGTTGAAAATTGCAAACAAGAACCACATCTAATATATGCATCAAAGATTAAATGCCTTAAAGGAAATCATATGGAACACCAACTTCCCACAAGACTAAACCCGATTCTAGCATAAACTGAGAACTCATGGAGATAGAGACCGGTTTAAACAATCACAGCAAGGCCATTTAAGCATTAAGAACAAACCAAATCTCATATTCAAATTTCGACGTGAGCATCTAAAAATCCAGAACTGAAGAGTCAAATTAAAATCACTTACTTGAATAATGAAGCTTGAATCAATCAATAGAGATTATGAAATCTCTTGCTTTCCCAGAACAAAACCTTCTCTTCTGTGAAGTGGCATTTGGGGTAATCTTTACATCCATTCGAAAAAAAAGAACAGAATGAAAATCAAGAGAAAATGTGCATAAATGAGGATGTTGGGAGGTACTTTCCTTTGAAGTTTGGGGACGAGCCTGCTCATCTTTTTGTGCCTTACAGTGGAGGCATTTCCCCCAGGAGTTTGTAGTGAGTCTATTCGTTTTGTGAAGTGGTACTTGGAGTAATACCCACATCCATTTAGAAAAAAATAAAAAAAGAAAAAGGAAGAAAGGTGAGTTATTCAAAGTCAGGATGTAGGATGGTGAGATATCTCTTTGTGAGCCCATTTATTTGTCGTGTTTCACGGCGTTGGTTGGTCTAGATTTTCGATTATGGCTATTACATCCCGCCTATCCAGGAGGTGGTCTCATTGCCTTATCATTATCAGAAGATGATTTCAATTCGGCTAATAGGCTCTTTCTCCCGTCCATCAATCCGACGTATTTTCAAGAGCCTCCATCACAAAGCCCTTCTCTTCAATCATTTTTTTTTATGATGTTGTCTCTTGTGAGCACATCACTCTTTTGCAATAACAGATGTGTCAATAATCTGGCTGGAATTTCTATCTGTCGCTCATCACTTCAGCAACGTCCAAGAATTCCAAGAGCCCTTCTCTTCAAGCAGCCGTAAGTGGTGATTCTCCAGTGAGTTCATCATTCTACATTATAAACCCTCACTCTCCCAATGGTGGACCCATGTGGGCAGTCTTCTCATCAGTCCAGTTGGACCTTTCATTGTCATGCTTGTCTATAGACCTAGAGGTTTTAGGCCCAGACATAGTCATGCCTGCTTCGGCATTAAGTTTATAGCTTGCTGGGATTTATTTTAATCTGAGCATTTACAAGAGGAGAAACGTTGTTTGGTTTTGTTCTTAACGTTGGTGAGGCAGTGTCTCCTTAAGGTTACTTTCAGTGAATGTTCAAAGATTCGTCTACTTGTCAAATTTTGTGCAACTGTAAATTTAGACACTGGGGCAAGGTAACACAGAAGCTTAGAGAATATATAGGCGATAGCTCTTTGTGAGCTTTAGACCATACCCTTATGCCTAAGTCCATTGGTGACACATTCTTTATATTGAGACCCAGTCAGTTATTTGATCAAGTGCGGAGACATTGAGATCTATCTAGCATTTGAGAATTCAAGACATTGTCTATATGTTCTTCTGCACAAACAAAAGAGAAGAGAGAGGGGAAGGATTTCTCTAAACAAAAGAGAAGAGAGAAGGGTAGGATTTCTCTGCACTAACTGTATTCTCAGACAGAGAACGTGATGGAGTTCTCAATTTCTATCAGTGTGCACAAGACCCTACCCATTAGTATTTATAGACCAACCGTCTCCTTCCATCAAGGATGGACGGTGATCTGGGTGCCACATGTGCCTCAGATCCGACGCTCATAACTCTCCTAATAGGGGATACCTAAAATGGATTAGTGGCATGTGGGCCACTTACTCACAACTATAACTATGTGCCTAGAGAAAGCCAACAACACCTTTCCTGAAGAATCTCACAACACCTTTCCTGAAGAATCTCTGAAAATACCTCTTGCACCAGCTCTTCCTGGATTCCCCAACGAGCATCCATCAAAATTTAATTTGATCCATCCTTTGCAAAGCTTCCTCCATTCAAGTTCTGAAATATGTTGAGGCCTTGGTGCTTTTGTTACAAGATTCAAGCTTCTTGCTAGTGTCCATTCGGCTAATGACTTTGTTACACATGGATACATTATAGATAAACCAGTGACATCTCTTTGAATCCAAGACAGGATGATCAATAGATGTGCCTTTATACCATCATAACAAGATTTATTTCTTGCCTTCCATATATTTCTGACCACAATAATAACAGTTGGAAACCAGATTTCAGGTAATGTAGCGATTTTACCTTTTCTTCTCCACCATACAAGCAATTCGTAAATTGTATTGAAACCAGGCCATGATATACTGTGAGCCTCAACAATGCGTTTCCAGATCGCCACTGATAGATTGCATTCAATATGTGTCATAGAATCTGATTCATTGTGACACAAATGACATCTTGAGGCTAGTGAAACATTGCACTTTCTAACAAGTTCATCCGTAGGGAGCTTACCATGTGCAAGTTTCCAAGAGAAACAACTCATTCTAAGATTGAGATTTTTAACCCACACCATCTTTGTCCAAGGTTGTTCTTGAGATTTGTTTCTTAAAAGCATCCAAGCTGATTTTGTATCGAAGAAACCAGTGGTTGTTCCTTTCCAGATCAGTTTGTCTTCACTATTCACCTGTAATGGCATATCCTTGGCAGTATCAAAGCATTGTTATAACATCAGATGAGATGATCTTGGTATGGACCAGCAACCTTCAACAATAAAATCAGTTTTTGACATGCTTTCTTGTTTATACAATATGCATAAAATAAGTTATCAATTTTATTGAATGTAATAGGTTGTTAGTAAGATAAGTCTCTAGAGATGTTAGCATGAAGGGTTTTAAATAAAGGGTCAGGATCATTTGTAGCACTTTGATGTAGCAGATTTGATCCTGGCCATAGTAGAGTGTTACAGACGATTTTTTTCTATTCTTAAAACATGTTAATATAAATCCTGATATATAAATGTTATTTCTTATAATTTTTGTAGGAAGATTTGGATTTTAAATTAGTATTTATCAAAAAAAATATCTATTCCAAATTGGTTTTTATCAAACTAATTTCTGCCCCCAAAAAAACTCTGAAATCGAGATCAAGGGATTAAAGAGCAAGATGGTTTATCAAAGGCGCCCAAAACGACGGAGTCCAAATTGTTCATTCCAAGGACATTACTGTACCTGACTTGACCCGAAAGACACCCCATTCTCTGTCTTTATCCACCGTTCTGGTTACACGTTACAAATAAAAAAAATCTAATGCTTCACATCATGGTCAACCTAGTCAATGGCTTTGGATTCATCGCGGTCAAACTTTTCTTTCCATCAATCTTTTTCACAAGAAAATGGGAAACAGTCCAACAATGAATACAGATGTAATTTTTTGGGAATCACGCAAGCAAATCGGTAATTGCACCCTTCAAAATATGGAGTAAAATAAGTTTTTTGATTTTCTGTTCTTTGTAGGAATTGACAAAGCTTGAGGAGATGGGTTGCTGTCGCTTCACCTTTTATAGTTAAAAGTCATATTCTTTCGTTCTTTTCTTCTTTTTTTTTTTCCTTCTTTTTAATTCTATGTTAAACTGTTTTACACGAAAGAGCCGTTCGAATTTATAATTTTCATATAAGAAGAAGAGATCCCCGCGGTGATTTGCAGAGGTGAAGATAAGAGAATGTGTAGTTCGAGCGTCTCAGAAACCACGGAGAGAAATCGAAGACGAGAAACGATGTTAGGGTTTGTTTTCACCGTCTCTTTGTACCTCGTCCACTTATTCCAAGCTTTTTGCGTCCTTTTTCTGACTTTTTGTTGACTTGTTTGGTCTTCAATCTTGATTTTTTATTTGGATTTGGTAATGAGGAATTAATGGAGGCTTCAATGGCTTTGCTTGAGCTAGTTTTTTTTTTTGGATCTAGATGTGTTTTTTGCTGAGTTATGGGGAATTCTGTTCTTCATTCTTCTTCTTAATGCATTGGGTGGGTTTATGATTCTTGATTTGGCTATTTATGGGTTCTTCTTCGACTACGTATGATTGAGGAATTCTTTTTCATTCTGCAGGTTTTTTTTTTGGTAAGTTGGAGATCTGATGTGTTGTTAGATTTTTAAGAGAATTGAGTATGTGGATCTTTTCATCCTGCAATATTATTTGCTATTGAATTTTCCAACTTTTGGTGAAATTAAAAATGTTGACCTTAGGAATTCTCGCTTGTCAATTTGGCTATTCTTTTTCCTCTATTTCTATGTATAGAAAGTTGTTCTTTGTCATGATAGCAAGTTTCTGTGGAGGGAGATAACTAGGAGTAATTTTTGAATCCAATGTGCCATCACAGACAACCAGTGAAGGAAAACTACGTTATGTTATAGAAAATAGTATAGTTTTTTTGCAATACTTTAGTTACTGACAATTTGTCATAGTTTCATGCATATGCTACTTTTGTAATTAGATACTTTGGTGGCTTGCACTGTTTCTGTGTTCCTGATGAGAGGTCAAGATTCCAGTGGTAGTGTACAGATTCCTTTGTTTGCTTTTCTTTTATGGCTTGTTTAGCTGAGATGCAATCCTCAACCTTCTGAATCTGCTACAGCCTTATAAAGTTGCAGGAGTTCCTCTAGTAGGATTTAATTTACTTTCTGATGTCGACTGGATATGTCATTTAATTATTTCATTCGTTTTGTTTTGTCTTTGTTTTTTTTTTTTTTTCCTTTGTTTATGCAATTTGCATTCGGCTTTAAGCTATCTCTTTACTCTCCATGTGTATATTAAAAAGGATGAAAGTGGATTCTGGTTATAATTCTCAGTTGTATTTTCTCGTTATTCTTACTTATGTCGGTTTCTTGTTACATCTTGTTGTGCTCTACTCTTCCTTTGCCCATTTTCCCTTATTTTTATTTTGCCTGTCATTCAATCTTTGAAGCCAATTATGTGACAGTTACTTTATGTTTGCAGATTTGATGCTTGATATTGTTGAATGAGTTGGTGTAACAGAAATTTGGACTGGAGCAGTTTTTTGTTATGGCAGATTTGGGTTTTCCTCTCTTGAGGATGCTAGCCAAATCAGATTATTATGGTCCTTTTGTTTTTGGTTGGCTGGTCACAGGATCATTTGGACTTCTGGCTATCATATATGCATTCCTTAGATGGCAAAGGAAGACATCACTGAAATGGGTTAAAGCTGCTGCAAGAGAAAAGAAGAAAGCATGGAAGAAGTTACGAGTCCCTTTGTCTCCACATACATGGACAGAGGATTTTGCTTATAATGAACAGCCATCCACATGTTGCACTTGTCTAACTTCTCTGGTATGCCCACAAACTGGTGGTGCAAAGGCAGTGTCTCCTTTTCCTTTACATCGCTGCACTCTTTGCGGTGTAGCAGCTCATTTCTATTGTTCACAGTTTGCAGCCAAGGACTGCAAGTGTGTGGCACAGGCTGGTTCAACCCATCTGCTGCACCATTGGTCAGAAAGGTGGACCAAATCAGATGACAGCACTGAAATATCTGCTTTCTGTTTTTACTGTGATGAAGCATGTATCCCTTTTCTTGATGCTTCTCCTACATGGCAATGCTTGTGGTGTCAGCGACTTATACATATTAATTGTCATGCCAAAATGTCAAAAGAATCTGATAATGTATGTGATTTGGGTCCTCTCAGAAGGCTCATACTCTCTCCACTCTCTGTAAAAAAGGTGGATGATATAAACACTACCAGTGGAATGCTAACTTCTCTCACGGAAAAAATTATAGCTTCATCAGTTCGTGGGAAAATCAGAAGAAGGCGTCAACGGAGCAAAAATGGAAACGAACGATCTGCTTTTTTTGGGGACTGTAACCTACAGGATGCTTCTCAGACTGATACATCTCTCAAGTATGTCCTTAATGGTATTGCTGCTCTTGATAAGGCACACAATAAAGAGAATAACATCCCGTTTTTTAAGAAGAATGGAAGGGTACCAATCGTAAAAGACACTCAAAATGGATTTGTGCATGGAAATATGTGTAATTCTTCCGTTGGTCGTGTTAAGAACTACAAGATAGTGGATTTGCCGAATGATGCAAGACCTCTCCTGGTTTTTATCAATACCAAGAGTGGAGGTCAGTACGGACCTGCTCTGCGGTTGAGATTAAACATGATATTGAATCCTGTGCAGGTGTATGTTATGATATTCACATTTGTGTCCTTATTTATTTCCTTTTCGGCTAGAATTTAAAATATTTTAATGACTCGTTTAATATTTTTAGACAGCTGTATTGTCTTTTGTATTTATGAACTAAAGATTAATTTTCTATGTTCATTTGCAGATTTTTGAACTGAGTTCTTCCCAGGGGCCTGAGGCTGGTTTGAATTTGTTTAGTTCTGTGCAATACTTTAGAGTGTTAGTATGCGGTGGAGATGGTACAGTTGCTTGGGTTCTTGATGCCATTGAGAGGCACAACTTTGAATCACCACCACCTATTGCCATACTTCCCCTGGGCACTGGAAATGATTTGTCTAGGGTTTTGCAATGGGGAGGAGGCTTGTCTACTATTGAGGGAAAAGGTGGCCTAGGTACCCTTCTTCATGACATCAATCATGCAGCAGTGACAATGCTAGATCGTTGGAAAGTTAATATCAAAGAACAAAATCCAGATCGCAATACCAGAAAACTGCAATCCAAGTTCATGATGAACTATTTAGGTACTCTTGTTAATTTGTGTTTTTGGTTTGTTTATCCATTACTTTATGTTTTTTTTGGCAGGTATTGTGTGATGCTAAGGTTGGTTATGATAGTAATTTATATTCTGATTTGTTTATCCATTACTTTTATTTCTTTGATAGGTATTGGCTGTGATGCTAAGGTCGCCTATGAATTCCACTTGACTCGGGAGGAAAACCCTGAGAAGTTCCGTAGCCAGGTGCCAATGTTTTTCAGTTTGTGTTCTTCATTTCACCTTCTCAATTGCTCAAGTCCTAAACTTCAGTGACCCCATATACATTTTCTTTTATCCTGCCAAGGTTTTGGTTCTACCACATAAATTTGGCAATGTAGCCATTATCTGAGGATTTATTTTCTATGATACTTTGTTATCATTGACGAGAATATCACTAATTTTGAGTGAGGATTGAAAAGTAGCAATAATAAGAAAGATGATGATTGATGACCTGATTTAATCACATTGGTGTAACTTGGTTCTGTTCAGATACGTAGATTGTGAAATCCGACTACTTTGTTGGACTTCTATAACCTCTTAATTATACTTTGAGGGTGAAATTTTTACATTAATTTGTTTCTTTTAACTGCGAAGTTCCATATCAATTCTTAGGGACTGAATTATGCGAGTGCAAAACCGTTGCAGGGCAACTGAGTAGCTAGCTGCAACTATTTAGGCAGAATAGAAGGCCTTATTACCTGTATATCAGATGAAACCAAATTAAAACTGAGATAGGAAGGCCAAGAAAGAGCTGTTTGTGATTGATGATTTAGAACTACTTCCTTTTGGTTTTGCTGTGGCTTTATCCATTGTAAACACATATTTTGAAAAGAGAGAGGAGCATATCGTCACCTTCAAAAGTGGGCATCATAGTAGCCAAATAGATTTCTTTCTAACTAGAAGGTCCGATAGGTTACTATGTAAGGATTGTAAGGTTATACCAGGGGAGAGCCTAACCATGCAACATAGGTTACTAGTCATGGATATGTGTCACATTACACCGAATCATAAGAAAGGTCAGGTTTTCTTCCCCAAGATAAAGTGTTAAAGCTTAAAAGAAGAGACCTTGAAAGCCTTTTCTGATAATGTGGTCAATCAAGGAAAGTGGGACTTTGAGGGAGACTAATACAATGTGGAGCGAGATGACTATTTATATTAAGAAAGTTGCTACAGATGTCCTAGGCGAATCAAAGGGAAAACGTCATTCCCCTAAGGAATATTGGTGGTGGGAGGATGAGGTTCAAGCAGGTATCAAAGTTAAGATGATAGTTTTAAGATATGGGAAAAGACTAAGGATATGAAAGATCTAAAAAGGTATAGACTTGTTAGAAATGAACCCAAGAAGGTTATGGGTAGAGTAAGAGAAAAAATATCAAGATCCTTATAACAATCTGAGAACAAAGGAAGGGGAAATAACTATATATAGAATAGCTAAGATGAGAGAAAGAAAGAGTAGAGATTTAGACAATGTTAGATGTATTAAAAGTGCAGATGACAGAGTTTAGTAAGGATGAAGACATTAAAAGAGATGGAACGATGAATTCTATAACCTACTAAATAAAAACACTTCAAGTAATAGTGTCCCAAAAGACTATATTACCCATCAAGACACAACAGGCCATAGGTATATATGAAAAATTAGGATGTCAGAATTAAAAGAAGCTTTAAAGAGGATGAATGTAGGCAAAACACCAAGCCCAAATGAGATCCCAATAGAAGTAGGGAAGAGCCTAGGAATCTATGGAGTATCTTAGCTAACCAAGTTGTTCAATAAGATTATGAGCGCAAGGAAAATGCCAGATGTATGGAGGAGAAATATTGTGGTTCTAATTTATAAAAAATAAAAAAATAAAGGTGATATTCAGAGCTGCAATAAATATAGAAGCAAAATACTAATGAGTCATACTATGTAACTATGGGAAGGAGTTATTGAAACACGTATGAGACAAGAAACTACTATTATGAAGAACCAATTTGGTTTTATATGAATTCAAAAACTATTTATTTAGGAGATTCATAGAAAGATTTAGAGAATGTAAGAAGGACCTCCATATTTGTTCATTATTGACCTAGAATAAGTTTATGACAAAATCCCTAAAGAGTTAATTTAATAAGTATTAAAAAAGAGAAGTGTTTCAAGCAAATATATGGACATAGTAAAGGATATATATTATAATGTGGTGATTAGTATGAAAATCGTGGGGTCAAGGTAATGAATTCCCAATTACAATTGGATTACATCAAGGATTAGTTTTAAGCCTTTACCTGTTTGCCTCATTTTGGATTATTTAACCAAAGACATTGAAGATGAAGTTCCTTGGTGCATGCTTTTTGCTGATAATATTGTTTTGATGGATGAAACAAAAGCAAGGATTAACGTCAAGTTGGAGTTATGGAGATCAGCATTGGAAATGATTTTAAGATAAATAGAACAAAGACGGAATATATGTTATGTAATTTTAGTCAAACAAGGACTGATAATGAGATGGTGAAAATTGATGAGAGGGAGATACCACAAAGTGATTCTTTTAGGTATCTAGATTTAATCATAAATAAAAATGTGATATAGAAGTTGATGTTTTACATAAGATTAAAATAGGATGGATTAAGTGAGGTGCATTTAGAGTGTTGTGTTTCACTTAAAGGAAAATTTTATAAAACAGTTATTCAACAGGTTATGATGTATGATGCAGAATGTTAGGCAGTTAAGAAGCATCATATAGATAAATTTAGTGTAGCTGAGACGAGGATGTTGAGATGGATGTGTGGCAAAATCAAAAAAGATAAGATAAGGAATGATCATATTAGAGCTGACTAGGAAGTAGCGTCAATACATTAAAGCTTTGAGAAAACCGTTTGAGATGGTATGACCATGTTCAACGGAGGCCTTTAGATGCTCCAGTACGGAGGAGTGATTTGATTCAAATCGAAAAATCTAAAAGATATAGGGGACAAACCTAAGATGACTCTAGAGGAGGTAGTGAGGAAACACATGCATAGTTAAACCTTGTTTCAAGTATGACATTGAACAGAGCTGATTGGAGGGCAAGAATCTATGTAGCCGTCCCCATTTAGTTGGGATAAAGCTTTGTTGTTGTTGTACTCTCTTCCTTTTGGTTCTTTTTCCCCTTTCCCCTCTACAATGATTTCATACATTCTTTTTATTAATCTTGATTTTCTTAGTCAGGTATGTTATAAACTAACTAAATTATTCAATTATCCAGTTTGTGAATAAACTGCGATATGCCAGAGAAGGTGCCAGGGATATTATGGATAGAGCATGTGCAGACCTACCATGGCAAGTTCGCTTTGAAGTGGATGGGACGGACATCTGGATCCCAAGGGTAAAATCAAATCCTCTCCACAAAGTTTTGTTTCATTATAACGTTCTTTTATTGCAACCCAATTAAGGCAGTTGATCATTCTTTTAGTGCTTCATCCTTTTTCTTCAATTTAATATTTTTTTAAACAGGATTCAGAGGGTATAATTGTGCTCAACATTGGCAGCTACATGGGCGGGGTAGATCTATGGCAAAATGACTATGAGCATGATGATGATTTTAATCTTCAGTCAATTCATGATAAGGTGCTTGAGGTTGTTTCTATTAGCGGAGCTTGGCACCTTGGCAAACTTCAGGTTTCGTTTACTCCCCCCGCCCACTTCATCTTTGACCCTACATTCTGAAAGATGTTACAAGCCTTTTAGTTCACACCTTGTAGCCATGTTCTTTTACTATGTTATCTAACTGAGCCCCTGCCCCCTCCCACAATAATTGATTTCATTCATTAGTTAATCGTTTGACTAAATAAAAAGGAGGATTGAAAACACGTTTCTGCATTTGGATACTTCAAATTATCCGGAAACTACTTCTATGAAGATTCCTTCCTTCATATTTTTGTTGTTCTTTTAACATCTATTTGGGCCTCAGCTTAATTTAATGGATACATTTGAATAATTAGTCGCTGATACATTTTACAGGTTGGACTTTCACAAGCCAGGAGGCTAGCCCAAGGGAAGGTAATTAGGATACACACTTCCAATCCTTTCCCAATTCAGATAGATGGGGAACCATTTATGCAACAACCTGGCTGCCTGGAAATAACACATCATGGGCAGGTATTGATATATATCATTTGGTTGGATTCCTGATGCGTACTGACTTGAAGGCTTGGGAGGAGTATCTCCAAGATAGATAATTAAGTTCTTGGTTTTGGCTCTTCAGATATTCATGTTGAGGAGGGCATCAGATGATGAACCCACAGGTCATGCAGCTGCTATAATGACAGAGGTCTTGGTAAATGCCGAGTGTAATGGTGTTATCAATGCAGCTCAGAAGAAATTACTTCTCCAACAGATGGCCCTAAATCTCTCATGACGGCCCCCTTGATCCTTGTCACATCAAAAAAAAAAAAAAAAAAAAAAAAAATTCAACAGCGGCAAAGTAGTTCTCACCCGCTGGTTTGTGCCATAAAGATGCCCAAGTCAGCTAATTCTTCCTTTCAGGTTTGCTTCTTTTCTGAAAGGAACAATTTATTGTACTTATAAATGAGAGAGAGAGTGTGTATTGTAACGTGATGTAATCAATGTAATGAGAACCATTAACATACGAGAAATCCCAGTGTAACATTGTGACTGATTGGAGTAAATAGAATATACACAGATTGGTAGTTACCTTCAAAATATCAACTGCTAGTTTTACTGGATGTATGAAAGCACCTTTACGGCCTATATTATGCACGAAATACTTTTTTGGGGGAGTCCAGTTCCTACATGCCCGTGGTATAAACCTATACTACATGCTCACTTTTAAATGTTAAGAACTGCCATGTGACAAATCCAACAAAACCCAAATTTTGTGGACAAGGAAATCCTAGATCCACTTATGCTTAAATGTCAAGTTGCTGCTTCATCAAGAGATATTTGATTGAATTAGGTTATGAAATTTGAAAGATGAATAATTCATGAACTAACCTTTACCCAATGATCATAACTAATAATCCTCCGGGGGTGACGACGAATCTTTGCTGAGTCACCTATGTAGTCGAAAGTGGATTCAAATCGTCTCTTGCCAGGGGATCAGCAAGAGACTCGGCTACATGCAGTCGATGCCCGTCCGACCCGTGGGCATCGGCTGAATCCAAGCCGTCCAGCCATTTGATAAGGTGAAACGCAGAAGGATATCGACTTATGCACCAGCACTGGCTAGACGACTCGGATTCAACCGACACCCACGTGTACTGCATCGGCTGGATGCAGCTGCGTCTCCTGCAGATACCCTCGCAAGAGATGAATTGAATCCATCGAAAGTGCTAGCCATACTATCCCATAGTTCTTTTGAAGTTGAACTCCTACCAATCTTGTTTCATAGAGAATATTAGCCATGTCATCACCATGGGATTCTTGAGGTTTTTCCCAGAGTGAGAGACCTATCAAAATACTTGGTATTATCCTGCTTGACAATGGATATCTGGGGGAGTCAAATTGGCAACTGCGAGGACACTCGAACTATCACTGTTTGCTGTCCCAGACAAGGATTCCACTGAACCACTAACTTCCAACAAGAAACTGCTAAACAAATTCTGGTTGGATTCCCTAACAATGTGGGGAGTCCAAAATCTAACCACAGCAGAAACTATTCTTCCCAGGTAAAACCAACTTCCCCAAAAAATCGAGAATTTTTTAGAGAAACAGCAACAAAACATCCATAACAATAATATTTCAAATATAAAACACTTCTAGCCTGATTGTAAACTGGAATCATCAATTTTTATACATAGATCAAAGGAGCTCATGAGAGGCAAATTTTGCTCCGGTGGCAAAGCACTGCCATGTTTGTTACTGCAACTAGGTCAGGCAGTTAATGAACTCAACATTAAGACCACCATTCAAGGACCCTAAGGCAACCTAAAAGGTCCCAACTCATTGCTCTAACCACAGGTTGGATGGATCAAAATACTGCAACTACACCAAGCAGATTGACATGTGCACAGGATTCCAGAGATCAGAATCGGCACTGGAATCGGTCACCGCAAATTCCAATCTGAATCGAGAAGAATCGGCCAAAAAGCCCTAAAAGCTCTTTCCGAACTACTCAGAATCCTTAACCAAACAGTCAATTTGGCCGATCTGATTCTGATTCCTATAACCCGACCTGTACAACCAATGGCAGTCTCCATTCATGATAGTTTGCTCAGAACTGTCTCAGATGCACATGATTCCCCGCATCCCCAATTACGTTAATTTTAACATTTTTTACCTTTTGTTCATTTAAAGGAGAGACGGTTGGCATCTCCCCCTACAGGGACAGGAACAACCTTCGGGCTTATTTGTTAACGCACGCAGTTAAAGCTTCCCACTTCGGTGGATCTTCACCCAAATTTTTACCCGAGGTTAACTGAGTAAAAGACCACACCTCACAGAGATCATGGGTTCAACTCTCCGTGGGGGACAACCTATCAAAAAAGGAAAATTCTTACATACCGAAGGAATTTTGGGAACCCTTCTTCTCTGTCTCTTTTCTCAGATAGTGGGAGCCACAGTGGCTTTACAACTCTAAAAACTATCTTTACCCTGATACCAAGTTCTGATTTCTGTAGTTGAGAGTAAAACAAAGTTAAGAGAGACATGGAAGTAGAGCCAGAAGAAAAGTATAAACGATGGAAGGAGGAGAAATTAGAGAGCAGTCATCGATTCCTTCTCCTTTATATATTATCGACTTATCAAAACAAGGAAATTACAATTTTACCCATGCACACTGCTATTGCCCTCCTAATATTTTACATGCTCATACCAAAACTGCCTCCGCTAACCATTCCAACAGCCTGTTATATGGTTAAAAGGTTGGCAGCCCCTCTCTTTAGTTGACAACATGTCAAAAATTAAATTGACCGGTGGGAATATAATCTACATTATTATTCTCACAAGCAAAGAAACAAAAGCACCAAAGCATGAAGAACTGCTAGGTGCAACCACATATTAGCATTTAAGAGACAAATCATCCACCTATTAACAGTTTGGGAGATGAATCTCCCAACCATCAAATAGGAAATATAAAGCATGCATGCAACTCACAAAAAACATAAAATTCAACAGATGGGGTAATAAATAGGCAGAATTTAGAGACGTCAGATATTGTTAGGTACAGAACATGATCAACCAAAAAGCGTGTGGGCAATACAAACAAACTCCAAATCAGCTATAGAAGCAGAGGTTAAAGTGGAAAAAGAAAAAGAGAAATGCAGCAAGTGAAGAAAACAGAACTTGAAAAGAAGCAAGCTATTAATTTTACAACTAAGTAGGGAGAAAAGGTTGAGTCAATGCTTTTCCATTTAAGTAAGCGTCTTCTAAAACTCCATCAGAATTTACATAAAACAAGATCTCCCCACAAAACATGACCAACTCTATTCCTCCATACAAGATATGCCCAGTTCAGAACTCTTTGAAAACGAGGCTGGGAAACTAGAAGGCAATGTATTTACCTTACAGAAGACACCAATGCTAGTCAAAAGAAAATTGGCAAAGGTAGCTAGCATACTACTCGTCACTACTTATAATCGCAGGGTCAGTTGCCGAGAGGACTCAGATTTCGGACAGATTTTTTTGTAGCATTGTAGAGAAGGGGAAAACAAGAGAAGCATTTAGATGATTGTAGGAGTACGTATTCCAAAGGAGGGAGGCCGGAGGCCTTAAATAAGACCAGTGAAGGAGATGAACAAGCCATTCTGAAAACCAGTGCGCTTGAAAAAATATCCATTAGGCTCTCTAATAGCTAGTTAGCTGTTGTACCCTCTCCTATAAAAGGGAGATCAAGGGGAAGTTAGAGGCAACTCTTGCAACTTAATTGTGACCATCTTAGAAGAATTCTAGCAAAACTTGGAGCAAAAACTTGAACATCTCTAGAAGTCTTAATTGTGTGGTTTTGATCATGGTAGATCCAAGAGGAACCTCAACTTGTACATCTAGCTAGTTAAGAGGTATGTTTTATTATGAGCTTTAAATTGATTATTTGGATCTAAGAGAAATTGTACTCACTTCATTGAAAGTGTGGTTGTAAAGGAAAGGATTCCTCATTGTGGGTGATCACATGGTGACCATTGTGATTGTGTTGAGGTTTAGTGTGATCCCCCAGAGAACACTGGTTGGTTGTGAACCTTGGAAAACAACATGAAGGGTTTCACCTCTACCAGAAAGAGATTGATAGTGGATTCCAAGTAGGGTGATTGAAGAGAGAACATAGGATAAGGGGCCCGTACCGAACAACAATAAATTGCTTATGTGCCACACTTGGCTTATTCTTGTTGCAATTTATTATTTACTATCAAATCTCACTTCTTGTCAACTCTACACAACTCACCACTCTTGAATGAACTATGTAACAAAATTGAAAATAAGGTAAGATTGAGAGAATTGATGTGTTCATCTCCTCTTAGCAGTCACTATTTATATATAAAATAAAAAGGGTGAAATGATAGGTCTAGGACTCCACAAGAAAAAAAGTCCTAGTTACAAAGTAAATAGTAGTTCCACAAGTCAACATGACAAGGACTCTTATGACTAAAAGGATACAGAAAAGCAATCATATTCTAATAAAGAGAAGTAGTCATATTCTAATTAAGGAGAAGGGAACTCCACAAGGAAGGGTGGAGTTCTAATTACATTAGGAGAGTAAAAGAGGATAAGAGATAACAAACTAATTCTCTGCCGCCACCTGTCCAATGAGTCAATATCTGCTGGTTTGATCAAGTCAAACCAACAAACAATTATCTTTTTACGCATCTTTGGCGCATCTGGAATGGGCCTATGAATGGACCCACGAATGGACTCATATTCTTCTATTTCTATCGTTGGTTAACACCCCCCTCAAGCTGGAACATACTCCAGCTTGGAATAATATGAATAAATATGAATCGCAACACCGGTCTTTAAGTAGTAACATCAACTCACGAACACCAAGCAACATAAGTTCTTCCCTAGTAAAGCAGGTAGTAGCAGCAGATGTAGCAGTAGCAATAGCAGTAGTAGCGGCAGATGTAGCATTAGCAGTAATAGCAGTAGCAGTAACAGTAATAGTAGTAGTAACGCAGTATAAGTCACTATGAACTAATTAGTAGTAGCAGTACAGTATAAGTTACTGCAAACCAAATAGTAGTAGCAACACAATATAAGTCACTGCAAACCAAGTATTAGTAGCAACACAGTATAGGTGATTGTGAACCAAGTAGTAGTAGCAACACATTATAGGTCACTGTGAACCAAGTAGTAGTAGTAGTAGTAACAGCAGTAGCAATAGTGGTATTTGCACACCTAATGGATAACCTTAAACGACTCTCAAAATAGCAACCCAAATAATTGCTCTAATACCATGTAACAAAATAGGAAATAAGAGAAGATGGAGAGAATTGATGTGTTCATCTCCTCTTAGCAATCACTACTTATATACAAAATAAAAAGAATAAAGTGATAGGTCTAGGACTCCACGAGATAAGGAGTCCTAGTTACGAAGTAAATAGGAGTTCCACATGCCAACATGACAAGGACTCTCATGACTAGATGGATACAGAAAAACAATCCTATTCTAATAAAGAGAAGCAATCTTATTTCTAATTAAGGAGAAGAGAACTCCACAAGAGAGGGTGGAGTTCCAATTACATTAGGAGAATAAAAGAGGATAAAAGATAACAAACTAATTCTCTGTTGCCACCTGTCCAATGAGTCAATATTAGCTGGTTTGATTAAGTCAAACCAACCACCACTTATCTTTTCACGCATCTGGAACGGGCCTACGAATGGACTCATATTCTTCTATTTATGTCATTAGTTAACAAACTAAATGAGCTCTTCTCCTTTGGTAGAATCAGTAGACACAACTAGGAATTGAGTTCAAATTAAGTTTAAAATTGTGTCTATATTCCACAATTTCTTGTTTAGCCATAGATCCTAAAATTGGAATCAAAACGAGTTCTCTTAACAAGGAGGTAGAACTCCAAAGAGATGGCAAAGACCTCAATAAGGGAAAAAAGATTGTCCTTGCTATCTCATTTGAGGATGAGTGTTACATAAAAGACATTAAGGGAGTAGTTCACCTCACTAATATGTTTAATATTTTATTGGACTACTTGTTTGTTTGATCCCCCAAATGCTCCTTGAGACCTATTATTGTCCACGTCTTAGCCAGTAAACTCCTCGACCGATCCTTTACTAATATGGTTTTTTCCTAAACGAGTTCCAGTTTTCTACGCAGGGTCTCCCGTTCCCGCTGTAATCCATACTCGGTTCTGGTTTTCTCGAACTCTCACTCTCGTTGGTGACAAGGAGAGGGTTCAAAACCAATAGTGCATGCTTTCGACGAACCGTGGTGAACAAAGGCTACTCGTCCAGTCTCTAAGCCTTGGGGAGGAAAGGGTGGGTGCATATGAGACAGTTTCGTTCTCATGTACCAATGCAAGAAAATTTATGTACATGAAAAGAAATAAAAAGGAACAATGAACAATGTTAACAATGTTGCCATAAGGGAATAGACTTGACTAGCAGGGTCCATTTCCATTCACGAATTAACCAGATGGCACTAATCCCATCTCAGGATTAGTGCCTCCAACTGGCCTGCTGACTTACCTTCTTATGGTGGAGTCATTATCTTTTAGTGCTTTATCCTCTTATGTTTTATCCTTTTATCTCTAAGTTTCAATGTAACTGGGACTCAACCTTATCTTGTGGAGTTCCCTTCTCCCTATTAGAATAGGATTATTTCTTTTTGTCCTTCTAGCTATGAAATTCCTAGTCATGCTGACATGTGAAATTCCTATCTACTTTTGTAACTAGGGCTCCTTATCATATGGAGTCCTAGATCTATCTATCTACTTTTTTCTTTCATCAATAAATAGTAGCTGCTAGGAGGAGAGGATCATTAAGTTCGATTCTCCCATTCAGTAGAATCGACACCTCTCTCTCCATTCTCTATTTCTCGGTTCTCTCCCTCTCTTGGTTCTGTTATTTTCCCTTTGTTTTCAGTTACATGGTATCAGAGCATTAATAAATTACTGCTGGTTTGATAGTCCCTTAAGTCTTGCCATTCCACCTACTACATCCACATACTAATGTACTAATGCTACTGCTGCTGATGTGCTGTTAATCCGTTACCCCTACTGCTACTGCTGCATCTGATTGGTTGCTCCTGGTACTACTACTGTCAGTGCCCTACAGCAACTCAAGTTTTTATCTGCTGCATCTGATCTCAATGCACTGCTGATTCTTCCCACTGCTGCTATCGATCTGCTCTCCTGTTCAAGATCAGATCTGATACATCCTGTTGCTGAACTCCATTGTTGCTACTATTTACGTTACTCTATTGATCTGATCTGAGTGCTACTGCTGCTATATTACGACTAGTATTGAGTGGATCTGCTGCTACTGTTTATACTACCTTGATCTGCTGCTAATATCTGCCAAAAGCTCCTTCTCAGATCTGCTGTGATTTACATCTAAGGACTGGTCTGATCTTCTCCTGCTGCCGCAAGGGTCCAGATCGCTTGTGGATCATACTGGTGATATTCTTTACACTGCTGATTTATTTATCTACTGGTTTCCATATTTATGGCTGATCCTGAGACTTTTTCCAATGTTAAACAGTCCCATTCTCTTGTTCAAATCACCACCATTAGATTAAAGCGTGGAAAGTGGCTATGGATGCTGAGATGGATGCCTTGACCGCCCCTCACACATGGACACTTGTTGATCTACCTGTCAGGAAGTCTGTTGTACGTTGCCACTAGGTCTATGCTGTTAAGCATAATCCTGATGATTGACGGGTCTGTTGAATGCCTTAAAGCTCGCCTCGTTGCCAAAGGGTTCACTCAGACAAATGGTGTTGATTACTTTGAAACATTTTCACCTATCGCTCGTCTCAAACTCTATCTGTGTTATTATCTCCTTGGCTGTCAATTTCAATTGACCTCTCCATCAGATGGACTTAAAGAATGTCTTTCTGCATGGGGACCTCCAGGAAGAGGTCTATGGACCATCCTCCAGGGTATGTTGCTTAGGAGGGATATCTTCTAAAGTTTGCAAACTTCACAAAGCTATTTATGAGCTGAAACAATCTCCAAATCCCTGGTTTGATAAATTCAGCTCTGTTATTACACAGTGTGGTTTGTCTCCATGATATTCTAACCACTCTATGTTTGTCCAACACCGCCATTCTAAAGTTATTATGATAGTCATTTAAGCTAATGATATTAGTATTACAGGAGATTAGAAGTCTGGTATTTTTGAGGTCAAATCCTACTTAAACAAGTATTTTCAGATGAAAGATTTAGGCCTTCTCGATTATTTCATTGGCATTGAAGTTTTCCATAGAAACAAGGGTACCAGTCTTGGTCAAAGGAAATATGTACTAGATCTTCTAACTGAGTCGAACTTACCTGGTTCTTAACCAGTTGACACACCAATGGATTCTCATTAAAAGTTTGAAACTAATGACAGTGAAGATTTTAATGATTCACACCCATATAGGCGACTTATTAGTAACTTATCTATCTTACTGGGTTTTTTTTTTTTTTTTTTTTTTTTTTAATGCTTAGATCATTTATTGAAAGGGAAAAAGAGAAGGGGAGGAGAGAGAGAGAGAGAGAGAGAGAGAGAGACAGAGAGAGAGAGAGAGAGAGACAGAAAGAAGGACCACAATACAACAGAGGGAGGGCAGCCAACAAGCTTGTCCAGCCACTCCAAACAAAAACAAAGGCCACAAAAACAAGACCACACCACCAACCAACAAGGAGGAACCCCAAGGGGGGAGCCTACAAAAAACAGAGGACATCTCAGAGCCCACTGACACATCAGATGGGCGGCCCTATGAGGGGCACTAGATGGAAAGGTGATGGTTTTGCATCTGTCCATCACCTCCCTACGGATGCCTTGACTCACCTGCTCCCAAGGCTTGGACTGATTGCGGAAAATCCTATTATTCCTCTCCTTCCACAAATGGGACACAGTAGCACAAAAGACCATCTTGCAAACGTGGCCAAAAGTCCCCTCTCCTTTGAACTCAGTGGCAATCCAGGCAGCTTCCACCTCCACTAATTTCATAGAGAACCTCTTAACTGTACACAGCCCCAAATGGACTTCCAAATCCAGCGAGAGTACTTACAAGCAAAGAAAAGGTACATCTCCAAGAAGTAACAGAATTCCTGGGAATATTGTTGGGAAACCATAAAGATTTCCAGCAAAGGACTTTAGGGGCCTGCATACGGATAGTATGCCAAATGGCTTTTGGAGAACACTGGTGCGGACCCACTCCTCCATTCCACACCACTAAATCATCTCCCAGGGGAGCTCTTGCATGGTGGGCATCTGATTCCAAAAATCAGTAATGGCAAGGAGAAGATGGATGCGGAACCCAGTCCCCATCCCGGATAATAGGAGACAAAGGCCAATCTGGTCGGCTCATCCCCAAACGAGATATGATCACCAGAAGCATGGAGCAAAATACCCTTCGGGTGCCATGGGTCAAGCCAAAGACGAGTTTTGGATCCATCTCCAATATGATGGGGATGTTGCTAAAAAGGTGGTGTTTACCTTCATAAGCATCCTCCAAACCCAAGAGCTTTTCCCAGTAGCATTAGCTGTTCAGAGAGTGTCCTTCAAATACCTGGAATACACCCATTGAACCACAAGCTATCCTTCTTGGTTGCAATAGCCCACCCTTGCTTAAGGATACCCGAGACATTCATATCCCAGATCTTCTTGATCCCAAGCCCTCCTTCACTTTTAGGCATGTAGATGGAATCTCAGGCAACATAATGGATTTTCCTGTCAAGTGAAGGGCCACCCAAAAAAAATCTTGCAAAACTTGACTTGAGCTTCTTAATGATGTTGCTGGGCAGACCGAAAATACTTGACCAGTAGATATAGCTTCCCTGGAGGACAAAGAGGATGAGTTGCAGCTGGCCAGCTTAGGACAGGAATCTAACCTTCCACCCTTCCAGTTTCCTAGAGATGGAATCAATGATAGGGAGACAAAGATTAGCTGAAAGCCTCCCGGAGAAAAGACGAACTCCAAGATATTTCAGGGGGAGGGGCAAATCCTTCATTTGGGACAGCGTGATAAGCTCCAGCTTCAACAACAGGGGGACCCCACCAACAATGATAGAGGACTAAGGACTACACCCGAATGACCTGCAGGTCAGAAAGCAGGGAGAACTCCTCAAGGATATTTAATGAACTCACAATGGACTTCTTATCAGCTTTAAGGAAGATCATCAAATCATCAGCGAAAATCAAGTGAGAGATGTTGAGCCCCATGCATTTGTTTGGGACCTCAAGCTCCTTCTGCAAGACTCCTCGATCCAACAGGCAAGTCAAGGCCTCCATAGCGAGAGTAAGAAGGTAGGAGGACAATTGCTGCCATGGAAATACCCAGCCAAACTACCATTCACCAGAATTGAAAACATAGCTGAATTGATGCACGCCCAAATCCATTGGACAAACACATCCGGGAAACCCATGATGTTCATCACCTCAAGAATGATCTCTCTATCCACCAAGTCATAAGCCTTCAAGAGATCAACTTTCATTATGGCCATATGGGGGCATTAATTTGGTCCATCCCCCAGACAATGTCATGACAAACGAGGACGTTATCAGTAATGGACCGCCCTTTAATGAAAGCAAACTGATTCTTGGAGACAATAGAGTTCACCACCTTTTGGAGCCTATTGGCGAGGATCTCGGAAATGAATTTGTAGAGGAGGTTGCATAATGCAATAGGCCTGAATCCAGAAAATCGCTCACATGAGTTAGGTTTGGGAATGAGGCAAATAAAGGACGCATTCACTGACCTTGGCATATATCCATTGCAGAAAAACCATTTGACAGCTTCACTGACCTCCTCCCCCCACAATGGACCAGCAGTGCTTGTAGAAACAGGAGTTAAAGCTGTCTAGGCCAGGTACCTTATCATTCTTCACATCAAAAACCATAGATTTCACCTCGGTGGAGCTCACCTCCATCACAAGCATATTCTGATCGGAGGAATTCAAAAGTGCTGGAAGGGCAGCATGGAAGGACTGGCTCTAGAAGGCAGGCAATTACCCCCAAACAGATTTTAAAAGGCTAACCACTTCTTCTTTGATCAACTCAGGGTCCATGAGGGTCACTCCATTGCTCGACTTAATAGAAAGGACATGGTTGTGACATTGCCTGCTCTTAATGACTTTATGGAAAAAGCCATTATTCCCATCCCCAAGCTCAAACCATTTAATGCGAAATTTCTGCTCAAGGAGCTCCTCCTCCTGTTGAACTGCCTTGGAAAACTCTCCCCTAGTCACTTTCTCCTCTTCGACCAGCTGACCATTGAATGGATCAGAAGCTAACAGAATTTAAATGCAGTGGAGGAGCTCTTCTTTGATTTTGTTGAATCAGAGAATGGGAGAGAATTGTTGATCTCTCCACACAACGTTCTTATTTATAATGAATACGATTACAAACTAACAAGAACTCTAGAGAGACTAGGAGTCCCAACTCTAGAGTGACTAGGATTCTAAGGAAGGAAATAAAACAAATAAACAAATATAAAATATTAAATTACAAGTATGCCATTCCCTTATATTATTCAACACTCCCCCTCAAGTTGGTGCATATATATCATGCATACCCAACTTGGACAATATAATATGAAACGGTTTCCTAGGTAACCATTTAGTGAGAAAGTTTGCCAGCTGATCCTCTGATCTGACAAGTGAAATTTGAATCTGACCACTTCAAATTTTTCTTTGATGAAGTGACAATCTACTTCAACATACTTAGTCCTATCATGCTGAACTGGATCACGAACGATGCTGATGGCTGTTTTATTATCACAAAACAAAGTCATAGAGAACACTTGACTTTCAAATCTTTGAGTAAGCCCTTCAACCACAATAGTTCACATATCCAGCACTTTACGATTTTCATACAATTAGGGAAGAATCGAGGTTCGCTATTTGAGTGGCCTCTTTAAAATAGTCCGGCAACAAGAGACACATATGCAGCACTTTACGATCTTCATACAGTTAGGGAAGAATCGAGGTTCGCTATTCGAGTGATCTCTTTAAAGTAGCCCGACAATAAGAGATACACGGCAACTGGTATTAATAAAAGGTTGCATCTTGTGCAACGATAGTAGGCTCCGATACGAGCAAGGTGGTAGTAGGCTCTAACATGAGCAAAGTAGTAGAGAAAAGCGTCTCTTCCATGAGTAGATACGAACCAATAAATAATAATAATCTTCAATTGATGACTTGAGCCGATAAATAATCTTCAACTGATAACTTGAGCAGATAAGAATCTCCAATCAATAAGAGATACACGACAACTGGTATTAATAAAAGGTTGCATCTTGTGCAACGATAGTAGGCTCCGATACGAGCAAGGTGGTAGTAGGCTCTAACATGAGCAAAGTAGTAGAGAAAAGCGTCTCTTCCATGAGTAGATACGAACCAATAAATAATAATAATCTTCAATTGATGACTTGAGCCGATAAATAATCTTCAACTGATAACTGGAGGGATAAGAATCTCCAATCAATAAGAGATACCCGACAACCGGTATTAATAAAGGTTGCATCTTGTGCAACGATAGTAGGCTCCGATCGAGCAAGGTGGTAGTAGGCTCTAACATGAGCAAAGTAGTAGAGAAAGCGTCTTCCATGAGTAGATCCCAATAAATAATAATAATCTTCAATTGATGACTTGGCCGATAAATAATCTTCAACTGATAACTTGAGCAAATAAGAATCTCCAATCTCCCCCTCACGTGGAATATTCCACGTGGACAAATTATGGCAAGAGAAGTCAAACTGTGGGATATAGATGTGGTAATAGCAACAAGTAGTATCTCGAAGGATGAACAACACTAGAAATCCCATAAGCTGAAGCAACCGCAAATAAGAATCAAATTTGAAGTCGATCCGACGGTTGGACTAAGAGATATGAACAAGTCCTTGCAACATTATGACTTTGAAAGATAGTTTTTTTTTTTTTTTTTTTTTTTTTTGACAAATGTCAAAAGTCAAAATCCGATCAACTATTGTCAACCAGAATTGGTATTCACGTAAACATCAATGACTTAAGCAGAATATCAAAAGAAGATATCAATCCAATGGTTGATACGAGAGATAAGAGAAGTCCTAATGTGACTAGGAATAGAGTAGTGATGCAAGTGGAATTTCAACAGTAATTTAAAAGTCAAAATCTGATGTGGCAATGGCCAACCAGAACTTGTCACAGTGTCATAAATAGATAGGATGATAAGATATATAAAAAAATTGAGCCAAATCCAATGGATAGATGTCCAACTAGGAAAGGATCCTTATGGTGCTGGGACAACTCACCAACTAGATTTGATTGCAATAACAGAAATCAGATTCGGCCAAGATAATGAAGCCAGATCAGCAAATAGTTAATGAGATAATGCATTGAATAAAAGATCTTAAAGCCGGCAGAAAAATAGCAACCAAATTGGGAATTCAAGGTACAGATTAGGATCGTTGGAAAGAAGCTGGTTAATGGAAAGGAAATTTAAATTCAGAAACTGAAATCAATTAATGTCATTTAATATCGATAAAAAACTGATGAAAACAGAAACCAAGTCTGTAACTGATGTATGAATGTAATGCTCATCAAACCAGGATTTCAATTGCACGCCTTAATGGAAAAAACATTAAATATCAGCTGAGCATTAAAACAACTGATTTCTATTAGCTGTGAGCAGAGAATAGAACGGATTCAATAGAATTAGTGAGGACAGAGAAGAAATCAAACCAGATTTATATCACTAGGTTCAATTCCATTAATGTAATCAATGAAGACAGAAAGAAATCAAACCAGAAATATCACCACCAAAGGATTGATAGAAACTGAGATCTGATTTGAAGGAAACCTTGCCGTAGATCAGAAGAATAGAATACAAGAACTTCTTTAGATGTAGTAGAGCGGTAATGGTGGCTGCACACCAGAACGAAAACCTTAAACAACTCTCAAAACGGCAACCCGCTCTGATACCATGTTGAATCAGAGAATGGGAGAGAATTGTTGATCTCTCCACACAACGTTCTTATTTATAATGAATACGATTACAAACTAACAGGAACTCTAGAGAGACTAGGAGTCCCAACTCTAGAGTGACTAGGATTCTAAGGAAGGAAATAAAACAAATAAACAAATATAAAATATTAAATTACAAGTATGCCATTCCCTTATATTATTCAACAGATTTTCACTACTTAGCATAAATTCCCAATTGTGATCCTGTTCCAGCTTTTAAGAACATTCTTGACATTTCTCAATTTTGAGGCTAGACGAGAGATCGGGTTGAAGTCATCACAGACCTCGTCATTCCACCCCTACCGAACTAAGTCCATGAACATTGGATCCTTCGTCCAGAAATTGAAGAATTTGAACGGCTTCGGCCCAAAGCTGGGCATTTCATCAATTTTCAGAACACAAGGGCTATGATCGGAGAGGCCTGCAAGCAGGAAGTTAGCCTCAGACCCTCTCAGATGATCAACCCAATCTTGATTGACTAAGCACCTGTCCAGCTTGCAGTGGATTCTCCCAAGGCCAATCTGCCCATTATTCCAAGTGAACAATTCCCCTTTGTTTTTGATATCCGCTAAGCCGGTACGCATGATGCAGTCCGAGAGGTCTTCCATAGCTTGATCATCAGGATTATCCCCCCCCCCCCCAACACACACACCTTTTCACCATGAACCATAACATTCAAATCCCCAATAAGAGACAGAGACCAGTGGTCTTAATGTTTGTAGCAGCCAAGTCAATTTCTGACCAGAAGTCACATCTCCTATCTCTAGAATTTGAGGCATAAATGGCAGAGCAGTAGAGGCACTTATTACTGTCTTTCCTAGTAAGTCTGCAGTGAATCGTTTCAGGAGATGAGCTGAGGATGCCCACATCTAAGGCATCAAATTCCAGGCAATCAAAATCGCGGGCTGCTTCTTTATTGGCACTGTTATGAGAAGTCTTCCAGTCCCGGAAGAGGATGGAGGAGGCAACAGCAAGGTTCTTCCCTTTGATTCTGGTCGCCACAATAACACAGAAGTTCACTTTATGTCTCTTGATGAGGTTCTTCACAGCTTGTTTTTGGATTGGGTGTTCAGCCCTCTACAGTTCCAAGAGAGGATCTTCATAGATCACTACTGGGAGTAGCCTGCCGCAGCACCTTTCTTCCCTTTCCCAGGGTTCTTCCCCTTCCCCAACGGCTTCCTAGAGCTCCTCCTGATCACCGAAGGTAGGGTACTGGGAGCACCGACCTTCACAAAGGGGGGTGGTTGTGCAATCGCTGGTGCCATCCTTGGGCTGAACAGCACTACAAGGGTTATGCTTCTCAGAGGGTCTCTCCTGATCATCGCTGACATAGTTGAACAGGTCCATAGTATTTGAAAGCCACTCATCAGATAAGAGGTACGGAGGGTCATCAACACAGTCCGGTGCAGAGTTACAGAGGGAAGGATCAACAGAAAGAGGAGGTGAATATAGCTGGACCGGGGCCGTATGGATCCAAAGGAGCTGGAACGGGTTTGAGGATTCAGATTGGAGTGATAGTGGACGGGGGATGGGATCTAGGTGGAAGCCGAGGGACCAGTTTCTTTGCAATAGCCAGCTTGACAGCCTCGATGGCAGCAGCAAGGGAGGTTCAGGGAGGGAAAGGGGGGGCAGGCTGAGAAAGGATAAGGGGGGGCTGCCCAAAGCTAGGAGGGTAGAGGTCCCCAAAAGCAAGGGATGAGGGACTGCCCGCGGCTGAGGAGACACTATCAGACCTCGGACTAACCTCTTGCAATGATAGCACCAGGCGAGGGAGTACGCGAGGATCAAGAGGATGGTTTCAGATGGATCAGGAGGTTACCCAGAAAGTCCCTGAACAGACCTAGCACAGAGGGGAACAGAGGGGAAGTTGCTTGAATCAGCAAGGTTGACTCCGCAGGCAATAACTCTCCTTCCAACAGGCTGTCAACAAACTCAGACCCATCGAGGATGGCAAAAGGGTTAGCTAGGACCAAGGAGGGGCTGGCCAGCTGGCCGACAGAGGATACAAGAGGGGAAGCATGAGTGGGAGATTCAAAGATTGCTGAAACCATGCAAAGGCCATCTGAGGAAGGACCACCCCTAAGCTGCTTAGGATCCGAAATCAGCACATGCGATAATGAGGATGGACCACTGGTCCAAACCGAGGGACGTCACTCCTCCCCTCCCATTGCCTCAGATTGCAGACCAGCTCTGGGGGATATCTCAGGAGCCATGCCGGCCAGCGGAGGAGAGCAGTGAGGCTCTGGGATTTGGGGGTTGAGGCCAGCATCACCTTTGATCTTCTGCTGATTCGACTGAGGGGGAACTCTTCGCCACTGGTGCACAATGGGATGAGGAAGACCACTCTCAAAGCCACTTTAGGACATTAGATAGTGCGATATCCGCACACCCAACACCGTGAACAGTGCTCAGGCTTCCAATCAAAAACATTTCCCATGTTGTCCTGCAGCTTGATTTGATCTTTGAGATCAGTCTCGGCTGAAAATCGATGGACACCTTGGCGAAGGCCAGTCTCTCCCTTAGGATAATTGTTCTATCTGCAAATAGACGTTTGCCGAGTACTGAACTAACCTTGCTCATGGCAACCCTACTCTAGAAGTGGAGAGGGAAGCCTAGCATTGAGACCCAAAGAGGAACATACTTCACACTGTGGCGGTTAAGTCGCAGGCTCCAATCCCATGGACGAAGGAAGAGGGGTCTGTTGCCTACCTGATAAACACCTCTCTCCATAATTCCTTCGAGGTCCTCTGCGAATCTGAAGATAAAACTACCATCGGCCAGGAGGAAGGTTTCCAGCTTGCCGCGAGGATTCCAAATCTTTTCCAGAGTTGATTTAACAAAGGTGAACCCAGGCTTCCTTCACAAGAAGAAGCCGACGAGAGTGGATCAGCAGCCGGATATCCTCCTCTAGATCCTCTCCATTGCATTGGCCATACATCTCCTTATCTTCCTCAGAGAACACCCGCGGGGGGGGAGGAGTAGAGGAGTTCACGAAGCTCCTTCGAAGGAGGGAGAGCATCTTTGTCTTCAAAAAGTTTATTGCTCCATGAAAAACATTTCTTCATCACTAGCCCGAGTCTCCTCGCACCATAGTTGTCAAGTCGCCCAGGCGTTGGAGGCCTGATGAGGCGCCTAGGCGACCAAGGTGCCCGATTTTCCAAGGCGTCACAATGCCTCCTGGGTGCCTAGGTGACGTCTTGACAACTACGCCTCACACACAACTTCACTCTCCTCAATAGGGTGACACAAACTACTATCATCTTCCAGCTCAACACGCTCACCATTTAACTCCTCAGCAACCTAACCTGGAGGAGAGGGAGAACCAGATGCAAGTGCATAAGGGTCACTCCAGAAGCTAAGGAGGGGAGGGGCAGAAATTCTTCCGGATTGAGTTCCATCTCCAGCAAGGAGCAGATGGCCGGAAAAGAACCCACGAAAGACACCAAGCTTGGATGTCACCTCATCCCTAAATGTCACTGGCAAAGCTCTAAAAGCATCGACTTGAAAACATCTTACTATTACTAGACCTGATTTATCCTTCGCCGTTGGAGTAGCTAGTCAGTTCATGCAAACTCCTAAGCTAATTCACTAGGAAGCTGCTTGTTGCATCTTAAAATATCTAAAGAAGTCTCCTAGCAAAAGGACTCATTGATCTTAACCATAAGCACATTGATATCGTATGATACTCCGATGCTGATTAGGCTAATGCTGATTAGGCTAATGCTGATGGTGACAAATGATCCACAACTGGTTACTATACAGCTGTGGGTGGCAATCTCATCACATGGAAAAGTAAAAAACAAACTATTGTGGCTCACTCCAGTGTTGAAGCTGAGTACCATGCCATGGTTCATACTACTGCAGAACTTCTGTGGTTAAAGAAACTTCTTCAAGAGTTGGGTTTCCCACTAACTCAACCTATGACTATGTTTTGCATCTATCAAGTTGTTATCTACGTTGCTACTAATCCTATTTTTCATGACCGCACCAAACATATTGAAGTTAATTGTCATTTTATTCATGCTGCCCTTGTGAAGAAACTATTGATTACCCCTTTTGTCTCTTCTTCAAATCAGTTGGCCAATACTCTTACAAAGTCTCTATTTGGTCTGGGGATTCAACTTGGCATGGGTGACTTACACTGTTCGAGGTTTCGGTCGAAACTTCAACAACTCGGTTTTGAGCCTGGGCGAGACGAAACCCAGGCTCGAAACTGGCCAGTACAAGGTTTCGGTTCGAAACCACTGGGTTCGACCAGGTTTCGGTCGAAACCATGGTTTCAACCCATAACTTAAACCCCCATCCCCTTTTTAGAGTCGAAACCTACTCGAAATCAGTAGGTTTCGACTCCTTTCCCTAATTTTCTCCCCTCTTTGCTCTCCAACCTCATTTCTCTCCATTTTTCTTCCTAAAACATAATTTCTTCAAGGGATCTCAATATTTATCAAGATTATTCAAGGTTCTTCATCTCTCAACTCCTTTCTCTCTCTTTAAGGTAAGAGAGACCAACCACAACAGCTATATCCATTGCCTTCTCCCTTGAGATTCACAGGGGAGACTCAGTATGATCATGGTACACAGGATACTGACCACGGAGCCCGGCCTAGTGGTAGTACTAGGGGGGTACACTAGAGGATCACGCCAGCGGTTCATGCCACAGGAGGAGATGGATGAAACAGATCCCATGGATATATCGACCATGTCTGGCAGCATGACAAGGATGCATTTAGGGGAGAGTTCTCAGACTGGAGGGACTGGGCATTGGTGTGCACCAGATTTCTTGATCATACGGACCTCGAGCCCAGCAATTCCTGAAGAGAGTGGCAGCGAGAGTATCGGTTCGACGGCACATGGTGGATTTAGATGGTCTACTACTAGGGCTAGTGGGGTTGGAGGTAGTGGGTATGGGGGTTATTCTAGTTCCTACCCCAGCAATCAATTTAGAGATAACTCAGCCTCAGGTGTTGGTAGTGGCACTGTTGGATCATCGTTCGTCGACTCCATATTTCAATATGTTCCTCCTCCGACGTTCATGCCTACTCTTGCTCCACCCACAAACACACTCGATCAGCCTTACCCTCGACAAGAGTACTTATATTATGTTGATGACTCTATCTACTCGTGGGCTGTTAGAGACTATCAGAACAATTGGAGTGATACCATGTCCTGGAATACATACGTGCTGCAATCTGAGGAGCGTTATCGCCACCATCAGTGGTATGTTGCACGTGGTTTAAATGTACCACGAAGCTCCACATGGAACTAACTGGTGAGATTTCTAATTTCTAAGTTCAATCATCAATGTATTAATTTTTAATGAATATTGTTAATTAGTGGCTTAATAGTTAGTAGCTTAGTACATTACTACATTGTGACATTTGTGTAATATTTCAGCGTACACTACCAAACATTGGTCCGCACCACATGTAGCTATTTTCTATGTCTTTTTTGCAAACTAACATTAAAAATAGGTGTAAAATGGTTTAAATAGGGTACACAAAAAAAATCAGACAAAAAAAAAACATTTTTAAGCCTCGAAACTATGGAGTCAATAAAGCTGGTAGAAAATACCAGGTTTCAGCCTGGTTTCGGTGGTTTCGCTGAGTTGTGCCGGTTTCGAGCCTGACCGAAACAGGTCTCGAAACCGGCACCTTGATCCTTGGTGACTTACATGCTCCAGCTTCAAGGGGGTTGTTAACAATGTTGCTATAAGGGAATGGGCCTGATCACCAGGGTCCATTCCCATTCACGAATTAACCAAATGGCGCTAGTCCCATATCGGGATGGCCATCCAGCTGGCCTGCTGACTCAACTTCTTATGGTGGAGTCACTATCTTTTAGTGTTTTATCCTCTTATGTTTTATCCTTTTATCTTCTCAGTCTCATAACATAACTGGGAGTCTGGGACTCCACCTTATCTTGTGGAGTTCCCTTCTCCTTATTAGAATAGGATTAGTTCTTTTTATCCTTTTAGTTATAGGATTCCTTTGTTAATATGTGGAACTCCTATCTACTTTTGTAACTAGAACTCCTTATCATTGGAGTCCTAGATCTATCTCTCTACTCTTTTCTTTCATCCATATATAGTAGCTGCTAGGAGGAGAGTAAGTTCGATGCTCCCATTTAGTAGAATCAACAACTCTCTCTCCATTCTCCCTCTCTCGGTTCTGTCTTTTTCCTTTTGCTTTCAGTTACAAACAAGAAGTTGGTTGGCTCCCATGGAATTAACAAGAACTTCAAGAGATTATAGGTATACAGCTGAAACATAACAGAGGCCATGTGCCAAAGCCAAAAAAATTCCCTCACAGATTGGAAAAGCACATTCATCTAAATTTTGAAATAAAGTCGAGAATTGGTGCAAATTTCTTTGGAAAAGATGCAGAACAGAATAAGTAGTCTCCACCCTCTCTACACATTTAAGCAAATACGAGGGAGAGAAACCACCCCAATCATTTATTGCTCTTATGCAACTCCTTTGGTACCCTTTGTTCTTTCTTTTCTCTCTGGAATGAGAGCATTTGTGGGCTTAAGCAATTTTTTGTTCTTTTTCTTTCAGCAGCAAAAATAACTTTTTATTGATATAGGTAGAGAAGCCAAAGAACAACAAAATATACAACGTGCTCTACAAAAGGTACCAAAAAAGGATAAGAGCATGAAAGCATATATACCTTAATTAGTTCTTTTGAAGACTCCAAAAATAAAATTTTCTTTTGAACATGAAAACCCTAACTATTTTTCAAAATATGGTTTCACTGAAAATATTCACCATATATGGAAAACTAATTCAAGAAATAAACATTTTTGGAAACTAATTATAAAAATAAGTGTAAAAAAATAAGATGGGAATATATGGAAAACTATTTCAAGAAATAAACATTTTTGGAAACTATTTATAAAAATAAGTGTAACAAAATAAGATGGGAATCTACCTAAATAAGAAAACCGTGAGATAGAGAGAAAGCTAAAAGAGGAGGGAGAGTATATAATAGACCCTCCTACTGCTGTATATATAGAATTAGAAAGGGAGCAAAAAACAGGACTTGACTCTCTCCTAGTTACAATCCAAATACGTAGAAAGACCTAGTCAACAAGACCAATTCCTAGTCTACTTAACACACAACCGATAATAGGCCTTTATAATTAGGCCCACTGCAAACATAACAAAATAAAGCCAATCGGTAAAACATTATTTATTATAACTAAGGGGGGGAGGGGAGAGGAAATGGGCCTAAGTTAAGTGGGCCCATTCCTTTACAATAACAACCCTTATATCTTAAGAATATGTGAAGTGGTTTGCAGAAGATGCATCCCTCATTGTACTTAGCAGTATGTAGAACAAGAAGAACCAATTTACATTCAATTGACCTAGGAACCTCCATATGCAACCAAAAGTTTGTTATTTCAGGGCTGAGAAACTAATCCTTGGGCCTCTTAAAATTATAAAATTAGGAACCTCCATATTCGACCAAAAAGTGTGATATTTCAAGGCTAAGAAACTAATCCTTGGGCTCTTAAAATTATAAAACATCAGCTTAAAAGAACTTCTAGATAACTAATAATAATTTTCTGAAATCTCCAGAACGTTACATAAACCAGCAGTGGACATGGAGCTGATTTCAAACTGTAAACAGCCCCAACCAAATTTCACCCGAGTTGTTTCTCTACCAAGAAATCAACACCCAAAATTCCAAATAGGTAGATTTAGTGGGACCTGTAGGCCCTTCTACCCAATACAACAATACCCATCAAAACATGGGAGACAAACTATGAAACTAAGGACGTTTGGGAATGAATCTGTTCCACAGGAGTGATTCAGTCAACAAAGTATTTCTAATTTTTTTTTTTTTTGGGTAAGTAGATAATTTTATTAAATGAACCCAAAGGGACGAATACAACAACCAGCCAAACAGGCCCAGACAACAACCACAAAAACACTGCCTACTACATGAATAGACACCTAGATCAACCTACTAAAATGAACCAAACAGGCCCAGTATTTCTAATTGTTTATGTTCTTCAGGAGTATTTCTGGGCAAATAAAATGTGTTTAACCAACTGCTGGGATTTTTTTTTCTATTACTGTTACACCCCACCCCCTGATGGAAACAACCCCTCCCTCGTCTGTGCAGAAACCCTTTTTGTGCCTTCTAATAAAATTTTCTGTCTGACTTATCCCCTAAAAGAAGTAAAGCTTAATTAATCCACCTCCTTTCAAATGAGTTAATCAAAGATGTCCTCAATACACATCCACAATAGTAGCTGATTTATATCAAATTAACTTAATACAAGAGTAATTCATACTAGACATAACAATAGAGAAAAAAAAAATGCATATACTTACAAGTTGTATATGATAGCAAGTCCCTCAAACAAGACCAAATCTGCCACAACTGCTTCTCTGAATTCACAACTGCAACAGAAAAGGAGACCATATAAACTTTCTAGCTCTTACTATAGTTTTATTCCCTTGAAACAAAACAGAGTAAAACTCAAAGGTTCATAAGCAAAAGCATAACACATAAACCAGTTCCATAGACCAAATTAATAAAATTGCAAAGAAACCGGTCCCAAACAACAATTGTTCTGTTAACAGAAGGGTCCCCCCAAAAAATATGGATTTGGCCACGGTGATAATGTCCAGAGAACAAAGAAAAAAGAAGTTAAATTAGTAAAGGAATCCTCCAAAAGGCTTCCCTCTTCCAATGGGTGACTCGCTGGCATAAGAAGGGATGTTATTATTTCATATTTAATCAATTTGATGAATTATTCCTAAGGGTTCACATCATAATAGTTCTAGTTGATGAGAGTTACCTCGGGGAACAAAAATTAAGTAATTTTTTGTTATTCTCTCAATTCTAATAAAATGAAACTGGATCTAATATGAACTGCTGCTAACAGTTGTTGACGTTTTCCCAAAATTCCATGTTGACCAATCATTTGTTATCTGAGTGAGTGTCAAACCCCACTGTCATGATCAAGCAGAGAATCAGTAGAAACTGATGGGAGGGGGAAAAAAATGCTGCACAAAGTAATTAGAACGAAATTATTAAAAGAATCAAGACAATTCGATGGCCTACTTCTACCTGCAACATGGCCAATCAGAATCCATCAGCAATCGTAGTAGATCCAACCCACAGGTGACCCAAGCACTGCTCTCCCTCACAACATGGAGTAGAAGACACCATTCTACCAAGCAAGACACCTCACATTTTTATAGCCAAAGGAAAAACTGCTAAAACAAAGATGTCCACTAATAAATATCATCACTACCAAAAGCAAAGAAGGGCAGATATGGACAGAGACCACAGATTGAATTAGCAGGAACATGCTCATAGCATACTTCCTGAAGAGCATCAGATGCTTTTCCATATCAGGACCTCCACTTTACTTTTATAACCCACTGTTCTTCATGTTTTCTATCAATAATGAATTACAAATCAATTACATTTCAAAGAAGTTCCACTATTCCAAGTCATTGTAGAACCCTGTACAATTACGCCATCACTAGGTCTTTCTTTGTCGGATAAATTAATTTCCCAATGAATAAATCAAATCTGTTAGCTGCTTTACCAGTAGTAGCACTATGAGTAAACAGCATTCAAAGGAAGGAGATTTTAATCCATTCCTTAAGGATAGTCAGTTCTGAGGCACAAATGTCTTTGGTTCTTCATGAGCCAAAGCCATGGACAAATTAAAACCTGGTCATCAAGTACCATTTTCCTTGTTGCTGTGTCGCTTGATCGATGCCTTTTGATATCTAATTTTCTCAATTTCCTTCTCCAAGAAATCCAAAGTTGTGTCAGTAACATAATTGGGGGAGCAGCCTGCATCCAACATCATTTTCAAAAACTTATATGCTTCCTTCACTTGACCAGCCTTGCTATGAACTTCAATGAGTGTATTAAAGGTAACAACATCAGGATTAATCCCACTTGTCTTCATTTGCTCAAACAACTTGTTTGCTTCATCAATCCGACCAGCCCTACCTAGTGCATGTATCAATGTGTTGTACATCACAATGTCAAGATAACCACCATGCTCCATCAGCTGATCAAGAACAGCACTAGCAAGATCTGCTCTTCCCATCTTTCCCAAACCTTGGATTACTACATTATATGTCGCAATGTCAGCTGGGCAAAGCTTCTCTCCCATTTCATGAAGAACACTCCAAGCCTCGTTAAAATAACCCTTTTTCACAAATGAACTCATCATGGAATTATAAGAGTAACCCACAGGGTTAACACCCATTTCAGTGAAGATCTCAAACAACTTACAAGCTAAGCTCAAATTTCCCTTGGCTAAAAAGATTGACAAGTATGTATTGATCATATCGGTATTGAAAGATCCAATACCACTCTCCTGCACTCGTTGCCCCTTAGACACTGAAAACGATAAAAAGGATCGATTAACAGCCTTCATTTCATTGGCAAGTTTATCCATGTAAGGGGACGACGACCACTGATCAGTAATGGCGAAAGGATTTCCCAAAGTTTGACCACCTTCGTCTGTGGCATCAACATTAGAACCAAATGGATCGTTAGAAGATGAAGTTGTCAACCCTAGGATCTCAGCTAGATCAGTTTTGGATGAGAACATAGATGTAAAATCCTTTTTCCTGGATTTTGAGTCTCTTATGGAAGCCTCCATACTGTATCTCCACCTGATAACATTAGACACCAGCGTACCATCCCTAACATGCTTCAGGAGTTTCTCTGCCCAATCCCATCTACCTTGCTTATGGAGACCAATCAACAGAGACGTCATTGTGACAAGATCAACTACAAAGCCTCTGGCTTCCATTTCTGATACCAGATCAAATGCTCCCTCAAGCTGACCTTCCTTACAGAGATGCTGCACGACAATACTGTAAGTGACACAATCCACAAGTTGCCCCTTCTTCTTCAAGTCACAGAAAAGAGTATAACCAGCTGCAGCTCTTCCATTTTTAAATAAACCATCTATGAGAATATTGTAAGACCAACACGATGCCCTGACACCATCCTGAATCATCTTCTCAAAGAGTTGGCAGGCTTCTGTCAATCTCCTAGCCTTGAACAGCCCATCGAGGAGGGAATTATAAACAACAGTATCAGGACGGCACCCATTATACTGCATCTCACTGAAAATCCTGGTTGCATCATCCACTCTATACGATTTACAACACCCTTGGATGAGAATTCGATGCGTGAAAGCATCAGGCTCACACCCAGATCCTTTCAACTCCTCCCAAACAATCAAGGCATCCTTCACCTTCCCAACCAAGCACAGCACACGAATTAGGCTATTATATGTGCACAAATCTGGTCCAGGGGAACCCAAACTCAAAGCCTTCTCTTTCATCTCTTTAAAGAGTTTCAGAGACATGCCCAAATCACCCCAACAACCAAACACATGAATGCAAATATTATAACCCCATGTATCCATCAGAAACCCACTCTTCTCTCTCAATTTTTCGAAGACCATTCTAAATTCCACCCTCATATCAGCCTTTCTCAGAGCAACAAGCAGCTCATTACAGGCAATAGCATCAGGAACAATGGCACCATCGCCATTTAAAGCCTCTAGAACCTTGTAGAACATGGAAAGAGCCAAGCCCACCTGGTTTTTCCTAACCAGAGCAATAACAACAGAATTATACATATGGGGGTTCAAGTTAGTTCCAAGTTCTTCCATGTCGTCCAGTATTTCCAGAGCCGAATCGAACTTACCCGATCGGATAAACGAATCAAGCAGTAACTTGAAAGTGGCAGAGTCAACAACAACACCATCTTCTTTCATCAAACGCAACAGAGGGGGGAGTTCGTCGAGGCACCCAGATCGACAGATGGCGTGGAAGACCTGTGAGTAAGTGTTCGAAGAATGTTTGTATCCGGGTCTGAGAGAAGCCCATCTGAAGAAATCGAGCTTTTTGGAGGTATCGAGGGAGTTCCTTCGTAGGATTTGGAGGACAATAGATTCGGAGAGCGGGATGGAATCAGCGTCGAGGTTCCGAGTGCCCGACTCGGAGAGGGTTTTGGAGAGGGATGCGACAAGGAGGATGTTAGCGAGTTCGGAGGATGTTCCAAGGAGAGTGAAAGAAAGGGTTTTTCCATTGCGCATTTCAGGTAGAGTTTTGCATCGTAGAGTAGGAGCAGAAGCGTGTTACAGTGCAGCACATCAACGGAAGAGGCGACCCAGGTCCCAGAGGACAGCGGCGACCAAACTCAGGGGAGGGGAGAGAAAGCAGTTTAGTCCTGGAGCACTCTTAATGTGCCTCGTGGTTTTTTTTTTTTTTTTTTTTTTTTTTTTTTTAGCAAATCTCCACTCAGCCACACCCATTTGGCTTAATCTCATCCACTAATTTTTTTTTTCAAGATAATTAACACCCCTATTTTTAAAAACATGGATCAATCTGACCCTCGGTTAAGTCATGGCTCTTAATTGATGATATGTCACTATTTTAAATTTATTAATGATAATTTACCATTTTATCTTTTTAATTTAAAAAAAATTGTTAAGTAAGGGATCGAAGAACTTCGGAATCAGCCTGCTGTGGCCGCCGTGGCCTGCGAAGAACTTTAAAATCGGCAGCAAAGACAGCGGTATCCATTCCCTCCTCTCTTCCCTTCTTCTTCTTCTTCTTCTTCTTCTTCTTCTTCTTCTTCTTCTTCTTCTCTCTCTCTCTCTCTCTCTCTCTCTCTCTCTCTCTCTCTCTCGACTATCCGCCCAAGAAGAGTGCCCTTTTACCCCTTGGAGAAGAATGGCCAATAACATCAATAACTGCCTCTTGGGGTGATGCTGCCTGCAAAGGTAGCACATTTGGCCTCAGACGTAGCCACTACAGTCGGAGACACACCCTGTTTGTCACACCCCGTTCTCGACGTATCGGTACTATGAAATGGATGGGAACTCCACATCTTATTAGGACATTGGAAATTCCCTTCCAGGATCACAAAACATGATACACCAACCAATTAAACCGTCCCAACACAAGCAAAATAATAGATGTATCAACACTACCAAATCAAAGAGATATTAAATCATGATTATAGCAGAAGTCTTAAATATTTAATTACGATTGCTAAAATAATCAAATGATAAATATAGTAATCCCTAAACCATTGTTGTAATAATTAAAGTAAAATTCATAAATCCTTAAATCAATTATTCTTCCAAGCAACACGCCCCCAAATTCAAATAAAAATAATCCAAATTCAAAATAAAGTTATCAATTGTCCGTTGTGTCTATCCGTAGACACAATCGTCACACTCGCACGTTTCGTCATGGACGTCATCATCACTAATGTCCACATCATCGTAATCTACTTCAATCAAACTTGCATCTAAAAGAATTTGTATACATAAGGGTAAACTCAACTATCGAGCTTAGCAAGAAAATTAAACGTGCAACAAACAATATGCATGAATTAACAACCACAGTCTGGTATATAATTATAAGTTCCAGTTCAAGACAACCCACATGGAGTCTCCGACTGCACAGGTTTTCTCCCATTAGAATGAATACCGCCTCACTCAGCGTACAGTAACATCCCCTAAGTATGGGTCCGTCGTTTTGGTCCCGCACATGACCTCAACTCATCCCAAGCCTTATACTATGCCAGCCACTTGAGGAGGTGATAATCCCACTAGTTGACTTGCCCAGCCCATCCACACTACGTCAGGTATGGGGAGCATCACAGCTATGTTTATACTACCCTTTATTGAACCCATGCCACTACATAACCCCCTAATGGTTAGGAGTACAGTTATTGGGGTGATTAACATACAACTAACCAAGTCATACTAGTTAAACAAAGTATTGGACCATAACGTCACCAAGCTTCTGACCCCATTTGAGCCCCCACATAGGACATCTTGACTTGGCTAAGTTGTGTGTGGTCAGTGCAAAGCAGTGTCAGTAAGAAGTTGTGCAAGCATCTCATTCCACCCACCTTCTTCCTTACTGACTTAACCAGACATCACGAAGCAAAACATGGATCAGTCATGTAAGACCCGTATCGAACTAACCGGTCTTACCACCTTGTATCAGGTCTACCTATCATGGTCGAGCTAAGTGAACCCAGTGCATAAAGAAACCACAAGACCAAGTATGAAATATAACTCAAAAACAGTCAAATATGAGTGTGTGGTTGCATGCCTAAAAGGTGTGACCAACCCCACCTCAAAAGAGTCCAACCCATGACTTTTTGGTCGTGGGGTCGCATGTTTTAAAACATAGGGTCGCAGTATGTCCTACCCTACATGCGACCCTACACCCTAGGGTCTCACGTTTTAAAAACGTAGGGTCGCAGTATGTCCGACCCTACGTCCGACCCTACAAAAACAGCACGAACTGGAAATTAGGAAACCTTCCTAATTTGGAGGGGTCTTTCCTAAACTCGTTGGGGGTTATTATGGAGGGTTTTCCTATATAAATAGGACATCCCTTAGCCTCTTTCACTCCTTTATAACCCTAACTGAAAGTGAGAAAAAGAGAAAGAGAAGGAAGAGAAGAAGAGAAGGAAACTTGAAGAAGAAGACTAAGGAAGAGAAGGAAACTTCAGAGAAACCTCTGAATAAAGGTATGAACCTAATTCCTTACCTGAATAAGAGATCCTAGAATAGCTATGAAGAACATAGGATTAGGAGAAACCCAAATCATCCATCCATGGACAAGTTCCAAGAAATTCCATGGAGGAAATTGTTATGGACAATGAATAGTGTATAACTTGGAGTTTTGAGTCATAGAACAATCTTAGAATGGACCATGAAAGTAAGCCAAAGGATCAAAACATGAAAGAATGGATTTTAGAATGAAAGGTCGACTCAGAATACGTGTGGTCACACGTAGGGTCGAATGATATCCGACCCTACTAGACCACAGAATCGACCACATGCCCTTGGGAAGTCCCAGGGAGGGTGTGGTCGCACGTAGGGTCGAACGGTATCCGACCCCACGTCCGACCCTACACCTTAGGGTCGCAGAAACTGCTACCCTAGGTGCGACCCTACCCTGCGACCCTACCCCTGTGGTCGCAGAAACTGCTACCCTAGGTGCTACCCTACCTGCGACCCTACGATTTCAGTTAGTCTAAATCTATTGGAATTAATTCTAATTAAAATCTATCAACTTGTTAGGTCTTTCTAGTGATTTAAAAGTGATTCATAAAGCTTGAACGAGGATCTACGCTCAATCAAAGGTGAGGGAACAAGACCTAAACTAATTGGTTAATAATAAACTGTTTTCGTTTATTGAGTCCAATGCCATGTATGATTCTATGATATTGTATGATTGTAATGTGCATATCACATGTCATCTACTATTCCTGTTATTACTATTCATGCATATTTAATTCAGTTTATTTATAACATGATGATGATTATGATGCTAGGAATAGACATGTGATTGTATGTGTGTGGTTAGTGTACTTTATGCGAGTGGGGCATCGGGGGAGGACGTGAAACTGTGGTTCATCCTGGTCACCAGACTCTAGCTCTATCTCTACTCAAGTCTTGTCCACTAACATCGTCGTATCGTCATTACTTTAGCAGAACTATTACGTCGTAGGGCATCAGGGGAGGTGGTCTCGGACCGTGTAGTCTCTGACCATGTCGGGGGGCCTTAGCTCTATCTCTATGGATGTATTGAGGGATGCTGGGGTGAGGCCGTTGATACACTATTTGACATTAGGATTGGTTAGTTGCGAGCCCAGTTTGCAAGCCCTCGCCAACAGGGGCTTACGTGTTGGTATGGGTAGAGCATCAGGGGAAGTGTGTGCTTGTTGTCGAATCTGCAAGTGTACGGGTCGTGCAAATAATATAATGATAAGTCGAGTAATGTTTCCACAGGGAGAATGTTCAATTACCAAACCTAATTAATTCTCTCTATTATTTAGACAACTGAATTACCAAGATTAATAATTAATAAGCAGATTATGAAACCAAAGATAGGATTCGGACTTCCTCAATTAAATTATGCTTAACCAAACCAGACTTATTGAATAAATTTCTGTTGATGCAACGATCAATTCCTTAAGATATTTTGTTATCTCTTTCAAGGATAACAAATTATGCCCGTATTAATCCTTCATCTACTTTCGTGTTTGCAGGATTCTAATACAAACTCATTACGTTCATTAGAATTAAAACAAAGATCACAATGGTGAGCCCTTATTTATAAGAAAATACTCAACCAATGACTGATATTTTATGAACTAATATCAATCTTCTGCTTTCGCCCCCTCAATTGATACCTTGAGATATGCAATTAGTGATCAATTAATCACATGTAAAAAAATACCAAATTGCATAAAACATAATCATTAAAAGTTAAGGATTTAATCAACACAATTTCAATGAATCCATCCTAATCCTAGAATAAGAAATCTAGCAATTCATCATTGACAATTCTAAAACATAAACAAAGGGATCACAGAGAAAAGGGAAGAACTCGTAATGGGAATAGATGAAGCTTGAATCCAGGATTTCTCTCTAGTCTTCTAGCTCCATCCCTCTCGAACTCTCCACCTCCAATGTGCCTTGTAGCCCCTTCTATGAACAACTCCTCTTGCTCTGTGTATTTTTCTTTTCTCCTTCTTCTTAATTTATAAGCTTACAGTCCCATAAAATCAGTCTTTTACAATCTTGCATCTTACCCAATTTGTTGGAGAATGTTGATTTTAAGGCAGATTTTGGTCAATTATCTTCCAAATCATTTAGGAATGTAACACCAAGCTTTGAGCTGTCTTGACACCTCTTATTTAGTCTTTATCCAATTCAAAAACCTACCAAATAACCAAAAATAACTAAGAATTAAATAAATTAATAAAATACTTAAAACATTAATTAAATTAAACTAAATGTCTAAGAAAAATTATAAAATTAAACTAAATATGATCAAGAATGTGCTAATTAATTTCACGTATCAGTGTGATGCAGTGCGATCCTAAGCACTTTAGCTCTATCTCTATTCCATGGTGGGGTGGATGTGGACGACAATAGTGTTTGATCCGTTGGGTGGGCTTACACACTCTGTGTATAGAGGTGAGGCGGTCACCGAACCTTTCTATTGCACATTGCAAACTTATGAACTAGACCAAAGATATGAATTGAATGCATGCATATGTTTGTTGCATTGTTTTGTTTACTCACTGAGCTCAAGTTGGAGAGCTGACCCTCGTACGTGCAATTTTTTTTAGTTTCTGATGTTGCAGGTATTACGGTTGAAGATTATGTCGGCAGGAGAAGGAGGAGGAGGAGGAGCTAATTCGGACGGAATCGAATGATTACGAGATACACAATGGTGGTCGTAGATCAGTAGGGGAGAGCACTTAGACAATTCACTTTTTTTACAGGGAAGTCTGCTGGGAGGAAAAGTTTATTAATACCAATACTTCCCCCGTCGCGGCGTTAGCAACATATGAACAAGTGACGGCTATGATGAGCAAGCTGTGGAGGACTATTATGATTCGTTAAGCGAGCGTTTCACTGTGGATACGTTTAGAGTTTAATTTTCGTATTTGGATATTTGTAATATGTATTAAATTATGTGTTGGTTACTTGGAGATAAATGAAATATTAATTATTTATCATGACTAGACCTCAGTTCATTATCTGTAAGACTTCCGTCATTTACTTTATTATCTCTGATTAATGTAGAATGTGTTTTGGTTTAACATAGTGGGGATAGCCTATTCGAGATCCTGGTTGAACCATTGGTTTATTGACGGTTCATCACACCATTCTGGTTGGTGCAGAATTGGGGTGTGACAAGTCACTTTTGTGGAAAGGTAGCGAGTATCCCATTCCACTCGCCCTCCAATCCTTACTGGCACTGTTGATCCCAACTCAATGATGCATATGCATGGACAAGCAAACAGTGTATTGGATGACATGTTATCACACAAGGCATGTTATCAATCCCATATCATCACTCAACATAATCAATATAACTAATTGTACCAAATAGAGGTTTAATTCCCTCACCTGAGACGGTAAGCAACGACTATAACAGAGTACGACTTTGAACATCTTTACTACGCTCTTCCTGTACCTTAATAGCATTATAATTAATAATATTTAAATCCATTAATTCATGGTTTGTCTCTATTGCTTGCTCAAGCACATCCTAATGAATTATTCATAATTCTAGGGTCTAGTATTAAGTTATTATTGGAACTTTGGCCAAGTTGAGCAGTTGTGAGTAGCTTTGTGTTGTCATTGTTGGCAACCTTGGCAGAGTAATGAGGAGGAGAGAAAATATGGCAGTCAGCAGAAGACAGAGTATGTCACACCCCAATTCTGGTCTATTCAGAATGATGTGATGAACCGCTAAATAACCAACGGTTCAACCAGGATCTCGAATTGGCTATCCCCATTTTATCCAAACTTTCACACATCCATAATCATAATCAGAGTAATACACAATAGCGGAAAATCTATAATAAAATGAACTGAGCAACTAAGATGATATCATTAATTTAATAGCAAATTATTCTGTTTTCAACTGAGACATAAATATTTAAATACCAAATACAAGTCTCTATTAAATTCAATAAAAGAAACCTATAAAAATATCTAATCAAATACACACGAGTTGCACTCGCAAGAGGAGTCGTGTGTATCATCTTCAGCTCCAGCGTCCATTGCTGCTATGTTCTCGTACGCAGACGCGTTCATATAGTCTTCAACTGTGTAACCTGCATCATCAACTAAAAATATTCGACGTCGAGGGGTGAGCACACAACACGGCTCAGTGAGTAGCCAAAACAATGCAACATTACATATGCATGCACATCAATTTATATCTTTGGTCTGGTTTGAAGTTTGCAATATGCAATAGAAAAGTTGAAGTAGCCAAAGTTCGCGTTTATTGACTCCGCCTCTATACACGAGTGTGTGACGTTACCCGAAGATCACGTTTATCGTCAACTCACATGCACCCAACCATGAATATTATATAACAAAGGTTACGTTTATTGCTATATAGTGCCATACCAACACGTAAGCCCCTGCTGGCGAGGGCTGCAAACTGGGCTCGCAACTAACCAATCCTAATGCCAAACAGTGTATCCAAGGCCTCACCCCAGCATCCCTCAGAATGCCCATAGAGATAGAGCTAAGGCCCCCCGATAGAGTCAGAGACTACAATGACCGAGACCACCTCCCCTGATACTCTACGACATAATAATTCCGCTAAGGTAATGGCGATACGACGATGCCAATGCACAAGACTTGAGTTAGAGATAGAGCTAAAGTGCTGAGACCCGCCAAAGGTTAACGTTTATTGACGTTCTCATCACACCTCCCCTGATACTCGCTCGCATCAAGTACATCAACCACACACATACAAGCACATGCCTATTCCTATCATCATCATCATCATCATGTTATAAACAATAAAGTAAATATGCATGAACAAGTAATAGGAATATTATATGACATGTTGTATGCACATTACAAACATATTCGCATAGAATCAAGCATGGCATAGGACTCAAGAAATAGAAAAACAGTTTATTATTAACCAATTTAGTTTGGGGTTAAGGTTCCTCACCTTAGCTTGCTAATAGATATTTTTCCAAGCTTTAGAATCACCTCTACAATGTTATTATAATGCTAGAAAACCTAACAAAGTCGATAGAATTTAATTAGAATTAATTCCAAATTTAAAAACCATGCTGTTAACTGAGGGTCGATCAGAGGGTCGATGCTCAGAATGCATAGGGTCGATGGGTCTATCGACCCTGTCCTCTGTCTGAACTTCCCGAATGCTGAGGGTCGATGGTCGGGGGTGCATAGGGTCGATGGGTCTATCGACCCCGTGCGCACCCTCCGTGCAATCAGGTCCAATTTCCAGTTTTTAATTCATTCTTCATGTTTGGGGTCCTATGGCTTGCTTCCACATTCCATTAAACATTCATTCCATGGTCTGAAACCATGATTCATCCTCCTAGATGGCTTTTATGCATTATCCTAGGTTTTCCCATGACAACCTAACCATGGATGGATGGTTTGGGTTTCTCCGAAATCCTACACTCAACCATATCTAACCTAAGGTCTGTAGAAACTCATGGAATTAGTATCCATACCTGAGAAGATTACTTTTCTCTGGAAATTCTTCTCCTTTTTTGCTAAGTCTTCTTCCTTGCCTCTTTTCTTCCTCTTTTCCTTCTTCTCTCTTTCTCTCAATTCAATTAGAGTTGTGAAAGGAGTGAAAGTGGCTTAGGAACGTCCTTTAAATAGAGTGGGAATGTCCTATAATAGTCCCATTGAGATTTGAAAAGAATCCCAATCGAAAATTAGGAAGTTTCCTAATTTCAGTTTCGACAGTAAGTGAGGGTCGATTAGAGGGTCGATGATCCCGTCGACCCCGTGGTCCGACACTTGTCCGACCCTCCGTCCATTTTTCGGGGTCCCGAGTTTCTAATTTGAGAGGGTCGACCCTGTTTAGCTGGGTATGCGACCCTTGCTCTATTTTAAGTGTTTTTGGGTCGATTTGATACCTGGGATCTCGCTCTCCTTCACGCCCTTGGTCCATTGACTCGACCATGATGGGTATACCTGGTTCAAGGTGGTAAGATCAGGTTAGTTTGACACGGGTCTTACAACTTCCCCCAACTTATAAAAATTACGTCCTCGAAATTGGACGTACCTTCTGAATCAAATAAGTGAGGGTATTGCCTCCACATAGCATTTTCTTCTTCCCATGTAACTTCTTCCATGTCTCTACTTTTCCATGTGACCTTAACATAGTAGATATCTCTGTTGCGTAGACGTTGAACCTTTTGACTAGTGATTTCCATTGGTGTTACTTCAAATGTCAAATCATCAGTCAATTCTGGCAACTCCACTGTCAAAACATGCGTTGGGTCTTTGACATACTTCTTCAATAAGGAAATGTGAAATACGTCATGCACGCTTGACATAGATGGTGGTAGTGCTAACTGATAAGCTACTCTTCCACGCTTAGCCAGAATTTTATATGGCCTGACATATCTTGGACTTAGTTTCCCTTTTTGTCCGAACCTTTTCAATCCTCGCATAGGCGATACCTTAAAAAATACTCTATCACCTATGGCGAACTCTAGATCTCTTCGTCGAGTATCTGCGTATTGCTTCTGACGGTTCTGAGCTGTTCTTACTCTTTCCTTGATAATGTCGACCACTCGACAAGTTTCTTCAATGAATTCCGGTCCAACAATACTACGTTCTCCAACTTCATTCCAAAACAAAGGAGTTCGACACTTTCTTCCATACAGTGCTTCATAAGGTGACATCTGTATAGTAGCCTGATAGCTATTATTATAAGCGAACTCGATCAATGGTAATTTTTCATCCCATGATCCCTTGAAATCAATTACACATGCTCGTAGCATATCTTCTAGAATCTGAATTGTACGCTCCGACTGTCCATCTGTCTGTGGATGGAATGTTGTACTGAACTTTAATGTTGTACCCATAGCCTTTTGTAGTCCTTCCCAAAACTTGGGAGTAAATCGGGGATCTCTATCGGACACAATGCTTTCGGTACACCGTGTAAGCGAACAATATTATCAACATACAGACCGCTAACCTTTCCGAAGTATACCGAGGTTGTATAGGTATGAAACGAGCTGTTTTTGTCGGACGGTCTACAATCACCCAAACCGCGTCAACTACTCGAGGAGTCAATGGTAGTCCCGTGACGAAGTCCATAGTGATGCAGTCCCATTTCCATCTTGGTTCCGGTAACGGCCGTAATCGTCTTGCGGGTCTTTGTCGTTCAGCCTTTACTTTCTGAGAATTTAGGCATTGAGACACGAACTTAGCTACATCTGCTTTCATTCCCCTCCACCAATATAGTTTCTTTAGATCATGATACATTTTTGTACTTCCAGGATGTATCGAATAGATGGTGGTATGAGCTTCCTTCATCAGTCAGTGTCTAATGTCCACACTTTCTGTTTCGGGTACACATATTCTTCCTTTGTATTTCAATACTTTTTCTTCATCCAAGGTGAACTCAGGGTTAGTCCTACCTTTCTCAATATCCTCTTGTACCGTTCTCAGATAAGGATCTGCTTGGATAGCTGTCTTCACTTCATCCATTATATCCGGTATAATCTTCAATGCCACGAACATATTCGAAAACCAATGAATAAACCCTTGGTTAACTGATTCATCCGTTGTATCTATCACATACTGCTCGTTGCCGTGATTGAATACCATTCCGGTAGTGCACATTGCCGCAGTCATGCTAACTTCTCCTTGAGATTTTATCATTGCTTTTCTGCTCAATGCATCTGCTACTACGTTCGCTTTTCCTGGATGATACTGGATATCACAATCATAGTCTTTCAATAGTTCCAGCCATCTTCTTTGTCTCATATTCAACTCCTTCTAATTAAATAAATAAGTAAGACTTTTATGGTCCGACGTAATATGGAATTTCTCTCCGTATAGGTAGTGTCTCCATGTCTTGACAGCATGTACTACTGCCACTAACTCCAGATCATGAGTGGGGTAATTTTTCTCATGTACCTTCAACTGTCTTGACGCATAAGCAATTACTTGTTCTCCTTGCATAAGCACACATCCTAGTCGCAATTCTGATGCATCAGTGTATAAAGTAAATGTCTATCCTGGAACGGGAATGGTCAAAATCGGGGCGGATATAAATCTGGCCTTCAATGTCTGGAAGCTCTTCTCACATTTATCCGTCCATACAAACTTTTCACCTTTCTTGGTCAAACTGGTGAGAGGTACGGCAATCCGAGAATAGTCTTCTATGAATCTCCGATAATAACCAGCTAGACCTAGAAAACTTATAATTTCTGAAACGCTCTTTGGTGCTTCCCATTTTATGATAGCCTCGATCTTACTGGGGTCCACTTTGATTCCTTCAGCGGATACTACATGGCCTAGAAAGGCGACTTCACTTAGCCAAAACTCACACTTTGAAAATTTGGCGTATAACTTCTCTTTCCTTAAACGCTGTAGGGCAGCATTTAGGTTCTTGATGTGAGTTTCTTCATCCTTGGAGTATACCAATATATCATCAATAAATACTATAACCGACGTGTCTAACATATCGTGGAAAACTCGGTTCATAAGTTCCATGAATGTTGCCGGTGCATTAGTTAATCCGAATGACATTACTAAGAATTCATAATGTCCGTATCTTGTCCTGAAAGCTGTCTTCGGAATGTCACCTTCTTTAATCTTCAGCTGATGATAGCCTGATCGAAGATCGATCTTTGAAAATACTTTTGCTCCCTGTAACTGATCGAACAAGTCATCGATCCTAGGTAGTGGGTATCGATTCTTGATGGTCAGTTTATTCAACTCTCGATAGTCGATACATAATCGAACGCTACCATCCTTCTTCTTTACGAACAACACCGGTGCTCCCCATGGAGATATACTGGGTCTAATATAACCCTTATCCAGCAGTTCTTGTAATTGCACTTTTAATTCCTTCCGTTCAGTAGGAGCCATCCTATAAGGTTCTTTTGATACGGGTGCGGCTCCGGGTAGAAGGTCTATTACAAACTCTGTGGCTCGGTCAGGTGGTAATCCGGGTAGTTCCTCCGGAAATACATCGGGAAAATCTCGCACGACATCAATATCTTCCATTCGTGGCACGTCCTTGGTTAGGTCGACCACTGATACTAGATATCCGACCGCCCCTTTCTCAAGGCACTTCTTAGCCTTAAATGCTGAGAGTATGAGCTTTCGTCTCCTGGGAAGTTTGGTTCCCGAGAAACTGAATTCTGCTCCTTCTTTATCTTTAAATGTTAGCTTCTTTTCGGCGCATAACAGATTTGCAGAATGCCGAGCTAACTAGTCCATTCCCAAGATGACGTCAAAGTCCCGCCATCTCAAGTTGTATCAAGGTTGCATCCAAAGTCTCGCTCTCCATGAGAACTGGACATGGTCCATAAGCTTTCTCTAATTCCACTTCTAATCCCATCGGTGACCGTACAAGTAATTTGTAGTCTAATGTTTTGATGGGCAATTTGGTCTTCTTTCCAAACGACACAGATATAAATGAATGAGTAGCTCCTGAATCAAAGAGTACTCTGGCGGGTATGCCATTGATAGGTACGATACCTGTGATTCGTTTTTACTTAGTCTACATGCTCAATCAATGTAATTATAACCTTAAAAGTTTTGGTCATACCTGTGACCACATCGGGTGATGCGGCAGCATCTTCGATGTGACAAGATATACCCGTCCTTGATGTAATCGCTTCTTGGGTTTTGGGCACTCTCTTGCCATATGCCCCTGGTTGGTTGCAGTTAAAGCACTTCGGGACTTCAAAATTTGACTTTGGCTGTGGTTGAGCTGCTGAAGTAGGCTTCGATGGAGTATCCAAATTCTGAGGACGAAAATGTTTATACGTCCTGTTATTGCCTCCGTTGTAGGTATTTTCGGCTGGTCTCTTGATTCCTCGGTTCTGGGAGAAATAGCTCTCCTTCTGGCTCGATTCAATTACTCGAGCGATCTGGACAGCTTCGTTGTAAATCTTCTTCTCTAAGCCCAGAACATTTTCTCTTATGCTTCCTCTTAGTCCCGCGACGAACCTACGGGTTTTTGTATCTTCTTCTTGCATACTCGCGGGTGCGAAGAAAAACAGTTCTTCATAGCGCTGTTGATATGCGTCTACGGTCATCCGTCCCCCCGGTACAAACTTAGGAACTCTTTCTCCATGAGTCTCCTGAAGCTTCGTGGGAAATATTTCTCGAAGAATGCTTCTTTATATATAGCCCATGTCGGTAGGGGCATGTCCGGGTCAATAAGTATATTTTTGTGGATTTCCACCAATGGTGTGCGTCGCCTTTGAGCATGAAGGTGGCGCATAATACTTTCTCTTCTTCCGAAATAGTCATCATAAGGAAATTTCTCTCCATCTCGTCTATCCAGTGTGCTGGCCACAACGGATCAGACGGTTTACCGTTGAATTCCTTAGGTTTCATCTTCAGAAATCTCTCTACTAGTCGGGAGTGATCCAGTTGGTTTTGGGGGTTTGCCCCAAACACATAGTGTAGATACTGGTAGTTCCCTTGGGCTACTTCTGGGACTTGCACTGGAATTGGTGCAGCCGGTTGTTGAGGTGTCTCGTTGAGCTGGGTGATTACCCACCGGTGCTGCACTAGCTTGCCCAAGTGTGCATGGTTTGGTGGTGGTGGTGGAAAATTTGTAGGGTTTGCCAGTTCGGGATTACCCTGTGCATAATTGTTCTCTTGACTAGTCTCATCCGTCGGTGGTGGTGGTGGGACTGTGTTTCGGGTCTGTCGGGTAACTCTACGTCCAGACATAATTCTTTTCGATGATTGGTGGTGCCTGAAAATTATCAAAATAGGTGAGAAATCATGTATATGTCATGTAGGCACGTTAACCAATAATCAATTCCAATTCGAGCTCATTTTATAAAAAAAATACTGTCTTTTTTGTACATGGTCGATGGTGAGGGTCCATGGTATGTCGGACCCTTAATGTCCGACCCGTAGTTTCGTTAGATTCCCGAAGCGGAGGGTCGATTAGAGGGTCGATCGGAGGGTCGTTGGTGGTCAAGTTGTCCGACCCTCTGACCAAAAATCAGATTTTTAAAGTCCGATTTTGGGTCATTTTCTATTATTTCCCTCCCGTTTCGACTCGTCTCTTCTCTCCGAGTTGCTACAGTGCTACTTCACTATTGTGGATCATTCTTAGTCCGAGTTTCGACATCCACATCACCTCTACAGGTATACTTTCCCAACTTTACCTGTTTTTAGGTTTTTATTTCTAGGTTTTTGCTCATTTAACTTGTATTTTTCAAATTAAACTTTTTCCAACCGTAAAAATTCGATTTTTATTGGGGCCTTTTGTTGTTGGTGTCTTGAGGAACGAAAACCCTCAAAATTTTTTGAGTTTCATCGGTTGGTTATCGAGAAACTTAAAATTTTCTCTTTTTGCCCTAATTTGTCGAAATTTTTCGATTTCTTGCAATTCCTTCAAATTAGACCTTGTCAGTTAGAATTTCCTTCTGTTTAACTGTTGTGTGATGTGTTGGAACTTACGTAAGTCCTCCTGCCCACTTGTATGGGTGAAAAGTGAGGCTTTTGACCAACTTACGTCGTTATAATGCCCGATTTTTAAATTTTTATCCTATTAACTCCTTGTTTTCCTTTTTCTTTCTTATCTGCAGATACTATGGTTCATACCAAAGTACCCAGAGTTCGTGATCTGCTTCGCTTCCGCTCTAATGAAGCCGAGGCACAGTATGCTGACTATGCCCGTAAGAAAGTGGAAGGGGGTCGCATGGTGAACTTGGCTGAGCTAGCCTTGTTCAACGTAGAGAGCGCTTTTGGTGATATGGGGTGGATCCCTGTCATCACATACGATGCGTGCACACGTCCAGAGTTAGTGCACCAGTTCTACTGTAACCTTCAAATTGTGGGAAACCACAACGATGTGGAGCTTGGTCAGGAGTTGCACATCACTAGCTACGTCAAGGGGATGCAGATTTCTTTTGATTATCGACAGCTGGCCGACCTGTTGGGCATTCCATATGACAGTCCTATGGTGTACTGTGCACCTGGTGAGCACGATTTTATCGAGACGTGGTTGCGGGCCGAGATTGATAGTCAGTTACTACAGCCCGATCGCTGGCAGATGAGGGCGTGCTACTTGCGTCCGGCTCCACGGGTGTTTTGTAGGATCATTTAGCATAACCTGATCCCGCAGAGTGGGCATTATGAGAGGGTGTCTCAGCTGACCCAGTTTTTGATCTATAGTATATGCACTCATCAGCCCGTCTGTCTTCCTTACATCATCATGCGGATGATGATCAGTGCTACATTGTCCGGTCATAGGGGAAATCTACCCTATGGACGTATGATTACCACTTTGCTGATACGTCTGGGGGTGGACTTGGTTGATGAGACGATTCAGGAGAAGACCTTCTCGTCGCCTCTAGATTGGGAGGCTATATGCAAGATGGGACTTCGAGATGCTCAGGTTAGCGATGATGAGAGGAACGCAATGGTGCGCCCTCACACTCGGGTTGAGGTGGCTGATGCTGAGGCTGCTGCTAGGGCTCGGGGGATCCGATCGACGATGATGATCGTATGTATATGGATGTCGACGCGATACCCCTGTCATCACCCACACAGGCGGATGGAGTTGGTACTTCTACTGCGGCGGCTCCTGCACCGGAGACCGGTCCTTCTCATGAGGCTGGTCCTTCGCATCCACCTTCTGATATGATGGAGATATTGCGTGAGCTCAGGGATGCTCAGCGTAGATCTGATTTGAGGATGGATGAGCTGTTGGCTGCTCAGCACGCATCGACGCTCGGATGGGAGAGCTCCTAGAGGTGCAGCGTGCAACTGATCAGAGGATAGCCGGTCTCACAGCTAGTCTACAGACGACCCAGATTCAGATAGCCTGGTTGACTAGAGTCTACGCTGAGGACTACGACAGAGACCGTGAGGCACCGCCTCCTCCTTCGCCTCCAGCTTCCTGATTGTACTTTTATTTTTCCTTCTTGTACTACAGAGTAACTGTCCAGGTTGTGGACTGTACTCTGCTTTCATTATGTATATACATTCTATTTCTCTCTCTCATTGTATGTAACTTGTTTCCCCTTTAATAGATATATTATTCTCTTTTAAATTTGGTCTCATTCATCACTTGTGCTTATAGTGTGTTTATATTAAAACTTTTAATTTATTCTATCTCAGTTCATATTTGTCTCGAATGTATGTTAGTTTAGCGGGCAAGGCCTGAGAAGCTCTAATACCAAGTTGTCACACCCCAATTATGGTCTATTCAGAATGATGTGATGAACCGCTAAATAACCAACGATTCAACCAGGATCTCGAATAGGCTATCCCCGTTTTATCCAAACTTTCACACATCCATAATCATAATCAGTAATACACAATAGCGGAAAATCTATAATAAAATGAACTGAGCAACTAAGATGATATCATTAACTTAATAACAAATTATTGTGTTTTCAACTGAGACATAAATATTTAAATACCAAATACAAGTCTCTATTAAATTCAATAAAAGAACTTATAAAAATATCAAATCAAATACACAGGAGTTGTACTCGCAAGAGGAGTCGTGTGTATCATCTTCAGCTCCAGCGTCCATTGCTGCTATGTTCCCGTACGCAGACACGTTCGTATAGTCTTCAACTGTGTAACCTGCATCATCAACTAAAAATATTCGACGTCGAGGGGTGAGCACACAACACGGCTCAGTGAGTAGCCAAAACAATGCAACATTACATATACATGCACATCAATTTATATCTTTGGTCTGGTTTGAAGTTTGCAATATGCAATAGAAAGGTTGAGGTAGCCAAAGGTCGCGTTTATTGACTCCGCCTCTATACACGAGTGTGTGACGTTACCCGAAGATCACGTTTATCGTCAACTCACATGCACCCAACCATGAACAATATATAACAGAGGTTACGTTTATTGCTATATAGTGCCATACAAACACGTAAGCCCCTGTTGGCAAGGGCTGCAAACTGGGCTCGCAACTAACCAATCCTAATGCCAAATAGTGTATCCAAGGCCTCACCCCAGCATCCCTCAGAATGTCCATAGAGATAGAGCTAAGACCCCCCGATAGAGTCAGAGACTACAAGGACCGAGACCACCTCCCCTGATACTCTACAACATAATAGTTCTGCTAAGGTAATGGCGATACGACGATGCCAATGCACAAGACTTGAGTTAGAGATAGAGCTAAAGTGCTGAGACCCGCCAAAGGTTAACGTTTATTGACGTTTTCATCACACCTCCCCTGATACTCGCTCGCATCAAGTACATCAACCACACACATACAAGCACATGCCTATTCCTATCATCATCATCATCATCATGTTATAAACAATAAAGTAAATATGCATGAACAAGTAATAGGAATATTGGATGACATGTTGTATGACATTACAAACATATTCGCATAGAATCAAGCATGGCATAGGACTCAAGAAATAGAAAAACAGTTTATTATTAACCAATTTAGTTTGGGGTTAAGGTTCCTCACCTTAGCTTGCTAATAGATATTTTTCCAAGCTTTAGAATCACCTCTACAGTGTTATTATAATGCTAGCAAACCTAACAAAGTCGATAGAATTTAATTAGAATTAATTTCGAATTTAAAAACCATGCTTGTTAACTGAGGGTCGATCAGAGGGTCGATGCTCGAATGCATAGGGTCGATGGGTCTATCGACCCCGTCCCTCTGTCCCGAACTTCCCGAATGCCGAAGGTCGATGGTCAGGGTGCATAGGGTCGATGGGTCTATCGACCCTGTGTGCGACCCTCTATGCAATCAGGTCCAATTTCTAGTTTTTAATTCATTCTTCATGTTTGGGGTCCTATGGCTTGCTTCCACATTCCATTAAACATTCATTCCATGGTCTGAAACCATGATTCATCCTCCTAGATGGCTTTTATGCATTATCCTAGGTTTTCCCATGACAACCTAACCATGGATGGATGGTTTGGGTTTCTCTGAAATACTACACTCAACCATATCTAACCTAAGGTCTGTAGAAACTCATGGAATTAGTATCCATACCTGAGAAGATTACTTTTCTCTGGAAATTCTTCTCCTTTTTTGCTAAGTCTTCTTCCTTGCCTCTTTTCTTCCTCTTTTCCTTCTTCTCTCTTTCTCTCAATTCAATTAGGGTTGTGAAAGGAGTGAAAGTGGCTTAGGAACGTCCTTTAAATAGAGTGGGAATGTCCTATAATAGTCTCATTGAGATTTGGAAAGAATCCCAATAGAAAATTAGGAAGTTTCCTAATTTCAGTTTCGACAGTAAGTGAGGGTCGATGATCCCGTTGACCCTGTGGTCTGACACTGTCCGACCCTCTGTCCATTTTTCAGGGTCTGAGTTTCTAATTTGAGAGGGTCGTGTTTTTGGGTCGATTTGATACCTGGGATCTCGCTCTCCTTCACGCCCTTGGTCCATTGACTCGACCATGATGGGTATACCTGGTTCAAGGTGGTAAGACCGGGTTAGTTTGACATGGGTCTTACAGAGTAGATAGATCAGTCATGGTAGGACAATCTACATAGTGCTCTATGTGTGCGTAGTGTAGTGCAAGAAAGGGAGAGAAAGAAGAGAGATATTGTGGAGAGAGAAGGAGGAGAGAGAGTGATGGGGACCAGGTGGGTCTCACCTGATGTGGCTTGCCACCTTGGTAGTTAGGCCTCCCAACTGGCCAGCCAGCCAACCATGCCGCGCGGACAGCACAGCAAGCCAGTAGGCCCAGCCATGCCTTGCCGTTGGCAACAGGTCCATATGTGAGCAGGCCATCAGGCTCACAAGCCAGCAGATGTGCATGCCACACGCTCTGCAAGCATGGCTCTCCCCCTAGGGCTGTCACCCTCTTGCCCACCAGGTGTTCGACGATTTGTCAATCATCTCGGTAATATATGCATCTCAAACAAGTTTTTAACAAAAATCGGATCACAGGGGTATTTGGAACAAAGGAAGGGTTATTTTGGGAAGTTCATAAAAGGACTGATTTGAGATGGAGGGCCTGGATCAGACCACACAATCCAGATGCCAAATCGACGATCACAAAAGAGGTGGGATTCAGTGTGTGTCAAGCGCTCTGTCAAGATGCCATCGCGAGCCTTTGGATTGGTTGATGGCAGCTTTAATTCATAGTCCGCATCGTATGGAGCTGGATCTAGGATTCGATGTGGCATACGTATGCAATGGTGGTGGAAAGATATAGATTTAATGGCCATAATAAATCCTAATCACGCCTGATGCGATGAGGAAAATCCGATGATCATTAGTCCATTCCCGCTTTTCACCGATAAATCGGACGGTCTTTTTTGAAGATTCCCTGTCCGCCAATCACAATTCGATAACGTACGTATGTATGTCAGAGGGCAGTGGCTACCATGCTTCCCGGGCGCACGTAATTATATTCCAAGATTCCATTTGATCTAATCTCAGTGGCCGAACTTCAGATGATCATATCTGAGTCGCCCGAGCTCCGATCAAGGTGATTCAAGTTCCTACCTTCTCCATTTTCGGAGGAGAATCCATTGGAACAGTTTGTGAGACCTTTTGTAGGGCTAAACTGCAATTTATGTTGAAAATCTATGTTGGAGCACTTTTGGTGAGAGTGTGTGACTTTTATCTAACCCTATTAGCCGTGAATGCTCTACTGGAGCTAGGGGAGAGGACTGAGACTGTAAGACCCACACGCCACGAACCTGGTCTAAACTTACATTCTTGTGTCGTGACCGGTTTTCCCATCATAATCGGCTCAAGTGAACCAATTGTATGAAGAAACCACAAGATAAGGTAAGCAACGAGTCAAATTTAGTTGGTGTAGTTGACTGTTTAAGATCATGTGAAAGCAACCAGTCAAAAACTTAAAACTAGAAAATTTTGGTCGTGTGGTAGCAATTTTGAGGGGTGTGGTTGATACGTATGGTCAACCACACATGAGACCACACATGAGACCACACAACGTGTGGTCACATATTTTCGATGTGTGGTCGACGGATTCTGCGACCCCACGTGCGATCACACGATGTTGAATTGACTCTGTGTTTAGGAAACTTTCCTAATTTGAGGGGGGCTCTTTCCTAATTAAAGTGGGATTCTATATGGAGGTTTCTCTCTATATAAGGGACGTTCCTTAGTCTCTCTTACTCTTTTAGAACCCAAATTGAAACTCTAAACCTAAGAGGAAAAGAGAGAGAAGAAGAGAAGGAGAAGAAAGAGATTTGGAGAAGACGGCTGAGAGAAAGGTGTTACAAGAGAAGGTTCTAGTTCCCTACAACAAGTGAGGTATGGAACTTATCTCTGTAGATGTAGATTCTATTGAATAAAGTTTCTATTGTGGATTGGGGATGTCAAACCAATATGATCAATGTGATCCTTTGAGTAAATATCAAGGATGACCATGAGGGATGGATTAGGGATAATGGTTAATGAAAAACTATAAATAATGGTCATATGATAACCATAGGATGATCCCAAGTGATAAGCCGAGGAATCGACTCAGGAAGAATTCAGATTGATATGAAAAACTGACCAAACATCATGTGGTCGCAGCCTGTGGTTGACTACAAGGTGATTAGAGGGTCGACCACAGCTATTCGGGAAGTTCACCGGAAAGGTGCGGTCGCATGGTGTGGTCGCACAAAATGCGACCACAGGGTTAGACCACACAGTGTGTGGTCTCAAATATTGCGACCACAGGTTCAACCACACATCCGACCACACGATGACAGCAAGCATATTTTGAGACTAAACAAGGTATTTAACTACTGTAATTTGATAAACTTGAACCCTAACTTAAATATACTAATTGTTTAGGTTCTCAATAGATTCAAAGTGACTTTCAAAGCTTGGAAGAGGAACAAATATCAATCAAAGGTGAGGGAACAAGACCTAAACTAATTGGATATTAACAAGTTGTTTTATTTCATTGTGTCCAATACCATGAATGATTCTATGATTGCTTGCTTGTAATGTGCATCTCACATGTCATCCAATATTATTGTTATATTTTGCTCATGCATATTTATTTATGTCTATTTACAATATGATGATGATGATGCTAGGGATAGACATGTGATTGTATATGTGTGGTTAGTGTGTATGATGCGAGTGGAGCATCAGGGGGAGGACGTGACATTGTGGTTCATCTTGGTCACCAGACTCTAGCTCTATCTCTACTCAAGTTTTGTCCACTAACATCATTGTATTGCCATTACCTTAGCAGAACTATTACGTCATAGGGCATCAGGGGAGGTGATCTCAGACCGTATAGTCTCTGACTCTGCCGGGGGGCCTTAGCTCTATCACTATGGACGTATTGAGAGATGCTGGGGTGAGGACTTGGATACACTGTTTGGCATTAAGATTGGTTAGTTGCAAGCCTAGTTTGCAAGCCCTCACCAATAGGGGCTTACGTATTGGTATGGGTAGGGCATCAGGGGAAGTGTTATGCAGTATTTGATCCGGACACTTTAGCTCTATCTCTATTCCATGGTGGGTGCATGTGGGACAAATGTTGTTTGATCTATTGGACAGATTCACACACTCGTGTATAGAGGTGCGGGGGCCTCTAATCCTTTCTATAGCACATTGTAAACTTAAAAACCAGACCAAAGATATGAATTGAATGCATGCATATGTTTGTTGCATTGTTTTGTTTTCTCACTGAGCTCAAGTTGGAGAGCTGACCCTCGCGCGTGCAATTCTTTTAGTTTCTGATGTTGCAGGCATTATGGTTGAAGATTATGTCAATACGCCAACATATGAACAGGTGGCGGCTATGGATGAGCAAGTTGTGGAGGACTATTATGATTCGTTAAGCGAGCGTTTCAACTATGGATGCGCTTAGTGTTTAACTTTCGTATTTGGATATTTGTAATATGTATTAAATTATGTTTTGATTACTTGAAGATAACTGGAATATTAATTATTTATCATGATTAGACCTCAGTTCATTATTAATAAGACTTTCGCTATTTACTTTATTATCTTTGATTAATGTGGAATGTGTTTTGGTTTAACATGATTGGCATAGCCTATACAAGATCCTAGTTAAACCGTTGGTTTATTGACGGTTCATCTCACCATTTTGGTTAGTCCAAAATTGGGGTGTGACAAAGACTATGTATTAAGCGTCCGGTGAAGTCGTGGTAGTGGGAAATGCAATAAGAGAGTGAGAAACTCATATTCTTGGTAAAGAAAGACACTCACCATCATTAGAGAGGTGGAGAAGCCTGTTTGGTGAATTCTATACATACCGTGATCATGCTAGGAAGGTAATCACCCACACAAACCCTATGTTGTTATTGTTATGATGTATGGGAAGGATTTGTATTTAATCCAACATTATTCATTATAACCTGTCAAGCAGGGTGTTCGACAAGATTGAGGGTACTTGCCCAAAATCCAAGTTGTAGCTTGGAAAACACTGATGATATAGCACCCAACTGTTGTAGTAGCAGAATACTATCTGAGTAGCTTATTGGGTATAATACAAAACCCTGGTTTAGGGTATTGCCCGTGGACTAGTCATCATAGTGAGTGTTGGTGAACCACGCTACATACTGTAGTATGTGGATGTGATCATATATGTTGTGCATATGAAGTGCATGGGTTGTAGGATGAGTATACACACTTGGTAGGCCAAACCTCTGGTATGGATACCTGTAGGTGTGTGGCATGGTGTATTACACGAAATGTGTTTAACAGGATGAGTGTGTGAACTACTACCCTAGTTAGCTTAAGGCAGCAAAGTGTTGATAAACAACTCTTGGCAGCAGTTTGTGTTTTATTTGGGCAGACTACATAGTTGTGGGAAGGATTTTTAGTGGTCATTGATTCACTCTCTCTTTCAGTGTCAACTTGAGAATCACAATTGGTATCAGAGCTGAGTTCCCAAGGGAAGAAGACTCACAGCTTCAGGTACTGACAGTGCTGAGAGACAGTGAGAAATGGCTTTAAATGAAGATTAACACGGACATAAAAGAATATCCATATTCGATGGGACCAACTATAGTGTGTGAAAAATTCGAATGGAAGTATATCTGATAGTCCAAGGCTATGGTGTATGGTTAGCAGTGAGGAATGGCTACAAGCACATTATAAAAGACATAAAAGACATCACTGATGCAATGGAGATAAAGAAGAGAGAAAATGAAGCCAAAGTAGCCACAGCTCTTCTGGCTTCACTTGTGAGCAATGAGCTCACCACAGTTATCAGTTGTCCTACATCCAAAGAAATTTGGGACAAGATAAAGAGTGTGCATAAAGGAGATAGCAAAATCAAATAGGCTAAATTATTGATTTTGAGATCTCAGTTTGAGAGTCTGAGAATGACTGAGGGAGAAACCATTGAGTTCTATCTCAATAGGGTAAATGGAATCATCAATGCAATCAGAGCATTGGATGAACAGCTGAAGGAGATTTATGTTGTCAAGAAGGTTCTGAATACTCTGCCCAAGTTGTATAATGCAAAGGTGTCTGTACTTGAAGAAATTACCACCTTGGATAGTTTGACTATTGATGAGCTACATAGCATCCTAACTACTTATGAGATGAGAATGATAAAGCTAGTGCCAGTGGAGAAAGAAGCTGCTTTTGAAGCTATGAAGAAATTAAAAATTAAAGAACCAACAAAGAAATCAAAAGTAGATGAAAACAATGATTCTGAAGACTCAAATGATGTGCTCATAGCTTATCTAGCTAGAAGATTGAAGAAAAGAAGTGACAAGTATAAGGGCAGTCCACCATAAAATGTTTCAACTATGGAGGCCCAGGACACTTTGCATCTAAGGATTAGAAAAAGGGAAGAGTTTATGACTCTGATGATGAAGAACCCAAAGAGAGTCATGACAAAAAGGGTAAGAAGAAATTCATACCAAATAAGAGAAGCTTTTTAACCAAGCAGAGTAAATCCTCAGTGAGTCTGCAGAGAAAGATGACAGTGAGATATTGTTCATGGCCAAACTTGATGAAGCCCTTGAAGAGACTTGTAAGCACCCCATTTTTGCCACCCTCAGCATAAGTGAACCAATATGATAGGTTTCTAGCCTTTAACCCAAAGGTTGGTAATTCTCTAATGAACCCCACAGTAGAATCATAGACTATTACCTACTTAGATGAATAGGTCGTGAAATTATTTTCGAAATGAGACCGGAATCATCAAATTCTAACGTCAAACAAGGAAGATATCGCAGTTTGAAAGTGCAAGGGCATTTACGTAATTATCATATGATGCATGCATTATCATTCAAACTTCAAGACATCATATCTTAGTCATCTGATATCGAAATCAGATGATTCGAAGGCCAATATTCCTTATTTTCAGTCCTTTTCAAAGTGGACGTAAAAAATCCCGGGTAGAAGCCACTAGTGGGTCCCATGCAAACTTTCATGCAAAATTATCGTTAGAACTTCAAAGCTTCATATCTTTGTCGTTCTACGTCGGATTCAAATGATTCCAAGGCCATTATTCTTCATTTGTAATGTTCTACAAACTGGACGTAAAAAAATCTCGGGTAGAAGTCTCCGAAGGGTCCCATTTAAAATTACACATGAAAATGGTCATTTAATCTTCGAAAATTCATATTTTGGTCACCTCATATCCAAATCAGGTAATTTCAGTTTCATTATGTTCCATTTTTAGTAATCTACAAAGTGGACGTAAAAGATTTCTGGTAAAAGTTTCCGAATGAGCCCATGCAGAACGGATAGTCAAATTATCGATAATTGGCCTGCTTAAACTTCAGAAATTCATAAGTTGGCCATTTTATTTCCAAATTAGGTGATTCAAGTTCTAATATTTCTCATTTTTAATGTTCCACAAAGTGAACACAAAAAATTTGGATTAGATGCTATCGAAAAATTCCATATGGAAGGGTGACAGAAATGGACTATGAGATGTCAATCTTGGTCCAAACCAGCTTAATCCAGCTTAGTCTAACTTAGCCCGGCCCAGCTCAGACCAATCCAGACCAAGTTATGTCAGTCCATATGCATGTATTTCTTTTATATGTGTATATTGTATAATATATTATTGTATATAAATCTTATGGATATATTATATGTATTAATACATTTATATATATATATATATATATATATATATATATATTTATATATATATTATAGGAAAAAGAGAGGAAAGAGAAGCCGTGGAAAGAGAGGCCGTGGGAAAGAGAATGGGAGAAAGAAAAAAAGGAAAGAGAGAGAAATAAAAGGAAAAAGGAAAAAGAAAAAAAAAGAAGAAAAGATCTCTTTCACGTTTTCTAGAAAGAAAACGTGAAAGAGAGAGGGAGAAAGAAAAAAAAAGGAAGGAAAGAGGAAGGAAAGAAAAAAAGAAAAAAAAAGAAGAAAAAGAAAAAAAGAAAAAAGGAAAGGTTTTCTAGAAAGAAAACGTGAAAAGGGAGGGAGAAAGAAAAAAATGAAGGAAAGGAAGGAAGAAGAAAAGGAAAGAAGAAAGAAAGGAAAGAGAGAAGGAATTTTCAAGAAGAAGGAAAGAGAAAAAGGAAAGAGAGAAGAGATTTTCTAGAAGAAGAAGGAGAAAAAGGAAAGAAAGGAAGAAAAAAAAATGTGGGAAAGAGAGAAGAAAGGAAAGAAAAAAATGGAATGAAAGGATTTTCTAGAAGAAAAAGAACAAAAGGAAGGAAGAGCGAAGAAGGAAAGAAGAGGAGAGGATCTTCTAGAAGAAGAAAAGAGAAAAAACGTGTGGAAGAGAGAGGGAGAAGAGAAAAGGGAAGGAAGAGAAGAAAGGAAATAAGAAAAAAGGAAAAAAAAAGAGATTTTCTAGAAAAAGAAGAAAAGAAAAGGAGGATTTTTTAGAAGAGGAGATAAAAAGCATAAATAGACCAAGAGAAGAGAGAGGAGGCTTCTTTTCTAGACCAGAAGGAGAAAGAGAATGTGGGTAAGAGAGAAAAATGTGAGAGAGGGAGAAAGAAAGAGAGAAGAAGAAGAGAAAAGAAAAAAAAAGAGAAGAAGAAGAGAAAAGAAAAAAAAGAGAGAAGAAGAAGAGAGAAAGAGAAGAGAGAGAGAGAAGCAGAAGAGAGGAGAAGGAGGGTTCGCATTCAAAGAGCTTGTTACGAGCTCTAATCATTCTACATCGACGGTTTCACTCGATTCGAGTACAAGGTTAGTACTCTAACCAAATTTAGAGGTCGTTAGAATGCTCGAATGTCAATTTTGCTTGAAAAAGACTAATTTCCATGAAATCTCAATCAGGAATGCTCTATTACATGCTTGTTAATGTTAGGATGCCTATGTCTAGCATTTTTCATGAATGATAATTTGTCTAAGCTATTCAATGATGAAGTTTTGAATGATATGTGATGATGTTTGATGTTTTTTTATAAATTTCATAAAGTGGTTTTCTAATCTTAAATTTCCAAATTTAAGATTCAAACTTAGGACGTACATCACATGTATTTTTTCTTAGATTTTGAAGTTCAAATTTTTATGGGAGCCTTTTTGATATGTTAGAAGACTACCCTAAAAATTTTGTTCCATTTGGAATTGGAAAAATACATCAAAAAAATTTATCTTTGACATTGCTGTTTTACTCGGATGTAATGCAATCTTCCATTAAAAAGTCTCTAGACAAGGGTCTTATGGCCATAATCAGAAACTCCACTTCATATAAATTTTTTATACATGAAAGTATTCTAAAAAATGGCACTGGTGTCGTATTTTTTTTAATTTTTTATTAAATTGATATCAATTTTTAAGTGCATAGTGCTCTGATTTTGAATCTGTCATGATGTACTGATTTGGATGATTGAAAAGAATCATTTTTCACAAAGACAATATACTGTTTTAACTTGTTTTTCTTGATGAAATTTTAGATCAGACATTTATCTACATAGACATATATCTGTATTTAATTTTCATTAAGTATAGGATTTTATTTGGAATTTATGGTGCAACTGGTCAAAAATCTGGAATAGATTTGACCAGTGCACATGTCCGGTCTTAGGGCATATTTTTGACCTATTTTTGCTCTCTGTTGGGATTCAACTCCTTGATATGAAATATAATATATTATGTCATCTTTCTATGAAAAAAAGTTGAGCTTGATTTGAGTTTTGAAAAACCTACTTATGGTCATTCTTGTGTAATGTGATAAAATCTGAATACAGTTCATAGTTTTATCCATTATCTGAAACCTTGTGTCACAATTTTGACACTTTTAAGTCATTAATCTTTTCAAATGTATTCATGAAAATTATAATTTTTCAAAGAACATTGAACATATGTTTTTTTTAATAATTTTGTACTTTAAAAAAAAAGGTTTCATTGATGTCTCATTAATTGAAACATGTAAATTGGTTGTTTGAGCAAATTCTGTCATATTTGGATAAATGACTATATTTGGAGCATTCATATGCTTTGTTTGGATTGTGCATACCATATTTGTCATATTCCATGTGTTGCTATATTTGGTAGAATAAATAGATTTTTTTACCATATTTAGCAAAATCTTAATAATTATCATTTTTAAGTAATTACCATTTTTAAGTCTTACTATGCTTAGAAAATAGCATATAAGATCTTTCCTTTTTTTAAAAATATTCATGTCATATATGCATTCTATGATTGGTACTTACCATATTGATATATAGATGCATATTAGATCTTGCCATATTAGGTCTTACCATGCTTAGATTAGCATAGTAGATCTTGCCATATTAGGTTCTTGCCTTATTTGCAATGAATGCCATATTAGGGAGATTTTGACAATCTTACTATATGTTGTGATAGTTACCATAAATATCATACATGCCATGCTTAGAATATTCTATTTATGGCAATAACTTAATTTATATTGCATCCTAGTCGAACTGCCATATCTGTATACCTAGCAAACATATTAGGCGTGGGGACGTGCATTTAGGCACCCACATTCTTGGGAAGGACATAATGGAAAATAATAAAAAATCCTAATAAAGAAAGAGAATGCTTTGCCAAACCTTCCAAAATTAGAACTTAGGATGAAAAGGGTAATTCAGGACGATTCTGACCATCAATAAACCCTAAACCTAGAATAGGTTCTCAATCCTAAACCTAGAATAGGTTCTAAACCCTAAACCTAGAACATGTTCTCACACTCTAACCTAGAACAGGTTATTCCATCATTTTGAACTATGCGGATTCTGATTCCTAGGTCAAACCCTAGGATACGTTGGCCATATGGGAGAATCCTAAATTCGGATCCACACCTTAGTCCACTCGGACTATCCATAGATCTACTTGGATATCCACCCATCAACCCGAACTACGCGGATTATGATTCCTAGGACAAACCCTAGGATACATAGGCCATTTGGGAGAAATCCAAATTTAGATCCATACCTTAGTCCACTCGGACTATCCATAGATCCACTAGGATACCCATCCATTTCAACCCAGAGTTTCGAACCACGCGGATTCTGATTCCTAGGGCAAACCCTAGGATATGTAGGCTATTTGGGAGGATCCCAAATTTGGATCCAAAACTTAGTTCACTCGGATTATCCATAGATCCACTAGGATATCCATCCACATTTTTGACCCAAATAGGGTTATCCATATTTCAACCCAGATAGGGTTATCCATATTTCAACCCATAAAGGGTTATCCATATTTTGACCCAAATAGGGTTACCCATAGATCCACTAGGACTATCTATTAGTCCGCATGGACTATCCAGATCCTAACCCATAGGGTTTTCTCAGCCTTTTAAGCATAAACTTCAACTTGAACAATGAACTTAATCATGCACAAGCATAAATCATAGCCATAAACTTTAATCACACCTGAACTATGATGGTGAACCTGATTTTCAGAATAATTCCATGATACGTAGGTAATCTGATGGATACAGATTCGGTTCAATGATATCAAACCACTTGGTTTGGTTCGGTTTAACAGATAGAGTCTAGCATAGGAAAGGTATAGGAGACCGATTTCGATCGGGCGGTTTGGGTGCCTAACCCCTTCCCATAACCGTAACCTAACACTTGATCTTTGATGGACCAGAAATCCAATCTAAGGGTCATGAGTCAATCGAAGTCTTACCTTAGGGTGAGATTTCACATTTCTAAGGTCCTAGACCTTAATCTAGGTGGCGACATCCAAAATTTCCATCTTTGTCCTCATAAGACTGAAGCCTCTAAGAAGAAGAATAATGCTTCTAAGAGAAGAAAAGAAATAAAAGATAAACCAGATCTCAAGGCTGAGCTGTATTTAGCCCTTACAGAGCTCAAGTCAGAAAAACAGAAGTATGAATGAGCAGTTTAATGATGCTAGTGAGATGGTCACTTAGATGCTAGCTACTCTTGACAAGGCCAAGAAAATTACAAATGGCTTGGACAGTGAGCTAGTAGTGAAAACTGCAAAATGTGCAAAGCTTGAAGAGGTGATAGTCAGATTTGATACTGAGCTTATAAATTTTATAAGAATACAAAAAAGGTATCTAAAAGCATCGACAACAGCTCCTTCAGTGACTATTCTGAAGTCAAAGAGAAGGCAGTTAGAATATAGGAAGATGAGGATGACTGTTCTCAGGTGGAAGATGAAAATTATTCTTGATGAGATTCTTAGTTACCAAAGGTCCTCTCATATAAAATATAGGCTTGGATATGACAAGCAGAAGTTTGAAAAGGTGAAAGGAAAAGGGTCTGTTGAAAGCCCTATTGTCTTTGTTAAAGCAAAGTAGAGAGAACCACATTTTGAGAGGGTTCCCAAGTACAGGACTGACAAAGAAGGGTTCAGTACAGTTAGTCAAAACACACAGAGAAGGCAAGGGTACAATCCTATACAAAGAGAGAGCTTCAGAGGATACTATTATGGGTGTAATGGCTATGGACACAGAATTATAGAGTGCATAAGACAAGCTAGACCACCAGTGTTCACAAGTAAAAATAGATTTGCTCTTCTAGTTGATGAAAGAATTGAATGCTACAGATGTCAGGAATTTGGCCATATAGCTAGAAATTGTCAAACAATTCTTCCATCTCAAAGGCAACCTAGAAGGAAGGTAAGAAGAAATCCTCTTAGGAGACAACCTTAGAGAGAGGAAAGAGTTGTAGAAGAAGAGGCTAGATAACCTATCACAGTGAAGGACAAGGCAATGTGGGTTGAGAAGATTCAGAGAAAAGGGAACAAGTCTTTGATAGTTCAAGCAGCTCTCAAGGCAAATAGCAAGTCATCTCCATGGATTTTTGACAGTGGGTGCTTTACTCACATAACTGGTGACAAGGAGAAGTTTCTTAATCTAAATGTTGAAGGCCGATTAGTAAGACTTGGGAACAATGATGGTACTAGAGTTGAAGGAAGGGGATCAGTCAGCATGGGAAAATCAAGTCCCATATGTATTGTATGTTAACGGACTAAAGCATAATCTACTGAGTGTAAGTCAAATTTGTGACAAGGGAAATGAGGTTACCTTCAACAAAGATGGTTGTGTTATTAACAAGGTTGGAACAGAGAAAGTTGTGGCTCTGGGAGCTAGAACAGTAAAAAACTTGTATGTTCTATCAGAGGTCAACAACAGACGCCTGATGAGTTAAGAAGATGAGAACTGGCTATGGCATAGAAGATTGGGGCACATCAACTTCAAGAATCTTGCAAAAATTAGTAAACAAAAAGCAGTGTGAGATCTTCTTATTATGAAGGTTCCTGAAAATCTTGTCTGTGGGCCATGTCAAAAGGGAAAGCAAGGCAAGGCTACATACAAACCTAAATAGTTTTATTCAAGCAAGCCACTTGACTTGATACGTACTAATTTGTGTGGGCCTATGAGGACTCAAGCCATATGAGGTAAAAGATACTTCATTTTATTCATTGATGAGTACTGTAGAATGACTTGGGTCATGTTCTTGAAAGACAAAACTAAAGCCTTGGATCTGTTAAAGACTTTCAAGAAAAGAGTTGAAAATGAAACTGGCAACACCATTTAGTGTCTTCGATTTGATCAGGGAAAGGAGTTTACATGGAATGAATTCTCTAAATTATGTAATGAGAATGGAATTAGAATTCAGCATTCAACTGCTAGATTTCTCCAAGAAAATGAGATAGTTGAGAGGAAGAACAGAATAGTGCAAGAAATGGCAAGGACAATGCTTTCAGAAAACAATGTTGCCAAGCATTTCTAGAGAAAAGGCATCTGTACAGCAGTTCATATTACAAATAGATGCACGTTGAGACCACATGAGAACAAGGCCCTCTATGAGCTATGGTTTGGGAGAAAAGCCACAGTAAAATATTTCAAGGTTTTTGGTTCTAAATGCTACATCAAAAAAAGGAAGAGAACCTTGGCAAGTTTGATGATAGAAGAGAACCTTAGCAAGTTTGATGATAGAGCAAATGAAGGTATCTTTTTGGGATACTCCTTCAAGAGCAAGGCCTATAGATGTTACAACAAGAGACTGGAAAGAGTTGTAGAAAGCTCAAATGTTAGAGTTGATGAGTAGTCAGTGCACTCAAAGAGGGTTGAGCCAAAAAGCTCAATATTTGATGAACTTGATGAGAATGAGATAATATCTGTTGACAAAGAACAACAAGAAGATGAAGAGTCAGAGATGCAAGAAATTCAAGTTGAGTTGAAGAAAGATGGCAGATCGAAAGACAAAAAGTGGTTAAAGATTCGTCCAAATCATCAAGTGATAGGAGATCCAAATGCAGGAATGCAAACAAGGAAGATGAAAGCATCTATATATTCCTTGTTATCAAAAGTTGAGCCAAAGTCTGTATATGAGGCAGGCAAGGATGAAAATTAGATGAAGACTATGAATGAAGAACTTGATCATATTTAGAAGAACAACACTTGGGAGCTAGTTCCAAGACCAACTGATAAGAATATTATTGGCACAAATTGGGCCTTTAGGAACAAGCTAAATGAAGATGGATAGGTTGTCAGAAACAAAGCCAGACTGGTATGTAAAGGCTATGCCCAAGTGGAAGGAATTGATTTGATGAGACTTTTGCTCCTATGGCAAGATTTGAGTCCATCAAGATGTTTTTGGCATTAGAAATGCATAGAGGGTTCAAAGTGTACCAAATAGATGTCAAATCTATATTCTTAAATGGTAATATTGAAGAAGAGGTGTGTATTGAGCAACCTGAGGGTTTCCAGCTCAATAATGATGGAGATATGGTGTGTAAATTGAAAAAGACACTATATAGCTTAAAGCAAGCTCCAAGGGCTTGGTATGAAAGGTTAGACACGTATTTGCATCAGTTAGGTCTATGAAGGGGAGTAGTGGACAGTAATTTGTATGTCTTAATAGAAGACAATAGTCAGCTAGTGGTAGTCGTCTATGTAGATGACGTCATTTTGGAGGATATTGTGAGAAGCTCTACAAGCAGTTTACTGAGAAGATGAAGACAGAGTTCAAGATGTCCATGCTAGGGGAATTGTCCTATTTTATGGGTTTGCAGATTCATCAGAAGAAAAATGACATTTTCATCTCTTAAGTAAAATAACTAAAGAGATATTGAAGAATTTTATGATGGAAGACAGCAAACCAGTGGGAACACCTATAATGGTAAACTATAAGCTAAGTTCAAACGATGACTCTCCAACTATTGATCAGACTCTTTACAAATCAATGATTAAAAGTTTATTGTATTTGACAGCTTCAAGACTTGATATTCTGCAAGCAGTGTGCTTGGTGCCCAGATTTTAGGCTTGTCCAAAGGAGACTCATTTAGTGGCAGTGAAGAGGATACTCAAGTATTTGGAAGGCACAACAGATTATGGACTGTGGTATCCCAAGACTGGAAGGTTCACACTTACTGCATTCTCAGATGTAGACTGGACAAGAAGCATTGATGATAGAAATAACACTAGTGGCAGTGCATTCTTTTTGGGGAAGAGCCTAGTAGCATGGCACAACAGAAAACAAGAGTCTGTCTCCTTATCCATAGTAGAGGCAGAGTATATAGCAGCTGCAACTACATGCACTCAAGTAATCTAGATGAAAAGGCAAATATCAGATTTCAGTGTTACTTGTAAGGAGTCAGTGGTCATTAAATGTGACAACATGAGTGCAATAAACATCTCCAAGAATCCTGTGCAATACTTAAAAACCAAGCACATTGATATTAGATATTATTTTTTGAAAGAGAAGGTGCTTGAAGGGGAAGTGAGACTAGAGTTCATCCCCATAGCTGACCAAGTGGCAAATATATTCACAAAGGCCCTTCCAAATGACTCATTTGAGCGATTTAAAGACCAGCTAGGAGTTGTGACTCTTAGCACACTATAGATGGCACAGGTGTAGGGGGAGTTGGTGATTGCATAGCATCACTGTTCATCTATAAGATTGAAAAGATATGGTGGACACTCTTATAGGTGAGTCTATGCAGGGGAGTTTGGATGAAGGGGGAGCATTTCTCATGCACTTTTGGCTTATTGTCAAAGGAGGAGAAAGGCAGTGCAGAGATATCTTGTGTAGACAGAGCAGTTTTTTAGTAGATATGTAATGCAGAGATATCTTGTGCAGACAGAGCAATTTTTGAGTAGATATCTTGTGTGGGTTGTTAACAATTCTAAAGGGGGAGACTGTTGGAACCTTGACCAAGTTAAGCAGTTGTGAGTAGCTTTGTGTTGTCATTATTGACAACCTTGGTAGAGTGATAAGGAGGAGAGAAAATATGGCAGTCAGCAAAAGACAGAGTGGATAGATCAGTCATGGTAGGACAGTCTACACAGTACTCTATGTATGTGTAATGCAGTGCAAGAAAGGCAGAGAAAGAAGAAAAATTATAGAAAGAGAAGGAGGAGAGAGAGTAGTGGGGACCAGGTAGGTCCCACCTAATATGGCTTGCCACCTTGGCAGTCAAGCCTCCCAACTGGCAGTCAGCCAGGCAGCCCAGTCTGCCACCCATGCTGCACGCACAGCACAACAAGCCAGCAAGCCCAGCCATGCCTTGCCGCTAGCAGCAGCTTCACAGGCTTGTAGGCCCTCAAGCCCGCAAGCCCGTAGGCTCGTACGCCAACAGGCATGCATGCTATGCACCCTGCAAGCATGGCTCTCCCCCTACAAGGGTATTGGGTATTTTGGGAAGTTCATAAAAGGACTAATTCGAGATGGAGGGCCTGGATCAAACCACACAATCCAGATGCCAAATTGACAATCATAAAAGAGGTGGGATTCAGTGCGTATCAAGCACTCCATCAAGATGCCATCACGAGCCTCTGGATTGGTTGATGGTAGCTTTAATTCATAGTCCGCATTATATGGAGCTGGATCCAGGATTCGGTGTGGTGCACGTATGCAATGGCTGTAAGACCCGTATCGTACTAATCGGTCTTACCACCTTGTATCAGGTCTCCCTATCATAGTCGGGCCAAGCGGACCAAGTGCGTGAAGAAACCACATGGCTAGGTATGAAATTGAACCCAAAATTAGCTAATTAGGAGCGTATGGTCACATACTTAAACAGGTGTGGTTGACCACACCTCAGAATAAAGCGACCACAGAAGTCTGGGATGTGTGGTCTCAGTTTTTGGCTGTGTGGTCGATGGGTTCTGCGACCACACCTGCGACCACACGAAGTCAGACAGACTCTGTGAATAGGAAACCTTCCTAATCCGAAGGGGGTTCTTTCTTAATCTAAGTAGGACTCTATATGGAGGGTTTTCCTCTATATATAGGACGTCCCTTAGCCTCTTTCATCCTTTTAGAACTCAAACTGAAAGAGAGAGAAAGAGAAGAGGAGGAAGAGAAGGAGAATTGAAGAGGAAGACTAAGAGAAGAAAATTCAGAGAGAACAAGTATAAGGTATGAAACCATCTCCCACATCAGTTGAATACCTAGAATAGATCATGGGGGAGATAGTGATTCAAAGTGAGACCCCAATCATCAAACCATGGACAAATTCTAAGAGATCCATGGATCTATTAGGATGATGAATTGTGTAAAATATGAATTTTAAGCCATAAAACAATCGTAGGAAGGATCATGATGATGAGCCAAGGAATCAAAACATGAAGGAATTGAGTTGGGAGTGGAAAAGTCGACGATCACATGTGTGGTCGCATGATATGCGACCACACGAGACACACATAACCGACCACACACCCTTGGAAAGTTTCAGGGAGGGTGTGGTTGCATGTGTGGTCGCAGGATATGCAACCATACGAGACCCACATAACCAACCACACACCCTCAGGAAAGTTCCAGGGAGGGTGTGGTCGCATGTATGGTCGCATGGTATGCAACCACACATAGCGACCACACACCCTTGGGAAAGTTTTAAGGAGGGTGTGGTCGCATGATATTCAACCACACATAGCGACCACACACCCTCGGGGAAGTTTCAGGGAGGGTGTGGTCGCATGTATGGTCGCATGATATGCGACCACACCTTGCGACCACACACCTTGTGGTCGCAGAAATTGAGACCATAGGTGCAGCCACACCTGCAACCACTCAGTTTCTGGAAGTCTGAATTGCTGGAAATAAACTCTAATTTAAAATCTATAAATTTGTTAGGTTTCCAAGTGGTCTAAAAGTGACTTTACAAAGCTTGACGAGGAACAACCATCGACCAAAGGTGAGGGAACAAGACCTAAATTGATTGGCTAATAATAAACTGTTTTACTTATTGAGTCCAATGCCATGAATGATTCTATGCTTGTATGCTTGTAATGAGCAATTCACATGTCATCCAATATTCTTGCTATTACTGCTCATGCATATTTAATTCTGTTTATTTATAACATGATGATGATAATGATGCTAGGAATAGGCATGTGAATGTATGTGTGTGGTTAGTGTGCTTGATGCGAGTGGAGCATCAGGGGGAGGACGTGACATTGTGGTTTATCCTGGTCACCAGACTCTAGCTCTATCTCTACTCAAGTCTTGTCCACTAACATCGTCGTATCGCCATTACCTTAGCAGAACTATTACGTCGTAAGGCATTAGGGGAGGTGGTCTCGGACCGTGTAGTCTCTAACTCTGCCGGGGGGCCTTAACTCTATCTCTATGAACGTATTGAGGGATGCTGGGATAAGGATTTGGATACACTATTTGACATTAGGATTGGTTAGTTGCGAGCCCAGTTTGCAAGCCCTTGCCAATAGGGGCTTACGTGTTGGCATGGGTAGGGCATCAGGGGAAGTGTTATGCGATGTTTGATCCGGGCGCTTTAGCTCTATCTTTATTCCATGATGGGTGCATGTGGGACGACAATGGTGTTTGATCCATTGAGCAGCTTCACACACTTGTGTACAGAGGTGCGGCAGCCACCAATCCTTTCTATTGCACATTACAAACTTATAAACCAGACCAAAGATATGAATTGAATGCATGCATATGTTTGTTAATTGTTTTGTTTGCTCACTGAGCCATGATGTGTGCTCACCCTTTCGACGTCGAATATTTTAGTTGATGATGCAGGTCCTACCGTGGAAGATTATATGAATGCACCAATGTATGAACATGTTGCTGCGATGGATGTGGAAGCTATGGTGGAGTCGCATGATTCGTCATGCGAGTGCAACTCATGTGTTTTCGATTAGATTTAGTTGTTGGAGTATCAGAACATGTAATTGATTACTTTATTTTATTTTATGTCTTTAGTCATTTGGAGATAATTAGATAATTAATTATGTTATCACTGTTAGATACTCAGTTCATTTATATTATAGACTTCCACTATTGTTTATTTACTCTGATTATGGTTGTGGTTATATCTGGTTTAATCAAATAGACATGACCTATATGAGATCCTAGTTGAACTGTTGGTTCATAGGTGGTTCATCACACCAATCTGGTTGGTTCAGAATTGGGGTGTGACAATGGCAGCTGAAAGATACAGATCTGACAGGCCATAATAAATCTCGATTATGCTTGACACGATGAGGAAAATCTCACCGCCAATAGTCCATTCCTGCTTTTCACTGACAAATCTGATCGTCTTTTTTGAAGATTCCCTGTCCACCAATCACAACTCGACAAAGTACGTACTCACGTCAAACCGCGGCAGCTACCATGCGTCGTTGGTGCATGGAATCAGATTCCGAGATTCCATTTGATCTAATCTCAGTGGCCGAATTTCAGATGATGATATCTGATCTGTCCGAGCTCCGATCGAGGTGATTCAAGTTCCCACCTTCTCCATTTTTGAAGGAGAATCCGTTGGAATAGTTTGTGAGATATTTTGCAGTGGTTGAAATGTAATTTGTGTTGAAAATCTATGTTGGAGCACTTTTGGTGAGAGTGTGTGACTTCCATCTAACCCTATTGGCCATGAATGCTCTACTGGAGCTAGGGGAGAGGACTGAGACTATCTATTGAGTGTCCGGTGAAGTCGTGGTAGTGGAAAATGCAATAAGAGAGTGAGAAACTCCTATTCTTGGTGAAGAAAGACACCTACCACCATTGGAGTGAAAATCTATGTTGGAGCACTTTTGGTGAAAGTGTGTGACTTTTTCTACACATACAGTGATCATGCTGGGAAGGTAATCACGCGCACAAATCCTATGGGGAGGGAGGTTGATTTGCTTCATTTTTTTTAGCTGGAGGATAGACTACCCCACAACCACTCTGATGGATGCCTTACCCGATTCGGATTAAGGGATCGACGTTCTTCTCCACCTGACAACGAGGACTCATCTTCACTACTAGCACCATCCTGCTCTAGGAAAACCCGCTTTGAAACTTGTTGTTATGTTTATGATGTACGGGAATGATTTGTATTTAATCCAACATTATTCATTGTAACCTGTCAATCGGGGTTGTTTGACAGGATTGAGGGTAGTTGCCCAAAATCCAAGTTGTAGCTTGGAAAACACTGGTGGTGTAGCACCCAACTGTTGTAGCAGTAGAATACTATCTGAGTAGCGTATTGGGTATAATATGAAACCCTGGTAGGGTATTGCCTTGTGGACTAGCCATCACAATGAGTGTTGGTGAACTACGTTACATACTATATTATGTGGATGTGATTGTATATGTTGTGCATATGAAGTGCATGGGTTGCAGGCTGGGTGTCCACACTTGGTAGGCCAAGCCTCTTGTATGGATACCTATAGGTGTGTGGCATGGTGAGTTACACAAAATGTGTTTAACAGGATGAGTGTATGAACTACTACCCTAGTCAGCTCAAGGCAGCAAAGTGTTAACAGATAGCTCTTAGCAGCAGTGTATGTTTTGTTTGGGCAGACTACATAGGTGCGGGAAGGATTTTTAGTGGTCATTGATTCATCCCCCCTCTCAATGTCAACTTGGGAATCACATAGAAGCATTCTATACTCGCTATTCATAGGTTTCAAGTATGAATAACAATGAACAACAAGCATCGAAAATATATAACATAGGTTATAAACAAAACGAAAGAGAATACATATGTAAACATATGATCCTAGGGATCTAAACCCATAAACAAGTTTATAAAAATCCCAGGGAGTTACTGACCAAAGATGGTCAACATCCGAGGTCAAATCATCATGCGGCACTTGGCACCGACCGCACGGTCTTGACCATAGGCATGCTGCACATGTCATCAATCGCATGTCGAAACGTGGTCAAAATGCCTCAATCTTCCTTCGGTGGCTTTCTTGAATTTTTCTAGTCTAGATTAAGGAGTTTGGGTTCGAAAATCCTATTTTAACTCATTCGAATGATACCGACTCATTTTCCCAGTTAACCAATATTGTTGGATCTAGTTTAATGTCTTAGATCCTATTCTAGCAATACCATGGAGGGATTAATCATGGCTTTGGTCGGTAATAGGTCATTCAAATCTATTACCAAGGCCTTGGATACTTAAATCCGACCAATTTAATTCCATTTTCAATATTCAATTGATCTTGATCCTCTCAAGTTTGTCCAAAAGCTTGGTAATTGGATAGATCAACCAAAATAAATTTTAAAGGCAGATTATTCAGATTTATTCATCATCATTTACATCCATCCATCATCATTATCCAGGTCCTGGTTCTTAACAAATCTGATCCACACCCTAATAGGTATTTGGGTGGGTATCAGAAATGGAGAAAGGAGATCATGGCCAGGGATTCTTGATTAATTATCCCTCCATGGCTCATTATATTGATATTATTTGAAGGGAAAACAAAAGAGTAAGGGATCGATACTGATATTGATTTTTTTATTGGTGATGGTTGCAAGCTTTTCCCAATGGTAGTAGAGTTCCCTTGCTCTCTATTTCTTCTTCCTAGTTCTCCCTCCTTTTCCAGAACTGACCAGCCTTCCTTGGCATCGTTTCTCTCTTCTCTCTTTCTCTTAGTTTGTCAAAATGGTGAAGAAATGAGAGAGTGAGTGAATAGGGACTATTTACGTTGGATTGGGATTGGGATAGGGTTCCTCACAAGGTAAATGGAGGATTCCCTCCTTCTTTCCAATTTCAAAAGATAAATGAATCTGGACACATTTCTCAATGAGTCCAAATAGCAACCCAACCAAACCATTGGTCCAAACTAGGTTGGCTTCTAATCTAGTCTCGGTTAAGCAGGTACGACACTCGGTATGCGGCATGTGTCTGACCGCACCCTATTGGTGTCATGTTGGACCCCTCAAATGAGTCCTGATTGAATGTTTTAAGTACCAGGGTTTTACTAGGTTACCTCCATTGGCTTCATAGGTCTGGTTCACGTTGGTTTGCACCGTTCGTCATGGTAAGACCTGTTACAAAGCCAAAATTTCAAATTAGGACCAAAATTTTGGGTGCGGGTGAGGCACCACGTTCTAAACATTGTCCTCAGGTTGTGGAGTATTTTCCAAAACTTGAGTTGACATTTGCATCTTGTAACTAGCTGACTGGTAAAAAAAAGTTTTAAAAGAGAATTAGGTTCTGAAATCGTAACCGAGAAAAAGAAATACCCTCTATATTTCGATCCACTCAAATCCCAAGGCAGTTTTTTTTTTTAGGGTTTTTGCTTCATATCGAATCATTTGGAAATACCCTCTATATTTCGATCCACTCAAATTCACAGAAACTATTTTCTTTGATCCCTTCGAATCCAACGATGATCTTAGCAACATTAAATGGAAGCTAAGTTTATTTTTGTTCAGAACTTCATCATCTTCTAATGATCATAACTTAAGAAGTTCTTCAAATCTCCTTTCAAGTTCTAAAATAAAAAAAATTTGGAATATGAGAAAAAGAGTGTTGAAGTTCTTAAGAAGTTCTTCATAGGACTTTCTGCTTTTAATCCATTGAAAATGCAGGGGTTTAGACTTTCTTTGATCCCTTTCTGTTTTTAATCGAACTTGTACGTAGAGAAACATAATCCATTTTACTGATACCTTCTCAGTGCTTCGATTCTTTATCATATTAATGAAGAAGAGCAAATATTTTCTAAATAATCGTGTCTCTGTGTGTAGCTTTATGAAGACAGAGAGAAAGAAAGGGGACGATGCTGGAGAAAAGAGAAGTCGCGGAAGAAAGGGGACGATCCCAGAGAGTTTCTTCTGCAAGAAGAGAGAAGTTGTAGATTGAATTTGTAAAAATAAAAAAATATATAAAAATCAAAAGAATTGTGTTGGGGTAAAAATATCTTTTTACCTATTTTGTTAGCCTAATTAATTTTTGGATGTCTTCAGTGGGTGTTAGCGATATTATCGTGAAAAAAAGGTGGGTGGGTGAGATTATGTCATACTACAGGGGGTGTGGCTGATATTTTCCCTCTTATATATAATATTCATAGTTGCATGCTATTTTCTGTTCAACCAAATACAATATATTTGTGGTTCAATGATGTAATTGCTTCCCGAGTTTAGATAATTGACGAGTGAGGGGAGCTGAGGCTATTGCCTCTTTGAGTGTTGCCAACTGGGATCTAGCAGCTCGTCAACTATTAGGAACTACGTTTAACCTGATTCTTGTGGAGATACGTAGGCAGTGGGAAGTTGTTGCTATGCACACGATCATCTTGAGTTAAGTTGATTGATTAAAGGATTACCTTACTGAGGGAACGTTCCTATAATTTAGGGAGTACCTTACACACCGGATGTGTTCCATGATTATGGGAGCAACCCCTGCATTTGATGCGTCCCATGATTATAGGAGCATCTTCACACATACTTGTACATAACCCCTGCCCGAACTATGTTTGGCCTGATCCCCACTGCATAGGGATATGTAGGCAATTTGGGATACTTCCCAAACTCGGTCTTACCTTTATTATCATTTTTTTGTTCATTTGTTCCCATTTATTATTGGCTATACATATCATTATTTCATTCACTTGTATATTTCCTTGTATATTCATTGTCAATTGTAGGATTTGAAAATTTGTAATGAGATGTGTTAGTCTAATGAAAACTAGAGACCTAACCTAGGATCCCCCTTGTGTTACATAGAGTAGATTAAATAACCCAAAATGTGCATAATATGAGGAAATGATAGAACAGAGGGAGACCGATTAGTGACCGGACGAGTTGGGTGCTTAACACCTTCCCAACTCGTAAATTGATGTTTACCCATCATTGGTAAGATTAAGATGCCAATCCATTGAGTCATCGAGTCATTAGAGTTTCTTAAAGTGAGAAACAATATTTATAGGTCCTATAGACCTCATCTAGGTGGCGACTCTAGATTTTACCCTCCACCGGCATGAGTGGATGAGATCTTGAGGTGCAGACATTTCAATCTCTAGTTTTGTTTAGATGAGAGCATAGAGAGCACAAAGTTATCACCCTTCTTCCAAATTGAAAAGCAAAGATTCCAAAAGCGAAACATTTTCCAGCCATCATCTTCACAGTGTCTAATTCCACTCACATTCGAATATGAGAAAAAGAAAAACAAATGGTTTTTGAAACCGGTGAACCGAATATGGGTTTTGCCCGACATTGCCTATGTATCCCAGGAATATTTTGAGAATCAAGTTCCCACATAGTTCAGGATAAGGATTGAAAATTATTTGTTTTAAGAAAAAATTGATTAATTGAAAAGATATTGAAATTTGAGTTTGAAACTTGGGATTAAAACTTGATACTGAAACTTGAAATTGAAACTTGATTTTGAATTTTTTTATTGAAAGTAACATGAAATTTTTAGTACTGTGGATTGGATTTGGGATTTAGGTGTAAGCTTTTTTAGATCCTCTTCAGGTTTTTCCCATGGGATTTCCCATGAACCTAATGAACACACCACACAGATTACTAGAATACAATGGGTATTGAAAAGAGTTGATAAGACACATACCCCTTGCTGTAGATTGATTTTCGACCATTTTATTTGCTTTGAATGCTTGGAATGCTTGGATCAAAGTCTTTCACAGCCTGTCGGGATCCCTTGACCTTCTCTCTACGTATGGGAATAGGAGAAGAAAATAACACCATGGCTGTGGGGACTCTAACCATTGGTATTTATAATACCACCCCCAACCCTGAACCAGTCCCACAGTGGACTAGGTTGGTCCATCTCTAATCATACTTAAACCGGTCTACCTGTAACTAGACTCCCACTGAACCAACTAACCTTATAATTAATTTAGCCCATAAAAATATCTTACAATCTCCCACTTGGCCTATATTAATTATAAATTCACCATTGATCCAATGTGGCCATGGAATTTAATTATACCAAAACCATCCTTTACTTTGATCTAGTCATCAAGCCTACCAATGTTGAACAACAACGGAAAGTACTCCTACACATCCGGTGTACCCCCTTCTGTCAGTCACATACAAAGGTCTACTTAATGACATAAATCACTTTGAGATGAATACTTGAGTCCAATGATCGAATTACCACGATCCCGTTACCTTAAAATCCTTATAGGTCAACGCACTTTGATATTATCCAACTTTATATAGGCAAACCGCCTCCAATTTGAACTAATATCATACTTTGGCTTACCGCCTTCTTTGGCTAAATACCACCTTGCAATTTTGACATGTCTTAAATAATCAAGAATATATACAAGCAATAAATTCTCACTAATAATCCTGCCCATTAAACCATAGGCAACATAAACAATCACTGATAAACCTTCAACTACCAGATCTCCACTAATCAAGTAGATCTAAACACTCCCACTGACTAAGAGAATCTAAAGACTCTCATTGACAAAACGTTTTCAACCATTCCAAGAAAACCTTTTTTAACCTGTGTCTATATTGCCCTAGAGATCAACTATAACTAGTACAACTAGTCAAACCTAAGATTGCACAGTCAAACATAAAAAACTATTCACCACATCACATAACAAATAAGATCAACATTACATGCAGTCATTTACCTTACAACATCATAAGCATAATTTCTTTCCATTTAATTGAAAGGAAAACTTTACATCCCGATATTTCAAATAACATCATTACATTTTTAATATGGGAACAATATGTTAAGTCAAACAATAAACATAAAATAAAGTAAAATCAAGAGCAAAAAAAACATTTGAATGTAAAAGAAACTTTAAAATATTCAAGCCAATAGTCTTCAAGACCCTCCTACCCCAAAAACCTTGGGAGTCCTAGAATCGTTATCCTTTTCTAGATATGCTTCTGGCTTAACAATATTTAGTCAAACCACCTATCTTTGGTCAATCTACCCATCTTTGAGTAATCCACCTTGGAGTTACCCAACAATAATCTTATCACTAGCTATTTCTCCCCTTTGGTAATGTAAGCCACCTAGATCTGAATATATTTTCTAGCAAGGAATGAAATATTTAATATATCAATTACATTGGTCTTATTGTCCTTGAGCTTTTCAGTGATAGTTGATAGCTCCCAAAATACATCCTCACATTATCATTTTCAACATAACTGGTACTAGAGAGCTAGGTATAAACTATCTTCCGACCCCCCTCTAAAACATTATTCTTATCTTTTGGATTTTTCTTAGATAATCCCTCCGCAATATTTCTCATCTTAATACTGCTACACATAACCTCAATAGTAGAATACCTCACAACTTATGTAAACTACTATGAAAGATACATCTAGGTCAAATGTTCCTAGACTAGTCTCCAACCTTTTCATAACAAATTTTATTCTTTATCCCAGGAAGAGTGGGAAAGAAACTACCAAACCATATGGTACATTCACTGAGACAGACATCCTAGGAGACATAAACCATCATCATTATATGAGTCCAAACACAAATGTCCTGCAATAGATAAATTACACAAGACTCATATAAACACATGCAATATATATTTATTTATACTTTGTCCCGAATAGAAAAAGATAGATATCAAAACATTCTTTGGGATAGTCATACTTAGATGAACACATCAGTGTATGAGTTTAAATACAGTATCAAACAACTGAAGACTCATACACATACCCTTTACTTGCATTAACCATATAAACCATTCATGCAAATAAATATCCTTTTTCAAGAGTTAACTAACTACACATTCTCCTTTGGGATAAGCATGCAGTGGTCTTCTCAATTTCTGTGCAGTGACTGCGAAAGAATAATGACTCTTGAAAATCCCACCACCTTTGGGTTAATGAGACTCCCTAAAGTCAAAACCCTTTCAACTCATGTGCATGAACATACCTTTAACTTTGACAATGCCACCTTTGGGTTAACACAGTCTTTCTTAGCTGCTTTTCACACCATGGAGAATAGTGTAATAAAAATATATCCTTTATTGTATATGTACATGCATAAATTTGGAGTTTGAGAACCACCACGTTGGAACTGAGTGTATCACTTTGGTGGATTCCACTAAATCTTCACATGACACCCACAAACCTTAATTTTATCAAAACTTGACAATGCCACCTTTGGGTGTATATCGCCCTTACACAAGCATTTACAAATACATGAACTTTGAATTTGAAGACATCATGATGAAACTAGGTGTACCACTTTGGTGGGTTCCACCTAATTCCACAGTGATATCCCCAAACCCTACTTTGCAGCACCTTGTTGGTTAATAAACAAAATATCATGCACACATAATCTTTTACAAGTATCTGATACAAAAATAACTGATAAACAAGCAGAAAACTATAAATTGGACTAATTTGGGACACCTTTTAATCAAAAATAAATTCCTCAAATCACAAAACTATGTCAAACTATATACCAAACTGTAGAGCATGAAAATACGAACCCAACGCAAAAAACCGCATCAAAATCCGACACTCCTAGCGCCCACAATCGTCGATCAAAGTCGGCACTTACATTCTTGCATCTTGAACCGGTTTCGAGCGGTTCAACCTGGGTCGGTTCGGTTTGACCGGGCTCAGTTATGGGCGGACCAAACCCACAAATTAAAACCTTTTTTTTAATGCTTTGGTCCAGGCCAAACCAAATGGTCTGGACTTTAAACCGAACCGTAAACTAGTGGTTCAACCTCTAGTCCAACCAACCCACACATCCGGGTTCTTGGGTCTACTTCTGGGTCATTGGATCGGGTTCTCGGGTTACAAATTCAGGTCAATAAACTGGGTTTTTGGGTTAAACATTCAGGCTGATGGGTCGACCCATGGTCACACATGCAAACAGCACGTACAAACCTGAGACTGGTTCACGGGTCCCCTTTGGCCCAGTCGGGATGGTCTGGGCCCGGGTTCGGTCCTGGACTAGCCTAGATCGGCTCGGTCCAGTACGGGGCTGACCAGGTGACGTCAGCCCTACCTTTGCCTTTTTTTTTTATTGCCATTGGCGCGTGGATCTCACACGCTTTTTTAGGTGACGCGTGAGGACGCGTCAGGGAACTTCCGGCGACCAACCTTATGTCGCTGGCTCCGTCTCTCCGAGATCTACAATCCTATAAAATTTATTTTACTTTTTAACGGTCCTAAATTTTTTTTTTCGAGGGTCTAAATCCTAGACTAGTTCATATGAAAATTTTGAGAGAAAAATATCTCCTTTTTCCAATCTAATCAAACATGAAGTTTTTACAATGCTTTCCCATCGATCCTAGATCTGTGTAGGTGGCTCTGATACCACTGTAAACTTTTTTAGATGCTCTTTAGATTTTTCCCATGGGATTTCCCATGAACCTAACAAACACACCACAAAGATTACTAGAATACAATGGGTATTGAAAAGAGTTGATAAGACACATACCCCTTGCTGTAGATTGATTTTCGATCGTTTTCTTTGCTTTGAATGCTTGGAATGCTTGGATCAAAGTCTTCCACAGCCTGTCGGGATCCCTTGACCTTCTCTCTGCATATGAGAACATGAGAAGAAAATAACACCGTGGCTGTGGGGACTCTAACCATTGGTATTTATAATACCACCCCCAACCCTGGACCAGTCCCACAGTGGACCAGGTTGATCCATCTCTAATCATACTTAAACCGGTCTACCTGTAACTAGACTCCCACTGAACCAACTAATCTTATAATTATTTAGCCCATAAAAATATCTTACATTAGGTCCCAAATTGGCTATGTATCTCGGTAACATTTCGAGAATCAAGCCCAAAACATAGTGAAAACAAAGGGATTAATTTGAAAATTTGCTGGATCGAAGCTAGGGATTTTGCCCAAATTGCCTACATATCCCCAGAGGCTTCGAGAATCAGGTCTACAACATAGTTCGGGATAAAACTAATTGATTTTAAAATTGATGGACCGAATATGGGGAGTTGGCCCAAATTACCCATGTATCATGATGACATTTTGTAAATCAGGCCCACAATGTAGTTCGGGACAAAACTGATTGATTTGAATTGAAGAACCGAATATGGGAACTTAGTCCAAAGTGCCTCCGTATGCCGAAGAGGCTTCAAGAATCTAATCCACAATGTAGTTTGATATAAAACCGATTAAAATTGGTAGGTCCTAAGGTTACTAGTCAAGCCCACGAATCACCAAACCAAAGTTTGAAGATTGAAAATTCGATGAGTTTCTATTGCCACTAGTTAAGCAAATAAACCACTCATATAATAGCATTGAATTTTTTTTTTTTGAGAAAATATTTTTGTTCATTTTATCTTTTAAAATTGGGCCTAACAACGAAGTCGAAACCGCACATGAAGAAAAGAATGCTAAAAGATGGGGATCTCTTCTACGAATAGACTCATTGGAGTCTTGCATTTATTCGAACAACTTAATTAGAGATGGGGAACCACTACATACATCGTGGCTTGTGTGTAATGATATTTTATTCCAAAATTTTATTACAAACAATGAGTTGAATGAATGGGAATACATTGAGGGGATTAGGATCATACTAAACTAACCCAACCCTCATCCTAGCACTAAAGATTGGGTAGCTTACCAGCCGCACAAACTGGGTGTTCCCAACCCCGTAAAGCAAAATATTATGGTGGCCCACTGGCACTTCCACGCTAAGCATTTCACAATATAAACAACTTATCATCTACATGTTATGACAAAAAGTTACAGTTACACAATCAAGCAAAGGAAAATTAAAACTTGAAAGAAATCATTTGAAATTTAATAAAAAAAATTAAGCGGGATCTTTCAGGTGTTTGCCATTAATGAAAACAAATCAAAGTGGCAAACTTGAAAATAAAACTTAGAAATCAATTTTAAATGAAATCAGCACGTAAAACCAACTTAGAAATTCTAATCATCACACAATATGGTAAAATTAGAAGAGAAACTTCAAGAGAACTTACAAACAACATGTAGAAATTTGGAAAGAAGAAAGCCAAAAAATTTCTCATTAAAATAATTACTCATCATTGAGATCTCTAAAACAAAACCAAAGAATTAAACAAAGAATTTTAAGCGACTTTTTGAAAGGGAGTTAAAGTGTATATGTATAAACCAACAATGAATAGAACTTGTACACAAAACAATCTCATATGAATGTAGAAAATCAAATCAGATCACCACGTGTAAGTATAATAATAATAAAAAAAAAAAATCTCAGAATGTAGAACAGAAAAAACCAAACCATATAATCGATATATTGAGTACATCTATTTAGTATACTGAATGTTAGAAATTTATGTACTTAGGGTTTCAATCAAACCCATCCCAATCTATACAAGTACCATAGAATATAATGGAGAATATATAATCTATCAACCATAAAGACATACCTGTTTGAAGAGATCGATTCCCGTATACTCTAAAATGCTCCAAACTTTGATCGAAATCCCTCAACTACAGTCTTCCACAGCCTTCAGAGGATATCCTCAATCTCTTGCCAATGGGTGCAGAGAGAATGCTTCACTAACTGTCGCTGTGGAGAGTCTAACATTGTATTTATAAAATACTACTGTAACCCTAATACCTTTCCCACAATAGAGAGGGTTACCAAACCTATCTCATCCCATGTGACGAACCAAACCAAACTGGTTCTACCATGTTAATCAGACTCCCACTGAATAATTGGTTTAGATAATTAATTAAGCCCTCATATAAGTCTAACAATCTCTCACTTGGGCTACATTAATTATAAAACCACCATCAATCAATGTAGCCATAGAATTCAACATACTAAATATCACTTACTTTGATCCATCCATCAAGCTTACTAATGCGAGCAACAACGGATAATACACCTCAATATACGGTTTACAACCTTCTATTAGCCACAACAAAGGTCTACTCAATACATGAATCGCTTGAGATAATGCATGAAAGTAAACTCTCAAGCGAGTCCAAACTTGATTAAAGAACGTTAATCAAAATACCTCAAAATCTTTATGGGCAATAAAACATGGTATTTAAATAAAGCAGAATATAATACCATACTTTGGCTAGACATTGCCTTCATTCCTTTGGCTAAATACTGCTTTCTTTGGCTAAATACTATCTTGTACTTTCTGACTAAATACTACCTTATAATTTTTGGCAAAATATTACCACAATAACCCCGACTGAATACTGTCTTGTTACATTGACTGAATATCGCCTAAATTCTTTAACATGTCAAACACATAGCTATGTAAACAAAACAACAATAATGCAATCTTAAAATAAACAAAACCATGGTTACAAAACTGTGGCCATCAAACTATGCAATACAATCAAACACAGACATAAAATGTCAGAATATAAACATAAGGAGTCTCCCACTAATTGAGCATATCAAAAGACTCTCACTGATTCTCAGATCTTTGGCTACTCAAGCCTTAGTTAAAATTGATTTACATTTAACCATGAACAATTACTCATCAGTCATTCAAATGCCATTAATGATAAACCAAACAAAATAATTCATAATAACATAAGCGTAAAGTCATTTCCAATAAGGGTGTAAGTCTGAATCTTTTAACTCAAAACAATGTAAATAATCAGAACATAAATGTAAAACTATAATACGCATCTAGGTCTTCATTCATCGACACTTTTCTTCTTAGAATTTTCAGACTCCTTAACTTCAAACTCCTTAAATTATGCCAACCAAGCCTATCGAATCTTACAATTTCTTTTAATATGCCCTTTCTGGTCACACTAAAAACACTTCACAGTACTTTGATCTTCTTTCTCTTCTTGTTCCTCACCTTTATCATAAGGTTTTTTGCCTTTCTTGTAAAACTTCTTGTGTCTATGGGGTCCAGGTCCACGTTTTCCCTTGCCTTTGTTGGTCGTCAAGTTGGTACTCTCAATCTTTTCATGTTTAAATAATTTCTCATCTTCAGTGCATACTGATATGAGCTCATCCAATGTCCACTTATCTTTAGATGTCTTGTAGACTGTCCTTATGTGTTTGTATTGATCTGGGAGAGACTTCAGTACAAAATATATCAAAACATCTTTACTTATTGGATTACCCAGTTCCTTGAGTTTTTCAGCCACTCCTTCCAAATAAGTAATGTGGTCTCTCATACTCCCAGTTCCATCAAAAGGAGTACAAGTCAACATTGTCATCAGTTCACCTACCTACCCAGTCTCAGAAGCCTCATATTTACCTTGGACAGCTTTCAATAATTTCCTTGCATTATCGAACTTAGGAATGCTATCTAAAATGGACTCTGGGACAGTTCTTTGAATAACTAGTGAACACTTTTTATTTGCATTTTCTCATTTTTCCATATGTTGCACCTGTGTCTATGTACTAGTATTTGTTAGGTTTGCAAGTTTTTCTTCTGTGATGCCTATGTCCAGGTTAGAAAGACTGATCACTATCTTGAGTTCCCTAAGCCATTTCCTATAGTTGGTTGCTGATAACATAGGTACAGTGGCTAGGTAACTTGATTGAATAGACATCCTATGATATTTAATCGTAACAAGTGTAAAACTATATACAGAGTAAATGAATATAAATCCATGATCAATATCAAACACAATTAGCTAGCAAGTAAATATACGCAAGATATGCGAGCTAATTTATATCTTTGAAAAGTCAACCAAATTACACACACATCATTTGGGACAATATGTACACTAGTCTTCTCGATAGCTGTGCAATAACTGCGAAGGGATAATGACTCTCAAAAATCTCACCACCTTTGGGTAGATAAAACCCCTCAAGCCAAAATCCTTCAACCATATACATGAGTTCCTTATAATCTTTGACAACGTCACCTTTGAGTGGACAATGTCATGCTTTGCTACACTCATAAAAGTGGGAGTTTATGTCAGTGTCATTTTTGGATGAACACTGTACTTCCTTGTTATAGCTTGTAAATGTATTAATATTGGATTTGAGCATATTATGATAGAACCAAGTGTGCCACCTTGGTGGTCACCACAAAATTTATACACAATAGCTACAAACCCTAATTTGAATAAACTTGGACAATGTAACATTCGGGTAAATACTGTCAAAACTGAAGCATTTACCAAACATAGACCCTCGAATTTGAACACATCATAATAAAACAAGGTTGCCACTTTGGTGGTCATACCAAGTTTCACCATGATATGAACAAATCCCAAAGTGCAGCACTTGTGAGATATCATGAATGCTTTATTAATATAACCTAACAAGTCTAAACATTCATATAAACATGCACATTAGCTTAACAATCAATTTGGTACAATAACTTTAAGAAAAATTAACATAAAACAACAAATAGGGTTCCTATAGGGTATTTTTCTATGATAACATGTTTTCCAATTATCAAAATGTACCAAACTATATACCAGATTGAAAAGCATAAAAAATGAAATCCAATGGAATAAATCGGAAGTCAATCCGACCTTCCTAGTTCCCACAATCAGGATTTAATGTCATTTTATTAAAAACTATAGCCAAATAGGCCCTTAAGAACCCTTTCTAGGTCGGTTCGGTTCGATCGGCTCCGTCTGAGTCGGTCTACCCAGGATCGGCTTGGCTCAGCTTAAACCGAACTGAATATATAAAAAATTATTATTATTATTATTATTATTTTAATTTGTAAAATCCCTTAAGACCTTACCAATGGTCTGTCTAGGATGAGCCACCTAGGTGGTTCTTCGATTCAACCATTGACCCAACCCGGTTCAAATTTTTGGGTATTCAGGTCAACAAATTGGGTTTTTGGGTCAGGCACATGGGTCGATATTTTTAGTTAATTTGTAAGACCCGTATCAAACTAACCCGGTCTTACCACCTTGAACCAGGTCTACCCATCATGGTTGAGTCAAGTGGACCAAGTGCGTGAAGGAGATCACGATCCCAGGTATTAAACTGACCAAAAAATACTTAAATAAGGGGAGGGTCGCATACCCAGCAAGGGAGGGTCGGACCCCCCCAGTATAGAAGTCAGACCTCCAGTTTTATATGGGGGGTCAGACATTTTAAGGACCAGGGGTCGACGGGATCTCCAACCCCCTATCGACCCCCGGTACTCGGTAAAAACTAGAATTAGGAAACTTTCCTAATTTCAATGGGATTCCTTCCTAATCTCAATGGGACTTATTTTAGGAGTTTCTACTCTATAAATAGGACGTCCCTAAGCCTCTTTCACTCCTTTAAGAACCCTAATTGAATTGAGAGAAAGAGAAGAGAAGGAAGAGAAGAAGAAGAAAAGGAAAGAAGAGAAGAAAGCAAAAGGAGAAGAGTTACAGAGAAGGAGTAATCTTCTCAGGTATGGATACTATTTCCATGAGTTTCTAAAGACCTTAGAGTAGATAATGAAGAGGGAATGATCTCGGAGAAACCCAAACCATCAACCCATGGTTAGGTTTTCATGGAAAACCATGGGGGAAATCATGAAAGCCATATAGGTGAATGAATCATGGTTCTAGGCCATAGATCATGTGTGGAATGGACTGTAGGAACAAGCCATAGGACCCCAAATACGAAGAATGAGCTAAAGGAAGAAAAATCGACAAAACCCACAGGGGGTCGCATGGGGGGTCGATGGCCAATCGACCCTACCAGACCCTGAGCATCAACCCCCAGTGTTCGGGAAGCCCAGAATAGGGGTGGTCGCACCCAGGGTCGATCATAACTCCGACCCTAGCTCCGATCCCCAGTTAACAGTAAGCTGTAAAAATATAATAAATTCTAATTAAATTCTATCGACTTTGTTAGGTCTTCTAGCAATATAATATTGATATAAAAGTGATTCTTAAGGCTTGAAAGAGGATCTACAAACAAGCAAAGGTGAGGAAACAGGACTCTAAACTAATTGATTAATAACAAACCATTTTTATTTTCTTGAGTCCAATGCCATGCCTGATTCTATGCAAATATGTTTGTAATGTGCATACAACATGTCATCCAATATTTTTATTATTTGTTCATGCATATTTACTTTATTGTTTATAACATGATGATGATGATGATGATAGGAATGGACATGTGAATGTATGTGTGTGGTTGGTATACTTGATGCGAGCGAGTATCAGGGGAGGTGTGATGGGAACGTCAATAAACGTTAACCTTTGGCGGGTCTCAGCACTTTAGCTCTATCTCTAACTCAAGTCTTGTTCATTAGCATCGTCGTATCGCCATTACCTTAGCAGAACTATTACGTCGTAGAGTATCAGGGGAGGTGGTCTCGGTCCTTGTAGTCTCTGACTCTACCGGGGGCCTTAGCTCTATCTTTATGGACGTTCCGAGGGATCTTTGGGGTGAGGCCTTGGATACACTGTTGGCATTAGGATTGGTTAGTTGCGAGCCCAGCTTGCAAGCCCTCGCCAGCAGGGGCTTACGTGTTGGTATGGCACTGTACAACAATAAACGTTAACCTTTGTTGTACAATGTTATGGTAGGGTGGATTGGGACGACAATAAACGTTAACCTTTGGGCAGACTTCCACACCCTGTGTATAGAGGCGGGGTCAATAAACGTTAACCTTTGACAACCTAAACCTTTCTATTGTGCATTGCAAACTTAAAACCAGACCAAAGATATGAATTGACTGCGCACATATGTATTGTTGCATTGTTTTGTTTGCACACTGAGCCATGATGTGTGCTCACCCCTCGACGTCGAATATTTTTAGTTGATGATGCAGGTACTACCGTCGAAGACTATGTAAATGCTCCAGTGTACGAGCACGTGGCGGCGATGGAAGTTGAAGATGAAGTGGATACACATGACTCCTCTTGCGAGTGCAACTCATGTGTATTCGATTAGATTTTTTTTTCATTATTTGGATTTAGTAAAGACATGTATTTGGTATTTATTTATGTCTTAGTTGATACAGAATAATTTACTATTTAAATATTAATATCAGAGTAGATTCTCAGTTCATTTTACTATAAGACTTCCGCTATTGTGTATTTATTCTGATTTTGAATGTGGATGTATGGAGTTTAGATAAAACGGATATCGTCTGTCCGAGATCCTGGTTGAACCGTTAGTTTACTAGCGGTTCATCTCACCATTCTGAAGAGTGTGGAATTGGGGTGTGACAACTTGGTATCAGAGCATCTCAGGCATTGTTCGCTAAACTAGCATACCTTCACGACGAATTGTGAACTGAGATAGGATAAAAGTAAAAACTGTAATATTAACACACTATAAGCACAAGCGATATTTGAGACCAAACTTCAAAAGAGAATAATGCATTTATTAAAGGGGGAATAATTTTAAAATACAATGAGAGAGAAACAAACGTATATAAATAGCTAAAGCAGAGTACAGTCCACAACCCGGACAATTACTCTGTAGTACAAAGAAAGAAAATAAGTACAATCATGAATCTAGAGGTGAAAGAGGAGGCGGTGCCTCACGGTCTCTGTTATAATCCTCAACGTAGACTCTAGTCAACCAGGCTACCTGAGTCTGGGTCGTCTGAAGACTAGCTGTGAGACCAGCCAACCGCTGATCAGTCACGCGCTGAGCACCCAAAAGCTCCTCCATACGCATATCTGATTGGCACTGAGCATCTATGAGCTCTCCGATCCTCATGTCTGATATGCGCTGGGCGTCTAATAACTCATCCACTCTCACACGCTGAGCGTCTAGTAACTCCCCCATCCTCAGATCAGATCTGCGCTGAGCCTCTCTGATCTCATGCAATACCTCCATCATATCCCAAGGTGGGTGTGAAGGACCAACCGCATGAAAAGGACCAGCCGCATAAGAAGTACTAGCTCCAGCAGCAGGTGTAGGTGAAGGAGGTGGTATGGAGTCCACATCCATGTACAGATGGTCATCATCACCAGCAGGCTCCATATGAACTCCAGCGGCGACGGTAGTTGCCTCAGCGTCAGCTATCTCTACGCGAGTGCGAGGGAGCACCATCGCGCTCCTCTCCTCATCACTGACCTGGGCATCCCGCATGCCCATCTTGCAAATAGCCTCCCAATCTAGAGGCGATGAGAAGGATTTCTCCTGAATCTTCTCATCCAATAAGTCAACCCCCAGGCGGGTGAGCAAGGTAGTGATCATGCGTCCATAGGGAAGGTTGCCGGAGTGACTGGGCAACGTGGCAGTGATCATGGTACGCATAATGATGTATGGAAGGTAGACGGGCTGCCGAGTCCATATATAGTATAGGAGATACTGGGTCAGCTGGGAGACCCTCTCGTAATGACCACTCTGCTGTATCAGGTTATGCTGTATGATCTTGCAATACATCCGTGGATCTAAACGCAGATAGCACGCTCTCATCTGTCAGCGATCAGGTCGGATGAGCTGACTGTCGATCTCGGCCCTCATCCGAAGAGAGAAGAACTGGGGCTCTCCAGGAGCATAGAAAACCATGGGGCCAGCATAGGAAATGCCCAATAGGTCGGCCAGCTACCGATAATCAAATGAGATGTCAACTCCCTTGACGTAGCTCGTGATGCGCAGCTCATCACCCCTCTCCACATCATTGTAATCCCCCACCACCTGGAGGTTACAATAGAACTGGCGTACCAAGTCAGGGCAGGTACACACATCATAAGTGATGACAGGGAGCCATCCCATATCACCAAATGCTCTCTCCACATTGAACAGGGCGAACTCAGCCAAGTTCACCTTACGACCTCCCTCTACTTTCTTGCGAGCGTAGTGGGCATACTGTGCCTCGGCTTCATTGGAACGGAACTGAAGAGGATCTCGAACTCTGGATACTTTGGTACGAGCCATAGTATCTGCAAATAAGAAAGAAAAATAATACAGATAATATGTTAGTAGGATAGAAAAATCCAAAATTTAGACATTATAATGACGTAAGTTGGCCAAAAGCCTCACTTATCACCCATACACTTGGGCAGGATAACTTACGTAGGTTCTAAACTATCCTCCAAACTCACATAGTAGGAAACCCTAACTAATGGAATCCAATTTGAAGAAATTGCGAGAAATCAAAAATTTGACAAATTAGGGCAAAAAGAGCAAAATTCGAGTTTCTCGATAACCAACCGATGAAACCCAAATATTTTTGAGGGCTTTTGTTCCTCGAGTCACCAATAACAAAATCCCCCAATAAAAATCGCATTCAATTTGGGTCTAAGGTCAATCTGGTTCATGCCCCAGTTTATGGATTAAGGGTTTCATCATTGGACCATTCCCTAGCTGTGATTCTAGTTCTTATCCTAGCCTGGGGCATATCGGATCTCATCTTTGGTCAACCCTACTACTCAGGAAAATTTCATTCCCTCTCTTTGAACAATGAGAAATGTGAGGGCAACTCTTCGGATTCTAACATTTCCTTGGCCAATGGGGCAGAAATGCCCATGATGGGATAGCACTATTATAGCTGAAGGTTCATGGTCTCTTGATGATTCCAGAATTTGGAATTGATCTTTACTGACACGCAATGAGGAATGCTTTTCATTCACCAGTCCTGACGAGCTATCATAACTTGTAGCACTGGGCTATGATAGACATGGATCGGGCTCTAATTGATAGAGCTAGAGATTGATTTTGAATCGGTCTCCGATTGATAGAGACAAGATTGAATTTGAATTGGTCTCTGATTGATAGAGACTGAGATGACTTTGAATTGGTCTCTGATTGATAGAGACAGAGATGACTTTGAATTGGTCTCTGATTGATAGAGACAGAGATGACTTTGAATTGGTCTCTGATTGATAGAGATCAAGATTGACTTTGAATTGGTCTCTGATTGATAGAGATCAAGATTGACTTTGAATTGGTCTTTGATTGATAGAGATCAAGATTGATTTTGAATTGATCTCTGATTGATAGAGATCAAGATTGATTTTGAATTGGTCTCTGATTGATAGAGATTAAGATTGACAGTCATGGACTGGGCTCTAATTGCTAGAGGCAAGGATTGCTTGAGTTGGGCTCCGATTGATAGAGGCCAAGGAAGACAATCATGGATTGGACTCTAATTGATAGAGATGATGGATTGATTGAGTTAAAATGACTGATATTCTCTTTGATTCCTTCATGAAATGGAACATGGGCCAGAGGTAATGGTTGAACAAGCCTAGAGGCTAACTCATGCTCACATTGAGTTCATATGAATGGAACCTTTCTTAATTCCGACATGAATCAGAACCCTAATTGGAGTTGACGGTTGGACAAGCCTAGGGGCTAATAAAATTCAAATAAATAGAACTCTTCTTAATTCCAACATGAATCAGAATTTGAACCACAGTTGATGGTTGGATAAGCCTAGTGGCTAAATGAATTCAGATGAATGAGACTCTTCTTAATTCTAACATGAATCATAACCTGAACCAAAGTTGATGGTTGGACAAGCCTAGGGGCTAAATAAATTCAGATGAATGAAACTTTTTCTAGTTTCGACATGAACTGGAACCCTAACCAAAGTTGATTGTTGGATAATCCTAGTGGCTAATTGAATTCAGATGAATGGAATTTTTCCTAGTTCCGACATGAATCAGAACCTAAACAGGAGGTGAAGGGTGAAAAAGCCTAGGGGCCGAATGCATTCTTCATTTTAGCATGATCTGGGAGTGATGATTGAACCTGCCTAAAGGTTAAACCCTTCTTTAATTCTAAGATGAACCATAAATGGTGGTTGAATTTGGGACTGAATATTTCTTTGATTCTGAGATGAACTGGATGTGATTGAATCTGCCTAGAGGCTAAATCTTTCCTTAATTCTAGATGAACCGAAATGATGATTGGACCTGCCTAGGGGCTGAATCTTTCCTTCAGTCGTTTCCGAGATGAACCAGAAATGGTGGTTGGACCTGCCTAGGGGCTGAATATTTTTTTGATTCCGAGATGAACTGGATGTAATTGAATCGCACCTGGGGCTGAATCTTTCCTTAATTCTGGATGAACCAAAATGATGATTGAACCTGCCTAAGGGCTGAATATTTTTTTGATTCTGAGATGAACTGGATGTAATTGAATCTGCCTAGGGGCTGAATCTTTCCTTAATTCAGAGATGAATCGAGAACGGTGATTGGATTTGCCTAGGGGCTGAATCTTTTCTTAATTCTGAGGTGAATCGAGAACTATGATTGGATTTGCCTAGGGGCTCTAGACACACCCAGAAGCACAGGGGAATATGAACACGGCACCGTCCGTCATAAATGGCAGACAAATCCTACAAATCTGCCAACTCCACCTACAGACTTGGCCACAGTCATATTGAACTTGGCCCAACAACTGTAGCAAATGCAACAGGCACATGCTACTATGCAAGCTGCCTTAGGTATGACCTTTCTAGCTGCACAGACACCTCCAATGCCAGCAGGACAGGCAAGTACAGCTCCAGGGGGAAGTAACACAGTACCCCACGCACCTCAGACTCCCATCATGCAGTCTCAAGTACAAAATCCTGAGATAGCTCAAGATGGATATCAACCCCAACCACCTATGTATGGGGCATATGTCCCGCAGCAACTAGACCACTCCAGATTGGTGGAGCATTTTCTGAAACTGAAGCCCAAAGAATTTAATGGCAAGCTAGCAGATCCTTTATGACCGCACACTGGGTTGACGAGATGGAAAGAAATTTTATGATGATGACAGTAAATGAAGAAGAGAAAGTATTATGTGCTACCTTTATGCTGAAAGGAGATGCACACCATTGGTGGAGGTCTACCAGGACATATTTATTAACAAAGCACGCCCAACTGACTTGGGATATTTATAAGGAGGCATTCTTTGAGAAGTACTTTTCGAGAAGTTTCAGATATTCTATGGAAAGAGAGCTCCTGAGTTTATATCAAGGGCAGATGGAAAGCTGTCTATACAACCAAAGAGCTATTTTTCTGAACCCAAACTCTCTTATTTGATTTTGATATTTCATCTTGCTTCTGTCTTGGAATCTTGCTTCTAATTCTGTCATACTATCTCTGTGATGGTAGCATAGGGGGAAAGATGGTTCTGTAGTTCCTTGCTATATGCCCAAAATTGTTACAGTTATAACACTCAAGGGGAGCAAACTGATTTCTACTTTCAAATCTAACTTCTCTCAAATTGAATTTGCATGTAGCTATTTTGTGACCATAAGTATTGCATTTAAAACAATAACCCTAAAAATAAGATCTTGGCCTAGAAGGAGCCATGTACCTCATCTTTCTCTGCGATGCACTGGGATAATTTCTTCCATAGATGTTTCTCTTCTCTACTCTCATACCTTGCCTTGCATTACTTGTCAGTGGAGTAGGAGCATGATTTTTTTCTTGATCATAAACCATAGCAGCCTTGCCCTTTCCACTCTCTTTCACGAAAGAGATGGGACCTTTTCTATTTGAGTTTGCATTATTAGAAGTCTCTCCCTTATCAAAACCAAGACCAAATTTTACATTGAAAGGTCTTTGAGAATTTATAATCCCATCTAGCTTGCTGCTACTAGGGTGTATTGTTGTGTTGCTTGGCTCATCAGGTTTGTTCAATTTTTATTGTCTTTCAAACTCTTCTTTTTCATATTCATTCACCTTTGCTTTTAACAAAATAAATTCCTTCTCAAGCTCTTCAAATTTACTCAACACAGGGGCTTGTATTTCAAGTTGAGCTTTCAAACCTGTATTCACAGTCATTAGTTTGGAGTGGTCTGTAGATACCTGTCCAAACTGAGTCTTGAGATCTTCAATAATTTTCTTGGACTCTATAACTTGAATTTTTAAATCTTGAATTACCTTTTTCTGCTTTTTAACTTCTTGTGAGGTAAGCTTATTATATTTCCTTTCTTTCTTGAGTTCCTTCATAGCTGCAACAAACTCTTTCTCAAAATTCACCTCACCTTCTTCGTCATCACCAGAGCTTGAAATTTCATTCCCTTTTTCTTCTTCACTACTAGAGATAGATTCCACAATGCCTTCTTCATTGCTTTTTGAGGAGAATTTTCTTTATCTGTGTTCTTCTTTTCATCTTCAATGTAAACCATGAACAAAGCCTCACTAGGCTCATCTTCTGAGATTTCATCAGAGTCATCATCTAAGGTTTCAATGCTTCTCTTACAGATAAAACTCTTTCTATTGGACCTATTTTTCTTGAAGTTGTAGTTTTTCTTTCCTTTAAACTTGCTTTTTCTATCATCTTCATCATCACTGTCAAACTTACTCTTCATTGGGCACTTTGCAGCGAAGTGTCCAACTTTACCACAATTGAAGCATTTGAATGGAAGTTTGTTTTTATATTTTTCTGTACCCTTTTTCAATTCCCTAGTGAAATGAGTTTTGGCTTCATCTTTACTTTCTTCCTCATTTTGTTTTTCAGAAATCTTCAGCTTCTTCATAGCCTTGAAAGCTACCTGCTTGTCACTAGTGGTTCCTGGATAAATCCTCATCTCAAAAGCTGTTAAAGCTCCATGGATCTCATCAATAGTAATCTGTTCCAAGTCCTTGGTCTCTTCAAGATCTGATACTTTTGACTTAAATTTTGGAGTGAGAGACCTCAAAATTTTCTGACAAACAATATGACCTTTTAAGTCTTCACCAAGTCCTCTAATGGAATTAACCACTTCATTAACCCTGTTCATGTATTGATCAATGGTCTCATCCTTATTCATCTTCAGATTCTAAAACTGACCTTTGAATGTTTGCAGCTTGACAGTCTTGATCTTCTTATCTTCTTCATATATGTTGATCAGTCTATCCCATACTTCCTTTGCTGTCTTGCAGTCCATGATTTTAGCAAGTTCACTATTTGTCAGTCCCCCTTGAATGGCATTGAGAGTCTTTCTATTATTCTCAAAATTTTTCTTGTCTACTATAGTGGGAGCATTTGTGTCATGTGATATGTAGCCATTTTCTACAGAAGCCCAAACATCATAACCAAGAGATCCTACATAGACCTCCATTCTCCTTTTCCAAAAAACAAAATCCATCCCATCAAACAATGGGGGCTTGTTTAAACCTTCTCCTGGTGCCATATCTTTATTCTGATCTTCTCAATTACTGATTAAGTTGTCACTGAGCCTGGTGCTCTGATACCAATTGATGAACTTGATATGACACTGTGTGTAAGACCCTTGGTTTTGTGTCATGACAGGTCTTCCGATCATCACCGGGCCAGACGGGGCAAGCAGATAACAAACAGGTACAAAATCAGACCGAAGTCGACCAATTATACCTGATTTTAGGTATACCGGTTGATGGTACCGGTTGATGGTACCGGTCGACCGGTATGTCTTGCGCAGCTATGTGCGGGAATCTGGAAATTGGTCTATGCGGGTCCCGCTTTCCTGATTTCGAATCCTAGAAGTTTCCTAATCCTAGTAGGATTACTAAACCCTGTTTCTAGCCTATAAATATACCCTTAAGCCTCCTCAAATCCTTTCCATTGTCTCTCGCAAACCCTAGAGAAGAGAAAGAGCTTGGAATGGAGAAGGAGCTAGGAAGAAGAAGGAGGTGCTGCCATTACCGTTCGACGACGCTCTCATTACGCCTGTCAACGGTAAGTGTTTGAATCCATCTTTTTATTCTGTGTTAGTTGTGTGAGTGGATCAATACCATGCAAAGTGGGTATTGATCTAAAACCCTAAATCGGCCAATAAACCCTAAGTTGTCGTCAAACCCTAGATTCGAGTTTCGAGATGATATTCATCGAAACGAGACTTGAATGAGTTGGGGATAACTCTAACTCAAAGCCTAGACTTAGAATGGATAGGAGAAACCCTAAAAATCCATGGAGGGTGATCATCGGCAGTCGAAAAACCCATGTATGGTCTTCCAGAGACATACCGGTCGACTATACCGGGTGCACAGGGTGCGACCGGTATGTACGACCGCTATCTCTCGGGAGGTTGTCTGTGGGGAACCGGCTGACCATACCGGTCGCCAGTCTTTCCCATGGAGCTGCGACCGGTATATGCCACCGGTCAGCTCTGTGAGGGTATTTGTAACCATGTTGGTTTCCGACCAACATAAAACCCTAAACAATATATTCTAATGAAACCCTAATAATATTGTAGGACTTTGTGACATATCGTTTGGACCTTGCGACGTGGAGCAAGTTATCGAACGAGCGTCAGGTAAGGGAATCTGACCTAAACCTAATAATTAATGGACAGTAAATCATTGTTAAGCATTGAATATCTCTGATGTGATGTTTGTGCATATTCACATGCCATCCTTTACTTTCAGTTATTATTATTATTGTTCATGCATTCATAGGATGTGATTGTTAGGCATGTGATTGTTTTCGTTGGTGTGTGGAGTGGGGCATGGGCCTGGGATCGCTCTTCACACTGGCACCTTTTGTAGTATTCTGTCTTAACATGCTTGGTACGGGTGGGGTATCAGGGGAAGGTCGTGGTACGGTGGTCTTCGATATTGATGTTGTCCCGGCCATTGTTGTGTGGTACTCGAGGATTCCGAGTCGACGACGGCTTGTCCACGATGCTTTAGCTCTATCTCTATGCCGTAGGGAGTTATGTTGGGATAGGGTCTACTGCGTATTGTTTCTATCCTAGTGGGTTAGTTGCGGATAGGGTATTAGGGGGAGGTGAGGTATTGTGGTCTCCGGCCCGGCCTGCACGCTCTAGCTATATCTCTATGCCGTAGATGGCTGTGCTGGGATGGAGCGTACATTGTTGACATATAGGATTGGTTAGTTGCGAGCCCAGTTTGCGAGCCCCGGCCGAGGGGGGCTTAGGTACTGGTATGGGTAGAGTATCAGGGGAGGTGCGGGTATACCTTAGCTCTATCTCTATTCCATGATGGGTGCATGTGGGTTGGTGGTAGTGTGATCTATTGTGCGATGCCACACACTCGTGTATAGAGGTGCGGGGGCCACCAAACCTTTCTATAGCACATTGCAAACTTAAAACCAGACCACAGCATAAAAATGATTGTTACTCATGCATAATATTGTGAAACTGTCTGATTGCCTTACTGAGTTGTGTTGTGTGCTCACCCTTTGTACGTACATTGTTTTTAGATGTTGATGCAGGTTACACTGTGGATGATTATGTGAACGCTCCGACGTATGGAGGTGTTGCTGCTTTGGATGTACAAGCAGGGGAGGACGAGCATGATGCTTCATGCGAGTGCCCTTTCTGCGTGTACCTTTGTTGGGATTTTTATTTATTTGTTTCAGTTATTTTTGCTTGGTATTAAGAGATGTAAAAGATTATTATTTTATGTGTTTGAATTTGAATAATGGGATATTTATTTAAATTATCAATAGATACACAGTTCATTCTATTTAAAGTCTTCCGCTGTATATTTATATTCTGATTGTGGTTATGTGTAATGGTTTGAATGAGTGGACACGGCCTATTCGAGATCCTGGTGTGAACCGTTGGTTCGATGACGGTTCACTCACACCATTCTGGTTGGATCAGAATTGGGGTGTGACAACTTGGTATCAGAGCCCTCGGGCTCTGTCTACAGACTATATTACACTTAACTGGGTCAATGAACTGAGTTAGAAAAAAATTTAAAAATCTTAATACAAACACACCCTAAGCATTGTTTGATACCTGAGACTGATTAAGAAAGAGAATAATGTACTATTCTAAATGTGGAACTTAACATTTACACATGCACTAGTTAGGAAAAACCATGAAAATTTTTCATTAAATAAGAAAACAAGTATCAAATGATGTAGTGCTACAGGGTACAGTCCACAAACCGGACAGTTACCCTGTTATATGTAAAACAGTCATGAGTAAGTAAAAGAAAAATCATGGGGTAGGGGGCCTAGGAGGTATGGGGTCCGCTATATCATAGTCCCGCTCGTAAGCGACCCTGAGCCAGTGCACCTGATCCTGTGTGACTCGGAGGCTGCGAGTCAAATGTGCTAGGTCATGGCTCATCTCCCGCTGAGCGTCCCTGAGCTCCATAAACATACCCATCACTGAGTCGGGAGGAGGCTGAGATGGTCCAGCGGTAGAGGTAGATGGTGGTGCTGCAGATGTAGGCTGTGGAGCTGGCGCTGGTACTACACTGCCGATGCATGGCAGTCCAGGGCCAATGGGCCAAGCACAGAATGTACCACCACCGCATCAGTTTCCGTCGCCTTCTGCGTACCCGGGAGCCTATCCGTATCCACCATTATGGTACGGAGCAGACACACAAGGACAGCATGATCTGAGCAGGTCAGTGGACAGATTCTTGAAGTTGAAACCTTCATCGTTCACGGGCAGGACAGGGAAACCATTGTGGCCAGCACAGTGGGTTTCTGAAATGGAAAAGAACTTCCGACTGATGACTTGCACTGAGGAGGAGAAGGTTCTGTTTGCCACTCATATGTTAAGGGAAGACGCCAATGCTTGGTGGAATTCTACTCGGACATATCTGGAGAATAAGTATACCCTGGTTGATTGGGAAGTGTTTAAAGCGGCTTTCTTCGACAAATACTTTCCGAAGAGCTTCAGAGATCAAATGGAGAGAGAGTTTCTCAATCTGAAGCAATCTCAGTCGACCGTAGATGCTTATCAGTAGAGGTACGAAGAGCTATTCTTCTTCGCACCAGCCAGTATGCAGGAGGAGGAGACCAAGACACGTAGGTTCATCATGGGACTACGTGGAAGCATCAGAGAGCACCTTTTGGGTAAGGACAAGAAGACCTACAACGAGGCAGTGCAGGTTGCGAGGGTGATAGAGTCCAGTCAGAGGGACAACTTCTTCGCTCAGAACAGGGGAGTGAAGAGATCCGCTGGTGAGAGTTCGGGTGGCGGTAATACTAGATCATTCCGCCCATACAGGGCACAGACCGCTACAACACCTGTGAGAAACAACCCGGCACCACCTGTGCCACAGTTCGCTAGACCCAACCCAGATATCAAGTGTTATAACTGTCAGCAGCTGGGACATGTTGCAAGGAACTGCACACTACCTAAGAAGCAAGCTCCCCAACAAGGAAAAGTGTATGCGGTCACCACTGAAGAGGCAGCCGCATCACTTGATGTGGTAACTGGTACGACTCTATCCCTTACTATTTGGTTTATTCTTTCAGTTGCATGAGCATATAGAACTAAGGGGCAATATATTCCAGAAATTGTAAATGTAGCTGGTTTACCCGCCAGAGTATTATTTAACTCTGGGGCCACGCACTCTTTTGTTTCTATTTCTTTTGGGAAGCGAATGGAGTTACCAATCAAGCAATTGAACCCAAGCTTGATAGTTCGCTCTCCACTAGGAGTCGAAGTGGCTTTGACCGAATATTATGGACCATGTACGGTATGTATTGAGGGCCGAGACTTAGAAGCAAGCCTAGTAATACTTGAGATGGCAGATTTTGATGTCATTTTGGGGATGGATTGGCTAGGCCATCATTCGGCCGTCCTTTTATGTGGTGAAAGGAAGCTTGTGCTTACTGATAAAGAGGGAAGGGAATATAGTTTCACTGGGATTAAGCTATCTAGGAAGCGGAAGCTGATCCTCTCCGCCCTAAAAACTAAGAGATGCTTGGAGAAAGGGGGAGTGGGTTATCTCGTATCTGTAGTCGATCTCACGGCAGAGACACTCAAGACAGAAGATATAGATGTGGTTCGGGAATTTCCAGATGTGTTTCCAGAGGAGCTTCCAGGCTTACCACCGGGACGGGGCTACAGAATTTGTGATAGACCTTATGCCGGGTTCGGCGCCGGTGTCTAAAGCACCATACGGGATGGCCCCACCGAGTTAAAGGAGTTGAAGACCCAATTACAAGAATTATTGGATAAGGGCTTCATACGACCTAGTATATCGCCTTGGGGAGCACCTGTATTATTCGTCAAGAAGAAGGATGGAAGTGTACGGCTATGCATTGACTATCGTGAGCTGAACCAGTTGACGATCAAGAATCGATATCCTTTGCCTAGGATCGATGATCTGTTCGATCAGCTGCAGGGTGCAAAGGTTTTCTCGAAGATCGATCTTCGATCGGGGTATCACCAATTGAAGATCAAGGCCGGAGATATTCGAAGATTGCTTTCGGGATGAGGTATGGGCATTATGAGTTTCTAGTTATGTCTTTCGGGTTGACCAATGCTCCGGCTCGTTTATGGAACCGATGAACCGAGTGTTCCATGACATGTTGGACACTTCGGTCATCGTATTCATCGATGACATATTGATTTACTCTAAGGACATGGAGACTCATACAGTGCATTTGAGGGCAGCCCTACAACGGCTGAGGGATGTGAGGCTTTATGCAAAATTCAAGAAGTGCGAGTTTTGGCTGAAGGAGGTGGCTTTCTTGGGCCATGTTGTATCTGGAGACGGTATCAAGGTTGATCCAAGTAAGATAGCTGCTATAGTAGGATGGGAAGCACCAAAATCTATTGCGGAGATTCGTAGTTTCCTTGGGTTGGCTGGTTATTATAGAAGATTCGTGAAAGATTACTCCAGGATCGTGGTTCCACTCACCAGATTGACCAAGAAGGGAGAGAAATTCATATGGACAGATGAGTGCGAGAAGTGCTTTCAGACTTTGAAGTCAAGACTAGTCTTTGCACCACTTGACCATCCCGGAACCAAGCGTACCATTTACTTTATATACGGATGCTTCGGGGTTGGGAATTGGGTGTGTTCGATGCAAGGAGAAGCGTGATTGCTTACGCATCAAGACAGTTAAAAGAGCATGAGAAGAACTATCCTACGCATGACTTGGAGCTAGCAGCGGTTATTCACGCAATCAAGACTTGGAGACACTACTTGTACGGTGAGAAGTTTCAGATCAAGTCAGATCACAAGAGCTTAACTTATCTCTTCACTCAGAAGGATCCGAATATGAGACAGGAGGAGATGGCTGGAATTGTTAAAAGATTATGATTGCGACATCCAGTACCATCCAGGTAAAGCAAATGTGGTGGCTGACGCCTTAAGCAGAAAGTGGGCATCGAAACGTGAGGCAGGACCAAGTACAAATGCTGCATTGTGTGCCGCAGCCTCTAGTTCAATCGAAGGTAACGAAGAGCATATAATTGAAACTGCAGAAGATCCAGTTGGGCAAGGCTTGATTCATAAGTTCACTATGATGTTCGCCGCATTGAAGATCTCACCGGGTCTAATTGATGAAGTCATGGTAGCAATCCTACAGGATCCATATCTCAAGACAGTGCAGGAAGACTTAGAGAAGGGTACGTGCAATCCCGACTTTACCTTGGAATCGAGACAAAGTACTCAAGTATTGCGGACGGTTATGTATACCCGAGAGCGAAGATCGCGATATCGGAGGTCGAGTTATGACTGAAGCTCATTACACTCCATATTCGGTACATCCGGGAAGTACCAAGATGTACCATGATCTAAGAAGACTATATTGGTGGAGGGGTATGAAAGCGAGATATAGCTCGTTTCGTGTTCCAATGTCTGAATTGTCAACAAGTTAAAGCGAAAAGGCAAAGACCCGCGGGTTTACTACAGCCGTTGTCGGAACCTGCGTGGAAGTGGGATTGTATCACCATGGATTTCGTCACTGGCCTACCTTTGACACCAAGGTCAGTGGATGCAGTTTGGGTTATAGTAGATCGACTCACCAAGATAGCTCGATTTATTGCGGTCGGACCTCGGTATACCATGGAGAAACTGGCCAAGTTATATGTTGATAATATAGTCGGACTTCATGGCATTCCGGAGAGTATAGTATCGACGAGAGATCCCCGTTTTACATCAAAGTTCGGGAAGGATTACGAAAGCTATGGGAACAAAGTTGAAGTTCGAGTACAGCTTTTCACCCTCGGACGGACGGACGGTCGGAGCGAACTATTCAAATTTTGGAAGATATGCTCCGAGCTTGTGCAATAGATTTCAAGGGAGCTTGGGATGAGAAGCTATCACTTATCGAGTTCGCTTACAACAACAGTTATCAGGCTACAATTCAGATGGCCCCGTATGAAGCACTCTATGGGAAGAGTGTCGCACACCCCTGTTGTGGAACGAGGTGGGGGAAAGAAGAATTGTAGGACCGGAGTTTGTTGAAGAAACTTACCGAGTGATTGATCAGATCAAAGAGAGAGTAAAGACAGCTCAAGTTAGACAGAAGCACTATGCGGATAATCGACGTCGAGATTTGGAGTTCGCAGTGGGTGACAAAGTGTTCTTGAAGGTATCACCGATGCGAGGTCTAAAACGGTTTGGTAAGAAGGGGAAGCTATGCCCCAGGTATGTGAGACCATATGAGATATTGAATCGACGTGGTAATGTAGCATATCAATTGGCTCTACCACCATCTATGTCTAGCGTTCATAATGTGTTCCATGTATCATTACTGAAGAAGTATGTCAAAGACCCATCGCATATCTTGACCGCTGATCCTCCAGACTTGATTGAAGACTTAACTTTCAAAGTGGTGCCTGTAATGCTCTCGAGTCAAAAAGTTCAGCAACTTCGAACCAAGGATATCCACTATGTGAAGGTGCATTGGAGAAGCCAAAATGTGGAGGAAATTACTTGGGAAGAAGAGAGCGCGATGAGGAAGGAGTACCCTAACCTTTTTGACGATCAAGGTACGTTCAAATTTTGAGGCCAAAATTTCTTTTAAGGGTGGGGGAGTTGTAGTACCTACATGCAAATTTCGGGATGAAATTTCTTTTAAGGGTGGTGGAGTTGTAAGACCCTTGGTTTTGTGTCATGACAGGTCTTCCAATCATCACCGGGCCAGACAGGGCAAGCGGATAACAAACAGGTACAAAATTAGACCGAAGTTGACCAATTATACCTGATTTTAGGAATACCGGTTGATGGTACCGGTTGATGGTACCGGTCGACCGGTATGTCCTGCGCAACTATGTGCGGGAATCTGGAAATTGGTCTCTGCGGGTCCCGCTTTCCTGATTTCGAATCCTAGAAGTTTCCTAATCCTAGTAGGGTTACTAAACCTTATTTCTAGCCTATAAATACATCCTTAAGCCTCCTCAAATCCTTTCCACTGTCTCTCGCAAACCCTAGAGAAGAGAAAGAGCTTGGAAAGGAGAAGGAGCTAGGAAGAAGAAGGAGGTGCCGCCATTACCGTTCGACGACGCTCTCATTACGCCTGTCAACGGTAAGTGTTTGAATCCATCTTCTTATTCTGTGTTAGTTGTGTGGGTGGATCAATACCATGCAAAGTGGGTATTGATCTAAAACCCTAAATCGGCCAATAAACCCTAAGTTGCCGTCAAACCCTAGATTCGAGTTTCGAGATAATATTCATCGAAACGAGACTTGAATGAGTTGGGGATAACTCTAACTCAAAGCCTAGACTTAGAATGGATAGGAGAAAACCTGAAAATCCATGGAGGGTGATCGTCGGCAGTCAAAAAACCCATGTATGGTCTTTCGGAGACATACCGGTCGACTATACCGGGTGCACAGGGTGCGACACAGAGCTGCGACCGGTATATGCCACCGGTCAGCTCTGTGAGGGTATTTGTAACCCTGTTGGTTTTCGACCAACATGAAACCCTAAACAATATATTCTAATGAAACCCTAATAATATTGTAGGACTTTGTGACATATCGTTTGGACCTTGCGACGTGGAGCAAGTTATCGAACGAGCGTCAGGTAAGGGAATCTGACCTAAACCTATGAATTAATGGATAGTAAATCGTTGTTAAGCATTGAATATCTCTGATGTGATGTTTGTGCATATTCACATGCCATCCTTTACTTTCAGTTATTATTATTATTGTTCATGCATTCATAGGATGTGATTGTTAGGCATGTGATTGTTTTCGTTGGTGTGTGGAGTGGGGCATGGGCCTGGGATCGCTCTTCACACTGGCACCTTTTTGTAGTATTCTGTCTTAACATGCTTGGTACGGGTGGGGTATCAGGGGAAGGTCGTGGTACGGTGGTCTCCGATATTGATGTTGTCCCGGCCATTGTTGTGTGGTACTGAGGATTCCGAGTCGACGCTGGCTTGTCCACGATGCTTTAGCTCTATCTCTATGCCGTAGGGAGTTATGTTGGGATAAGGTCTACCTACGTATTGTTTCTATCCTAGTGGGTTAGTTGCGGATAGGGTATCAGGGGGAGGTGAGGTATTGTGGTCTCCGGCCCGGCCTGCACGCTCTAGCTCTATCTCTATGCCGTAGGGGGCTGTCTTTGGGATAGAGCGTACATTGTTGACATATAGGATTGGTTTGTTGCGAGCCCGGTTTGCGAGCCCCGGCCCGGTAGGGGGCTAGGTACTGGTATGGGTAGAGTATCAGGGGAGGTGCGGGTATACCTTAGCTCTATCTCTATTCCATGATGGGTGCATGTGGGTTGGTGGTAGTGTGATCTATTGTGCGATGCCACACACTCGTGTATAGAGGTGTTGGGGCCACCAAACCTTTCTATAGCACATTGCAAACTTAAAACCAGACCACAGCATAAAAATGATTGTTACTCATGCATAATATTGTGAAACTGTCTGATTGCCTTACTGAGCTGTGTTGTGTGCTCACCCTTTGTACGTATTGTTTTTAGATGTTGATGCAGGTTACACTGTTGATGATTATATGAACGCTCCGGCGTATGGAGGTGTAGCTGCTTTGGATGTACAAGCAGGGGAGGACGAGCATGATGCTTCATGCGAGTGCCCTTTCTGCGTGTACCTTTGATGGGATTTTTATTTATTTGTTTCAGTTATTTTTGCTTGGTATTAAGAGATGTAAAAGATTATTATTTTATGTGTTTGAATTTGAATAATGGGATATTTATTTAAATTATCAATAGATATTCAGTTCATTCTATTTAAAGTCTTCCACTGTATATGTATATTCTGATTGTGGTTATGTGTAATGGTTTGAATGAGTGGACATGGCCTATTCGAGATCCTGGTGTGAACCGTTGGTTCGATGACGGTTCACTCACACCGTTCTGGTTGGATCAAAATTGGGGTGTGACACTGAGAGGGGGGGTGAATCAGTGTCTGAAACTTTTTCTTGATAAAATCTATGCTGCCCAGAGCTGTTGGATATTTGATTTGTCAATACATACAATCGTATACAAATCCACTTCGCTACCACTCAGTGGCCAGGTCTACCAGATTTGTACACCCATGCTAAAAACCATCCCACACACTCTAAAATATACCAGAAAGCAAACACACAGAACACAAAGATATTACGTGGTTCACCACCACAGAATGTGATGGCTAATCCACGGAGTAATGCCCCACGGGCTCCATACTTACTCAATACTGAACTTTTAGTCTCTTACAGACAAGGATACTAACCCTAGATTTTCCCAGCATAAAACTGAGAGGGCGTAACAACGTCAAAATTCAGGCATAAAGCTAGTGTCCAGCACCCACTGAATACACCCCAAAAATAAATATTTTGGGGCTTATAAGAATTGCCCTACAATGAAACCCACAAGCTAGATAGGTATTCTACTATTTTTCTTTTACTTATACTAGCATACAATGCATAAAAATTATTTTAAGAGATAGGGAATGAGAAAATCTCACAACCAATATTCTTGAATTGCCAACAATAATTTTTGACGCTCCACACTGCTTTGAGAAACTCTGAACAGCCTTCAATGATAGTGAAGTTTGAACCATAGAGCTCGTCTTGATCATAGGCTTCCCATCTCCTCCACAATCACCATGAATGAACAATAAACAGCCTACCAAGCTCTATTAGGGATTCAACAATCCATTGATGCACAAAGAAAAGGTAGATGGTGATAAATCATCTCACTGGACACACAAACTGGCAAAATCACTCTTTGTAGCTCCAAAGCAAAATTTTTAATATTTTCCACACATTCACGACTCCCAACGGTGCCCAATAGGTAGAGAATCCAAAAATATAGAAGCTGCAATTTGAACGGTCAGATTTGGAGCTTAGATGAAGAAGATATGGCAATTTGATGTTCGACGAATCACAGATAAGGAAAGAAAATCTTTCCTTATATAAACACGCACCCGTGCCGCACCGTAGCTGCGCCGTGCCACTTAGCTGTCGCGTTCTGATTGGCTGCACAGAGGATCATTGACTTTTGCCGTTGGATCTGAGAAGAAAAGGTGGGATTTAGCGTAAGCCGCTGGATTTGCATCAATCGCGTCAGGTGTGATCGGCCTTATCCGCAACCGCAAGATCTGAATCAAACGCAGCGTAGAACTACGCGTGTGCCATGGCTGCATGCTTGTGGCTTGGCCTGCGGGCCTTGCTGCTGCTTGCCTGTGGTGCCATGCGGCTGGCTACCACTATGGTGCCGTGGCCCTCGGCCAGGCTGGTTGCCATGGTGGCATGCCACCTAGGCACAGTGGGTCCCACCCGCATCTGGGTCCCATAGTTTTCTCTCTCCTCTCTCTCTTCTTTCTCTCTGTAGACTCCCTCTATTTTTCATGTTTCACATCACCTGTAACAAAGCCGCATCGCCTGTTTCACTGCCATATCGCCTGTAGGGTCCGCAGACACTCTCTTTTATCAAACTTGGCCTAGTTAGCCTAATTTGCCAACAATTACAATACGAAGGTAAACAATCACATCCCATCCAATGGCCACGACCAATGGGTATCTGAGCTCTATAAATAAAGCCCGACCCTAAGCATCCAACTCACTCAAATTCTTCTCTTTTCCCTTTCTACAACTCTCTTCCTTTACTCTGTTTTGATCGGAGTCCATCGAGTTTGCTTTCCAAAGGAGGTTGATCTTATCTGTCGGGTCTGCATACACCTGACAGTGTGTGCACACTGGGAGAGTATCCTTCGGAGGGGTTGTTTTATCTTGGAGGCTGGCTTACGGGGACTTGTTGTACCTAATTGAGGGCAAATACAGTTGTAAGCACCCCATTTTTGCCATCCCAGCTAAACAATGTCCTGCTGGTGTGTGGACAACAAAAGGAAGAAAGGTGATTGAAAGTTTAGATTTTTGACTGTGAATTTGAGAAAATTTTTGGTGGGCCCCACAATAAGGTCACAGGTTGTAATCTGCATGGTTGCATAGGCCTTGAAATTATCTTCGAAATGATATCAGAATTGCCCAATTCTGATATCATATGAAGAAGATATGGTCATTTTAGTCAGATGATACGTACAAGGGACGTTTATGAAATTATCATAAATAATTCTAGGGGCTTTCATGCAAATTATCGTAAGTTGGATTGTTTGAATTTCAAATCATCATATCTGGATCATCCGACACCTGAATCATATGGTTTAAGTACCATTATTCCTTATTTTTAGTCCTCTTTAAAGTGGACGTAAAGGATTTCCGATAGAAGTCACCAGTGGGCCCCATGCATGCTTTCATGCAAAATTATCGTTAGAACTTCAAAGCTTCATATCTTTTCCGTTCTACGTCGGATTCAGATGATTCTAAAGCCATTATTCTTCATTTGTGATGTCCTACAAAGTGACGTGGAAAATCTTGGATAGAAGTCTCCGGAGGGTCCCATGCAAAAGTGGTCAGCCAAATTATCGATAATTGGCCCGCTTAAACTTCAAAAATTCATAGGTTGGCCACTTTATTTCCAAATGAGTTGATTCAACATCCAATATTCCTCATTTTTAGTGTTCTACAAAGTGAACATAGAAAACTTGGAATAGAGGCTAACGAAAAATTTCGTGCGAAATAACAGTGAAAATAGCCCATGAAATGATAGAAAGAGAAAACCCAATGAATTCCAGTCAATCCAGTCAACTCAGCTCAATCCAGTTTAGTCTTGGCCCAACCCAGATCAACCCAGTTTAGTCCAACTCAGACCAGTCCAAACCAAATCAATTCGGTCCAAGTATGTACATGTGCGTCATATATATTGTACTATATATATTGTATTATATGATATATTATATATATTGTATTATATGATATTATGTCCATGTATATTAGTATAATATATGATATTTATTAAATATATAAGATATAAGTATAAAATAAAGAAAAATAATAAAAAAAGGAAATAAAGAAAGGAGAGATTGAGAGTGAGAAAGACGTGAGAGATAGAGAGAGGGATTTTCTCTATTTGAGAGAAAGATTGAAAGTGAGAGAGAGATTGAGTGAAGAAGAAGGACAGAAGAGGAAGAAAAGGAAAGGAGATTGACGTGAGAGAGAGAGAGAGAGAGTTTTTTTTTTGTTTTTTCGGGAAAATTGGAAGAGAAATTGAGAGAGAGTTGAGAGATTGAGAGATTGAGAGAAGGATTTTTTTTTCTATTGAGAGAAAGATTGAGAGTGAGAGAGATTGAGTGAAGAAGAAGAAGAAAAAAAAGAAAAAAAAAAGAAAAAAGGAAAGATTGAGAGTGAGAGAGAGATTGAGTGAAGAAGAAGGAAAGAATAGGAAGAAGAGGAAAGGAGAGATTGACGTAAGAGAGAGAGAGAGAGTTTTTTTTTTCTTTGGGAAAATTGGAAGAGAAATTGAGAGATTGAGAGATAGAGAGAGGAATTTTTCTATTAAGAGAAAGATTGAGAGTGAGAGAGAGATTGAGTGAAGAAGAAGGAAAGAAAAAAAAAGAATAAAGGGAAGATTGAGAGTGAGAGATTGAGTGAAGAAGAAGGAAAGAAGAGGAAGAGAAATTGAAAGGAGATTGACGTGAGAGAGAGAGAGAGAGCTTTTTTTTCTATTTTGGGAAAATTGGGAAAGAAAGGAAAAAAGGAAAGATTGAGAGTGAGGAAAAGATTGAGTGAAGAAGAAGGAAAGAAGATATTATAAAGGTGAGGGGACGTGAAGAAGAGGCAATTTTCTGTTTTTGGGGAGGGAGAGAGAGAAGAAGTGGAGAAAAGAAATTGAAGATTGAAAGGAGAGAAGAAGAGAGAAGGAGAGGAGGAGACAGACGTACATTGAGGTAAGTTTAGTTTTTTTTTCTTTTCTTTTGGAATTGTAGCACCACCAACCAAGCTTCCTCATCCATCCCCTACAATCTGAAACCACCTCTACTCAATACCCACACCTGCATGGCATATCTTCCAATTTTTCCTCCTGCCACATCCAACGCCTAGCCTCACCACTACACTCCATCCTGATTTGCTGCAACACCACTTAATCCCATACAACACCACTTGTTAAACTCCCTTCCCAATCCCATATACCTGGCCATGCTACTTACACTACACCTGTCCTCAACCCCAACCCTCCATGCAACCGTGCATGCTTGAAACCAAACCCAATACACCTTGTTGTCCCATGCATAAACCCAACACCCAAGCAAACTCAATACCTCATCCTCACTCTTACCTGTCACAACTCCCCTGAATCACCCGCACCCTACTCTATGATCTGCTGTACCCATCATGAACCCTTGCTTCTTATTCCAATAATTTGATCATATTTGTTTTGTATGTTGATCATCGATTTAATCAATATAAACCATAGGTTGGGCATTGATTTTGATCATGATAATTTTAATGTATTGATCTTGATCGTCAATCATGATAATTTTAAAGTGTTGATCTTGACCATTGATCATTTTAATGTGTTGATGTTGAACGTCAATCATGATAATTTTAATATGTTGATCTTGACCATGTGATCATGATAATTTTAATGCTCAATCTGAACCATTGATCCATATGATTTGATTTTTACCCATCTGATCATGATCCTTACCAACTGATTTGATCCTTACCCTTTTGATCATGATCCCTACCATCCGCTTTCGGCATCTATAGAACCATTTGATCGAGATCAAGCCACCATCTCACCATCACATCAAACCATCATCTCCACCATCTGATTAAGCCATCATCTTGTCAGATCATCCTCACCACCAGATCAGATTATCATCACCGTCAAATTAGATCATCATCAAAACTCTATCTCACACTATCTGATCATCATCTACACCATCTGATCTGCCCATCACCCCATCTAATCATCATCTACACCATCTGATCGTCATCACCATCATCATCATCATCACCATGTGATTGACAACTTACATACTCACATATTGCTATGTTTTTAGATATTCATTTGTTATGTTTGGAAAGCTTATTACTACATTTGTCTGCTATACATGCTCATTGCTACATTTGTCTGCTACACATGCTCATTGCGACATCTGTCTGCTACACATGCTTATTGCCACATCTGTCTGCCACATGCTTATTGCCACATGTGTCTGCCACATGCTTATTGCCATACTTGGATGCATACTGTTATATTTGGAATACTATCACTGCTATAATTGGAATGCTTTCACCTACCATATTTGTCTTGGAAAGAGAAAAATTAGAAATAATTTGGTACACATCCCAAATAAAAATGGTAAGAATTTAGGTCTCATCCCTAGATCCTATTAACAAAATTAGAAATAATTTGGTACACATCCCAAATAAAAATGGTAGGAATTTAGGTCTCATCCCTAGATCCTATTAACAAAATTAGAAATAATTTGGTACACATCCCAAATAAAAATGGTAGGAATTTAGGTCTCATCCCTAGATCCTATTGACAAAAATAGAAAGAATTTGGTACACATCCCAAATAAAAATGGTAGGAATTTAGGTCTCATCCCTAGATCCTATTAACAAAAATAGAAAGAATTTGGTACACATCCCAAATAAAAATGGTAGGAATTTAGGTCTCATCCCTAGATCCTATTGACAAAATTAGAAGGATTTTGGTACACATTCCAAATCCGACTCTCAAAACCCTTTCGAACTACGTCGTACCTGATTTCTAGGGCAAACCTTAGAATACGTAGGCAATTTGGAAAACCCAAATACGGTACAAAGCCATCCATCAACCATACATCCAACATAAACTTCAACTTGAACAACAAAGAATCTAATTGAAGCAAATTCATAAATCACTTCCATAATCTTTAATCACACAACCCATTTTCGAACTATGTTTTTGGACTTGATTTCCAGGATTGGAATAAGTAGGCAGTTTGAGATGTCTTACACATCTCAGATTCAGTCCAAGACCAAACCATCTTTGGTTCGGTTCACTGTATAATATTGTACATTACATTTTCTTGTTTATTTACTTTAAAACATAATTGGGTGAACCCTAGGTTAGAATAACTTAGCAACTTGGTTTAGGACATCCCCCATTGAACCCTAGTCATCCAGTTGACCAAGCACAATAAAAATTAGAATTTAAGGAAAGTTTAGGAGGCCGATATTGATCGGGCGATTTGGGTGCCTAACACCTTCCCATAATCGTACCCTGAATACTTACCCGATCTCTTGCAGACCAAAGAACCGATACATTGGGTCACGAGTCAATTGAAGTCTTACCTTAGGGTGAGGCTACATTTTTTCAAGGTCCTAGACCTTAATCTAGGTGGCGACTCCAACAGAATACAATCGATCTTCATCGATACAGGATACACATTTCCATCCCGAGGAGGAGGATCACGTCGATTTCCCATTGTCCTCACAGTGGCGACTCCGCTGGGGATTAATATTCAGACTCCTAGGATACTTTCCTTATATTGATTTGCTTGAGATTTGATGCTAGATCTAGGGTACTATATTTATTGTTTGTACATATTGCTTTGGGGGGAATGGGTTCAGTCACACTTTCGTGCGAGTAGCCGAACCGGGTCCCATGCATGTGGGGCAGTCCGCTAGGCGAAACACACAACCTTGGCCTGTACTTTGTGAGACCACGACCGGCGAGCAGCCTCTAACGAGCGTTTCTTGGGTCCGCCTGGGAATGCGTTATGCTACTCCACGTCGCTTGGATCCTTGCAATATAGTATATAAAGGGATTGGGGGCCCATTATTCATCGAGCATTCGGTGATAGGTTACCCCATCCTCGTCAAGGTGGCCTTTTCTGTCCTAACCCAGTTTGAGCCATATGTATGTTATTTTTGGTCCATCTTTGAACCAACATGGTTAAATCTACTCGATCATAATATTTACATCTGAGACGTCGAAGTTTTGCCCGTTTTTGTCCTTGACTTGTCAACATGTTTGGATCCACACTTGAGTATTCTTGTCTCTCACTTGTTGGGAGCGTGAGGGTTACGTATACCCGCATACACAATAGTGTGGGCGGTCTGTACATGCCCTCCATTGTACAAAGCTCATTGTGTTGATCTGTTCAATATTGATACGTCAATCTCAAAAAACGATCAGAAAATCTTCATCACGGTATAGATACTGTGATCAAGTAGAAATTTACCGGTTTTTTCAATCATGAACCGCTTTTGTCATCCATCATGAAAACTACAAATAAGCATATCCGTTTCAATTTCTTGAAATTTGATGAACCACATGGTCGAACCTTGGTGCTACAATGATCCATTCGGAATCTTGAGGCCCCAAGACCAATCATGGGGTTATTCAAATACAAATAAATTGTTACAGATGATGTCTAATGGTTGGTTTTCATGAAGAAGCTAACTTTGTTTGATCGAGTCAACATGTATGTGTATGTGCATCCTTCTCGTGTCCAGTCACTTTTGAGTTTTAACCTTCGTTCATTGTTTATATAAAAAAAAAAAAAAAAAAACAAAAACAAAAACAAAAAAAAAAAAAAAAAAAAAAAAAAAAACAACAAAAAAAAGAAAAAGAAAAAAAAGAAGAAAGGTTGAACTAGGGAGGATAGGATTGTCTAGACTTAAGAGAACACCTGAGTGAGTAGACAAAGCGTCAACTCATAAGAAGGTCTCATCATCACCGGTTCAGGTCTCGGTTCATGTTCATAAGGAGGACTTGTGTACCTCAAAGTGTTGGAATGGTTGGAAGACAGTATATTGAGAGCTCAAATATTGCAAAACGGAATTGAAATTCTAAGATCGGAGTTAAGGAATCCAAGAGATTAGAAAGTTGAATCATAGATTCTGAGAGATTACATGTTTCTTTCCCATGTTAGCATACCTGCCAATTTTAAATGGAAAAACTAAGATTGGAAAGCATTTCGTTCACCCTTGGCGATTGAGCCACTTTGACTGAAGGAGTTGGTTTCTGACTCCCAAATTACTTTCATCACCCAAGGTGACCCTGACTCAAAGGAGTAATCCTCGAACCATCAAGAATGGCCCACCCACCTCCCAAAATCTAGGATGAAAAGGAAGACCATGTGGTCAATTGTATCCCAAAGTTAAGGTAGCCTGAAAATGAACTTCATGTGTACCCTAAACTGGAGCAAAACCAAAATGTCAGTGTCAGTGTACCCTAAATTGGGGCACAACAAAAATATCAGTGCACCCTAAACTGGGCATAATTAAAATGTTAATGGACTCAAAGTGGGGCAAATAAAAAAGGTGATGGACCAATAAGGGTATAGATCAGAGTTTCATGACATCCAAACTGGGGCATAAGATTGGAATACATTTAACCCAAATTGAGGCATTGGCCAGGTGACTGTCAAACCCGAACTGGGGCATAAATCAAAAGGGTAATAGACTCAGGCAAGGTATAACTCAAGATGGAAAGGGTCAAACACATATCCATAGATAGGTGTAATGAGCCTTACTAGCGAAAGTCTGAATGGAGATTCGGTCCTACAACCAATCATAAGTTGGCGTCAATGATGTCATATCCAATTGGGGTAAATCGGTGAATTACTTGTTTAAATTGGCTACCATTGGTATCTGATAGGTCATCTATGTTTGGGCTCGAGTTCAATATGATTGTAGACTGTCCAGTCCAAAATGCTCTGAAAAAAAATGAACAATAATTATCTCATTTGAGACATCAACAACAGTGCTTTACTACTTCCAATCCATTCATTCCCAGTTTGATATTTCTTCCTCTTCCATGTCCGTTGCTAATTATGACTCTGATGATGATTGAGATGATGGGTCACAACCTGAACTTCTACTCCATCGGCCTTTAGAGAAATGAAAGCTCAACACACACGTGAAAGTTAAAGATGATTAAGTTGAAGTCATGCAAGCATTCTCAAAGACACAAGTTGGTACATCAAAATGTTATCCCATTTGATCAATTTATAGAAATTTTTTTTTTGGGATATTCCTTAAAAGTGGAGAACATTTATAGACTCATACAGGTGGTTCATTCAGTTTTGTAAAAATAGGTCTACAGACAAGGACCATTCAAGTGATTAAGTCTTCTATAAGTACATGACATCTATAGACATGAAGTGTGTTACAGATCAACCTCAAAGTCAAAGATGAGTTCAAAAAAAAAAAAAAAAAAAAAAAAAAAAAAAAAAAAAAGAAAAAAAAAAAAAAAGAGCTATACAAAATAATGAGGTTGGTTGGCAAACTCCATTGGAACAGAGATGGTGGACAAATTCAACTACGATGCATAGACATGGAGCAACTACTTTGAAACAGTAATGATGAGTGAGTTCAATTACAAGGCATATACATAGGGCAACTCCTTTGGAGCCCTACCGATGGACGAGTTTAGTTATAGAGCAATAAGACAATTGGTTCTCATACAATGACATATAGACACCATTTCTTAGAACCTGATTGGAGAGCTGATCGTTTGTTGTGATTCACGTTGTGTGTTGAGCAGAATTTTTGATATTGGTTACTACATCCCGCCCATATAGGGGGTGGTCTCATCACTTTGTTGTCATCAGAGGATTATTCTTTTCGACTGAAGACTCTCTCTCCCGTCCATCAATCTGACGGTCTTCCACAGAGTCGACATTACATGCCCTTACTTCAAATGTCACAAAATTTTATGGTATTGTTTCTTGTGAACATATCGTCTTGTTATGCATAAATATTGTTCAATAAATCTGACTGGAATATCTATCTGTCGTTCATCATTTCGACGGCGTCCAAGAATTCCATAGTCTTTTGTTGCTAGCCAATAAAATGGCATTGCCTAGTGGAGATCAAGCCATTCTACATAAACAACCAAACACTCTCCCAATGGCAGACCCATTGGACAGTTTCTTATCTGTCCATCTGGACCTTCGTCGTCATACTTGTATACAGACTTAAAGGATTTGGGCCCAAACATGGTTATAACTGATTCAGCATCTGAGCATAGCTTGTTGAAACTTGTTTTCTATCTGAATGATACCGAGAGGAGAAAGCATTCTTTGACGTTTTTTTTCTAAAGATTAGTGTAAGGTTGCATCTCCTTAAGGTTATATCTATTGATGACTCAAAAGTTGCCTGTCTATCAATGTGTGCAGATTTGAACTTAGATACTGGGGCAAAATCACCCATTTATCCAAACATCATGAGTTTAGTTGAGCCCCTTGTTTGAAACTCTAGCTGAGTTCATTTGCATGTAAGAGAAAGATGACTCATACAAATTTGAGTCGTTATCATCATTTGCCCCTCATTAAAGACCTGATTGCCCTTTGATCAAAGTGAAACCCATATAAATTTGGTAGGAATGCAAAACATATCAAAATTGCCTTTTAAAGAAAAGAAACATGTTTCTCTCGGTCTAGATTAAGTCAAGTCAAGGAAAGTCGATCAAATCATGATCTCTAGTTCCTCTTGGATTCCGAGCAATGTTAGTGGACAAAGTGCAGATGCTGAGCCCCATTGTGGCTACCTCAATATTTATGGAAAGTTCAACCCATTTTGGGAATGAAGAAAGATGAAGAAAGGAATTGAAAAGAACAAGAAAAAGAAAAAGAGAAATGAAAAAAAAAGAGAAAAGGAAAGAAAGGTAAAAGTACAGAGAAGAAAGAAGACTGAATAAAAGCAGAATAAGAATGGAAAAGAGAACAAGATGCAAGCAAAGAAAAGAAAGAAAGAAAGATCATGGAAAGAGAGAAAAAAATCAGCCCGAACTACACGGAACCTGATTCTGGAGGGACGGAAATCCCAAAGGATACGTAGGCAATTTGGGACACCCCAAATTCGGTCCAGAGGCTATACATCCAAAGGCTATACATCCAAAGGTTATACATCCAAAGGCTACACATCCAAAGGCTATACAGTCAAAGGCTACACATTCAAAGGCTACACATCCAAAGGCTACACAGCCAAAGACTATACATTCAGAGGTTACACATTCAGAGCACAAAGCACAGTTACAGTTACATCATGAGCGGTCTTGAGCCAAAGTCACAGACCTGATAGGATCGCTACTCAAGAATCTTGACAGTTACAGTTACATCATGAGCGATCTTGAGCCAAAGTCACAGACCTGATAAGGTCGCTACTCAAGAAGCTTGACAGTTACAGTTACTTCATGAGCGGTCTTGAACCAAAGTCAAAGACCTGATGAGGTCGCTACTCAAGGAGCTTGACATCTACAGTTGTTTGTTGTACAGTATGAAAAAAAAGAAAAAAAAGAAAGGAGGAGAGTAGTTATAGCATCAGTTCAAGAGAGCAATGGTAGAATTCGGATCAAGTGCAGAATAATGCAAAAATGGGCTACTTTTGTCTTCGGCCTCAATTGCCCACAATCTCGGCCGAAGAGGGGCATCTGTAAGCACCCCATTTTTGCCATCCCAGCTAAACAAAGTCCTGCTGGTGTGTGGACAACAAAAGGAAGAAAGGTGATTGAAAGTTTGGATTTTTGACTGTGAATTTGAAGAAATTTTTGGTGGGCCCCACAATAAGGTCACAGGTTGTAATCTGCATGGTTGCATAGGTCTTGAAATTATCTTCGAAATGATATCAGAATTGCCCAATTCTGATATCATATGAAGAAGATATGGTCATTTTAGTCAGATGATACGTACAAGGGACGTTTATGAAATTATCATAAATAATTCTAAGGGCTTTCATGCAAATTATTGTAAGTTGGATTGTTTGAATTTTAAATCATCATATCTGGATCATCCGACATCTGAATCATATGGTTTAAGTACCATTATTCCTTATTTTTAGTCCTCTTTAAAGTGGACGTAAAGGATTTTCGATAGAAGTCACCAGTGGGCCCCATGCAAGCTTTCATGCAAAATTATCGTTAGAACTTCAAAGCTTCATATCTTTTCCGTTCTACGTCGGATTCAGATGATTCTAAAGCCATTATTCTTCATTTGTGATGTCCTACAAAGTGGACGTGGAAAATCTTGGGTAGAAGTCTCCGGAGGGTCCCATGCAAAAGTGGTCAGCCAAATTATCGATAATTGGCCCACTTAAACTTCAAAAATTCATAGGTTGACCACTTTATTTCCAAATGAGTTGATTCAAGTTCTGATATTCCTCATTTTTAGTGTTCTACAAAGTGAACATAGAAAACTTGGAATAGAGGCTAACGAAAAATTTCGTGCGAAATAACAGTGAAAATAGCCCATGAAATGATAGAGAGAGAAAACCCAATGAATTCCAGTCAATCCAGTCAACTCAGCTCAATCCAGTTTAGTCTTGGCCCAACCCAGATCAACCCAGTTTAGTCCAACTCAGACCAGTCCAAACCAAATAAATTTGGTCCAAGTATGTACATGTGCGTCATATATATTGTACTATATATATTGTATTATATGATATATTATATATATTGTATTATATGATATTATGTCTATGTATATTAGTATAATATATGATATTTATTAAATATATAAGATATAAGTATAAAATAAAGAAAAATAATAAAAAAAAGGAAATAAAGAAAGGAGAGATTGAGAGTGAGAAAGACGTGAGAGATAGAGAGAGAGAGGGATTTTCTCTATTTGAGAGAAAGATTGAAAGTGAGAGAGATTGAGTGAAGAAGAAGGAAAGAAGAGGAAGAAAAGATAAGGAGACTGACGTGAGAGAGAGAGAGAGAGAGTTTTTTTTTTCTGTTTTTGGAAAATTGGAAGAGAAATTGAGAGAGAGATTGAGAGATTGAGAGATTGAGAGAAGGATTTTTTTTTCTATTGAGAGAAAGATTGAGAGTGAGAGAGAGATTGAGTGAAGAAAAAGGAAAGAAAAAAGGAAAAAAGAAAAAAGGAAACATTGAGAGTGAGAGAGAGATTGAGTGAAGAAGAAGCAAAGAAGAGGAAGAAGAGGAAAGGAGAGATTGACGTGAGAGAGAGAGGAGAGTTTTTTTTTCTTTGGGAAAATTGGAAGAGAAATTGAGAGAGAGATTGAGAGATAGAGAGAGGAATTTTTCTATTAAGAGAAAGATTGAGAGTGAGAGAGAGATTGAGTGAAGAAGAAGGAAAGAAAAAAAAAGAATAAAGGGAAGATTGAGAGTGAGAGATTGAGTGAAGAAGAAGGAAAGAAGAGGAAGAGAAATTGAAAGGAGATTGACGTGAGAGAGAGAGAGAGAGAGATTTTTTTTCTATTTTGGGAAAATTGGGAAAGAAAGAAAAAAGGAAAGATTGAGAGTGAGGAAAAGATTGAGTGAAGAAGAAGGAAAGAAGAATATTATAAAGGTGAGGGGACGTGAAGAAGAGGCAATTTTCTGTTTTTGGGGAGGGAGAGAGAGAAGGAGTGGAGAAAAGAAATTGAAGATTGAAAGGAGAGAAGAAGAGAGAAGGAGAGGAGGAGAGAGACGTACATTGAGGTAAGTTTAGTTTTTTTTTTTCTTTTGGAATTGTAACACCACCAACCAAGCTTCCTCATCCATCCCCTACAATCTGAAACCACCTCTACTCAATACCCACACCTGCATGGCATATCTTCCAATTTTTCCTCCTGCCACATCCAACGCCTAGCCTCACCACTACACTCCATCCTGATTTGCTGCAACACCACTTAATCCCATACAGCACCACTTGTTAAACTCCCTTCCCAATCCCATATACCTGGCCATGCTACTTACACTACACCTGTCCTCAACCCCAACCCTCCATGCAACTGTGCATGCTGAAACCAATCCCAATACACCTTGCTGTCCCATGCATAAACCCAACACCCAAGCAAACTCAATACCTCATCCTCACTCTTACCTGTCACAACTCCCCTGAATCACCTGCACCCTACTCTATGATCTGTTGTACCCATCATGAACCCTTGCTTCTTATTCCAATAATTTGATCATATTTGTTTTGTATGTTGATCATCGATTTAATCAATATAAACCATAGGTTGGGCATTGATTTTGATCATGATAATTTTAATGTATTGATCTTGATTGTCAATCATGATAATTTTAAAGTGTTGATCTTGATCATTGATCATTTTAATGTGTTGATGTTGAACGTCAATCATGATAATTTTAATATGTTGATCTTGACCATGTGATCATGATAATTTTAATGCTCAATCTGAACCATTGATCCATATGATTTGATTTTTACCCATCTGATCATGATCCTTACCAACTGATTTGATCCTTACCCTTTTGATCATGATCCCTACCATCTGCTCAGCATCTATAGAACCATTTGATCAGATCAAGCCACCATCTCACCATCACATCAAACCATCATCTCCACCATCTGATCAAGCCATCATCCTGTCAGATCATCCTCACCATCAGATCATATTATCATCACCGTCAAAATTAGATCATCATCAAAACTCTATCTCACACTATCTGATCATCATCTACACCATCTGATCTGCCCATCACCCCATCTAATCATCATCTACACCATCTGATCGTCATCACCATCATCATCATCGTCACCATGTGATTGACAACTCACATACTCACATATTGCTATGTTTTTAGATGTTCATTTGTTATGTTTGGAATGCTTATTACTACATTTGTCTGCTATACATGCTCATTGCTACATTTGTCTGCTACACATGCTCATTGCGACATCTGTCTGCTACACATGCTTATTGCCACATCTGTCTGCCACATGCTTATTGCCACATCTGTCTGCCACATGCTTATTGCCATACTTGGATGCATACTGTTATATTTGGAATACTATCACTGCTATAATTGGAATTCTTTCACCTACCATATTTGTCTTGGAAAGAGAAAAATTAGAAATAATTTGGTACACATCCCAAATAAAAATGGTAAGAATTTAGGTCTCATCCCTAGATCCTATTAACAAAATTAGAAATAATTTGGTACACATCCCAAATAAAAATGGTAGGAATTTAGGTCTCATCCCTAGATCCTATTAACAAAATTAGAAATAATTTGGTACACATCCCAAATAAAAATGGTAGGAATTTAGGTCTCATCCCTAGATCCTATTGACAAAAATAGAAAGAATTTGGTACACATCCCAAATAAAAATGGTAGGAATTTAGGTCTCATCCCTAGATCCTATTAACAAAAATAGAAAGAATTTGGTACACATCCCAAATAAAAATGGTAGGAATTTAGGTCTCATCCCTAGATCCTATTGACAAAATTGGAAGGATTTTGGTACACATTCCAAATCCGACTCTCAAAACCCTTTCGAACTACGTCATACCTGATTTCTAGGGCAAACCCTAGAATACGTAGGCAATTTGGAAAACCCAAATACGGTACAAAGCCATCCATCAACCATACATCCAGCATAAACTTCAACTTGAACAACAAAGAATCTAATTGAAGCAAATTCATAAATCACTTCCATAATCTTTAATCACACAACCCATTTTCGAACTATGTTTTTGGACTTGATTTCCAGGATTCAGTCCAAGACCAAACCATCTTTGGTTCGGTTCACTGTATAATATTGTACATTATATTTTCTTATTTATTTACTTTAAAACATGATTGGGTGAACCCTAGGTTAGAATAACTTAGCAACTTGGTTTAGGACATCCCCCATTGAACCCTAGTCATCCAGTTGACCAAGCACAGTCAAAATTAGAATTTAAGGAAAGTTTAGGAGGCCGATATTGATCGGGCGGTTTGGGTGCCTAACACCTTCCCATAATCATACCCTGAATACTTACCCGATCTCTTGCAGACCAAAGAACCGATACATTGGGTCACGAGTCAATTGAAGTCTTATCTTAGGGTGAGGCTACATTTTTTCAAGGTCTTAGACCTTAATCTAGGTGGCGACTCCAACAGAATACAATCGATCTTCATCGATACAGGATACACATTTCCATCCCGACGAGGAGGATCACGTCGATTTTCCATTGTCCTCACAACAGTCTTAAGGGAAGTGTACCAACAGGACTCAATTCTACATCATTTTTGAATTTATTCTATAAGGTATATATTGTTATATTTCATTTATGTACATTTCAGTTTTAATATATGGTTAGGTTGACATATAACCTATTAGATGCATGTATGATTATTGCATGTATATCATTTATTACTTGATAATTAATTATTGAATAGTAATTAATTGTTTGTTACATCATTATTGATTAGTCTATACAATATATATTGTTGTACCTTGTTATTTTTACTACAAACTTGTTTTTCGATTGTTTTATGAATGGGAGTAATCTTATTTCCTATGTGTTATTGAATCTAGACATGTTCCTTTTTTCCCTCCTTTCTCCAAGATTTTATTTTCTTTTCATTTATTCTTGTACTTAGGCGATGAATGTTATACTCCATTGCCATAAATGATAAAACAAGCATGTAGACTCAACTATTGTAAATCTTTTTCTTGGGTGGTTTCCCACTTCTTTTCTTTTTTTGCTAAAGATTCGAAATGAATTGATTATAAAAAGAAAAGATACACAACACCTAAACGGATGTTAAACCCCCACCTTCGGCAATGCCATCAGCAGGGGCCATCCTGGGAGAGCCGCAACTCTAATGAAAATGATAACGAGGTCTATGGGAAGCATCCCATACAACCACAGAAGCAACTACATTTTGGCAGTAGTCCCATGTTTGGGACCTTCTTTCACGGCAGCTTTTTTCGCTAGGAGATCAGCAACTGTATTTATCTCTCTCCAGCAATGAGTTATTCTAACCTGGCAATGCACAAGGTTTCTTTACATTGAAATCCATTCCTGTTTTACAACCCATGGAAGAGTATCATTATTCAGCACCCACACCACTGATTTTGCATCAGACTCTATCCATATGTTTTTATAGCCTAATCGGATTGCTTGTTTTAGCCCCATCATAATAGCTTTCAACTCTGCAACATAATTAATCCCTACACCCACCAGACCAGAAAATGCAAATACTACCTAACCAACAACTGATCGAATCACTCCACCCATTCCTACAACACCTGGGTTTCCCAAAGAACACCCACCTGTATTGACTTTGCACCAGCCATCTAAGGGAGGAGTCCAAAACAATTCTGATATTTGAGATATGAGAGATGGCTTTATCCCAAGATTAAGGAATTTGACCAATTGTAAATCTGAAGATGTCTGAATAAAACAAGGACCGTTGACAGAAATATCCCTACATCCTTGTTTAATCCTATTCCATACCAAATCTGGTTTCACCAACACATTTTTGTAAATGGCATCCTTCCTAGCCACCCACAAGCTTTTAAGAGTTGCAAATAGCACACCTATCCAGATTTGATGAATATTAGTATTCAAAACCTTTCGAAGCCACCAATGCAACAATTCCAAACATGTATCAAATTTGGGTAAGCTCACGCCAAAAACAAATCCAACTTCCTTCCATACCTGCAATGACACAGTACAACTGCAGAATATATGATCAGCACTCTCCATAGTTGATTTACAAAGAACACATCGAGAGACAATTGGGATACCTTTTGTCCTCACCACATCCTCCGTGGGCAATCGGTTCATACACCAATGCCAAGCAAACCATGACAAGCTAGGATTCAACCCTTTTTGCAATACCACAGAAACCCAACTTGGTTTTTGCTTTTTCACTCTCAACATCTCCCATGCTGATTTAATAGTAAATAAACCTTCTTTATTCCCAGTCCCCCTTTTTTTTTTTTTTTTTTTCTAGCTACTAGCGTAGTTTAATTGCATGTAGTTTAGCATTTAATGAGATTGTACCTGCTAGTGAATTTAGAATGTGATAGGCAGTGTATACTTATGACTTAGGTCATTACTAATAACGGTGTCCAAATCATCTCCTATGCATACGGGCATAGGAGACTTGGCGGAGACCTTTTGATGAGCGACACCTGGCCCTTCTATAATCCGAAGGTTAAAATCAATTAGATGTATAAATCATGTTTTACACCATGCTACACTGAAAATATATCTCAAGTTAAAAGTGGTTCCCTTCTCCTGTTTGCCTGCACTCCTTCATCTTTTCATTCTTCTACGTGTTTTCTATCTAGGGTTTTCTCTATCTTTTTTTGGCTTCGCTTCCATAGTTGATTTCTTGATTATAGTCGTTGCTACACAAACCAAAGGACTTTGAAGATTTAGGATTTGAAGTAAAAGAAGATCATAAAGGCTTTCAGTTTTTATAGTAACAATTGTCTTCACGGAGACATTTTTGTTCGGTGTCTCAGAGTTTTGATAATCTTTCATGGAACTCAAGATTGTCATGCCTGTGATATGAACAACAGGAAGTGCCTAAAGATAATGAAGATAAGTGATTGTTGCCGTTTCCAGACGAAGGTAAGAAAAAAAAAACCACTAAATCCTATAAACTCCTTGCAATCTCTCATTTCTCTCACTCTCTTTGAAATTTTCATCCACCTCCTGACCAAACCCTCTTCTCTTCCCTCTGTTTTTTTTTTCAAATCCTCTACACCAATCTCCTTTTGCCCTTTTTATGGAAGGGGAATAATAAACGTTTTCTCTTCTTGCAATTTTTTACCGCAAATGGAACTAATTAAAACTCACCATTTACATGTCAATCTTTCCAAAACCAATAAGACCGAAAAGAGAGGGAAAAAAAACCTTTTTTTATTTCTTCTTATTTTATCCTTTTTTATTTAATAAACCGAAACCCTACTTTGTCCACGCCATTCAATCTTGCTATTCATTATTTTTTCTTTCTAAAAAAATGAAAGAAAACCAAAAGGATTGAAGGAGGGATAAAATGAAACCAACATTCATAAGTGAAAATCCCTCTCACGTTTTTCTTATCCATCTTTTCTTTTTTATTTTTTGGGTAAAATTTATTTTTCATGAAACCCTACGCATTCATTCCCTCTGTTTTTCTCTCTTTACCGTCTTCATTTTATTTTTTTTCCCAAATCCCTTAAAACCCCAGAGCTTTTTTATTTTTTATATTTGGGTAAAGAAAACCCTAGAACTTACGGATAAAAGAAACCCCAAAACAGGATCTCGGGGTTAGGGGTTAAAGGTTGGGCCTTTGAAGGAGTTAAAGATCTAGAAATCTTCGATCGTGGAAGAACACAAATTCGAAGTTAAATCTGTAGAAGGAGAAATCTCTGACGTGTAAGAACACAACTTCGAATTTCTAAGATCAGCGGTTTTCTGGGATTTGTTTGTTGGGATTTAATTTTAATTGCAGAACGATTGAAAATGGAAGGTAACCGCTGTGGTATTTTTGGTGTAGCATGGTGTAAAACATTATTTATACCTCTCATTGATTTTAACCTTTGGATTACAGATGGGCCAGGTGTCGCTCATCGAGTGGGTCTTCGCCAAGTCTCTTATGCCCGTAAGCATAGGAGACGATTCGGACACATAATAAGATGATGCTTTCACATAATAGCACACAAAGGCTTGGAATCAACAGAGATTGTAATTTTGTTGTGCCGAGAAGAATGGTTCTTCAGAGTAACTTAAATAAGAACTGGTTGCTTACTCATGTAGCAATTATAGCAACGAGATAAAATGGGAGTAAGATTTTCATTTAGGTTAGACGTGGGAATAATGTATTTTTTTTTAAAGGTTAGACAACATGGGAATATAATATTATCCATAGGTATATGACTCTTGAGCCTTGTTGAATCCAAATAATTGAACTGAACCCATATGCTTCTACAGCAACGCATCTAACCAGGAGCTGACGATGCTCATAATGTCCATGGTTTAGCTTCATTCTATTGGCAATCATTATTGATTTTGTTAGGGAATTATGCCACGTAGGCTATATCACCTCAACACGTAGGACTCGACCAACGAGCCACGTGGAGATCTCCTATTCGACGCTAGAAAGCTCCTTCACCAATTCAAACATAAGAGCAAAGGGCAAAAGCGGCATTTGGAAAATATATACTATTCACTATAAATAGGGCAAATCCCGAGATTTCAGGTACGAGAATATTTATTACTCACTGCTCATTCTTGAGATTAACGCTCTGACACTTGGGACGAAAAATCTCACCCTACCCCACATATCTTTCTAGAATATCTTCGTGGGCTCGACACTGAGCCCACTGACTGTTCACAGAGCCCTAACTTTGGCATCGGAGTGGACCCCGGGCATCCGGCCCCCTCCCCCTGCCTTTGCTTGTCTTGCAGGTCTATTCAGCTTGGTGGACCCACATGATAGATCTAGACCGAAACAGTTTAGCGCCCACTGTGGGGCCCTGAGATTTAACGTCAACAGATTAAAAGCTAGAGATAAGTCTTAAGTTATGAGTCTGAGAAGAACCCGAAGCCAGATGGTTAGTCCCAACCTCCCTATGATCGATCAATGGGTAAATCCCAAAGAAGGAGATAGGTCCGAAATGCCACCTAGCAGGGACCGAGGAAAACGCGTGGCTGACCCAGCACCCGTGCACGAATCCTTTGTCACATATGAACAGTTTGAGACCGTAGCACAGCAGCTTGCAGTGCTAACTCGTTTTGTACAAGGGTTACAGCCCCCAGTCGCAGAAGCTACATCTTGTCTCCCCATCAAAGTCGTCCCACCAACAGACCTGCATAGGGAGACTGACCTCCCCAGAGAACCCCGTCACCACCTTGGGCAAAGCGGAGCTCGACCCATGAGACCAGGAACCAACGCTCGCCTTGTCCCAGAGTTAAGTGGGACGGGATCAACGTCGCAGCGCGAAAGAATCCCTGCTCAAGAAAGGCTCGGCCCTCAGCCTGGAGCAGCACCTCGACTAGATGAAGACGCTATGGATGAGCTTTTGGTTCTGCGGCATATAACGCTACTAGAGGTTGTCATGGGTGCAGACAAACCAAGTGCTCCCATGGACCCAGAGGTAGTGGCAACATTAGCGGACCAGTTAGCAGCATTGCACCAAAAGGTTGAGACCATGGAGAAGACCGGAGTCGTCCAGGACGAAGATAGGGATTATTCAACAGATAACCCTCTGACCGACATTATCATGAGGGTCCCCTTACCCAAGTGGTTTACCATGCCGCCGGTAGATTCCTATGATGGATCCACAGATCCCGTCGACCATCTAAACAATTTCGTAGGAGTGATGGTCCTCCATGCGAACCCTGACGCCATCATGTGTAGAGCCTTTCCCCTTACACTAAAAGGCGCGGCTCGGATGTGGTTTAACAACCTACCACCGCGATCTATTGACTCTTTTAAGACCATGGGGAGACTATTCAGAATGCACTTCCAAGGAAGTAGGGTGCAGCGGAAGATAAGCACCCACTTGATGAATATGAGACAGAGGTCCGGTGAGACCCTAAGGACCTTCTTGGCCAGATTCAACCTCAAAGTACTACAAGTGAAGGACATCGACGAGGCAGTTCACTTTGCCACGTTGAGAGCAGCGGTCACTGACCCGAAGCTCAGATTCTCTATAGCTAAGAAGGAACCAGCAGACTTGCAGGAACTCTTGGCACGGTGCGAGAAGTTCGTCACTGCCAACGAAATCCACGAAACCAGCAAAGGCCTAGTTGATGCTCCACAAAAGCGAACGGATGAGAGGCAAGACCTCACACAGCCGGGAGAAAACAAGAGGTTGAGAAGAGAAGAAGCACAGGCTAGAGGGTTACTCCAGAAAAAATTTAGTGATTATACCCCACTCAATCGGTCCCTCGAGGACGTGTACACCCTCATCGCTAATGACGGGTATCTTCAAAGGCCCCAGAAGATCATGACCGAAGCAAGAAGGAGAAACCCAAACAAGTACTGCCAGTATCACCGAGACATCGGCCACACTACCGATGAATGTCGGAACCTACAAGCAGAAATAGAAGACCTCATCCAACGAGGGTATTATAAGCAGTACGTGGACTATAATGCTCCGAGAGTTCCAGCTGCTGCAGCCGAGGATCGGAGAAGACAACCTCCCCCACCTCGGGCGAGGACTCCAGAGAGAGAGAGCCGAGAAGGCAAGAAGAAAGAGAACCCAGGAGGGGTGAAAGAAGAGAAGTTCGAAGAGATCCTCCTAGGAAGGACAGAAGAAGAGATAAGACAACTGAGCCCCGATACCAAGAAAGGCACCACGATCAGGAGCCTGCTCAACATGTAGAGAGAAGAGAAAGAGGACCCACTCTGGCACATTGAGACATCGGTGTCATCCTCTGCCAGTTAGCTCGCACCCCGCAGCAGATACATGAACAAGGCAGAGTACTGAACTCATTGGAAACTTGGGGGAGGACAAGGCTGAGGACTGACCCTAGATTGCCAAGGCGACACATGGACTAGACGCGGCTGCCACCTCCATTGCACGTCATCGATCCACCTTCAACGGAGGACATACCTTATGAGCACGTATACATGGTCAGGCGTGACAGACCCAGATGTGGCCCAAAGGTTAGCCATAGCATTCCCAATGCAGCGATGATCAACTCAGGGCGCGATGAGAGTCCGTCAAGCAGCTGACCTACATTGGCTGAGACGGCCAGTGCGGCCGCGGATGACAATATAAAAATTGACCGACCTTGATTGGCCGAGGCGGTCACCTCGGTCTTAGAAGACTCAGAAGACAGTGAAATTTGTGATCCTTCTACACAGGGGTGGAAGGCCATGACTATCATCGGTGGTCCAGCGACTGGAAACACTTCGGCTAAGGTCAGAAAGGCATATGCGAGAAGCGTCAAATTGATTGAATGGCTAGGAAAGAGAGCCCGCACAGGGGACTTCTTGACCTTCAGCGATGAAGATCTGTGCAGACTAGAACTGCCTCATGAGGATGCCATAGTTATCACTATGAGAATAGAAGACAGTGATGTTCATAATATCATGGTGGACACAGGAAGCTCCGCCGACATCATCTACTGGCAGGCCTTCCAACGCATGGAGATCCTGCTTGAGCGGTTGCTAATCGTGGATTACCCCCTGGTCAGTTTCTCAGGTGACCTTGTCAGTGTGAAAGGATCTATTCGATTGCCCATCAGGGTAGGTACTTATCCACGGGAATCGAGGATCACCATGAATTTTCTGGTCGTCAACGTCCCATCCTCATACAATGCACTCTTGGGTCGACCCAGCATGATTGCTCTTAGGTCGGTGTCATCCCCCTATCACTTGGTCATCAAGTTCCCTACCCCCAGAGGAGCGGGGGAATGCCGAACAGATCAGCTAGTATCCCGTAAATGTTATTCGACCGAGCTCACAGATTTTAAAAAACCGGCCCAAGCCCTACAGGTGCAAATTGAAGATTTGCGGGACGATCCTAAATAGCAAAGAGGCGCGCCCACTGAGGACCTGGTCCAGGTCCCCCTAGCAGAGGAGAACCCAGATAAGACGATCCAGATAGGATCATCCCTCGTGGAGCCGCAGAGGACTGAACTTTTGAATTTTCTAAGGGCTGACGCCAATCTCTTTGCCTGGTCGGCGGCCGATATGCCAAGCATCCTAAGGGAAGTGGCGCAGCATTGCCTTAATGTGGACCCCCACCGCCGGCCAGTATGACAAAAGAAGCGGTCATTCACCGCGTCCCGCCAGCGGATCATTGATGAGGAAGTGGGAAAATTACTGGATGCTGGATTTATCCAGGAAATTCACTACCCGGAGTGGCTCGCCAACGTCGTCATGGTCCCGAAAGCTGAGGACAAATGGCGCATTTGTATCGATTTTATCGATCTCAACAAGGCCTGCCCCAAGGACAGTTTCCCCCTTCCCAAGATTGACCAATTCATTGATGCTACTGCCGGCCACGCACAACTGAGCTTCATGGATGCCTACTCCGGCTACAACCAGATCCGGATGCACACAGCTGATTCGGAGAAGATGACCTTTGTCACCAACTGAGGCCTTTTTTGTTATGAAGTGATGCCCTTTGGCCTTAAGAATGCCGAGGCCACCTACCAGAGGTTGGTCAACAAGCTCTTTGCCGATCAAATTGGTAGAAATATGGAAGTGTATGTGGATGACATGCTGGTGAAAAACTTAATTGGAAACGACCATGTTCGAGACCTGGAAGAGGCATTTGGAGTACTGCGAAAGCACAGAATGCGCCTCAACCCCGCCAAATGTGCCTTCGGGGTCACCTCGGGGAAATTCCTCAGTTTCATGGTCTCCCATCGTGGCATTGAGGCGAACCCCGAGAAGATCCTAGCCATCCTCGATATGCCTGCTCCAACCAAAGTAAAAGAGGTGCAGGAGTTAACTGGGCGTGTGGCCGCCCTGAGCCGATTCATGTCTCGATCGGCGGATAAGTGTCTCCCCTTATTTCAGACCCTTAAAAGCAATAAGACCTTCCAGTGGACGACCGAATGTCAACAAGCATTCGAGGCATTGAAAACTTATCTGGGATCTCCCCCTACTGGTTAAGCCTGAGACAGGGGATAACTTGGAATTGTACTTGGCTGTCTCTTCAAAGGCAGTAAGTGTCGTGTTGATCAAAGAAGTAGAGGGTATCCAGCACCCCATTTATTATGTCAGCAAAATTTTGCTCGAGGCTGAAACTCGATACAAGTTTATCGAAAAGGTCGCATTGGTGTTGGTGACCTCGGCGCGTAAGCTACGACCTTACTTCCAAGCGCACTCCATAACAGTTCTAACCGACCAACCCCTCAAGAAAATCCTCTCCAAACTGGATATCTCAGGGCGGGTGATCAATTGGGCAGTCGAATTGGGTGAATTTGATCTCAGCTACAAGCCCCGCACGGCCATCAAGGCTCAAGCCTTGGTCGACTTCCTTATTGAATCATCCCCCCAGGAAGAAGCCGGGGAAGGAATGGACAATCAAGTCCTGCAGAACACCTCGCAGCCATGGACCCTGTTTGTCGATGGTGCCTCCAACAAGACCCAGTGTGGTGCCGGATTCATTCTTACCAGTCCAGAAGGTTTCAAATCCGGTACGCCCTTCGGTTCATGTTTCAAGTATCCAATAATGCGACAGAGTACAAGGCACTGATTGTAGGATTCCGCCTGGCTAAAGCAGTAATGACAAAGAGGGTCGAGGCATCCAGAGACTCTCAGTTAGTTATGAGGCAAGTCAACGGGGAGTACGAGGCCAAGAAGATGAGCATGTCGGCATACTTAAAGAAAGTCCAAGAGGCCGCATCGGCCTTTGAGTATTTCACCCTGCGCCACATTCTCCAAGGCCAGAACACCCTAGCGGACTCTCTATCCAAATTGGCCACTTCAGATTTGAACGATTTAGATCACTCAGTGTATACTGAGGTTTTGTCTCATTCATCTGTGGATCCCAACTCCAAAGACATATTGCCAGCCACATCAGAGCCATCATGGATTGACCCAATTTTTTCTTTTCTCCGAGAGGGAAGATTACCGGAGGACAAGAAAGAGGCGAGGCAGATACAATCAAAGGCGACTCACTAGGTAGTGGAAGCCGACATCTTGTACAACAAAGCTTTTACATTTCCTCTACTGCAGTGCCTACGTCCTTCCGAAGCAGCACGGGCCATCCAGGAGGTCCATGAGGGAAAATGCGGCGCCCACCAGGGAGGACATGTACTTTCCCACAAAATATTGCGCCAAGGATACTACTGGCCAAAAATGCACAAGGAATGCATTGACTACGTCAAGAAGTGTACCAAGTGTCAAATGTACGCACCAGTCCCTCACCTGCCAGCAGCCCCACTTCGCTCTATCGAAGTAGCCCCCATTCCTTTCGCCACATAGGGTATGGTCATGGGACCATTTCCCTCGGTACGCTATCAACGAAAATTTGTTGTTATCGCAGTAGATTATTTCACTAAATGGGCTGAGGCAGAGGCATTGTCCAGTATTCTCGAGAGCGCCATACGGGAGTTTTTCATCAAGTTAGTTGTGTATCGATACGGTGTCCCCAGGGTACTCATCACCGATAATGGGAAGCAATTTGACAACAAAGCCTTCGTGGCATTCTGTGCAGAACACCGTATTGATCATCGACGAGGCACCGTGAAACACCAGCAGACCAACGAACAGACAGAGGCCACCAATAAAATCCTGTTGAAAGGGATCAGATCCAGGTTAGGTGGGGCTAAGGGTCGATGGTTGGATGATCTACTACACATTCTGTGGGTGGATCGATCGATGGTTGGATGAACTACCACTCATTCTGTGGGTGGATCACACCACCTCGAAGACGACCACAGGCGAATCACCATTCCGACTAGCTTTTGGAACGGAAGCAGTTGTCCCGTTGGAGGTAAGGATCGCATCACATCGGATCGCCAACTACGACCCACTTTCCAACGAAGCGGGCTTGCCCACCAACTTGGACCTCCTCGATGAAGTATGTGACCAAGCCCAGATCCAGATCGCTGCCCATCAACAGCAAGTGGCCCGGCATTACAACAAGAGGGTGTGTCAACGATCATTTCAAGTAGGGGACCTTGTCATCCGAAGGACCATCGCATCCAACCCCACCAATAAAGACAAGCTGGCCCCCAACTGGGAAGGACCCTATCAGGTTACCGAGGTGTTAATGAATGGAGCGTATCACCTTGTTGACATGGACGGAAAAGCTCTCCCTAGGGCATGGAACGCAGAGCATCTCCATAAATTTTATCAGTGAAATTTTCAAAAGTTGTACTTTGGTCGTTGCGGCCACCTATACGATAATGAAAATCTCGATTTGGCTTCTACTCCTGTCTCATAACCAACAACTTTAAAGCTACAACAAATGGCCAAGGTGGAACCCATGCGGCCAAGAGTCCAGAAGGACAGACTTGGCCAAAGAAGGTAGATCAGCTCCGAGCCTAAAATGAGACCCATGCGGCCAAGAGTCCAGAAGGACAGACTTGGCCAAGGAGGGTAGATTGGTTCCGAGCCTAAAATGGGACCCATGCGGCCAAGAGTCCAGAAGGGCAGACTTGGCCGAAGAGGGTAGATCGGCTCTGAGCCTAAAATGAGACCCATGCGGCTAAGAGTCTAGAAGGACAGACTTGGCCGAGGAGGGTAGATCAGTTTCGAGCCTAAAATGGGACCCATGCTGTAAGACCCGTATCAAACTAACCCGGTCTTACCACCTTGAACCAGGTCTACCCATCATGGATGAGCCAAATGGACCAAGTGAGTGAAGGAGATCACGATCCCAGGTATTAAACTGACCCAAAAACACTTAAATTAAGGGGAGGGTTGCATACCCAGCAAGGGAGGGTCGGACCCCCCCCCCAAGACAGAAGTCAGACCCCCAGTTTTACATGGGGGGTCGGACACTTTAGGAACCAGGGGTCGACAGGATCTCCGACCCCCCTATCGACCCCCGGTACTCGATCAATCTGAAAATTAGGAAAGTTTCCTAATTTCGATGGGATTCCTTCCAAATCTCAATGGGACTTATTTTAGGAGTTTCTTCTCTATAAATAGGACGTCCCTAAGCCTCTTTTACTCCTTTTACAACCCTAATTGAATTGAGAGAAAGAGGAGAGAAGAAAGAGAAAGAAAAGAGAAGGAAAGAAGAGAAGAAGGCCAAGGGAGAAGAGTTGCAGAGAAGGAGTATTCTTCTCAGGTATGGATACTAATTTCATGAATTGCTAAAGACCTTAGGATAGATAATGCAGAGAGTATGATCTCAGAGAAACCAAACCATCAACCCATGGTTAGGTTTTCATGGAAAACCATGGGGGAAAATCATGAAAGCCATATAGGTGGTAGAATCATGGTTCTAGACCATAGAACATGTGTAGAATGGATTATAGGAGCAAGCCATAGGACCCCAAATACGAAGAATGGACTGAAGGAAGAAAATCGACCAAAACACACAGGGGGTCGCATGGGGGGTCGATGGCCAATCGACCCTACCAGACCCTGAGCATCGACCCCCAGTGTTCGGGAAGTCCAGAATAGGGGTGGTCGCACCCAGGGTCGATCATTACTCCGACCCTACCTCCGACCCCCAGTTAAAAACATGGTTTTAAAAATCAAAATTAATTCTAATTAAATTCTATCGACTTTTTTAGGTCTTCTAGCAATATAATAATAGTATAAAGGTGATTTTAAAGCTTGAAAGAGGATTATTAGCAAGCTAAGGTGAGGAAACAAAACTCTAAACTAATTGGTTAATAACAAATTGTTTTCTCTTTTCTTGAGTCCAATGCTATGCTTGATCCCATGCGAATATGTTTGTAATGTGCATACAACATGTCATCCAATATTTCTATTATTTGTTCATGTATATTTACCTTATTGTTTATAACATGATGATGATGATGATGATAGGAATAGGCATGTGAATGTATGTGTGTGGTTGGTGTACTGGATGCGAGCGAGTATCAGGGGAGATGTGATGGGAACGTCAATAAACGTTAACCTTTGGTGGGTCTCATCACTTTAGCTCTATCTCTAACTCAAGTCTTGTGCATTAGCATCGTCGTATCACCATTACTTTAGCAGAACTATTACGTCGTAGAGTATCAGGGGATGTGTTCTCGGTCCTTATAGTCTCTGACTCTACCGGGGGGCCTTAGCTCTATCTCTATGGACGTTCTGAGGGATGCTAGGGTGAGGCCTTGGATACACTGTTTGGCATTAGGATTGGTTAGTTGCGAACCCAGTTTGCAAGCCCTTGCCAGCAGGGGCTTACGTATTGGTATGGCATTGTACAGCAATAAACGTTAACCTTTGTTGTACAATGTTATGGTAGGGTGGATGGGGACGACAATAAATGTTAACCTTTGGGTGGACTTCCACACCCTGTGTATAGAGGCGGGGTCAATAAACGTTAACCTTTGACCACCCAACCTTTCTATTGCGCATTGCAAACTTTAAACCAGACCAAAGATATGAATTGACTGCATGCATATGTATTGTTGCATTGTTTTGTTTGCTCATTGAGCCATGTGTGCTCAACCCCTCAACGTCGAATATTTTTAGTTAATGATGCAGGTACTACAGTTGAAGATTATGTCAATGCTCCAGTGTATGGGCACGTAGCGGTGATGGAAGTTGAAGATGAAGTGGATACACATGATCCCTCTTGCGAGTGCGACTCATGTGTATTCGATTAGATTTTTAGTTTACTTTATTTGGATTTAATAAAGACATGTATTTGATATTTATTTATGTCTTAGTTGATACAGAATAATTTACTATTTAAATATTAATATCACAATAGATTCTCAGTTCATTTTACTCTAAGACTTCTACTATTGTGTATTTACTCTGATTATGAATGTGGATGTATGAGGTTTAGATAAAATGGATTCCGCTTGTCCGAGATCCTGGTTGAACCATTGGTTTGCTAGCGGTTCATCACACCATTCTGAAGTGTGCAGAATTGGGGTGTGACAACTTGGTATCAGAGCATCTCATGCCGTGTCCGCTAAACTGGCATACATTCACGATAAATTGTGAACTGAGATAGGATAAAAGTAAAAACTGTAATATTAACACACTATAAGCACAAGTGATGTTTGAGACCAAATTTGAAAAGAAAATAATGCATCTATTAAAGGGGAAACAATTTTAAATACAATGAGAGGGAAGCAAACGTACATATAATGCTAAAGCAGAGTACAGTCCACAACCCAGACAGTTACTCTGTAGTAAAAAAATATATATATAGATACAATCATGAAGCTGGAGGTGAAGGAGGAGGCGGTGCCTCACGGTCTCTGTCATAATCCTCAGCGTAGACTCTAGTCAACCAGGCTACCTGAGTCTGGGTCGTCTGAAGACTAGCTGTAAGATCAGCTACCCGCTGATCAGTCCCGCGCTAAGCACCCAAAAGCTCCTCCATCCGCATATCTGACCGGCGCTGAGCCTCTATGAGCTCTCCCATCCTCATGTCTGATGTACGCTGGGCGTCTAGTAGCTCATCCACTCTCACCCGTTGAGCGTCTAGTAACTCCCCCATCCTCAGATCAGATCTGCGCTGAGCCTCTCTGATCTCATGCAATATCTCCATCATTTCAGGAGGTGGGTGAGAAGGACCAACCGCATGTGAAGGACCAGCCGCATATGAAGTACTAGCTCCAGACACATGTGTAGGTGAAGGAGGTGGTATAGAGTCTACATCCATGTACATACGGTCATCATCACCAGCAGGCTCCGTATGAACTCCAGCGGCGGCGGCAGCTGCCTCAGCGTCAGCTATCTCTACCCGAGTGCGAGGGTGCACCATCGCGTTCCTCTCCTCATCACTAACCTGAGCATCCTGCATGCCCATCTTGCAAAATAGCCTCCCAATCTAGAGGCGATGAGAAAGACTTCTCCTGAATCTTCTCATCCACTAAATCAAGCCCCAGGCGGGTAAGCAAGATAGTGATCATACGTCCGTAAGGAAGGATACCAGTGTGACTGGGCAACGTAGCAGTGATCATGGTATGCATGATGATGTACGGAAGGCAGACGGATTGCCTAGTGCAAATACTGTATAGAAGATACTGGGTCAGCTGGGAAATCCTCTCGTAATGAACACTCTGCGGGATCAGGTTATGTTGAATGATTTTGCAATATACCCGTGGAGCTGGACGCATATAACATGCCCTCATCTGCCAGCGATCAGGTCGTAGGAGCTGATTATCGATCTCGGCCCTCATCTATAGAGAGAAGAACTGGGGCTCGGAGCACAGAAAACCATAGGGCCCTCATAGAAAATGCCCAGTAGGTTGGCCAGCTGTCGATAATCAAACGAGATGTTCACCCCTTTGACGTAGCTCGTGATGCGCAGCTCATTACCCCTCTCAACATCATTGTAATCCCCCACCACCTGGAGGTTACAATAAAACTGACGTACCAAATCCGGACGGGTGCACGCGTCGTAAGTAATGACTGGGAGCCAATCCATATCACCAAATGCTCTCTCCACATTGAACAGGGCCAATTCAGCCAAGTTCACCATACGACCACCCTCCACTTTCTTGCGAGTGAAGTGGGCATACTATGCCTCGGCTTCGTTGGAGCGGAAACGAAGAGGATCGCGGACTCTGGGTACTTTGGTACGGGCCATGATATCTGCAAATAAGAAAAAAAATATATAGTATATTAATAGGGTAGAAAAATCCAAAATTTTGACATTATAACGACGTAAGTTGGCCAAAAGCCTCACTTGTCACCCACACACGAGGGCAGAAGGACTTACGTGGGTTCTAACATATCCTACAACACTCACACAGTAGGAAATTCTAACTAATGGAATCCAATTTGAAGAAATTGTGAGAAATCAAAAATTTCGACAAATTAGGGCAAAAAGAGAAAAATCCAAGTTTCTTGATAACCAATCGATGAAACTCAAAAAAATTTTGAGGGCTTTCGTTCCTCGAGTCACCAATAACAAAAGCCCCCAATAAAAATCAAATTTTTACAGTTGAAAAAAGTTTAATTTGAAAAATACAAGATAAATGGGCAAAAACCTATAAATGAAAATCTAAAAACAGGTAAAAATGAGAAGACATACCTGTAGGAATGATGTGGACGTCGAAACACGGAACCGAAATGACCAATATAGCAGAGTGGCACTGTAGCAACTCAGAGGTGGGAAACGAGTCGAAACGGGGAAGGAATAATGGGAAATGAACCCAGAATCGGACCTTAAAAATCTAAATTTTGGTCCGGGGGTCGGAGAATTCGACTAGGATAATCGACCCCCACATCGACCCCCATATCAACCCCCAGCTCTCGGGAATCTGACAAGAAACTAGGGGTCGCACCTGGGGGTCGGACTTCCATCGACCCCCAGCTCTCGGGAATCTGACAGGAAACCAGGGGTCACACCTGAGGGTCGGACACCCATCGACCCCCGCATCGACCCCCGGCTCTCGGGAAGAATAGGTACATTCCTAGGGTCGGATACTGAGGGTCGAACATACCATCGACCCCCACCATCGACCCTGCATAGAAAAGACAGTATTTTTCACAGAATGATCTAGAAATTTTAAAAATAACATCGGTTAGCGTGCCTACATGAAGTATAAATGATTGCCTCACGTTTGTTAATGATTTTCAGGCATCACCAATATCAGAGGAAGATGGCTGGACGTAGAGTAACCAGGCAGAGCCGAAACGTAGTTCCACCACCACCCATGGAGGAAACCAGCCAAGAAAATATATACGCACATGATAATCTGCAGGTTGCACCACCAGTAAATCCGGTTCAGGCAAATCCTACAAACTTGCCACCTCCACCACTGGAGTTAGCAACCGTGGTTATGAACTTAGTGCAACAGCTGCAACAAATGCAATACGCACAGGCTCAAATGCAAGCAGCAATGGGGATTATGTTCCAGGCAGCACATGCTACACCAATGCCGACTGGACAAACCAGTGCAGCACCGGTGGGTAACCACCCAGCACCTCAAACACCTCAACCACCAGCTGCACAGATTCCAGTATCAGGTCCGAAAGCAGCTCAGGTTAATTATCAGTATCCACAACCTATGTTTGGGCATACCCCCAAAATCAGATGGATCACTCTCGACTGGTTGAGAGATTCTTGAAGATGAAGTCCAAGGAATTTAACGGTAAACCGTCTGATCCTTTATGGCCAGCACATTGGATCGACGAGATGGAGAGAAATTTTCTTATGATGACTATTACAGAAGAAGAAAAGGTATTATGTGCCACCTTCATGCTAAAAGGCGATGCACATCATTGGTGGAAATCGACCAGGACCTATCTATTAACCAAGCACGCCTTATTGACCTGGTCTATTTATAAAGAAGCTTTCTTTGAGAAGTATTTTCCCCGAAGGTTCAAAGATTCTATGGAGAAGGAGTTCCTGAGTTTATATCAGGGTCAGATGTCCGTGGATGCATATCAACAGCGTTATGAGGAGCTGTTTTTCTTTGCACCACTCAGTATGCAAGAAGAAGACACTAAGACCCGTAGGTTTGTCACGGGACTTAGAGGGAGCATCAGAGAGCATGTTCTGGGTTTGGAGAAGAAAATATACAACGAAGCTGTGCAAATTGCTTGAGTTATAGAATCGAGCCAGAAGGAGAGTTACCTTACACAGAACAAAAGTATAAAAAGGCCAACCGGAAATTCTTATAACGGAGGGAATAACAGGATATTTAAACCCTTCCGTGCTCAAGGCTTTGCTACTGCACCCAAGACTACCCCAAGAACTCAACAAAGAACCAAAGCCAAATTCGAAGGTCCGAAATGTTATAACTGCAACCAAGCGGGACATATGGCAAGGGAGTGTCCTAAGCCCAAGAAGCAGTTACATCAAGGACGAGTATATGCTGTTACATCCGAGGATGTTGTCGCATCACCCGATGTGGTCACAGGTATGACTGAAACTTTTTTTTAAGTTGTATTACATTGTATGAGCATGTAGACTAAGAAATGTAAATCACAGGTATCGTACCTATAAATGGCATACCCGTCAGAGTACTCTTCGACTCAGGAGCTACTCATTCTTTTATATCTGTATCCTTTGGAAAGAAGCTGAATTTATCCATCAAAACATTAGACTATAAAATACTTGTAGAAGTGAAGTTAAAAAAAGGCTATGGGCCATGTCCAATTCTCATTGGCGAGAAAACCTTAGATGCAACCTTGATCCAACTTGGGATGGCAGACTTTGACATCATCTTGGGAATGGACTGGTTAGCTCGGCATTCTGCGAACCTACTATGTGCCGAAAAGAAGCTAACATTTAAAGACAAAGAAGGAGCAGAATTCAGTTTTGTGGGAACCAAACTTCCCCGTAAATGCAAGCTCATACTCTCAGCACTAAAGGCTAGGAAGTGCCTTGAGAAGGGGGCAGTCGGGTATCTAGTATCAGTTGTCGACCTCACCAAGGAAGAACCACGGATGGAAGATATTGATGTCGTGCGGGACTACCCCGACGTATTTCCTAAGGAACTACCAGGATTACCACCCGACCGAGCCACAGAGTTTGTGATAGATCTTATACCGGGAGTCACACCAGTATCAAAAGCACCCTACCGAATGGCTCCTACGGAACTAAAGGAATTAAAAGTACAACTACAAGAACTACTGGACAAGGGTTATATTCGACCCAATATATCACCATGGGGAGGGCCAGTATTGTTTGTAAAGAAGAAGGACGGTAGTGTTCGATTATGTATCGACTATCGAGAGTTGAATAAACAAACAATCAAGAATCGATATCCACTACCTCGGATCGATGACTTGTTCGATCAGTTGCAAGGAGCAAAAGTATTTTCTAAGATCGATCTTCGATCAGGCTACCATCAGTTGAAGATTAAAGAGGGCGATATTCCTAAGACAGCTTTCAGGACCAGATATGGACATTATGAGTTCTTGGTCATGTCTTTTGGATTTACAAACGCACCAGCAACTTTCATGGAACTTATGAATCGGGTTTTCCATGATATGTTGGATACGTCGATTATTATATTTATTGATGATATATTGGTATATTCCAAGGACAAGGAAACCCATATTAAGAATCTAAACGCCACTCTACAGCGTTTAAGGAAAGAGAAGCTATATGCCAAATTTACCAAATGTGAGTTTTGGCTAAGTGAAGTCGCCTTCCTAGGCCATGTAGTATCTGCTGAAGGAATCAAAGTGGATCCCAGCAAGATCGAGGCTATTGTAAAGTGGGAAGCACCAAAGAGCATTACAGAAATTAGAAGTTTTCTAGGTCTCGCTGGTTATTATCAGAGATTTGTGGAAGACTATTCCCAGATTGCCGTACCTCTCACCAGTCTGACTAAGAAAGGTGAAAAGTTTGTGTAGACAGATAAATGCGAGAAGAGCTTCCAAACATTGAAGACCAGATTGATATCCGCCCTGATTTTGACCATTCCCGTTCCCGGACAGCCATTTACCCTGTACACTGATGCGTCAGGATTGGGATTAGGATGTGTGCTTATGCAAGGAGAACAAGTAGTTGCTTATGCCTCAAGACAGTTAAAGACACATGAGAAAAATTATCCCACTCATGATTTGGAGTTGGCGGTAGTAGTACATGCTGTCAAGATATGGAGACATTACCTATACGGAGAGAAGTTCCAGATTAAATCGGACCATAAAAGTCTTACTTATTTATTTAATCAAAAGGAGTTGAATATGAGACAAAGAAGATGGTTGGAACTATTGAAGGACTATGATTGTGATATCCAGTATCATCCGGGGAAAGCAAATGTAGTAGCGGATGCGTTGAGCAGAAAGGCAATGATAAAATCTCAAGGAGAGGTTAGCACAACTATAGCAATGTGTACTATCGGAATGGTATTCAATCACGGTAATGAGCAGTATGTGATAGATACACTGGATGGATCAACCAACCAAGGGTTTATTCATCGGTTTTCAAATATGTTCATTGCATTGAAGATTATATTGGATATAATTGATGAAGTAAAGACAGCTATCAAATCAGACCCTTATCTGAGAACGGTACAAGAAGACATCGAAAAAGGTAGAACTAACCCTGAGTTCACCTTGGACGAAGAAAAGATATTGAAGTACAAGGGAATAATATGTGTACCCGAAACAGAAAATGTGGACATTAGATACTGACTGATGAAAGAAGCCTATACCACCATCTATTCGATACATCCTGGAAGTACAAAAATGTATCATGATCTAAAAAAACTATATTGGTGGAGAGGAATGAAAGCAGATGTAGCTAAGTTTGTGTCTCAATGCCTAAATTGTTAGAAAGTAAAGGCTGAACGACAAAGACTTATAGGACTGTTATAGCCGTTATCGGAACTAGCATGGAAATGGGACTGCATCACCATGGACTTCGTCACAGGGTTACCATTGACTCCTCGAGTAGTTGATGCAGTTTGGGTGATTGTAGACCGCTTGACAAAAACAGCTCGCTTTATATCGATACGACCTCAGTATACACTAGAGAGGTTAGCAAAGCTGTATGTGGATAATATTGTTCGATTACACGATGTCCCAGAGAGCATTGTGTCCGATAGAGATCCACGATTTACTTCTAAATTTTGGGAAGGATTACAAAAGGCTATGGGTACAACATTAAAGTTTAGTACTGCATTCCATCCACAGACATATGGACAGTCAGAGTGTACAATTCAGATTCTAGAAGATATGTTACGAGCATGTGTAATTGATTTTAAAGGATCGTGGGATGAAAAGCTACCACTGATCGAGTTTGCTTATAACAATAGCTATCAGGCTACTATACAGATGTCACCCTATGAAGCATTGTATGGCAGGAAGTGTCAAACTCCTTTATTTTGGAATGAAGTTGGGGAACGTAGTCTCGTTGGACCAGAATTTGTTGAAGAGACTTGTCGAGTGGTCGACATTATCAAGGAAAGAGTGAGAACAACCCAGAATCGTCAGAAGCAATATGCAGATACTCGACGCAGAGATATTGAGTTCGTCGTGGGTGATAAAGTATTCTTGAAGGTATCGTCTATGCAAGGTCTGAAACGGTTTGGACAGAAAGGGAAACTAAGTCCAAGATATGTCGGGCCATATGAGATTCTAGCTAAGCGTGGGAAAGTGGCTTACCAGTTAGCACTACCACCATTTATGTCAAGTGTGCATGACGTATTTCATATTTCCTTATTGAAGAAGTATGTCAAAGATCCAACGCACGTTCTGACAGTAGATCTACCTGATTTAACTGAAGATTTGACTTTTGAAGTAACACCAACTGAAATCACCAGCCGAAAGGTTCAACGACTATGCAACCGAGATATCTGTTATGTCAAGGTCACTTGGAGAAGTAGAGAAATGGAAGAAATTACATGGGAAGAAGAGAATGCTATGCGAAAGCAATACCCTCACTTATTCGACTCAGAAGGTATGAACAATTTCGGGGACGAAATTTAAAAAAATAGGGGGGAGTTGTAAGACCCGTATCAAACTAACCCGGTCTTACCACCTTGAACCAGGTCTACCCATCATGGATGAGCCAAATGGACCAAGTGAGTGAAGGAGATCACGATCCCAGGTATTAAACTGACCCAAAAACACTTAAATTAAGGGGAGGGTTGCATACCCGGCAAAGGGAGGGTCGGACCCCCCCCCCAAGACAAAGTCGGACCCCGGGTCTTACATGGGGGGTCGGACACTTCAGGGTCGACGGGATCTCCGACCCCCCTATCGACCCCCGATACTCGATAAATCTGAAAATTAGGAAAGTTTCCTAATTTCGATGGGATTCCTTCCAAATCTCAATGGGACTTATTTTAGGAGTTTCTACTCTATAAATAGGACATCCCTAAGCCTCTTTTACTCCTTTTACAACCCTAATTGAATTGAGAGAAAGAGGAGAGAAGGAAGAAAAAGAAAAGAGAAGGAAATAAGAGAAGAAGGCCAAGGGAGAAGAGTTGCAGAGAAGGAGTATTCTTCTCAGGTATGGATACTAATTCCATGAATTGCTAAAGACCTTAAGATAGATAATGCAGAGAGTATGATCTCGGAGAAACCCAAACCATCAACCCATGGTTAGGTTTTCATGGAAAACCATGGGGAAAATCATGAAAGCCATATAGGTGGTAGAATCATGGTTCTAGACCATAGAACATGTGTAGAATGGATTATAGGAGCAAGCCATAGGACCCCAAACACGAAGAATGGACTGAAGGAAGAAAATTGACCAAAACCCACAGGGGGTCGCATGGGGGTCGATGGCCAATCGACCCTACCAGACCCTGAGCATCGACCCCTAGTGTTCGGGAAGTCCAGAATAGGGGTGGTCGCACCCAGGGTCGATCATTACTCCGACCCTACCTCCGACCCCCAGTTAAAAACATGGTTTTAAAAATCAGAATTAATTCTAATTAAATTCTATCGACTTTGTTAGGTCTTCTAGCAATATAATAACAGTATAAAGGTGATTTTAAAGCTTGAAAGAGGATTATTAGCAAGCTAAGGTGAGAAAACAGAACTCTAAACTAATTGGTTAATAACAAATTGTTTTCTCTTTCCTTGAGTCCAATGCTATGCTTGATCCCATGCGAATATGTTTGTAATGTGCATACAACATGTCATCCAATATTTCTATTATTTGTTCATGTATATTTACCTTATTGTTTATAACATGATGATGATGATGATGGTAGGAATAGGCATGTGAATGTATGTGTGTGGTTGGTGAACTTTATGCGAGCGAGTATCAGGGGAGGTGTGATGGGAACGTCAATAAACGTTAACCTTTGACGGGTCTCAGCACTTTAGCTCTATCTCTAACTCAAGTCTTGTGCATTAGCATCGTCGTATCGCCATTACTTTAGCAGAACTATTACGTCGTAGAGTATCAGGGGAGGTGGTCTCGGTCCTTGTAGTCTCTGACTCTACCGGGGGGCCTTAGCTCTATCTCTATGGACAATCTGAGGGATGTTGGGGTGAGGTCTTGGATACACTGTTTGGCATTAGGATTGGTTAGTTGTGAGCCCAGTTTGCAAGCCCTCGCCAACAGGGGCTTACGTGTTGGTATTGCACTGTACAACAATAAACGTTAACCTTTGTTGTACAATGTTATGGTAGGGTGGATGGGGACGACAATAAACGTTAACCTTTGGATGGACTTCCACACCCTGTGTATAGAGGCGGGGTCAATAAATGTTAACCTTTGACCACCCAACATTTCTATTGCGCATTGCAAACTTTAAACTAGACCAAAGATATGAATTGACTGCATGCATATGTATTGTTGCATTGTTTTGTTTGCTCACTGAGCCATGATATGTGCTCACCCCCTCGACGTCGAATATTTTTAGTTGATGATGTAGGTACTACAGTTGAAGATTATGTCAATGCTCCAGTGTATGGGCACATAGCGGCGATGGAAGTTGAAGATGAAGTGGATACACATGATCCCTCTTGCGAGTGCAACTCATGTGTATTCGATTAGATTTTTAGTTTTCTTTATTTGGATTTAGTAAAGACATGTATTTGATATTTATTTATGTCTTAGTTGATACAGAATAATTTTTTATTTAAATATTAATATCACAGTAGATTCTCAGTTCATTTTACTATAAGACTTCCGTTATTGTGTATTTACTCTGATTATGAATGTAGATGTATGAGGTTTAGATAAAACGGATTCCGCTTGTCCGATATCTTGGTTGAACCGTTGGTTTGCTAGCGGTTCATCACACCATTATGAAGTGTGCGGAATTGGGGTGTGACACATGCACCCAAGAGCCCAGAAGAGCAGACTTGGCCGAGGAGGGTAGATCGGCTCTGAGCCTAAAATGCAACCCATGCAGCCAAGGGTTCATTAGAACATACCTGGCCGAGGAGGCGAGATCGGCTCCGAGCTCAGACTGAGATCCATATGGCCCAAAGAGTTCACCAACTGCTAAACACATTAGGCCGAGGAGGGTAGACAAGTCACCATGCCGAGGTGAAACCCGTACGACACCGTACCGCAGGGAGGCCCATGCGGTCAATTGTCCAAAAGGACAGACTAGGCCGATGAGGGTCGCTCAGCTCGACATACAGTCAATTCATTTTATCACATCATGCCTAAAAAAAAAAGAAAAAAAAAGGAAATAATTACACAAACTCAGGTTGCGGCAAAAAAGACTTTTCATTAAACGACAAGTGTACATCGGCACGACAGGCCGAAGAAGAAAAAAAAGTTACATAGAAAAAAATGAGAGAGTTACAAAATTTTCCTAAGTGTTCTCTGCTGGGGGATTGCCCCCGCTGCCACCCGCTTCATCCGCGATTTGGGGAAGAGAACCACCAGGGGTGCGAGGAGGAACCATCAGAGAAATCGTACCGTCCTGGGGGGTTGTCGGGGTCTCGTCCGCATCAGGAGAGGCAGGAGGATCCTCACCCTCAAAGACCTCGTCGAGTCGACGGAGCATCTCGGTGTCATCTAGCTCTAGAATCTCAATCTCCGAGTCTACAGGGGACCAGGCACTCTGCTCCGCTATAGTCCAGCCTAGGCGCCTTCGCATCAACATACTCCTTTAAGGCCTGCGCACCCAGGGTGAAGCTTTGCAGAGAATACCGCCCCACCAACTCTTTGAAATCCTCGGACTTCTGATAGAGCCGTACCGCCCCGGTGGCAAGAGATCGGGTGTTCAAGAAGGCATCCTTGAACCTCGCCCCGCGATCCTTGGCCCGCTCCAAAAACGACTTCAGTTCATCAATGCGGTCTTCCCTCGCCTTCCCCGCATCTTCCAGACGGCGCTTCTCCTCGCGCATCTTCTCATTCTCTTCCCTGAGGTGGGTGACCTCAGACGACAAAGAGGTCACCTCCCGCTCCTTGTACCGAATCTACGTCCGGGAATCCTCCCTCTCGTCCTCGGCCGCGTGCAGTTTACGATCCGTCTCGGCCAGGTCTTTGGCTATCTCCTCGGCCCGCTCCTTCAAAGTCTCCATGTATACTCCGAGCTGCACCAAGACAACAAGCACAAGTTAGACACAAGTTAAACCGAAAAAGAGAGATGGGGGAATGGGACAAGGAGATAAGTGTTTACCAAAGCGGCCAGGGTGTCGGCCCCCGAGATCAGAGAGGGCATGGGGAGCTCATGCACCAGCAACCGGTCTTGAGGAAGAATTGCCCCCCTCATCAGCTCCCGGGCGGCACGGATGTCGCCCATGGCCGTGTCGTCCTCGGTCAAGGCCTAGTCCGGCCGAAAGTCCTGCTCATCCCCCGTCTTGTTCCGAAGAGAAGGACCCATGAGGGGGATGCGTCTGACGTCACTCGTCACACCCCTCTGCCCGGTAATCACCCTCGGCCTCATAGATGGGGATGTTGAACTTTGTTGTGGCCGAACTGGAGTCGGCTTCCTGGCTATCGGAGTTCCAGACGGCGCCCCGAGTGCAAGAACGGCCTCCGACGCGGCCGAGGTAGTTCCCTTTCCTGAAAATTTAAGAACATGGTACCGAGGAATCAATGGCATGGCATAGATACGTGCAGCCTCGGCCAAGGCGGAGTCAGTGAAGTGCTTACGTGTTCTCTTAGAGGGCTTCCGTGCCGCATCCCCCTCGACGTTGCGTCGATCCACCGACACCTTCGTTGTTTGCTCCTCATTGGACCTCTTCGTCGCGGCTTCCTTCTTAGCCGCTTCCTTCCTCTTTAGTTCCAGCAAGTATTCCGTGCTCAACATTATTGCAACATACCAAAAAAGAATCATCCCAGTTAGTAGGTTGGGGTCGGCCAGCGATATGACAAACATACTCACACAGTCGGTTTTCGTGTAAAATGAGAGGGTCCCTCAGGTCGGCCACACGGATGAAATCCCCCTCAGAATGCTGAGCCCGCCGCAGCAACTCGGACTCAGGAAGCAGCAGGGGCACGTCGGTGTTAAGAGTCTCGGCATTGAGCTTTTTCCATCTCCAGGACTACTTTGTCACCTCGGATGTCAAAGAACTTGTTCTTCCACAGCTTGATCGAGGTGGGTTTGTCAGCCAGTAGATCCCCAAAGTCGGGTTTCTTGGCAAAATAATACCACCCCGTCTTGCAATAGTCATTGAAAGTGAACATCGCTCGGAACATATTGAGGGTCGGCCTATGCCCCAGCCTCCTAAAATAGATTATGAAGGCAATCAAGTTCTTCCAGGAGTTCGGCATCAGCTGGATCGGTGCGACCTAGTAGTACTTTAGAATCTCTGCCACCAACCGTGGCATCGGCACGTGGAATCCGGCCTTGAACATCTCAATATTTACACACAGCTCGGAACGACGACTACAATAGGCCCGCTCCCCCTCGGTGGGCATTCTCATTTCCACGTCGTCCGGTATTTGGTACCGATCCCGAAGGCTGTCAAACTCGGCCTTAGTCAAAAGGCAAACCTCCCCCTGGCGTCAAACTCTGGGGGAGCATCGGCCTCTTCACGGGCCTGGATAAGGACTTCAGATCCTATCTCATGAGTTGAAATCCCCTCTAGAAGTTCATTCTAGACAGCCCCGCTATTCCAGACCTGCTTCGTTTCGGAGAATCCACGGCTCTCAATTCGGTCTCGGGACCGCCCTTAGTTACCCTCCCTATCGACTCGCTTGTTGTAGAAGTACTGGTGGTCGACTCACTGTCCGACAAGGATGTGCCGTTGCTGCAGCTGCTGCTGCTGGAGGACGTCCCAACGGTCTCTATGTCTACTCCGGCCTCGGCCTCCCTGCTTTCGTCAACCATGGTTAAGGAAAAAACAAGTTAGAAGAAACTTACTAGTTATGTGAAAGGCTGCTCAGGTATCACAACCGATGTCAAAGGACCGCGCTGATGTCAATAACTCCGAGCCGATGTGAGTGGATATCAGAACAGTAATTCAGAGTGGGGGACCTCCATACCTCACCACCCCTTTTTATACAAACTATATTGAGTGCGTTCCACGTGGCACCTCATTATTGGCTTCCAAGTCGGTGCATTTATTACCGACGGTAACTTTCGGGTCCGTCAGCCGGGTCCCGCCTTGCGGTATCCACGTACTCGACATGGATCCATGACCAAATCCGGATCCAATATGGATAGATCACATCGGCCAAAGATCGCCTCGGCTCCACCCTTGAAGATTGGACGTTGAGACATTTCACGACATATACCGATGTGTATTGGCCGCGGTGCCCACATCGGTCAAATCAGCTCAGATCACGTGAGAAGCCCGTGATCGGCTTGAAAATGCATCCTCAATAAGACCGATGTGTATCGGCCGCGGTGCCCACATCGGTCAAATCAGCTTGGATCACGTGAGAAGCCCGTGATCGACTCAGAAATGCATCCTCAAAAGACCGATGTGTATTGGCCGCGTTGCCCACATCGGTCAAATCAGTTCGGATCACGTGAGTAGATATCAGAACAGTAATTTAGAGTGGGGGACCTCCATACCCCACCACCCCTTTTTATACAAACTCTATTGAGTGTGTTCTACGAGCCACCTCATTATTGGCTTCCAAGTCGGTGCATTTATTACCGACGATAACTTCCGGGTCCATCAGTCGGGTCCTGCCTTGCTGTATCCACGTACTCGACCCGGATCCATGACCAGATCCGGATCCAATATGGATAGATCACATCGGCCAAAAATTGTTTCGGCTCCGGATCCAAGACGGATAGTTCACATCGGCCAAAAACCGCCTCGCTCCACCCTTAAAGATCGGATGTTGAGACATTTTACGACATAGATCGATGTGTATTGGCCGCGGTGCCCGCATCGATCAAATCAGCTCGGATCACGTGAAAAGCCCGTGATCGGCTCAGAAATGCATCCTCAATAAGATCGATGTGTATCGGCCGCAGTGCCCACATCGGTCAAATCAACTCGGATCACGTGAGAAGCCCGTGATCGGCTCGAAAATGCATCCTCAGTAGACCGATGTGTATTGGCCGCAGTGCCCACATCGGTTAAATCAGCTCGGATCACGTGAGAAGCCCGTGATCGGCTCGAAAATGCATCCTCAGAAGACAGATGTGTATTGGCCGCGGTACCCACATCGGTCAAATGAGCTCAGATCACGTGAGAAGCCCGTGATTGGCTTGGAAATGCATCCTCAGAAAATCGATGTGAATTGGCCGTGGTGCCCACATCGGTTAAATCGGCTCAGATCACGTGATAAGCCCATGATCGGCTCGGAAATGCATCATCAGAAGACTGATATGTATTGGTCATGGTACCCACATCTGTCAAATCAGCTCGGATCACGTGAGAAGCTCGTGATCGGCTCGGAACTGTGTCCTCAACAAAGGCCGATGTGTATTGGCCGCGGTGCCCACATCGGTCAAATCAGCTCGGATCACGTGAGAAGCCCGTGATCGGCTAGGAACTGCGTCCTCAACAATGGTCGATGTGTAATGGCCATGGTGCCCGCATCGATCAAATTAGCTCGGACCACGTGAGAAGCCCGTGATCGGCTCGAAAATGCATCCTTAATAAGACCGATGTGTCTTGGCCGTGGTGCCCACATCGGTCAAATCAGCTCGGATCACGTGAGAAGCCCATGATCGGCTCAGAAATGCATCCTCAAGAAGACCGATGTGTATTGGCCGCGGTGCCCACAGTGGTCAAATCGAATCAAATCACGTGAGACTCTCGTGATCGGCTCGGCACGATCATCCCACATCGATCATCTCATGTTGGTCAGTTCACCTCTGCTCCATCCAAGAGGAACGTGACCGATGTGATTGGGCCGCAGTGTCCACCTTGGCACGGTCATCTCACATCGGTCTACCGCATCGATCATCTCATATCGTTCAGTTTACCTTTGCTCCATCCAAGAGGAACGTGACCGATGTGATTGGGCCGCAGTGTCCACCTCGGCACGGTCATCTCACATCGATCTACCGCATCGGTCATCTCACATCAGGCATCCCACATCGGTCATCCCACATCGAGCATTCCGCATTGGCCCTGCCATATCTGCATCAGCTGAGGTGACTGAGCCACAGTGCCCACCTCGGCACTCACCCCCAAAACTCCAGAACCCCATCAGTCTCCGGCACATCAAACACCACAACAGAGCAACGAGGACAGTTGTTGGGAAGAGGTCGGGTCACTCTTCTTTGCACAAGCCGAAACTTACGGATTCAGCAGGAGCAACGAGACAAGTTGTTGGGGGAAAATTTTGTCATCCTATTTTTTGCTCAGTCGAACCCTACAGATTCAGCAGGGCAACGAGGCAAGTGTTAGGGAATTATGCCACGCATGCTATATCACCTCGACACGTAGGACTCGACCAACGAGCCACGTGGAGATCCCCTATTCGACGCCAGAAAGCTCCTTCACCAATTCAAACACAAGAGCAAAGGGCAAAAGCGGCATTTGGAAAATATACACTATTCACTATAAATAGGGCAAATCCTGAGATTTCAGGTATGAGAATATTTATTACTCACTGCTCATTCTTGAGATTAACGCTCTGACACTTGGGACAGAGAATCTCACATTACCCCACATATCTTTCTAGAATATCTTTGTGGGCTCGACACTGAGCCCACTGACTGTTCATAGAGCCCTAACTTTGGCATCGGAGTGGACCCCGGGCATCCGGCCTGCCTCCCCCTGCCTTTGCTTGTCTTGCAGGTCTATTCAGCTCGGTGGACCCACAGGACGGATCTGGGCCGAAACAGATTTTATGTCTCTATTGCATGTAACAAGGGAACTTTGAATGTCCATTGATAGATGGAAACGGTGGTTAGAGTTATTTGAAGGATGTGGAATTGTACCTTAAAAACAATTACACCTTCACATTTATTTCCATTTTTGGCCAACTGCTATGAATAACTAGGGGTGCAAGTTTTACCTTGACGACCCTAACCTGCCCAGGCCCGCCCTGAACCTTGGCAGGGTTAAACCCGGCCCGAACCCTGACCGGGCTGGGTTAGGGCTTCATTTTTTATCAACCCTGGCAAGTTTGGGTTGGGTTAGGGTTGAGCCTGGCCCAGCCCGACCCTGTATATATATGAATATACTTTGGGAAGCGTTGCCGACTCTAAGAGGCGTTGAGACATTGTCTGAGAGACTGAGAGTCGATTGTCGAAAAATGATTAGGTGAGAATCGAAATCTCCTGAGGAGTTTTCCCTGTTTTGAGTTAAATGTTTTTTATAGTTTGATTGTTATTGTTTCGGCTTCATTTGCTGATCTATTAGAAAACTATAACAAGATTTTACTTTGTTTTGAGTTATGTGTTTTCAATCTTTTTGTTGTTTTTTTTTTTTATAGATTGAGTATGTTGTTTCTATTTTATTTGTTGATGTTTTAGAGATCCCCTCTGTTTTGGCTATCAATATTGTTCATATTTTCATCGAAAAGATTTATGATTCCCATGAGTGTTGTAATGGACAATCAAAAGCATGTTTAATGATCGACAGGGGATTTCGATTTGAGCTAAGATCAAATGGGTTTTAATGAATTGTATGATTGATATCATTTATCCTCTCTTTTGTTTTTCTCTTTTTACCTACGGGGATCTTTTTTTTTTTTTTTCTCTTTTTACCTCCTCCTGTATCAGGGTTAACCAGGGTTAACCCGGCCCAACCCGGTCCTGTTAGGGTCAATCAGGGCAGGTTAGGGTCAGGCCCAACCCTGCCAGGGTCAGGGTTAGGGTTGTACATTTTCTGACCTTGGCAGGGTTGGACTGGGTTAGGGTTAAGTTTAAATAGTTAGGGTTGGGGTTAGGGTTTTGAACCCGGCCCTGTTGCAGCCCTATGAATAACTAGTTACAATTGTTCAAGTAGAGAGTTTACCGCATACAAAATATATTCCTGTTCATCCACTCATGACCCCACTCTTATTCATCCGTAGCGTAACGGATGGGACACAAGTGACAATTACTCTCCATCCTATTGTCCTCATTTACTCTCTAATACACACAAAGTGTAACTGATTATCCCTTTTCTCTACATTCCCAACATTCTCCTCTTTTTTATGTGACAAACCATTATTAAAAGATGTAATTCTTACAAGTGAATAACTAGTTACCATTGTTCTAGTAGAGAGTTTATCACTCTCAAAATATATTCTCGGTCATTCGTTCATGACCCCACTCTCATTCATCCGTGGCTTAACTGAGGGGACTCAGATGGTAGTGACTCTCCATCCTATTGTTCTCATTTACTCTCTAATAGACATAAAGTGTACTAATTATCCTTTCCCTCCACATTCTCAATATTTTCTTTTTCTTATGTGACAAACCATTATTAAAAGATGTAATTTTTTCAAGTGAATAACTAGTTACCATTGTTCTAGTACAGAGTTTACCACAGTCAAAATATATTTATGATCATCCGTTCATGACCCAACTTTCATTTATCCACGACGTAACGGAGTGACTCAGATGGAAATGACACTCTACCCTATTGTCTTCATTTATTTTCTAATAGACATAAAATGTAACTAATTATCTCTTCTCTCTATTTTCTCAACATTCTCTCTTATTATATTACAACCATTATTAAAAAAAATACAATTCTTACAAATGAAATATTAAAATGGAATGAAAACAAAATTTCTCTTATCATATTCATGTAAATAATAAATCATATGAACAACAATGAACAAAAAAAAAATAACAATCAACCACCATCAAATAATTAAATAACACCAAAGCATATGGCATAAACTAGCAATACGGTGTCATCCTAGTGGTGTACACCTGTAACATTTCACTTAGTACACCTGTAACATTTCACTTACTTTTTTTCTTTATACATATACTAATCGTCCTTTCAATAGTCAGCAATGCAACCTGTCAGTATTATGAAGTTTACTATTAATAATCATGCATCAACTACCTAAACAATACATAAATCACCCCTAGACTCCACCTCTGGACCCCTTAGACTAAGTCCCTAAACAATGTAATATACAAACTAGCGTAAACACTTGCATATATTTTAGTATGTAACTTAGTGTATAAGTCAATATAAAAATCAGTATTAAAAATCAGTATTAAAATCAGTATTAAAAATCAGTATTAAAATCAGTATTAAAATCAATATAAAAAATCAATATTAAAATCAGTATTAGAATTAGTATTAAAATCAGTATTAAAAACCAGTATATAAAATAGTCTAAAATTAATATAATATCATTAAAAATCTTTATATAAAAATTTACACTGGATAAAGAAAAAGAATAATATTTTTCACCTTATCCACATGGCATACCAAGTTCTAGTCGTCACCTAGTTGTCTAAATGTCACCTAGTGATACTAAACGACACTACAAACAATTAGTTAATAAAAATCTGGGGTGTTAGACTTTCTTTCTACGATGGATAAAGCATCAGACATGCAAGCACCGTGCGAGGCACAAAATGAGAAGACCAGGCACACATGGTTTAGTTCTCGATGGCATTTGATGCAACAACATTGGATGTCAGACAAAAGGAAGAAGGGGGTGAAGTGGTCGAGGGAGGGAGAGGTGGTGATGGAGAGGGAAGTGAAGGGTAATGCTGTCAAAAGGAGAAAGATGGTGTGGGTGTTTTAGATATAATGGTAAAGTGAAACTCAAAAGTGGGTAATCATTCTAGTAACTGTTTTAACGAAAATGAATAATATGCCAAATATTAATATATATTCAACGGCATTTATAATTAATGTCATTCTATATCATTCTAAAGAATGCAAAGTAAATTTAGTAGGAAATTTCACCCACCTCCCTTGTAGTTTGTCTTAATGACATGCACTCACCTTTTTTTGTGATAATTATACTAACACCCCTTTGACCTCCAAACGTTAAGTAGACTAACAGAAAAATTAAAAAGACCATTTTACCCCAACACCATTTCCTTTGATTTTGAAATTCAGAGAATTTCATAACCGAATGGAGGTTCATTGATTTTTACCAATTTCTTTCATGGATTTACATTAAATTTATTCAGAAATTTTATATTGGAACATCATACACACATCATAATGCTATTTCATGGCCATATAACACATTTAAATTAAAAAAAAAAAAAAAAAACAAAAACAAAAACAAAAACTAAACTTAGACTCGGTTTTGTGTTTTCTTAAACCTAAGGTTATAAATGAAAGAGATCTTTGAGGTCGATTAGTTCTTGTAGGAATGTTCTACCCTAAAAAATGACGGCACTCATCAAATGTAGTTGATTTGGATTCCAAATGAAGTGAAAATCAAAGCAACACATAATCGCCCCACAAGTTTTAAGTTGCAAAACATTTTGCCACTCATATTTGCCTTAACCAACTAGTTTCCAGTTGATCTAACTCCACGGATGGATTCTCCAACTCAAAATGAGACTTTCCTCGGAGATCAAGAGAGGTAATGAGAAACGAATCAAGTTTGGATGAAAATTGAGGGGAGTTGCAACTTTGGGTGTTCATACAAAAGAACAAATAGAGCTCAAGGGGTAGTTTTGCCATTAAATTATTTAAGATGATGATCCTCATCAATTAATGGCCCTCTCATAATGGACGGGGTTTGTGTGAACCATATTTCAGAAAGTATGGGAGGTTAGTATCATATTATTGCAAAAAAAAAAAAAAAAAAAAAAAAGGGTGCATGTTATTAAACTTAATTACAGGGGAGGTCAGTGAAATTTTCCCTTAAAATTATTCTACGGCGTTTAAATGTCATTGTATTATCCTTTACAATAGCGTTTTATAAAACTTCACATATAATATTATACGGCGCTCTTAGTAGACCGCCGTTAAGTAACTTTTCTACTGACGTTTTCTGGATAGCACTGCAAAAGGTATTGAGTGGTGTTTAAAATAGACGCCGTTATTATGCTTCTCGATGGCATTCTTTTAACATGCCGTGTAAAACAAAGATATTCACAAACATTCTATAAATGTCAAAGCAAACCTTAAAAAATTTATCCTTCTTGTCAAATTGAGTCTAATTGGACTCATCAATGTGATAAACCGAACCATTCTATGTGTACGCATATATATACGTATTGGTCAATCGGCTAGACATTTTTGGTATCGATCGATATACATTCCAATTAACATATCTGATACCGTATTATCCAAATATCCATAATGTCCATTCCTAAAACCGATACGAATTAGTAATATCACGATACCCAACAACATGAGTGAGAGACCTTGATTCATATGCAATGAAAAACCAGGAATTATTATTAAAGGTTTTATTATAGAGATCTAACAAGGCAAACCCAAACTAAGAACTAGGATTTATTTAAACTCTTTTTGCCTCAGTCTCTTCCAGGAGGAGTAGGGTGGTGATTATGGTCATGAGGATGAGGTCCCGAATAGTCAATATATGCTTTCAATATCCATTCTGGCACTTGAATGAGGAGGAGGGCCACGAGGAGGGCCGCGACGAGGAGGGGTGCGACGAGGAGGGCCACGAGGAGGGCCACGAGGAGGGGGACCAACGTGCCGGCCGTTGTTTGGACCAGGTGATGGATAATCATCAATGCTTTCAACATCCATTATGACACTTGAATGAGGAGGTGGGCCGCCAATGTGGTGGCCCCTGTTTGGACCAGGTGGTGAATAGTCATCAATTAAACCCTGCATCATGTAAACAAATTTACTAAATAACTATTCACATATGCAGAGGAGTAAAACACGCACACAAGCACACAGTGATAATTTTACTTGGGCCACCAATTCTTGGGCTGATGGGTCTTCATAACCTGCATGTGTTGAGGTAACGTGTGAAACAGAGATTATTGTTATTCAATAAATGAAGATAGAAAGGGATCAATTTGAGCTAGTAAAAATGTCAATCTTACCAGGTTGATCAGGAAGTAATATGGAGGAAAGAACATAGGAGAAACCCAGAGATAGTATGAGAAATTGAAGCAAAGCCTTATGTTCCATTAGGTCAAGATTGATCGGTTCTTCTGTGGGTGTGACTTCTGGGCCAGGGTTTATATAGTAATCTAAACATGTGATACATTAGGTTGTATGCCGAGTGAACCTCGGCCCATCGGATCACTCACTGGTCAGTTATTGGAGAGGATCCATATACATTGTATCTCAAAATTTCATTATAGAAGAGTCCAGATCACCTTCACTTACTTGAAGAGTTAATGGTGCAAACTTCCATTAACTAAATAAATTTTAATTTTTAAATTCCTTTTATTTAAGGGATTGATTTGGTGGATTGGCAATCATGTTTTTTAAGGTAAGTAATATATTAGAAATAAAACTCTAACAATTTTTAAGGTAATTAAATCAATTAGAAATAAAATTCTTAACTGTTTTTATAAAGAAAAACAATTAGCAATAAAAAAAAAACTCTAATAAAACTCACGATTTTTTAAATCAACGAGCTTTATCCTATTAAAAAAAATTTTGCGTTCTTGTTTGCTCTAATTGGATTGTCAAATTCTACAAAAAACCCAAGATCACTAATAATTGGATCAAGATGAACTCTTGACTCTTCTACTAGCAATTGATCACAATACTGGCAAGAAGAGTACCCCTTGCATCATTGGTGGATCATAGATGATTAAGGCCCAGATTAATAATATTTCGGCTCCCAATCTCATAGGCTTTGTTTGATTGCCAGGAAAAGAGAAATATTTTAAAGGGAAGTGAAATATATTTCACATGAGAAAGTTTTTTTGATGTTTGGTTGGCAGGAAAATAAATTTACCCGGCACTCTAAATTTGACATTGTATTATAATTTTCCATTTTATTTCCCGACCGAAATTGGATGTAAACTTAAAACCCGACTCACGACTCCCAACCGTCGGCCCTCGAAATTTTTAAAAAGAAAAACACTCGTCAAGAGAGTCTATCTGCTGCGTCGTTTGAAGAAAAACCAAAGTTCTCTCTGTGGTTTGGCTTGAAAAGCCCTAATCGGCTTCTGATCAGTGAGGTTTGGAGGATAATTTACTCCCTTCTGGAATCCTACCTTCCATTATTGACTCTTCATGGGAGGTTTCTTCGATCAGACCGATGGACTTTTCAGTGGCTATAATTTTGGGTTCGGTGAACTACTTCTTTGCTTCGGATTGAATAAAACAGCTATGTTTGTCATTGACAGGTCTGTCTCTGTTTTGCATTTCATTATTTGGTGTCCTTCATCCATCTTATTTCGGTTTAGGGTCTGAAGAAACTTGAATCTCCTGGAAACATGTTATCTTCTATCGGAGAATCGTTATCTAGGGCAAGCTTGCTAGCTATTGTATCTGCTTCTCTGTTCCTCGTTGATCCCACGCTTGCTTTTAAGGTAATAGTTCCGTCTCTTCTAATTGGCTTTGATGCCTATTAAAAAGTTCTTAAAATGTTTATTTTAATTCTGCCCCTGATAATGTCTCTGATCTCCTGAGTTGCCCATTCATCCACTTAAAAAGTTCTCTGTTTATTGTTTTGTTGTCTTGTAAATTTTGATTAGCGGTTTCCTTGATTAGTTATGGGTATTCGTCCAGTTACAGTCTTGATAGTCTAGAGCACTTTGTTCGATGAAATAGAAAATCATCAACTTTGTTTGGCTTTGGTTTGGAACTTTTAGTTGCAATGTGGCTTTGGTTTGGAACCTTTAATCATCATCTCTGTTTATTATTTTGCTATCTCTCTTTATCTTTGCAGTGGACAGAATGAAAGCAGACTCTATTGAGAACTTCTCAGTGGGCTCTTCCTAGTTGTCTAAAGTGGGTTTAAGTGTAGGATCTCTAGTAATAACAGAGACATAAACTATCTAGCAGGGGAAAAAACCGTTGCACAGCAGAAAAGGGACTAATTGGGAAGAACCGATGTTCGGATAAGTTATGGGTTTTAGCATAAGTAATGGATGGGAATAAGAACCTTGTTACACTGAAAACCTTAATGTAAAATAAATGTGTATGTATTAGAGAACCTTTTACCTTAGAACAGAAATATCTATGATTGTAGAGTTCAAAAGTGCTAAAAATGACAAGGAAATATCTATTTACTGCATCGTTCCGCTCTGGTTTAGCTTATTTGATTGTGTTGATTTTGAAAATGTCGATAAGTCACCTGGAACCTTTATTGATTATTAACTGGTTTTTCTATGGACTCTAGCTAATTGATTTTAAAATGATCAGTTGAGTGGAAGTAAGTGATATTCTTCAAGTTGAGACAAACGTCTAATTAAGTGAATCAAGTGCAAATATTGATCAAACAATGACCATGGTAATTGCTACTTTAACAGCTAAGATGGAAAATTGGGTTATGACCAATAGAAAATGCTTACACTATGGATGGTTCTGATCAATTTCTAGAGTAGAAACTTGCCAAGTGTCACTTAAACATACATGATATGCAAATTATCTTTTTCAAAAAGGGATACAAAACAGAGTCCCTCATGTTCTAAAGGTTATGTTCTTCTTTTTTTATTCTACATTGACTTAACCTTTGTATATTCCCTTCAGACTCAACTTTTTATGTGATTCGAAGAATAAAACATAGGTTCGGCCAAAGCTCCTTATGCTTTCTTTTTTGTGTGTAGAGAAAGCCCTTCTGTTTCCTATATATTTGTATATTCTTGTTAGTGTTACGTATGCATTACATTTTAGTTCTGTCATAATGGCATTAAGAAAAAAAATCTTTCTTTGTCACCAGCTTTTTGTTTCACTTGGAGGATCCAATCAAGGTTTTAGGAATTGAGATCGGATCAGCTGAAAGGTTCAGAATTGGTCTAGCCCGATTTATGATTCCATTCGATTCCTGTAGGATTGGAATTGATTTTTGTAGAGATCCTCAAACTGATTACTAAAACCTTGAATCCAATATTCATTCTTTTTCACATTGATGTATATCTAATCCATGCTTTTTCAGAAGTCATGTGTAACCATCACCTCAATTGCTGAACTGTGGGTAATTCAGTCTATTCATTAACTACCATTTTACCAACATCCTCATTGAATCAGACCCTCTACTTGGGGTATAGAAAAGAGAGAGAACTTAAATATGGATATGTAGGACATGAGAGCTCGGTATTTGAGCTTAATTACACTATTAGTATTAGCCACCTAAAGGACTTTTGTTGTTGGCATCTTGAACTTGTCAAGATGCAACCTGTTTCAAGGTAATACTTTGTTTTTTATATTGGTTCTCTGTTGTGGATATAATCTTAAAGGGATGGTGTCGTACATGGGCATCTTATATTTTTCTTAAATTTTTTACTTTTCTATGACACCTTTTATTTATAGGTTCAGCCACTTCTTCTTCATTTTCAATCACTTAAATGACTTTGTTTGGTTCTTTCTAATCCTTGTTGGTTTAAATGGCTTCATTCAATATGGAGAAAAGTGGTGAAGCTATAGCAGAAGGTAGTACTTCTTCTACAGATGATGAGTGGAAAGATGGAAGTGAACACTCAAATGAGGACAAGTCCAATGACGAAGATTATGAACAAATTAATGATGGTTTTAATTTGGAGAACTTTGTCAGTTAGATTTGTTTTCTTTTATTCTTGTTATAGCAAAAGAATAGGAAAATTTAATTGGGAGAGATTCCATTTATGTTAAAATTCACCATATATGACAATTTAGGTATCATGTTACTAAAGTGTTTTCAAAACAGGTTTCTACTGTGTTCAAAGCTCATTAGATGGATGAATTTTTCATAGAATTCCTATCCATTTCAGCAGGTTTCCGTTGTACTCAATGCATAAGAAACCGGCAGAGTAAATTGTAACTCTAGGATCCAGTGGTTCACCACTTCAAGGGGCCTAACATGGTGATTCAGTTGTTGTAAACTAAATGTCAAAGGGGAGGTTTGGGTATTTTTCTCTTTTTAGTATGTAGATAAAAAAATATTTAAAATAAGTATAAAATTAAGATTCTAAATATTGGTTACAACTTGGATAAATTGGCAAATGGTCTTGAGTCTATTTTTAAATATCAATAATAATCATTTAAGAACTTGCAGACTCATTGATGAACATAAGCCTTCGGTGGAGTCATACATGTCAAAGGAGGGGTCATTGGATGGTGATAAGCAAGGTTAAAACTCATTTAATGGTGGGTTCAGTCATTAAATATATAATTTTTAATAAATGGATTAGAATAAGATTATATTTTAATGAAGTATATGTTAGATTATAAAAGTTTGAAATTTTATATCAATTTTACATCCAATCAAACAATCAGTGTAAAATTAATTTTACTTCACTTCTCATGCAATCAAACGATTCAAAAGGGAAAACAATTTCCCTTCTTTTCCCTTCACTTCCCTTCTCTTCACTTCTCTTTTTATTTCCCTTGCAACCAAACATAGTCATAGTGCCAACAGGATTATTCTTTCTTGATTCTTTGATTCTCAAGAGTAAGATCATCGTTTGATAAAATTCCTTTGAATTATTTTTCAAATGTAATCAGAATCAGAATAGAATCAAAGTTTGGTATTGACTCTATTTCCCAATTGTTTGTAGATGCCGTCTATCACCATTCACAAACCAAAGCTGAGAGTGCTCTTCATTGTGGCTGGAGAAAACTGTTTAGTCTTTTAATTATTCACAATATTTTAGTTTGTCACATTAATCCCCTGTTAAGTTAAAATTTAACATGAAAGTAAGGGAGCTTGGGTTCTATCTACATGTAATTTGAGCCCCATATACCATTTTTAAGTAAGGAATATATTGGAAATAAAATTCTAATCATTTTTAAGGTAAGTATATCAATTAGAAATAGAATTCTATTTTTACAAAGAAAAACAATTAGTAATAAAACTCACGATTTTTTAAATCAACAAGTTTTATCTCATTAAATAAAAATATAAAAAATAAAAAATAAAAAAAGTTTTCTCATGATCCACCAGCCTTATAAAACACAAATCAATGAATGTTTTTTCTCTTCTTTTTTCTCACTCTTCTCTTCTTTACAAAACAAATGGCCTTGACCAACGGTACCACCACCCACCGCCACCGCAACAAAGGCTTGACCCCCTCCTTTAGGAGACTGACGTTTATTCTCCTTCTCGGTTCCCATCAAAGAGAAACTCGATGACGGTGGCTGTGGCAACTGATCGACTGACCGATCAAATATCTTTTCGCAAACGATATATATTCCGGCGATCTCTCATTTTGAGTTCAAGATCCGACGACCTGGTTACAGTGAGGCATAGATCTACTTCATTGCCAATCGGCGGTACTTTGGTTTCTTTCGATTCGAATTCCTCTGAAGTTTAAGTTTGTTCTTTGAATGTCTTTATAATTCTTCCATATACCCTTATCCACTGATTGTATTCATCTCAATTCTGGTTGTAATCTGCCACACCCTATTATAACCCATTGATGGTATTCAATTCTGATTGTAACCTGTTACGCCCTATTATAATCCATTGACTGTAGTCATCTCAATTCTGATTGTAATTACTGCTCCTTATCATAGTTCATTGACCGTACCATTAGGATGTTTGCTATCTTCTTGGCTCATGAGGATTCATTTTTTTTTTTTTTTTGGGTAAATATAATCTCTTCATGTTTAAGTCATTTCAATTCATGTTTGATTCGGTTATGTATTTGTTTGGTTTTTTTTACATGCTATGGTTCGATCCAATCCCATCCCTACTAGTCCAATCCACCCTTAATTGTGTGATTTCCACCAAACCAATTGGATAAATCACATCTCAATTAAGTTAATTCCATTTTAATTTGGGTCATTCCATTTGATGGGGCCAATCCCAGTTTGATTTGAACCAATTCCATCTCAGTTGAATCAAACCAACCTTCATTGGGTCAATCTCATCCTTATTGGTTCAATTTCATTCTATTAGTCCAATCCTCTTTCAATTAAATCAATCTCATTGAATTTAAATCCTATATTGATTGAGTCAAGCCCATAATAATCGGTTGGTATTCATGTTAATTGAACTATTCCTATTTCAATCAAATCAGATCCATGTCAATTAGCTCATTTCTTCAACATTTACCAATTCAGTCCATCTTTGAATTTCTTACATTAAGTGGCCGAACTAACCCATATTGATTTTTATGTTAATTGTTGGTTTGATTCAACCTTTAGCACATTAGCATTTATATTTTCCATAATTGCTATGAGTATGGTTTATTCAGGAATTTTTTTTAAACTATCAATCATTATGCTTTCCATATTTTATCTCTCTTGTTTGGTTTGGGGACGTGCCATCGAACACCCACAATATTCGTACAGGGTTGGGACAACGCCAGATTTGTGCGGCCAATCGGTCATCCACCTTTAGAATAGGATGCAGGGGTCTGGGATAGAATATGATAATTCCTCATCCCCAATCAATGTGTCCCATTCACGAATTGATATAATAAAATTTTGGAATAAAATTATTATTGCACACACAACTACGCAGTGCCCCACTTTGTATGTAGCGGTTCCAATTAATTGTCTTAAATGAATGTGAGACTCCTATGAGTCGTTATTAGGAGAAATCTCCGACGTGTAAAAACACAACTTCGAATTTCTAAGATCAGCGGTTTTCTGGGATTTGTTTGTTGGGATTTCATTTTAATTGCAGAACGATTGAAAATGGAAGGTAACCGCTGTGGTATTTTTGGTGTAGCATGGTGTAAAACATTATTTATACCTCTAATTGATTTTAACCTTTGGATTACGGAAGGGCCAGGTGTCACTCATCGAGTGGGTCTCCGCCAAGTCTCTTATGTCCGTACGCATAGGAGACGATTCGGATGCATAATAAGATGATGCTTTCACATAATAGCACACAAAGGCTTGGAATCAACAGAGATTGCAATTTTATTGTGTCCAGAAGAATGGTTATTCAGAGTAACTTAAATAAGAACAGGTTGCTTACTCATGTAGCAATTATAGTAGCGAGATAAAGTGGGAATAAGATTTTCATTTAGGTTAGACGTGGGAATAATGTATTTTTTTTTAAACGTTAGACAACGTGGGAGCATAATATTATCCACAGGTATATGACTCTTGAGCCTTGAGCCTTGAGCCTTGTTGAATCCAAATAATTTAACTGAACCCATATGCTTCTACAGCAACGCATCTTAACCAGGAGCTAATGATGCTCATAACTTCCTTGGTTTAGCTTCATTCTATCGGCAATCATTATTGATTTTATGTCTCTATTACATTTAGCAAGGGAACTTTGAATGTCCAGTGATAGATGGAAACGGTGGTTAGAGTTATTTGATGGATGTGGAATTGTAACTTAAAAACAATTATATCTTCACATTTATTTCTATTTTTGGCCAACTGTTATGAATAACTAGGGGTGCAAGTTTTACCCTGACGACTCTAACCCGCCCAGGCCCGCCCTGAACCCTGGCAGGGTTAAACCCGGCCCGAACCCTGACAGGGCGGCTGGGTTAAGGCTTAATTTTTTATCAATCCTGGCAGGGTTGGGTTGGGTTAAGATTGACCCCCTGGGTTGAGCCCGGCCCGGCCTGACCCTGTATGTATATGAATATACTCTAGGAAGCATTGCCGACTCTAAGAGGCGTTGAGACATTGTCTGAGAGAGTGAGAGTCGACTGTCGAAAAAGATTAGGTGAGAATCGAAATCTCCTGAGGAGTTTTCCCTGTTTTGAGTAAAATGTTTTTTATAGTTTGATTGTTGTTGTTTTTTTGAGTTATGTGTTTTCAATCTTTTTGTTGTTCTTTTGACAGATTGAGTATGTTGTTTCTATTTTATTTGTTGATCTTTTAGAGTTCCTCTCTGTTTTGACTACCAATCTTTTGTTCATATTTTCATCGTAGTGATTTATGATTCCCATGAGTGTTGTAATGGACAATCAAAAACATGTTTAATGATTGATAAGAGATTTCGATTTGAACTAAGATCAAATGGGTTTTAAATGAATTGCATGATTGATATCGTTTATCCTCTTTTTTTTTTTTTTTTTTTTTTTTTTTACCTACGGGGATTTTTTTTTCTTTTTACCTCCTCCTGTATCAGGGTTAATCAAGATTAACCCGGCCCAATCCGGTCCTGTCAGGGTCAATTAGGGCAAGTTAGGGTCAGGCCCAACCCTGCCAGGGTCAGGGTTAGGGTTGTACATTTTCTGACCTTGGTAGATTGGGCTGGGTTAGGGTTAAGTTTAAATAGTTAAGGTTGGGGTTAGGGTTTTGAACCCGGCCCAACCTGGCCCTATTGCAACCCTATGAATAACTAGTTATAATTGTTCTAGTAGAGAGTTTACCGCATCCAAAATATATTCCTAGTCATCCACCCCTGACCCCACTCTTATTCATTCGCAGCGTAACGGATGGGACACAAATGACAATGACTCTCCATCCTATTGTCCTCATTTACTCTCAGATACACACAAAGTGTAACTGATTATCCCTTTTCTCCACATTCTCAACATTCTCCTCTTTTTTATGTGACAAACCATTATTAAAAGATGTAATTATTACAAGTGAATAATTAGTTACCATTGTTCTAGTAGAGAGTTTATCACTATCAAAATATATTCTCGGTCATTTGTTCATGACCCTACTCTCATTCATCCGTGGCTTAACTGATGGAACTCAGATGGTAGTGATTCTCCATCCTATTGTTCTCATTTACTCTCTAATAGACATAAAGTGTAACTAATTATCATTTCTCTCCACATTCTCAATATTTTTCTTTTTCTTATGTGACAAACCATTATTAAAAGATGTAATTTTTACAAGTGAATAACTAGTTACCATTGTTCTAGTACAGAGTTTACCATAGCCAAAATATATTTATGATCATACGTTCATGACCCAACTTTCATTTATCCACGACGTAACGGATGTGACTTAGATGGAAATGACACTCCATCCTATTGTCTTCATTTATTTTCTAATAGACACAAAGTGTAACTAATTATCTCTTCTCTCCATTTTCTCAACATTCTCTTTTATTATATGACAACCATTATTAAAAAATACAATTCTTACAAATGAAATATTAAAATGGAATGAAAACAAAATTTCTCTTATCACATTAATATAAATAATAAATCATATGAACAACAATGAACAAAAAAAAAAAAAAATAACAATCAACCACCATCAAATAATTAAATAACACCAAAGCATATGGCATAAACTAGCAATACGGTGTCACCCTAGTGGTGTACACCTGTAACATTTCACTTACTTTTTTTCTTTATACATATACTAATCGTCCTTTCAATAGTCAGCAATGCAACCTGTTAGTATTATGAAGTTTACTATTAATAATCGTGCATTGACTACCTAAACAATACCTAAATCATCCCTAGACTCCACCTCTGGACCCCTTAGACTAAGTCCCTAAACAATGTAATATACAAACCAAGGTAAACACTTGTATATATATTAGTATGTAACCGAGTGTATAAGTTAATATAAAAATCAGTATTAAAAAGCAGTATTAAAAATCAATATTAAAATCGATATAAAAATCAGTATAAAAAATCAATATTAAAATCAGTATTAAAAATTAGTATTAAAAATCAGTATTAAAATTAGTATTAAAATCAGTATTAAAAAGCAGTATTAAAACTAGTATTAAAACCACAATTAAAAATCAGTATTAAAATCCGTACTAAAATTAGTATTAAAACCAGTATTAAATATCAGTATTAAAACCAGTATTAAAAATCAGTATTGAAATAAGTATCAAAATCAGTATTAAAATTAGTATTAAAAGCAATATTAAAAATCAGTATTAAAATCAGTATTAAAAATCAATATTAAAATCAGTATTAAAAATTAGTATATTAAAGTTAGTATTAAAAACCAGTATATAAAATAGTCTAAAATTGATATAATATCATTAAAAATCTTTATATAAAAATTTACACTGGATAAAGAAAAAGAATAATATTTTACACCCTATCCACATGGCATACCATGTTCTAGTCGTCACCTAGTTGTCTGAAGTCACCTAGTGATACTAAACGACACTACAAACAATTAATTAATAAAAATCTGGGGTGTCAGACTTTCTTTCTACGATGGATAAAGCATCAAACAAGCAAGCACCGTGCGAGGCACAAAATGAGAAGACCAGGCACACATGGTTTAGTTCTCGGTGGCATTTGATGTAACAACATTGGAAGTCAGACAAAAGGAAGAAGGGGGTGAAGTGGTCGAGGGAGGGAGAGGTGGTGATGGAGAGGGAAGTGAAGGGTAATGCTGTCAAAAGGAGAAAGATGGTGTGGGTGTTTTAGATATATTGGTAAAGTGAAACTCAAAAGTGGGTAATCATTATAGTAACTATTTTAACGAAAATGAATAATATGCCAAATATTAATATATATTCAACGGCATTTATAATTAATGTCATTCTATATGATTCTAAAGAATGCAAAGTAAATTCAGTAGGAAAAGTTCTCCCACCTCCCTTGTAGTTTGCCTTAAAAACATGCACTCACTTTTTTTACGATAATTACACTAAAACCCCTGTGACCCCCAAACGTTAAGTAGACTAACAGAAAAATTAAAAAGACCATTTTACCCCAAAAGCATTTCCTTTGATTTTGAAATTCAGAAAATTTCATAACCGAATGGAGGTTCATTGATTTTTACCAATTTCTTTCATGGATTTACATTAAATTTATTCAGAAATTTTATATTGGAACATCATACACACATCATAATGCTATTGTTGGCCTATATATTGTAATTGTTGGCAAATTGGGCCAACTGGGTCCAGTTTGATGAGAGAGAGTGTCTGCGGACCTTACAGGCGAAATGGCAGTGATACAGGTGATAAGGCTTTGTTACAGTGCGTGAAGCATGGAAGAGGTGAGAGAGAGAAAGAGGAGAGAGAAAGAGGAGAGAGAAAGTAGGACCCGGGAGAGAGAAGGTGGGACCTACCACGGTGGTATGCCACCTAGACAGGTCGGCCCGGCTAAGCGAAAGCCCACGACGAGGCCAGCCAAGTGGCACAGCAGGCCAGCCACAAGGCAGCCCAGCCCAGCAAGCAGGCCAGGCTTGCCTTGCCAGCAAGCCAGCCAGCCCACAGGCATGTCCTGCCGCAAGCCTTCTCGCATGCCGCGCGCATAAATCCGCATGCCTATCAAGTGTTCGACTGATTTCCAGGAGAGAGAAAAGCTCTCTGGAAATCAGTCTCTGCAGAAGTTTAACATTTTAAAAAAAAAGTTACGAGAGGCCATTAATTGGATTTACGGGGGGCATTTTCAGAAAAGAAGAAAGAAAAAGATGCGAGATCGGCCGCCCAAATGGAGCCACGTATGGAAGATTCCAAATCTGAGGCTCTAAAGAAGGCGGGATTCCGTGTTTCTCAGGCGGAGGTGTCAGATCCTCCCGCGCATGATTTGATTGGCCAGACGCAGTGCATAATCATGCACCGCGTCACATGGGAGCAAAGCTGTGATAAGGTATAACGCATGCGCAAAGCGGAAGTGGGTGAGATCCAGATTGAACGGCTATAAGTCAAGCCGATCTTCGGAGACGCCGTTTATTCGGATCCAAGGGATCCTATCGAATCCCGCCTTTTTGATTGAAATCCAACGGCCATTTTTAGAGATTCTTTCTTCGGCCAATCAGGTTTCGACACCCAGACGGCGGGTGCGGCTACGGTGCGTCGCAGGCGCACCATGTGGGTTTAAAAGATTCCATTTGGAATTTTTTCGAGGCCCGAACTTGTTTATGCCATAACTTGGCCATCCGGTGGCCAAATCCGACGATCCAAATTGCACCGAGCTAGGTTTTTAATGCTCTTTCTATTGAGAATGTTTAGAGAGACTGCAGGCCGCGAGAAACATTGCAGAAAGGGAGTTTTTGAAGAAAAGGGGAAAAACCTTTTGTTTTTTGATCTTTCTTGCTCTGGGAATTGAAGACAGTCATTCTCCATCGCTGTTCATGCTAATGCCGATACATTGAAGTATTCTTGAAGGCTGGAAGAGCTTGATTGCATATGGCAAGGGTTTATTGACTACCAGATGAATAAGAACATCGTCAATTATCAGAAAATTGGTTGTGAGATTTTCTTATCTCTTTTATTATTTATTGAACCAATCTATTGTATGTTAAAGTAGGATAATGATGTTGAATGCCTATGGTGCATGGGAATCCAATGTATGCTAGCATTAGGCAAAGAAAAGAGAAGAAAAAATATTGAATGCCTTGCTAGGTTGGGATTTAATTGTAGGGCATCATTATAAGCCCCAAAAAATTGTATCGATTGTGGTGTGTTCGGTGGGTCTTTGAACACCGGCTTTATGCCCGACTTCGACGTTGTTACGCCCTCTCGGTTTATCTTTGGGAAAATTTAGGGTGAGCATCCTTGTCCTGTAAAGGGCTAAAAGTTGAGTATTGAGTAAATATGAAGCCCATTGGGCATTACTCCGTGGATTAGCCATCACTCACTGTGGTGGTGAACCACGTAATCTTTGTGTGTTGTGGTTTGCTTGTTTATGAGCTTTGTGAAGTGCATGGAATGAATTGCAGGATGGGTGTGCAAATCTGGTAGACCCGACCACCGAGTGGTGTGAGGTAGATTTGCATACGACTGTGTTGGGGACGGGTTATTTTATGAACATCAATGGGCGGTAAAGAAAAATCAAGGGAGAAATTATTCACACCGATTCACCCCCTCTCGGTGTTATTCAAGGTTTATCAATTGGTATCGAGCACCGGGCTCGGTGACGACTTAATCGGCAAGCCGAGAAGATCGAAATAAAATATATGGCACCGGGGAGAGGGTTCAAACAAGCCTCCCTTGTTTGATGGGACGGATTTTGTCTTTTGGAAAAGAAGAATGGAGGTCTATGTAGGATCTCTTGGTTATGATGTTTGGGCTTCCGTAGAGAATGGCTACACTCCACATGATACAAATGCTCCCACGATTGTAGATAAAAAAGAATTTTGAGAACAATAGAAAAGCTCTCAATGCCATTCAAGGCGGCCCGACAAATAGTGAACTGGCTAAAATCATGGACTGCAAGATAGTAAAGGAAGTATGGGACGGACCGATCAACATATATGAAGGAGATAAGAAAATCAAGACTGTCAAGTTCTGGACATTCGGAGGTCGGTTTGAGAATCGAAGATGAATGAAGATGAGACCATTGATCAATACATGAACAGGGGTTAATGATGTGGTCAACTCTATTAGAGGACTTGGTGAAGATTTGAAAGGTCATATAGTTTGTCGAGAAGATTTTGAGGTCTCTCACCCCAAAATTTGAGTCAAAGGTATCTGCACTTGAAGAAACCAAGGACTTGGAACAGGTTACAATTGATGAAATTCATGGAGCTTTGACGACTTTTGAAATGAGGATTGATCCAGGGAACCACTTGGTGATAAGCGAGTTGCTTTTAAGGCTATGAAGAAGCTGAAGATTTCTAAAAAGAAAAATGAGGAAGAAAGTGAAGATGAAGCCACAGCCCATTTCACTAGAAAATTAAAGAAGGGCACAGGTAAATACAAGAATAAGCTTCCTTTCAAATGTTTCAACTGTGGCAAGGTTGAACATTTTGCTGTAAAATGCCCCATGAAGAGTAAGTTTGACAGTGATGATGAAGATGACAGAAAAAGCAAGTTGAAAGGAAAGAAAAATTATAACTTCAAGAAAAACAAGTCCAAAGAAAAGGAGTTTTATCTCTAAGAGAAGCAACGAAACTTGGATGATGACTCGATGAAATCTCGGAAGATGAGCCTAGTGAGGCTTTGTTTATGGTGTACATTGAAGCTCAAGAGAAGATCACGAGATAAAGGAAAAATTTGAATTCTATCTCAAGTGGTGATGAAGAGAATGACAAAGAAGATAATTTTTCAAGCAGTGATGAAGAGGGTAAGATAAATTTTGAGGAAGAACTTGTTGCAGCCATGAAGGAGCTTAAGAAGGAAAGAAAACATAACAAGCTTGCCTCTCAAGAAGTCAAAAAGCAAAAGCAAATAATTCAAGATCTGAAATCTCAATATGAAGGGTCCAAGAGAATTATAGAAAATCTCAATACTCAGCTTAAACAAGCATCCATAGATTACACCATTGTGTTGAATGAGAATGCAAGTCCGAAAGTCCAACTTGAAGAACAACTTCCCGTGGTTGAACGATTTGAAGAATTTGAAAATGATTTTACTCTTCTAAAGACAAAAAGTGGCTGAGTATGAAAAAGAAGAGATTGAGAGACAACAAAAATTATCTCAACATGAAGAGGTAAATAAGTCCGCTTCAGTGCATCCTAGTAGTAATAAGCTTGACAGATCATCAATGCTCAAAGACCTTCCCACATTAAGTTTGGCCTTGATTTTGAAAAAGGACGGACATCAAAAACTGCAAGTTCAAAGGGAAAAGAGCCCATAGCTTTTGTGAAGGAAATTGAAAAGGGTAAGGACCCAATAGTTCATTGCCAAAGTGGAAACAAAATTTCTCTTCCTAAGACTAACTATACAAGGCCAAGACAAAATACATGGCAAGGAAAGAGAATGGAGTATGATAATTTCTACGGAGAAAACTACCCCAAAGCACCACGGAGACGGATGAGATACATGGAAACTCCTTCTAGGTCAAGATCCTATTTTCATGGTTCTTGTTATAAATGCAATACTTATGGTCACGTAATAGCTACTTGCAAGTTCAATATGAGTCAAGTTAGATTTGAAACGAAATCGGTTTGCCCCTCTTGAAGAAAATTTTGTTGAATGCTATAATCTGTAACAATTTTGGGCATATAGAAAGGAACTGTAGAACCATCTTTCCCCCTATGCCACCTTCACAGAGACAGTATGACTGAATTAGAAGCAAGATCCCAAGACGAAGCAAGATGAAATATCTAAATCAAATAAGAGGATCCGGGTTCGAAAAATAGCTCTTTTAGTTGTACGGACAGCTCTCAAGGCTCAAAATAGTTCTACACCCTAGATTCTTGACGGTGGATGTTCAAGCCATATGACGAGAGATAGTAAGAGACTTGAGAAATTTCAACATTATGAAGGAGGCTCGGTCAAGTTTGGTAATGATATTGGTGCAAAGATTGTTGGGAAAGGAAGCATTAGCCTCAACAATGGAAAGTTAAAATCTCATGAGGTTCTCTATGTTTCGGGCTTGAAACATAATCTATTGAGTGTTAGTCGGCTTTGTGATAAGGGCCACGAGATTAATTTTTCGGTGATCAAGGATGTGAGATTCGAAGAACCGACGGTGGCAAATTGGTGGCAAATCGGAAAGAGAACTTGGGAAATCTTTATACTGCCTGCGAAGAGTTTGAAGAGAATTGTATGATGAGTCAAGAAGAGGAAACATGGCTATGGCATAGAAGATTGGGACATATTGGTTTTGAAAATCTGTCCAAAATATCTAACAAAAATCCTTGTGAGAGATATTCCTTCATTGAAAAAACCTTCCAATGATATTTGTGCATCTTGTCGAAGGGGAAGTAGACAAGAACATCATTCAAGCCTAAGGAATACCACACTACTCAACCATTGGAGATAATTCATACGGATTTATGTAGGCCGGTGAGAACACAAAGCATTGCGGGAGAAATGTACTTCATTCTTTTTATAGATGACTACTCCGAATGACTTGGGTAATGTTTCTAAAACATAAGTCGAAGCTTTGGCAAGATTCAAGATCTTCAAGACTCAAGTTGAAAACGAGACGGGGAAGAAAATCAAGTGTCCGAGATCCGACGGGGAGGAGAGTACACCGGATTGACTTTGCGAGAATATTGTTCCGAGAACGGCATTAAGAGATAGACTTCAGCTCCTAGAACACCACAAGAAAAATGGTGTTGCGGAAAGAAAGAATAGAACTATTCGGGAAATGGCCAGAACTATGTTAACTGAAAATGACATGGGGAATAAATTACGGAGAGAAGCGGTGCATACGACAATATATGTTCGGAATAGATGTATGTTGAGGCCACATGAAGACAAGACACCCTATGAACTATGGTTTGGTAAGAAGGCTACAGCAAAGCACTTCAAGGTATTTGGTAGTAAGTGTTATATCAAGAACACTAGTCATGGTCTAGGGAAGTTTGATGATCGAGCGGATGAAGGAATTTTTCTTGGCTATTCTACCTCAAGCAAAGCATATAAATGTTACAATAAAAAACTTGGCAAGATTGTTGAAAGTGCGGATGTGAGAGTTGATGAGCACAAGAATTTTTCTACGGAATCAAATAATGAGATTCCTATTTTTGAAGACCGGATAGTGAGCGGAATGACATTGAAACGAGAAAAGGAGCAGGATGTTACAAATGTGCGGAAACAAGAACAAGGGCGAGACGGAAGAAAGAGAAGAGCGATTTGATTCGGAGGGCGGATAAGCGGAACAAAAGTGGCTCAAGCAGAGTAAAAAGAATCATCCCGATCAATTTATTCTTGGTGATCCATCCGTTGGTATGCAAACAAGAAAGGTGAGACAACCAAAACAAATGTTTTCATTACTATCACAGTTGAACCAAAATCGGTTGCGAGAGGCATGTGAAGATGCTAGTTGGCTCAAGGCAATGAATGAAGAGCTGGATCAAATAGAGAAAAACAAAACTTGGGAATTGGTGCCAAGGCCTACGGGACAAGAATGTTATTGGTACTAAATGGGTCTACAGGAACAAGCTCAATGAAGATGGCAAAATTGTAAGAAACAAGGCCAGATTAGTTTGCAAAGGATATGCTCGGGTTGAGGGAATTGACTTTGAAGAAACATTTGCTCCCGTGGCTAGGCTGGAAGCTATCGGGATGTTTCTTGCTTTTGCAAAGGCACAAGAACTTCAAGGTTTATCGGATGGATGTCAAGTCAGCTTTTCCGAATGGTGACTTGGAAGAAGAGGTGTATATAGAGCAACCGGAAGGATTTCAACCGAGTGAGGACCCTACACTTGTGTGTAAACTGAAGAAAGCATTGTATGGGTTGAAGCAAGCACCAAGAGCATGGTATTCCGGACCGGATACTTATCTTTGTAAGTTGGGCTTCAAGAAAGGTTTGGTTGATAGTAATCCGTATGTTAAATCTATGGATGGAAATCGAGATAGTTGTGGTTGTATATGTAGATGATATCATCTTTGCAGGCCAAAAAGATGAATTATGTCAAGACTTTGCTCAGAGAATGCAAGATGAGTTTGAGATGTCTATGATTGGAGAGTTATCTTATTTTTTTAGGTCTTGAGATCAGCCGCTTAAAGAATGGATTCTTTTTTATCACGGGCCAAATATGTGAAGGAAATGTTGAAGAAATTCACAATGGAAGACCGCACACCAATAAGCACTCCAATGATGACAAGTTGTAAGCTAAGTAAAGAAGATGACTCTCCCTCGGTTGATAATACTATGTACAAGTCAATGATAGGAAGTCTTCTCTACTTGATCAAGCTACTAGACCGGATATTCTTGATCTGTGTGTATGGTAGCTAGATTTCAAGTGGCCCGAAGGAGACACATGTGGTAGCTGTGAAGAGGATTTTCAGATACACGAAGGGGACAATGGAGTATGGTCTTTTGGTATGCAAAAGCAAGGATCTAGTTTTGTCATCCTACTCGGATGCAGATTGGGCAGGTTGTGTTGATGATAGGAAGAGCACTAGTGGAGGTGCTTTCTATCCGGGCAGAAATTTAGTGGCTTGGCACAAGAAGAAAGTTTTGTAGATGAAACAAATGTTGAAGGAATTAGGCAGTGAGTCAGACAAGCCTATTTCAATGTTCTGTGACAACACAAGTGCTATTAATATCTCAAAAAATCCAGTTATGCACTCCAGGACGAAGCACATAGCTATTCGATATCATTTCTTGAGAGAAAAGGTCTTGGAAGGAGAAGTTCAGTTAGAGTTCATTCCTACGGCGAGAAGCGGTGCGAATATCTTCACAAAGCCACTTCCCGGAGATCAGTTTGACTACTTGAGACGAAATTGGGAGTGATTATCTTTCCCAAGCATTGAGAAGCTTGGAGTGAGGGGGGCGGGGGTTTGCATGTTCTATTTTTTTTCTCCCTATGTAGGACTCAGGGGGAGTCTGTTGGTATTTGTTTTTGTGTTGCTATGGTGGTATGTTTATGCTTTGGAGCACCCATAGGATTGGAAAGATGCGGTGGGCACTCCTATGTGGGAAATCCCTTTGTTCTTGTTGTCAAAGGGGAGAAATGTCCGTGGGATTGAGTAGTTGCCAACAATTCCAAAGGGGGAGATTGTTGGCCTATATATTGTAATTATTGGCAAATTGGGCCAACTGGGTCCAGTTTGATGAGAGAGAGTGTCTGCGGACCTTACGAGGCAAAATGGCGGTGATACAGGTGATACGGCTTTGTTACGGTGCTTGTGAAGCATGGAAGAGGTGAAAGAATTAGAGGAGAGAGAAAGAGGGAGAGAGAAAGAGGAGAGAGAAAGTGGGACCCGGGAGAGAGAAGGTGGGACCCACCACGGTGGTATGCCACCTAGACAGGTCAGCCCGACCAAGCGGCCAGGCCAAGAGGGCCAGCCAAGTGGCATAGCGGGGCCAGCCACAAGGCAGCCCGGCCCGGCAAGCGGGCCGGGCTTGCCTTGCCGGGCAAGCCAGCCAGCACGTAAGGCAGGCCAGGCTTGCCTTGGTAGCAAGCCAGCCAGCCCGCAAGCCAGCCAGCCCGCAGGCATGTCCTGCCGCAAGCCTTCTCGCATGCCGCGCGCATAAATCCGCATGCCTATCAAGTGTTCGACTAATTTCCCAGGGAGAGAAAAGCTCTCCGGAAATCGGTCTCGGCGAAGTTTAACATTTTAAAAAAAAGTTACGAGAGGCCATTAATTGGATTCTGAGGGGCATTTTCGAGAGGAAGAAGAGAAAAAGATGCGAGATCGGCCGCCCAAATGGAGCCACGTATGGAAGATTCCAAATCTGAGGCTCTAAAGAAGGCGGGATTCCGTGTTTCTCGGGCGGAGGTGTCAGATCCTCCCGCGCATGATTTGATTGGCCAGATGCAGTGCATAATCATGCACCGCGTCACATGGGAGTAAAGCTGTGATAAGGTATAACGCATGCGCAAAGCGGAAGTGGGTGAGATCCAGATCGAACGGCTATAAGTCAAGCCGATCTTCGGAAATGCCGTTTATTCGGATCCAAGGGATCCTGTCAAATACCACCTTTTTGATTGAAATCCAACGGCCATTTTTAGAGATTCTTTCTTTGGCCAATCAGGTTTCGACACCCAGACGGCGGGCGCGGCTACAGTGCTTCGCAGGAGCACCATGTGGGTTTAAAAGATTCCATTTGGAATTTTTTCAGAGGCCGAACTTGTTTATGCCATAACTTGGCCATTCGGTGGCCAAATCCGACGATCCAAATTGCACCGAGCTAGGTTTTTAATGCTCTTTCTATTGAAAATGTTTAGAGAGACTGCTGGCCGCGAGAAACATTGCAGAAAGGGAGTTTTTGAAGAAAAGGGGAAAAACCTTTTGTTTTTTGATCTTTCTTGCTCTGGGAATTGAAGACAGTCATTCTCCATTGCTGTTCATGCTAATGCCGATACATTGAAGTATTCTTGAAGGCTGGAAGAGCTTGATTGCATATGGCAAGGGTTTATTGACTACCAGGTGAAGAAGAACATCGTCAATTATCAGAAAAATTGGTTGTGAGATTTTCTTATCTCTTTTATTATTTATTGAACCAATCTATTGTATGTTAAAGTAGGATAATGATGTTGAATGCCTATGGTGCATGGGAATCCAATGTATGCTAGCATTAGGCAAAGAAAAAGAGAAGAAAAAAATATTGAATGCCTTGCTAGGTTGGGATTTAATTGTAGGGCATCATTATAAGCCCCAAAAAATTGTATCGGTTGTGGTGTGTTCAGTGGGTCTTTGGACAACGACTTTATGCCCGAATTGCGTTGTTACGCCCTCTCGGTTTTATGCTTTGGTAAAATTTAGGGTGAGCATCCTTGTCCTGTAAAGGGCTAAAAGTTGAGTATTGAGTAAATACGAATCCCATTGGGCATTACTCCGTGGATTAGCCATCACTCACTGTGGTGGTGAACCACGTAATCTTTGTGTGTTGTGGTTTACTTGTTTATGAGCTTTGTGAAGTGCATGGAATGAATTGCAGGATGGGTGTGCAAATCTGGTAGACCTGGCCACTGAGTGGTGTGAGGTAGATTTGCATACGACTATGTTTGGGACAGGTTATTTTATGAACATCACTGGGTAGTAAAGAAAAATCAAGGGAGAAATTATTCACACTGATTCACCCCCCCCTCTCAGTGTCATTCAAGGTTTATCAGCTATTTCATGGCCATATAACACATTTAAATTAAAAAAAAACAAAAATAAAAACTAAACTCAGACTCGGTTTTGTGTTTTCTTAATCCTAAGGTTATAAATGAAAGATTTCTTTGAGGTCGATTAGTTCTTGTAGGAATGTTCTACCCTAAAAAATGACGGCACTCATCAAATGTAGTTTATTTGGGTTCCAAATGAAGTGAAAATCAAAGCAACACATAATCGCCCATAAGTTTTAAGTTGCAGAACATTTTGCCTTAACCAACTAGTTTCCAGTTGATCAAACTCCATAAATGGATTCTCCAACTCAAAATGAGACTTTGCTCAGAGAATCAAGAGAGGTAATGAGAATTGAATCAAGTTTGGATGAAAATTGAGGGGAGTTGCTGTCACACCCCATTTTTGCACTATTCAAAATGGTGTGATGAACCGCTAGCAAACCAACGGTTCAACCAGGATCTCGAGTAGGCTAAATCCGTTTTATCTAAACCTCATACATCCACATTCATAATCAGAGTAAATACACAATAGCGGAAGTCTTATAGTAAAACGAACTAAGGAATCTAGATGTAATAATCATATCTAAGTAGCAAATTATTCTGTATCAACTAAGACATAAATAAATATCAATTACATGTCTTTACTAAATCCAAATAATTAAAATAAAATCTAATCGAATACGCATGAGTTGCACTCGCAAGAGGAGTCATGCGTATCCACTTCGTCTTCAACTTTCATCGCCGCCAGGTGCCCATACACTGAAGCGTTGACATAATCTTCGACGGTAGTACCTACATCATCAACTAAAATTATTCGATGTCGAGAGGGTGAGCACACATCATGGCTCAGTGAACAAACAAAACAATGCAACAATACATATGCATGCATTCAATTCATATCTTTGGTCTGGTAAATAAGTTTGCAATGTGCTATAGAAAGGGTTGGAGGTCAAAGGTTAATGTTTATTGACCCCTCCTTTATACACAGGGTGTGGAAGCCCGCCTAAAGATTAACGTTTATTGTCGTCCCCATCCACCCTACCATGAACATTGTACAACAAAGGTTAACGTTTATTGTTGTACAGTACCCTACCAACACGTAAGCCCCTGCTGGCAAGGGCTTACAAATTGGGCTCGCAACTAACCAATCTTAATTCCAAACAGTGTATCCAAGGCCTCACCCCAACATCCCTTAGAACGCCCATAGAGATAGAGCTAAGGCCCCCCGGTAGAGTCAGAGACTACAAGGACCAAGATCACCTCCCCTGATACTCTACGACGTAATAGTTCTGCTAAAGTAACAGCGATACGACGATGCTAATGCACAAGACTTGAGTTAGAGATAGAGCTAGAGTGCTGAGGCCCGGTCTATGACACTCCCCTGATACTCGCTTGCATCAAGTACACCAACCACACACATACATTCACATGCCTATTCCTATCATTATCATCATCATTATGTTATAAACAATAAAATAAATATGCATGGACAATAGATAAAAATATTGGATGACATGTTGAATGCACATTACAAGAATGTTTGCATAGAATCAAGCATAGCATTAGAATCAAGAAATAAAAATAGTTTGTTATTAACCAATTAATTTAAGTATTGTTTCCTCACCTTCGCTTGATCGTAGATCCTCTTTCAAGCTTTAAGAATCAATTATATATCGATATTATATCACTAGAAAACCTAACCAAGTCGATATAATTTAATTAGAATTAACTTGGACAGTAAAAAGCATGCTGCTAACTGGGGGTCGATGCTAGGGTCGGAGTTTGATCGACCCTGGGTGTGACCACCCCTATTCTGGACTTCTCGAACACTGGGGGTCGATGCTCGAGTGCTGGTAGGGTCGATTGGCCATCGACCGCCATGCGACCCCCCTGTGGGTTTTGTCAATTTTTCTTCCTTCAGTCCATTCTTTGTGTTTGGGGTCCTATGGCTTGCTCTTACAGTCCATTCCACACATGTTCCATGGCCTAGAACCGTGGTTCACTTACCTATATGGCTTTCATGATTTCCCCCATGGTTTTCCATGAAAACCTAACCATGGGTGGATGATTTTGGGTTTCTCCTACATCATACTTTTCTCAATAACTATTCTAAGTCTCACAAAATACATAGAATTAGCATTCTTACTTGAGAAGAATACTCCTTCTCTGAAACTCTTCTCATTTTGCCTTCTTTTCTAGTTTCCTTCTCTTCTTCCTCTCTTCCTTCTCTTCTCTTTCTCTCAATTCAATTAGGATTCTAAAAGGAGTGAAAGAGGCTTAGGGACATCCTTTATATAGAGTAGAAACTCCTAAAATAAGCCCCTTTGAGATTAGGAAGGAATCCCATTGAAATTAGGAAAGTTTCCTAATTTTCGATTCGTGCTGTTTTTACCGAGTACCGGGGGTCGATAGGGGGGTCGGAGATCCCGTCGACCGCTGGTCCTTAAAATGTCCGACCCCCCATGTAAAACTGGGGGTCTGACTTTTATACTGGGGGGGTCCGACCCTCCCTTGCTGGGTATCCGACCCTCCCCTTATTTTGAGTGTTTTTGGGTCTGTTTAATACCTGGGATCGTGATCTCTTTCACGCACTTGATCTGTTTGGTTCGACCATGATGGGTAGACCTGGTTCAAGGTGGTAAGACCAGGTTAGTTTGATACGGGTCTTACAACTCCCCCTTACTTATAAAAATTTCGTCCCCGAAATTGTTCATACCTTCTGAGTCGAATAAATGAGGGTATTGCTTTCGCAGAGCATTCTCTTCTTCCCATGTAATTTCTTCCATGTCTCTAATTCTCCAAGTGACCTTAACATAATAGATATCTCGGTTGCGTAGTTGTTGAACCTTTCGGCTGGTGATTTCAGTTGGTGTTACTTCAAAGGTCAAATCTTTAGTTAAATCTGGTAGACCCATTGTCAGAACGTGCGTTGGATCTTTGACATACTTCTTCAATAAGAAAATATGAAATACGTCATGCACACTTGACATAGATGGTGGTAATGCTTATTGGTACGCCACTTTCCCACGCTTAGCTAGAATCTCATATGGCCCGACATATCTTGGACTTAGTTTCCCTTTCTGTCCGAACTGTTTCAATACTCACATAGGCGATAATTTTAAGAATACTTTATCACCCACGACGAACTCAAGATCTCTGCGTCGAGTATCTACATATTGCTTCGATGATTCCCGGGCTGTTCTCACTCTTTCCTTGATAATGTCGACCACTCGACAAGTCTCCTCAACAAATTCGGGTCCAACGAGACTACGTTCCCCAATTTCATTCCAAAATAAAGGAGTTCGACACTTTCTGCCATACAGTGCTTCATAGGGTGACATCTGTATAGTAGCCTGATAGCTATTGTTATAAGAGAACTCGATCAGTGGTAACTTTTCATCCCATGATCCTTTAAAATCAATTACACATGCTCGTAGCATATCTTCTAGAATCTGAATTGTACGCTCTGACTGTCCATCTGTTTGTGGATGGAATGCAGTACTAAACTTCAATATTGTACCCATAGCCTTTTGCAATCCTTCCCAAAACTTGGAAGTAAATCGTGGATCTCTATCGGACATAATGCTCTCTGGTACACCATTAATCGAACAATATTATCCATATACAGCTTTGCTAACCTCTCTAGTGTATACTGAGGTCGTATCGGTATAAAGTGAGCTGTTTTAGTCAGGCGGTCTACAATCACCCAAACCGCGTCAACTACTCGAGGAGTCAATGGTAACCCTGTGACAAAGTCTATAGTGATGCAGTCCCATTTCCATGCTGGTTTCGATAACGGCTGTAACAGTCCTGCGGGTCTTTGCCATTCAGCCTTTACTTTCTGACAATTTAGGCACTGAGACACGAACTTAGCTATGTTTTCTTTCATTCCTCTCCACCAATATAATTTTTTTAGATCATGATACATTTTTGTACTTCCCGGGTATATCGAATAGATGGTGGTATGGGCTTCTTTCATCAGTCGGTGTCTAATGTCCACACTTTCTGTTTCGGGTACACATATTCTTTCTTCGTACTTCAATACCTTTTCTTCGTCCAAGGTGAACTCAGGATTAGTTCTACCTTTTTCGATGTCTTCTTGTACCATTCTCAGGTAAGGGTCTGATTTGATAGCTATATTCACTTCATCAATTATATCCGATATAATCTTCAATGCAACGAACATATTGGAAACCGATGAATGAACCCTTGGTTGGCTGATCCATCCGTTGTATCTATCACATACTGCTCATTGCTGTGATTGAATACCGTTCCGGTAGTACACATTACTGCAGTTGTGCTAACCTCTCTTTGAGATTTTATCATTGCCTTTCTTCTCAACGCATCCGGTACTACATTAGCTTTTCTCGGATGATACTGGATATCACACTCATAGTCTTTCAATAGTTCCAGCCATCTTCTTTGTCTCATATTCAACTCCTTTTGATTAAATAAATAAGTAAGACTTTTATGGTCCGATTTAATCTAGAACTTCTCTCCGTATAGGTAATGTCTCCATATCTTGACAGCATGAACTACTGTCGCTAACTCCAAATCATGAGTGGGATAATTTTTCTCATGTGTCTTTAACTGTCTCGAGGCATAAGCAATTACTTGTTCTCCTTGCATAAGCACACATCCTAATCCCAGTCTTGACGCATCAGTGTATAGGGTAAATGGTTGTCCTGGAATAGGAATAGTCAAAATCGGAGCGGATATCAATCTGGTCTTCAAGGTTTGGAAGCTCTTCTCGTATTTATTCGTCCACACAAACTTTTCACCTTTCTTAGTCAGACTGGTGAGAGGTACGGCAATCCGGGAATAGTCTTCCACAAATCACCGATAATAACCAGTTAGACCCAGAAAACTTTTAATTTCTGCAACACTCTTTGGTGCTTCCTACTTTACAATAGCCTCGACCTTGCTGGGATCCACTTTGATTCCTTCAGCGGATACTACATGGCCTAGGAAGGCGACTTCACTTAGCCAAAACTCACACTTGGTAAATTTGGCATACAGCTTCTCTTTCCTTAAACACTGTAGAGTGGCGTTTAGATTCTTAATATGGGTTTCCTTGTCCTTGGAATATACCAATATATCATCAATAAATACAATAATCGACATATCCAACATATCGTGGAAAACCTGGTTCGTAAGTTCCATGAAAGTTGCTGGTGCGTTTGTTAATCCAAAAGACATGACCAAGAATTCATAATGTCCATATCTGGTCCTGAAAGCTGTCTTAGGAATATCACCATCTTTAATCTTCAACTAATGGTAGCCTGACCGAAGATCGATCTTAGAAAATACTTTTGCTCCTTGCAACTGATTGAACAAGTCATCGATCCGAGGTAGTGGATATCGATTCTTGATGGTCAGTTTATTCAACTCCCGATAGTCGATACATAATTGAACGCTACCGTCCTTCTTCTTTACGAACAATACTGGCGCTCCCCATGGTGATATACTGGGTCAGATATAACCCTTGTCCAGTAGTTCTTGTAGTTGTACTTTTAATTCCTTTAATTCAGTAGGAGCCATTCGATAAGGTGCTTTTGATACTGGTGCGGCTCCCGGTATAAGATCTATCACAAACTCTGTGGCTCGGTCGGGTGGTAACCTGGGTAGTTCCTCAGGAAATACGTCAGGATAGTCCCGCACGATATCAATATCTTCCATCCGTGGTGCTTCTTTGGTGAGGTCGACCACTGACACTAGATACCCGACTGCTCCTTTCTCAAGGCACTTCTTAGCCTTTAGTGCTGAGAGTATGAGCTTGCGTTTACGGGGAAGTTTGGTTCCCGCAAAACTGAATTCTGCTCCTTCTTTTTCTTTAAATGTTAGCTTCTTTTCGGCGCATAATAGGTTCGCAGAATGCCGAGCTAACCAGTCCATTCCCAAGATGACGTCAAAGTCTGCCATCCCAAGTTGGATCAAGGTTGCATCTAAGGTTTTGTCGCCAATGAGAACTGGACATGGCCCATAACCTTTTTCTAGCTTCACTTCTAACCCCATTGGTGATCGTACAAGTAATTGTAGTCTAATGTTTTGATGGGTAAATTTAGTTTCTTTCCAAATGACACAGATATAAAAGAATGAGTAGCTCCTGAGTTAAAGAGTACTCTGGCGGGTATGTCATTTATAGGTACGATACATGTGATTTATTTTAACTTAGTCTACATGCTCACACAATGTAATACAACTTAAAAGGTTTCAGTCATACCTATAACCGCATCGGGTGATGCGACAGCATCCTCAGATGTAACAGCATAAACTCGTCTTTGATGTAGCTGCTTCCTAGGCTTAGGACACTCCCTTGCCATATGCCCCGCTTGATTGCAGTTATAACATTTTGGACCTTCAGTATTTGGCTTTGGCTACTGTTGAGCTACTAAGGTAGTCTTGGGTGTAGTAGTAAAGTCTTGAGCACGGAAGGGTTTGAATGTCTTGTTATTCCCTCCGTTATAAGCATTTTCAGATGGCCTTTTTATACCTCTGTTTTGCATGAAATAACTCTCCTTCTGGCTCGATTCTATAACTCGAGCAATTTGCACAGCTTCATTATATATTTTCTTCTCCAAACCTAGAACATGCTCTCTGATGCTTCCTCTAAGTCCCGTGACAAACCTACGGGTCTTAGTGTCTTCTTCTTACATGCTGAGTGGTGCAAAGAAAAATAGCTCCTCATAACGCTGTTGATATGCATCCACAGACATCTGTCCTTGATATAAACTCAGGAACTCCTTCTCCATAGAATCTTTGAAGCTTCGGGGAAAGTACTTCTCAAAGAAAGCTTCTTTATATATAGCCCAGGTCAATAGGGTGTGCTTGGTTAATAGGTAGGCCCTGGTAGATTTCCACCAATGATGTGCATCACCTTTTAGCATGAAGGTGACACATAATACCTTCTCTTCTTCTGTAATAGTCATCATCAGAAAATTCCTCTCTATCTCGTCAATCCAATGTGCTGACCATAAAGGATCGGACGGTTTACCGCTAAACTCCTTGGGCTTCATCTTTAAGAATCGCTCAACCAGTTGGGATTGGTCCATTTGATTTTGAGGGTATGCCCCATACATAGGTTGTGGATACTGGTAATTAACCTGAACTGCTTTAGGACCTGGTGCTTGGAATCCGTCTGCTGGTGGTTGAGGTGTTTGAGGTCTTGGGTGGTTACCCACCGGTGCTGCACTTGTTTGTCCGGTCGGCATTGGTGTAGCATGTGCTGCTCGAAACATCATTCCCATTGCTGCTTGCATTTGAGCCCGTGCTTGTTGCATTTGTTGCAGCTGTTGCGCTAGGTTCATAACCATGGTTGCCAGCTCCAGTGGTGGAGGTGGCAAGTTTGTAGGATTTGCCTGACCCTGGTTTATCGGTGGTGCAATCTGCGGATTACCCTGTGCATATATATTTTCTTGACTGGCTTCCTCTACGGGTGGTGGTGGTGGAACTGCGTTTCGACTTTGCCTGGTTACTCTACGTCTAGCCATATTTTTCTTCTGATAATGGTGATGCCTGAAAATCATTAAAATACATTAGGCAATCATTTATACTTCATGTAGATATGCTAACCGATGCTATTTTCAAAATTTTCAAATCATTCAGTGAAAAATACTGTCTTTTCTATGCAGGGTCGATGGTGGGGGTCGATGGGTATCCGACCCTCAGTATCCGTCGCTGGGAAATCACCCATTTTTTGCGAGAGCCGGGGCTCGATGGGGGGGGGGTCGATGGGTGTCCGACCCCAGGTTGCACCCCTGGTTCTCTGGCAGATTACCGAGAGCTGCGGGTCGATACGGGGGTTGATGGGTGGGTCGATGATCCTGGTCGAATTCTCCGACCCCCGAACCAAAAATCAGATTTTTAAGGTCCGATTCTGAGTTCATTTTCCATTCTTCCTCCTCCATTTCGACTCGTCTCCTTCCTCTGAGTTGCTAGAGTGCCAACTCTGCTACATTGGTCATTTGGGTTCCTTATTTCGACGTCTACACCTTCCCTACAGGTATGTATCTTACCTTTACCTGTTTTTAGGTTTTCTTTTCTAGGTTTTCACCCGTATATCTCGTTTTCTTCAAATTAAACTTTTTCTAGCCGTAAAAATTCAACTTTTATTGGGAGCTTTTGTTATTGGTGATTTGAGGAACGAAAGCCCTCAAAAATATTTGAGTTTCATCGGTTGGTTATCGTGAAACTTGAAATTTTCACTTTTTGCCCTAATTTTGACAAAATTTTGAATTTCTTGAAATTTCTTGCAATTCAATCTAATTAGTTGCAATTTCCGCCTGTTTAAGTCTCACAAGTTAGTTTAGGATCTATGTAAGTCCTCCTACCCATGTGTATGGGTGAAAAGTGAGGTTTCGTCCAATTTACATTGTTATTATGTCGAAATTTCAGATTTTTACTCTCTACTAACCCATTATTTGTTTTTCTTTCTTATTTACAGGTACTATGGCTCGTACCAAGGTACCCAGAGTTCATGATCATCTTCGTTTTCATTCCAATGAAGCTGAGGCACAGTATGCCCACTACGCTCACAAGAAGGTAAAGGGAGGTCGCAAGGTGAACTTGGTTGAGTTAGCCTTGTTCAATGTGGAGAGAGCATTTGGTGATATGGGATGGCTCCCTGTCATCACTTATGATGCGTGTATCCATCTGGATTTGGTACGCCAGTTCTACTATAATCTCTAGGTGGTGGGAGATTACAATGATGTGGAGAGGGGTGATGAGCTGCGCATCACGAGCTACATCAAGGGAGTTGACATCTCATTTGATTATCGGCAGCTGGCCGACCTACTGGGCATTTCCTATGCTGGCCCCATGGTTTTCTGTGCTCCTGGAGAGCCCCAGTTCTTCTCTCTATAGATGAGGGCTGAGATCGATAGTCAGCTCATCCAACCTGATCGCTGGCAGATGAGGGCGTGTTATCTACATTCTGATCCACGGGTATACTGCAAGATCATTCAGCATAACCTGATACCATAGAGTGGTCATTACGAGAGGATCTCCCAGCTGACCCAGTATCTCCTATACTGTATATACACTAGGCAGCCCGTCTGCCTTCCATACATCATTACGCATACCATGATCAGTGCCACGTTGCTCAGTCACACTGGAAACCTTCCTTACGGATGCATGATCACTACCTTGCTTACCCGCATGGGGATTGACTTAGTGGATGAGAAGATTCAGGAGAAATTCTTCCCATCGCCTCTAGATTGGGAGGCTATTTGCAAGATGGGCATGCGGGATGCCCAGGTCAGTGATGAGGAGAGGAACGCGATGGTGCACCTTCGCACTAGAGTGGAGATGGCTGACGCTGAGGCAGCTGCAGTAGCCGCTGGAGTTCATATGGAGCCTGCTGGTGATGATGACCGTCTGTACATGGATGTGGACTCCATACCACCTCCTTCACCTACACATGCTGCTGGAGCTAGTACTTCTTATGCGGCTGGTCCTTCACACCCACCTTCCGATATGATGGGGATATTGCATGAGATCGAGAGGGCTCAGCGCAGATCTGATCTGAGGATGGGGGAGTTACTAGACGCTCAGCGTGTGAGAGTGGATGAGCTACTAGACGCCCATCGCATATCGGACATGAGGATGGGAGAGCTCATAGATGCTCAGCGTCAGTCAAATATACGTATGAAGGAGCTTTTGGGTGCTCAGCGCGTGACTGATCAGCGGTTGGCTGATCTCACAGCTAGTCTTCAGACGACCCAGACTCAGGTAGCCTGGTTGACTAGAGTCTACGCTAAGGATTATGACAGAGACCGTGAGGCACTGCCTCCTCCTTCACCTCCAGCTTCATGATTGTATCTATTTTCTTCTTTGTACTACATAGTAACTGTCTGGGTTGTGGACTGTACTATGCTTTAGCTATTTATATACGTTTGTTTCTCTCTCATTGTATTTAAAATTGTTCTCCCTTTAATAGATGCATTATTCTCTTTTCAAATTTGGTCTCAAACATCACTTGTGCTTATAGTGTGTTAATATTACAGTTTTTACTTTTATCCTATCTCACTTCACAATTCGTCGTGAAGGTATGCTAGTTTAGCAGACAAGGCCTGAGATGCTCTGATACTAAGTTGTCACACCCCATTTTTGTACTATTCAGAATGGTGTGATGAACCGCTAGCAAACCAACGATTCAACCAGGATCTCGAGTAGGCTATATCCGTTTTATCTAAACCTCATACATCCACATTCATAAACAGAGTAAATACACAATAGCGGAAGTCTTATAGTAAAACAAACTGAGGAATCTAGATGTGATAATCATATCTAAGTAGCAAATTATTCGGTATCAACTAAGACATAAATAAATATCAATTACATGTCTTTACTAAATCCAAATAATTAAAATAAAATCTAATCGAATACGCATGAGTTGCACTCGCAAGAGGAGTCATGCGTATCCACTTCGTCTTCAACTTCCATCGCCGCCAGGTACCCATACACTGGAGCGTTGACATAATCTTCGACGGTACCTGCATCATCAACTAAAAATATTCGACGTCGAGAGGGTGAGCTCACATCATGGCTCAGTGATCAAACAAAACAATGCAACAATACATATGCATGCATTCAATTCATATCTTTGGTCTGGTTAGTAAGTTTGCAATGTGCTATAGAAAGGGTTCGAGGTCAAAGGTTAACGTTTATTGACCCCTCCTCTATACACAGGGTGTGGAAGCCCGCCCAATGGTTAACGTTTATTGTCGTCCCCATCCACCCTACCATGAACATTGTACAATAAAGGTTAACGTTTATTGTTGTACAGTGCCTACCAACACGTAAGCCCCTGCTAGCGAGGGCTTACAAACTGAGCTCGCAACTAACCAATCCTAATGCCAAATAGTGTATCCAAGGCCTCACCCCAACATCCCTCAGAACGCCCATAGAGATAGAGCTAAGGCCCCCTGGTAGAGTCAGAGACTACAAGGATCGAGACAACCTCCCCTGATACTCTACGACGTAATAGTTCTGCTAAAGTAACAGCGATACGACGATGCTAATGCACAAGACTTGAGTTAGAGATAGAGCTAGAGTGCTGAGGCCCGGCCTATGACACTCCCCCTGATACTCGCTCGCATCAAGTACACCAACCACACACATACATTCACATGCCTATTCCTATCATCATCATCATCATTATGTTATAAACAATAAAGTAAATATGCATGAACAATAGATAGAAATATTGGATGACATGTTGAATGCACATTACAAACATGTTTGCATAGAATCAAGCATAGCATTGGACTCAAGAAATAAAAATAGTTTGTTATTAAACAATTAATTTAGGTTTTGTTTCCTTACCTTCGCTTGATCATAGATCCTCTTTCAAGCTTTAAGAATAAACTATATATCGATATTATATCACTAGAAAACCTAATCAAGTTAATAAAATTTAATTAGAATTAACTCGGACCTTAAAAAACATATTGCTAACTGGGGTCGATGCTAGGGTCGGAGTTTGATCGACCCTGGGTGCGACCACCCCTATTCTGGACTTCCCGAACACTGGGGGTCGATGCTCAGGGTCTGGTAGGGTCGATTGGCCATCGACCCCCCATGCAATCCCCCTGTGGGTTTTGTCAATTTTTATTCCTTCAGTCCATTCTTCATGTTTGGGGTCCTATGGCTTGCTCTTACAGTCCATTCCACACATGTTCCATGGCCTAGAACTTTGGTTCACTCACCTATATGGCTTTCATGATTTTTCCCATGGTTTTTCATGAAAACCTAACCATGGGTGGATGATTTCAGGTTTCTCCTACATCATACTTTTCTCAATAACTATTCTAAGTCTCACAAATTACATAGAATTAGCATTCTTACCTGAGAAGAATACTCCTTCTTTGAAACTCTTCTCCTTTTGCCTTCTTCTCTACTTTCCTTCTCTTCTTCTTCTCTTCCTTCTCTTATCTTTCTCTCAATTCAATTAGGGTTCTAAAAGGAGTGAAAGAAGCTTAGGGATGTCCTTTATATAGAGTAGAAACTCCTAAAATAAGCCTCTTTGAGATTAGGAAGGAATCTCATTGAAATTAGGAAAGTTTTCTAATTTTTGGTTTGTGTGCTATTTTTACCGAGTATCGGGGGTCGATAGGGGGGTCGGAGATCCCGTCGACCCCTGGTCCTTAAAATGTTTGACCCCCCCATGTAAAACTAGGGGTCAGACTTTTATACTGGGGGGGTCTGACCCTCCCTTGCTGGGTATGCAACCCTCCCCTTATTTTGAGTGTTTTTGGGTCGGTTTAATACCTGGGATCGTGATCTCCTTTACGCACTTGATCCGTTTGGTTCGACCATGATGGGTAGACCTGGTTCAAGGTGGTAAGACCAGGTTAGTTTGATATGGGTCTTACAATTGCAGCTTTGGGTGTTCATACAAAAGAACAAATAGAGCTCAAGGGGTTACATGATGATGATGATAGGAATAGGCATGTGATTGTATGTGTGTGGTTGGTGTACTTGATGCGAGCGAGTATCAGGGGAGGTGTGATGAGAACGTCAATAAACGTTAACCTTTGGCGGGTCTCAGCACTTTAGCTCTATCTCTAACTCAAGTCTTGTGCATTAGCATCGTCGTATCGCCATTACTTTAGCAGAACTATTGTGTCGTAGAGTATCAGGGGAGGTGGTCTTTGTCCTTGTAGTCTCTGAATCTACCGAGGGGCCTTAGCTCTATCTCTATGGACATTCTTAGGGATGCTGGGGTGAGGCCTTGGATACACTGTTTGGCATTAGGATTGGTTAGTTGCGAGCCCAGTTTGCAAGCCCTCGCTAACAGGGGCTTACGTGTTGGCATGGTATTATATAGCAATAAACGTTAACCTTTGTTGTATAATGTCATGATTGGGGTGGATGGGGACGACGATAAACGTTAACCTTCGGGCGAACTTCCACACCCTGTGTATAGAGGCGGGGTCAATAAACGTTAACCTTTGATGACCCAACCTTTCTATTGCGCATTGCAAACTATAAACTAGACCAAAGATATGAATTGATTGCATGCATATGTAATGTTGCATTGTTTTGTCTACTCACTGAGCCGTGATGTGTGCTCACCCCCTCGACATCGAATATTTTTAGTTGATGATGCAGGTTATACAGTTGAAGAATACATGAATGCTCCAGCATACGGGAACGTGGCGACAATGGAAGCTGAAGCTGAAGTAGAAACACATGACTCCTCTTGCGAGTGCAACTCATGTGTATTCGACTAGATTTTCTTAGTTTTCTTTATTTGGATTTAATAAAGACATGTATTTGATAATTAATTATGTCTCAGTTGATACAAAATAATTTTGCTATTTAATATTACTATCACAGTAGATCCTCAGTTCATTTTATTATAAGATTTACGCTATTGTGTATTTACTCTGATTATGATTACGGATGTGTGTAAGTTTAGATAACGTGGGGATAGCCTACTTGAGATCCTGGTTGAACCGTTGGTTTGCTAGCGGTTCATCACACCATTCTGAACAGTACGAAATTGGGGTGTGACACAATCAGTGGTAACTTTTCATCCCATGATCCTTTGAAATCAATTACACATGCTCGTAGCATATCTTCGAGAATCAAAATTGTACGCTCTGACTGTCCATCTGTCTGTGGATGGAATGTAGTACTAAATTCAGTGTTGTACCCATAGCCTTTTATAATCCTTCCCAAAACTTGGAAGTAAATCGTGGATCTCTATCGGACACAATGCTCTCTGGTACACCGTGTAATCTAACAATATTATCCACATACAGCTTTGCTAACCTTTCTAGTGTATACTGAGATCATATCGGTATAAAGCGAGCTGTTTTGGTCAGGCGGTCTACAGTCACCCAAACTGCGTCAACTACTCGAGGAGTCAGTGGTAATCCTGTGACGAAGTCCATAGTGATGCAGTCCCATTTCCATGCTAGTTCCGGTAACGGTTGTAACAGTCCTGAGGCTTCACATCAAGCTATTGTAAATCCCAGTTATGGTGTACTGCACATGCCAAAGGAACCTGGGCTGTTGTCATCTTGGCTACTGGAGTAAAGGTTTCTTGGTAATCAATCCCATATGTCTGGGTAAATCTACGAACAACTAGCCTTGCCTTATACTGATCCACAGTGCCATCTATCTTCTATTTGACTGTGAAAACCTACTTGCACCCTACTGGCCTCTTACCTTGTGGGAGTGGAACAAGGTCCCATATGTCATTTTTCTTCAAGGCTCTCATTTCTTCCATCATTGCAGCTTTCCACCATTCATTTATAATTGCATCTTGCCATTTTTAAGGAATAGACATAGAGGAAAGCGAGGACACGAATGCATGGAAGAAAGGAGATAAAGAGTTATATGAAACAAAATTAAAAATTGAGTAAAGTATGCAGGACCTAGTACCTTTCCAAATGACAATAAGTAGATTAAAATCAAAGAGAGGAATTTCCTTACTAGGAGGAAGCTCATTCTCTGGATTCAGGGCTAGCGAAGGGACATGAGAAGTTGCATTGATGGTAGTGGTCATTCCTTACTTGCTTTTGGCATGGTTGTAGACTTGCAGAGGTTTGGCATTAAGACTAGTTGTGGGAATGGGAGTAGGTGTAGAAGGTGGTATTGGTATTGTATCATGGTCTGACATTGCATTTGTGTCTGGAACATACGGATCCAGATCCGTCATGACCCTTTTTTGGACTCTTTCTGTCTCTACTGGTAAAAATAGAGGCACATCTTCCAGTTTGGCACTCTGGGTTGCATCCTTCTCCTCCTGAAGATGTGACAGATAGTATATTAAGTGCTCACGAAAGAGGACATCCTTGGTAACAAAATTCCTCTGAGAGAGAGGATGGTAGCACCTATATCCTTTCTGTGTGGCAGGGTAGCCAATGAAGATGAAACGGAGCCCCCATACGATCAAGCTTGCAAGGAGATTGATGGTTGTGGGCATAACAAGCACAACTAAAGACCTTTGGCAGTAGCACAAAGGAAGTATTGCCGAGCAACAGATCCAGAGGGGCTTTGTTGTTGAGAATTCTCGATGGGAGCTGACTGATAAAAGAGGCCGTAGTGAGGACAGCATCATTCCAAAAGCAGGCTGGAACATGTCCCTTAAACATTAGAGTTAGAGCTCTTACAGTCTCAAGAAGGTGACGACTTTTTCTCTGTATTACCCCATTTTGAGCTAGTGTGTCAACATAACTCGTTTGATGTAGGATCCCATTATCAGATAAATAATACTGCAATGTCACTTCAAGGTATTCCTTCCCATTGTCACTATGAAGTACCTTCAGCTGAGCCTGGAACTGAGTCTTTATCGTGTTATGGAATTGGCGGAAGCACTTAATTCAGAGATGAATCGGGAACTATGATTGAATTTTCCTAGGGGCTGAATCTTTCCTTCTTTCTTATAAAATTTGATGTTCAATCAAGATCTAGATTCATGACTTCCATTGATTCATTTGGAAAGATAATATGGATGGATCTCGAGATGAGAGATCAAGACAATTCCCTAATTGTAGGGGCCTCTCACCCTAAAAGGGTGGATATGGTTGCAGTTTGATTTTCTTTTTCAAAGGCATTGAAATCCAATGGGGAAATATTGAGATTCTAGACATCTAGAGGAGTGGAAGAAGTCACATGCACAATCAAGGATGACTCAACCAAACAAGAGTTAGATCCCTCATAAGGGCGATTGGGTAAACATTATCCAAGTCAATTTAATTGAATTTGATTAAGCCATGTGTTCAGTCTTGGGACCTCATGATTCCAAAATGGATAATCAGTGGTACAAAGGTCTGGCCAATTTGATTACCAAATTCGATGAAATTGAAATGGATATATTAATCCGTCATCCTTATTAGGGATGGTTAGCAAAAGCGGTTCATAGATGAACAAACTAGTAAATTTCTTCTTGACCATGGTATCTATGTCTTGACAGGGATTTTCTGTTCATTTTTTGAAATCGACGTGTTAACAATGAGAGATTCGACACATCGAGCTTACTTAATGGAGGGTGTATAGTAACCATCTACTATGATGTAGAACAGGTGTATACACACCTCATACTCCCAATGGGTGAGAGTTCAAGATGCTCATCATGTAGATTCTAACATGTTGACCAATCAAGGACAAAAACGGGCAGAACTGCGACGTCTCGAACATGGATGTCATGGTTAAGCAGGCTTTACTGGGTCGGTTCAGGGATGAACCAAAAATAACAAACATTGGGCTACAATCTGGGTTAGGACAGAAAATGCCACCTTGACAAGGATGGGGTAACTTATCACTGAATGCTCGATGAATAATGGGCCCCCAATCCCTTTATATACTATATTGCAAGGATCCAAGCGACGTGGAGTAGCATAACGCATTCTCAGGCGGACCCAAGAAATGCTCGTTAAAGGCTGCTCGCCGGTCGTGGTCTCACAAAGTATAGGCCATGGCTGTGTGTTTCGCATAGCGGGCTGCCCCATATGCATGGGACCCAGTTCGGCTACTCGCACAAATTTGTAACTGAACCCATTCCCCCCAAAGCAATAATATACAAGCATAAATATAGTATCCTAAAATCTAGCATCCAATTCACACAAGGAAAGTTTTCATTTAGAAGTTTGACATTTATATCCCCAGCGGAGTCGCCACTGTGAGGACAAAGATGGAAATCTTTAGGAGTCGCCACCTAGATTTAGGTCTAGGACCTTAGAAATGTGAAATCTCACCCCAAGGTAAGACTTCGATTAACTCATGACCCTTAGATTGGAATTCTGGTCCATCAGAGATTGGGTAAGCGTCAGGTTACGATTATGGGAAGGGGTTAGGCACCCAAACCGCCCGATCGAAATCGGTCTCCTATACCTTTCCTATGCTAGACTTTATTTGTTAAGCCAAACCAAACCAAACCAAGTGGTTTGATATCATTGAACCAAATCTGTATCCATCAGATTGCCTACGTATTACGAAATTATTCTAAAAATCAGGTTCACCATCGTAGTTCAGGTGTGATTAAAATTTATGGCTGTGATTTATGCTTGTGCATGATTAAGTTCTTTGTTCAAGTTAAAATTTATGCTTGAAAGGCTGAGAAATCCTATGGATTAGAATCTGGATAGTCCATGTGGACTGATAGATAGTCCTAGTGGATCTAAGAATAACCCTATTTGGGTCAAAATATGGATAACCCATTCTGGGTTGGAATATGGATAACCCTATGTGGGTCAAAATGTGGATAAATATCCTAGTGGATCTATGGATAGTCCAAGTGGACTAAGGTATGAGGGATGTCCTAGTGGATCTATGGATAGTCCAAGTGGACTAAATTGTGGATAACCCTATTTGGGTTAAAATATGGGGGATATCCTAGTGGATCTATGGATAGTCCAAGTGGACTAAATTATGGATCCAAATTTGGGTTTCTCCCAAATGGCCAACGTATCCTAGGGTTTGACCTAGGAATCAGAATCCGCATAGTTCGAGACTCTGGGTAGATATCCTAGTGGATCTATGGATAGTCCGAGTGGTCTAAGGTGTGGATCCGAATTTGGGATTCTCCCAAATAGCCTACGTATCCTAGGGTTTGCCCTAGGAATCAAAATCCGCGTAGTTCGAAATGGATAACCTGTTCTAGGTTAATGATTGAGAACCTATTCTAGGTTTAGGGTTTAGAACCTATTCTAGGTTTAGGGTTTGCCGAGGGGCAAATCGTCCTAAATTACCCTTTTCATTCTGAATTCTAATTTTGGAAGGTTTGGCAAAGAATTCACTTTTTTTATTAAGGTTTTATTATTCCCATTATGCCCTTCCCAAGAATGTGGGTGCCTAAACGCATGTCCCCACGCCTAGATTGTCTTCTAAAAGTGTGCAGATATGGCAGTTTGACTAGGGTGTTGCATAAAATAAGTTATTGCCAAAAAATAGAATATTCTATCTAAATATGGCACATAAAACATTTATGACAAGAAATACACATATAGCAAGATTGTGAAAATCTCCCTAAGATGGCATGCACTGCAAATAAGGCAAGAGCCTACATGGCATGATCTAGTATGCTATCTTCTAAGCATGGTAAGACCCTAATTGCTATTTTCTTTTCATACTTAGGGTTTTCTACCCTAATTGCTATTTTCTTTCCATTTTAAGGTTTTCTACCCTAATTGCTGTATTCTTTCCATTTTTTTAGGTTTTCTACCCTAATTGTTATTTTCTTTCCATTTTAGGGTTTTCCACCCTAATTGCTATTTTCTTTCCATTTTAGGGTTTTCTACCCTAATTGTTACTTTCTTTCCATTTTAGAGTTTTCTACCCTAATTTTTATTTTCTTTCCATTTTTTAGGGTTTTCTACCCTAATTGTTACTTTCTTTCCATTTTAGGGTTTTCTACCCTAATTGTTACTTTCTTTCCATTTTAGGGTTTTCTACCCTAATTGTTACTTTCTTTCTATTTTAGGGTTTTCTACCCTAATTGTTATTTTCTTTCTATTTTTTAAGATTTTCTACCCTAATTGTGACAATAAGCATTTAATATAGCATGTGAGCAAGTGTAGTAGACAAGTATGGCAATAAACATGTGTATCATTCCAATCATGGCAATGTGATTATTCCAATTATGGCAGTGTGATCATTCCAATTATGGCAGTGTGATCATTCCAACTATGGCAGTGTGACCATTCCAATTATGGCAGTGTGACCATTCCAATTATAGTAGTGTATGCTTAAGAGCATCCGAACATAGCATGTGAACAAATATAGCATCAAATATGGCATGTGAGAAACAACCAAAGCATATGAGAATCAATCAAAACATGATGGAACACGCAGCAAGATGACAGCTTTGTCAGGCTGGACCAAAATGGGCACATAGGGCACTGTACTTACTCAAAAAATTCTTAAAAGATATCCTCGGAAAGAAGACTCAGAGGCCAACATTTTGTCTCAAGGAAGATAATCCTGAAAGAGACCATAGGCAGGTCGAAAACATTCCCCAAGTACAGACAAATACACTGGTCAGATCTGTTCCAGATTCTGGCCAGTGGTACTATAAAATCAATATAAAATCATATAGCTCATGAAAATAAAATCCAAATACATGGTCAGAAAGAGGACTCAGAGGCCAACATTTTGTCTCAAGGAACCTAATCCTGAAAGAGACCATAGGCAGGTCGAAAATATTCCCCAAATACAGGCAAATACACTGGTCAGGTCTGTTCCAGATTCTGGCCAGTGGTACTATAAAATCAATATAAAATCATATAACTCATGAAAATAAAATCCAAATACATTGTCAGAAAGAAGACTCAGAGGCCAACATTTTGTCTCAAGGAACCTAATGCAAACAGAGGCATCTTCCTAATGCTAGACACCAATCTCAGACATGCATTTGCAGTATGCTTTGACTTTGAAAAAATAAACTGACAAAAGCGATGGGTGATTCTTACCTTAGGCTTCTTCTCTCTCCTTCTCTCCTTTGCATCTTCTCATCATCCTCTTTTCTGCCTCTCTGATCCTTCATTCTTTTTCCTCTAGATCTTCTCTTTTTAACACCTCTCTCTCTCTCTCTCTCTCTCTCTCTCTCTCTCTCTCTCCTTCTCTATTTTCTTCTTCTTCTCTTTTCTTCCGATTTTTTTTCTTTTCTCTCTCTCACTCACGTTTTTCTCTCCCTCACCCACGTTCTCCTCTCTCTATGGTCTGGAAAAAGACCTCTCCTCTCTCTTCTCTTGCCTATTTATAATTTTTCTCTCCTTTTCTAGAATATCCTTCTTTCCTTTCTTCTTTTTTCTAGAAAAATCTTTTTTCTTCCTTTTTCTTCTTTCCTTTCTTCTTTTCCTTCCTTTTTCTCTTCCACTTCTCCATTCCACATGTTCTCTATCTCTCCCTCTTCTAGAAAATCCTCTCCTCCTCTTTCCTTCTCTCTTTTCTTTCCTTTTTCTCAAAACTGAGATCTTTTGGATTTCTTTTTTTCTCTCCTCTTGGACGTCCCTTCCTCACTTTGGATTCCTTTATTTTTTTTTCTTTTAGATTATATGCCTTAACAAAATCTTTTGAATCCAAAAGATTTTTTTTTCTCTTTTCTTTCCTTTTCTCAAAATAAAATTTTTTGGATTCTCCCTTTTCTATTTCTTTTTTTTTCTCTCTCCACCTTGGACGTCTCTTCCTTTCCCATCTTTGGATTCTTTTTTTTTTATTTTGGATTATATGCCCTAACAAAAATCTTTTGAATCCAAAAGATTTTTTTTCTCTCTTTTCTTTCCTTTTCTCAAAACAAAATCTTTTGAATTCTCCCTAAATTTCCCTCTCTCTCACGTTTCCTCTCTCTTTGGATTCTTTGTTTTCTATATATAAAACATATATATATATATATATATATATATATATATATATATATATATATATATATATATATATATATATAATTATGTAATATCAATATATTGATATATATAATATAATATACATTTAAGATATATGTATATATTATATGATATATTACAATATATTATACATTATATAATAATATATAAAAGAAATACATGCATATAAGCCATGAATTGGTCCTGGATTGACTGGGTTGGCTGAGTTGACTGGATTGACTGAAATTAACTGGGTTTTCACTCTCTGTCATTTCATGGGCCATTTTCGCTGTCATCCCGCATGAAATTTTCCGATGGCCTCTATTCCAAATTTTTTTATGTTCATTTTGTAGAACATTAAAAATGAGGAATATAGGAACTTGAATCACCTCATTTGGAAGTAAAATGGTCAACTTATGAATTTTTAAAGTTTAAGCGGACCAATTATCGATAATTTGGTTGACCATTTTGCATGGGACCCTCCGGAGACTTTTACCCAAGATTTTCCACGTCCACTTCGCAGGACATCACAAATGAAGAATAATGGTCTTGGAATCATCTAAATCCGATGTAGAACGGAAAAGATATGAAGCTTTGAAATTCTAACGATAATTTTGCATGCAAGCTTGCATGAGACCCACTGGTGACTTCCACCCGGGATTTTTTACGTCCACTTTGTAAAACATCATGAATGAAGAATAATGGTCTTGGAATCATCTGAATCCGATGTCGGATGATCAAGATATGATGATTTGAAATTCAAACAATCCGACTTAGGATAATTTGCATGAAGGCCCTTGGGATTATTATTTATAATAATTTCAGAAACTTCCCTTATATGTATCATCCGACTAAAATGATCATATCTTCCTCATTTGATATCAGAATTGAGCAATTCTGGTCTCGTTTCAAAGATAATTCTATGACCTATGCATTCCTGCAGATAATAGCCCATGACCCTGCTGTGGGATTCAGTGAAAAATCATAAATCTTTGGATTAAAGGCCAGAAACCTGCCATATTGGTTCACTTACACAGAGGGTGGCAAAAATGGGGTGCTTACAACAGTCAGAACGAACAATTCATATTTTAGAAGATATGCTTCGAGCATGTGTAATTGATTTTAAAGGATCATGGGATGAAAAGTTACCACTTATCGAGTTCGCTTATAACAATAGCTATCAGGCTACTATACAGATGTCACCCTATGAAGCACTGTATGGCAGAAAGTGTCGAACTCCTTCATTTTGGAATGAAGTTGGGGAACGTAGTCTCGTTGGACCAGAATTTGTTGAGGAAACTTGTCGAGTGGTCGACATTATCAAGGAAAGAGTGAGAACAGCCCAGAATCGTCAGAAGCAATATGCAGATACTCGACGCAGAGATCTTGAGTTCGTCGTGGGTGATAAAGTATTCTTGAAGGTATCTCCTATGCGAGGTATGAAACGGTTCGGACAAAAAGGAAACTAAAGTCCAAGATATGTCGGACCATATGAGATTTTAGCTAAGCGTGGAAAAGTGGCTCACCAGTTAGCACTACCACCATCTATGTCAAGTGTGCATGACGTATTTCATATTTCCTTATTGAAGAAGTATGTCAAGGATCCAACGCACGTTCTGACAGTAGATCTACCTGATTTGACTGATGATTTGACCTTTGAAGTAACACCAACTGAAATCACCAGCCGAAAGGTTCAAAGACTACGCAATCGAAATATCTATTATGTTAAGGTTACTTGGAGAAGTAGAGACATGGAAGAAATTACATGGGAAGAAGAGAATGCTATGCGAAAGCAATACCCTCATTTATTTGACTCTGAAGGTATGAACAATTTCGGGGACAAAATTTTTATAAGTAGGGGGAGTTGTAAGACCCGTATCAAATTAACCCGGTCTTACCACCTTGAACTAGGTCTACCCATCATGGTTGAGCCAAGTGGACCAAGTGCGTGAAGGAGATCACGATCCCAGGTATTAAACTGACCCAAAAACACTTAAATAAGGGGAGGGTCGCATACCCAGCAAGGGAGGGTTGGACCCCCCCAGTATAGAAGTCAGACCTCCAGTTTTATATGGGGGGTCGGACATTTTAAGGACCAGGGGTCGACGGGATCTCTAACCCCCCTATCGACCCCCGGTACTCGGTAAAAATTGGAATTAGGAAACTTTCCTAATTTCAATGGGATTCCTTCCTAATCTCAATGGGACTTATTTTAGGAGTTTCTACTCTATAAATAGGATGTCCCTAAGCCTCTTTCACTCCTTTAAGAACCCTAATTGAATTGAGATAAAGAGAAGAGAAGGAAGAGAAGAAGAAGAGAAGGAAAGAAGAGAAGAAAGCAAAAGGAGAAGAGTTGCAGAGAAGGAGTAATCTTCTCAGGTATGGATACTATTTCCATGAGTTTCTAAAGACCTTAGAGTAGATAATGAAGAGGGAATGATCTCGGAGAAACCCAAACCATCAACCCATGGTTAGGTTTTCATGGAAAACCATGGGGGAAATCATGAAAGCCATATAGGTTATAGGTGAATGAATCATGGTTCTAGGCCATAGATCATGTGTGGAATGGACTGTAGGAGCAAGCCATAGGACCCCAAACATGAAGAATGAGCTAAAGGAAGAAAAATCGACAAAACCCACAGGGGGTCGCATGGGGGGTCGATGGCCAATCGACCCTACCAGACCCTGAGCATTGACCCCCAGTGTTCGGGAAGCCCTAAATAGGGGTGGTCGCACCCAGGGTCGATCATAACTCCGACCTTAGCTCCGACCCCCAGTTAACAGTAAGCTGTAAAAATAAAATAAATTCTAATTAAATTCTATCGAATTTGTTAGGTCTTCTAGCAATATAATATTGATATAAAAGTGATTCTTAAGGCTTGAAAGAGGATCTACAAACAAGCAAAGGTGAGGAAACAAGACTCTAAACTAATTGATTAATAACAAACCATTTTTATTTTCTTGAGTCCAATGCCATGCCTGATTCTATGCGAATATGTTTGTAATGTGCATACAACATGTCATCCAATATTTCTATTATTTGTTCATGCATATTTACTTTATTATTTATAACATGATGATGATGATGATGATAGGAATGAGCATGTGAATGTATGTGTGTGGTTGGTGTACTTGATGCGAGCGAGTATCAGTGGAGGTATGATGGGAATGTCAATAAACGTTAACCTTTGGCGGGTCTCAGCACTTTAGCTCTATCTCTAAATCAAGGCTTGTGCATTAGCATCATCGTATCGCCATTACCTTAGCAGAACTATTACGTCGTAGAGTATCAGGGGAGGTGGTCTCGGTCCTTGTAGTCTCTGACTCTACCGGGGGGCCTTAGCTCTATCTCTATGGACGTTCTGAGGGATGCTGGGGTGAGGCCTTGGATACACTCTTTGGCATTAGGATTGGTTAGTTGCCAGCCCAGTTTGCAAGCCCTCGCCAGTAGGGGCTTATGTGTTGGTATGGCACTGTACAGCAATAAACGTTAACCTTTGTTGTACAATGTTATGATAGGGTGGATGGGGACGACAATAAACGTTAACCTTTGGGCGGACTTCCACACCCTGTGTATAGAGGCGGGGTCAATAAACGTTAACCTTTGACCACCTAAACCTTTCTATTGAGCATTGCAAACTTAAAACCAGACCAAAGATATGAATTGACTGCATGTATATGTATTGTTGCATTGTTTTGTTTGCTCACTGAGCCATGATGTGTGCTCACCCCTCGACGTCGAATATTTTTAGTTGCAGGTACTACCGTCGAAGACTATATAAATGCTCCAGTGTACGGGCACGTGGCGGCAATGGAAGTTGAAGATGAAGTGGATACACATGACTTCTCTTGCGAGTGCAACTCATGTGTATTCGATTAGATTTTGTTTTCATTATTTGGATTTAGTAAAGACATGTATTTGATATTTGTTTATGTCTTAGTTGATACTGAATAATTTGCTATTTAAATATTAATATCACAGTAGATTCTCAGTTCATTTTACTATAAGACTTCCGCTATTGTGTATTTATTCTGATTATGAATGTAGATGTATGGAGTTTAGATAAAATGGATATCGTCTGTCGAGATCCTGGTTGAACCGTTGGTTTGCTAGAGGTTCATCACACCATTCTGAAGAGTGCAGAATTGGGGTGTGACATAATTGGTCGGTCAATCGGGTCTATTGACCGGGCCAACATTTGGTCAATGGATATGTTGACCAAGTCCTCAAGTCATTTAATGGGTGGCCGAGCCACACGTGTGACTCTCACGATAGAACCTGGTCTAGGGTCGGCTCGTGGATCAGGGCTTGGTTTGGGAACTACCCAGATCGGTTCTGTCTTGATCTGAGTTCACTCTGAGATGACCCATTAAGGTTTCTAAGTAGTACCTAGTTGACCTGGCGTCAAATCGGTGCCATCAGATCAATTTTTTTTTAATTTCAACCTGTGAGTGATATCCACTTGCCACTGCCGTCGGTGAGTGGTCGTGAGTCAAAAGGCCGGCATCGATGATTTTTATATCACCAGAACCATCATTCCAAGATCTTTCCAATGATATATAGGTTGACCTATTTTTTTGGTTGAAAAAATTTATGGGAAACTCCGACAAATCCGATCCAAAAACCAAAATTTTTTTTTCAATTCATTCAAATCTGTTGGGTAGGTCTTTACAATGTTCTACCATGGATTCTACGTTTGCATGGTTGGCTCTGATACCAACTGGTTTTTATCAAACCCATCTCAATCCATACAAGTACCATAGAATACAATGGAGAATATGTAATCTATCAATCATAAAGACATTCCTGTTTAAAGAGATCGATTCCCATACTCTCCAAAATGCTCCAAATTTCAATCGAAATCCCTCGGCTATAGTATTCCACAGCCTCCAGAGGATATCCCCAATCTCTTGCCAATGGGTGCAGAGAGAATGCTTCACTAACTGTGGCTGTGGGGACTCTAACCCGACGTTTATAAAATATTGCTGTAACCCTAATACCCTTCCCACAATAGAATTAGGGTTATCAAACCTATCTCATACCGTGTGACGAACCAAACCAAACTGGTTCTACCTTGTCAATCAGACTCTCACTAATAACTAGTTTTGGTAATTAATTAAGCCCACATATAAGTCTAACACCGAAATCATGAGAAGATCAGAGAACATACATTCAAGATGCCAAATATGAGGAAGATGCATTAGACAAAAAAAATTTAAAATAAAAATAATAAAATAGAAATCACATAGCAATTCGATAAACATCAAAGAGTAAACTAGTATGGAAAGCAATCACCAAGACATATTGAGATATCATAGTACCCTCAAACATCTAAAAAAATCAAATGGAAAACTACAGTAACTACAGAAGATAAACTGAAGAACATAGAGATTCTAGTACAAGGGGAAAGATGTATACGTAAAAATCATTCAAATTGGCAACAGGAAATCATGAGAAGATTGAGATCTTAGATTAATTTTAACAAAACTTGATAGGGAATGTCCTGAGAAACAAAGATTAACAATTGGTAACTCCCTCTATTAAAAAAAAAAAAAAAAAAACTCACTAAGAATCAAGAGATTAAAAACTAAAAAAAAAAAAAAACCCTTAAGCAAAAGAAATCCACATAAAACTTATCGAAACAAAGAATTAATGACTAAGACATTAAAAAATAGGAATATAAATATCCAGGGGTAGGAAATGAAACTAAGATAGAAGATAATTAGTGTATATAAAAAAATTAGAGAAAACAGTACTGCTATTAGGGTGAAAGCATATGAAAACCACATGAAACAACATATATTCAAATTGAAATAAGAAAGATTGCATTTCCTCACAAAGAATGTGTAGAAAATTGTTAAAATTAAAAGGGAATGAAAAAAATTCCTGCTATATGGTTAGAAGAGAGGTGATTAGATCAAGAATGATGTCGGACAAACGAATATTAGATAGCTTTACCGGAAAGAGGCTGCAGCCGAAGAGATAATCGACTTACGGAATATGCTTGAAGAATTTTCTTGAATCAAACCACACCGGTTACTTGCTAGAACGATCATGCTAGAAGAAAAACAATTTGCAAGAATAACTATATTAGAGAAGAAGGGTTGTAGAAATAACTTCACCGGAGAAGATCGATTGAAGAAAAAAAATAAATCCATCAGGAAATAAATCGAGAAACAGAATAATGTTTTCACTGTGAACGTCATCGTTGTGATATGGATCAAATTTTTAAGAAGATGGGAGTGAATCTGTCATTACCACCGATGTACATAGATGATATAACAACATACTAAAGAAAAGAGTTGCATGTCGAAAGAATCGAGGAGTAGCATGCCTGAAGAATCGAAGAGTAGCACGCCCAAAGAATATAGATCTGCCATTGCTAAAGTTTATGGAACACAATCTCAAAACTATCATTATCAAACCACGGAATAAAAATAGATCATCGTGGTGGACGTCGTCAACAGTACTGTTATCCACAAAAATCAAGAGGAAATCATAAATCTCTTCGTTGAATATCACCATTGATTACTGTTGCTGGTGTAAATGGGCTGATGTGTCCCGTCTCCTACAAGAAAGAAGATGTTATTGAAGGTTGGATTGGGTAGTCCGACGACCACTCCGACAATCAAGTCAGTAACAGAGCATACAATATGGAGCTTATGGGAAGAAGGTAAGTTCCTTAGAGTGGGAAAACTTGAGTATTCTCTCAGTGAAAAGATGGTGGAGTCAAAGTGATTATACCTGTGATCATTGAGTATTTATAAAGATTTAGTACCTCTATCTGGAGCTGGATACATTGTTGAGTGTTAGAGTTGGGTGATGAGACTGTTCTCTTGGAAATTCCAGGTCGGCTACGTCCTGTGACCATAGGATGAAGATCCTACAGCTAGGAAGAGTTATCATTGCTAATATTCCAGATAATCGATGATTATCCACTTACGGAAGAGGAGTCATTTTTCGTGTCTGACTCTGAGTTACATGGTGGTGGGGGACTATCCAATAGTACACAAGATATCCCATTGAGATACGACATCGATTTTGTAAGACCAGTACCCGTAATCCATTTCTAACCCAGATTCCTTTCATGCCAGGTCTTCCCACATCGATGGATGGTGTACCCAGCATAGATCCGATGGATGTATCCAAGTCTTAGGTGAGTTTTACAATCCAAACCTAGTGGGTTAAGAATTATGGTGGACCCTGGGTAGCCCATTATGCATTCCAATGCATCGGGGCTAGTCAGCTGATCAAGGGGTTGTATTTTGGCCCAACCGACGGTAGTGCCGGTAGGTGTATCACCCGGTTGTCAGTCGCCGGCTCGAGTTCAAGAGTCACATCTCTCTCCATGGGTTTCTATAAATAAGGAGCCCAAGGCTCCTTATTTTCCTTTTTTGCCCTATGGTGTATGAGAGTGGTGGTGTAGAGAGTTTGGAGCTCAAGTTTTGTTCTTCTCCTTTGAGGTAAGAACACTCACCCTTTCCCCATCCTTTATGGTGTTTAATGCAAAGGACTACATAGTGGTTGCTCCACCGTTAATGGTCTCCATTAATGTAGACCAGCCCCAAACCCTAGAAAGGTTAAGCTCTCACCCACCTCCATAATGGAGATGTTATGGAGTCTTGATGACTCCAATAACTACTTCTAGGGTGGGAAAATGATTCCCACCAGCTAGAATGAATGTAGAAATAATGGGGAGTAAAAGCTCCCCAAGATGAGCCCATTGTCCTTGGTTTGAGTTTGGTTCTTGGACCTTAAACCAGTGGATTTGCCAGAGGCTAGGACTGGCCTCTGCCCCTGGGTCTGGTTATGACCATTTTTTTGATCTGGCTTGTCACACCCCAATTCTGCACCAACCAGAATGGTGTGATGAACCGTCTATGATCCAACGGTTCAACCAGGATCTCGAATATGCTGTGTCCTTTTGCTTAAATCATACACATCCACAACCATAATCAGAGAAAATAAACAATAGCGGAAGTCTTTAATAATAATGAACTGAGTATCTAACAGTGATATTATAAATAAAGTATCCAATTATCTCAAATAACTAAAGACATGAAATAAAATAAATTAATCAATTACATGTTCTAAATAATCTGACAAATAAATCTAATCAAAGACACATAAGTTGCACTCGCACGATGATTCATGCGACTCCATCATAGTTTCTGCATCCATCGCCGCAACATGCCCGTACATTAGAGCATTCATATAATCTTCTACTGCAGGACCTGCATCATCAACTAAAAATATTCGACGTCGAAAGGGTGAGCACACATCATGGCTCAGTGAGCAAACAAAACAATGCAACAAACATATGCATGCATTCAATTCATATCTTTGGTCTGGTAAATAAGTTTGCAGTGTACAATAGAAAGGATGGTGGCAGCCGCACCTCTATACACGAGTGTGAGAATCCGTCCAATGGACCAAACACCATTGCTGTCCCACATGCACCCATCATGGAATAGAGATAAAGCTAAAGTGTCTGGATCAAACACCGCATGACACTTCCCCTGATGCCCTATCCATACCAACACGTAAGCCCCTATTGACGAGGGCTTGCAAACTGGGATCGCAACTAACCAGTCCTAATGTCAAACAGTGTATCCAAGGCCTCACCCCAACATCCATCAATACGTCCATAGAGATAGAGCTAAGGCCCCCCGGTAGAGTCAGAGACTACACAGTCTGAGACCACCTCCCCTGATGCCCTACGACGTAATAGTTCTGCTAAGGTAATGGAGATACGACGATGTCAGTGGACAAGAATTGAGTAGAGATAGAGCTAGAGTTTGGTGACCAGGATGAACCACAGTGTCATGTCCTCCCCCTGATGCTCCACTGCATTAAACACACTAACCACACACATACATTCACATGCCTATTCCTAGCATCATCATCATCATCATGTTATAAATAAACTGAATTAAATATACATGAACAGTAATAACAGGAATATTGGATGACATGTGAAATGCACATTACAAGCATACAAGCATAGAATCATTCATGGCATTGGACTCAATAAATAAAAATAGTTTATTATTAGTCAATTAATTTAGGTCTTGTTCCCTCACCTTTGGTCGATAGTAGATCATCGTTCAAGCTTTGTAAATCACTTTTAAACCACTTGGAAACCTAACAAATTTATAGATTTTAAATTAGAATTAATTCCCATGAATTTAGACTAATAGAAACTGAGGGGTCGCAGGTGTGGCAGCACCTGTGGTCTCAGTTTCTATGACCACAGGGTGTGTGGTCGTAGGGTGTGGTCGCATATCTTGTGACCACACATGCGACCACACCCTCCCTGGAAACTTTTCGAGGGTGTATGGTCGAATAAGTGTGTCTCGTATGGTCTCACATCATGCGACCACACGTGCGACCACACGTGTGATGGTCGACCTTTCACACTCAACTCAAATTCCTTCATGCTTACATTCTTTGGCTTATCACTATGGTCCTTCCTATGATTGTTCTATGGCTCAGGACTAGTATTTTTATACAGAATCCACATCCACATAAATTCCCTCTATGGATTCTCTAGGAATTTGTCCATGGATTGATGATTTGGGTTTCACCTAAATCCTATCTCTTCCATGAACTATTCTAGGCTCTCAATTGATATGGGAAATGTTCCATACCTTAAACTTGTTGAAGATTTAGAGGTCTTCTCTGAATTTTCCCTTCTTAGTCTTCCTCTTCAATTCTCCTTCTCTTCCTTCTCTTCTCTTTCTCTCACTTTCAGTTTGAGTTCTAAAAGGGTGAAAGAGACTAAGGAACATCCTATTAATATAGGAAAACCCTCCATAATAAGCCCTACTGAGTTTAGGAAAGAACCCCCTTCGGATTAGGAAGGTTTCCTAAACTCGGTTCTGTCTGGAATCCGTGTGGTCGGAGGTGGGGTCACAGAACCCGTTGACCACACCCTCTGAAACATGCGACCACACGACCTAAATTCCTGTGGTTGCATTATTTTGAGGTGTGGTCGATCATACCTGTTTAGGTATACGACCACAAGCTCATAATTGACTGTTTTTGGGTTAAATTTCATACATGGTTTTATGGTTTCTTCATGCACTTGGTCCACTTGGCCCAACCATGATAGAAAGACCTGATAAAAGGTGGTAAGACTGGTTAGTTCGATACGGGTCTTACAACTCTCCCCCTCTTATTAGAAATTTCATCCTCAAAATTTGCACATACCTTTCGAGTTTAAAAGGTGAGGATATTGCTTTCGCATAGCATTCTCTTCTTCCCATGTGATCTCTTCTATATCTTGGCTCCTCCAAGTAACCTTAACATAATAAATATCATGGTTGCATAGACGTTGAACCTTTCGGCTGGTGCTTTCAGTTGGTGCTACTTTGAATGTTAAATCATCAGTTAGACCCAGTGGATCCGCTGTTATAACGTGTTTTGGATTTCTGACGTACTTCTTCAACAATGAGATATGAAATACATCATGCACACTTGACTTAGATGGGGGTAGTGCTAACTGATACGCCACTTTTTTATGTTTAGCGAGAATCTCATATGGCCCGACATATCTTGGACTTAGCTTCCTTTTCTATCCGAATCGTTTTAAGCCTCGCATAGGTGATACTTTCAAGAATACCTTATCACCTACAACGAATTCAAGGTCTCGACGTCGAGTATCTGCATACTATTTTTGACGATTCTGAGCTGTTCTAACTCTTTCCTTGATAATGTCGACTACTCAACAAGTCTCTTCAACAAATTTTGGTCCAACGATACTCCGTTCACCAACTTCATTCCAAAATAAAGGAGTTCGACACTTCCTACCATACAGTGCTTCATAGGGTGACATCTGTATAGTAGCTTGATAGCTGTTGTTATAGGCGAACTCGATCAGTGGTAGTTTTTCATCCCATGATCCCTTAAAATCAATAACACAGGCTCGAAGCATGTCTTCTAAAATCTGAATGGTACGCTCCGACTGTTCATCTGTCTGAGAATGGAATGCAGTACTGAATTTCAACGTTGTACCCATAGCCTTCTGTAATCCTTTCCAAAACTTTGAGGTAAAGCGTGGGTCTCTATCGGACACAATGCTTTCAGGTACACTTGTAATCTGACAATATTATCCACATATGGCTTAGCTACTCTCTAGGGTATACTGAGGTCGTATAGCTATAAAGCGAGACATCTTAGTCAGACGATCTACAATCACCTAGACCATGACAACTACTCGGGGAGTCAGTGGTAACCCGGTGACGAAGTCCATAGTGATGCAGTCCCATTTCCATGCTGGTTCTGGCAGTGGTTGTAACAATCCTGTAGGTCTTTGCCGTTCAGCCTTTACCCTCTGACAATTTAGGCATTGAGACACAAATTTAGCTACATCTACTTTTATTCCTCTCCACCAATATAATTTTTTCAATTGATGATACATCTTCATACTTCCTGGATGTACCGAATAAGTGGTGGTGTGAGCTTCCTTTATTAGTCTGTGTCTAATATCCAAGTCTTCATTTCCAGGAACACATACTCTTCCTTTATATTTTAGTACCTTTTCAACGTCCATGGTGAACTCAGGAATAGTCCTACCTTTTTCGATGCCTTCTTGCACTGTTCTCAGATAAGGGTCTGATTTAATTGCGGCCTTCACTTCATCTAATATATCAGGTATAATCTTCAATGTTGCAAACATATTTAAAAATCGATGAATAAAACCATGGTTGGTTGATCCACCTGGTGCATCTATCATGAACTGCTCATTACCATGATTGAATACTTTTCCTGTAACACACATTGCCGCAGTCGTGTTAATCTCTTCTTGGGATTTTATCATTACTTTTCTGCTTAGCGCATCAGCAACTATATTAGCCTTCCCTGGATGATACTGGATATCACAATCATAGTCCTTTAATAGTTCCATCCATCTTCTTTGTCTCATGTTCAACTCCTTCTGATTAAAAAGATAAGTGAGACTCTTATGATCTGATTTAATCTGAAATTTCTCTCCATACAAATAATGTCTCCATATCTTGACAACATGTACTACAACTTCTAATTCCAAGTCATGAGTGAGATAGTTTTTCTCATGTGTTTTCAGTTGTCTTGAGGCATACGCAACTACTTGTTCTCCTTGCATAAGCACACATCCTAAACCCAACCCAGATGCATCAGTGTACAAGGTAAATGGTTGTCCTGGAATAGGAATAGTCAAGATGGGAGCAGATATCGATCTAGCTTTCAATGTTTGAAAATCTTCTTCACATTTATCGGTCCAAACAAACGTTTCTCCTTTCTTAGTCAAACTGGTGAGAGGTACGATGATTCTAGAGTAATCTTCCACGAATCGTTGGTAATACCCAGCTAGACCTAGGAAACTTCTGATTTCTGCAACACTCTTAGGTGCTTCCCATTTCACAATGGCTTCAATCTTGCTAGGATCCACTTTAATTCCTTCAACAGATACAACATGGCCTAAGAAAGCGACCTCATTTAGCCAAAACTCACACTTTGTAAATTTGGCGTAAAGCTTCTCTTCTCTTAGTCGCTGCAGAGCAGCTCTTAGATTCATGACATGAGTTTCCTTGTCCTTGGAGTAGACCAATATATTTTCAATAAACACAATGAGTGACGTATCCAACATATCACGGAATACTCGATTCATGAGTTCCATAAAAGTTGTGGGTGCATTAGTTAATCCGAAAAAATAAATAAAAATTCATAATGTCCATATCTTGTTCTGAATGCTGTCTTTGGAATATCACCTTGCTTAATCTTCAACTGATGGTATCCTGACCGAAGATCAATCTTGGAGAACACCTTGGCACCATGTAACTAATCGAACAAGTCATCGATCCAAGGCAGCGGGTATCGATTCTTGATTGTAAGCTTATTCAATTCCCGATAGTCTATACACAGTCGAACACTACCGTCCTTCTTATTCACAAACAATACTGGCGCTCCCCATGGTGATATATTGGGTCTGATATAACCTTGTCCAGTAATTCCTGTAATTGTACCTTTAGTTCCTTCCGTTCAGTAGGAGCCATTCGATAGGGTGCTTTAGATACTGGTGCGGCTCCGGGTATAAGATCTATAACGAACTCTATCGCTCGGTCGGGTGGTAGTCCTGGTAGTTCCTCAGGAAATACATCTGGAAAGTCACGCACAACATCAATATCTTTTATTCGTGGTACTTCCTTGGTGAGATCAACCACGGATACTAGATATCCATTTCCCCCTTTCTCGAGGGATTTTCTAGCCTTTAATGCAAAGAGGATGAATTTTTGTTTACGGGAAAGTCTGATTCCCACAAAACTAAACTCTGCTCCTTCCTTGCCTTTAAATGTCAGTTTCTTTTCTGTACATAATAGGTTTGCAGAATGCCGAGCTAACCAGTCCATTCCCAAGATGGTGTTAAAGTCTTCCATCTCGAGTTGACTCAAAGTTGCATCCAAAATATTCTCGCCGATAAGAACTGGACATGGTCCATAACCTTTTTCTAGTTCCACTTCTAACCCCATAGGCGATCATACAAGCAATTTGTAGTTTAAAGATCTGAGGGGTAGATTTAGCTACTTTCCAAATGACATAGTTATAAAAGAATGAGTAGCTCCAGAATCAAAGAGTACTCTGGCGGGTATGCCATTAATAGGTACGATACCTATGATTTGTTTTAATTTAGTCTACATGCTCACACAAGGTAATACAAAATGAAAGGTTCAGGTCATACCTGTGACCACATCGGGCGATGTGGCAGCATCTTCAGATGTAATTGCAAAAACCTTTCCTTGCTGTAGCTGCTTCCTGGGCTTAGGACACTCCCTTGAATAATGTCCCACTTGATTACAGTTATAGCATTTTACTCCTTCACTATTTTGCTTCTGTTGAGGTTGACTGTTGGAGTAGTCTTGGCTGCAGCATTAAAACCTTGAGTAGAGAAGGGTTTAAATGTCTTTGTATTCCTTCCATTATATGAATTTTCATTTGGCCTTTTGATACCTCTATTCTGAGCAAAGTAGCTCTCCCTCTGGCTCGATTCTAGTACTTGAGTAATCTGTACAGCATCATTATAAACTTTCTTTTCTAGCCCCAAAACATGTTCCTGAATGCTTCCCCTAAGTCCCATTACGAACCTTCAGGTTTTAGTATTTTCTTCCTGCATGCTAGAGGGAGCAAAGAAAAACAGCTCTTCATAACGCTGTTGATATACATCCACAGTCATCTGTCCCTAATACCAACTCAAGAACTCTCTTTCCATAGTGTCTTTGAAACTTCTGGGAAAATATTTCTCGAAGAATGCCTCTTTATAGATAGCCTAGGTCAATTGGGGATGCTTGGTTAACAGATAACTCCGAGTAAACTTCCAACAGTGGTGTGCATCGCCTTTCAGCATAAATGTGGCACACAACACTTTTTCTTCCTCATTAATAGTCATCATCATGAAATTCCTTTCCATCTCGTTGATCCAATGAGCTGGCCACAAAGGATCCACTGGCTTGCCATTATATTCCTTAGGCTTCATTTTCAGAAAACGCTTGATCAGTCGAGAATGATCCAACTGATACTGAGCATAGGCTCCATATATAGGTGGTTGATACTGGTAACTGCCTTGGGCTACCTCAGGGTTTTGTACTGGAGCTTGTACAATTGGCGTTTGAGGTGCTTGAGGTACCATGTTGCTACCCCTGGTACGGTGCTAGCTTGTCTGGCTGGTATAGGTGTAGTATGTACAGTTGGAAAAGCCATTCCCATAGCAGCTTGCATATTGGCTTGTACTTGCTGTATTTGCTGCAGCTTTTGTGCTAGGTTCATTACTGCTGTAGCAAAATCTGTAGGTGGGGCTGGCAAGTTTGTAGGATTAGCCTGGTCATTGGCTCCTGGTGGTGCCACATTCTGATTCTCTTGTCCTTCAGGATTTTCATGGCTATCTTCCTCCATAGGAGGTGGTGGTGAAATTGGGTTACGTCCTCGCCTAGTTACTCTTTGACCAGCCATTTCCTATTTTTGATGGTGGTAGTGTCTAAAAAATCATAGAACATGAGAGGCAATCATAATATACGTCATTCCCATGTCAAAATCCAATTAATCATTGTAAAATTTCAAATATCCAAGTCATTCAGTCAAAATACAGTATTTTCCATCGTGGGGTCGATGGTGGGTTCGCAATATATGCGACCACAGGGTTTGACCACACGAAGCCTGTCAGCTCATCGAGAGCCTATGGTCGATCGTGGGGTCGATCGTGTGGTCGCATATTTGGTCGAATTTTGCGACCACACGACCACAAATCAGGTTTTTAAACCTGATTTTTGGAGTCATTCTCCAATTTCTCTTTTGCTTTCAACTCAACTCGCTTCCACTGAGTTGCTACAGTATCGACCACTCATGTTTGGTGTTTCTTTCTTCCATTCACGACCTTCGCTCCGTTCCTTCAGGTATGTTCTCTACTGGTCCTCATTTTTAAGCTTTCAAAACTAGGTTTTTCTCCATTTATAGCGTTTTCTTCAAATTAAAATTTTTCTAACCGTAAAAATTTGATTTTTATTGGGGGCTTTTGCTATTGACCACCCAATGGATGAAAGCCCTCAAGAAAATTTGAGTTTCATTGGTTAATTTTTGAGAAACTTGAAATTTTCCATTTTGACCTAATTTTCGGGATTTTTCTAAATTATCGAAATTTCTTCAAATTCGATCTTCCTAGTTTAAAATTTCCAACTGTATGAGCCTTGCAGGATGGTTTGGAACATATGTAAGTCCTCCTGCCCAACGGTTTGGGGGAAAAGTGAGGCTTTTGGCCAAATCACGCCGTTATAATGCCCAAATTTTGAGTTTTTTCTCTATATCTAATATCTTGCTTGTTGGTTTGTGTCTTTGCAGATAACATGACTCGTACCAAGGTCCCCAAAGTTCATGATCCTCTTTGCTTCTGGTCTAATGAAGCAGAGACTCAGTATGCTCGTTGTAAGCATAAAAAGGTGGAAGGGGGTCGTTGAGTAAACCTGGCTAATTTAGCCTTGTTTAATATAGAGGGTGCCTTTGGTGATATGGGTTGGCTCCCTCTGATCTTGTATGAGGGTTGCACCTATCCTGCATTGGTGAAGCAATTTTATTGCAATCTTCAGGTAGAGGGTGACCCAAATGATACAGACAGGGGTCAGGAGCTCAGGATTACTAGTTATGTTAAAGGGGTGGAGATCTCCTTTAACTGCTAGGAGTTGGCTGATCTCCTGGGTATATCAAATGATGGCCCCTTAGTATACTGTGCACCCAAGGAACCCCAGTTCCTATTTGTGTTGATGCGTGCAGAGATTGACTGCCAACTTCTTAGGGATGATCGCTGGGAGATGAAGGCAATCAACCTACGACTGGAACCTCGGGTGTACTGCAAGATTATTCAGCACAACCTGATTCCTCAGAGTGGGCATTATGAGAAGGTTTCCCAGTTGACCCAGTATCTCCTCTCCTATATCTGCACTAGGCAACCCGTCTACCTTCCATACATTATCATCAGGACGATGCATCGTGCTACGATGCCTGGTCAGATGGGCAACCCGCCCTATGGGCGTTCGATCACTACCCTGCTCAATCGCTTGCATGTCAACTTAATTGATGAGAGGATTCATGAAGACACCTTTTTGACTGACCTTCACTAGGAGACCATCTGCAAGATGGGGATGCGAGATGCGTAGGTCAGTGATGACGAGAGGAACTATAAGACCCATACTCCATAAACCCGGTCTAAACCTTGGTTTTGATGTCGTAACAGGTCTTTCGATCATCACCGGGCCAGACGGGATGAGCGGATGACAATCAGGTATGAAATCGGACCAAAGACAATCGAATCAACATGATTTTATGTTGAATGGTCGATGGTACCGGTCTTGGAACCGGTCGACCGGTCAGCTCTTCAAAAATTGACTTTTGAGGGTCCCACTTTCCTGATTTCGAATCCTAAGACCTTCCTAATCCTAATAGGTTACTAAACCCTAATTTTAGCCTATAAATACACCCTTAAACCTCCTCAAATCCTTTCCATTATCTCTCACAAACTCTAGAGAAGAGAAGGAGGTTGGAAAGGAGAAGGAGCTAGGAAGAAGAAGAAGGTGCCGCCATTACCGTTCGACGACGCTCACGTTACGCCCGTCAACGGTAAGTGTTTTAATCATTCTTCTTACTCTATGACTTTAGGTTAGTTGTGTGGGTGGATCAATACCATGCAAAGTAGGTATTGATCTAAAACCCTAAATTGGCCAATAAACCCTAAGTTGCCGTCAAACCCTAGATTCGAGTTTCGAGATGATATTCATCGGAACGAGAATTGAATGAGTTGGGGATAACTCTAACTCCAAGTTTAAACTTAGAATGGATAGGATAAACCTTGGAAATCCATGGAGGATGATCGACGGCAGTAAAAAACCCATGTATGGTCTTCTGGAGACATACCGATCGACTATACTGGTCGCACACAGTGCGACCGGTATGTTGCCACCGGTATCCCTCGGGAGGCTGGTCTGTAGGGACCGGCTGATCATACCGATCGCCAGTCTTTCCCACAGAGCTGCGACCGGTACATGCCATCGGTCAGCTCTGTGAGGGTATTTTGTAACTTTGTTGGTTTCTGACCAACATGAAACCCTAAGCAATATATTCTAATGAAACCCTAATAATATTGTAGGACTTTGTGACTTTCCGTTTGGATCTTGCGACGTGGAGCAAGCTAACAAACGAGTGTCAGGTAAGAGAATTTGACCTAAACCTAATAATTAATGGACAGTAATCGTTGTTAACCACCTGATTATATATGATGTGATGTTTGTGCATATTCACATGCCATCTTTTAATTTCAGTTATTATTACTGCTCATGCATTGTTAGGATGTGATTGTTAAGCATGTGATTGTTTTCGTTAGTGTGTGGAGTGGGGCATGGGCTTGGGATCGCTCCTCACATTAGCACCTTTTGTAGTATTCTGTCTTAACATGCTTGGTACGGGTGGGGCATCAGGGGAAGGTCGTGGTACGGTGGTCTCCGATATTGATGTTAGCCTGGACATGGTTATGTGGCACTGTGGTCTCCGAGTCGACGCTGGCTTGTCCACGATGCTTTAGCTCTATCTCTATGCCGTAGGGAGTTATGTTGGGATAGGGTCTACCTACGTATTGTTTCTATCCTAGTGGGTTAGTTATGGATAGGGCATCAGGGGAGGTGTGGGAATGCCTTAGCTCTATCTCTATGCCGTAGACGACTGTGTTGGGATAGAGCGTACATTGATGACATATAGGATTGGTTAGTTGCAAGCCCAGTTTGCGAGCCCTGACCAGTTACTCATGCATAATATTGTGAAACTGTCTGATTATCTTACTGAGCTAAGTTGTAAGCTCACCCTTTGTGTACACATTGTTTTTAGATGTTGATGCAGGTTACACTGTTGATGACTATGTGAACGCTCCAGCGTATGGTGACGTTGCTGCTTTGAGTGTACAGGCAGGAGAGGACGAGCATGACGCTTCATGCGAGTGCCCTTTCTGCGTGTACCTATGATCGGATTTTTGTTTATTCGTTTCAGTTATTTTTGTTTAATATTAAAGGGATGTAAAAGATATTTTTTTTATGTTTGGATTTGAATAATTAGATACTTATTTAATTATCAATAGATACTCAGTTCATTATATTTAAAAGACTTCCGCTGTACTATTATATTCTGATTGTGGTTATGTGTGATGGTTTGTATGAGTGGACACGGCCTATTCGAGATCCTGGTGTGAACACTCACACCATTCTGGTTGGATCAGAATTGGGGTGTTACAACTTGGTATCAGAGCACTCAGGCTCTGCCCAACAAACCATATTGCACTTAACTAAGTCGATGAACTGAGTTATGAAAAATTTAAAAATCTTAATACAAACGCACCCTAAGCATTGTTTGATACCCAAGATGGACTAAGAAAGAGAATAATGTACAATATTAAATGTGGAACTTAACATTTACACATGCACTAGTTAGGAAAAAAAAAACCATGAAAACTTTCATTAAACAAAAAATGGGTATCAGATAAAATAGTGCTATAGGGTACAGTCCACAAACCGGACAGTTACCCTGTATTATAAACTGTCTGAAGAAAAAGAAAATAAAGAGGGACAATCATGGGGTAGGGGGCCTGGGAGGAATAGGGTCTGCTATATCATAGTCTCACTCGTAAGTAACCCTGAGCCAGTGCACCTGATCCTGTGTGACCCTGAGACTGCGAGCCAACTGCGCCAAGTCGCGGCTCATCTCACGTTGAGTGTCCCGGATCTCCATAATCATACCCTTCATGGTGTCGGAGGGAGGCTGAGATGGTCCAGCTGTAGAGGTAGATGGTGGTGCTGCAGGTGTAGGCTGTGGGGCTGACACTGGTACACCCTTGGCTCTATCCTCATCATCATCGCGCTCGAGCTCGGCTGCATAGGCCGCATTGGCTACTGCTGCTGCTGCCGCCGCGACTGCTACCCTCCCGAGTGGGAGAGGGCGAGCCTCTAACTCGTCATCGCTAACAGGCAGATCAACCATCTGCATCCTCTGAATGGCGTCCCATTCTATGTCGGAGGTCATAGTATCCTCAACGGTCACCTCGCCTCTCATGCTCACGCCCAGAAGACATAGCAGGAAGGTAATGAGACGACCGTATGGAAGGTTACTGGCCTGATCGGCCAGGATTGCCTGATGCATGGTCCTGATGATGAGGTATGGGAGAGAGACCCGCTCCCCAGTGCAGACGTAATAAGTAATGTACTGAGTGAGCTGGGATAACTCACAATAATGGCCGCTCTGGGGCACGATGTTGTGCTGAATGATGCGACTGTATACCCGAGGTACAGGTCTCAAGCTAGCCGCCTTCATGGGAGCTCCAGGATTTAGTATCTGATCTGCTATCTCTCGGCGCAGATCCTCAGTCAGATAGCCCTTTGCTTTGGGAGGGCAATACACTAGGTCTCCATCATTAGGAACCCCTAGAAGGTCAGCCAGCTGGTGGGTGTTGAATGAAATGGGTACACCCCTGACATAGCTAGTGATGCGCAAATCCCTACCCTGGTTGGGATCGTTAACATCTCCGTGCAGCTCCAGGTTAGCATAGAAATGCTTAACCAGATTGGGACTGGTGGTATCAGTATAGGATATTACCGGTACCCAGCCGAGCGCGTTGAAAGCGGCTCACACGTCGAATCTCTCCAGCTGATCCAGGTTAACCCGACGTCCAGATTCAATGCTCTTGTTGTCAAACCACGGGAACCGAGCCTGTGCTTCTATAGAACGGAACCAGTGCTCGTCAAGTTGGGGAACTGGTGTCTGGGGAGCACGTGAACTCGAGCCATGAGGACGTTTCCCAAGAGCGCATCGGGGAGCCATTTTAAACTGCAAAACAAGGGAAAACAAGAAGAAAAGGTTAGAAATTGTCGAAATTTTGGCAGCATAACGACAGTAAATTGGAAAAAAGCCTCAAAGTCACCCAAAAACATGGGGAGGAGGACTTACGTAACCCCCACACTCTTTGACAAATCAATCACAAGCATTTACAATAAGAAATTTCAAGAAATTTGGAAAAATCAAGAAATTTCAAAATTTTTGGAAAACCTAGGTCAAAACATGTAAAATTTGATTTTTATGAAAACCGTTCGGTGAAACCCCAAATTGGTTGAGGGATTTTCCTCTTGGGGGTCCCTAAACCCTTTCTAAGCCGAAGGAAAAGAGTTCCTACGGTTAGAATCTCTCAATCGATGAAAAACCTAAATTTCTACATATAGACGATATGAAAAATATCTAAAAACATGAGAGAGAGGGAAGAGACCTACCTGGAGACGTTGTTCTACGCTTTGAACGGAAGGAATCGGCTTCTAAAGTCACCGGCCGGACTGTAGCAACTCGGTTGAGCAGAGAGGAATCGCCACCGGAGAGAAAAGAGAAGAAAAGTGAGAAAAATTCTCACTTTTCACGATTTTAAAGCCAATTCTGGGCATACCGGTCGACGGTTTTGCCTATACCGGTCGACTATACCGGTCGCAACCCTGTATACAGAGTGTCGACCGGTATGTTGCGACCGGTCAACACCTGAAAAGCCAGAAAAACCCTGAAAAAAAAATTGGTAGACTTAATTACTTCTTTTTATGACTGTTTTGCCTTATATTGTTCAAGACTAACACCTCTATTGCTTCAAATCTCATGTGTTATGTCTTCTTCTCAGATTCAAACAGAATAGTCTGAGATGGTGGGCAAAAACGGTCGTAGGGGTCGGAAGCGTCACCAGGCCAGGATGCGCCTCGAGGAAGAAGAGCAAGTTGAACAAGGCCATGTTAGAGAGCCAAGTCCAGAAGTGGAGGAGGAACAGGTTCCAGAAGTAACAACAAATTTGCCTGGGCCACCTCACAGGAATTCTGAGACCATTGTTACAAACCTGGTCTATCAGATGCAAGCTCAGCAGAAAAAATTCCTGAGCGAGATACTGAAGATGCTCAGGCCACCGGGTTCTGTTCCCATTGGAGATACGCCTGAGTCTGGAGAGAAAAATACTTCACAGCCGATGCAGGGTAGCCCAAGGCCGATGGGCCAAGCACAGAAAGTACCACCACCGCATCAGTTTTTGTCACCTTCTGCGTACCCGGGAGCCTATCCGTATCCACCACCATGGTACAGAATGAACACTCAGGGACAGCATGATCTGAGTAGGGTAGTGGACAGATTCCTGAAGTTGAAGCCTTCATCATTCACTGGTAGGACAGGGAAACCATTGTGTCCAGCACAGTGGGTTGCAGAGATGGAGAAGAATTTCCGTCTAATGACATGTACAGAGGAGGAAAAGGTTTTATTTGCCACTCACATGCTGAAAGAAGATGCAAATGCTTGGTGGAATTCTACACGGGCATATCTGGAGACTAAGTATACACTGGTGGATTGGGAAGTGTTTAAAGCTGCCTTCTTCGATAAATACTTTCCGAAGAGTTTCAGAGATCAAATGGAGAAGGAGTTCCTCAATCTACAACAAACTCAGTCGACCGTGGATGCTTATCAGCAGAGGTATGAAGAGCTATTTTTCTTCGCACCGGCAAGTATGCAAGAGGAAGAGACCAAGACACGTAGGTTCACCATGGGACTACGTGGAAGCATCAGAGAGCACATCTTGGGTCTGGATAAGAAGATCTATAATGAGGCTGTGCAGGTTGCGAGGGTGATAGAGTCCAGTCAGAGGGACAGCTTCTTCGCTCAGAACAGGGGAGTGAAGAGACCCGCTATTGAGAGTTCGGGTGGCGGTAACAATAGACCCTTCCGCCCATATAGGGCTCAGACCGCTACAGTGCCTGCAAGGAACAATACGGCACCACCTGTGCCACCAAATGCTGGATTCAACCCAAATATCAAATGTTTCAACTGCAAACAAGTGGGTCATATTGCAAGGACCTGCACTCTACCTAAGAAGCAACCTCCCCAAAGAAGGAAGAGTTTATGCGGTCACCACTGAAGAGGCAGCTGCATCACCTGATGTGGTCACTGGTATGACTCTATCCCTTACTATTTGGCTTACAAATTTTCATTGTGTGTATGCGCATGTAGAACTAAAGGATAATAAAAATTCCAGGAATTATAAATGTAGCTGGTATACCTGCCAGAGTACTATTTGACACTAGGGCCACGGACTCCTTTGTTTCTATTTCTTTTGGGAAGCGAATGGAGTTACCAATCAAGCATTTAAACCCAAGCTTGATAGTTCGCTCTCCACTAGGAGTCGAAGTGGCTTTGACCGAATATTATGGACCATGTACTGTATGTATTGAGGGCCGAGACTTAGAAGCAAGCCTAGTACCACTCGAGATGGCAGACTTTGATGTCATTTTGGGAATGAATTGGCTAGGCCATCATTCGGCCATCCTATTATGTGGTGAAAGGAAGCTGGTACTTACTGACAAAAAGGGATGGGAATATAGCTTCACTGGGATCAGGCTATCTAGGAAGCGGAAGCTGATTCTTTCCGCCCTAAAAGCCAAGCAATGCTTAGAGAAAGGGGGAGTGGGGTATCTAGTATCTATAGTCGACGTCACGGGGATTTACACAAGATGAAAGATATAGATGTGGTTCGAGAGTTCCCAGATGTAATTCAAGAGGAGCTTCCAGGTCTACCGTCGGACAGGGCTACAAAGTTTGTAATAGACCTTATGCCAGGTTCGGCGATGGTGTCCAAAGCACTATACAGGATGGCCCCTACCGAGTTATAGGAGTTGAAGACCCAATTACAAGAGTTGTTAGATAAGGGTTTCATACGACCTAGCATATCGCCTTGGGGAGCACCGGTATTATTCGTCAAGAAGAAGGACGGAAGTGTAAGGCTATGCATTGACTAGCGTGAACTGAACAAGTTGACGATCAAGAATCGGTATCCTTTGCCTAGAATTGACAATCTGTTCGATCAATTGCAGGGTGCAAAGGTTTTCTCAAAGATTGATCTCCGATCGGGGTATCACCAACTGAAGATCAAGGCCGTAGATATTCCAAAGACTTCTTTCAGGATGAGGTATGGGCATTATGAGTTTCTAGTTATGTCTTTCGTGTTGACCAATGCTCCAGCGTCGTTTATGGAACTAATGAACCGAGTGTTTCACGATATGTTGGACACTTTGGTCATCGTATTCATCGATGATATATTGATCTACTCTAAGGACATGGAGACTCATACAGCACACTTGAGGACAGCCCTACAACGGCTGAGACAAGAGAAGCTTTATGCTAATTTCAAGAAGTGCGAGTTTTGGCTGAAGAAAGTGGCTTTCTTGGGCCATGTTGTATCTGAAGACGGTATCAAGGTTGATCCAAGTAAGATAGCTGCTATAGTAGGATGGGAAACACCAAAATCTGTTGCGGAGATTCGTAGTTTCCTTGGGTTAGCTGGTTATTATAGAAGATTCATGGAAGATTACTCTAGGATCGCTGTTCCACTCACCAGATTGACCAAGAAGGGAGAGAAATTCATATGGACAGATGAGTATGAGAAGTGCTTTCAGACTTTGAAGTTAAGACTAGTCTCTGCACCTATCTTGACCATTCCAGAACCAAGCGTAACGTTTACTTTATATACGGATGCTTCAGGGTTGGGTATTGGGTGCGTATTGATGCAAGGGGAACAGGTGATTGCTTACGCATCAAGACAGTTAAAAAAGCATGAGAAGAACTATCCTACGCATGACTTGGAGCTAGCAGTGGTTATACATGCAATCAAGACTTGGAGACACTACTTGTACGGTGAGAAGTTTCAGATCAAGTCAGATCACAAGAGCTTAACTTGTCTTTTCACTCAAAAGGATCTGAATATGAGGCAGAGGAGATGGCTGGAATTGTTGAAAGATTATGATTGTGACATCCAGTAGCATCCGGGTAAAGCAAATGTGGTGGCTGACGCCTTAAGCAGAAAGTGGGCATTGAAACCTGAGGCAGGACCAAGTACAAATGCTGCATGATGTGCCGCAGCTTCAAGTTCAATCGACGGTGATGAAGAGTATATAATTGAGACTGCAGAAGATCCAGTCGAGCAAAGCTTAATTCATAAGTTCACCATGATGTTCGCAGCTTTGAAGATCTCACCGGATCTAGTTAATTAAGTCAATGTAGCAATCCTACATGATCCTCATCTCAAGACAGAGCAAGAAGACTTGGAGAAGGGTACAAGCAATCCTGACTTTACCTTGGATTCAGACAAGGTACTCAGGTATCGTGGACGGTTATGTATACCTGAGAGTGAAGACTGCAATATCAGAGATCGAGTTATGATTGAGGCTCATTACACTCCATATTCGGTACATCCAGGAAGTACCAAAATGTACCATGATTTAAGAAGACTATATTGGTGGGGGGGGGGTATGAAAGCTGATATAGCTCATTTCGTGTTCCAGTGTCTGAATTGTCAACAAGTTAAAGCGGTAAGGCAGAGACCCGCAGGTTTACTACAGCCATTACCGAAACCTGCATGGAAGTGGGATTGTATTACTATGGATTTCGTCACTGGCTTACCTTTGACACCAAGGTCAGTGGATGCAGTTTGGGTAATAGTTGATCGACTCACCAAGACAGCTCGATTTATTGCGATCAGACCTCAGTATACCATGGAGAAACTGGCCAAGTTATATGTTGATAATATAGTCGGACTTCATGGCGTTCCAGAGTATAGTATCCGACCGAGATCCCCGTTTTACATCAAAGTTCCGGGAAGGATTACGAAAAGCTATGGGAACCAAGTTGAAGTTCAGCACGGCTTTTCACCCTCGGACGGACGGACGGTCAGAGCGAACTTTTCAAATTTTAAAAGATATGCTCCGAGCTTGTGCAATAGATTTCAAGGGAGCTTGGGATGAGAAGCTATCACTTATCGAGTTCGCTTATAACAACAGTTATCAGGCTACAATTCAGATGGCCCCATATGAAGCACTCTATGGGAAGAAGTGTCGTACACCTCTGTTATGGAACGAGGTGGGAGAAAGAAGAATTGTAGGTTCGAAGTTCGCTAAAGAAAATTGCCGAGTGATTGATCAGATCAAGGAGAGAGTAAAGACAGCTCAAGTTCGACAGAAGCACTATGCAGATAATCGTCATCGAGATCTGGAGTTTGCAGTGGGTGACAAAGTATTCTTGAAGGTGTCACCAGTGCGAGGCCTGAAACGGTTTTGTAAGAAGGGGAAGCTTTGCCCCAGGTATGTGGGACCGTATGAGATATTGACCCGACGTGGTAATGTAGCATATCCATTGGCTCTACCACCATCTATGTCCAGTGTTCATAATGTGTTCCATGTATCATTACTGAAGAAGTATGTCAGAGATCCATCGCACATCTTGACCACTGATCCCCCAGACTTGACTGAAGACTTAACATTCGAAGTGGTGCCTGTGATGCTCTCAAGTCGAAAAATCCAGCAACTTCGAACCAAGGATATCCATTATGTGAAGGTGCATTGGAGAAGCCAAAATGTGGAGGAAATTACTTGGGAAGAAGAGAGCGCGATGAGGAAGGAGTATCCTAACCTTTTCAACGATCAAGGTATGTTCAAATTTCGGGGCCAAAATTTCTTTTAAGGGTGGGGGAGTTGTGAAACCTACATGCAAATTTCGGGATGAAATTTCTTTTAAGGGTGGGGGAGTTATAAGACATGCACTCCGTAAACCCGGTCTAAACCTTGGTTTTGATGTCGTGACAGGTCTTCCGATCATCACCGGGCCAGACGGGACGAGCAGATGACAATCAGGTATGAAATCGGACCAAAGACGATCGAATCAACATGATTTTATGTTGACCGGTCGATGGTACCGGTCTTGGTACCGGTCGACCGGTCAGGTCTGCGCAGCTAAGTGTGGAACTCCGGAAATTAACTTCTCAGGGTCCCACTTACCTGATTTCGAATCCTAAGACTTTCCTAATCCTAATAGGGTTACTAAACCCTAATTCTAGCCTATAAATACACCCTTAAACCACCTCAAATCCTTTCCAATATCTCTCACAAACCCTAGAGAAGAGAAAGAGGTTGGAAAGGGGAATGAGCTAGGAAGAAGAAGAAGGTGCCGCCATTACCGTACGACGACACTCACTCAACGCCAGTCAACGGTAAGTGTTTTAACCATTCTTCTTACCCTATGACCCTATGTTAGTTGTGTGGGTGGATCAATACCATGCAAAGTAGGTATTTATCTAAAACCCTAAATTGGCCAATAAACCCTAAGTTGCCGTCAAACCCTAGATTCGAGTTCCGAGATGATATTCATCGGAACGAGACTTGAATGAGTTGGGGATAACTCTAACTCCAAGTTTAGACTTAGAATGGATAGGAGAAACCTTGGAAATCCATGGAGGATGATCGACGACAGTCGAAAAACCCATGTATGGTCTTCCGGAGACATACCGGTCGACTATACCGGTTGCACACAGTGCGACCGGTATGTTGCCACCGGTATCCCTCGGGAGCCTGGTCTGTGGGGACCGGCTAACCATACCAGTCGCCAGTCTTTCCCACAGAGCTGCGACCGGTACATGCCACCGGTCTGCTCTGTGAGGGTATTTTGTAACTTTGTTGGTTTCCGACCAACATGAAACCCTAAGCAATATATTCTAATGAAACCCAAATAACATTGTAGGACTTTGTGGCTTCCCGTTTGGATCTTGCGACGTGGAGAAAGCTATCAAACGAGCGTCAGGTAAGGAAATCTGACCTAAACCTAATAATTAATGGACAGTAAATCATTGTTGACCACCTGGTTAGATCTGATGTGATATTTGTGCATATTCACATGCCATCTTTTAACTTCAGTTATTATTGCTGTTCATGCATTGTTAGGATGTGATTGTTAAGCATGTGATTGTTTTCGTTAGTATGTGGAGTGGGGCATGGGCCTGGGATCGCTCCTCACACTAGCACCTTTTGTAGTATTCTGTCTTAACATGCTTGGTAGGGGTGGGGCATCAGGGAAAGGTCGTGGTATGGTGGTCTCCGATGTTGATGCTGGCCTGGCCATGGTTATGTGGCATTGTGGTCTCCGAGGTCGACGCTGGCTTGTCCACGATGCTTTAGCTCTATCTCTAGGCCGTAGGGAGTTATGTTGGGATAGGGTCTACCTGCGTATTGTTTCTATCCTAGTGGGTTAGTTGCGGATAGGGCATCAGGGGAGGTGTGGGAATGCATTAGCTCTATCTCTATGCCGTAGACGGCTGTGCTGGGATAGAGCGTACATTGATGACATATAGGATTGGTTAGTTGTGAGCCCAGTTTGCGAGCCCTGGCCAGTATGGGCTTAGGTACTGGTATGGGTAGAGCATCAGGGGAGGTACAGGGATATCTTAGCTCTATCTCTATTCCATGATGGGTGCATGTGGGCCAATGGGGGTGTGATCCATGAGGTGCCACACACTCGTGTATAGAGGTGCGGGGCCACCAAACCTTTCTATTGCACATTGCAAACTTAAAACCAGACCACAACATAAAATGATTGTTACTCATGCATAATATTGTGAAACTGTCTGATTGTCTTACTGAGCTAAGTTGTGAGCTTAACCTTTGTGTACACATTGTTTTTAGATGTTGATGTAGGTTACACTATTGATGAGTATGTGAACGCTCCGGCGTATGGTGACATTGCTGCTTTGAGTGTACAGGCAGGAGAGGACGAGCATGACGCTTCATGCGAGTGCCCTTTCTGCGTGTACCTGTGATCGGATTTTTGTTTATTCGTTTCAGTTATTTTCGTTTGATATTAAAGGGATGTAAAAGATATTTATTTTATGTTTGGATTTGAATAATTGGATACTTATTTAATTATCAATAGATACTCAGTTCATTATATTTAAAAGACTTCCGTTGTACTATTATATTCTGATTGTGGTTATGTGTGATGGTTTGTATGAGTGGACACGGCCTATTCGAGATCCTAGTGTGAACCGTTGGTTCAATGACGGTTCACACACCATTCTGGTTGGATCAGAATTGGGGTGTGACACAAATAGTACTCTGGCAGGTATACCAGCTACATTTACAATTCCTGAAATTTTTATTATCCCTTAGTTCTACATGCGCATACACACAATGAAAATTAGTAAGCCAAATAGTAAGGGATAGATTCATACCAGTGACCACATCAGGTGATGCAGCTGCCTCTTCAGTGGTGACCGCATAAACTCTTCCTTGCAGGGAAGGTTGCTTCTTAGGTAGAGTGCAGGTCCTTGCAATATGACCCACTTGCTGACAGTTGAAACATTTGATATTTGGGTTGAATCTAGCATTCTGTGGCACAGGTGGTGCCGCATTGTTCCTTGCAGGCACTGCAGCGGTCTGAGCCCTGTATGGGCAGAAGGGTCTATTGCTACCGCCACCCGAACTCTTACTAGCAGGTCTCTTCACTCCCCTGTTCTGAGCAAAGAAGCTGTCCCTTTGACTGGATTCTATCACCCTCGCAACCTGCACAGCCTCATTGTAGATCTTCTTGTCCAAACCCAAGATGTGCTCTCTGATGCTTCCACGTAGTCCCATGGTGAACCTACGTGTCTTGGTCTCTTCCTCTTGCATACTCGCCGGTGCAAAGAAAAATAGCTCTTCATACCTCTGCTGATAAGCATCCACGGTCGACTGAGATTGCTGTAGATTGAGGAACTCCTTCTCCATTTGATCTCTAAAACTCTTCGGAAAGTATTTATCGAAGAAGGCAGCTTTAAACACTTCCCAATTCTGATCCAACCATAATGGTGTGAGTGAACCGTCATTGAACCAACGGTTCACACCAGGAGCTCGAATAGGCCGTGTCCACTCATACAAACCATCACACATAACCACAATCAAAATATAATAGTACAGCGGAAGTCTTTTAAACATAATGAATTGAGAATCTATTGATAACTTTAAATAAAATATCAAATTATCCAAATCCAAACAAATAACTATAATATCATTACATCTCTTTAATCCAATCAAAAATAATAAAAATAAATAAAAATCCAATCAAAGGTACACGCAGAAAGGGCACTCGCATGAAGCGTCATGCTCGTCCTCTCCTGCCTGTACATCCAACGCAGCAACACCACCATAAACCGGAGCATTTATGTAGTCATCCATAGTGTAACCTGCATCAACATCTAAAACATGTATATATACAAAGGGTGAGCTCACAACACAGCTCAGTAAGACAATCAGACAATTTCACAATATTATGCATGAGTAACAATCAATTTTATGCTGTGGTCTGGGTTTAAGTTTGCAATGTGCTATAGAAAGGTTTGGTGGCCCCCGCACCTCTATACACGAGTGTGTGGCACCTCATGGTTTACACCTCCATTGGCCCACATGCACCCATCATGGAATAGAGATAGAGCTAAGATACCCACGTACCTCCCTTGATACTCTACCCATACCAGTACCTAAGCCCCTACTGGCCAGGGCTCGCAAACTGGGCTCGCAACTAACCAATCCTATATGTCATCAATGTATGCCCTATCCCAGCACAGCCGTCTACGGCATAGAGATAGAGCTAAGGCATTCCCACACCTCCCCTGATGCCCTATCCGCAACTAACCCACTAGGATAGAAACAATATGCAGGTAGACCCTATCCCAACATAACTCCCTACGGCATAGAGATAGAGCTAAAGCATCGTGGACAAGCCAGCGTCGACTCGGAGACCACAGTGCCACATAACAATGGCCAGGCCAACATCAATATCATAGACCACCGTACCACGACCTTCCCCTGATGCCCCACCCGTACCAAGCATGTTAAGACAGAATACTACAAAAGGTGCTAGTGTGAGGAGCGATCCCAGGCCCATGTGTGGAGTACTCCACACACTAACGAAAACAATCACATGCCTAACAATCACATCCTATCATGCATGAACAATAATAATAACTAAAAGTAAAGGATGGCATGTGAATATGCACAAACAACACATCATATATATTCAATGATTAACAACGATTTACTGTCCATTAATTATTAGGTTTAGGTCAGATTCCCTTACCTGACGCTCGTTCGATAACTTGCTCCACGTCGCAAGATCCAAACGATATGTCACAAAGTTCTACAATATTATTAGGGTTTCATTAGAATATTTTTCTTAGGGTTGCATGTTGGTCGGAAACCAACATGGTTACAAAATACCCTCACAGAGCTGACCGGTGGCATGTACCGGTCGCAGTTCTGTGGGAAAGACTGGCAACCGGTATGGTCAGCCGGTCACCACAGACCAGCCTCCCGAGGGATACCGGTGGCAACATACCGGTCGCACCATGTGCAACCGATGTAATCGACCGGTATGTCTCCGGAAGACCATACATGGGTTTTCGACTGCCGTTGATCATCCTCCATGGATTTCCAAGGTTCCTCCTATCCATTATAAGTCTAAACTTGGAGTTAGAGTTATCCCCAACTCATTCAAGTCTCGTTTCAAAGAATATCATCTCGAAACTCGAAACTAGGGTTTGACGGCAACTTAGGGTTTATTGGCCAATTTAGGGTTTTAGATCAATACCTACTTTGCATGGTATTGATCCACCCACACAACTAACATAGGGTAAGAAAATTGATTCCAACACTTACCATTGACTGGCGTAGCGTGAGCTTCGTCGAACGGTAATGGAAGCACCTTCTTCTTCTTCCTTGCTCCTCCTCCTTTCCAACCTCTTTCTCTTCTCTAGGGTTTGCGAGAGACAATGGAAAGGATTTGAGGAGACTTAAGGGTGTATTTATAGGCTAAAAGTAGGGTTTAGTAACCCTACTAGGATTAGGAAACTTCTAGGGTTCGAAATCAGGAAAGTGGGACCCGCAGAGATCAATTTCCAGATCCCCGCACTTAGCTGCGCAAGCTTTACCGGTCGACCGGTACCAAGACCGGTACCATCGACCGGTCAACATAAAATGATGACTATTGGTCGTCTTTGGTCCGATTTCATACCTGTTTGTCATCCGCTTGTCCCGTCTGGCCCGGTGATGATCGAAAGACCTGCTACGACACAAAACCATGGTTTAGACCGGGTTTACGGAGTGCGGGTCTTACAACTCCCCCACCCTTAAAAGAAATTTCGTCCCCAAAATTTGCATGCAGGTTTCACAACTCCCCAACCCTTAAAAGAAATTTTGGCCTCGAAATTTGAACATACCTTGATCGTTGAAAAGGTTAGGATACTCCTTCCTCATCGCGCTCTCTTCTTCCCAAGTAATTTCCTCGACATTTTGGCTTCTCCAATGCACCTTCACATAATGGATATCCTTGGTTCGAAGTTGCTGAACTTTTTGACTTGAGAGCATCACAGGCACCACTTCGAATGTTAAGTCTTCAGTCAAGTTTGGGGGATCAGCGGTCAAGATGTGTGATGGGTCTCTGACATATTTCTTCAGTAATGATACGTGAAACACATTATGAACACTAGACATAGATGGTGGTAGAGCCAATGGATATGCTACATTACCACGTCGGGTCAATATCTCATACGGTCCCACATACCTAGGGCAAAGCTTCCCCTTCTTACCAAACCATTTCAGTCCTCGCACCGGTGACACCTTCAAGAATACTTTGTCACCCACTGCAAACTCCAGATCTCGACGTTGATTTTCCGCATAGTGCTTCTATCGAACTTGAGCTGTCTTTACTCTCTCTTTGATCTGATCAATCACTCGGCAAGTTTCTTCAACAAACTCCGGTCCTACAATTCTTCTTTCCCCCACTTCGTTCCATGACAGAGGTGTACGACACTTCTTCCCGTAGAGTGCTTCGTATGGGGCCATCTGAATTGTAGCCTGATAACTGTTGTTGTAAGCGAACTCGATAAGTGATAGCTTCTCATCCCAAGCTCCCTTAAAATCTATTGCACAAGCTCGGAGCATATCTTCCAAAATTTGAATAGTTCATTCTGACTGTCCGTCCGTCTGAGGGTGAAAAGCTGTGCTGAACTTCAACTTGGTTCCCATGGCTTTCTGTAATCCTTCCCAGAACTTTGATGTAAAGCAGGGATCTCTGTCAGATACTATACTCTCTGGAACGCCATGAAGTCTGACTATATTATCAACATTCTCCATGGTATACTGAGGTCTGACCGCAATAAATCGAGCTGTCTTGGTGAGTCGATCCACTATAACCCAAACTGCATCCACTGACCTTGGTGTCAAAGGTAAGCCAGTGACGAAATCCATAGAAATACAATCCCACTTCCACGCTGGTTTCGGTAATGGCTGTAGTAAACCTGCGGGTCTCTGCCTTTCTACTTTCACTTGTTGACAATTCAGACACTGGAACACAAAACGAGCTATATCTGCTTTCATACCCCTCCACCAATATAGTCTTCTTAGATCATGGTACATTTTGGTACTTCCTGGATGTACCGAATATGGGGTGTAATGAGCTTCAGTCATAACTCGGTCTCTGATATCGCAGTCTTCGCTCTCAGGTATACATAACCGTCCACGATACCTGAGTACCTTGTCTGAATCCAAGGTAAAGTCAGGATTGCTTGTACCCTTCTCTAAGTCTTCTTGCACTATCTTGAGATGAGGATCCTATAGGATTGCTACCTTGACTTCATCAACTAGATCCGGCGAGATCTTCAAAGCTGCAAACATCATAGTGAACTTATGAATTAAGCCTTGTTCAACAGGGTCTTCTGCAGTCTCTATAATATACTCTTCATCACCTTCGATTGAACTTGAAGCTGCGGCACATAATGCAGCATTTGTACTTGGTCCAGCCTCAGGTTTCGATGCCCACTTCCTGCTTAAGGCATCAGCCACCACATTTGCCTTGCCCGGATGGTACTGAATGTCACAATCATAATCTTTCAACAATTCCAGCCATCTCCTTTGCCTCATATTTAGATCCTTCTGAGTGAAAAGATAAGTGAAGCTCTTGTGATCTGACTTGATCTGAAACTTCTCACCGTACAAGTAGTGTCTCCAAGTCTTGATTGCATGAATAACCGCTGCTAGCTCCAAATCATGCGTAGGATAGTTCTTCTCATGCTCCATTAACTGTCTTGATGCGTACGCAATCACCTGTTCTCATTGCATCAATACACACCCAATACCCAACCCTGAAGCATCCGTATATAAAGTAAACGGTACGCTTGGTTCTGGGATGGTCAAAATAGGTGCAAAGACTAGTCTTGACTTCAAGGTCTGAAAGCACTTCTCACACTCATCTGTCCATATGAATTTCTCTCCCTTCTTGGTCAATCTGGTGAGTGGGACAGCGATCCTGGAGTAATCTTCCACGAATCTTCTATAATAACCAGCCAACCCAAGGAAACTATGAATCTCCGCAATAGATATTGGTGCTTCCCATCCTACTATAGCAGCTATCTTGCTAGGATCAACCTTGATACGGTCTTCAGATACAACATGGCCCAAGAAAGCCACTTCCTTCAGCCAAAACTCACACTTCTTGAACTTAGCATAAAGCTTCTCTTGTCTCAGCCGTTGTAGGGCTGCCCTCAAGTGCGATGAATGAGTCTCCATATCCTTAGAGTAGATCAATATGTCATCGATGAATATGATGACCGAAGTGTCCAACATATCATGAAACACTCGGTTCATCAGTTCCATAAACGACGCTGGAGCATTGGTCAACCCGAAAGACATAACTAGAAACTCATAATGCCCATACCTCGTCCTGAAAGCAGTCTTCGGAATATCTCCGGCCTTGATCTTCAATTGGTGATACCCCGATCGGAGATCAATCTTCGAGAAAACCTTTGCACCCTGCAGCTGATCGAACAGATCATCGATCCTAGGCAAAGGATACCGATTCTTGATCGTTAACTTGTTCAGCTCACGGTAGTCAATACACAACCTTACACTTCCATCCTTCTTCTTGACGAATAATACAGGTCCTCCCCAAGGTGATATGCTAGGTCATATGAAACCCTTATCCAACAATTCTTGTAATTGGGTCTTTAACTCCTTCAACTCGGTCGGGGCCATCCTGTATGGTGCCTTGGACACCGGCGCCGAACCTGGCATAAGATCTATTACAAATTCTGTAGCCCTGTCCGACGGTAAGCCTGGAAGATCTTCTGGAAATACATCTGGAAACTCTCATACCACATCTAGATCTTCCATCTTTGGCACCTCGGCAGTGATGTCGACTACAGATACCAGATCTATATCTTCCATCTTGAGTGACTCTAGCGTGATGTCGACTACAGATACTAGATACCCCACTCCCCCTTTCTCTAAGCATCGCTTGGCTTTTAGGGCTGAGAGAATCAGCTTCCGCTTCCTCGATAGCTTGATCCCCGCGAAGCTGTACTCCCTTCCCTCTTTGTCAGTAAGCACCAGCTTCCTTTCACCACATAAAAGGACGGCTACATGATGGCCTAACCAATCCATTCCCAGGATGACATCAAAGTCTTCCATCTCGAGTATTACTAGGCTTGCTTCTAAGTCTCGGCCCTCAATACATACAGTACATGGTCCATAATATTCGGTCAAAGCCACTTCGACTCCTAGTGGAGAGTGAACTATCAAGCTTGGGTTCAAATGCTTGATTGGTAACTCCATTCGCTTCCCAAAAGAAATCAAAACAAAGGAGTGCGTGGCCCCAGAGTCAAATAATACTCTGGCGGGTATACCAGCTACATTTACAATTCCTGGAATTTTCTATCATCCCTTAGTTCTATATGTGCATACACACAAATGATAAAGATAAGCCCAATAGTAAGGGATAGAGTCATACCAGTGACCACATCCGGTGATGTGGCTGCCTCTTCAGTGGTGACCGCATAAACTCTTCCTTGCTGGGGAGGTTGCTTCTTAGGTAGAGTGTAGGTCCTTGCAATATGACCCACTTGCCGGGCGGTTGAAATACTTTATATTCGGGTTGTATCCGGCATTCCGTGGCACGGTGGTGTCGCATTGTTCCTTGCGGAACCTTGCAGCAGTCGGAGCCCTGTATGGACAGAATGGTCTAGTATTACCGCCACCCGAACCCTCACTAGCAGGTCTCTTTACTCCCCTGTTCTGAGCAAAGAAGCTGTCCCTCTGACTGGACTCTATCACCCTTGCAACCTGCACAGCCTCATTGTAGATCTTCTTGTCCAAACCCAATATGTGCTCTCTGATGCTTCCACGTAGTCCCATAGTGAACCTACGTGTCTTGGTCTCTTCCTCTTGCATACTTGCCGGTGCAAAGAAGAATAGTTCTTCATACCTCTGCTGATAAGCATCCACGGTTGACTGAGATTGCTGTGGGTTGAGGAACTCCTTCTCCATTTGATCCCTGAAACTCTTCGGAAAATATTTATTGAAGAAGGCAGCTTTAAACACTTCCCAACCCACCAGTGTATACTTAGTCTCCAGATATGCCCGTGTAGAATTCCACCAAGCATTTGCATCTTCTCTCAGTATGTGAGTAGCAAATAAAACTTTTTCCTCTTCTGTACATGTCATCAGACGGAAATTCTTCTCCATCTCTGTAACCCACTGTGCTGGGCACAATGGTTTCTCCGTTCTACTAGTGAATGATGAAGGCTTCAACTTCAGGAATCTATCCACCGCCCTACTCAGATCGTGTTGTCCCTGCGTGTCTGCTCCGTACCATGGTGGTGGATACGGATAGGCTCCCGGGTACGCAGAAGGCGACAAAAACTGGTGCGGTGGTGGTACATTCTGGGGTTGGCCCATCGGCCCTGGACTACCATGCGTCGACTGTGTAGTATTATTCCCTCCAGACCCAGTATTGAGCATGTTCACAGAGACCCGGGACACCCAGAGGGTCATCCTAGAGTCTTAGCGAGAGATGGGTCAGGAGTTGGGACGTCTGGCTCGTAGCCTACGGGTGACTCAGGACCAGGTACATTGGCTTAGGGTCGCTTACGAGCGAGATTATGATATAGCAGACCCTATTCCTCCTAGGCCCCCTACCCCATGATTTCCCTTTTATTTTTCTCTCCTATGACTGTTTATATAACAGGGTAATTGTCTGGTTTGTGGACTGTACCCTATAGCACTATTTTATCTAATACTCATTTTCTTATTTAATGAAAGTTTTCATGTTTCACCTAACTAGTGTATGTTCACATGTTAAGTTTCATATTTAGAATAATACATTATTCTCTTTCTTAATCAGTCTCAGGTATCAAACAATGCTTAGGTGTGTTTGTATTAAAAATTTTTAAATTTTTTTCCTAACTCAGTTCATTGACTTAGTTAAGTGCAATATGGTTTCCTAACACTGTGGATGACTACATGAATGCTCCGGTTTATGGTGGTGTTGCTGCGTTGGATGTACAGGCAGGAGAGGACGAGCATGACGCTTCATGCGAGTGCCCTTTCTGCGTGTACCTTTGATTGGATTTTTATTATTTTTTATTGGATTAAAGAGATGTAATGATATTATAGTTATTTGTTTGGATTTGGATAATTTGATATTTTATTTAAAGTTATCAATAGATTCTCAGTTTATTATGTTTAAAAGACTTCCGCTGTACTATTATATTCTGATTGTGGTTATGTGTGATGGTTTGTATTAGTGGACACGGCCTATTTGAGATCCTGGTGTGAACCGTTGGTTCAATGACGGTTCACTCACACCATTCTAGTTGGATCAAAATTGGGGTGTGACAATTTGACTCTGGGGCCACGCACTCCTTTGTTTATATTTCTTTTGGGAAACGAATGGAGTTATCAATCAAGCATTTGAACCTAAGCTTGATAGTTCGCTCTCCACTAGGAGTAGAAGTGGCTTTGACCGAATATTATGGACCATGTACTGTATGTATTGAGGGCCAAGACTTAGAAGCAAGCCTAGTACTACTCGAGATGGCAGACTTTGATGTCATTTTGGGAATGGATTGGCTAGGCCATCATTCGGCCGTCCTATTATGTGGTGAAAGAAGCTTGTGCTTACTGACAAAAAGGGAAGGGAATATTGCTTCACTAGGATCAGGCTATCTAGGAAGCGGAAGCTGATTCTCTCCGCCCTAAAAGCTAAGAGATGCTTAGAGAAGGGGGGAGTGGGGTATCTAGTATCTGTAGTCGACATCACGGCAGAGTCACTCAAGATGGAAGATATAGATGTGGTTCGAGAGTTCCCAGATGTATTTCCAGAGGAGCTTCCAGGTCTACCGTCGGACAGGGCTACAGAGTTTGTAATAGACCTTATGCCAGGTTCGGCGCCGGTGTCCAAAGCACCATACAGGATGGCCCGTACCGAGTTAAAGGAGTTGAAGACCCAATTACAAGAATTGTTAGATAAGGGTTTCATACGACCTAGCATATCTCCTTGGGGAGCACCAGTATTATTTGTCAAGAAGAAAGACAGAAGTGTAAGGCTGTGCATTGACTACCGTGAACGGAACAAGTTCACTATCAAGAATCGGTATCCTTTGCCTAGTTCACTATCAAGAATCGGTATCCTTTGCCTAGAATCGATGATCAGTTCGATCAGCTGCAGGGTGCATAGGTTTTCTCAAAGATTGATCTCCGATCGGGGTATCACCAACTGAAGATCAAGGCCGGAGATATTCCGAAGACTGCTTTCAGGACGAGGTATGGGCATTATGAGTTTCTAGTTATGTCTTTTGGGTTGACCAATGCTCCAGCGTCGTTCATGGAACTGATGAACCAAGTGTTTCATGATATGTTGGACACTTCGGTCATCGTATTCATTGATGACATATTGATCTACTCAAAGGACATGGAGACTCATATAACACATTTGAGGGCAGCCCTACAACGGCTGAGATAAGAAAAGCTTTATGCTAAGTTCAAGAAGTGCGAGTTTTGGCTGAAGGAGGTGGCTTTCTTGGGCCATGTTGTATCTGAAGACGGTATCAAGGTTGATCCAAGTAAGATAGCTGCTATAGTAGGATGGGAAGCACAAAAATCTGTTGCGAAGATTCGTAGTTTCCTTGGGTTGGCTGGTTATTATAGAAGATTCATGGAAGATTACTCCAGGATCGCTGTTCCACTCACCAGATTGACCAAGAAGGGAGAGAAATTCATTTGGACAGATGAGTGTGAGAAGTGCTTTCAGACTTTGAAGTCAAGACTAGTCTCTGCACCTATCTTGACCATTCCAGAACCAAGTGTACCGTTTACTTTATATACGGATGCTTCAGGGTTGGGTATTGGGTGTGTATTGATGCAAGGAGAACAGGTGATTGCTTATGCATCAAGACAGTTAAAGGAGCATGAGAAGAACTATCCTACGCATGATTTGGAGCTAGCAACGGTTATACATGCAATCAAGACTTGGAGACACTACTTGTATGGTGAGAAGTTTCAGATTAAGTCAGATCACAAGAGCTTAACTTATCTTTTCACTCAGAAGGATTTGAATATGAGACAGAGGAGATGGCTGGAATTGTTGAAAGATTATGATTGTGACATCCAGTACCATCCGGGCAAAGCAAATGTGGTGGCTGACGCCTTAAGCAGAAAGTGGGCATCGAAACCTGAGGCCGGGCCAAGTACAAATGCTGCATTGTGTGCTGCAGCCTCAAGTTCAATTGAAGGCGATGAAGAGTATATAATAGAGACTGCAGAAGATCCAGTCGAGCAAGGCTTAATTCATAAGTTCACCATGATGTTCGCCGCTATGAAGATCTCACCAGATCTAGTTGATGAAGTCAAGGTAGCAATACTACAGGATCCTCATCTTAAGACAGTGCAAGAAGACTTAGAGAAGGGTACGAGCAATCCTGACTTTACCTTGGATTCAGACAAGGTACTCAGGTATCGTGGATGGTTATGTATACCTGAGAGTAAAGACTGCAATATCAGAGATCGAGTTATGACTGAGGCTCATTACACTCCATATTCGGTACATCCAGGAAGTACCAAAATGTACCATGATTTAAGAAGACTATATTGGTGGGGGGTATGAAAGCTGATATAGCTCGTTTCGTGTTCCAATATCTGAATTGTCAAAAAGTTAAAGCGGTAAGGCAGAGACCCGCAGGTTTACTACAGTCATTACCGAAACCTGCATGGAAGTGGGATTGTATTACTATCGATTTCGTCACTGGCTTACCTTTGACACCAAGGTCGGTGGATGCGGTTTGGGTAATAATTGATCGACTCACCAAGACAGCTCGATTTATTGCGATCGGACCCCTCGGTATACCATGGAGAAACTGGCCAAGTTATATGTTGATAATATAGTCAAACTTCATGGCGTTCCAGAGAGTATAGTATCTGACAAAGATCCCCGTTTTACATCAAAGTTCTGGGAAGGATTACAGAAAGCTATGTGAACCAAGTTGAAGTTCAGCACAACTTTTCACCCTCAGACGGATGGACAGTCAGAGTGAACTATTCAAATTTTAGAAGATTTTCTCCGAGCTTGTGCAATAGATTTCAAGGGAGCTTGGGATGAGAAGCTATCACTTATCGAATTCGCTTACAACAACAGTTATCAGGCTACAATTCAGATGGCCCCAAATGAAGCACTCTATGGGAAGAAGTGTCGTACACCTCTGTTATGGAACAAGGTGGGTGGAAGAATAATTGTAGGTCCAGAGTTCGTTGAAGAAACTTGCCGAGTGATTGATCAGATCAAGGAGAGAGTAAAGACAGCTCAAGTTCGACAGAAGCACTATGCGGATAATCGACGTTGAGATCTGGAGTTTGGAGTGGGTGACAAAGTATTCTTGAAGGTATCACCGGTGCGAGGTCTGAAACGGTTTGGTAAGAAGGGGAAGCTTTGCCCCAAGTATGTGGGACCGTATGAGATATTGACCCGATGTGGTAATGTAGCATATTAATTGGCTCTACCACCATCTATGTTTAGTGTTCATAATGTGTTCCACGTATCATTACTGAAGAAGTATGTCAGAGATCCATCGCACATCTTGACCGCTGATCCCCCAGACTTGACTGAAGACTTAACATTCGAAGTGGTGCCTGTGATGCTCTCAAGTCAAAAAGTTCAGCAACTTCGAACCAAGGATATCCATTATGTGAAGGTGCATTGGAGAAGCCAAAATGTGGAGGAAATTACTTGGGAAGAGGAGAGCGCAATGAGGAAGGAGTACGCTAACCTTTTCAGTGATCAAGGTATGTTCAAATTTTGGGGCCAAAATTTCTTTTAAGGGTGGGGGAGTTGTGAAACCTACATGCAAATTTTGGGACGAAATTTCTTTTAAGGGTGGGGGAGTTGTAAAACCTACATGCAAATTTTGGGACGAAATTTCTTTTAAGGGTGGGGGAGTTGTAAGACCCGCACTCCGTAATCCCGGTCTAAACCTTGGTTTTGAAGTCGTGACAGGTCTTTCGATCATCACCGGGCCAGACGGGACGAGCGGAAAACAATCAGGTATGAAATCGGACCAAAGACGATCGAATCAACATGATATTATGTTGACCGGTCGATGGTACCGGTCTTGGTACCGGTCGACCGGTCAGCTCTCTGAAAATTGACTTCTGGGGGTTTCACTTTCCTGATTTTGAATCCTAAGACCTTCCTAATCCTAATAGGTTACTAAACCCTAATTTTAGCCTATAAATACACCCTTAAACCTCCTCAAATCCTTTCCATTATCTCTCACAACCTCTGGGGGGGGGGGGGGGGGGGGGGGGGGGGGGGGGGGGGGGGGGGGGGGCGGCGCCCCCCCCTCCGCCCCCCCCCGGCCCCCCCCCTTCACCGGGGGTGTTTTTTTTTCCCTTTGTTTTTTTGTGTGGGGTGCCTGTTGGGGGGGGGGGGGGGTCCCCCCAAAGGCCGTCCCCCCCCCTTCTCCCCCCCAAACCAAACCCCGTCCCGACCCGGGGTGGGGGGTAATTTTTAGGGGGGGTGTAGGTGGGGTTTTATCCCGGTTGGGGATAGAGGGGGGAGGGGGGGGGGGGGGGGGGGGGGGGGGGGCCCCCCCCCCCCCCCCCGCGCGGGGGGCGCCGGGGGCCCGGCGGGGGGCCCCCCGGGCCGGGGGGGGCCCCGGGGGGCGGGGGGCGGGGGGGGGGGGGGGGGGGCCCCCCCCCCCCCCCCCCCCCCCCCCTTTTCCCCCCCCCCCCCCCCCCCCCCCCCCCCCGGGGGGGGTTTTTTTTTTTTTTTTTTTTTTTCCTTAAAAAAAAAAACAAATTAATTTTTTTTTTTTAAAATATATTTTTTTTTTTTTTTTTTTTTTTTTTTTTTTTTTTTTTTTGGGGGGGGGAAAAAAAAAAAAAAAAGGGGGGGGGGGGAACAAAACTTTTTTTTATTTGAAAAAAATTTTTTTTTTAAACCCCGTTTTTTTTTTTTTGTTTTTGTTCAAATCCTTTCCATTATTGTTCATGCATGATAGGATGTGATTGTTAGGCATGTGATTGTTTTCGTTAGTGTGTGGAGTGGGGCATGGGCCTGGGATCGCTCCTCACACTAGCACCTTTTGTAGTATTCCTGTCTTAACATGCTTGGTACGGGTGGGGCATCGGGGAAGGTCGTGGTACGGTGGTCTCCGATATTGATGTTGGTCTGGCCATGGTTATGTGGCACTGTGGTCTCCGAGTCGATGCTGGCTTGTCCACGATGCTTTAACTCTATCTCTATGCCGTAGGGAGTTATGTTGGGATAGGGTCTACCTGCATATTGTTTCTATCCTAGTGGGTTAGTTGCGGATAGGGCATCAGGGAGGTGTGGGAATGCCTTAGCTCTATCTCTATGCCGTAGACGGCTGTCGGGATAGAGCATACATTGATGACATATAGGATTGGTTAGTTACGAGCCCAGTTTGGGAGCCCTGGCTAGTAGGGGCTTAGGTACTGGTATAGGTAGAGCATCAGGGGAGGTACGAGGGTATCTTAGCTCTATCTCTATTCCATGATGGGTGCATGTGGGCCGATGGGGGTGTGATCCATGAGGTACCACACTCGTGTATAGAGGTGCGGGGGCCACCGAACCTTTCTATAGCACATTGCAAACTTAAAACCAGACCACAATATAAAATGATTGTTACTCATGCATAATATTGTGAAACTGTCTTATTGTCTTACTGAGCTAAGTTGTGAGCTCACCTTTTGTGTACACATTGTTTTTAGATGTTGATGCAAGTTACACTGTTGATGACTATGTGAACGCTCCGGCGTATGGTGACGTTGCTGCTTTGAGTGTACAGGCAGGAGAGGACGAGCATGATGCTTCATGCGAGTGCCCTTTCTGCGTGTACCTTTGAATGGTTTTATTTATTTATTTCCATTATTTTTTATTGGATTAAAGAGATGTAATGATATTATATTATTTGCTTGGATTTGAATAATTTGATATTTTATTTAAAGTTATCAATAGATTCTCAGTTCATTATATTTAAAAGACATCCACTGTACTATTATATTCTGATGGTGGTTATGTGTGATGGTTTGTATGAGTGGACACGGCCTATTCGAGATCCTGGTGTGAACCGTTGGTTCGATGACGGTTCACTCACACCATTCTGGTTGGATCAGAATTGGGGTGTGACAAGAACGCTGTGGTGCGTCCCCATACTCGGGTAGAGATAGCAGACGCTGAGGCGGTAGCAGCAGCAGCAGCAGAGGTCCATGGGGGGTGATGCTGAGGTGGATGATGATCGGATGTACATGGATGTAGACGCCATACCTCCTCCCTCACCATAACATTCTACTGGAGCTGGCCCTTCTCAGGTTCTTTCCCACTCAATTGGTCCTTCGCACCCACCACCTGATGACGTGATGGGGCTGCTGCGTGAGATTTGGGAGGCCCAGCGTGTGATTGATCAGCGGGTGACAGATCTGGCAGCTAGTCTCTAGGTGACCCAGACTCAGGTAGCCTTGCTTACGAGGGTATATGCCGAGGATTATGATCGAGATCGTGAGGCACCTCCTCCTCCAGCACCCCCAGCTCCATGATGTATTTATTTCTTTTTACTTTATACTACAGAGTAACTGTCCGGATTGTGGACCGTACTCTACTTCGGATATATGTTATTTTTCTTCTCATTTGATGTATACATGGAACTTGTTTATCCTTTTTTTAATAGTACATTATTCTCTTTCTTAATTATTGTCTCATACAATACAGGTTCTTATGGTGTGTTCTTATTAAAACTTTTAAATTTTATCCTAACCCAGTTCACAAACTTTTGTGGAAGTATACAGGTTTAATAGACAGAGCCCGAGAGCTCTGATACCAAGTTGTCACACCCCAATTCTGCACCAACTAGAATGGTGTGATGAACTGTCTATGATCCAACGGTTCAACCAGGATCTCGAATAGGTTGTGTCCTTTTGCTTAAACCATACACATCCACAACCATAAGCAGAGTAAATAAACAATAGCGGAAGTCTTTAATAATAATGAACTGAATATCTAACAGTGACATAATAAATAAAGTATCCAATTATCTCAAATAACTGAAGACATAAAATAAAATAAATTAATCAATTACATGTTCTGAATAATCTGACAAATAAATCAAATCAAAGACACATGAGTTGCACTCGCACGATGATTCATGCGACTCCATCATAGCTTCTGCATCCATCGTCGCAACATGCCTGTACATTGGAGCATTCATATAATCTTCTACTGTAGGACCTACAACATCAACTAACAATATTTAATGTCGAAAGGGTGAGCACACATCATGGCTTAGTGAGTAAACAAAATAATGCAACAAACATATGCATGCATTCAATTCATATCTTTGGTCTGGTTCATAAGTTTGCAATATGCAATAGAAAGGATTGGCGGCCACCACAACTTTATACACTAGTGTGTGAAGCAACCCAATGGATCAAACACCATCGTCGTCCCACATGCACCCATCATGGAATAGAGATAGAGCTAAATTGTCCGGATCAAACACCGCATGACACTTCCCCTGATGCCCTACCCATACCAACACGTACGCCCCTATTGGCGAGGGCCTGTAAATTGGCTCGCAACTAACTAGTCCTAATGTCAAACAGTGTATCCAAGGCCTCACCCCAGCATCCCTCAATACGTCCATAGAGATAGAGCTAAGGCCCCCCGGCAGAGTCAGAGACTACACGGTCCGAGACCACCTCCCCTGATGCCCTACGACGTAATAGTTCTGCTAAGGTAATGACGATACGAAGATGTCAGTGGACAAGACTTGAGTAGAGATAGAGCTAGAGTCTGGTGATCAGGATGAATCACAGTATCACGTCCTCCCCCTGATGCTCCACTCGCATCAAGCATACTAACCACACACATACATTCACATGCCTATTCCTAGCATCATCATCATCATCATGTTATAAATAAACTGAATTAAATATACATGAACAGTAATAACAGGAATATTGGATGACATGTGTAATGCACATTACAAGCATACAAGCATAGAATCATTCATGGCATTGGACTCAATAAATAAAAACAGTTTATTATTAGGCTGTGTTTGGTATCATTTTTGTTTTTGATTTTTGCTATTTTTTTAAAAAGTATTTTTGAAAACCATTTTTGATCAAAAATAAAAAATCGTTTGGTAACTACAATCAAAAATAGATTGCAGAATAGGAAATAGATTTGGTATACAATGTTTAAAAATAATTTTTAATAGATTTGGAGCTCAAAGCTTAAAGGAGACACGTTGATTTTGTTCAACGCAAATGGGTCAACGAAAACGATTGATCTGTCGAGGAACCAGTTCATGTTTAATCTATCGATGGTGGAGATTGCCAGCAACTTGCAGTACTTGGACATTTCACACAACAAGATTTATGCGAGCATACCAGAGGCGATAACTGGATTGAACTCGCAGTTGTTTCGCACAACAAGTTTTTTTTATTTTTTTTTTTGGGTAAAGGTTGAGGTCTTGGTTTGGCTAATAAGAATGAGGAAATGAATATAAAGTTGTTTTACATTTTTACCCCTTATTTTCCAACCTAAAATGCATGTGCAACTTGAAGTTGCGCAAAAACAAGAAAAGTTGATTTTTGGCCTCTTTTTGTTTTTTCTTTTCATAAATAGTACTCAAAAATCATACCAAACACTTATAAAAATAAAAATATGTCAGAAAAATAAAAACAAAACTGATACCAAACACAGCCTTAGCCAATTAATTTAGGTCTTGTTCCCTCACCTTTGGTCGATAGTAGATCCTCGTTCAAGCTTTGTAAATCACTTTTAAACCACTTGGAAACCTAAAAAATTTATAGATTTTGAATTAGAATTAATTCCCATGAATTTAGACTAATAGAAACTGAGGGGTCGTAGGTGTGGCAGCACCTGTGGTCTCAGCTCGGCGACCACGAGCGTCTGGTCGCAGGGTGTGGTCGCATATCCTGCGACCACACATGCGACCACACCCTCCCTAGAAACTTTCCAAGGGTATGTGGTCGAATATGTGTATCTCGTGTGGTCGTACATCATGCGACCATACGTGCAACCACACGTGTGATGGTCGACCTTTCACTCTCAACTTTAATTCCTTCATGCTTAGATTCTTTGTCTTATCACTATGGTCCTTCCTATGATTGTTCTATGGCTCAGGACTAGTATTTTTATATAGAATCCACATCCACATAAATTCCCTCAATGGATTCTCTTAGAATTTATCCATGGATTGATGATTTGGGTTTCACCTAAATCCTATCTCTTTCATGAACTATTCTAGGCTCTCAATTGACATGGGGAATGTTCCATACCTTAAACTTGTTGAAGATTCAGAGGTCTTCTCTGAATTTCCCCTTCTTAGTCTTCTTCTTCAATTCTCCTTCTCTTCCTTCTCTTCTCTTTCTCTCACTTTCAATTTGAGTTGTAAAAGGGTGAAAGAGGCTAAGGGACATCCTATTAATAGAAGAAAACCCTCCATAATAAGCCCTACTGAGTTTAGGAAAGAACCCCCTTCGGATTAGGAAGGTTTTCTAAACTCGGTTCTGTCTGGAATCCGTGTGGTCGGAGGTAGGGTCGCAGAACCCGTTGACCACACCCTCTAAAACATGCGACCGCACGACCTGAATTCCTGTGGTTGCATTATTTTGAGGTGTGGTCGATCACACCTATTTAGGTATGCGACCACACGCTCATAATTAACTATTTTTGGGTTAAATTTCATACATGGTCTTGTGGTTTCTTTATGCACTTGGTCCACTTGGCCCGACCATGATAAGAAGACCTGATACAAGGTAGTAAGATCGGTTAGTTCGATACGGGTCTTACATGGCTGGTAGAGGGGCCAAGCAAGACCCTTTCCCCTGCCAGACTTGTGCCTTAGCCATATTTTGGGTAGAGATGAGCCAGAGGCTAAACCGGCGGAGACATCATCTGTCATTGCCTCTGCCTCATTCCCTGACAGACGACCTAAGTATGGAATAAATCGGAGGCTCTGTATCAGTGGATCCTTACCGGAGTTAGATCCTTCAAATATACACTAGAGCCTCCATGGGAAAAAGGGGCCGGGTAAACCCAACATGAGCTGGAGGTACGACCATCCGGTGTTGCCTCTGCTTCACTCACATAAGGTTTCCTGTGATAAAATGGATATGTTGAAGGCTTAGCCTGTAAGACCCGCACTCCACTAACCCGGTCTAACCATGTCATGCTAGGTCTTTCCATCATTGCTAGATTAAGTGGACCGACCATGTGAAGATGGACCACAAGACCAGGTATGAGAATCGACTAAAAAACACTTAGAATCAAGTGTATGGTCGACTACTTGGGTATGTATGGTCGACCATATGGTAAGAAATAAAGACCATACAAATAGTAACCATATGGTCGATGTTTTTGAGCATTTGGTCGATGGATTATGCGACCGTACCATCCGATTGTAAGACTCCAAAACCAGACTCCGAGTTGGAAACTTTCCAAATTAAGGGGGGGATCTCTTTCCTAATATTGGAGAACTCTATATGGAAGGTTTCTCTCTATATAAAGGATGTCCCTCAATCCTTTTTTACTCTTTTGGAACATTAGCAAACCCTAGAGGAAGAAAAGCAAGAGAAGGAGAAGGAGAGAAAATTAAGGAGAAGGCTGAGAGAAGAATTCTATTGATTCCCTGCAACAAATAAGTTATGAACCTTATCTCTGTTGCCTTAGAACATCAAGATTAGAAGTCTCTTGTGTAAATTGTAATACCAAACCCAATGTAAAGATTCAATTATGGGATTCTCTGAGCAAACCTCAAGAGGAGACCATAGAGAATGGATTAGAGTAATCAGTTGATCAAACTAAGAGAATGGACCTTAAAATGATCATTAGGAAGGACCCTACTGAGGAGCCAAGAGGAAGAGTTCGGATTAAAAGTAGGTTCTGATCAGTAATCCTATGGTCGCAGCTACGGTCGACCATAGATCGACAATAGGATGACCATTGTGTCAACCATAGCTATTCGGAAAGAATTCAAGAAACGTATGGTCATAGGGTATGGTCGTATATAGTGCGACCGTAGGGTATTGACCATACATAGTAAGGTTGACACAGCATGCGACCATAGACCCTATCAAACACCTATCAGTGATCTGTTTTGATTTTTGACTACTGTAACACATTACAGATGAATCCTAACTTAAATTTATACAACTTTTAGGTCATTAAATTTATTCAAAGAGAATTACAAGGCTTGGAAGGAGATCAAGTTTTTCTAATAGGTGAGGGAACAAGACCTGAACTAATTGGATAATAAAAAAGTGTTATTTTATTGAGTCCAATGCCATGATTGATTCTATGCTTGTATGTTTGTAATGTGCATCTCACATCTCATCCAATATTACTGTTATTAGTGCTCATGCATATTTACTTTTGTCTATTTGCTACCATGTTGATTGGTGATGCTTGGAATAGGCATGATTGTGTGTGTGTGGTTGGTGTGCTGGATGAAGTAGAGCATCAAGGGGACGACGTGGCATTGTGGTCTTTGACCTGATCACCAGACTCTAGCTCTATCTCTATTCAAGTCTTTCCCATTGACATCATCGTATCGCCATTACCTTAGCAAAACTATTACGTCGTAGAGCGTCAGGGGAGGTGGTCTCAGACTGTGTGGTCTTTGATTCTGTTGGGGGGCCTTAGCCCTATCTCTATGGATGTATTGAGGGATGCTGGGGTGAGGCCTTAGATACACTGGATGACATTTAGGATTGGTTAGTTGCGAGCCCAATTTGTAAACCCTCGCCAATAAGGGCTTATGTATTGGTATGGGTAGGACATCAAGGAGAAGTGTTGGAGGTGTTTGATCCAGACACTTTAGCTCTATCTCTATTCCATGGTGGGTGCATGTGGGACGACAATGGTATTTGATCCATTAGGTGGATTCATACACTCATGTATAGAGGTGCAGTGGCTGTCAGTCCTTTCTATAGCATATTGCAAACTTAAAAATCAGACCAAAGATATGAATTGAATGCATGCATATGTTTGTTGCATTATTTTGTTTTGCTCATGCATATGTTTATAGAGGTGCGGCTGCCACCAATTCTTTCTATTGTACACTGCAAACTTATTTACCAGACCAAAGATATGAATTGAATGCATGCATATGTTTGTTGCATTGTTTTGTTTGCTCACTGAGCCATGATGTGTGCTCACCCTTTCGACGTCGAATATTTTTAGTTGATGATGCAGGTCCTACTGTAGAAGAGTACATGAATGCGTCGACATATGGACACATAGCAGCTATGGACGTAGAAGCTGTTGAAGATGCGCATGATCCTTCATGCGAGTGCAATCAATGCGTCTTTGATTAGTTTATTTATATTTTGGTTAATAGACATGTAATTGATTATTTTATTTTATCTCTTAAGTTACTTGGAGATAACTGGATTAACTATTTATTTATCACTGTTAGATACTTAGTTCATTAATTTTAAAAACTTCTACTTATTTATTTATTATCTCTGATTATTACGGTAGAATGTGTGTATGGTTGATATGGTGGGTACTACCTAAACGAGATCCTGGTTGAACCGTTGGTTTATTGACAGTTCATCACACCATTCTAGTTAGTTCAGAATTGGGGTGTAACATAGTCGGAGGCATAACAATCCAGTCTTGCCTCTGCTTCACTCATAGTGAGTCCCTTGTGTTAAGTGAGACTAAGCAGGAGGCTGAGCAAGATGACATAGCATCTGCATACACCCTCCGATTCAGGTTATAATGGAATTCTTTAAGTATAAACCGGTGGCTAATCTCAGAGGATGCACCATCTGGAAATTACCATTCGCTTCTGGCCCTGTTAGCCAGTATGCCTAGCTAGTACATTTGGGGATCAACTGTTGGGTTCTTGGCTTACCTTGGGACCTACATGGGGACATTTAGGAAATGTCTATGCAGGGTAAAAGCTACTTAACTAACATGGTCAAGTAATCTAATTAAATAGTTAAACCGACCAAGGTAAGGAAGAAGCAGAGAGGTTTTGGCCGATTTCTTAGGGCAGCAGAGAGCTCCCATATTTTATGATAATCCCTACCCCTCGCTTGATCACCTCTATCATTATGCAATTCAGCAACGTGTTGAGGCTGAGCGTAGTACTAGGGAATCTTTCAGAGCAGCTAGTTGATTCTGCCAAGGCTTCAACGAATGCTCGTAGAAGGTGAAGGGGTTCTTCTGTATAGGTTCTGGTAGTGTTCCTACCCCCCCCCCCACTTCATGATTGTGTTGATTACTACACTGTGTGAAGTATGTGTATATTATTTTTTCTTGTTAATGAAAGGAACTTTGTGAGTGTCGAGCTTAAAAGATCTTTTATCTATGTATGAACTTAGGAGTGTTCCCAGCCCCTTCGAGTTCATAATGGATGTAAGGTGTTTGCATTGTAAATCTAAGTAACGTGGTTATAGGTCGTCGACCCATGTTTCTCACAAGTCACACTATAGCTGACTTGCGTATTGTTTTGTAGGTCATTGATCTTGATGTCTTACAAGTCGGCCCATGGTGGACTTGTGTCAAGTCGTTAACTTAGAAATTTTGGAGACAAAAGATAGTAATGTAAACATAATTATTTAAAATTCCCCACATCTAATACATTAATGATAGAATTTTGCAAGTTTTTGGAATGCCATTGCCTCTGGATCAACTCCCCTTTCATTGTTTCGAGGTGGTAAGCTCTTGGCCTTGTCACGCGGACAACTTTATAAGGCCCTTCTCAATTGGACTTCAACTTGCCTTGCTAGGAAGGTTGTGCTACAGAAGTACGACGAAGGACTGGGTTATCAACCTTGAACTACCGAGCTCTAACTCATGAGTTGTAATGTAAGACCTATATTGAACTAACCGATCTTACCACCTTGTACCAGGTCTACCTATCATGGTCGAGCCAAGTGGACCAAGTGTGTGAAGAAACCACAAGACCGGGTATGAAATCAACCCAAAAATAGTCAATTATGAGCATGTGGTCGCATGCCTAAATAGGTGTGACCGACCACACCTCAAAATAGTCCAACCACATAAAGTTTGGTCGTGTGGTTGGACATTTCAGAAGGTGTGGTTGACGGATTCTGCGACCCCAGCTCTGACCCCATGGAACCCAGTCAAAAGCTGAATTTAGGAAACCTTCTTAATCCGAAGGGGGTTCTTTTCTAAACTCATTGGGGCATATTATGGAGGGTTTTTCTCTATAAATAGGACGTCCCTTAGCCTCTTTCACCCTTTTAGAACTCTAATTGAAAGTGAGAGAAAGAGAAGAGTAGAAAGAGAAGGAGAATTGAAGAGGAAGACTAAGGAGGAGGAAAATTTAGAGAAAACTCTGAATCTTCAGTAAGCTTAAGGTATGAACATATTCTCCATGTTAAATTGAGAGCCTAGAATAGTTCATGAAGAAGATAGGATTTAGGAGAAACCCAAATCATCCATCCATGGATAAATTCCAAGAGAATCCATTGAGAAAATTATGTGGACAATGGATGGTGTATAAAATAATAGTTTTGAGCCATAGAACAATCATAGGAAGGACCATGATGATAAGCCAAAGGATTCAAACATGAAGGAATGGAATTAAGAGTGAAAGGTCGACCATAGCACGTGTAGTCGCACGTGAAGTCGCATGATGTCCGACCCCACAAGACACACATGTCCGACCACATGCCCTCGGGAAGTTTCCAGGGAGGGTGTGGTCGGAGGTGTGGTCGGAGTATGTCCGACCCCACCCTGCGACCCTACACCTTGTGGTCACAGAAATTGAGACCACAGGTGTTGCCACACCTTCGACCCCTCAGTTTCTGTTAGTCTAAACTCATGAAAATTAATTCTAATTTAAAATATATAAATTTGTTAGGTTTCCAAGTGGTTTAAAAGTGAATTATAAAGCTTGAACGAGGATCTACTACCAATCAAAGGTGAGGGAACAAGACCTAAACTAATTGGCTAATAATAAACTATTTTTATTTATTGAGTCCAATGCCATGAATGATTCTATGCTTGTATGCATGTATTGTGCATATGACATGTCATCCAATATTCCTGTTATTACTGTTCATGCATATTTAATTCAATTTATTTATAACATGATGATGATTATGATGCTAGGAATAGGCATGTGAATGTATGTGTGTAGTTAGTGTGCTTGATACGAGTGGGGCATCAGGGGGAGGACATGACATTGTGGTTCATCCTGGTCACCAAACTCTAGCTCTATCTCTACTCAAGTCTTGTCCACTGCCATCGTCATATCGCCATTACTTTAGTAGAACTATTACGTCGTAGGGCATTAAAGAAGGTGGTCACGGACCGTGTAGTCTCTGACTCTGTCGGGGGGCCTTAGCTCTATCTCTATGGACGTATTGAGGGATGTTGGGGTGAGGCCTTGGATACACTGTTTGACATTAGGATTGGTTAGTTGCGAGCCCAATTTGCAAGAAGTCCTCGCCAATATGGGCTTACGTATTGGTATGGGTAGGGCATCAGGGGAAGTGTTATGCGGTGTTTGATCCGGGAACTTTAGCTCTATCTCTATTCCTTGATGGGTACATGTGGGACGACAATGGTGTTTGATCCATTGGGTGGCTTCACACACTCGTGTATAGAGGTGCGGTAGCCACCTATCCTTTCTATTGTACATTGCAAACTTATAAACCAGACCAAAGATATGAATTGAATGCAAGCATATGTTTGTTGCATTGTTTTGTTTGCTCACTGAGCCATGATGTGTGCTCACCATTTCGACGTCGAATATTTTTAGTTGATGATGCAGGTACTACTATAGAAGACTATATGAATGCTCCGATGTACGGACATGTTGTGGCGATGGATGCAGAAGCTATGATGGAGTTGCATGATTCGTCGTGCGAGTACAACTTGTGCGTCTTTGATTAGATTTATTAGTTGGATTATTAAGAACATGTAATTGATTAATTTATTTTATTTTATGTCTTAGTCTTTTGGAGATAATTGGGTACTTATTTATGTTATCACTGTTAGATACTCAGTTCATTAATATTAAAAGACTTCCGCTATTTACTCTGATTATGGTTGTGGATGTGTATGGTTTAAGCAAAAAGACACAACCTATTTGAGATCCTAGTTGAACTATTGGATCATAGACGGTTCATCACACCATTCTGGTTGGTGCAGAATTTGGGGTGTGACAACTTGGTATCAGAGCTCTCGGGCCCTGTCTATTAAACCTGTATACTTTCACGAAATTTCGTAAACTGAGTTAGGATAAAATTTAAAAGCTGTAATAAGAACACACCATAAGCACTTGTGTTGTATGAGACAAAATTAAAAAGAGAATAATGCACTATTAAGATGAGAAACAAGTTATATATACACATCGAATAAAAATAATATATATATATCCAAATTAGAGTACGGTCCACAATTCGAACAGTTACTCTGTAGTATAAGGAAAAAGTAAAAAGAATGCATCATGGAGCCAGAGGTGGTGGAGGAGGAGGTGCCTCACAATCTCGGTCATAGTCCTCAGCATACACTCTAGTCAGCCAGGCTACCTGAGTCTGGGTCACCTGGAGACTAGCTGCCAGATCAGCCATCTGTTGATCAGATGCACGCTGGGCCTCCCTAATCTCACACAGCAACCCCATCACGTCATCTAGTGGTGGTGCGAAGGATCAGCTGAGTGAGAAGGAACCCGAGAAGGGCCAGCTCCAGTGGAATGTAATGGTGATGGAGGAGGTATGGCGTCCACATCCATGTGCGATCATCATCCTCAGCATCACCCCCATGAACTGCTGCTGCTACTGCTGCTGTTGCCGCCTTAGCGTCTGCTATCTCGACCCGAGTACGGGGATGCACCATAGTGTTCCTCTCCTCGTCACTGACCTATGCATCCCGCATCCCCATCTTGCAGATGGCCTCCTAGTCAAGGTCAGACGAGAAGGTATCCTCATGAATCCTCTCATCCACTAAGTTGACATGTAGGCGAGTGAGCAGGGTAGTGATCAAACGCCCATAGGCAGGTTGCCTATCTGACCAGGCGTTGTAGCACGGATCATCGTCTTGATGATAATGTATGGAAGGCAGATGGGTTGCCTAGTGAAGATGTAGTATAGGAGATACTGGGTCAACTGGGAAATCCTCTCATAATGCCCACTCTGAGGAATCAGGTTGTGCTGAATAATCTTGCAATAACCCGAGGTTCCGGCCGTAGGTTGATTGCCTTCATCTCCCAACGATCACCTCTAAGAAGCTGGTGATCAATATCTGCATGCATCATCAAAGATAGGAACTGGGGTTCCTTAGGTGCACAGCACCAAGGGGCTGTCGTTTGATATACCCATGAGATCAGCCAACTCCTAGCAGTTAAAGGAGATTTCCACCCCTTTCACATAACTGGTGATCCTGAGCTCCCTACCCCTATCTGTATCATTTGGATCACCCACTACCTGAAAGTTGCAATAAAACTGCTTCACCAGAGCAGGACAGGTGCAAGCCTCATACGATATCACGGGAAGCATACCCATGTCACCAAAAGCACCCTCTACATTAAACAAGGCTAGACTAGCCAAGTTTACACAACGACCACCTTCCACCTTTTTACGCTCATAACGAGCATACTGATCCTCTGCTTCATTAGACCGGAAGCGGATGGGATCATGAACTCTAGGAACCTTGGTGCGAGCCATGCTATCTGCAAAGACACAAAAAAATAGACAAGATATTAGATATCAAAATTTTGGCATTATAACGGCGTGATTTGACCAAAAGCCTTACTTTTCACCTAAACAGTTGGGCAGGAGGACTTACATATGTTCCAAACCATCCTGCAAGGCTCATACAGTTTGGAATTTAAACTAGGAAGATTGAATTTGAAGAAATTTCAACAATTTGAAAAAATCCCAAAAATCAGGTCAAAAATGGAAAATTTCAAGTATCTCAAAAAACTAACCGATGAAACTCAAGTTTTCTTGAGGGCTTTCATCTATTGGGTGGCCAATAGCAAAACCCCCAATAAAAATTAAAATTTTATGGTTAGAAAAATTTTAATTTGAAGAAAATGCTATAAATGGAGAAAAACCTAGTTTTGAAAGCTTAAAAATGAGGACTAGTAGAGAACATACCTGAAGGAAAGGAACGGAAGTTGTGAATGGAAGAAATAATCACCAAACACAAGTAGTTGATAAACTCAGGGGAAGCGAGTTGAGTTGAAGGAAAAAGAGAAAGTGGGAAATAAAAATCGGGTTTAAAAACCTGATTTGGGGTCGTGCGGTCGCAAAATTCGACTAAATATGCGACCACAAGACCGACCTCATGATCGACCCTAGGCTCTCGGTGAGCTGACAGACATCATATGGTCGGACCATGTGGTCGGACATATACCAACGCTACGATCGACCCCAGGCTCTCAGTGAGCTGATCGGGTTTTGTGAGGTCGCATACCCTGTGGTCGGACAGAGTGCGACCCCACCATCGAATCTACGATGGAAAATATAGTATTTTGACTGAATGACTTGGAAAATTGGAGTTTTACATTGATTAGTTGGATTTTGACATGGGAATGACGTATATTATGATTGCCTCACATGTTCTATGATTTTCATACACTCCACCACCAAAAACAGGAAATGGCTGGTCAAAGAGTAACTACGCGAGGACGTAACCCAATTCCACCACCACCACCTGTGGAGGAAGATAGCCTTGAAAATCCTAAAGGACAAGGGAATCAGAATATGGCACCACCAGAGCTAATGGCCAGGCTAATCCTACAAACTTGCCAGCCCCACCTACGATTTGGCAACGTGGTTATGAACCTAGCACAACGATTTACGCGAATACAGCAAGTACAAGCCAATATGCAAGCCGCTATGGGAATGGTTTTTCCAGTTGTACATACTACACCTATGCCGCCCGGACAAGCTAGCACGACCAGGGGTAGCAACACGGTAGCCCAAGCACCTCAAATGCCGTTGACAAGCTCCGGCTGAACCCCGAGGTAGCCTAAAGCGCGTTATCGATCAACCACTGTGTATGGGGCATATGCTCGATCGTTGGACCACTCTCGACTGATCGAGCATTTTAAAAAATGAAACCTAAGGAATATAATGGCAATCTAGCAGATCCTTTGTGGCCAGCTCACTGGATCGATGAGATGGAGAGGAATTTTATGATGATGACGGTTAATGAGGAGGAAAAAGTACTGTGTGCAACATTTATGCTGAAAGGCGATGCACACCACTGGTGGAAGTCTACTCAGACTTATCTGTTAACCAAGCACGCCCAATTGACCTAGGCTATCTATAAAGAGGCATTCTTCGAGAAATATTTTCCCAGAAGTTTCAGAGACGCTATGGAAAGAGAGTTCCTGAGTTTGTATCACGGATATATGACTGTGGATGCATATCAACAGCGTTATGAAGAGCTGTTTTTCTTTGCTCCCTCTAGCATGCAGGAGGAAAATACTAAAACCCGAAGGTTCGTCATGGGACTTAGGGGAAGCATTCGAGAGCATGTTTGGGGCTAGAAAAGAAAGTTTATAATGAAGCCGTGCAGATTGCTTGAGTAGTAGAATCGAGCCAGAGGGAGAGCTACTTTGCTCAGAATAGAGATATCAAAAGGCCGAATGGAAATTCTTATAACGGAGGGAACACAAAGACATTTAAACCCTTCCGTACTCAAGGCTTTAATGCTACAGCCAAGACTACTCCAACAGCCCAACCTCAACAAAAGCAAAATAATGAAGGAGTAAAATGCTATAACTGCAATCAATTGGGACATTATTTAAGGGAGTGTCCTAAGCTCAGGAAGCAGCTACAGCAAGGAAAGGTTTATGCAGTTACATCTGAGGATGCTACCGCATCGCCTGATGTGGTCACAGGTATGACCTGAATCTTTCATTTTGTATTACCTTGTGTGAGCATGTAGACTAAATTAAAACAAATCACAGGTATCGTACCTATTAATGGCATATCCGCTAGAGTACTCTTTGATTCTGGAGCTATAGATTCTTTTATATCTGTGTCATTTGGAAAGAATCTAAATCTACCCCTCAGATCTTTAGACTAAAAATTACTTGTACGATCACCTATGGGATTAGAAGTGGAATTAGAAAAAGGTTAAGGACCATGTCCAGTTCTTATCGGCGAGAAGATGTTGGATGCAACCTTGATTCAACTCGAGATGGTAGACTTTGACGTTATCTGGGGAATGGACTAGTTCCTGATCGAAGATCAATTTTAGAGAACACTTTGGCACCTTGCAACTGATCAAACAAGTCATCGATCAGAGGCAACAGGTACCGATTCTTGATTGTAAGCTTATTTAATTCCTGATAGTCTATACACAGTCGAGCGCTACCGTCCTTTCTTTTTCACGAACAATACTGGCGCTCCCCATGGTGATATGCTGGGTCTGATATAACCCTTGTCTAGTAACTCCTATAATTGTACCTTTAGTTCCTTTAGTTCAGTAGGAGCCATTCGATAGGGTGCTTTCAATACTGGTGCGGCTCTGAGTATAAGATCTATAACGAACTCTGTCGCTCGGTCGATTGATATCCTGGTAGTTCCTTAGGAAATATATCTAGAAATTCACACACAACTTCAATATCTTCCATTCGTGGTGCTTCCTTGGTGAGGTCGACCATGGATACTAGATACCCAATTCCTCCTTTCTTGAGGCATTTTCTAGCCTTTAATGTAGAGAGAATGAGTTTTTGTTTATGGAGAAGTTTGGTTTCCACAAAACTAAACTCTGCTCCTTCCTTGTCTTTAAATGTCAGTTTCTTTTCCGTACATAATAGGTTTGCGGAGTGCCGAGCTAACCAATCCATTCCCAAGATAACGTCAAAGTCTGCTATCTCGAGTTGGATTAAGGTTGACTCTAAAATCTTCTCGTCGATAAGAATTGGGCATGATCCATAACCTTTATTTAGTTCCACTTCTAATCCCATAGGTGATCGTACAAGCAATTTGTAGTCTAAAGGTTTGAGGGGTAGATTTAACTTCTTTCTAAAATATACAAATATAAAAGAATGAGTAGCTCCAGAGTCAAATAGTACTATGGTGGGTAAGCCATTAATAAGTACGACACCTGTGATTTGATTTAATTTAGTCTACATGCTCACACAAGGTAGTACAAAATGAAAAGTTCAGGTCATACTTGTGACCACATCAGGCGATGCGATAACATCCTCAGAAATAACTGCATAAACTTTTCCTTACTATAACTGCTTCCTTGGCTTGGGACACTCTCTTGAATAATGTCCTACTTGATCACAGTTGAAGCATTTAACTCCAACGCTACTTTGCTTTTGTAGAGGTGGGGCTGTTGGGGTAGTCTTGGCTGCAATATTAAAGCCTTGAGTACAGAAGGGTTTGAATGTCTTGGTGCTCCCTCCATTATATGTATTTTCATTAGGCCTTTTAATGCCCCTGCTTTTAGCAAGGTAGCTTTCCCTCTAGCTCGATTCTAGTACTCGAGCAATCTGTATTGTTTTATTATAAATCTTATTTTTCAATCCCAATACATGCTCATGGATACTTACCCTAAGTCCCATGACGAACCTTCGGGTTTTGGTATTTTCCTTCTGCATACTAGAGGGAGCGAAAAAAATTGTTCTTCATAATGTTGTTGATATACGTATACAGTCATCTGTCCCTGATACAGACTCAGAAACTCCTTTTCCATTTGATCTCTGAAACTCCTTGGAAAATACTTCTCGAAGAAAGCTTCTTTATAAATAGCCCATGTCAGTTAGGCGTGCTTTGTTAACAGATAACTTCTAGTTGATTTCCACCAGTGGTGTGCATCACCTTTCAACATAAATGTGGCAATAATACCTTCTCTTCTTTATTTATAGTCATCATCATAAAGTTTCTTTCCATTTCGTCGATCCAGTGAGTTGGCCACAACGGATCTAATGGTTTGCCTATGAATTCCTTCGGCTTCAACTTCAAGAAATGCTCGATTAATCTGGAGTGATCAAGCTGATACTGTGCATATGCCCCATACATAGGCGGTTAGTATTGATAATTACCTTTATACCCGCTCTTTGGTGCTTCAGAGTTTGGCACATGGCCTTATACTGCTGCTATTTGCGGTGCTTGGGGTATAGTATTGCTATCACCAGGTACCATACTAGCTTGTCCTGCAGGTTGAGATGTTGTGTTTGCAACTAGGAAAGCAATTCCCATAGCAGCTTGCCTGTTGACTTGCATTTGCTGTATATGTTGCATTTACTGTGCCAAATTCATCACCGCAGTAGCCAAATCTGTAAGTGGTGCAGGTAAGTTGGTTGGGTTGGCTTGGGTGTGCACATTCTGAGGCGCAGCAGATTGAGTTCCAATATTTCCTTCCTGTCCTTACTGACCTTCATTGTCATTGGTCTCCAAAGGTGGTAGAGATGGGTTGACATTCTGTCTCCTTCTACTTACTCTACGGCCAGCCATTTCCTATTTTCGACGATGGTAGTTTCTGAAAATCAAGGAAACAGATGAGGCAAGCATAATATAAGTTAATCTCATGTTAATTTCCAAATAAACAAGGCAAAGCTTTAATTTTTAAAGTCATTCAGTCAAAATAGGGCATTTTCATCATGGGGTCGATCACGGGGTCGCACTCTATACGACCACAGGGTTGCGACCACACGAACCCTGTCAGCTCACGGAGAGCCTATGGTCGATCATGGGTGGTTGAATTCTACAACCACACGACACCAAATCAGCTTTTTAAAATCTGATTTCGAGCCATTTTCTTATTTTTGCTTTTGTCTTCTACTATTCACAACTCAAATTTCCACCACTGAGTTGCTATAGTGTCAACCGTATGAATTTGGTGATTCTTTCATCGATATATGACCTACATTCCATTCCTCTAAGTATGTTCCCTACTCTTTCTCCTTTTTAAGCTTTCATACCTAGGTTTTGCTCCATTTATAGGGTTTTCTTCAAATTAATATTTTTCTGATCGTAAAATTTTGATTTTTATTGGGGGTTATTGCTATTGGCCACCCAATGGATGAAAGCTCTCAAGAAAATTCAAGTTTCATCGGTTAATTTAATAGAAACTTAAAAATTCCCATTTTTGACCTAAAATTTAGGGTTTTACCCCAATTGTCTAAATTTCTTCAAATTTGACCTACCTACTTAAATTTTAGATTGTATGAGCCTTGCAGGATGGTTTGGGAACTATGTACGTCTTCCTGCCCGAATGTTTGGGTGAAAAGTGAGGCTTTTGGCTAATCACGCCGTCATAATGCCAAAATTTTGAATTTTCACTATATTTGATATGTTACTTGTTGGTTTATGCCCTTGCAGACAACATGGCTCGCACTAAAGTCCCCAGAGTTCACGATCCTTATCGCTTCAGGTACATTGAAACATAGGCACAGTATCCCTGGTACAAGCGCAAGAAGGTGAAAGGGGGTCGTTGTGTCAACTTGGCCAGCCTAACCCTATTTGATGTGGAGGGAGCATTTGGTGATATGGGCTGGCTCCCTATGATTCTGTATGAGGGTTGCACATGTCCTGAGTTGGTGAAACAGTTATACTATAATTTAAAGGTGGAGGGTGACCTAGAGGATATAAATAAGGGCAGAGAGCTCAGGATCACCAGTTTAGTTAAAGGGGTAGAGATTCTATTTAACTGCCAGGATTTGGCTGATAACCTGGGTATCTCAAATGACAGTCCCTTGGTATATTGCGCACCTAAGGAACCCCAGTTCCTATCAGTGCGAATGCACGTAAAAATAGATAACCAAATTCTTCGGGATGATCGCTGGCAGATGAAGGAAATTAACCTACGTCCAGAGCCCCGAGTGTATTGCAAGATCATTCAGCACAACTTGATTCCCCAGAGTGGACACGATGAGCAGGTTTCACAGTTGACCCAGTACCTTCTGTACTGCATCTGCACTAGGCAGCCTATCTGCCTTCCTTATATCATTATCAGGACCATGCACCGTGCCACGATGCCTGGTCTGGTGGGTAACCTACCCTATGGGCGTATGATCACCACTCTACTCACTCGCCTGCAGGTAGACTTAGTCGATGAGAGGATTCACGAGGATACTTTTTCGACTGACCTTGACTGGGAGGCCATCTACAGGATGGGGATGCGAGATGTGCAGGTCAGTAACGAGGAGAGAAATGCTATGAGACGTCCTCTCACTCGGGTAGAGATAGTAGATGCAGAGGCGGCAGCAGTAGCAGCATCAGAGGTAGCAGCAGAGGCACACAAGAGTGATGATGAGGAGGATGATAATCAAATATATATGGATGTGGACGCCATACCTCCTCCATCACCACAACATTCCACTGGAGCTGGCCCTTCTCGGGCTCCTTCTCACTCAACTGGTCCTTCGCGCCCACCACCAGATGATATGATGGGACTACTGCATGACATTCGAGAGTCTCAGCGTACCACAGATTAGAGGGTAGTAGATCTAGCTGCTAGTCTCCAGGTGACCCAGACTCAGGTAGCCTGGCTTGCGAGAGTATATGTTGAGGCGTATGACCGAGATTGTGAGGCACCTCCTCCTCCAGCACCCCAGCTTCATGATACCGTTTATTTCTTTTTCCTTTTTATATTACAGAGTAACTGTCTGGGTTATGGGCCATACTCTGATTCGGACATACATTTTTTATATATATATATAAATTGGTTTCCTATTTACATATGTGCATTATTCTCTTTCTTAGTTTATGTCTCATACAACACAGGTGCTTATGGTGTGTTCTTATTGTAGTTTTTAAATTTTATCCTAACTCAGTTCACGACCCTTGTGGTAGTGTTTTGATTTAATAGAGCAGAGATTGAGAGCTCTGATACCAAGCTGTCACACCCCAATTCTGAACAACTAGAATGGTGTGATGAACAGTCCATACACCAACTATTCAACCAGGATCTCGTATAGGCCGTGCCCATTCGATTAAACCAAGTACATCCCACAAGCAAATTCAGAGTAAATAAATGATAGCAGAAGTCTTTAATACTAATGAACTGAGTATTTGACAGTGATAGCATAATTAAGTATCCAATTATCTCCAATATACTTGAAGATATAAAATAAAGTAAAAAATAATCAATTGCATGTTCTCATAACTAAACAACTATGCTAATAAAAAACACATGAGTTACACTCGCATGATGAATCATCCACATCTTCTTCAGCTTCTAAGTCCATCGCAGCAACGTGTCAATACGTCGGCGCATTCATATATTCTTCAACAGTAGGACCTGCATCAAGAACTAAAAATATTTGACGTTGAAAGGGTGAGCACACATCACGGATCAGTGAGCAAACAAAATAATGCAACAAACATATGCATGCATTCAATTCATATCTCTGGTCTAGTTTATAAGTCTGCAATGTGCTATAGAAAGGTTTGGTGGTCGTCGCACTTCTATACACGAGTGTGTGAATTTTCCCAATGGATCAAATATCATTTCCATAACACATGCATCCACCATGGAATAGAGATAGAGCTAAAGTGTCCGGATTAAACACCGCTAGCACTTCCCCTGATGTCCTACCCATACCAATACGTAAGCCCCTATTAGTGAGGGCTTGCAAACTGGGCTCGCAACTAATCAATCCTAATGCCAAACAGTGTATCCAAGGCCTCACCCCAACAGCACTTAATACGTCCATAGAGATAGAGCTAAGGCCCCCTGGCAGAGTCAGAGACCACACGGTCTTAGACCACCTTCCTTGATGCCCTATGACATAATAGTTCTGCTATGGTAATGGCAATATGATGATATTAGTAGGCAAGACTTAAGTAGAGATAGAGCTAGAGTCTGGTGACGAGGTCAAAGATCACAATGCTATGTCCTCCCCCTGATGCTCCACTCACATCCAACACACCAACTACACACATACATTCACATGCCTTTTCCTAGCATCATCATCATCATCATGTTATAAATAAACAGAATTAAATATGCATGAACAGTAATAGCAGGAATATGGATGAAAAGTGAGATGCACATTACAAGCATACAAGAATAGAATCAATCATGGCATTGGACTCAACAAAGTAAATAGTTTATTATTATTATCCATTTAGTTTAAGTCTTGTTCCCTTAGCTTTGATCATTGATTGTTCCTCTTCCAAGCTTTATAAATCACTTTTGGACCACTTGGAAACCTAATAAATTTTTAGATTCTAAGTTAGAGATCATATTCATTAATTACAGTATTTAAATGTCCCATCTGAAATCAAATTAGACCTCCAGAAGCTGAGTGGTCGTAGGTGTGGCTGCACATGTGGCCTCAGTTTCTGCCACCACAGGGTCTATGGTCGATACGTATGGGTGCATATCATGCGACCACACACATGCGACCACACCCTCCCTGGAAACTTTTCATGGGCATGTGGTCGACACATGTGCCTCGTGTGGTCAACCATAGCTTCGACCACATGAGTGTTTGATCGACTTTCATTCTCAGTCTAATCCCTTCATGATTTGATTCCTTGAACTATCATTAGGGTCCTTCCTATGATTGTTCTATGGCCTTAATTTTGTATTTTTCACAATCATCTACTCCAACCTACTCTTTATGAATTTCCTTTAAGTTTTTGTCTATGGGTCTCATGGTTGAGATCCTACTTTGAATCAATACTTTCTCCATGATCTATTCTAGGCATTCAACTAATGTAGGGGATGTTTTCATACCTTAAACTTGCTGAAGAATTAGAGCTCTCTCTGAAATTCTTCTTCTTAGTCTTCCTCTTTAATTCTCCTTCTCTTCCTCCTCTTCTCTTTCTCTCTCTTTCAGTTTGAGTTTTAAAAGAACGAAAGAGGCTAAGGGATGTCCTATATATAGAGGAAAACCCTCCATATAGAGTCCTACTTTGATTAGGAAAGAACCCCCTTCAGATTAGGAAGGTTTCTTAATTTTGGAGTCAATTATTCCATCATGTGGTCGCACGTGGGGTCGCAGGACCCGTCGACCACACGTTCCAAATCTGCAACCACACGTCCCAAACTCCAGTGGTCTCATTATTCTTGAGGTGTGGTCGACCACACTTGTTTAGGTACACAACCACATGTCTCAATTAGATGATTTATGGTTTGAATTACATACCTATCCTTGTGGTTTCTTCACGCACTTGGTCCGCTTGGTCCGACCATGATAGGAAGACCTGATACAAGGTGGTAAGACCGGGTTAGTTTGATACAGGTCTTACATGAGTCTCCCTTCTCCTTTCTTCTTCTTCTTCTTTCTTCTTCTTCATTCTCTCTCTCTCTTTCTCTCTCTCTCTCTTTCCTTCTCTCTCTCTCTCTCTTACCTCTCTCTCTCTCTTTTCTTTCTTTCTATCGCTTTCTCTCTCCTCCAGCAATTTCAATGGTGCGCCCCCTCTCTCAATTTTGTGGAACCTTCTATGGGTAGTTTGATCTCTTTTAAATAAAATCCAACTCAATCCCATCATCTTTTTTTTTTTGCTTTATTTCCTTTTTTTAAAATGTATTTTGGTGTTATTTAATACACACCATTGATTTTATTTCATTTCCTTTGGTGTTAGTTGAATTCATGCCTTGACTTATTCAATTAGATTGGATTTTATTTTCTTCCTTTTCTTTCTCCTATTTTCTTTCCTTTATTTTTCTTTTCCTTTTTTTTCTTTACCAAAAAAGACACTCACACATACTATCTCTCCTCTACAATTTTAGTGAGAGATTTTCCCTCCAAAACCATAGTTTAGAGAGAATCTTTCATCCTATTGTTATTTTATTGCTTTTTTTTTGTTTTTTTCATCAAAAAAGACAACTTACATACACTATATCTCTTCCATGGTTTTGGAGAGAGATATTCTCTCCAAAACCGTGGGTTGGAGAGAATCTCTCAATATTTTATTATTTTATTATTTTATTATTCTTTTAGTGCTTTTGTTATATTTTTTAATCTTTTTTCCTTCTCTTATCTTTATGCCTTTTTATCTTAATGGGAACTTACCTCCCTACACCTCTCTAAATTACATTTAGCATACAAAAAAGAGAAAGTGGACTACTTTTGTCCCTTTATATGGATTTAATGGGCTTTCATGGGCTCCATGCGGGCCTTAATAGATCTTATGTGTATTTCCACTCTACCTCTCTATTCACTCTCTACTTTCTCCCTTATTCTTTCTCTCTCAACATCTTTGGAGCTATAGGGGGATGATATGGCATGGCTCCAACTACCACTTAGGCACTTTGAGTGACACCTAAGAGAGTGGTAGGTGACTAGGATGGGTCCTACACAATCCCTTACTCTGCTTCTTTTTCTATCTGTTGAGGATGTTTGAGCTTGTAGATATGAGTAGCAAATATGGGGTGCTTACAGTGCTAGTCTTGTTTGTCAAGAAGAAAGACAGAAGCGTTCGATTGTGTATTGACTATTGTGAGCTGAATAAACTTACTATCAAGAATCAATATCCTTTGACCATGATTGATGTTCTATTTGATCAACTTCAAGAATCCCAAGTGTTCTCCGAGATAAATCTCTGATTTGGATATCATCAACTAAAAATTTGAGAATGCAATATACTGAAGACTACTTTTAGGACTCGATATGGACACTATGAGTTCTTAGTCATCTCTTTTGGATTGAATATTGATCCCTCATCATTTATAAAACTCATGAACGGAGTATTTCACATTTTCAAGATCACTCTGTGATTGTGTTCATCGATGACATCCTTCTTTACTCGAACAGTGTGGAAGATCATGTTGTGTACCTTCTTTATGCTTTGCAAAGACTTAGACAAGGGAAGTTGTTTGCTAAGTTCAAGAAGTATGAATTTTGATTGAGAAAAGTTGTCTTTTTGGGTTATGTCATATCTGTAAAAGGAATATCAGTTGATCCAAGCAAGGTCAAAGCAGTGCTCAACTAGGAAGCTCTAAAGATGGACATTGACGTTAAAACCTTTCCTAGATTGGTAGGATATGTAAGACCCATGCCCAAATCCCATTACGATATGACTATTTTGGGTCTGTGTCAAGTCTTTCCATGTTCAAACTTATCATATCAACAAACCAACGACAATAACGTGGTTATGAGTGACACTGAGCCATTACCTTGAACCTCTCGTGTCACTAAAGTGCACGATAATGCACTAGATAAAGTCTCAGACCCTTCCCATACGACAACCAAGAGCCTGGCAAGCACACGCCTAAACTGGCAGACCCAAAAGAAGGTCCGACTGGAGACATGAGTGGCATGGCAGCACACCAACTGCACGACGTCTAACTGCACCTCCATGTGCAAATTGGATTTGGGGACTGATTTGAATGTAGGTCCCACCAATTGGATATGAACCTGGACTTTCTCCCTACATGGAAAGCCTATTACTAATGGTTTGAAGAAGGTAGGAATGGAGGGAAATTCTTCCCTTTCCATTAAGGGATCCTACACTTATCAATTTAAGTAAAGAGGAATTTTAATCTCTATTCTCTCAATTAGATTGACAAACCCAAGAGATTGAGTGAGGGGCTCTTATAAGACCCGTGTCAATCTAACCCGGTCTTACCACCTTGAACCAGGTTTACCCATTATGGTCGAGTCAAATGGACCAAGGGCGTGAAGGAGATCGAGATCCCAGGTATCAAATCGACCCAAAAACACTTAAAATAGGGGAAGGATCACATACCCAGCTAAGCAGGGTCGGACCTCCCAAAACAGAAAGTTAGACCCTCGGTTTTGGAGGGAGGGTCGGACAACTTATACCCCTAGGGTCGATGGGATCATCAACCCTCCCATCGACCCTCGGTTACCGCAGAAAATAGAAATTTGGAAATTTCCATATTTTCGAATGGGATTTTTTCGTAATCTCAAAGGGACTTATTTTAGGATATTCCTACTCTATTTAGAGGATGTCCCTAAGCCACTTTCACTCCTTTCACAACCCTAATCGAATTGAGAGAAAGAGAGGAGAAGGAAAGAGGAAGAAGAAAGGGAAGGAAGAGAAATTAATCCAAAAGAGAAGAGTTGCAGAGAAAGATTAATCTTCTCAGGTATGGATACTAATTCCATGAGTTTCTACAGACCTTAGGTTAGTTAGTATTGAGAGTGTGATCTCGGAGAAACCCAAACCATCAATCTATGGTTAGGTTTTCATGGAAAATCATAGGAAAGTGCATGAAAGCTATCTAGGTGGGTTATACATGGTTTCAGACCATGGAATGAATGTAGAATGGAATGTAGGAGCAAGCCATAGGATCCCAAACACGAGGAATGGATTAAAAGTGGAAATTAGACCAGAGTGCACCAAGGGTCGCACCGAGGGTCGATGACCATCCGACCCTAGGTGTTCCTGACCATCGACCCTCAGCATTCGGGAAGTCCAGAAAGAGGGAAGGGTCGATAGACCCATCGACCCTAGCATCGACCCTACCTCCGACCCTCAGTTAACAGAGTAGTTTTTAATTCCAAATAAATTCTAATTAAATTCTATCTAGCAATATAATAACACTATAAAGGTGATTCTAAAGCTTGGAAAAGTATCTTATAGCAAGCTAAGGTGATGAACCATAACTCCAAACTAAATTGGTTAATAATAAACTGTTTTCTACTTCTTGAGTCCTATGCCATGTTTGATTCTATGCGAATATGTTTGTAATGTGCATACAGCATGCCATCCAATATTTCTATTACTTGTTCATGCATATTTACTTTATTGTTTATAACATGATGATGATGATGATGATAGGAATAGGCATGTGCTTGTATGTGTGTGGTTGGTGTACTTGGTGCGAGCGAGTATCAGGGGAGGTGTGATGAGAACGTCAATAAACGTTAACCTTTGGTGGGTCTCAGCACTTTAGCTCTATCTCTAACTCAAGTCTTGTGCATTGACATCGTCGTATCGCCATTACTTTAGCATAACTATTATGTCGTAGAGTATCAGGGGAGGTGGACTCAGTCCTTGTAGTCTCTGACTCCACCAGGGGGCCTTAGCTCTATCTCTATGGACATTCTGAGGGATGCTGGGGTGAGGCCTTGGATACACTGTTTGGTATTAGGATTGGTTAGTTGTGAGCCCAGTTTGCAGCCCTCGCTAACAGGGGCTTACGTGTTGGTATGGCACTATATAGCAATAAACGTAACCTTTGTTATATAATGTTCATGATTGGGTGCATGTGAGTTGACGATAAACGTGATCTTCGGGTAACGTCACACAATCGTGTATAGAGGCGAGGTCAATAAACGCGACCTTTGGCTACCTAAACCTTTCTATTGCATACTGCAAACTTTAAACCGGACCAAAGATATAAATTGATTTTTTGCATGCATATGTATTGTTGCATTGTTTTGGCTACTCACTGAGCCGTGATGTGTGCTCACCCCTCGGCGTCGAATATTTTTTTAGTTGATGATGCTGGTTATACGGTTGAAGATTTTATAAATGCTTCTACGTACAGGACGGTAGCGGCGATGGAAGCTGGAGCTGAAGAGGATACACACGACTCCTCTTGCGAGTGTAACTCGTGTGTATTTGATTAGATATTTTATAGGTTTCTTTATTGGATTTATTAAGACATGCATTTGGTATTTAAATATTTATGTCTCAGTTGAAACAGAATAAATTGTTATTTAAATTTTAATATCACATAGATTCTCAGTTCATCTTATTATAAGACTTCCGCTATTGTGTATTTACTCTGATTATGATTACGGATGTGTGTAAGTTTGGATAACGCGGGGATAGCCTATTTGAGATCCTGGTTGAACCGTTGGTTATTTAGCGGTTCATCACACCATTCTGGTTAGACCAAAATTGGGGTGTGACAGCTCTGATGCAAGAATTTAAAAGGAGAGGAAGAGAGGAAGTAGAAAGAGAAAAAGGAGAAAAGAGAGGAAGAACTCCTCTAATACCACCCAGAGAAAAAGAAACGCAACAGTGAAGAGAGAGAGAGAAACCATAGAGAAGGAGAGGAGGACAATCAAACCTTTGAACTGTCGACTTCACTGCTGGAGAGTTTGGAGCATGACGAAGATTTAACCTTATAAGTGTTCCCTCACTCTGAAACCTGAATCATTAATGGAAAATAATGGAAGAATTTAAATAATGGCTGAGGAAAATAGTAGGGATCATAGCCATGATCTGTAGTGGTTGAATGGAATGTCTCCATGACTAAATCAAAGGAGATTTAACAAATCACCATCGATGGTAGAGCCATGATTGTGTAAGCCACTGATTACGAAGATAGATTACGGACAGTAGCATACATGGGGCAACAAAATAGTGGAATTGAACCTTTAAAAAGTAAAAAATAATTTTTTTGACTATACCAAAATAAATAAATTGTTAGAGACCATAGAATGACCCTATAAATCTCGGATCATGGACCAACGATGAGATCTGAAGGTTCAGAACTCATATCTAGAATTAAAAACCAGATCTATTATGTCGATTAAATGAACAATCGAAATGATTGTGAGGACAAATGAGAAAGACAATCCTCCTCGGGATGAAATGTATCAATGAAGATCAATGTTTTTGTTGGAGTCGCCACCTAGATTAAGGTATAGGACCTCTAAAAATATAATCTCACCCTAGGTAAGACTTTTATTGACTCATAACCTAATGTATCAATTCTTTGGTCTGTAAGAGATCAGGTAAGTATTCAAGGTACGATTATGGGAAGGTGTTAGGCACCCAAACTGCTCGATCCAAAAATCGACCTCCTAAACTTTTCTTAGACTCTAATTTTGACTGTGCTTGGTCAACTGGATGACTAGGGTTCAATGGGGGATGTCTTAAACCAAGTTGCTAAATTTTGCTAACCTATGGTTCAGCCAATCATGTTCTGAAGCAAATAAACAAGCAATCTAATGTACAGTGCTATACAGTGAATAGGACCAAAGATGGTTCGATTTTGGATTGAATCTGAGATGTCTATATCAAACTACCTACATATTCCAATCCTGGAAATTAAATCCAAAATATAGTTTGAAATGGGTTTTGTGATTAAAGATTTATGGATGTAGTTTATGCATGACTTTAATTAGATTTTTTGTTCAAGTTGAAGTTTATGCTTGGATGGATGGTTCACGGGTGGCTTTGTACCATATTTGGGACTCCCAAATTGCCTACGTATTCTAGGATTTGCCTTATAAATTAGGTACGACGTAGTTCATAGTACCTTCTCTTTTAGGTTTACAAGGGTTGCCTATCCCTATTAGGTTTGCTAGGGTTTCCTATCCCTATTAGGTTTACTAGGGTTGCCTATCCCTATTAGATTTACCAGGGTTGCCTTTTCCTATTAGGTTTACCAGGGTTGCCTATCCCTATTAGGTTTACCAGGGTTGTCTATCCCTATTAGGTTTGCCAGGGTTGCCTATCCCTATTAGGTTTGCTAGGGTTTCCTATCCCTATTAGGTTTACCAGGGCTGTCTATCTCTATTAGATTTACCAGGATTGCCCATCCCTATCATTTTATTCTTTAGGTTTACCAGGGTTGCCTATCCCTATTAGATTTTTCAGGGTTGCCTATCCATATAATTCAATTTATTCAGGGTTTCTAGGGTGTCCTGTCCCTTTTGCTCAACTCTTTACGTTTTCTAGGGTATCCTGCCCTTTTGTTCAACTCTTCAGGTTTTCTAAGGTATCCTACCCCTTTTGTTCAACTCTTTCCATTTTAGGGTTTCCACTTTCTCTATATGATTTGTACTTAAGATTTATACAATTGTATCCCTAAACATAGCAGTGTGTATCAGGATGCATCCAAATATGGCAATGCGTCCAATATAGCATGTGAGCAATCCAAACATAGCAATGGATCTAGATATAGCATGTGTAAATAATCCAACATAGCAGTGTGCCTCCAAATATAACGGTAAGTAGATGAGCATCCAAATATAGCATGTGAACATGTGAGCATCCAAATATGGCAAGGAGCATCCAATCATAGTAGTAAGCATGTGAGCCAATCAAAGCATGTGAGAATATAGCATCAAATATAGCTTGTGCGCAATCCAATACAGTATTTGAAAGCATTCCAAATATAACAGCAAGCATGTGAGAGCATTAATCAAGCATCGATCATCAACAATGTGACCAAGATCAAATTTTTTTTTTCAACTACTCAAACTTGATGTAATTGATCATCAACAATGTGATCAAGATCATATTTGATTGATGGTTCAGATTTACTTACAACATTCATGAGGTCAATCCAACCGTTTAAATTTAATAAAACCACTCAAAAAGGTAATCCAACAATTCAAACCACTCGAGATGGTAATCCAACCATTCAGATCACTCAAAATCACTCACAATAAAGATCCAACAGTCCAGATGGCTTAAAAACACCTATAATCAAGATCCAATGGTTAAAATCACTCAAAAATACAATCTAACTGTTTAGATTCATTTAAAATCAATCTTGATAAAAATCCAATGGTTCTGATCAATCAAAATCATAATCTAACGGTTCAAAATCAAATTTGACATCCAATGGTCCATATTCAAACTACCTTCAAATTTTAAGCCAATGAGATCAATTTCATCGAAATTCCAAGCATCTAGTGGGATCGATTTCGTAAAAATTAAAATCATGGAAACCAATTTTAATTACATTCAATTGATAGTATATGGAATCAACTACATGGTATAATTTAATCTCATTAAAATTCATGCACTGGCTCTCATTGGATCAAGGGTGTAAGATGGCTACAGTGTGCATCCATGGTGGCTGGTAGTGTAGGGAGATGGTTGATGAGCTGTTGTGGTCTAATGGTTCACAGGTGGGCTACATAGATGAAGGTAATGAGCAGCACGAGATGGCGCACCAAGGGATTTGGCAAGAATGACGGTGGCGGCAATGGTGAGTGGCAGTACAGGTGGTTGAGAGAGTTGGGCCAGATGAATTGGGGTTGGACTTTGGCCTAGGGTTGCGGGTGATCAGGTGGTCTGTGGAGATAAGGTATATAGATGGTGTTTGGTGGCAGATGATGATGGTCTGTAGGGGTAGTAGGGGAATATTGGGTTGTGATCAGTGGTTGTGATCTGCAATGTATTAGGTGGAATAATCATGGTAAGCAAAGGGGTAAGTTGGGTGTTAAGTTGGTAGCAGGTCTGGCTGAGTTGAGCTACAAGTTAAATGTTGCAGGAAGTTTGAAGATGGCTTGGCTGCATGTTGCTGGGGTAAATCAGATATGCTGCTCCAGTCTTCCTTTGTGCTTTGACTCCTACCACTGCCTAAAAGCAGCCTTGCTGAATAGAGCACCCACTTTAGGCATCCAATTCAATATAATAATAATATATTTGATAATATAATCATATATAATCATAATCTTTCATTTTAAATTTATATTTATTAAATTAATAATTAGAATTATCTATTATAAATATTCTAAATATATCTATTTATATTTAATTTATCTATTATATATTTTTTATTCTATATATAATATATAATATTATTATATAAATTATATATTATATATTAATACTAAATTACTAAATATAGAAATATAAAAAAAATATAGATTAAATCTATAGATATAGAAATATTCTAACAAATTTCTAACAAATCCTATCCTATTTCGGTTGGATCCAAAAAAAAAAATGAATTAGAATTCAGAAATAGGATTTTAGAGATGAGGAATAAACCATGGATAAATCCAAGCGACCCTTTCTTGAATATAAGCGATCTTTTCGTAGGCATTTGCCCCCAATTGGATTGGGGATCGAATTGATTATAGAAACATGAGTTTAATTAGTCGATTTATTAGTGAACAAGGAAAATTTTTATCTAGACGAGTGAATAGATTGACCTTGAAACAACAATGATTAATTACTATTGCTATAAAACAAGCTCGTATTTTATCTTTGTTACCTTTTATTAATAATGAGAAACAGTTTGAGAGAGCTTTTTTCTTTTTATTCATTTTTGAATTTATATTTATCATATTAGTTTCTACTCTAACTTCCCGGAGTTCATTCTCCGGGTAACTTTGTTTAAATAATTCTGATTGGATTCTTTCCAACCACCATATTTGGTGATCTCATTGGAAATCATGTAAAGACAATTCCTATTTGATATAGCTATTTGTGCAAGTATTTTATGATTAAGAAGTAACTATTTTTTGTACAGATCATGTATTAATCGACTATAACTATAGAATACCCCTTTATCAGGAATTACTGCATTTATCCGAGTGATCCACAAACGGCGAAAATCTCTCTTTTGCCTGCCCCTATCTCGATGGGCCGAAGCCAAAGCTCTCATTTTTTGTTGAGTAGTTGTTCGAATAAGTCTTGAATGAGCCCCTCGAAAGGTTGATGCAAATAAACGTGTTTTTGTTCTACGTCTCCAAGCTATATATCCTCGTCTAGTTCTGGTCATTGAATCAAATTAAACTTTGATGAATAACTAATTGAAATTGATTTCTTTTCTTTCAGTCATTCTTTTTCCTTCTTCCAGTCTATTAATAACAAAATGGATTCGTCCGATGTATAAAATAAAAATTCCAACTGCTTTTGCTACTATGACCTTCCCAACCACGATTTTTTCAAACATTTCTCCTCGAAATAAGAAATTCTATCGATACTAGGTATCAAAAAAATACTAAAAAAAAATAGTGGGTTCCATCGTTTCTATGGTTACTTCTTAAGCAGTGAGGCCCCTTCTATACGCCAGAGCCCTTCCCTCATTTAATAAATGTTATTGATAACTTGTACAGAAGATCTACCCTATACAGTAATGGCATTTAATTATGAAGGTTGGCTAGGTAGCTGCTCCTGTTAGTTCGTTCTTGCAAGAGTAGGAGCATAATTCTTTTGCTTCTTAATCTTAAATATGATTTTCCCCGCTTAATGGATAACCATTTGCTACCAATGGGGAATTGCTTCTCATCTAAAATGAAGGTGATTGGATTTGCACCAATGGAAATCATAAATTTCATACAGAATAGAGGTATATGATAGATCTTTTGTCTTTGACTTTGAGTCTTAGATAGTGAATAGGATTCTTCGATTCTATCCTATTCAGTGATCCTGGGCATTGATACTGGAAAAACTGTCTCCTTTCTTTTGTTCCAGCTCATGATTTGAACGAGTCACACATACACCCTAGTACATGTTCCTCGGCGCTGAGGACATCCCCGAAGAGCGGGGGATTTCGTGACATTTCTGATTGGCTGTCTTGTGTTTCTAATAAGTTGTTTAATAGTTGGCATGTTGAATCGTATACAGAATGGGGCTGGTTTAGATCGATCCTAACCGGATGATTATGAATTATTTCCATTTCCTATAATATTTTACTTTGTTATGTTTCGAGATTCACGGGAAATCACCGCTATTTTCGACCGCGACAAGATCAACAATTCCATGAGCTTGGGCTTCTGTTGCTGACATAAAAACATCCCTTTCCATGTCTTCGGATATAACCCATAAAGGCTTTCCCGTTCTTTGTACATAAACCCTTGTTAGGGTTTCACGGAGTTTAAGTAGCTCTTCCGCTTCCAGGACAAATTCTCCCGTTTGTGCCTCATAAAAAGAACTAGCAGGTTGGTGTATCATTACCCTGATGATATAACATAATAAAAAGTTTTTCTATCCCCCATCATGGGATGAAGGGAAGAGAAGAGATAAAAAATAACAAGAAGAAAAAAAGATAGAATTGAAAAACCGTACAGGCATTCTTTGCGCATTGCATACGGCTCTACAATGGAATTGACTTTTCCCTTCCATCGAAAAGAAAAAAGAGATAAAAAGGATCTATCAGATCCCGATCCCTAGATGATCCATTCCATTTACCACCCTTCTTTTCAGAGAGAGGAGTTCAAAAAATACTATGATGGTTCCGTTGCTTTATAGATTTATTTCGTCTGTGATTCAGCAATCCCAAAGTTTCTTTCTGGTTTGAACAATTAAGGAAAAAATGATCCTGTTTTTTTTTTCATACTCCTTCATAACATAAATATTGGAAAGAAACTTCTGGTGTGAAAACAAAAAAGAAAAAGTTTGTGATGCTGAAATGGACCCCCGATAGATAAGATCAAATCGGAAATAACCTTTGTCTCATACTACTCTCTCGAGACATAATCTCATGTTATGAAAAAACAATAAAGGTTTGCTTCTATCGAACTCGAAGTGCCATGCTATTATTACTTATTATTCCATATGGCGAAGGCATAGTATTCTTTTTTTTTTTTCTCTCAAATACAAATAAAGAAACTCATTGGCGCCAAGCGTGAGGGAATGCTAGACGTTTGGTAATTTCTCCTACGACCAGGATAAAAGATCCCATTGAAGCGGCTAATCCCATGCATATTGTATGCACATCTGGTGGCACAAATTGCATAGTATCATAAATGGCTATTCCGGGTATTACCCATCCGCCGGGAGAGTTTATAAACAAATACAGATCTCTGGTATCATCCTCTATACTGAGATATACCATGAGACCAATAAGTTGATTTGAGATCTCGCTATCAACCTCTTGGCCTAAAAAAAAGTGATCTTTCGCGATGAAGTCGGTTGATTAGGACAAAATAGTATCCTTTAGGAACCGTACATGCACCTTTGGATGCATACGGTTCACAAAAAAATTGCGAAAAAAATCAATGTGTCGATCCTAGCCCTCTTTCTTTTTTCATAGCAAGTTTTTTAACTCCTAACGAAGGGGCTTTTTCTTCCATTTTTCAAGAAAGATAAGTTTTTGTTGCCTTCCCTATAATATAAAAAAGAATTCACTAAACTTATCGAACTAACCTCTCATTGATGTATTGTTTCATTGAGATCCAATCCAAATCATGATGTAATTTTCTTGTTCCTGAATGGGCCTCCTCAAGTCTTTTAGGTTTATGCTCTACTCCGGGTAAAGGTCTGCCCGATTTTTCTTTGCGCATATAGGACAAATGATCCCAATACCACTTCTTTTTGCTACGACTTCCTTTTTTTTCAATTCATTTCATGTCTTCCGCCAAAAATTCGATGTAGTTATCATATTATATTACTCGATTAATTGGCAGTTTGAGATCTATAAAATTCTATAAAATAAATAGGAATCATTTATGGTAATCATACTTATACATATATTACCAATTGGGTATTTTCTAAACGGAGTCTGGAAACATCATTTTATTAGTCCAACCAAACCAACCATAAATTATTCTAATCGATAATATTAATATTGATCCCCCAAAAAATTGATCTACTTAATAATTCTATATAATTCTATTTCACGCTCCAAATTTTGATGGTTCAATCAATCTTTATTGCTTTATTGGATGAAACGGAGGATATCTCGATCGGGGAGAGAACAGGGAAATCCCATATGACCCAATATGTCTGACAAGTCGCACTATACGTCAACCCAAACCACATCTTCCTCTTTGGGACTACGAAAAGGGACTTTTGGAACACCAATAGGCATTAAATGAAAGAAAAGGGGGTTAAGTGCTATATTTCACTTTGATGTGGAAACATAAAAATGTATTGTCTTCATAATATTGCCATTTAGCGTATTTTATCCATAGACTAGAAAGTTCGTAGAGGAAGACAGAATGAATAAAGGAAATTTTTATGAATGGGTTATTCGAATGACGAAAAAACCCCCCCCCCCCCCCCCAAAAAGGGGGGGCCAACCCCATTGCGTATTGGTACTTATCGGGTATAGAATAGATTTGCTTCTCTTTGTTCTTGCATGTTCCATTATTACCAACGGAATGGAATAAATATTCACCCTTGCTCCGAGATAATTCAGTGAAAAGGGAGTCCATAGCATAGTCTTTTTCAATGTGATAAAGTTACATAGTGTCTATTTTTATTTGCTAAAGAGGTATTTCCATGGGTTTACCTTGGTATCATGTTCATACCGTCGTATTATGAACTGAGAACTAAGATGTTATTAATAATTTAATAGAAAATTATTCTATATCAACAGAGACATAAGTAAATATCAATCCAAGTCTTTAATAAATCCAAATAAAAGAAATCTATAAAAATATCTAATCAAATACACACGAGTTGCACTCGCAAGAAGAGTCGTGTGTATCATCTTCAGCTCCAGCGTCCATTGCTGCTTATATTCCCGTACGCCAGATGCATTCATATAATCTTCGACCGTGTAACCCTGCATCATCAACTAAAAATATTCGACGTCGAGGGGTGAGCACACAACACGGCTCAGTGAGTAGCCAAAACAATGCAACAATACATACGCATGCAAAAAGTAAATTTATATCTTTGGTCTGGTTTATAGTTTGCAATGCGCAATAGAAAGGTTGGGTGGTCAAAGGTTAACGTTTATTGACACCGCCTCTATACACAGGGTGTGGAAGCCCGCCCGAAGGTTAACGTTTATCATCGTCCCCATCCACCCTACCATAGCATTATACAACAAAGGTTAACGTTTATTGCTATATAACGCTATACTAACACGTAAGCCCCCGTTAGCGAGGGCTAGCAAACCGGGCTCGCCGCTAATCAATCCTAATGCCAAACAGGTGTATCCAAGGCCTCACCCCAAATCCCTCGGAATGCCCATAGAGATAGAGCTAAGGCCCCCCGGTAGAGTCGAGAGACTACAAGGACCGAGACCACCTCCCCGATACTCTATGACATAATAGTTTTGCTAAGGTAATGGCGATACGACAATGTCAATGCACAAGACTTGAGTTAGAGATAGAGCTAAAGTGCTGAGACCCGCCAAAGGTTAACGTTTATTGACGTTCTCATCACCCCTCCCCTGATACTCGCTCGCATCAAATACATCAACCACACACATACAAGCACATGCCTATTCCTATCATCATCATCATCATCATCAGTGTATAAACAATAAAGTAAATATGCATGAACAAGTAATAGAAATATTGGATGGCATGCTGTATGCACATTACAAACATATTCGCATAGAATCAAACATGGCATAGGACTCAAGAAAAGAAAACAGTTTATTATTAATCAATTTAGTTTGGAGTTAAGGTTCCTCACATTAGCTGGCTAAAAGATATTTTTCCAAGCTTTAGAATCACCGTTATGACGTTATTATATTGCTAGCAAACCTAACAAAGTCGATAGAATTTAATTAGAATTAATTTAGAATTTAAAATCATTCTGTCAACTGAGGGTCGATGCTAGGGTCGATGGGTCTATCGACCCTCCCCTCATTCTGAACTTCCCGAACTGCATCATCCTATGGTTTTCCATGAAAACCTAACCATGAATGGATGGTTTGGGTTTCTCCGAAATCCTACACTCAACCATATCTAACCTAAGATCTGTAGAAACTCATGGAATTAGTATCCATACCTGAGAAGATTACTTTTCTCTGGAATTTCTTCTCCTTTTTGCTAAGTCTTCCTCCTTGTCTCCTTTCTTTCTCTTTTCCTTCTTCTCTTTTTCTCTCAATTCAATTAGGGTTGTGAAAGGAGTGAAAGTGGCTTAGGGACGTTCTTTAAATAGACTAGGAACATCCTAAATAAGTCCCATTGAGATTTGGAAAGAATCCCAATCGAAAAATATAGAAATTTCCTAATTTCTATATTCGTCAGGAACCGAGGGTCGATGGGAGGGTCGATGATCCCGTCGACCCTAGGGTCTTAAGCTGTCCGACCCTCCCTTCAAATCTGAGGGTCTGGCATTCTATTTTGGGAGGTCCGACCCTACTTGGCTGGGTATGCGACCCTTCCCTAAAATTAAGTATTTTTGGGTCGATTTTATACCTAGGATCTCGATCTCCATCACGCCCTTGGTCCACTTGACTCGACCATGATGGGTAAACCTGATTCAAGGTGGTAAGACCGGTTTAGATTGACACGGGTCTTACAACTCCCCCCAACTTATAAAAATTTTGTCCTCAAAATTATATATACCTTCTGAATCAAATAAGTGTGGATACTGCTTTGGCATAGCATTCTCTTCTTCCCATGTACTCTCTTCCATGTCTCTACTTTTCCATGTGACCTTAACATAGTAGATATCTCTGTTGCGTAGACGTTGAACCTTTCGACTAGTGATTTCCATTGGTGTTACTTCAAATGTCAAATCATCAGTCAATTACGGCAAATCTTGTCAACACGTGCGTCGAATCCTTGACATACTTCTTCAATAGAGAAATGTGAAATACGTCGTGCACACTTGACATAGATGGTGGTAATGCCAACTGATAAGCTATTTTCCACGCTTAGCTAGAATTTCATATGGTCCGACATATCTTGGACTTAATTTTCCTTTCTGTCCGAATCTCTTCAATCCTCTCATAGGCGATACTTTCAAAAATACTTTATCACCTATGGCGAACTCTAGATCTCTTCGTCGAGTATCTGCATATTGCTTCTGACGGTTCTGAGCTGTTTTCACTCTCTCCTTGATGATGTCGACCACTCGACAAGTCTCTTCAACAAATTCCAGTCCAATAATACTGCATTCTCCAACTTCATTCCAAAACAAGGGAGTTCGACACTTTCTGCCATACAGTGCTTCATAAGGTGACATCCGTATAGTAGCCCGATAGTTTATTGTAAGAGAACTCGATCAATGGTAACTTTTCGTCCCATGATCCTTTGAAATCAATCACACATGCTCGTAGCATATCTTCTAGAATCTAGATTGTACGCTCCGACCGTCCGTCGCTTGCGTGGGGAATGCGATCTTGAACTTCAATGTTGTACCCATAGCCTTTTGCGGTCCTTCCCAAAATTTGGAAGTAAATCGTGGATCTCTATCGGACACAATACTTTCCGGTACACGGTGTAACCGAACAATATTATCCACATACAGCTTTGCTAACCTTTCCGATTGTATACTGGGGTCGTGTCGGTATGAAGCGAGCTGTCTTGTCGACGGTCCACAATCACCCAAACTGCGTCAACTACTCGAGGAGTCAATGGTAGTCTTGTGACGAAGTCCATAGTGATGCAGTCCCATTTCCATGCGGGTTCCGATAATGGCTGTAACAGTCCTGCGGGTCTTTATCGTTCCGCCTTTACCTTCTGAAAATTTAGGCATTGAGACACGAATTTGGCTACATCTGCCTTCATTCCCCTCCACCAATACAGTTTCTTTAGATCATTATACATTTTTGTGCTTCCAGGATGTATCGAGTAGATGGTGTGGGCTTCCTTCATCAGTCGGTGTCTAATGTCTACATTTTCTGTTTCGGGTCTACATATTCTTCCTTTGTATTTCAATACTTTTTCTTCGTCCAAGGTGAACTCAGGGTTAGTCCTACATTTCTCAATATCTTCTTGTCATGTTCTCAGATAAGGATCTACTTTGATAGCTGTCTTCACTTCATCCACTATATCCGGT